>JAMXBC010000007.1:43439811-44789811 GCA_024138005.1 Lumnitzera racemosa
GGGTTGATTAGTTCTAGATCTAATGTCCCTTTTGGGTTTCAACTTTTAGGTTTTCAATTTTCATCTCATCATTTATCTCTTCTTGAAATCTCCTTTTGATTTTTGATTATTGTGATTTGATGTGCCTAAGGCTGTAAAAGAGTCAAGTTGTGATAATATACTGTTAATGATGCTATTCTAAGGTCGTACATACAGAGGAGTACCATAACGGAAAGGAACCAAAAGAAAACAAAGGGGATTAGCAAAATTCGGGCAGCTACTAGCTGGATATGATACACCAATTGATCTTACTCGACCTACAATCCACCAGATATGACTCATTGATCCGAACTACAAGGTTACTCGCTACTATTCCTTACTAAAGGAAATAGATAAGAGTAAAGAGAAAAACGAGAGCACTAAGGTTGCTTACAAAGGGAACTTGTAATAATGTGATAATATGCTTGATTAATTTCTTCGTACAACAAATGAGATTTATATATAGGCCCTTCTAGGGTTATAAGCATATATGGAAAAGACAAAAAGGGTAATTGACAAATTGTAATACATGAAATATATTAAAAAGGGGTAAAAAAAAAAGACAAAGAATATTCTATATGGAGGGTAGGGGAATCTTTTTAGAATGTTGTGCTAGAAGACACGTATCGCATGGTGGTTGATGGTTTGGAGTATGATACAATTTTGAAAAAGGTAATGGAAAGAGTTTACAATTAATGCCAACCTGGTCTAGTTTAGGTTAGAGCTTAATCAATCAAAGATGTTAGATCCCCTTCAGGTCAAGTATCACATACTTCATCTTAGATTGGGGTAGGATGCTTATCGGCTCAAGAGCTTAGCTAGGATAGATGTTTGAGGTTAGTTTGCTTTGATGCTATCTAGGTTATGGTGTAGCTGTTCGACAGGTTAACCTATATGCTCGATAGGTTGACAAGTCTTCTCAGTTGCTTGAAAACTATGTTGGCACTCATGTAAGCTCGGTGTTTAAGTTAATAGTAGAGTGAAAGATGGAGGTCGAAATATGAATACTCATCTTACATGGGGTTTTAAGTTAGTATCCTCCACATGAATCCTTAGAGTCTTCCAGCTCGGCTGTGTATGATTGGTGCTACTTGAAAACTATGTTAGCACTTATGTAAGCTCAGTGTTCAAGTTGATAGTAAAGTGAAAGATGGAGGTTGGAATATGAATACTCATCTTACATGGGGCTTCATGTTAACATCCTCTATACGAGTCCTTAGAGTCCTCTAGCTCGGCTGCACATGATTGGTCCAAAGAGTTGATTCCTATCATTTGCCTAGGGGTAAAAAAGATTTGTCCTCAAATCCAAAGAGGTTTCTCGCTCTTACTCTGTTGTAGCATCTGTTGGGTCTTCTTCTTCTGGTTTGTGGGGAATTGGATAAAAAACATTAAAGGTATAAGAAACACCATAGTTCTTAGGTAGTTCGATCTAGTAAGCATTGTGATTGATCTTTTTCAATACCTTGAATGGACCATCGACTCGTAGAGATAGCTTGCTCTATCTTACATGCGGAAATTGTTCTTGTTTAAAGTGAATCCATCCTAAGTCTCCTAGTCTGAAAGAAATAGTTCGATGGCCATGACTATCGATCTCATGTTATCTCTAGTTGAACTTAGTGATCTTCTTTGCTATAAACTAATGTAGCTCTTGTAAATCTTAAGCTTAGTTGACTCTAAATTGGCTATCTTCAATAGTTGTAAGGGTACTAATCAGATCTAGGGGAATAGCAGGATGCCATAGACGACTTCAAATAAAGTCTTCTCAATGGTACTGTGGACAGTTCGAACCTTTTCCTCATCAGCTTTGATTCCCTCTCCTAATATTACATACTCAAGAAAAACTACTTTATCATGATAGAATGTATACTTCTTCAAGTTCACATATAACTTCTCGGCTTGTAAAATGTCAAAAACAGCTCGGAGATGTTGAATATGGTTAATCAAGTTGGCATTATACACTGGTATATCATTAAAGTACATGATCAAACATCTTCCAATTAGAGGGTACATCATGTGGTTCATTAGTTGCATAAATGTGCCCGGCGTATTTGTAAGTTCAAATAGCATAACCAACTATTCATAGAGATCATGCCTCATTTTAAAGGTAGTATTTGATTCTTCACTTGGTTACATGCAAATTTGGTGGTAGCCACTTTGTAAATCAATCTTAAAAAATATTTTGGTGCTATGAAGCTCATCTAACATGTCATCAAGCCTTAGTATTAGATATCTATACTTAACAGTCAAACGATTGATTGCTCGACTGCCAATGCACATGCGTGATGAACCATTCTTCTTTGGAATGAGTAGAGCTAGCATAGCATAAAGACTCATGCTCTCCCTTATGTAACCTCTTTCTATAAGATCTTCCACTTGCCTTTTCAGTTCAACAACCTATTTAGGATTCATTTTGTAGGTAGGTCAGATCGATAGAGCTGCGTTCAGTTATAAATCAATACGATGTTCTATGCTTCGGACTAGGGGTAGTTCCTTAAGCAACTCCTTAGGAAACAAGTTTGAAAACTTATCAATCAACCTTCCAATCTCTTTAGGTACTTCTTCAAGATCTTTGGTCTCCAATAGTCTCCTAATCAACAGAAACATAGGCTTATCGACCTTTTCAGCAACTCAGAGCTCTCTTTGGCTCATCACTAAGGCTTCCTTCTTATTAGCTCGAGTAAGGTAGTTATGGGTCTCACTCACTTATGTAAGCATCATGGGTTGCAATACAATCTTTTTCCAATCCTTGATAAAGACATAGGTGTTCTTGTATCTGTTATGAGTAACACGTTGGTCAAACAACTAAGGTCTTCTAAATATTAGATGTGAAGCTCCATAGGGACAACATCACACATTGCTTCATCCCTGTATACATTCACAACACTAAATGGTACGGTTACTTGCTCTATCATGTGCAAAGCACCCATATCATGGAGTAAAGTAGCTTGTAAGGTTGGGGTAGCTTAGAAGTCGACAGTCCTAGCCTCTACACAAAGGACTATGCAATAATGCTAGTACAACTTCCTCCATCTATTATGATGATGTACAATTGTCGCTTGATGGTACACTTTATATGGAATAAATTCTCCCTTTGGTCTTCCTTAGAGCTCAACACTTACCTTAATACTAAAGTCATCATCTATCCCTACTCGGCACAGACATAAGTCTTTTCTTCCTCCTCAGCTTCAACTCTTCTAGCATTCTTCTCCTCTTCTAGCTTACTCTCATTGGTGCTATTCACTACATCTCTTCGAAGCACCATGGCATGTTGATTTGGACACTTAGTAGCCATGTGTCTAAAACCCAAGTACTTAAAACACTTTGCCTTGCTTTTCTTCCATCTAGAGGTCTATGCCTTCCCATTTGTTCTTAGGGTTAGTTTATCTTTAGTTCAGCTCGGTTGACCTACTTGGCCTTGTTAGCTTGCTCGACTATCTTTAAGTTGATCATATCCTTCCTCGACTCAAGAGGGTTTCATTGGCTAGGGTTGAAAAGGTCGGCACAAAATAAGGGCTTAGGAAAATGTCAACTTGGGTTGACTTAGAGCATTTCTTCTCTATTTTTCAACCCTTTACGCTATCTTAATGGCTTCTTCCAGTGCATAGAACCTCTATACTTCCACAATATTACGAACCTTATATTTAAGTCCAGAAATGAGCCTTGACATTATGTAAGCCTTGGGTTCATCCATGTCAACTTAGATCATTAGCATTTGAAATTCTCTCACATAGTCATCAACAAATCAGCTCCTTGATGAAGTTCCTGTAACTTTGCAAACATTTCTTACAAGTGGTCCTAGGCATAAATCTCCCTTTCAACAATCTCTTCATCTCTTCCTAAGTCTGTACACCTCGTCTTGCATCCCTTGCTTTGGCTGCATTTAGATTCTTCCACTACATAGTAGCATATTTAGAAAATTCAAGTACAATAAGTTGTACTTTAACATCATTTGCATACCTATAACAGTCAAACACTTTCACTACCTTCTCTTCCTACTCTAAATATTCATTTGCATCTCGACTTCTACTGAAGGGTAGGATTTAGACCTTAACATTGTCAAATCCTCAAGGAGCCTAGTGTCTTCACTCGTGTGCTTGATAGTACCCAACTACTTCTTCTTCTTCTCCATCAGTTTCCATATCTACTTCCTCATCATGCCCTTATATCTCCTCTAACTCCAACCTTCATCTAGCAGCTCGATCCATAAATGCTCTAGCTCGATGGGGTTAAACTAGGTGATTAACTTAACTACCTTAGATATGACGTGTCTCTAGAACATTCTTAGGTGGGTTAAGATATAGTATACCTTAAGGTTGTTGTCTATTAACTTATATCATAGTGATTGGACTCTCAACAAGATTAGTAAGTCTATCAAGCTTCTCATCAATTGACCCAGGTGTGTTATTACCACTGACCTTGACCAACGTAAACACCATTACATTGGTCTCTAATATTACCTTAAACACTCGAATCTGACATAGTGTAATACCTTTCTAACAGGATAGTAATACAGTACATAACAAACACTTCTACCTTATTACTTTAAAACCTTATAATACACTTAACAACTTCAATGCCCAATACTCACAAAAATACCACATAAATGAACTTGCTCTATTTTCACAATGAAAAATATAGTATAACAAAGTAACAATAAGAACTTCACTTACCAACCCATGAACCTTCATTACACAGCTTACAACTTCAAAACTTACTGCATGCGAGCATACTGCAGTAGCTATGGATGGAACACAACAACCACTAATGGCAACACAAACCAAAACTTCATACACTTCCTCTTAGAACTATGCTTTAATACTAACGAAGCTAATGTGTCTTTGATATTGTACATATAAAGGAGCACCACAATGGAAAGGAATTGAAAGAAAATAAAGGGGATTAGCATAATTTTGGTAACTACTTAGTGGATATAACACACCAATAGATCCTATTCGGCCTACAATTTATCGGATATAACTCACCGATTCGAACTATAAGGTCACTTACCACTACTCTTTGTTAAAGGGAGTAGATAAGAGCTAAGGGGAAAATGAGAATAGGGTTGCTCACAAAGGAAACTTGTAATAATCTAATAATGTAGTTGATTGATGTTTGCATACAACAAATGAGGTTTATTTACTAGCCTCTCTAGGGTTATAAGCATGTATGGAAAAGACAAAAAGGGTAATTTACAAATTGTAATACATGAAATATACTAAAAAGGGGTAAAAAATAATAAAGAATATTCTGTACGGAGGGTAAGGGAATCCTTCTAGAATGTTATGCTAGAAGACAAATGTTGCATGGTGATTGGTAGTCTAGAGTATGATACAATTTGAACAAAGGTAAAGGAAAGAGTCTGTAGTCATAGTTGACCTGATCTGGTTTAGGTCAAAGCTTAGTTAAAATGTTAAATCCCCTTTAGGTTAGGTATCTCACAGTTTGGCTTGGACTAAGGTTAGATGCTGATTCGCTTTAAGAGCTTGTCTTCGACAGACGTTTGAGGCTAGTCTATTCGAATGTTGTTTGGTTCATGGTATAGCTACTTGATAGGTTGGCCTATATTCTTAGTAGGTTGATACGTCTGTTCAGCTGCTCAAAAACCATGTTGGCTGTTATGAGCTTAATGTTTAAGTCGATAGTAGAGTGAAAGATGGAGGTTAGAATATGAATCCTCATCCTGGAAGGGGGTTCGAGCTAGTATCCTCTACATGAGTCCTTGGAGTCCTCTAGCTTAATCGTATGTGATTGGCCTAGGAAGTTGATTCCTATCAGCTAGGCTAGAGTTGGAGCTCGGTTGAGCTTAGAATATTAAGCTTGCATTCAACTAGAAGTGGCATAGAAAAGCTTAAGCTCAACTCGATTAAGCTCATTTAAGCTCAATCTTTTTAAAAACACATATTTTTAATAATAATAATATTCAAACTCGACTTGAGCTCAATTGACGTTTATATCCGAGTCTAGCTCGATTAGGCTCATAAGCTAGTAGAGTTAAGCATTGTAAAGCTTAAATTCAACTTGATCAACTTGAGCTTAGGCTCGACTCAATTTTTCTTGAATCAAACTTAAGTAAATATCGAGTTAAACTCGAGTAGCTCATGAATAGTTTAACTCGTTTACACTCCTAAGTGTACTTGGAAGGATCTGAATGGGTGGTCACTGTACTTGCATTGATTTAATGAATTTTGTGGATTGCACATTTCTATGTCTAGCAATTGATATGTATATGACCTTCAATCATATCTTAATGGATTTTGATGATAAGACTCTGTTTTTAAAACTTCAGGATTAGTGTGCTTGATCTTGAAATCAAATCCAAGGGACAGTTTCGTCGCAACTCAACTTCATCGAAACATATCATATCTATAGGCTTATGGAGGAATTGAAATGCCTATAGAAGACATCAAGGGATAAGGGAATGGGATCTAATGTATTTTAGATTATTGGTCGATTATTGTATCATGCTCAATTCTTTCTTTTATTAGGAAAATTTACTTGTACAATCAAACCTATTGTATGATCGAATCATTTGTGTTAAAATTTTCTTTCAAATGAATTATTTTCCTACTATATGTTTGTTTACGTGACATTTTCCCCATATGACTGGAGGTTTGGAACTTTAGGCATGTATGGTCAAATGCTTGAGATAATGCGTGACAATTGCTTATGTTTCAGTTACAATCACTTGGAGGTTGTGTTTTATAATGATTCATTTGCAGGCATTATAATTGAAAGAATTGCTACAAACATAGAATGGGATTAGATGTTAATTCTCTAAGTAATTACTCTTTATAAACAAAAGAACCATTTACATGTACATTCGTAAAGACCCTATTAAGTGGAGTAGCAGGAATTCTTAGAAATCAACTTGACTTAAATCTCCTTGAATTATATCAAATATTTACAACTGTACATATTACATTGCAACATCAATAAAGGAACAATATAGTTGTTTTTTCCATTGAATCTAAGATGCATTATAGCAAATATTTACAAGTGCACATATTACACTACAACATGATAAGATAGTAGTTACCACCATATTATCAGTTACTAATTCCTGTAACTATTCTACAAAATACTAAACATCAACATGATACAACTTAGCAAAACCAAACAAATAAAAAATATAACAAAACTAAGCAGCTACAATTGCAAAACAACAACACATTTAGCTATGATCCAAGACATCGCTACTATAAATTATTGAACTTTTTTCATTCTATTACAAATATCCATACATACTAGTATATATAGAAAAAAAATCATGCAAAACAAATATTGAAAGTTCCAAACAACATCAAAATCTAATTTTAGATTAGATATTCACAATAATGGTAGCACATTCTACAACAGTATTAGAAAATTCTACAACAATGGCAATGTCTACAGCTTTTAAGGAGATGCAACATTACACTTTAAAGATTCCATTACTTGTCTCAAGAACCGACTTTTGAAATATATAAGAGGATGGATTATTAGAACCCTACTAAAAATAAATTATAAATAGCTAAAGATTTTTATAATCATAGAGAAAATAAAAAAAAAAAACGAAATCACAATTATTTTAATTGTACCAAATTTGCAAGAAGTAGTTGGGTAAAACTTAATGGTGTTGCATAACTCTCATTTTCATTGCATCTCATCTATGGAATCGGATTAGGCAAATCAAACACCTAATATAAGTATTGGCATATTAGTAAGATGAAAAAAAAAAATAGAACTATATTAGAAAAATCCTGATAGGAATTAGCCTCCGACAATATCCAAGCCGAGGTAGACCTGTCTAAAGCCGAGGCCTATAAAAGCTTGCCAAAGCGAGCGGAAGTTAGAAAGATGAGAGGAAGGAAGATAAACACTTGGCATCAAGTCTGTAGTTCGATGAGGTGACTAGATACTACAAGGCTGAGCACTCGAGACCAAAGAATCACTTGGCATAGCATCGAGAGACTCATGCCGATTGAATCTAAAACTCAGTAATTATGGACCAACCTTTCTGGTGTTTTGGCCAAGCACTTCAAGACTTTAGGGACTCCTTCCCAAACCTATACATCCAATTGCTAACCTCATCCTGTTCAGATACTACTCCTTCTAGGACATGTTGAGTGACTGTATGCCAACTCCCCTTCTAAAACGTATAGTTGTTTTCCTTTATTTTATTTATGAGCCAATTTTTTAAGGTTTAAGGCCTTATACATTATTTACAATTTTGTCATTAAGGTTTAGGACCTGCTATAAATAGCAACATTTGTAAACATTGGAGAGAAACATACATAAACGTCAATATAAGAAACCAGATAGAAAAGTATATTCCTGTGATTGGAATCTTTTCCTTTTTGAGCAAGGCTACTCTTGAGCTAGCATTTATCGGATTATCAAGTATAGATTAAGCTCTTTAATCTCTACCGCATTCTTATCAATCTTGACCTTGAGATTATGATGAACACCTTCATTTGAACTGGTTAGTGAGTTGCATCTAACCTTCATTTGAATCTCGAGCACCATTTAGTGTTCGCGAGTTGTATCGAATCCTATTTTAAGCTCAAACCTTTGATTCTGTTATTGTCCTTGTATGTGATATCCATTCACATTTACCGTTGAAACCAACCATCTCACTTTCCGTCAGTCAAAACTATTTGACCTATTCTAACCCTATTTTGAGATCTACTATTGTTTCTTTGATCCGTATCATATTGGTACCAGAGCTTTGACGAGACACGCGTGCTTGTGTTTTTCAAACTTTGATTGGTGGTTTGTACCTCTTTGTTAATCATCGTTCTATAGTGTAGTGAGCTATTTGTAGTAGTTGTTTATTAATAGTAGCAGTTGCAGAAGTTGAGTAGTGGTTGTTTATGGGTTATTATAATTGTGTTTTGTTGTTTGTTCGATTTTTCTGGAAAATTACTATATAGACAAGAATGTCAAAGGATAGTGTCAACAATACTGGTGATAGTCCTTACGGAAGCTTAAGGTGACATGTTGACAACTTAGAATAGCAGATCCAAAATCTCATTAATTCCATCCAAGAGCTTACTAGTTTAGTCAAAGGCCGTAGACGTAATGGTCGAGAAGAAAGAAAGGAGTGTACACCCACAAGTGGAAGTGGTTCCAATGAGCTTGGTAATAAGGAACAATCGCCAAGAAAAGCTGCTGAGTCAAGAAGAAAAGAAAATTGACCCGAGTCAAGGAGACGCAGTGATAGGAGTATTAACTCCGAGGTGAACCAAGGAGCCCGGAGAAGAGAACCGAGGTTGAGAAGAGACATAGCTGAGTAAAGCTCTAACAGAAATGGTCGAACTAAAGTGAATCGACCAACTTAGAATGCAAGGGATGAACCTCGAGCACTTGGCCGCGGACTTGACAATGTGAAGCTAAAACTACCAACCTTTAGTAGAAGTAGTCAACTTAAAGAATTCCTTGACTGGGTTCCCCGAGTTGAGAAGTTGTTTGAGTGCTACGAGTGTGATAAATGGATAAAGGTTAAGCTGGCATCATTATCCCTTGTTGAGTATGTAAGCCTTTGGTGAGATAAGTTAGTTGCTAAGCCTTGAAGGAGAAGAGCTGATTAGAACATGGAGGCTTATAAAGAGGTTGATGAATCAGCACTTTGTACCGACTTACTTCAAGCAAGAGATGCTCCATGCTTTTCAGTACCTGAGATAAGGTCAAAATATTATTGAAGAGTATTTGCAAGAGTTTGAGACCTTGATGATGAGATATGAGATTGCTGAGCCTCAGGACCACACAATTGCTAGGTTCCTAAGTAGACTTTGAGATGATATTCCTAACATAGTTGAATTATAGCTGTTCAATGCTCTGGATGAGCTAATTAATTTGGCATTAAGAGTAGAGAGGTAAAGGAGAAAAAGGCATTAGAGGCCGATTGGTTGACCTTAACAAGGTAGCCCTAAGCTTGAGAGGTATGTCGAGAGAAGGCAAGAAAAGAAGATAGAGAAAGGAGAACCTAGCCAACCTGTCCATGCTAAGAAAAAGATTACTGAGAAAGAGAATGCATCTAGCAACAAGGCCCGAGAAGTTAAGTGCTTAAAATGCTTAGGCGACGGACACATTACTTCTCAATGTTCAAATAAAGGGTCATGGTCTTGAAAGGAGAAAGACCCAATGCCTAAGTAGAAAGTCAGAGTGTCAGGAGTTCAGAAGATGGATTGATTAAAGAAGATGTATATCCCAAGGACTTGGATAAACTCTTAGTTATGGTAACATGAGTTGACCTGAAGGTAGATCCCGAACAAAGGGAAAACTTATTCCATATGTGGTGCCTAGTGAATAGGAAGACCTGTTCACTGATTATCAATGGAGGAAGTTGCACCAATATTGTCTCTGCTGAATTAGTATAGAAGATGAAATTGCCAGCCTACTTGTGCCCTCGACCTTATGGATTGAAGTGGTTTAATGATAAGGGTATGGCTTATGTGCATAAGTGAGCTCATATCACATTCAAGGCAGGACAATATAAGGATGAGATTGGCTTCGATGTGGTCCTAATAAATGTTACAAATTTACTTCTTGGCCAACCATGGGAGTTTGATCGAAAAGTGATCCATGACGGATTCCTCAACACTTACACTATTCAAAAAGATGGGAAGAGCTATCTCTTAACTCGATAAGCATTGAGGAAATCTAAAGACACTTGACATTATAGTAAAGCAAAAAGGGAGAAGGAGCTTATTTGGCATCCTGGCCTATGCTCAACATTTAACATCAAGGATGACTTCCTTTTAGACCCGTGTTAATGATGGGAATCAGCATTCGACTATATCTAAACTGAAGCAAACTTGTCTAAAGCTAAGGTAGACCTGTCTAAAGCTAAGGCTGAGCAGAAGCTAGAAGGATGAGAGGAAGGAAGATTAACACTAGGCATTAAGTCTGTTGTTAGCCGAGGTGCTGAGATACTACAAGGCCAAGTATTCAAGACCAAAGAACCATTAGTACAGCATCGAGAGACTCGTGCCAACTGATTCTAGAACTTATTAATTATGAGCTGACCTTACTAGTGTCTCAGCCAAGCACTACAAGAATTTGGGAACTCCTTTCTAAACCTACACGTCTAATTACTTACCTCATCTGGTTCGGATACTACTCCTTCTAGGACATACCAAGTGACTGCATGCCGACTCCCCTTGTAAAATACACAGTTTTGTATTCTTGTATATGTTTTCCTTTATTTTATTTATAGGCCCAATTCTTTAAGGATTAAGGCCCTATACATTATTTATAGTTTTATCAGTAGGGTTTAGCACTTGCTATAAATAGCAACATCTGTAAACATTAGGGAGATACATACATAGATGTCAATATATGAGATCAGATTGAAAAGTATATTCTTGTGATTGGAATTTTTTCCTTTTTTATCAAGGTTACTCTTGAGCTAGCGTTTGCCAGATTATCGAGTATAGATTAAGCTCTTTAATCTCTCCCATATTTTTATTGATCTTGACCTTGAGATTGTAGCAAACCCCTTCATTTAAACCAGTTAGTGAGTTGCATTTAACCTTCATTGATTTACTGTTCATGAGTTGTATTGAACCCTATTTTGAGCTCAAATGCTTGATTGTGTTTGTATCTTAGTGCATGATATCTATTCACATTTACAGTCGAAACCAACCATCTCACTTCTCGTCCATTAAACCCTTTTGACCCATTCTAACCCTGTTTCAAGATCCACTATCGTTTCTTTAATCCATATCAAATCCTTAAAAGGAAAAGGTAAATCACAAAACCTTATCCATAGAACTCTGAATTTTAGTTTAGTTTTCCTACTTCATGAAAGAAAGCGATAAGATATTATAATAGCTACAAAGAAAAAATATCAACCAAATGTCTATGTATGTAAGAAAAATTACCTATGATAATTGTATATCTAGCTTCTTAGTAATCGCAAGCCTTTTCCTTTTATTACCATGCTTCTCAACTCAACTCTTTAAATGCTTTCTACCTTTACAACTCTCTTTGTTTTTTAAACTCTACACTCTTTCTAAAAAATCATCAATGGAGTTTTTTTTTTTAAAGGAAATGAATTTTTCTAATTTTTTTCACTTCTTACTTCAATGTGATTGTTACAAATTTCTTCAATCCTCTTTTCGGTTTCTTTCAGAATTTTATTAAGTAATATAAAGGCATATGGAAATTTTGACACTTGTGCTACTAATTTAACCAATCTATGACAAATTTCTCTATATCTTTGCCTTATAATCAAATGACCATCTTCCTATGCAATTTTTCCATTTAAGTCTTATGTTGTATTATTCCTTTATTCTCTTGTCCAATGCTTTAGAATGTATTTTTTAGGGATAGACTTAATATCAAAACATCATATACCTTTAAAGCATGGTAACAAAATTCCAAAAGTTTCAAAATTTTTACAATTATATGAAATCTCCCCACTCAATGGATTGCATAATACCTTGTAGTCTCCTCCTTTGTCAATTATCCCAACTATATACTCATAAAAAGATTCAGTTTCATTCCTATACTTAATAAATGCCACAAAACTCTAATCATGTTCATCTTAAAATGCATCAAATATTTTTGGAGTGTAAATTTAGCTTACTTGCCTTTACAAGGGAGACTTATGCAATTTCATTCTTAGTAACTTTTGTTTAGAATCATATTCAACTTGTAACTCATTATACCTTTTGTCATTCAATACCCATTCAAAATGCTTTAGAAACTATAGTAAATCCATGTCTGATCTTAAATAATCTTTCAAATCTCCATTTAGGCTTTTACTTAATTGTGTACATCGCATTACTCATGTGACCACATTTTTAATGTAGCATTTAATCCATTATTCCTTCAAAGCATAAATTTCTTCTAACCATGTATTTCCTATCAACTTGTGTTTTTTAATCATTTTTGTCCATGCTTTTTCAAATTCCAATTGGTCTACATACTCATACATATAAGCCTTAAAAAATCTACTAAAAAGTAAGATCCATCTTTCATTAAACTTCCTAAATGCTTAATGCCCTTCTACATTATGTGCTAAGTTCATAGCTTATGAAAAGTCTTGAGTATCACTACTCTTAATGATTTTACCATTGCCAAATCTTAATAAGTGAATATTGTTAGAAGATTTTTCCTTTTACGTACTTTTAGGAAAGTATCAAACAACCAATTGAAGGATACAACTATCTCTTCATACAAAAGTGTTGCCGCAAAAATCACTATGCCTTTATGATAATTAAATCCAACAAAAACACCAAATGGTTTTGTTTTGTTTATTTGTATTAAAGGTGGTGTCAAACATGACCACATCGCCAAAATGAGCATATCACTATCATTGTTGGATTAGCCCAAAAGATATTTGTTATATGTTCTTGACAATCTAGTTGCATTACACTAAAGAAGGATAGGTTTTCCAACAATTGCTCTTGAAAGTACTTGAGTATAGCTCTAATTTCTCCATATATTAAATCGCTTTGTCTTTTATTTCAAAGATATTTCTTCTTATCTAATTTACTATGCCCAATATTCTCTCTACCACCGACTTCTTGTGTCATAAGCTCATAGGCTTGCTTAGTTCTAAGTCAAGAATCACTTGTCAATTCGATTGCTAAACCGTGTACATCCAATATCTTCCTTTGTGATGGTATCATATGAGTTGTTTTTAGAAGAAGAAGAGCATAGTTGTGCTCAACAACGAGATCATGGATTCAGTATTTTCTTATCTCTTGAATAAGTACAATTCCCATCCTTACAAAACAACTTGTTCTTATTTCAACTCTTAGATTTTTCACTAGTATATTTATTTTATCTTGTTTCCACATACCTTCCTTAGCACATACGAATCTATGTGAAGTGAACTTTCCATCTATCTTACTCTTATTGCTATATTACTTTCAAATACTAAATCCCATTTTTACTCCATAATTAACCCATAATTCCCATGCATCATTCTCTAATTCAAACTTTATACCTATATGAGGTATCCAATCTTATACAATATCATCAGTAATAATGGTGGGTTCATCTACTAACCTACAAACAAAAAATGAAAAAAGAAATTTTTTTTTGTTAAGTTGAAGTTAAGTTTCATGATATAAAACGCCACATATGAATTCAAGTCTAACTATCTATCCATTATTTCATTTCCACGAATTCTATTTTAGGAGGAAAGCATTATTTATATCATATTGTTCATATCATCAAACTATCATCTCTAAAGCTTATGGGATAACATGGGAAAAAATTATATAAGGCCATTTATCCATTTATAGCAATTGAACATGGATAATTTTGGATTATGAAGATGATAACAGACTCTTTTGCATTTTACTTTAGTAACATGCATTTTTTTCCCTTGTTTGTATTTCTACTTTAGTAACATGTATTTACAACAAATGAACAGGGTAGAATTCTATGATGCCATTTTATGAAACTTGTGAAATTATATATAGATGATCAATTCACCCAAAAAATATCAAAAAATAACAACACTATTAGCCAAGCACAAGGATTAGTAAACATATATGGGATAATAAGGATTGTGATAAAAGTTAATATTTTCTACAATACATCTATTGCCATCACTTGCAATATATAATATATATTTGAAATAAATATTTAATGACCTTGTCGCTTCTTAGACTTTCCTTAATTCCACTATTAGATAATCAAACTATAGTTTGGACTAATCATTAGTGAAATTAAATAAAAAATTTATCTTAAAGATGATAGCCATGGTTGTATATATATTTCGTTGTTGTTATTGCTGTTGTTGTTTTCTATTGATTCAATAAGCTTTAATATCTAAATTGTTACTTTAAAGTCAAAAAGAAAAAAAAAATGATTTTGAATGGTATAGATAATTGACTCATATGGACATAGTGAAAAAAAATTTATTTTCAATATTCTATTAGAGGGTTTTTTTTTTCTTTATTCCAAAATGGAGGGAAGATTAATGATATAAAATTGGAGGGATTTTTTCTTTCTCTTTTTTTTTTTTGAAATGAAGGGAATTAATGTCAACCGTTGATTTTTAGTAATTTATGTAGCATCATCCTAGGAACCCAAATTGAGGAAAATGGAGGGTTCCTAGATGGAGAGGATCCAAATCCGAATATATTAGGTTGATTCAAATATTTTTGAAAGAAATGTTTTATTATGATCAAAAGGAGAGGGAGATGATGGAGAAAGTTAATTTCTCTAAAATATGTTTTAATGATAACAAATATCCATTTTATGTAGTTGTTATAAATTATGACCAATATATGTAACTTTTTTTATAAAGAGTTATAACCATTAATTAAGTGTTGTAACTTTTTACATTTTATGAAGAGTTATAACAATTAATTAAATGTTGTGACTTTTACCTATTATCACAAAATCCACTATAATACTAAAAGGGCTAAGAAGAGAAATCTTAACTTTAAAGAAATAAAGTTGGATTGAAGGGTTAAGGTGTATTGGGAAATGAGTATTCTTCATAATTCGGAATTCAAAAAAAAAAATGTATGGATAAAGGTACATATTCTTTCTATGGGTAAAAATGTGTTTTATCTAAATATTTTCATAAAAATCATGAATTTCTAAGATTTTAGAATTATTTGTTAAAATAATTGCATCAAGTAATTATAAAATTTACTTACCTTTGAATATTAGAGCAATTGTTTAAGAACTCATGATTTTCCAATTACTGCATTTGAATCACTCATCAAACAATGTTAAATGTGAAATATTTAACTCTTTTCTTCTCTTTAATGTCAAACTTCAAGCTTTTCTTGAGGTAATTTAAATTACCAATCATATATATATATATATGTATATATATACTGATTATATGAAACTTGTGAATTTGACTCTATAGCATGATAATATTTAATGTTTATGTAGATAAAGGATTTTTCACAATATGTTGGATACAAGGAATTAAAACATTTCATTATGATTGTTGTCTATAGGATTTTACTGGTAAGGTATGAGAGATTGGGCTTTGCACTTATAAGGTGAGCTTGCAAAAGAATACACAATAAGCAGCGCTTAGGGATTGTTTGGCATGCCTACCTCGATGAATATAAGAAGGCTTGAATGTAAGCTAAGTATAGAAAGAGTATAAGTAGTTTACCATTAGGATGTTGGTTGGTATTTATAGAGGAGGACTGCTAAATGTTAGGAGACTAGTAGTAGCACTTTGTTACATTTACATATCATGGGTAGTAGAAATTTGCTGTTTGACATGGTTTAAATTTTTTGGGTAGTAGCCTTTATTGACTCTCAAAGCCTTATCATGTTATCTGCTAGCCATTATGGGCATATGGTAACTAGGCAGGCCATCTAGTAAGCTTAGGTCGAGGTTGGCTAAGAGGATAGTGGGGCTGAATATTGGTAGGTCAAGCCAAGCCATAAGCTTTAATAGGTCTGTATGGGCTTGAGGGATCTAAGTTAAGAATACCTTATCAACATTTGCACCCTCCCCCTCCCCTCCCCCAAAACCCCTTGTGGAGGTAGTCTCATTGCTGTCGAGGTGGTAAGAAGAGAGGATGGATAAGTTCATCAAGTACATGACCAAGCTAGACTTAAAGTGCTCGTGGTGGCTGGGAGATCTAGAGAAGAGGTGATCATTGTGATGCCCTTAGAGAAGAGGCCGATGTGGCATAATAGGTGTTCATGTTGGGGAGACACCCCATATGGTGATTCGAGCTAATCACAACTTAGGCCAAGTTGAACACTTCACATGGTAAGTTAGAGATTGCAAAGACCAACCTCCATGAGAAAGAGAGGATGCTGAACAAAAGAGGTGGTTTGATAGAGGTGGTGTGTAACTATGCTAGTTAGGCTTAAGGTTGCATAGGCAAAGCTAACTAAATTTGAGGGCTTCCCGAGCTATCATGTTAAAGTGGTGTTGAGGTAGATGAAGGAACCAAAGGGACCTTAGTTAAGCTTCTTAAGGAAGCTAACCTTTTCAAATCCTTATGTTTGGCATGCGAATCCAGAGTACATTTAATGCAACATGACAACTATCATGTCTTAGGCAAGTATGTGTGCAGTTTTAGTTGTATTGTCATTTAACTAAACCATTGTCAATCTTAACACATTAAGGGGTTTGCCCTTGTATGGATCCTCGTAATCGCTAATACACTTCACTAAGCCTTAAGCTTAGAAATACCCATTAACTTACTGAGGATAACACTTTTGCAACTCTCTTATTTTGTTTTCTTACTACAATTGCAAAAGCTTTTCTAAACTTTCTTTCTCATTTAACCAAAGCTTATACTTTCTTCCTTTCTACTCTTGTATCAAGATGTTGACAAACTTAATAGCAAACTCAGGTAGAGCACCTTCTAACACATCTATGTGTAACATAACAACTTTAAACTTTGAAGCGACTAAGAGTGATACTCCCCCCATAAATAGGGACAAAGAGGTTTCATTCATGCTGGTACAATTGGATGAGGAGTCAATAAGGAGGTTGGAGGAGATAAACAGGGTAGTATAATAGTAGCCCTTCCTTATGATGTCCACCTTACCAATTGTTTACCATAGATTGTCGATTCATTTGATAGGCTAGAGGATGATAGGGTGTCAAGTAGTTGGATAAGCAAAAGGAAAACCATGGTAGTAAATTATGTGAAGAGTAACTTTATTGTAAAAGACATTCCAAGCTTAGTAATACAATTGCCATGGCAAGACAAGAGGGTAACCTTATTGTCAAAGAGTTGATTCATAGTTCATAAGAAGTGCTTGGAGCATGGGATGCAACTCTCTTTTACTAAATTTGAGAGGAACTAATCAATTACCATCTGTGTTGCCCTGCTCAAGTTCATCCGAATAGATGGAGAATGTTGAAGGCATTCTGGGCTCTTTGCAAAGTACCTGGTGGTGTAGGCAATGCTTGGACTTTTCAATTATTTTTATTTATGGAAGTGCTTGAGAAGGTGGATATACATCCAAAATTGCCTAGGGAAAAAGTTGTTTAGGGGTTTGGACTCCAATGTGAAGAACTAATAGGTTGAGGTCCTGGTGGTGGAGCTACCATCAAAAGCAAACTTTTAGATATGATGGACACCATTGGTCCAGATTAAAGCTTTAAAGAAGTTCAACCCGAGTGACCTCGAAGTCACTCAAGAAATAGAGGCCTTCATGGCTCTAAGGCATAACAATGAGATTAATGCCAAGTAGACAATGTAGAGATATTTTACTCTACTGATCTCTTAGCTCTTCCTAAACATAGAGAGAGTTATGATGAAGAAGTGGATGGAAGGTATAGATCCTTCCTTAGTGTGAGTTAACTCCTTCATCGTGCCAATGTGGGCTTACATGAAACCTTCCTTCATTTATAGTTTTTAAAGAAATGAGGGAGTCCTCCTTACTCGCAATGGTCATAACGGAGATTGTAAGTACTAGTAATTTTCGTTTTATTCTAACATTGAACACTTGTTCTTTTTAGGTGGTAGGCTAGCAGGATCCAAGGAGCTACCCCAACTTAGCAAACTAGAGATCCTAAGGTGGTAAGAGTATAGGATGAAGCTAGACAAGAGAGCCATTGATCCCAAAGGTAAGGCTGATGTGGACCTGATGGCAAAAACTAATAAGGCTGGTCATAAAGGTGGGTCCAAGCTTATAGAAAGCTTGAAAACATAATAGGGAATGTGCGAAAAACAATAAGAAAAGTAAAACAAGAAAACCTCAAGTAGCTCCTAAGATATGATGTACTAGGGACCTTTCAAGGACTTACGACATAACTCGATATGACACATGAGATGGCTTAGTAAGGTCATTCGCTACCTATTTGCTTAAGGGTTAGGATAAGAGTGAAGTAAGCAAACATACTAACAAAAGCAATGTTCATAAAGAGTATATTCAATATTATGAGATAAGATGATTGTAGCTATATGTACAATAGGTATTTATACCTAAAAAACTAAGGCAGCCTACCTAAAATGGAAAAGACTATAAAGGATATTATCTAAAAAAAGTAATGTACAATGAATTATAAGGGTACAATTGAAAATATAACAACAATGAGTGTCTTGTATAAAGGATTCTACCATGTGCTTGCTTGGACAAGTGGCTCCCTATGGTTGGGTGACTTTCTAGTAGAAAGACAATTCTATATGATTAATTTGGTATTTATCAAACCGAAGCATTAAGCAAAGGTGGTAAGTCAGCCATGCTTAGCTGAGTAGATAATTCTTCTAAGGTAAATTCACTTCGAACATATTTAGTTTAGCTCAGATTTAGGTCTGTTAGGCTCATGGTCCAATGAGGTTCAAGTCGATAGTTGGAGATAAATGATGAGTGTGAGAGGGTTCCGCTTGGCCAGGGCATCGAGTTAATAGATTGTAGCAACTTGGACTCCTTGGTGGTAGGTCTTAAGGAAAGAATTCACCTAGCCATGCTTTTTAACCCTCGGGCTCAGGTGCAGGTCAAGGGTCCGATAGTTTGATTCCTATCATCTCTACTGGGCTGATTGGGATTTAAGATCAAATTCGACTAGTCCTCATCCAAGTTCTCCTCGAGTTGGTAAAGGCAGCTTAGGTTTGCAACATTAAACACATCTGACACTGAAGTCTTCTATAACCTTAAGTTGGTATGCATTGTCATTGATCTTTTGGAGTATCCTAAATAGTCCTTCAGCTTGGGTAGATAGTTTGTTCTTCCTCTTATTAAGGAATCTTTCCTTACTTAGGTACAACCACACTTGATCTCTAAGCTAAAATTGCTTGGTCTTCCATTCCTTGATTTTCTCTTTTAGTTTTCTAGTGGCTTGATCAATTTGCTGGGCGACTTACTGATAGATTTGCTGGATGGATTAGGCTTTAGTTTTGCTTCTAGATCTTCTAGGTTAATGGAAGACATTAAAGGGTGATCAAGGGATAATTCGGGGTTAAAACCATAGACAACTTCAAATGGGGCATGCCCAATGGTGGCATGTATTGCTCTATTGTAAGCAAATTCAATCACTGGCAGGTAGACATACCGGTCGGTTAAGTTCTTCCCTATTGTAGCTCAGAGCAGTAACCTTAAGGTGTGATTGATCACTTCAATATGGCCATTAGTTTAGGGATGGCAAGAAGTGCTATAGCAGTTTAGTTCCCATTTGATGCTAGAGGGTTCTCCAAAAATATCTTAGAAATTTTGGGCCTCGATCCAACACCATGCTCTTCGGTACTCCGTGTAAGTGAACTACTTCCTACAAAAATAAAGAAGTTGTAACCGAAGCATCGTTAGTTTTGGTAGAAGGCACAAAATGTGCCATTTTGCTGAACATATCCAGGATAACCATGACATAGTCTTTACTTCAAACAATTTATGGTAATCCAAAGATAAAGTCCATACTTAGTTTGGCCTATGGTTTAGTCAAAATAGACAGAGACATTACGCTCCCTTGCTTTTCTCGGCTCTTTGCTTTCTTACAGATGGTGCATCTCTCAATTAAACGATGCACGTTACGCTTCATTTTAAGCCATAAGTTATCATTCAATAGCTCATATGTTTTCTACTCTCCAAAGTGTCTAGAGAGTCCTTCTGTAGGCTTCTCTCACCAACAGCTCTCTCATCGAATAGATAGGTACACATAACTTACCAACCTCCCATCCTTTACATAGTATTCATCCATTGCTCTTCCTTCTCCATAGTGCTTGTATATAGGGCCAAAATGAGAATCATTCTAATGCTACTCTTTTATGTTGGTAAACTCTACAATTTAGTCTATAACTTAGTGAGAAGAACATGTCTTCGTGATAAAGCATCGGAAAATACATTGTTCTTACCTTGCTTGTACTTAATGACAAAGTTAAATTCCTCTAGGAACTCAATCCATTAGGCTTATATTAGATTCACAAATACCTCAAGGAATCATGATCCGTATATATGAAAAATTCTTTTAGTAAAAGATGGTACTACCATACGCGAAGAGCTCAGATCAAGGCTAAAAGCTCTTTATCATATATAGAATAGTTCAACTACGCTCCCTTAAGCTTCTTGCTATGATAAGTGACAGGTCGACCCTCTTTCATTAGCACAGCTCCGTTGTTAACACTTGACGCATAACATTCAAGCTTAAATATTCTACTAAAGTTTGATAGAGCCAAGATTATGGTAGAGATTAAGCTCGTTTTCACCTTAGTAAAACTCCTCTTCTCTTTTTCTCCTCACTTGAACTTTACATTCTTCTTTATCAACTCAGTCAAAGGTGCTACATTGGTACTAATCATTGGTACAATGATGCCAATCTATGAAAACTTCTCATCAAAGCACAAGAGGTCGGGGGTCGACCACTCACGATAGCTCATACCTTCTCTTTATCTACTCTCAATCCCTCTCCACCAACCATATAGCCTAGGAAGATGACTTCTTCTTAATAGAATAGCATTTCTTCAAGTTTTCAAACAATCTCTCAAATCGGAGGACATAAAAAATAGCATGGAGGTAGTCAACACGCATTTTTAGGTCAGTACTATAGATAAGCATGTCGTTGAAGTAGACGACAACAAATTTCTCTATTAGATCTCTCAAAACATGGTACATTAGCCTCATGAAAGTGCTTGGGGCATTTAACACTCTAAAGGGCATGACCATCAATTCGTACAGGCCATGTTAGGTTTTAAAAGCAATATTCCATTCATCCCCTTGTCTCATGCAGATTTTGTGGTATCTTGACTTTAGGTCAATCTTGCTAAATGCTCCCGTACCACTCAGTTCATCCAACACACCATCCAGCCCTAAGATGGGGTATCTGTACTATTGTAATCTTGTTGATAGCTTTGCTATTTGTACATATACGCCAAGTTCCATCCTTCTTTGCAGTAGCGTAGGTATAGCATAGGGGCTAAGACTCTCCCTCACATAACCTTTTTCTAGAAGTTCATTGACTTGTTCAGTAAAGCAATGCTGGGTGTTAAGTCAATGCAGTGTTTAACGCCTTAGAAAGGGGGTAATCCTTTAGGCAATTGTTTAGGAAACAAGTCAGCATATTCATTCAATAGCTCCTTGACTTCTAAGAGTAGTTTACCTTGCTCCTTTAGCTTTAGTAATCACTTGATCAACAGAAAGAATGATACGTCAACTTTAATAGCTTCTTGGAGTTCGGCTTTACTCAACACCGAAGCCTTCTTTGATCTTCAAGCAAGTTTAGCTTATAAATTGCTAACTTCACTTGGCATCATAAGGTTCAACATAATCTTCCTCCCATCTTTCTCGAATACATAGGTGTTCCTAAATCCATCATGTATAACTCTCTTGTCAAAAAGCCATAGTCAGCCTAACATCACATGTAATGCATACATGGATAGTATGTCTTAAAGAATTTCATTAGAATAGTTTCCAATTGAGATTGACAACAGCACTTGTTGAGTGACATATAGTATCCATTCTCGTTTAGCTAATGTAATTTATATGGCCTCAGATGTGGAATGGTTGACAACTTAAGTTTCTTAACTAGATTTGCGAATGCGACATTGGTATAGCTCCCACTATCTACTATGAGCATACAAACCTGATCATTCACTTAGTAGGTAATGTAGATAAGTTCCCTCTCTGCCCCTCCTCAGTAGGAGATCCCATACTCATTGAACATCAGATAACTCAGGTCAAATTATTGAGATCCTCTACAAACATATCTTCCTTAATCAGGTTGGCAAATCTTCCATTTCTTTCTCCTCTGGTTCCTTATGCTCTCTACTTCGATCTTTGGGAAATCTCTCTTGATGATCATGGTCCTTTGATTTAGATATTGAGTAGCCATGTGCCTAAACCCTTAGCATTTAAAGCATTTGATCGAGTTTGTCTTCTTTCCAGATCCTTGTTCCTTCTCATATGTTTTCTTTAGCACGTCACCATCAGGTCTGTCCTTCTATTCGGCTCTAATATCTACCCCTCTGGTTAGCTTAGTACTTAACTAAGCTCAATAACTTCCCTAGGTAGGTTGGCTTAACTAACTAAGTTCACTCATTAGGAGTTGAGTCGACATTATACTCCTTCTTTATCTTTCCACTCACTGGGCTATTCGTATAGCCTCATCCAGCATAGTGAACTGCTGAAGTTCTAAAACATCTTAGATGTCATTTCTTAATCCAGCAAGAAATATGGATACTGTTTGGGTTGATGGCTCTTCTACTTTACATCGAATCATAAACATTTGGAAGCCTTGAACATACTCATCAACAATTCGGGTCTCCTTGTCTCAACTCTTAAAGTTAAGTAAAATTATCATGTAAAGTATTCGGTACAAAACTGTTTCTGAGGATCCTATTTATCTTAAGCTAAGTATTAACCTCCCTAAATCCTTCTCATCTCCTCATAAGTTGGAAGTTCTTCCACCACATCGCAACGTAACTTGAGAGCTCAATAGTAGCAATACTCAATTTTTCTCAATCCACTTACTGGTAATAATAACAAATACACTTAACCTTCTCTTCCTAATTTAGATAATCATCTACACTCCCACAATCATTGAAACTCGAAATCTAAAGCTTTACATGGTCGACAGCTTGGGGTGCTTAAGTTCACTCCTCTTCTTCTTCAACCTCTTCTTCTTCATCTTTATTCGTATCACCCAAATCAATTCGTCATCATACTTATCCTCTTACTCCTATACCTTGAACTTGTCGAGCTGGTTCCATCCTCTAGCAAGTCAAGTAACTTGTGGAGTGTTCTGCATGGCTTCAGCTTATTGATAAGCCATAACATGAATAGCTCTAGTCAAATTAGCTATGAGGTTGGCTACCTCATCAAATCTTTCGTCTATACTCTTGGGGGTACCCTTGGGTTGTCAACTATGGTAGATAACACTACTATTGTTATCCCTAATTCTAGTGTTAACACTTGGGTCTATTATTTCTTTGACCAAAAACTTTGTAACAAAACTTAAAATCTAAGAAATAACATATGTTGTTCTTCATGCTAAACAACACAAACACATACTCAAATACTTTCATGAAAAAGTTCAATATATCATAAACACAACAGCTACTTCTAAGATCAACAACCCAACTAAAGCTTGCTCTTTTTTTGTATACTCAAAACAAGGTAAAATAAAGTATATGACCAAAAAGAATTCTACTCCTTATACTTACTTAAACTCTTATAGACAACTTCTAAGGAACTACAACTCAAAAGAAAGCTCAAACATAACTTTCCCAAACAAAACCTCCACACTAATACCAAGATGATGCAAACCCAATGCTAAGGATTGACAAGGCCGGTCGCAAGGGTGGGTCTAAGTTTACAAAAAGCTTGGAAATGGAATAAGGAATGCTTGAAAAACAATAAGAAAAGTAAAATCAGCAAACCTTCAAATAGCTCTAAGGATACGATGCATTAGGGAACTTCTAAAGACTCATGTCACGACTTGTTATGATGTATGAGTGGTCCTATGAGGTTATTCGTTACCTATCTTTGCTTAAAATTTAGGATAAGAGTGAAGTTAGTAAACAACTAACAAGAGCAATGTTCATAAAGAGTATATTCAATATTATGATATATAGGATAAGAGTGAAGTTAGCAAACAAACTAACAAGAGCAATGTTAATAAAGAGTGTATTCAATATTATGATATAAGATAATAAGATGATTGCGGTTACATGTATAGTGGGTATTTATACCTAAAAAACTAAGGCAACTTACCTAAGATGGAAAAGACTAGAAAAGGTATTATTTGAAAGAAGTAATGTACAAGGAATAATAAGGGTACAATTGAAAATACAACAAAGATGAGTATCTTATATGGAGGATTCTATCATATGCTTACTCTAATATGTAGCTCTCTATGGATGGGTAACTTTCTAGTAAAAAGACAATTCTATATGATTAGTTTAGTATCTATCGAGTGGAGGTGGTAGGTCAACCTCGACGAGATGAGAAAATAATTCTTCTGAAGTTAATTTATCTTAGGCATATTTAGTTTGGCTCGAATTCAGGTTGGCTGAGTTAATGGTTGAAAGAGGTTTAAGATAGCAGTTAGAGATGAATGATGAGTACTAGAGGGTTCGACTTAGCTAGGGCATCAAGTCATGAGATTATAGGAACTTGGACTCCTTAGTGGTGGGTCTTAAGGAAAGAATTTACTTGGCCATGCTTTCTAGCCCTTAAGCTCATGCACAAGCCAAGGGTCTAGTAGTTTAATTCCTATCAAAGGCTGTGAAGCTGAAGTTAGGGGTAAGTGAAACCAGCAAGATAGAGCCACCTACTCTACCTTAGGACCCCTTCCTTAGAGCTGATTGTTGCCAAAACTCTGAGCACAATCACCCCTACAGCTAACTCTGTTCCTACATTCAAGCCTATTATCACTGTAGAGGAGTATGCTTCGGCTATAGATGAGTTAGATTTGGTAGTAATCCCTTTCCTTCAAAGGGTAAGGAGAGGATGCCTAAGCTTAACACTATAGAGGAGCTAGAGGGCTAAAAGAGGAAGGCCTATGATGTTGAGGGGGTAAGGGTATACGAGCCAAATAAGGCAAAGATGAAGGATCTACTTAGTTAATCCAATGTTTACGAATAGCTCATCACGCACCCATACCACTACCTTAACGATGTGGGGGAGGCCTATTGGAAGCTTTTAAATGAGTACTGGACTTGGGAACAATGTTGAACTTGTTCAAGAATGTATTGTACAGGTCTGAAAACATCGAATTGTACCTGGAAGCTATAAAGTTTGTCATCAAGTAAGCTAAAGGGAAACTCCTCAAGCTAAAGTGGGATGTTCGAGGCAATGATGTAAAGCTACGCCACGGGGAACTTAGCTTTCATGTCTTGATGGGGTTTTTCACTCCTAGTAACTAGGCTATCTTGGAGGAAATGGTGAAGGCCTAGGATAACCTACCTTTGGACCTAAAGGGCCACCTCAACTCGCTCCTCTAACAAGTACGTCTTTGTTCCTCTGAGTTACTTTACTTGGCAAAGTGTTTTTTTAATGTTTCTTCTGACTAAATGCAATTCATTTATTATGGTGTACTACCATGGTTAGGTGTTGCTCTAGCTTATATGCTACAATATACTACTCAATGAGGTAAAGGGCCTCCGTAAAAGTGTGTTTAGTGCATAGAAGTGTCATAGGGAGGCAAAGTCCTCTTCTAAGTGCTTTTATGAAAAATTTAGAAAGGCTAATTGACATTTATGTCGCTCTTATGTATAGAGGACCATACTAAAGGCTAAGCTATAGAAGGAGAGGCAGGAGTTATAGAAGGCCAAGAGGGTTGTTAGGAAGGCTAGTATACTCTATGGGTAGCTGGAAGAGGAGAAGAAGGCTAAGGAAGAGCTCAACAACTGCAATGTGAAGCTGAGGGCATCGATCTTGAGGATGTAGACTGAGCTGGCAATGAAGGCATATGAGTGTAAGAACGCCAATAGATATTCGTTAAAGCTACTAGTCAAAAGTCCAGTTAGAGTGAAAGATCTAAGACCTCAGGAAAGAAGTTGAGGAGATGAAGGAAGTCATCTCTAGCTTGGAGAGTAAGGAAGTCATTAGCACCATTACCAAGAAGAAAGTTGTGGACAAGTTCATCAAAACATAGTAGTGGATTAATGAATATGAAGACATCTCTACTAAGTCAAGTCGGGCGCTTTGAAAAGAAATGCTTAAGCATTACCTCGGCTTAAACTTAGGCTTGTTGGATTACTTCGATGGTCCAACCAATTAGGAGGAGAAGGCAGCCAAGGAGAGAGAGAGAGAGTGGCAGCTCTTATGACTGAGACTAATCAAGAAGCTCCTACACCTTTTTTAACCTTAGTAGCTCTGCAAGAGGTCACCCCTAAAGGCTTTCAAGGGAAAAATCAAAGTCAAGGTGGTCCTCCTATCAACCAAAGCCAACAATCCTCTCTTCCTCCTACTTATTTAGCTCAGGACCAAGTAACCTAGATGAATTGCCCTTCAAATGGATTGGTACATTAGACTTCTTTAGATTACTGAAGTTAGCTGATCCTATGTGATAAGCTAGAGTCTTCTTTCCCTTCTCTCTCTCTCTCTCTCTCCCTCTCTCTCTTTGTACTTTTTGATTGTCGTAAGTGGACAAATTTCTTGTACCAAGCTGATATGCCAACCCTTATCATTGTAAATGTTCTGACTAAATGGAAAACTTTTACTTCTACTGCTAGTTGTACTTTTCTTTTGGTTTTTGTACTTCTAACTTGTTGCTGCTCGAATAACTCGGTTTGATACTTAGTGCTTACTTATTGATACTTAGTTAACTCAACTAAGGAGTTAGGTTTACTTTTAAGGTCGTTTAGCCATTGAGCTAAGACCATTTCATTTTCAAAGAAGAGCTAGGGTTGCTTCTCTTAGAGAACCGTTCAGCTATTAGTAGCTTAGGTTGCATTTCTTAAGGAAAAGCTAAGGTAGCTCTTCCTAAGAGATTGTTTAGCTATTAGTAGCTTGGGTTACCTAAGGGGCCGAGCTAGTGGTGTTCTAGCAAGCATTATGGGAGTTCTTTCATAGTACAATGGGTGTTTTCCATTGCCTAAGTTACCTGATGGAGGCTAGGTTAATGGTGTTCTGACTTGCCCACACTTGAAGAAGCGTACAACTTAAGAGTCCTTATGAGCACTTCAATGCCTAATTGGTTCATTCACCCATTTAGGGTTGGGATGAGCTAAGGAAATAAAATAAAGGGGACATACAACAACTTAGAGAAATGGAATTTTCATTAATAATCTCAATGAATGATTGCAATCGTATTTACATCATTTCAATCAAAATAAAGCCTTAGATTATCGACGTTCCATGTGCAAGGTGTTGTTGGTGAATTTTGGGATGATGGAAAATCCTGCAAAAGGAAGTGAAATACTTGGTATTGGAGCTAGTCCAGTACGACTACTCCAATGCCTAAGTCAGTAAGGTGACTTGTATGGAAAATATATGAGTAAGTAAAAAGTCTTAAAAAGCTCTTACAAAGTTTCTTTCCAATATTTATAGGTAGTTATAATGTCTAAGGTAGTTGTCAAAATAACTGTTAAGATACGTAGAAGCTTCTTCATTTAACATCTCCCTTGATATATAAGGAGAGAAGGTGGTTATGTAATATAATTATGCTTGTGATAACCATTCACTCCATAGACTTGACTTCAAACTAAGAATGGATTTATTCTACTTAGTAGAAATGCCATGTGTCATCTATCAGTGGCATGCAGAGAGATACAACTATCCAGCATATCGGCAGTCGAATGAATGAATATATATAATGAGTGAAAATCGATTATCAACATTTGCCCCCCAACTCCCGTGTTTAAGTAATCAATAAAGGGAGTTACATATATATATTGCACTAAAGACCGAGTAGGGCAGTGATTCTTGAGATTAATACTTAGCAAGACGGGAAGTAGGACGTATTACATCCCAATTGAAAGGTCACAATTTCTAAACTCTCGCCTATTTGAGAAACCAAAAAGTTAGAGGCATGACATCTGTTGCTTAGGTCATCATTGTGTTGCAGGATAATAATTGTTAGAAATTTGTCCATCATCAGATTTTTGTCATGAAACACCCGTCAGCAACCCGCACCATTACCAGATTAGCATATCATTACTGTTAGAAGCAAATTTGCAGTTATGAAGATGAATCATCCATATAAAAAGTAATGTTCATAATCAAAATTCATTTCTCTGGTCGCATCTTAAACTTTCATTCACTTTCTCATCTTCGAACTCACATTCTTCAACTTGTGTTATATCATTTCAAATAATTATTCAAGTATGGTTCATAAAGTTGCTCATCCACTTGTCCTCTCCGATTCCGAGGCAACGGAAACTGAGGCCAATTTTCCCCCCCAAATAAGAAGTGAAGCAATGTGTTCTTCGGGCAGTTCAGTCGATTGCTTGGATTAACAAACTTCCTATGGATAATTATCTCGAGGATAAGGAAGGGAGGTCCTTGGTAAGATATCTGTACAACACAAAAGCCTATTCTTGCAACTCTCCAAGTGAAACCGCTAGTTCCATTGATAGAGTTCTTGTCATAAAGTACAATTACTACTAGTGAGACCTTCCTGGAACCTGGAACATGGAACTTGAAGAGGCCGAGAGATTAGGAGAGGGTATCCCTCCTAAGGGAGCACAAGTTCCATATATGCCTGAAATATTTGGATTTTGGGTTATGTTTCCCTTTTTCGGCTTTTGTTAAGGGTTTCTTCAATTACTTCAGAGTCGTACTAAGTATGTTCTTACCTAACACATTCTAGCTTCTGGTAGCTTTTGAGATAGTCTACGAAGAAGTCAAAGTCAGGGCTACTCCTCAACTGTTTCGATTTTTCTTCACTATTCGGAAGCCGCTTGATGGGTAGTACTTTGTTGCTACGAGGTATGAGCATAAGTTCATGGATGGGTTAGAATCCAAGATTCACAAATGGCATGACAAATTTATGTTAAAGTGTTTGACAAAGACTTGGACTTCTAGACTTAATGGACTAAGTTGATATATACAAAAGATATAGATCTAATGCCGAATGATGCAGTAATAGTAAGGGAAATTCAAGAAAGGAAGAGGAACAAAATGTTCTTCTAGGATGCTGAGAGAATTATACGGCATTATGAAAATGGAGACCTAATCTTTTCTATAAAAGAAGGTATGATAATGAGTTACTGCTGTGCCAAGTATAGCCACAAGAGGAAAGTCGTTCTCGAGACTTGGGGGGAGAATTGTAGCCTTTGAGCCTTACCCGATACGAAAAATGTACGTTCATCTTTTCGCATGTTTATATTAATTCATTTACTCATATCGCAGATATAGGTACTGGTGAGGTGAATCCAGTTAAACTACTAGCTTAGCCCAAGGTCAAAACATCTAAGGTTGATAAGAGGGTGACTACCTTAGCAACTACCACTCAATCTGCTATCGTAAAGAAACCACCAATGGAAGCAATCGACAGTACAAAAGACCTCTCATCCAGCTGAAAGGTAGAAGAAGAGTGAGAAGATACTATCGACCGA
This sequence comes from Lumnitzera racemosa, assembly GCA_024138005.1. Taxonomy (NCBI): domain Eukaryota; kingdom Viridiplantae; phylum Streptophyta; class Magnoliopsida; order Myrtales; family Combretaceae; genus Lumnitzera; species Lumnitzera racemosa. Next base: position 43,469,709 of record JAMXBC010000007.1, read on the forward strand.
TGTTGTTCATTCCAAGGAGCCTTTAGTCGAGATTATTCAAACTTCTGTTAAGCTGAGGGATGATGAACATCAAGAGACACATCCCGGCAAGGAGGATGAAAATGTCACTACCATAAAAGGGTCATCACTGGCAATTGAGGCGATGCCGAGTGTTGATAAAAGATTAGGGAAGGAACTCGCCAACTAACCACCTACCAAGAAATCCAGAGGCTTAGATGAAAGGATGAAGGAGGCAATATAGTCAAAAGCTCTCGACATCAATAGTACCAAATTTGTCCCCAACAATGAGGTCGACGAGTACTTTGTCTTTTGTTAGAGCCACCAAATTTTGGATATTAACTCAGCCTTAAGAGATCGGACAAAATCATTAGCTCTAATGGAAGGGATTATTCTCCTAAAAGATAGAGATATCCTTAAAAAGGATGTCAACAAGGTCAACAGTTGCAATAAGGCCCATATTACGGCCAAACTGTATGATGTAAGTATCCATAATCATTACTTTTAATTATCGAATTCGTTCAGGTTACTAACACATTTCCTTTTCCAGATGAGCAGCTACATTTTGATGGCTTTAGATGAGGTCAACAAAGAGACGAAGAAGGTAATATCTTTAGTTGTATCCATGTGTTATTCCTATTCATTCCTAATTGTGTTAAATGAATTTGTTGTAGAGATTTAAGGATGCATATAATGCATCGAAAGCCTAAACTGCTGCTGTTGAGAATGTGAAGATAAGGATTGAGATGGGGGCGAGAAAGCTCCAAGAAGAACTTGTTGCAGAGAAGTTAGGACATGACCTTGTTGCCGATGAAATCTAAATCCTGAAGGCTAAAATGGAAGAGCAATACAAAAAGTCTAAAGGCTTAAAAGAGGAGATACATAAGAAGAAAGAAGAGTGCTAAGGCTTGGGCTGAACTATTTGTACAATGAGCAAAGATGAAGATAAGCTCAGAATGCAGATAAAGGAATTAGAGACCAATAATTCAAACTCACAAAGCTATGTAACTGAGTTGGAGAAGACTGTGAGGAGAGGACCATCAGTTGAAGAGGCTCTCAATATAGTTACTCCCAATTGGCTATACGAAAGGCTTCTACAGAAGAAGTTAGAGGGGGTCCAAGTGGAAAGAGAGGAGGTCTTAAAGCTTTACCATGATTACGATCTCTCATGTCTTGACTTTGTTGACGTTGACAACAAAGTCAATAGTATTGACAAAGATGAAGACAACGAGACAGGTACCGAGACTATAAATCAAGGTGACAATGAAGCTTATATTGAGAAAATTGCCTACTCTAAGACCCCAATAGGAGAAGAAGCCCTAGCTACTAATCTAAAAATCACTTCTACTAAATCCAAGAATAGGCCATAGGATTTCTATTGTACTGGCACATCATTGTGTTCTCGTATAATTATCAATCGAAATATCTTTTACATAGTGTCAAGCTCTTGTAACCCTTGTTGAGCGAAAATACTTTTCTTACGAGTCTCCAATTCGTTTAATTTCAAGTACTACATTTTCACAGCGTGTATGGTATACGTATATTGCTTCACACTCTTATTCATCAGTATGTTTTATTTCACACACTAGTTATTTCTTAGCATGTTTTATTACGTAGTTATTTCTCAGCACGTTTTATTTTACATGCTATTTGTTTCTCGCCATGTTTTATTTCACATGCCCAACAATCTCTCAACATGTTTTATTTCATATGCTGTCTTTATATAGTCCATTAGCCATTTGATGCGTGGACTAGCCGCATTACTCATCCTTAAGGTTAATTTGTATGGTTCATTAATAGTGTTAGGCTAAAACCTAGATCAGTTTGTTTGCCGTGTAGCCTAGAACTTAATAATTCAGCAATCATAACAAAAACAAACATAATGAGACTTCAAATATAATTTTCAAATAAGTACTGTAGTCTTACAAATAAGTTGGTTGTCTCCAAATGAGCGATGATAAAAATCATTCGATAGATTAATTAAAATATAATTTCAACTTCTTGACGTTCCATGCTCGAAGGATCATAGATTCATTTAACCTTTCTAGTCGATAGGCCTCCAGGTTGGAAAACCTTATGCTTCACTTTTTGATTGTAGTACCTTGCTGCTATATGCTAGTTTGCCGTGACCTTAGCTCTTGCAATATCTCGAATTTCATCAATAGTGCCCAGATTCACTATCAGTCCAACTTGATTAAGCATAACATCGAAATTATGCATTCGCAGATTAGGTAAGTCCAACTCATCGATAACATAGCTTCCGTACTGTATGCTAGCATAAAGGGCATTTCCCCAGTTATAGTTCTATAGGTGGTTTGGTACCCCCATAAAACATTCGTTAGTTTATCAACCCATTTCCCCCTAACTTAATCCACTTTCCATCCAAGGTTATGTAGTATGATCTTGTTTATGGCTTCAACTTGTCCATTCGTCTGAGGGTATGCTATAGATGTATAGTTAAGGCGAATGTCGTGCTTCTCACAAAATGTTTAGAATTTGTTGTTATCAAACTACAGGCCATTATTCGTAATTATCATGTAAGGAACTCCGAATCTTGATATGATAGCGCTTCCATTTTCTTCTCGGTGATCTTCACCACAATCTCGGCTTCTACTCATTTGGTAAAGTAATCTACTACGACAATGATGAATTGTCTCTAAGCAGTAGACTTTGGAAAGGGTCTAAGAATATCTAGCCCCTACTAGGTGAAAGGCCATGGACTGGTTAGACTACATAACTCTACTGTAGGTGCATGACTCGGCGACTCATGCTTCTAGCATTGGGGGCAATGCCGAACAACTTCCTTTGCATCTTCTCTCATAGTCGGACAGTAATAGTTGAGTTACAGTATTCAAAAATATAGCATTTGCGCTTTTACATGGTTACTGCATATGTTACCATGTAGCTCAGACAAAACCCTTTGGGCTTCTTTCGAATGCAAGCATTGAAGATAGGGTTATGATATTCTATGTTTATATAATTGACCATCAATCAATATGTAGTTTATGGCTTAGTATGCCAATCTTTGTGCTTCTTTTTTATTGTTAGGGAGAATACCATCTTTTAGATAATTCACTAGGGAATCCATCCATGATTCTTCTCTCGAGTAAGGAGCCAACTCACAACTCTGCGAGAGAGTAGATAAGCTTTTTTGCAGAAGAAACTTGACAAAAAGTCTCTTGCTTAGCTCAAGGAATGCTATACTGGCCAACTTTGACAACTTGTTGGCAGCAATATTCTTGCTTCTTGAAAATTTGTGGATAAAGAAAGATTGGAATTCTTCTACAAGCATTCATACCACTAATAGGTACTTGCTCATCTCCTCTTCCCTTGCTGCGTAACTTTTAGTTACTTGATTTACCACCAGTTGGGAATCAAAGAACACTTCGTGTTTCTTAACACCAATTTCTTTTATCAGTTTCAATATGGCAATTAGAGCTTTGAACTCTGCTTCATTATTGCTGGCTTAAAACCCAAATTTCAAAGCATAGTGAACTTCGATAATATGGGGCCTTGAAGAACTAGGCCAACACCACTTCCTTCTCATGTCGAAAAACCATCTACATAAAGGAACTAGATCGGCTTCTTGACAATCTCTAGATAATCTTCCTTACTAGTAAATTTGACTACAAAATTTGTCAGTACTTGAGCTTTTAATGTCGTTCTGGGTTTATATTATACACAATGGATATTGAGCTCTAGGGCATACTTCATCATCCTCCCCAGGGAATCAGGCCGTTGTAAAGCCTGTCACAATGGTTGATCAGTAAGACTAATGATCTGATGAGCTTCAAAATACGGCTTTAACTTTCGGGCCAAAAGAACCATGCTAGTACAAATTTTTTAATCTTTGTATATCGAAGCTCTGGCCCTTGTAGAACATGACTCACGTAATAAACAAGTTAATGTTCCTTACCGTTAATTTGGACCAGTATAGAAGAAAGAGCTTAGCAATTGACCAATGAGTACAAATATAAATTTTCTCTAGGATTGGGTGTTGAGAGTATTAGGGGTGTCGCAAGAAATTCCTTAAGCTCATTAAAAGCTCTTTCGTAATCATCGGTCCAATTGAATTCTTTTGGGTTCTTTAAAATTTTAAAGAATTCTATACACGTATCTTTACTTCTTGATACAAATCTGTTGAGGGCGGCAATTCTCCTAGTGAGTTCCTACACTTCTTTGACCGTACGAGGCGATTCCATATTCCTTATGGCTTCAATCTTTCTTGGATTGACCTCAATACCGCATTGAGTAACCATGTATCCAAAAAATTTCCTTAATGTTGCGCCAAAGACACATTTCTATAGGTTGAGTTTCATGTTGTATTCCTTCAATGTAGCAAATGTCTCCTCCAGGTTAGGAAGATGCTGATCTTGCTTCATGTTCTTCACAATCATGGCATTAACATGTACTTCAACATTTCTTTGAATTTAGGGTTTAAACATCTTGGTAACAAGTCTTTGGTATGTTGCATTGGCATTCTTGAGCCTAAAGGGCATCACCGTATAATAATATGTTCTAAAGTTGGTGACGAAAGATGTGTGGACCTCATCCTCCTTATCCATCTTGATCAGATTATAACTAAAGAAAGCATCCATAAAGGAAAGCAACACGTGTCCAGTGGTCGCATCTACCATTTGATCAATTTTTGGCAGTAGGAAACAATCCTTGGGACATGCCTTGTTAAGATCTGTAAAGTCTATACACATTCTCCACTTGCCCTTAGACTTCTTGACTAGCATACAATTGGCTAGTCAAGTCGGATAAGGCTCTTCCCGGATGAACCCTACCTTCAATAACTTCTAGACTTCTTCCTCCATTGCTGCTTGTCACTCTGGTGCAAAGTGTCTCTTCTTTTTTTGGACAACCCTTACATTAGGTCAATTTGGAGCTTGTGTACCATAACTTCTCTCGAGATACCTAGCATGTCTAAAGGAGACCATATAAACACGTCAGCGTTAGCCTACAAGAAGTTGATCAAACTTTGCCGAGTGTCTACTGACAAAGGTTTCCTGATCTCCGTTGTCTTCCTTAGGTCATCCCCCAAAGGAATATCTTCAATATCACTCTCAGCATTCTCGATGCCAACTAACTTGCCTTCTGAACAGGTTTTAACCTGAAATACTTCTTCTTGTCTCAAGCCTCTTCTATATAAGGACCGTACCAATTGTTGATCTCCTTTGCATATGCTAACCCTCGTGGAAGTAGGGTACTTGGCCTTAAGATGTGCAGTTGAAGGGACAATGCCAAATAGATGTTGGCATGGCCATCCCATTATCATGTTGTAAGGGGACCAACATTTAACAATGAGAAAGTTCACTTTATCCTTTGCAATATTCTCATCATTGCCAATTTGTTTCGGTAAAGAAATAACTTCAGCTACTTAGACGGGTTGATTGTTAAAAGCATAGATATCATACTTGTAAAATCGTAGTTGCACTTTAATATTAGGCCTCATTTAGTCAAAGGCATGTTGAAAAATGATGTCGACTGAACTTCCAGTATCAACAAGAATCTTCTTGACTTCAAATTTGGCAACTCTTGCATTAATGACAAGTGCATTATCATGCATCCTTTGGATGCTCTCAAAAACTTCCTCTTCGAAAGATATTGTATTGTCGATCCTGACCTTTTTTCCTTGAATTTTGCAAACATAATTCTTGGCGCTAATCAAGTTCAAAGAGTCGATTGGCCTATAGTCGATCCGCCGACAATGGTGTTGTCACTCCATTAGGTGGTGTAAACACCTAATTTTTTATTATTTTTTTAAAAAAGGGTCCTAATTAAAAAAAAAAAGAAAAAATAAATAATAATAATAATAATAATAATAATAATAATAATAATAATAAATAAAATTAATAAAAATTAACAAATGATAAAAATTCCAAAAAAATGAGAAAAGAAAAAAATGATAAAAATTTTTAGAAGGTAAATTAGTTTAAGGACAAATAGTTTTAGTTTTAGCTTAGCTCAAATAATAAATATTTTAAAGAGTTGTATAGTTTATGTATAATTTAATTGTATTAAACATTAAGGCACAAACTGACGGCCTAACAGATAAGTATTGGAGTATTGAATTGGACTAAACTTGAAGTAGTAAGTTCGAATCTTGTTAGATACACATATGAATCTAATGCAAACTAGCATCACTCGCCCATAAGCGGTAGCAATTTTCAATCCCCACGAATAGCAAACTTCAATTCCCAATCTCTTGTTATTCGTGCATCCATAAGCGGTAGTGAGCACTTCGCAACTATTCACAAATCCACTGCAACGAACAGCCAAATCACCCACGACTCCAACACCCACTGCTGCAGCACTCTTTGGAATCCAAGTCCACAACTGCAGTTCTGGCCGCACAACTTGATTACATTGACGAAAGCATAGTTGAGTTGCGCATGTCCAAGTTCTATGCCGACCGCCACTTGAAGCTTTACCGCATAATTCAACCATACATGCTTGGAACCTATCTACAATTTGCACGCCACTACTACCAGACACTGTAGTAGCATCGACATACAGATGTCCTGTACATCAGCGCTGCATCCTCGTCCAAGTAATTCTCTACTCTCACTTGAGTAACACCCCAACAACAAGCCCAAACATGCCAGCACGTTCCTTAATCTGTCGCAGCACTGTACTCTACCGCTTCACACTCAGACGCTAGTACATTGCACCACTCATACGAACCCACTAATACGACACCGACCAGTCCATACCCGACCACTCTCCAAACACGACAGCAGCAAGTCATCGAAGTTCCACGCATCTACCAAGAGCACAATCCCTCGTATTGCACACAACAATCCACAGTCAGCACTCTAACGCCTACTGCTGCCGTACTGTTTGGAGGCTAAGTCCATAATTATAGTTCAGCCACAATCCACGCTGTCACGCAATTAGCTGCGATAGCTGCTCCATCCCCGCCGAGCCCTAGTTATGATAGCAGCTACATGAATCACCACAGCAAGTAATCGATGCCTGCAAGCAACTCCATTACCGCACAGTGAACAACAAGCAAGGTCCAATTCTCTTTCATTTCTTTTTTCTTTTTCATTATATTTATTTATTTTATTTGTTTCTTCGTTCATTTAGTTATTATTGTTTTGATTAGTTAGCTAGTTAAGTTTATAACATATGACATATATATTTCTATATATTAGTTTAGTTGTTTTTAGTACTAAGTTTTTTTAGAATTCCTCGCATAGAAAGTTACTTTTTTTTTTAAATAAAAATTAATAATAAATTTTATAAAATAATGGGATTTTTAGTGAGCCTTTTTTTTACATAAAAGCGTTCGAGAATTAGGACCTTTTATAATCTTTTTAAAAAACTGAATTGATAATAATATAAACTCGGTTGGTTTTAAAAAATTAATATAAATTAAAGTACTAAAGTTTTTGAAAAGAATTATGATTGTCTGATGCCGATTAGTGGGTACATAGGTACCTTCGAGGCAATAATAAAATCTATAGAAACTTAGGTTCTTTTTCTTTTGATTGTGATTTTATTTTTTCCTTTAAAAATATTACAATTAGAAGAATAATTCTAATTTTAGCAAATAAATAATGGCAACCATTAAGTTTTAATAGGTTAGCCTTTGAATTCGGAACCCTCTAGTTCTTCACTCAAATTGAAATCTAAGACTGATAGCAAAATCATAATCAATCCACCTAATTGATTAGATTTCTCTTTTTTCTAACTTTGGTCAGGTGGCAACTCCAAAAACTTTTACTAAATAAGAAACCGAAATTTCCCAATTTCTTTAGATGATGATTAATATTAAATGGATTAGGATTTAGTATTAATCAGAAAATGAGAAATCGGTTTATAATAGAAAATCGAAATCAAGCTCGATAGTTTTGGCGACTCTACTAGGGACACTAGAGGGCTAGCTACTAGAAATTACCAAAAATAGGATTATCTTTAAAAAAAAAATAAAAAGCGATGAAATAATAATAATAAAAAAATAATCTTAGGTTTGTTATTTTATTTATTTGGTTATTTTATTTCTTTGTTATTAACATTTTTTTTTTTGTAGTTCAACTAAGGGGGTAGCTTTTGGGGTTTACTTTTATTCTATTTTTTTGTATCATAAATGTATGGTAAATATGGTCAGAACCAGGCCATCTTAGGACCTTAAGAGGGGGGGGGGCATTGTGTAAGCTTCAAATGTTGTGGGGCAACCACCTTCTAAGGCCGATCAAACTACCCCACTCAAGTTCAAATGTGACCACAAAACCGTTGCTTTGAAAAAACGCGGTGATTGCAGAACTTGAGGACCTTTCAAACACACCCTTTTACATTACACAAAAACTTTTTTTCTCAAAAAAATCACAAGAACTTATGATGTGGCAGACCTAAATAGACAAGGGAAGTTGTGAAGTAGTCGTTGTAGATAATTTGTAATAATTTTGTGTAAAGTTTAGAATAGGTTATAATTGTAATTTTGATTTTCTTTATATAAGCATGGCTAGATCAAGTCAAGAGCCCTTTGAAGAAATTCATGTCTACCTACCACATTGGTCTCAAAGACTACTTCAGATGTGGTTCTAACTCTTCAGCCTAGATAACCAGGAGTTTATCAAGAATAAGATTAGGCCCATCCTCTCTTTGCAAAAGATCTCCATGAACATCACTCTAGCGCAGGCCTTAGTCCACTTATGGGAGCCCAAATCCGCTAGTTTCTGTATTGGCTTACATCAGCTAAGCCCAACTTTAGAAGAATACTCCCAATTGTTGTAGGCCTTTGCAATCAATGATGATTTCTACGTCCCAGACTTAGAAGCTGCAACATTGAAGATCTTTAGCAAGTTGTTGGGAATTAGAAAAACCGAGATAAACCAAGTTCTAAATCAAGGAAAGACTATTCGGTTAGATGATGTCATGGACTAGTTTTCTACTGAATTGAAGCATAGGGACAAACGGGAGATTTTTTGTACAAATTTAGAAGTATGGCACCAGTACCTAGTCAACGCTTTTATATTGGTGCTCTTCAATACTATCTTTTTGCCTGATGATAGACACCGGGTCCACATTAGAATCGTCGAACTCGTAACCCAATTTCTTGAAGGGAAATCATATGTCTTGGCCCTCCTGGCTGAGCATATCTGGTCACTGAACCATCTCAAAAAGAAGAAATGAGGAGATTTGAAGACTAATATGGTACTATTAGTAGTTTGGTTCGTTAGCCACATGAGAAGTTACCAACTTGATTTCAATTAGGCTGAGTTTAACTAGCAATACGATCTCATCAAGTCTCTTGAAGAAAGAATTGAGCTACTAGAAAATATAGCTAGCCGCTACTGGGTCCAATATTTTAAGAGTATGAAAGCGGAAGAGTTGCTATTGACGCCCAAGTGGTTTACAAGCAAGGAAATGACAACAAGATGTGATGATTTTAAGGCGATGCCCTTAATCGACTTCAACCTCTGCACCAGATATGTCCCAACCAATAGACTCATTGAAGACATGATCCCCAGACCATCATTAGAAGCCGTCTCATTAGACTTTCATGACCTCAATATGTTAGTGGCTAATAAAGTAGCTAAGCTCCTAAGCATCCGAGCTCTTTAGTGTACAAGAAAGATCACCCCTACCACTAAGGGATAGTAAGCAAGAGCCAGACAACCAAAGGACTCCTTTATCGCCAGTTGAAGAAAATGAAAGATAGGAAAGAGAAGGGAGAAGTCTAAGTCGAAGCTGAACCTAAGAGAACAAGTAAAAGAGAGCAGGAGTTGGAGAATCGTTGTGAGTAGTATCACTAAAAGATAAAGGCATTGGAAGCGCAACTGAAGAGGACTAAGGGCAATAAAGAGGAAGCCCCTAATATTCGAAAGAAGAAGAAGACTCAAGACGAGCTCACTGGCCATAGGAAGATCAGAATTTAGATTTTAAGCCCTTTTAATTTTTGATACTTTAGAATCCCTTTTTCGAACAGAATAAGTGATGTAAAGCTTCACAATTGCAAAAATTAATAAAATTAGTTAGGTTTTGCTACATTAAAGGTCTCTTGCCAATTCTTAATTGCATTCGTATGCCACGTATCCTGCATTTATATATTTAATGACTTCCTTTTCCTATAAAAATGTAATATATGATAACCTTTTACTGAGTTAACGATCAAGTAAAATCTCAAGATAGCTCCCAAATGTCAAGTCTTTCAAAGAAGTCCGATTAGAACGCGTTCCCAGACTAGGATGGCCACTACTCAAGGAAATGACAGAGAACCCATGATCCATGATCCCTTTGAGCTGAGGTTCCATTCCATAGAAAGGGCTATGGAGAAGATGGTAGAACAAATGAGCTTCCTAACAGACAGCATCACTTTGTTACGAGCTACAACACCGGCTAATGAAGAAAGCTCCAAGCCTCGTTATGGGAAGAATACGTAAGCTCCTGAAGCAAAGCATGAATATCCAAAAGACCTATTTGAGTTAGAAGGAGTCTACCTAAAAGGCAACTCGACCTTTGAACATGATACGTATATAGCTTCGAGACCGATTGACTAAGGGCCTAATATAGACACCTTGAAAGAACTAGAAAAGAAACTGATGCAACAGATAACTGAGAAGATGAAAGCACTTGTAGGGTATGATGGATTTGAATAGGCAAGGATCACCAAGTTTTCCACATATGACATTGGATCATATCCTAAGAAGTTTAAGGTACCAGAGTTTGAAAAGTATAATGGGATGGGCTGCCCCAAGCTCTATACCAGGTTGTATGTTAGGAAGATGGGTAAATATGTTCAGTATGATTCACTCATGGTACAGACATTCCAAGATAGTTTGACGGGACTGGCCCTAACTTAGTATGCCCAGCTTGATCGGAACTAGATGAATACATGGGAGAAACTTGCCAAGGCATTTTATGAACAATATAAGTTCAACATAAAAGTAGCTCTGATTATGATGGACCTAGTCGCCTTGCGAAAGAAGAATAACAAATCATTCAAAGAATATGCTCAAAGGTGGAGGTCCTTAGCTGTAAGAATCTCTACTCCTACTATCGAGAAGGAGTTCACATCAACTTTCATTAACACCTTGGAAAGGCCCTACTTCTCCCCTCTCATCGGGCAAGCCTCGTCCAGTTTTGCTGAAGTGGTAGCAGCTGGGTGCAGGATTGAAAGTGTTGTCTCTTCTGGCAAGCTTTAAGAGCCAGTAAATAAAAGACCACCAGTATCGTCATCTACTCTTAGACCAGCTAGCAGCAAGCCTAAAGAATCTACGGTCAATATGGTAAACTCAAATGTCAAACCAAATGCTCAAGTCGCTTTCAGGATGAATCCTCCTTCAACTCAACAATAGTTCAAAGACTAGCTTCAGGCTAACAGGACCTATAGACAATTTACCAAAATACTGGTCCCCTTAAGTTAAGTTTTCGAGAAGTTGTAAAAGGATAATTTGATACGGTACGAACTTCCTAGTGATCGATACCGACCGGGAATCTTTGACCTCACAGTAAAGTGCGAATACCATTGTAGACAAGTGGGGCATTCGACCGATGCATGCTGGAGGCCAAGGAACAGAATTCAAGACTTAATAGATGAAGGGACAATGCAGTTAGATTTTGGAGAAGCCCCAGCTCCCAATGTTAACAATAATCCCCTACCTAACCACGAGGCAATGATTGGTATGATTTTTTATGACTGTTCCGCCGACATCATTAATTCAGATAAGAAGCCTAAGGTCTTTGAGTTTTATACCAACAACTAGACTCCAAAAGTGAAGAGGTACACATTTCAAATACCGTTGGCACTAGAAAATCACAAGGCTACCCCATTAACCATCACCTGGTAAATCAAGAAAAACCAAGTCCTTTGGTAGGGGGCATTACTCGATCGGGAAAGATTTACTACTTAAGAGAAGAGCATGGGAGGAAGGTCGTACTAGGAGAATGAAATGTTAAGACGATGGCCAAATACGTTGAAGGGCTATCAGTCTTTACCAAGATAATCAAGTCAAGTGAGTATAAGATCACGGACCAACTCAATAAGACCCTTACACAAATATTGTAGGTGAGCTTATTGATTAAATCCGAATCGCATAGGGAAGCTTTGTTTCGTACTTTAAAGGAGGTGAAGGTCTCTCGTGAAATTCCAACTGAGAAGATAGGACTAGTTACTAATTCCATTCTCACAATGGATCAAATTTCTTTTTCAGTTGAAGAATTAGGTAAAGAATCAAACAAGCATACGAAGCCACTCTTTATCATGGTAAGAAGTAACGACATAATCATTACCAGGGTGCTCATTGACAATGGATCATTGCTGAACGTCTGCTTACTTGCCACCTTAGATTTGTTGGGCATCGACAGGTCTACAATTAGGCCTTCTTCCATAACAATTAGGGCCTTTGATCGTTCCAGAAGAGAGATATAAAGGAGATAGATTTATCTATGAGTATTAGCCCTCAGTACTTTACTATACGATTCCAAAACATAGACACTCTAAGATCTTTCAATTTATTCAGGAAAACCTTGGATTTACGCAACAAGGGCCATACCTTCGAGCTTGCACCAAAAGTTGAAGTTTATCTCAAATGGCCAGGTGATTACAATTCTAGGAGATCAAGATTATGAAATTTACAAGAAAACAACCATACCCTACATAGCAAGTGAAAGGCAAGAAGAGCTAGGCTTACAAATGTTTGAAGAAGTAAGCATGAGTACTGGTCCTGACAGAGAAGAAGATAGAAGAATAGAGTTCAAGGAAGGCCAAATCGGCACCTACAACCTTGGCTACAATCCTACCCCGACAAAAGAATTCCAAAAGAAACAAGTAAAGGGTAAGAGAGGCAACAGATTATACCATGCCCCGATGACCTTTCCGCCGCTAGCTGAGACATTCATACGGGAAGAAACTCAAGCCTTGGAATTTGCTAATGAAGGAGCAACAAGCTTAGCACATGAGTTCCAACATCGTTTGAATAACTAGTTCTCCATCTCGGCGAACAAAAACGGGTCTTCCCTAGGGTAAAGGGTGACCTGCAATTAGTATTTTTTGAATTTTTATTACCAATAGTCATCGTTTCGAATGTATCATTAAACCTTTTATTCAAAAATTAGTTAGGCCTTTCTCTCATTTGAGATTCACTTCCATTCATTCAATAAAATCATAGTTTCCTTCTTTCCTTTGTCGTATTTTAGTTCTTGCTTTCTTACATACACTTTCTTTATGCGTTTTGCCTAGATCTAATGAACTAAGCAAAAACCAGGAATACCTTGCACTAATAGAAAATGAGATTATCGATATCTCTTCCGGCTCTACTGGGTTAGTCATCGGGAGCGATGTCGATGACCACAGTAATATACAAGAGGAATGGCAAAAACATGAACTCGGTAGAATTACTATTGATGAACCAATTGAAATAATTAATGTGGGGAATGAAGAAAATCCTAAGAATCTAAAAATTGGAGGGAATCTAAAAGTGAAACATAAAATAGAAATGATCACATTATTAGCCGAATATCAAGACGTATTCGCTTGGTCATATGAAGATATGCTAGGGTTGGACCCATCGATAGTGGTCCACTGTTTACCCACACAAGAAGGTGCTAAACAAAAAAAGCAAAAGTTAAGGAGATTTCGACCAGACGTCCTATTGAAAATCAAGGAAGAATTTAAGGAACTATTAGAAGTGGGATTCATTAAGGCGTCCGACTATCCAGAATGGGTAGCCAATATTGTTCCAATAATGAAGAAGAATGGGAAAGTCAGAGTGTGTATAGACTTTCAAGATCTCAACTAGGCAATGCCTAAAGACAATTTTTCATTGCCTCACATTGATGTCTTAGTGGATAACATGATTGGAAATCATCTATTCTCATTCATGGATGGTTTTTTGGGATAAAATTAGGTCCGGATGTTCGAAGAAGATAAGACAAAGACGACTTTTGTTACAACTTGGAGTACGTTTTGCTATAAGGTAATGCCATTTGGGCTCAAGAATGCAGGGGCAACATATTAGAAGGCCATAGTTGCAATCTTTCATGATATGATACACAAAGAGATAAAAGTGTATAATGATGATATGATTGCAAAATCCAGGGAAGAGGAAGATCACTTAAAAAATCTGAGGAAGTTGTTCAACAAATTAAGGAAGTTCTAGTTGGGGTTGAATCCGGAGAAGTGTACTTTTGGAGTGACGTCAGGAAAATTATTAAGTTTCATAATTAGCCAAAGAGGTATCAAAGTTGATCATGATAAAGCTAAGGCTATAATTGATATGCCTTCTCCGCGCACACTTAAGGAAGTACGAGGGTTATTGGGGCATTTAACTTACAGAGCTCGATTCATATCACAGCTAAAAAACAAATTTCACCCTCTATTTAACCTATTGACAAAGAATGCAAGGATTAATTGGGATGAGGAATGCAAAGAGGCTTTCACAAAAATTAAAGAGTACCTCATGATTCCTCCAGTATTAGTGGCTCCTATGCTTGAAAAGCCATTGTTTTTATACCTGACCATAATGACCAAATCCATGGGAACCGTGCTTGGTCAAAAGGATGAGGAAGGCAAAGAGCAGGTTGTTTACTATATGAGCAAGAAGTTTACAGAAGGGGGACCAAAAGTACTCGAAAATTGAAAGAACCCGTTGTGCATTGGTTTGGGTCATGTATTAGGTCAGATAATATACACTTTAGTATCAAATTGAGTTGATACCTTTGAAGTACATAGTAGAAAAACTGGCTCTCATTGGTAGAGTTTCAAAGTGCAAATGCTATTAACAGAATTTGACATCAAGTACATAAGCAAAAGTTCAGTCAAGGGGCAAGTCTTGGCAGATAAATTAGCAGTGAGTCCCTCTGAAGATACCCCTCAAGAAGCACAAGTTAAGTTTCCTAATGAAAGTATCTTAGCAGTAGAAAATGATTCTGATAGCAAAGTAGTTGAAAAGCCCGAAAGGTGGAAAATGTTCTTTGACGGAGCAGCTAATGTGTCCGAATGTGGAGTTGGGGCAATTTTGGTGTCTCTTGAAGGTACACAATTTCCTATGGCTATGAAATTGGCTTTCTCGTGTACTAATAATATTGCAGAATACGAGGTACGTATTTTGGGACTCAAAATCACATTGTGTGAGGAGATATGGGAAGTAGAGGTGTATGAGATTCCTCGTTGATCATAGGCCAAGCTTAGGGCAAGTATAGGAAAAAAGACCCCAAATTAGTACCTTACCACCAACACTTAGCCAAATTGATAGCCAAGTTCGAAAAGATTACATTTATGTACCTACCAAAGGTACATAACTCATTCGTTGATGCTCTTGCTACTTTGGAATCAATGATCCAGATATGGGGAGGAGTGGAGATTCAACCACTTAAGATTGAAATTGAAGAAAACCCCGCTTTCTATTTGGCAATGGAAAGTTCATGTGACGAAAAGCCTTGGTTTCATGATATCAAAACATTTTTATAACATGGAACGTTCCCTGAAGAGGCCGAGAAGAAGGATAAAAAATTAATCAGAAGATTGGTTGCTCAGTACTTGATAAGTGAGACTATGTTTTACCGATGATCGTTGATGATACGCTTTTATGTTGTGCAGATGGGAAAGAGGTAGAGGTGCTAATAAAAGAAGTACACAAAGGAGTATGTAGCCTCCACATGAATAGCTACATGCTCGCCACGAAAATCATGAGGATGGGATATTATTGGTTAACTATAGAAGTAGATTGCATTAGACATGTTAAACACTGCCATTTGTGCCAGATATATGCAAACAAGATAAATGCTCCACCTCAAGAATTGCATACATTATTTGCACCATGGCCTTTTTCAATGTAGGGGATAGACATCATTGGCCCGATTACTCTAAAGACATCTAATGGGGTACTGATTTATACTGGTAGCTATTGATTATTTTACTAAGTGGGTTAAAGCCTCATCTTACTTTAGTGTGACGAAGGGAGTAATGGTCTAATTCATTAAGAGAGACATACTGGCTCGATACAATACACCAAAGACGATTATTATCGATAATGGTACGAACCTGAACTATAGATTGATGTCGGAATTGTACTAGTAGCTCAGGATCATTCATAGAAATTCCACTCCTTATTAACCTTAGATGAACGGAGCAGTAAAAGCGGCTAACAAGAACATCAAAAAGATTATTAAGAAGATGGTCATCATGTATCGAGATTTGCATGAGATGTTACCATTTTCATTCATGGCCTATCAAACTTCTATTAGAACATCAATAGGGGCAACCCCCTACTCGTTGGTATATGGAATAGAGGTTGTACTGCCAGTAGAGGTCGAGATTTTATCGCTTAGGATATTGTTGGAAACCCAGTTAGATGAGGCTGATTAGATAGAGAAGCAAATTGAGCAATTGAGTTTGATTGACAAGAGGAGGTTGGCAGCCTTGTGTCAAAACATCTATTACCAGCAACGAATGGCCAGGCTTTCAATAAGAAAGTGCAACCTTGAAGTTTGAGCAAGGAGATGTGGTGCTAAGGAAGACTTTACCTAATATATATGGTTCGAGAGGGAAGTTTGCTCCGAACTATAGAGGGCCTTACATTGTGAAGAAAGTATTACTTGGGGGAGCTGTTATCTTATCTCAAATGAATGGACCAGATATGAGGGACCCAGTAAACACTGATGCATTAAAGATATGATATCCTTGAAAAATCAATAGAATTTTTGTTCAGATTATGAAATGCAAACAATCTTAGTATTACTATGGTTTCGTTTTCATTTTTTACATGCAAAGTTGGTATTCCTAGTGATCATCTACGTTAGGTAATATCTTTAACCCCTTTCTCGTTCCACTAAAAGTCCCCACTTCTCACTCCATCCAAATAAACCCTATACATAAGAAAAAATAAACACTTAACTTGGAACGATGTCTATTGATAGAAATTCCTTTAATACTTTATTACGGTTCACCCCCTCCCCTCCTAACCCAAAAACAAAGGGAGATTTGTTTTCTATTTTTTAGGATTGGGCCATGTTCAGAAAGAGTAATAGGTGGCACATAAGTAGAAGCTTGCTTGAGAATGGAGGTTTACGCGAAAAAACTGATGAAGTTAGATTAGAAATTCAAGATGTGACATCTTTGTTCGAGAGATGAAGATGTTTCATTTATTAAAGTTGCCTTCCTGAATGCAACATACATATGTTTGTTTCAGGCTTAAATTGCTTTCTAAAAAAAATGAAAAAGAAAGAAGAAGAAAAAGAAAAAAAGAGAGAGAGAGAAAGAAAAAAGAAAGGAAAAAAAAAGGAAAAGGAAAAAAAGAAAAAAAGTTCAATTCAGAAGAAAAAGAGATAGAAGAAGAAGAGTAAGAATAAGAAGAGGTGGAGGAAAGGATCAAAACCGTTGGTTCTAATCGGATTGCTCAAGAAAATATTTGACTGTTTGGGAACTATCGCTAAAACTAAGTAAGTGTGTCTGAGCTTTATAAAACATTGCATTTGCATTTAGTTTCCCCATAAGGATGATAACTTAATTTCTAAAAATAGTTAATTCTTAAAAACTCTTGGGATAGTTAGCTCCTAGAGCACAGTCCCAATTCATAATCTCTTAGGGAGCTAACCGGCTCATAGAACGTAGTCCCAATCCTAAGTTTCTTTAGCTCCTAGTCGTTTGGCTCATAGAATGTTGCCCAACTCATAATTTCTTCAAGGGATTTTACAAGCTTAGGAAGTACTATCCTAAATCAAGTTTCCTTGTCTTTAGGTCTTAGCTAGCTCAAAGGGCTCTTTGACCACCTTAGTTAGTCAGCTCATTAGGGTACAACTAAGTTTCCTTATCTTTAGGTCTTAGCCAACTCAAGGAGTACTTTGACCACCTTAGTTAGTCAGCTCATTAGGATACGACCAAGTTTCTCATTCTTTTGGTCTTAGCCAACTCAAAGGGCGCTTTAATCACCTTAGTTAGTCATCTCATTAAGGCACAACTAAGTTTCTTATTCTTTTGGTCTTAGCCAGCTCAAAGAGCGCTTTGACCACATTGGTTAGTCAACTCATTAGAGCATGACTAAGTTTCTTTATCTTCAAGTCTTAGCTACCTCAAAGGGTGCTTTGACTGCCTTGGTTAATCAACTCATTAGGGTACGACTAAGTTTCTTTAGCTTTAAGTCTTAGCCAGCTCAAAGGGTGCTTTGACCGCTTTGGTTAGTCAGCACATTAGAGCACAACCAAGTTTCCTTATCTTTAAGTTTTAGCTAGCTTAAAGGGACTTTGACCACCTTAGTTATTTTTAGTATTAAGTTTTTTTAGAATTCCTCACAAAGAAAGTTACTTTTTTTTAAATAAAAATTAATTATAAATTTTTAAAAAATGCGATTTTTAGAGAGTTTTTTTTTTTAAATAAAAGCATTCAAAAATTACGGCCTTTTAGAATATTTATGAAAAACTAAATAGATAATAACATAAATTTAGTCGACTTTCAAAATTAAAATAAGTTAAAATACTAAAGTTTTCAAAAAGAACTATAATCGTTTGATCTTGGCTAGCGGATACGTAGGCACCTTCGAAGCGATGACAAAATCTATGAAAACTTAAGTTCTTTTTCTTTTGATTTTGAATTTATTTTATTTTTTTCCTTTAAAATATTATAATTAGAAGAATAATCTTAATTTCGATAAATAAATAGTGGTACCTATTAAGGTTTAATAAGTTAGCTCCCGAATTCGAAACCCTCTGATTCTTCACTCAAATCGAAATCTAAAACAGGTAGTTAAATCGTAATCAATCTACTGAATTGATTATGATTTCTCTTTTTCTTGACTTTGGTCAGGTGGCGACTCCAAAAAATTTTACTAAATAAGAAATAGAAATTTCCCAATTTCTTTAGTTGAGGATTAATATTAAATGGGTTAGGGTTTAGTATTAATCGAAAAATAGGAAATCAATTTATAGTAGAAAATCGAAAATCAGGCTCGATAGGTGGTCTGCTAAAATTTACTTCCCTTGCATCTCTCATGGCTATTGTCGGCCGTATGTCATTCTCTTGTTCCTCATGTCTCCTTTAAGACAGTCTCTTGATATTCTTAGCATCATGCACCAAGAACTTACGTAAGTGCCCACATTAGATCACATCTTCAATTGCATTCTTGAGTTGAATGCACTTATCTATATTGTAACCTTTGTTATGGTGGAAATCACAGTACTTGTTAGAGTTTCTCCTTAAGGAATTCCCTCTCATTCTTTTCGACTACTAGAGGATGTCTTTCTCCCTATGTACCTCCATCAAAATGCCTGAGATTAGACAATTGATAAGTGTGTGGGATGAGTATGTCAAGATCCTCATTCTCTTCCTTTCGGCATCTGAACTATGGTCATTATCCGTACTGAGTCTATCCTTCCCACTTCTTCGTTTATCATTCTTTCCATCTCTTTTACTCTGATCAGCCTCTCGCCGTGCCATTATGTTGTCTTCTTGACAGATGTATGAGGTGGCTTTAGCCTTAAATTCGGCAAAAGTTTTTGGCTTATTCTTTGCAAGAGACTTGAAAAGTCTCCATAGGGATTGACTTCATTGATTACAGCATTGAGGACCATACACATATCGAGTTCTGGGATTTGAACTATCTCAGCCATTAAGAACTTACGTAAGTGCCCACATTAAGAACTTGCTCGTGTTTTTTGTTTAATTCTTGGTTTTCTTTAGCTAAGTCAAGGTAGAATTGCTTGAGTCTAGCCAATCGCTACTCATCAAAATGCTGACTCCCCCCTTCAAGGTGTTGGGAGGTAGTACTAGCACCTACACTCTTAGACACTCTTGTTTTAGCTATATAGGTATGTTTCGGAAAAACAAACGACACCAAATGTTATTGGTGAATTTTGGGATGAAGGAAAATCTTACAAAAGGAAGTAAAATACTTGGTATCGAGGCCAATCCGGTGTAGCCACTCCGATGCCTAAGTTAGTAGGGTGACTTGTATGGAAAATATATGAGTAAGTAAAAGGCCTCAAAGAGCTCTTACAGAGTTTCTTTTCAATATTTATGGGTGTTGTAGTAGCTAAGGTAGTTGTCGGAATAACTGTTAAGACACGTGGAAACTTCTTGATTTGACATCTTCCCTGATATGTAAGGAGAGTAGGTGGTTATGTAATATAACCATACTTGTGATAACCATTCATACCATAGACTTGAATTCAAACCAAGAATGGATTTATTCTACTCGGTAGAAATGTCATGTGTCATCTATCCGGTGGTATGCCAAGAGATTCAACTACTCGGCATATCAATGGCCGAATGAACAAGTATATCAGATGAGCGAAAACCAACTATCAACAAGGGGGATGAGCTCGCCATCTAACCTCTTAACCTGTATGCCATGTTCCCTAAGTTTTCTCTAACTCTGGCTAGGTCTTCTTAATTAGGGACTATCTTTCCATGTCCCTCCATGAGCTAGTAGCTTAAAGTTTTCAATAGACCAGATTTCCTACCTAGAATTCCTTATACCAAACCTTCTTGTTGTAGTATCTAGCTGCACTGTGTTGATAAGTAGCCATGCAAGCTGTAGTAAGGTCTCAAATCCCCTCTACAATATCTATACTAGCTTATAGTAGAGACTTGTTCATAATGGCATTGAACAATTAAGCCCAAAGGTTAGGGAGTTCTAATTCGATGGGGAGGACTACTTCAAAGCCCAAGGCAAGGTGAAAAGGGTTCTTGCTAGTAGAAGTGTAGTATGTGATCCTATAGCTCTATAAGATGTTCTACAACTCATCTACCGGTCTCCCCTAAGTTCAGTCAACCCTCTTATTGATGCTATTAAGGATAATCCTATTGGTCGCCTCAACCTAGCAGTTAGATTGGGTGCATACAACCAAAGTAAACTGGGGTATGGTATGATGTAATGCTTGGTATAAAACTCTTTGAACTTAAGGTTATCGAATTGTTACCTATTGTCCATGATAAAGGTGTTAGGAACCCTAAACCTAAAGAGGATGTTGTTACATACAAACGACTCCATACTCCTTTTAGTTATCTCAGTGACGACCTCAGCCTCAACTCACTTCATAAAGTAGTTGATGGCTACGATGATGAACTATCTTTTTTTAGAGGACTTTAAGAAGGTACCAAGAATATCAATGCCCCATTGGACAAATGACCATGGACTTGTTAGGGGTTGAAGACTAAAATTAGGGGCATAGGTGATTGGGGTGTGTTTCTAGCATTGGTGGCACTTTTAAGTTATTGCCTTGGCATCCTACCTCATGGTAGGCCAATAGTATCGAATTTGAACAACTTGGGTGTAGAGAGTCTATAATTGAATGTGATTGTTACATACTCCAGTTTATAGCTCTTCCTTGAAGTGTAGTCCCACATAAAGTTGGAGGCATCTCAACAAAGGGAGGTTGACTCCTCACCGATATGATACGCCATCAATTAGTGTATAGTTGGCAATGTGGTACTTCAACTTCTCCGCTTCCTTCTTATTGTCCAATAGTGTGCCCTACTCTAAGTAGCTCGTGATGTGGTCCATCTAACTCGACTTGGAGGGTACCATATTGAGCTCAAGGACCTTAACTCTACCTAGAGCAATGCTCTTCTCAAGTAAGTACTCAATAAAAATCTTCCTATCCTTCACCTTAAGCCTTTATGTCTTAGTAAAGGTGAGATTAGATAGCTAATTTGCTATTAAGTTCTCAGTTAAGTGAATTTTGATGATATTCCATGAGGGGAACTTAACTAAGAGTCTTCAATTTCTCCAAGTATCTTACCATAATATTGTCCCTAGCTTCATACTCACTTCAGAATTGTAAGATGACAAGTATCAAGTTCAAGAATACTTCAAGATGCACAACACCGATTTCCTTAGCTAGCTCGAGACCAGTGATCAAGGTCTTGTATTTGGATTCATTGTTACGTATATCGAACCTGAACTCAAGGTTGTACTAAACTATAATTTTGTGTAGTCCAATGAGCACTAATCTTACACCTCTTCCTCTAGTGGTGGATGAATCGTTGATGTGGAGTGTCTACACCAGTTTATCATCTCCAAGTGGTGCTTATTCCTCTCCTATGCATTCTACGATAAAGTTGGCCAATGCCTGTGCTTTTAGGCTATTCATAGCTGATAGTGAATTCCATACGCACTTAGCTATAGTGCATGCTTAACCATCTAACTAAATGTGTCGGGCTTCTATAGAAGCGTACAAAAGGGTTGGTTAGTTAGCACAATGATTTGGTATACCTGAAAATAAGGCTTGAGTCGACATATAGAAATCACAACAGCTGGGGAAAACTTATCCACCTTCAAGTACCTAACCTTAAGCCCTTAGAGTATGTGACTTTCCTTCTATGCTGACTAGCACAGATGAAAGTGCCCTATCACTAACTGCTAGGTATAAGTAAAGGTCCTCTCTTAGGATAGGCTTGGAGAGGAAAAGTAGATGCTCTATGAAGTCCTATAGCTCCTTGAAAGCTACTTCACATTAAGGAGTCCATTCAAATCCTTTAGGATTTTTAAGGATCTTAAAAAACTCTATACATCTGTTTAGATTTCTTAAGATGAATTTGCTCAATGTAACCATCATGCTGGTGAGCTTCTAAACTTTCTTGAGTGAGGTGGGGGGCTTCATGTCTCTAACGGTCTCAATCTTCTCAAGATTAGCCTTAATCTTACGTTGTGTGACAATGAAGCCTATGAACTTATCGAAGCTAACCCTAAACACGTACTTTTAGGGGTTCAACTTCGTATCATATTGCATCATCCTATCAAAGGCTTCCTATAAGTTCATGATGTAGTCGCAAAGTTGCTTGGTTTTGACAATCATATCATCTATGTATACCTCTATGTTTTGCGTAAGCAAAGGCTTGAATAAGGCAACCACTATCCTCCGATATGTTGCACTAACGTATTTTAGGCTAAAGTGAATGAGTGTAGCAATAGGTGCCAAAATCAGTGATAAAAGAGGTGTGGACTTCGTCTTTCGAGTCTATCTCGATTTGATTGCAACTTGAAAATGCATCTATGAAGCTCAACAGAGCATGTCTAGACATAGAGTCAACCAATTGGTCAATCATCGAGAGAGGGCAACAATCTTTTAGGCAAGCTTTATTTAGGTTAGTATAATAGATGCACATTTGCTACTTCCCATTTTTCTTTTTAACTAATACCATGTTGGCTAGCTAGGTTAGACACTTCTCCTTTCACACAAAGCCTGCTTTCAATAGCTTCTACACTTCATCTTCAACGGTGGTCTGCCATTCTAGAGCAAAGTGTCTCTTTTTCTATTTGATAAGGCTAATATTCTTGTTAATGTTGAGATTGTGGGTTGCTAAGTCAATTGAAATACTAAGTATATCCGATGCTAGCCAGGCAAATCATTCTAAGTTGGCTCATAAGAGATCAACAATACCCTCCTTCACCTCAAAAGGCATCTCAGCCCCCACCTTGGTAGTCTGGTTAAGGCTGGTACCAATTTGCACCTTTTCGATCTTCCCACACAGCTCACCTTTCTCACAACTTCTCATAAGGACCTTCTTCTAAGGTGAAGATGTCATTACTTCGGGCCTTCTTTACATGGATCTCTCCAGAGAGCTTCTAATCATAGCTACAAATTCTGACCCTGGTAGGGGTTAAGGGTTTAGCCTTCAAATGCAAGGGCGATGTAATAACTCCAAAGTTAGTAAAGCCCAGTTGTCCCAATAAGGCATTATTAGGGATATGCAATCTACCACCATAAATTCCACTAGATGTCAGGCAACATTCTCCTCGTCGTCGAGCTCCACATCCAAAGTAATGATGCCCTTAGGTTAGATAGTTTCCCTAATAAAGCTGATCAAGTTATGGTGATAAGGCTTCATCTTATAGGCAGGAGTGAGCAGGTAACCCTATCGTACATGATACCCATTCAGATTTTACTTAATCAAATAGGTTCCAAGTAGGTATTTAAGGTTGCAGGGTAGGTTCTAGGTAGTAATTTCCTTAAACCTATATCTACATGGTAGGTTACTAATATAAGGTCATGGTATCCTATGCTTACCTTATAACTTGTATTGTAAAGTATATAAGATATAAGTTCTAAAGTACCTTATACATACCCTATAATAATAATTAAATAAAATTAATAAACAAAAAGAATACTATTTCATTTGTATAAACTTAATAAAAAAAATAAAACACAGCTCATAAGAAACCCTAAACTAAACCTAATGTCCTCATGTTAGTCTCTTCCACCTTAGTTTTTTCTTTATTGCATTTTCTTTCCACTTCATCATCCTCATTTACTAAATCCAACCCTACTAAAGTTAAAATAGAAAGAATCTACGTAAAGTTAGCTAAACAAGTTATGTTATTAACTTATTTCCTTTTGATGCAATAATTTTTTTATATTAGGTTTGAAAAATGCCTCGTAATAAATTTATATAGCGTTGTTCAAGTCAAAATTTAGTCGAGATTAGTGTTTGTACCTTTTTCCCTTGTCCAAGATTAGGGTTTGCGTTAGGTTTGAAAAAGATTTAGTCCATAAGTTAGAATTTAGTAATTGTGATGCATGGAGCATCATTATGTATACGGACTA
This sequence comes from Lumnitzera racemosa, assembly GCA_024138005.1. NCBI lineage: Eukaryota > Viridiplantae > Streptophyta > Magnoliopsida > Myrtales > Combretaceae > Lumnitzera > Lumnitzera racemosa. The sequence goes on from JAMXBC010000007.1 coordinate 43,494,198, forward strand.
TGAATATTCTTATTGCTAAAATAAGTCATTCCCCTAAACAAGTCCAATTTATAATTATTTATTTAATATTTAAAGTCAATGTGAAACCTAAATTTTCACTTAGTTGCTTCAATCAGATAATTTAAAGTGTCGATGAAACTAACTCAATTGATTTCAAAATTTACAAGTGGGCTCAAGACATTAGTTGAGAAGATTCTATGGGCTCGATATTAAAAATATAATAAAATAATGGTAATATAGCTAAGATAGCACAATTTAACTATATTACATATTATTTATTGTAATTGCATAAAATAGTTTCCATTAGATCGTAAACTTTTAGAGATAGTTTATATGTATAATAAAACAATTATGTAACATAAAATAACATGTACAATATACATATATATATATATGTCGTGTGTAATTATTAAGTATATATATACACCCATGATTAACTAAAATACCTTAATAATTGTATTTTAGTCTAAATTATGCTAAAGATATTCATTAAAATTATTAAAAAAAAACTCCTAGGATAGCTAAGAACTTCTTATGTTAGGTGTATGGAGTCATTTTAGACAGGTGTTATGTAGTTAAATAAGATTAACATGCAAATGATTGGTATAAAAGCCAAACTCTTTAAAGAGGGAGAAAGAAAAATTCATTTGTGTAACTTTCAAGTTCTAGAAAAATTGGAAACACTCTCCACTAAATGGTGCATGAAAGTTAAGATATGGAGAAATTTAGTTTAAGGTTTGGAGATTAAAGAAGTGAATTAAGGAAAATTTGCAAAAACAATGTGTAAACTAAGCTTAGACGAGAACGTACATCTAAGAAGAAGCTAAGAGCCAACTATCGCCACTAAGTGATAGAGTACCTAACAACTGGGCTGGCTGACATGGATGCAGCTGTCAATGATGGCCAGAGAAGCTGATTCAGTAAGGATTCACTTTTACTTGATTTTACAAAAATTAATAAAAATATTAAATGCATCCAAAAAATTTTGAAAAAAATTATTCTTATATATTTTCATGTGTAAAATCTAGGAAAAATAATATTTTGCACAAATGGGTAGCTACAATATATGTCCTTAGAAAATTTACAAAACTAAACATTTCTTGATATTGAAATAAATAGGTCTAATGATGTAGTTTAGACTTCAAAATTTTTCTATAAACTACCCTATATTTATATTGAATTGCTATGAAAAGATTTTTTATGGAACTCTTTTCTATGCTTCTATTTAATTTGTTAGCCTTAAATTACACTTAAAATAGAGATTTTTAGTCAAAATTAATATTTTCCTAAAGAACTTTACTTAAAGTCTATATTTAATCATTTAGAGAAATATTATAACATATTGAATCTATTGATGGGGTTATACAACAAGGAATTCTGGGAAAACAAGACTTTATAATTATATGTGAAGTATAGTAAATAGTTTACTTGATGGATATGATAAAATGATGAGTTGAGATATGACATATGAGGAATTGGAAAATAGGGTTGTTGTAAATTGATGAATGAAATGTTACTCGGTACTGGTCTTACCTAGTGTTAGATGAAAAATGAGAAAATTACTTAGTTATATCAAGTTAGATATAAACAGAGACAAATTTAGAGAATTTTGGTGTAATTGATATATTAAAGATTGTATTTGGAGGTAAAATCAAAAGCAACTTTTAAAAATAAAGTATATAGGGGATACCAGAAGCTAAATTAGAAGACAATTTTTAAACACTTTTAAGGGTAGTTAAAAATAGAGGTAAAAACAAAGGATTTTGTGACCTAGAATAGCTTATAAAAAAAATAAAGAACTACTTAGGCAACCTTAACATGTAATAAGTATAACTTATAAAACTTATGTTTAACTAACTAAAAACATGTGAAACAAATTAATTAATATTAATTCAAGGATTGAATGTGGATAAAATCTAACTTATTGTATATGTATAGGGACAATTCAGGATCATACAGGTGACGATTAAGTCTAGTGACCTAGTGAAGTGTAGGTAAATTAAGATCCATGTTTCATGCAATGTTGGAGTATTATGCTATAAGTACTTTGAGACTTAGAAGTGCTTTCGGTTGTGATTATAACTTAGTTGAATGTGTGCATACCTTGTGCATGATTGTTTACTTGAATTGTGGATTTAGAGTGCTATATTGCATTATTATAATTGATTTGCTTTGTCTTATGAATATGTTGTTTTAGAAAAAAATAATAATAGATAATTAAATAAAAATAATAGGATAAAGAAAAGGAATAAAATAGAATTATAAAAATAAAGACTTATATACTTGGTATGGCTTATAATTAACTAGGGATAGCGAGGGCAATATTATTAGGGGAAAAAATTCAAACTTTTTACTATCCCTTATTACAAATAAAAATATCATTCAATGCCATATCTTTCCCTTACCAAAATAATAAAACAATACTTTTCTAGAATAAAAATTGCATAAAATCCCTCTTAAACTCAAAGTCAAAATTCAAATTTAGGGCCTAAGGTATAAGAAAACTAATGAATCTTCAAGAAAGCACAATGATGCGATAATTTTGAGTAAGTCCTCCACCAATCTAATATAGATATATATATTTTTTAAAGAGATGTTGTAAAAACCATAAAAGTTTTCATTTTGCAGCTTTAATGCAATTTTAATTCAAGCTTTAAGTGTTTGTTACCAAGGAGTACGTGTAAGTATCGTTCTTGACACTATTTCTTTAAAGAATCTCTTATTTTATTTTATTTTTTATTATTTCGGTATAGGCATAGTGCAAGCTGTTGATGAAGAAGTTGTAAATAGTTACGGTATAGATTACGTATTGGTAATGTTACAAATCGGTGTCAATGTGTGTAGGGTTGGAATGTATGTTATTGTTGTGTATTTGATTATAAGTGTGCATGCTCGACTATGGCACGTATATGCATTATGTTAGTATGTGACGTGAGTGCATGTTATTTACGTATGTGCTTTGTGAGCGAGAGAGAAAGAAAGAGATGAGAGAGAGAGAAGGAGAAAGGAAAGAGAGAGGGAGGATGAGATGAGGGAGAAAGTGATGAGAAGAAGAGAATTAATATTCTATTCTTATGTTATATATATATATATATATAATATCCATATATTATGAATGTTATGTATATATATTAAATATGTATGATACAAAATAATGTATGTGTACATTTAATATAATATTTATATTATAATATATAATATAATATAATATAATACATGGGAGAATTACATATACGTGTATGTGTATATATAATACATGTTGTCCGCGTGTACGCATAAATGTTAATGTACATATATCATGGGATATTAAAAAGTATATAAAAGGATATGAAAGATATGTAGGGTGTGGTTCGAAAGCTCAAATGTTGAGACAAAGGGTTGAATCGAAATGGAGAAAGTGTTGAGTTGAGTTAAGAATTAATCAATTGAATTTTTAATATAGCATTTGTATTTGTAACTAGGTGCTAGGAGTTACATGGTGTCAAACTTAGTTGAGATATAAGAATTAAGTACGGGATACATGTTTGATGATTATGTTTGCTAGATTAGTGTACATTAAATAAACTTAAAAGAACCTCAAACTTAATTGTTTGCTACTTATGCTTGGCTTCAAGCACCCATTAGTTGGGTCCAATAATATTGGTGAGTTACCTCACAATCTTCATGCGACGATGTCCCTGGTAAAGTCCTGTACTGAAAGGACCCAAGTAGATCTAAGATGGTTTTTAGCACTCGAATGATTGGGGAGGACCTAACACTAATACCCATGTAGTATTTATAAAGTGTGTGTTGGGTTCATGAGTAACCTTAAGTCCTAAGATGTTGAGACTGTACTGTTTGTTGACTTAAATGACAACATTTAATACTAGTTGTTTATTCTATTGATGACAATACTTATGTGTGTGCTTGATTTGTTACTTGTGTTTCACACGCATGTGTGTATTATCCTACATTGGCCAATTGCTCACCTTATGGGGATTATTGTTTTTCAGCTGCAGGTTTAGATATTATTGATGATGTAAAGCATATGATAACATAAGATGCAACCAATAATTAAGGTGATGACTATTACTATTTTGGTAGTTGGTTAAGACACACGTAAATGCTAGGCCTAGGTTATGTTGAGCTATGAGCTCTTTATTTTAGTTGTATAGGTTATATCGAGTATTTATTGTACTTAGTGGATTGAGCCGTTTATTATGCTATTCGTAGTTGTAAATTGAGGAGATTATTTATAATGATAGTTAGTAGATTTGTATTTAATTATGAAATTTAAAGAGGTTGTTGGTTCCTAAACACTTAACGTGTCAATAAAAGCTAAGAACACATGGCAAATTGTAGTGTTCTAAGTTATGGAGAATTATAAGTTGATCACCCCTAACTGGATTAAACCAAAGACTAACCCTTAAACTAACTAGACATACATAACAACCCATTAGGGAAACGATTAGGTGTGTCAAACCAAATACCAACCACTTTGATGAAGATAGCTGAAATAGTCCTTTCTCCTTCTTTAGTCAAATTAAGTGATGAAAGAAGAAGTCGCAGCAAGGTTAGGGGCCTTAGTTTGAAGAGAGTCTTGGGATGAGCGTATTCTTTATTGCATAAGCTTGAGTTTGGTCTGATTAGTGTCATGTTGAAACTCCTCACTCTAGGTTAGAGTGGATGTAATTTCTCTAACCTTACAATGGATAGGTTAACATTGTATGATGTCTCATTTGCTTACATTACAGTTAATTAAATTATGATTTTTGAAAACCATATTTGTACTTGTCATATTCTTCTGTCTCCATCTCGCTTACTAAACTAGTAGTACTTACATCCTTATAGATTTTTTTCAGGTATTGACTAAAAATAGAGGATGCCATCCTATAATTACTCTTAGGATGGTATACTTTGGGCTGAGAAAGTAAGGAAACTTGAAAACCTGTAAGACCCTAAATTTTGTTAGTCTTTCTTTTGTTTTTCTTGTAAAAACAACCTGGGGTACCTGAAAATGCCCACTAGTTTCCAACTTTGTTATACATTAACATCAAAACTTGTGGTTTTGTAAACATCTCAAGAACGTTGGAACTTTTGATGTATAAATGATTATTAAAAATGCAGCTATTTTATTAATTTGTGAACTATTAGCATTCTTGAATAGGTATCTTGAAAAGCTTTATCATAGGTTTTACTAATATCAAGTACAGAATTGAATGCTTCAAAGCAATTGAGTTAAGTATGCTTGATGTGGACTAGATTTATAGTAATAGCTATAAGGTTGGTTTCTACCATAAGATAGTTTACATGGCAAGACTATTATAACTTTTTGATAAGAGGCAAGTGCACCTACCAAGTTTTAGTAAGCAAATTTAGTCTATATGTCAATCCCTCATAGACTTTGATTACTAATACTCGCTAGATCTTTATTATCTAATTGCTAAAAATTTTAAGAAATTTAAAGAACCTAAATTAAATTGTTGTAACTAATAAATTAACAACTAATTAAGAATTATTCAAGAACTTAAACAAGAAAGTGATCAAAGTGTAAATTAAGTCAAGATTCGGTAATGTATCTAAATCCTTACTTCTCATAGACCTAAACATGCAAATTTCTCTAAAGATAATCTAATTCTTTCTCTATTTTTTCTTGACTAAGAGAATTCTCTATTAAAGTTAATCACTTTCTCAAGTTTATTAACCTTAATCTTGAATTCACCTATTAGAATCTATTATCAATAACATGACCTAAGATAGTATTATTGCACAACTAATTCTTTAGCAATATTAACCATGATTCTGGAAAGACTTTGCAAATTATCTCTAATCTTGTAAGAATCTCTATCAACTATACCTAGATCTAGTCATATAAAAAATCTGTCGATTCTCTTATTTGATGTCAGGGTTTAGATCACTATCTATGGAAATAATAATCTAAAGCATTAAGCATATATAGTTGAATCAAGAAAAAGAATAAAGAATTCCTTAAATCTAATAAAACCCTTATTATATGAATTTATCTAGGTCCCACGAGACTTAGATACAAAAGATTTACACTCTATACATCATAAAGTAATAATATTGTATGAAAAAGTAAAGAAAGGTAAAAGAGAATCATGAAATTAAAGAGAAAGCTTGAATCTTAAAGTCTTGATGGTGACTTGCTCTCTTAAGTGTTCTTATCTTGAAAAGCTTTCTAAAAGTTGTTAAAAAGTTCTTTCTAGAAAACCCTAGTGAAGCTTTAAATAGGAGGCAAAAGAATAAAACTTACTACAAATGATATGACTGAGGACACAATCGTATCCCCTAGTCGTGTAACTCTCTACCCAATTCTTCATGTCTTCTTCTCTTTTTTTTCATTTAAAAAAAAATGGAAATGATCCCTTGGTCATGTAATTGGCTATACTACTTTAAAATTGGCTCCAAATCACTTGAAAACAACATAGTCATGTCATTTATTTGTGTTGATCTTCAAACCTTTATAACTTTCTCATTTTAGCTCCAAATTGAGTGAAACTTCTTTTTATCTTCTTGTTTTCTCCACTTCGGGGCATGACAATCAAGAGCAAGATTTTAATAAAATTGATATGTTTGTATAATAATGATCGGTGAAGAAAATGATCAAAAAGAAAAATAAACGAAAGAAATTATAAGGAAAGGAAAATAAATAAAAACTACCATATTAAAATTTATAAGAAAAAAAAAGAAGAAGATTTACAAGTTCTACAAGGTACCATGTATCCTATACAATTTATACGGCATAAGGTAATTCCATAGTGCTATAAGATAGGATATGAGTAGCAAAATTTAGGAACCTATGGGTAGAGCCTCATATCCTATCCACCCTCTACCTACTCACCCCTATTCATGGGTAGCTTTTTCCTCATTTTGTTGTAGGTGTGTTTGAAGAAGATGTCGATGGAGCTACCAGTGTCCTTCATAATCCTTAGGACCTCAAAATCCAAGATCATTGCCTCAATCACTAAGGCATTCTAGCAGGGAGTGTCAACCCCCTCTAAATCCTCATTGGAGAAGGAGATTAATGTATCGCACCTTTGCCTCTTCTCCCTGACTGCCATTACTTTGAATGAGGCATTAGTTGAGTTGCTATAGCTTAGCCTAGGTATAGACCCCCAATAATAAAGTTGATGCACCATTAAGGGCTCGGTTGTTATGGAAGTCATCATTCCCTTCTTCTTAGGCATCCTTAGTCCACTACCTCTGAGGTACCCTATCTCCACTACCATTATTAAGCTTATCTACATACTCTATAAAGCTGCCTCTCTTGATAGTATATTCTATGGCATTCTTCAACTAAATACATTTATCCATTGTATGGTCGTAGTCTTCATGGAACTGACAAAATTTGTCAAAATTCTAATGAATAAGGTTCCCCCTCATCTTAGGGGGACTTTTGTAGCAAACCGTTTCTGGACCTTCTTATAGATCTAAGCTAGGGGCTGGTTTAGAGGGGTGTACTGGGTATATATTTGTAGGGGTTAGGGGTGCTTCTCGTTGTTGTTGCTCTCCCCACTAGTTTAGCTTAGCACCCTCTTAGCAAAGCAGTCCTTCACGAATGCTTTCTCCTTCTCCTTCTTTCCTCTCGACCTTTCTAAGTCAATCCACACCTAACATAGATATTATCCTCCTAGTTCATATATTTCTAGGCCTTATTGTAGAACTTAGCCAAGGTCTTTGGTTTGCTTTTAAAGACCAATCGAAAGAAATCTCAAAAGGGCATGATGCCCAACTGGGAGGCATGAATGGCGACTCCCTCATCTAGTTAAGGGATCTCCACCACAACATTATTGAACCCTGCTACATACTCTCAAAGGTTTCCCCTTCCTTCTATCTAATGAGATACAAGGACAAGGTGTCCTTGGATGGGGGCTTGCTAGCTCTAAAGTGAAGACTAAACCAATGAGCAAGCTTATTGAAGGAGAAGATGGAATTCTCGGGTAAGTGATTAAACAACGTCCGAGCTGCCTTCCTTAAGGTGCTTGGGAAGGCCTTGCACATAATAACATCCCCATGACCATAAAGGTTCCTAAGGGTGTGAAAATAGAGGAGATGATCATTAGGATCATTAGTACCATCAGACTAGTATAAGGTGGGGAGCTTAGAGTTTAGAGGTAAAAGTTCATCCTACATGCCCTTTTTAAAGGGGTTTTGTTGTTGGTGACCAAGCCAGCACCTTCTACTACCTTACTCTCCTACCTCTTAGAGAACCTTCTAACAATCTTATGAAGCTCACTTAGGTCAACTTATCAACTAAGTTAAATCTGTGTACAGTTGAGTAGATAACTTTCCTATGGGAATTGGCTACCTGCTCATTGCTAGCAAAGGTGTAATTGTAGTTGCCCATAGACCATACTTACGACTCTTGCATTGGGGGGTTGGGCTACTAAGCCCTACCATTTTACTATTGCTATTGGTTATTCTATCCATTGTAGGAATTTGAAACTTCAAGAAATTGATTGTGCTTGCTTTGCCTTTAAACTTCATCAAGTGTAGCTTAGAGTTCCCTGTTACGAGTAGCAAACTACTCAAGTAACTTATCTAAGTGTTCTAAGCGCTGCTCAAGGGTCCACCTTGCTAAGGGCTAGTTGTTAAGTAATTGATTGTTTGGTAGTTGGTTGTTTGGATCCACAACATGAGACATGGAGAATAAGAGTAAAAAAAGTGTTTAGAGAGTGTTTAAGGTGTTTTGGTATTGGATGAGTTATCTTCCCATAGACGGCATAAATGTCATCTATAGGATTTTGCCAATAGAGTATGAGAGATTAGGGGTTTTCACTTGTAAGGTAAGCCTACAAAAGAGCATACAATGATGGGTGTCGAGAGACTGTTTAGCATAGCTACTCCAATATTTAAGGCAGTTATGTATGTAGGGATAAAGTAAAAATTCAAGAAGACTCAAATGTAAGCTAAGTGCGCAAAAAGTGTAAGTGGTTTACCATTGGGATGTTGGTTAATATTTATAGAGGAGGGTTGTCAGAAGTTAAGGAGCCAATAGTAGCCTTTATCATGTCCACATGTATGGGTAGTAGGAGTGTACTATTTGGCATGGTCTAGATTTGTCGGATAGTATCCACTACTAACTCTTCAAGCCTTATCCTGTTATCTATTAACCGTTCTGGGCTTATGGTAACTAGGCATGCCATCTAGTAGGCTTGGTCAGAGGTCAGCTAAGAGGATAGTAGGGCCAAATGTTGCTAAGTTAAGGCAAGTCATGAGCTTGGCAGGTTAGTATGGGCTTAAAGGGGTAAGTCCATAATTATTTATCAACAATAATGATGTGTACATCATCTATTTTATTTATGTGATGTGATCACAAAAAAAAGGAGCTAAGGTTATTAGGTTGCCTTTTACAATTACTACACAAGTGTTTTACCTAGAATAATAACATTGACATAAATGATTTCCTGTAATGTTGGCAATCTTTTGAACAATCCCTTTGTAATGGAAAAAGTGAAACCTATGACCTTGTTTCATGTGAATAATTAAAGGTAACATATACAATTAAATTTAAACTAAGCATCCACCACATTCTTTAGAAAACTTTTAGTTATCTTGATGATGTTAATTAATACTTGTTTAGTTTCGATTTTCGATATTTGGAATTATTCAAAATTCATTGATTATGTTTTTGAATTATCATGTGCATATAAAATTTAAGTAATGGGTGATTTGATAGTCACTACAATGACCAAATCATTAAATATAAAATTTCATTATTCTAATTCATTTCTTCTGAATTTTGTCTATCAATTTATTTGTAAATGACATAATATTCATAATTGATGTAAAATGAAAGTTTGTTATGATAAGATATTATAAATCATTTCAAAATGATTAGCTATTCTTTTAATAAAAAAGCATGACCGTCTATGACGAGCATATTTGTTTGATTTATTTGTATATCAAAAGATAGCAAATATATCAAAGTAATTACTTATGTGCTTGCCAATTATGGTTGGTGTTTATAAATCTTAGTATTACCCAGATGAGAGTTTTAATATATAATTGTGTTACTTGGTGAATAACTTGAATATGAATTCATAGATTTATTTAAGGCATTAATATGTACTATATATCTTAATTATTGCATGTCCCTGTTTCTCTACATTTCCATGCTTCATCTATTCTTATATTCTATGAATTGAATTCTCATATTATCATTAGCAAATCCGATTTCACTTAAGAGTTTTAGATCTCGACTTATCCCTTCAAGTTAAGAAACCTACCACTACTACTGCTAAAGGCAGTAATGAGGAAAAAAACCCTTCATAAACTTTGGAGAGATTAAACAAATTGAGTTTGATGTTTATGAGAATGGCACTAGCAAGTAAAACTAAAGTTACTCTTCTCAAAATTGACAATGCTAAAAAATTCATTGAGTTTTTGGAAAAGCATTCTCACATTGCTAATAAGTCTCTTCCTAGTATTTAATGGGATGCATTAACCAACATGAAATTTGATGCTTCTCATACTATGCCCAAGCATGTCCTTCAAATGAAAAATATAGCAACAAAGTGAAGGGTTTTAGGAATGAATGTAGATAAGTTCTTAGACATAGTTCATATCGAACTCTTTGCCTCCTATAAAATATGAACCTTTTCAAATGAATTATAACGTTTTATAGGATAAGTGGAATATAAATGAATTGACCAGTATATTGATTTTGGAGGGAACAAGATTAAGAAACCAAAAGGCTCATTCTATTCATTTCACAAGTCATAAAAAAGTTCACAACGTATTCAAAGGGAAAGTCAAGAAGAAGCAAGAAGAAAGTTCTACACAACTTGAATGAATCTTCTAAAGCTACACAAATCCATAAAAAGGAAATTAACTATTCTTTTTATAAGAAATCAAGACACATGAAGAAAAATTATTTAAAATGTAAGGTTTAATTTGAAAAGAAAGGGACTCCTTATGATCCACACCAAAAAGCATATGGGAATTTCATGTTTATGGGGAATGGAAATAAAGCTTTAGTCAAAGATCACTTGATTTTGGATATAGGAAGTGTTTAGCTTTGTTCTAAACCCACTATGTTCCTACATTTTTTTGCTACCTAGTTTCATATTCAAAACTTGATGTATTAGGATTTTCCTTTAAGTTTAGAATTAGATTTTTTAGTATGTACAAGGACAATAAACTTTTCGGTTTAAAAATTTCATGTAATGGTCTTATAAATTCAAGCTTGATTATATTTTTGCTGAGACCTTAATGATCTTGCATTGTAATATTAGAACTAAACATTAGTTAGTTACTAATAAATATGTTTATTTATGGTATAAACACTTAGGCCATATATCCAAAGAGAGATTATAAGGATTAATAGAAAAAAATGAAATTCTTCTTAGTTTAGATTTTATTAACCTTAGAATGTGTATTGATTATATTAAAGGAAAACAAACAATACACATTAAGAAATGTACCACAAGAAGCACATAACTTCTTAAAGTTATATGCACTGCCATATGTTGACCTTTTAACACTCTATCTTTAAATGAAGAAAAGTATTTTATTACCATTATTGATGATTTCTCACATCATAATTATATCTATCTTTTGCATGAAAAATATCAATCAATGAATGCCTTTCAGGTGTACATTATTGAAGCTGAGAGATAGCAAGATAGAAAAGTGAAATTTGTTAGATCAAATAAAGGTGATGAATATTATTGAAAGCATGATAAATCAAGATAGTATCTAGATCCATTTGCTAAATTTCTTGAAGGATAAGGCGCGTGTGCTTAATAAACTATGCCAGGAATACCAAAATAAAGTGGTATTGCAAAAAGTGTGGACTGAAAAAGTTGGGGTAAAAGTTCCTACACCTTTAGCTTCTAAAGTTATTGATCATAAAATTGTAAAACTTCACCAAAGTGAAGAACGACAAGTAATGGATCAAAACACACCTTGAAGTTGTAAGCAATACTCCTATAATGGATGAATCATAAGAAATGGTATTAAGGAAATCTTAGAGAGAGGAAACTTGTTATTCCTAATGATGATCTGGTTTATCTACCAGAGTTGCAACTTGACATAGGAATGAATAATGATCCAATTTTATTTTCACAAGTTGTAGAATGTAATTATTTAATTAAGTGGGTGAATGTCATGAAAGATGAATCAAAATCAAGTCTAGGATCTTGTTAAATGGCTTAAAAAATGCAAAAGAGTTGTATGTGAATGAATCTTTAAGACAAAATGAAACTCAAATGAACATAATGAACGATATAAATATAGATTTCTCGCTAAAGGTTTCACTAAACTGTAAATAAGTCTTTAAGAGAAAACTCACTTAAGATCATTTTGGCTTTGGTAGCTCATTATGACTTAGAATTGCATCAACTGGATAATAAAACAACCTTTCCTAGTGGAGATTTTCAAATGAAGAGATTTAGATGGACTAACCTAAAGGTTTTCAATTAAAGGAAATGAAGACATGGTGTGTAAACTTACAATTCAAGATATGAACTTAAATAAGTCCACTAATGGTATCGTAAGCTTAATAATACCATAACTTCTTTTGGTTTTAAAGAAAGCAGTACTTCTTAGTGTAAGTCAATGGAAGCAAGTTTGTTTTCTTAGTTTTATATGTTGATGATATTTTAATTGGCACTAATGATGTTCGTTTACTAGAAAAATCAAGAATTATTTTTCTAAAAGCTTTAAGATGAAGGATATGAGAAAGGTAACTTACGTGATAGGAATTGAAATATTTCACGATAGATCATATGGATTGTTAAGCTTATCTCAAAAAGCCTATCTCAATAAAGTTCCAGAAAGATCTAAGATGGACAAGAATTCAATAAAAATAGTTTGAATTCAAAAAGGAGATAAGTTTGGTGCAATGTCCAAAGAATGAGTTAAATAAGAACAAAATGTGAGAATTCCTTATGCATTTGTCCTTAGGAGTTTGATATACCTTCCAAGTTGTACTAAACCTGACATTAGTTTTAGCATTGGGATGTTAGCTAGAAATTAAAGTCATATACGATTGGAACATTAGAAAGCTGCCAAGAAAGTCTTTAGATAGTTACAAGGAACAAAGGACCACATGCTCACTTACCAAAAATCTTGTCAATTAGACGTGATTAGTTATTCAGATTGTAATTTCACCACATGTGTTAATATAAGAAAATCTATAGTTGGTCATTTATTCCTATTAGTAAGATGTACAATCTCATGGAAAAGTGGGAAGCAGCCTATCATTATTGTATTGACTACAGAAGCCAAGTTTATGGCTTGCTTTGAGGCTAAAATTCATGGTTTATGGTTATAGAAACTTATTTTAAGGCTTTAAATTGTCATCACTATTAGTAGCTGCTAAAAATTTATTGTGATGACTCTGCAACAATCTTCTTTCCAAAGAATGACAATAATTCAAAGGGTACTAAACACATAGAAATCAAATACTTTATTGTTAAAGAAGTTTAGAAACAACGGGTATTAATTGAACATATTGGCACTAAACCAATGGTTACAAATTCTTTAACGAAAGAGTACCACCTAATATTTTTAAACAGTACATTGAAAGGATAGGCATTGTAAGACATCTTAATTGAACAATTTGTGTTTTATATGATACTCTTGAGCTCAATTAATATGTTTTTGAAATTTCCTATATTCTACATATAGTATACATGATTGAGTTAGAATTATTTTAACAAAAATTGTCTTTTATGAAAACATTAAAGTTAGACCTCATTTGGTATGGACATTATCATGGATGGATACATGAACATTGGTATCACATGAACCAAGGATGGGTCTAAACCATAAGATGGTTTGAAAGATAAATAAGAGTTGAAGTTTTGAGTAAGGGTTCTTATGCACTAACGATAACTATGAAATAATGAATATGAAAGAACGAATATGATGCCTTACATGAGCTTAAGCTATATTTGACATGATTCACAAGTGTAATAAAAGGTCATTTGCCACTAGTCTATGCTCACAATGGGCTAGATAAGAGTAAAATAGTAAGTAAAACACTTAGCCCAAAAGGAAAATGTCTCAAATGATGATGACTGATGATGCGGCAATTACATTTGTAAGGTATTTATATGCCCTAATTAGGGTATGTCTTACGTTCTTGCAATTTACAAAAAAGATCTAATATTAGAATTGGAAAATAAATACAATATAAGAGCAAAACGTTAATAGCAAGAAATGCAATTTTCTAGTAAGGATAATACGGATGTTAAAGGATGGGACACGTGTCCACTTCTTATGCTGGTGGTCCTAACATGTGTTGAGTGCTGAGCAAAGCTGAGTTGACTAGGTCAAGATCAAATCAGCTCCTTGGAAGCTTAATAGACGCTTGCTCAGATTGTTGGAATCTAGGAGCTCAACATTGGTAGGTCGACTCAGTGTCGAATTGTTGTAATCTTGGATGTTTGATAGATTGGGTTCTTGAGAGCTCAAACCTTAGTACTAATGGGAGTTTCTAGCTTCGGTAGGAGTTTCCTCCCTTAGAGAGATAATGAGTAGGTCGAAAGAGTTCGAGACACGCATTAGGTCGACTTGGGGGACTTCTTCTTCTTCAATGGTTAGGTCCATCTAAGTTGTTTAGTGTACTAGGGTAGCAAGTCCTCGAGTTAAGGAACGTGTTATCAACCCTTAATTCCTATCATCCCCTCTAGGCCATTTGAGACTTGGAATCAAATCTTGGTTGATTTTGGGTAGCTCATCCTCAGGGATGTACGACCTAAGGTCAACAATATTGAAGGAATTAGAGACTCCATATTCCTCTAGCAATTCTACTCTATAAGCATTTGAATTGATCTTCTTAATCACTTTGAATGGTCCATCTACTCACAGATAATTTACTTTTCTTGAGATTAGGGAATCGATGCTTGTTGAGATGAACCCATACTTGATTATTGGGCTAGAATTCTCTAACTTTTCATCCTCGACCTCTTCTCTTAAGCTTAGGAGCAACTTCGATAGGTGATCCATGACCTTCTAGCACGTTGCTCAGATGGCTTCTATTCTTTCGATAGCCTATTAATCTTCAGGGCCTTTGGGTAAGGAGATCTGGTCAAGTGGGAGCTCGAAATTGTATCCATATGTAACCTTGAAGGGTGACACTATAGGTTATTTTGTTGTAAGCGAATTTGATTATAAGAAGGCATAGGTCCTAATTAGTTTAGTTTCTTCCAAATGTAATTCATAGTAAGGTACCCAAGGTTCAAATGATGACCTCAATCTATCCATCTATCTATGGGTGGCAAGATATCTAAATAACAACTTAGTCCTTAGGCGCTTCTAGAGTGTCTTCCAAAAATGGCTTAGAAATTTAGGGTCTTGATTTGACACAATAGTCCTTATCACTCCATGTAGCTTCACCACTTCTTATAAAAAGAGAGAAGAAATAGCTGAAGTATCATTAGTTTGATTGCACGGTACAAAATGTGCTATCTTATTGAACCAATCCTTGACCACCATGATAGAGTCCTTCCCTTAGGACATCCTTAGTAAACTCAACAAAAAGTCTATACTTAGCTCAGCCTATGGATTGGTCAAGATAGGAAGCGATAAGTAAGATACTTGTCTAACTCAATTCTTGGCCTTTCTATAGGTAAGACACCTTTCCAATACAAATTGTACACCTCTCCTCATCTTTGGCCAAAAGAATCTTGAAGTAAGTATTTCATGGGTCTTAGACTTTCCAAAGTTTCTAGATAATCCTTCTCCATAAGCCTCGTTAACTAATAGCTCTTGCATAGAACAAGTTGGAATACACAACTTCCCTATCCTGAACAAGTATCCATCCTCCTTATTGTAGTCATCAATACCTCGTCCTTCCTCACACCTAGTATAGATTAAACCAAAATGCTAATCATCAACATACAAATTCTTAATGACAGAGAATCTAAGAAGTTTTGTTTGAAGCTTGATTAAGAGGGAAGGTCATCTTGATAGGGTATCAGCCACCACATTGCTCTTACCATTCTTATACTTACAACATAAGAAAATCCCTCCATGAATTCAATCCATCTGGGCTATCTTTTGGACAACTTCGGTTGACTTTTCAAATATCTCAATTATTCATGATTTATGTAGATCACATATTCTTTCAGTAATAGATAATGTTGCTAGACTATTAGAGCTTGAATTAAGGAATAGAACTCCTTGTCATAGATTAAGTAGTTGAGTGTAGCTCCTCGAAGGCTTTCACTGTAATAGGCAATAGGTCAGACCTCTTGCATTAGTATGGCACATATGCCCAATCCAGACACATCACATTCTGCTTCTAATACTTTTTCAAAGCTCGAAAGAGCTAGGATAAAGGAAATAGTCAACTTTGTCTTCACTTCGTCAAAGCTTTATTGCTCCTTCTATCCCCATTTGAATTGAATGTTCTTCTTTAATAGCCCAGTAAGTAAGGCTATGATAATATTGAAGTTCTTTATGAAGAGGCAATAGAATGATGTTAGCCTATGGAAACTGCGCATGTCAACCGAACAAGTCTTTTCTTCATCTACTCGAATACCTCCCTCACTTATAGTAAACCCTAAGAAGATTACTCCAGGTCAGCAAAAGGTCACACTTCTTTAGGTTAGCATACAACTTCTTAGCTCGGAGTTTGGAGAAAACAACTCGAAGATGCTCATAATGTGTCTCTAGGTCGGGATTGTAAACAAAAATATCATTGAAGTAGACAATAACAAATTTTCCTATCAATTATCAAAGTACGTGGTTCGTCAGTCGCATAAATGTGCTTGGTGCATTTAATAACTCGAATGGCATCACAAGCCATTCATATAACTAATGACGAATATTGAATGCAATTTTCCACTCATCTCCTTCCCATATTCTAATCTAATGATACCCAGACTTCATGTCTATCTTATAAAATATCCTCAAACCATGCAATTTGTCAAGCATATCATCAAGTCGAGGTATAGGGTACCTGTACTTGATGGTGATCCGATTAGTAGCGTGGCTATCTACATACATTCGCTATGTATCATCTTCCTTTTATATAGCTGGTACTGCATAAGGGCTTAAGGATTCCTTAACATATCCTCTCTCTATCGTCTCATCAACCTGCCTTTGAAGCTCAGTAACTTGCTCAAGGTTTAATCAATATGCTAGTTTGTTTCGAAATGTATCTTTTGGCTGCAAGTCTATCACATGCTCAATTCCTCAAATTAGGAGTAACCCCTTAAGTAGTTCATTAAGGAACAAATAAGCAAACTCATCAAGGAGATAATTCACCTTGGTAGGTAGTCCAACATTCAAGGCCTTCAAATCAAGTCCCCTCCTGACCAATAAGAAGGTCGACTCTTCATGCTTCATTTCCCTCAACAGCTCTACAGTCATTACTAGGGTCTCCTTCTTCAGAGTTCGACTAAGTTGAGCTTGCATAACCTTGACTTGTCAGGAATAGATGGGACTCAGTCTTACCCTTCTTCCCTCATCCTAAGAAAAAACAAGTATTTTTCTTCCCATCATATATTACATACCGGTCAAACATCCATGGTCTTCTAAGAAGAATATGCGAAGCACTCATAGGCAACACATCGCATAGGACCTCATCTTGATAATTTCAAATGCAAATCAGCACTGTAACTTACTTAGTCACTTGCAAGGCTCCCTTATCACTGAGCCAATGTAGCTTGTAAGGTTTGAGGTGGGGTATAGTCGGCAACTACAACTACAACTACTGAACCATAGATATAAACACTGCATTAGTTCAATTGCCATGGTCAACGATAAGGGCACACAACATCCCATTAACCTTACAACTAATGTGAAACAAGTTTTCTCATTGTTCATCTTTTGGCACTAGACATACACTCGTCACTCGCTTCAATCTCATGGTTACGGGCATGAAGTTATCCTCTTTACTGTATATGACTTCCTCCTCTTCGGATACGTTGGTCTATCCAGACTCCTTTGCTTCTTCAACTTCCTTGTCAATGCTTTCAATCTCAAGGGTAATAATTTCTCCCTTCAATATCATTGTACTTTTGTTTGAGCACTAAGCTCCTATGTATCTAAGTCCTTGGCCTTTAAAGTACTTGATTTCACTTGTCTTTCTTCTTGAGCTCTGTCCTTTCTCAAATCTCCTCAGGGTTTCTTTTTCTTTAGCTCAAGCGGTTGAAACAAATCAGACTTCACTAATCTTACTCAACTCCAATTGTACAGATCTACTCAGATCAAGTCAACTATGGGAAGCTCAACTAATAAGAGCTTGGAATTTGCTCATTCGACATCGCTCTATCCTCTAGGGAGCTCGGATAGCTTTGTTTAATGTACCAATATCCTTCGTCTCCAGGATATCTTTAATATCATACTTCAATCCACTAATAAATCTAGAGATACTCCGATCTTTGAGTTCTATAACTTCACATTGAATCATTAGCATTTGAAATTCTTTCCCATAGGCATTAACACTTAAGCATCCTTGCTTCAACTCCTACAATTTCTTGAACATACCTTACAGATAGTAACTTGACACAAACCTCCTCTTCATCACTCTCTTTGTCTCATCCCAATCATTAATCTCCCTTTCTCCTTCCCTTTGTTAGGTATCTTGCAAATTCTTTCACCATAAGGTGGCATATCTTGTGAACTGTAGGACAGCCAGTATCACCTTAGTATTTTGTGAAACCTCATGACACTTGAACTTTTAGTCAATTTTATCTACTTAGTCCAGGTAGTCCTCAGCATCACTACTACTAGAAAATCTCAGAATTTACATTTTTAAGCATTCTACTTTAGGAGCTCAAACATTCCTTTCTTTTACCCCATAATATTTTTCTCCCTCAACACCCAATCCCTCACCTTCCTCTTCTATCTCGTCCATGGAAAGCCTTCATTGAGCCATTCTATCCAATGCCCCAGCTTAATAGGGTCGAGTTGGGAAATTAAGTCTACCAGGTTGGTTATTACCCCGCTCAAGTATCATATCCATTCAGCTTCTATTCGGGTCAACGTTAGGTCGCTACTTGTCTTTGAATATGGTACTCACCAGACTAATTACCAAGTTAGTATGTCTATTTAGCCTTTTATCTATAGATGAGGGCGTAAAACTCCCTTGTTGGCTGATAACTCTTATTTTAAATACATTTCACATGATGATTTTATAGTATTTCCTTTACATCTTCGGTTTTATTTAAAGAAATTGATACTTAATTGAGTAAAATTTTGATTTCAAGGTTTGAACACGTTCTTGGATCGAAAACGAAGAAAAGGAATCAATTTTCACTCAATTTGGAGTTCAAATGAATGAGTTATGAAGTCTTGAAGTTACACAGTCTGTGACACAACTGTATCTCCAGGTTGTGTCCATCCAGGAAAATATGCCAAGGTCAGAAAGTTACACGACCTAGGGACACGACTGTATCCTAGGCCATGTCTGGTGACGAAAACGGAAACCTTTACATTATAAAAGGACATACTAGGGTTTCGCACACAAGATTGGACATTCAAAAGAGAAGAGACTTGAGGAGAAGAAGAAGAAAAAGGCGAAAGCAACACCCAACTTCAAGATTGAAGAGATTTATCATCAACAAAAGGAGTTTTTCATGTTTTATTTATTGATTTTGTTGCAATTCGTTTTTAGTTTTATTATGATAGCTTGAAATTTTTGTATTTAGGGTTATGGAACCTAGGGTTTCATGTAACTATTGGATTGATTGATAATTTTCAATAAAGTTTCTATCTTTTCTTGATTCAGTTATGTTATTTAAGTGTTAATTGATATTTCTAGAGTATCAATCTATGATATTATGCATGATGATTGAGAAATCACATGTGTAATGAGATCTTGACATAATTGGAGAGAATTACATGTGTACTTAGAGATAAGATACATGTTTCTTCAGCAAAATTGTTCTTTTGTGTGGGAATTCATTATACATTAATGCAATTCTAAATTATATTACTAAGTGAAGAGATTCTGGTAAATAATTTGGGATTAGGGTTAATATGCTTGAGAAAGGTGTTAACTTTAATTGTGAATCCCTCCGGTTAAGAATAATAAAAATTGAATTGGATATATATTAAGCGATCACATGTTAAATACTAAGGGAAATAATTCCTAAATACGTTATTACCTTCTTGAAGTCATTCTTAGTTTTATCGCTTTTTAAATTGCTTAATCAAGTCTCATAATTAGGTTAGTTTGTTAATTTTAGTATTTTTAATTCATTCAACCCATCACAATTTTCCAGTTAGATAATAGAGTTAAGGTTAATATTAGTATTCGAAGTCTCTAAGGGATCGACTCGAACTCACATCCGCTATATTAAAACTGATAGGTGCACTTGCCTGATATCATTAGCCTTGGCCATTGCGTACACCATTTACTTGGTTTCTAAGAGTTCTTTGAATACTAAAGTTCGACATTATTCAGGGCTTTAATGAACCACTACATCCAATCAAAATCTTATCTAAACCACATAATGCCTTCCTTAAAATACAACCTCTAACTTCAACTTTACAACACTTCCTTCAACTAAGACCAAATACTATCAACAATACTTAAGACAGTCATAGACCAACTGAAATCTATATACACTCTATTTTGCAAGTACATAAATAAGGGAATACATAGCAGCCTCACACTTACTATGAACTACCCCAGTAATTTAATTCCTAATGAACACCACTCAATTGACAACACTACTACAATACAGTTACATAGGAATATGAAATGTCAAAACTTACACAAACGTAACCAGGCTTTGACACCAAGATGGTATAGATATTGTCATGGATCAACACATGAATAATGGTATCACACGAACTAAGTGTGGATCCAAAAGATAAATGAGATTTGAAGTTTTAAGTAAGGGTTCTGGTATACCAATGATGGATATAAATCACAAATGTCTCACACAAACTTGAGTTATACTTAATATGATAAATAAGTACAACAAAAGGTCACTCACCACTAGTTCATACTCAACATGAGCTAGATAAGAGTAAAAGAGTAAGTAAAACACTTAGTACAAAAGGAAAATGTCTCAAATGATGATGATCGATGATGCGGCTATTGTATTTGTAGGGTATATATATGCCCTAATTAAGGTAAGTCCTAGGTTCTTGTAATTTACAAAAAAGATCCTATACTAGAATTAGAAAAGAAATACAACGCAAGGGCAAAATAGTAACAACAAGAAATGGAATAATCTAGTAAGAATAGTACGAATGTTAAAGGATGGAACACGTATCCACTTCTTGTACTGGTGGTCCTAACAGGTATTAGGTGCTGAGCAAAGCTAAGTTGAAATGGTCAGCATCACATTAGCAGCTCATAAGCTTAATAGGCACTTGCCTAAATTGTTAAAATTTGGGAGTTCAGCTTTGGTAAGTCAGCTCGATATTGTATTATTGTGAGCTTAGACGTCTAATAGATCAGGTTCTTAAGAGCTCGGACCTTAGTATTGATGGGAGTTGCCAACTTCGGTGAAACTTCTTCCCTCAAAGAGATAGTGAGCAAGTCAGAAGAGTTCAGGACACATATCAGGTCGGCTTAAAGGAATTCATCTTCTTAAAGGTTAAGTCCATCTACACTGCTTGGCATACTAACGCAGTAAGTCCTCGAGCTCAAGAGCATGTTATCGGCCTTTAATTCCTATCATCATTTATTATTTCATTAAGTTATATCTAAGTTAGAAATTAATTTTATAGTACATACAACTACCATGACTCTAATTAGTTTTTAACTGAATCGTAATATAAAGGTAAAATCAATGTAATGAGAACTTAGAATAATATTATCATGCACATTATGTTTGTTTTAAGTTATTAAAGAGCATATATAGGCCAAGTGGGAGAATGTTAGAAATTATGGTCTAATATATGTAACTCTTGGCATGAAGAGTTATAACCATTAATTAATTATTGTGACATTTCACATTCAATTGAATATTATTACTTTACACATATTCATGCCTTGATGGAAGACATCATTTATGGTTTCATGAAGAGATGTGCTCCTCTTCATATCCTTTTATATATACAAGTGAACACTATAATAGTAAGGTTTGTTTTTTTTTACCTATTATCACAAAATCCATCATACTATATAAGGTTTAACGACAAAGAAATAAAATTGAATTGGAGGGATAAAGTATATGAAGAAATTAGTTTTCTTCATAATTCGAAATTCAAGAAAAGAATATCTATGGATAAAGGTACGTGTTCTATCTATGGATAAAAGTATATGTTCTATCTATATATTTTCGTGAAAAAATTAGGAAGTTTTAGAATTTTGGAATTATTTGTTAAAATAATTGCATAATGTCACTATAAAATTTACTTACATTACTAACATGTTTTTTAAGTATATGCAGCAACATAAAAGGTATTGTAAAAGGTAATCGAAATGTCTTATTAAGAAAGATAGTGAATACAAAAAGTATTTGCAAAAACAAGGGTAAAACATGTATCTACCAACATTTTAAAAAAAATTACACAAATATGAATTGTATGAATAATGTTAAAAAAACACCAATCTCATATCACATCTATAAAATGCAATCTTTATAACAATATGATCTTACATCTAAGAAATATGATAACATTAACATAGTATCAAATCTATCTTGCATTTAAAAAATGTGACACTAGTACTAGCAAATTATTGCATTTCAAAAATGCAATATAAGCTTGGTTATACTAGAAAAAATTGGACAAAAGATTAATGATACAATCCCCATATTGCATTTTGTAAAGGCAAGATATTAGTATTAGGCCTTATTGCAATTGATAAATGTAACATAGCCTTAGCTTATAATAAATTAGGTCGTTTTTCTCAATTATGCTTTGACAAGCATGACTTTTGATCTGAGAAGAATTTTTCTTATTACTATATGTTTCTGAAGACTAATTTTTTGGTACCAAAGTGAAATATTTAAGACAAGCCTGATTGATGCCATTTTGGCTGAAAAAATGCCCTTTAAGTCTTGTTATTGGCCCTTTTATTTTTAGGCAATATTTTAGGCCATTTTATGATTATTTTTAGGATTAAATAACTTCTTTTTGTCCTTTCTTGTTTCTTTACAAACAATTATTGAAGAAATAATAAAATTCCAAATTGGTTTCTTACATTTCCCTGCATCAAGATTGTAGTTATATAACTTTATTCATATCACATTTTGTAGATGCAACATTATTATTATTGCACTAATATTACATCTTCAAAATACAACACATTTAGAATTGCCTATATCGCATCTTGAAGGCTTGGTATTTTGTAATTTTTTTTCATATAATTTGTATTTTTGTAATTTTTAAATTTTGATGGTAAACAAGTAATTTTTTCATAAAAACATAGAAGGTAATATGATGTTGTTTTATTAAGAGAAATAAGGAATACACAAGGTATTTGAGAAGACATAAAAGGTTGTCCTACAAAGAAAAAAAAGAGTTTCTAATAGCACAAAGATTATGATTTGAACATAAAAAGTCCTACAGGAACCAAAGGCAAAAAGGCATACAATAGAAGGTTTTCTAATAAACATAAAAGGTTTCCATAAAAGTAAGACTCAAGCATTATATTCCATAAATCTTAGAGACAAGTTAGTCCAATATATTTTGAAGGCGTAGCTCTATTAGTCAAAGGTGTTGAGTAATATATTTGATTAAATTCCACTATATAAGTTGGATTTAATTCAAGTCTTTTTTTTTTTTTACATTCTAAGTTGATTTCGGAGGAAATT
Organism: Lumnitzera racemosa; assembly: GCA_024138005.1. NCBI lineage: Eukaryota > Viridiplantae > Streptophyta > Magnoliopsida > Myrtales > Combretaceae > Lumnitzera > Lumnitzera racemosa. The sequence goes on from JAMXBC010000007.1 coordinate 43,517,879, forward strand.
CTTTGAAAAAACAACCATTGAAGATAAGATTTGTTTGAAAACTGATTCAAGTTGATTCCATGAAGTCTATTTGGTAATTACAAATTAAGTCAAAATTATTTTTTTGTAGAATTCAGTCAATGTAAGTGTTAGAACCATAAGATTTAGTTGAATCAAATATGCAAGTAAACTTGAAGATTGTTTAGATAATCTTAAGTAAAGATTAATCGGTTGAATTTTTTGAGATTTATAGAACATAAATTTTGTGACTTATTAAATAATTACAATAATTATTTTTGAAATGTGAAATTCAAGCCTAGTTTCATAAGTTTTTAAAGTCAAGGAAAGATATTGTCTAATATTATATACGATATAACCAACTTTATTATTGAAGATTACTCGAATTATCATTGAGCTTTTGAATTTGATTTATTGGGTAATGATGCCTAAAACTAAGGAACAAGTTTCCAGTTTATTTTAATAGAATATCATCCAAGGAATCGATAAAAGATCGATCATTTTTGCATATTGGATTTTCAAACTTTAAACTCATCTACATAATTTAAGCTCAAGGAGCTTTAACTACCATAATAATTTAACCATTAAATTCCTTAAATTATCCTTTCAACATTTATCACTCTTCTTCCACCAGTAATTTAAAATGGCAATAAATTTATTAGGTTAACCACGCTTCGTCTCTCTAGTAACCCGCTAACCCCCTTTTCTCTCTCTTTCTTTCTTCATCATTGGCTTTCATTTAGACGAGGAAAAAAGTAGGGTTCTTTTTAATATTTCTTCTCTTGGACAATTTTGTTAATGATGGTTTTGAGGTGTTTTTTTTTTTATCAATTTTAAATTGTGTATCATTTATTTGATCAATGACAATAGTTATCGTAAAAGATATATTAATTTTGCTCATATCAAATTTGTTAATATATTATACTGAAGATGCATTATTAAATTTTATATTTTACTTTTATGCACCCTTAATACGGATGCTTTTTCTACTAGTTATTATTAGTTGGAATAAGTTTTGATTTTTTCGGTTATCGAATGGAGATGAATTAGAGTGTTTTGATTTCAAGTTAAACTTAGTTAGCTGTGGAAACTTGAGGATACTAGAAAGGAAAGATAATGTTGTTATATTCAAAATTTTTAATAAGATTAAGGATAAGGTTCAGTGTCTACAAGAAGATTTCGTGCAAGCGTTAAGAAACTTCATTCAAATTTGAATTATATTTTTAAAAGATTCAAGTTTATCAGATTTGTTAAAGGATTTCAGCTACAATTTTGAAGAGGAAGAATTTCGCATCAGCAAAAGAATATCATTTAAAATCAATCAAAACAATTAGAAAACAAAGAAAATATCCATGTCATCAACGGTCAGAAAATCTCTACTAATTTTAATATCGGATCACTAGCCCTTGGTTACTGCAAGTATTTAAAAAGGCACTTTGAAGTTCAAGTAACGTACAACACTCGCTGCAATCAAAAGAAAACAATCTTAACTCCACTCTACAAAATTACAAGTAACGGAAGGTCTAGTTAATTCTTTTTCCTTTATTATATTGTTAACGTAGAAGATTAGCAATAAAACATAAAAGTTAATTTGTTTAGTGAAAACTTTGAGGATTTTACTTATAATTCTGTATTTTATTTTCTTTTGGATTTCTAGTGATATGATTTAGAGTGTTCATTGTATTACTCTGTATAATCTTTAGTAGTAGCGATTCACTTAAACTCACATCTCAATATATTTTGTTTGTTGCATTTAATTAATATGGATTGCACGTGTTTGATTGGTTTGAAAATTGAGTTGACATGTATGAAATAATGTTGGCTAGGCTTTTATTTGCTCAGCTTGTTTTGGGGAAATGGTTTTTTAGGTTTGGAATTGAAAATTCAAAAGGGTATAAGCTAGGAATATATGGCAAGCTAGTCAGATCCTTCAATTTTGAAGCATGACAACATAAATTCATTGCCATTGTTTATTACACTATTTTGCCGTTGGTCATTCTTTCACATAACATGTGCATTGGCTTTTAGTAGGCGTATATATTTTTGGACAGTCTGTTAAAATATGTTAACCAAAAAAATTAAATAAATAAATAAGGCATTCTGAATTCTAGAAGGGATGCTATATATATATAATCCAAAAATAATATGCACACATCATATACGAATCTTTTTTTTTTCTTTTTCTTTTTTTTTTTTTTACACTTCATTATTGAATTAGTAAATACCTTAAGGATACTGAAACATCATTTCCTATCATATAAAATCCAATGTTAATAATGTGGAGCCTCGCTCAAACTCAAAACATCAGTACTGCGATGAAAGGAGGTTAGTTGGCAGACACCTCACGACGATCTTGTTAATTACATGACCGACCGATTTCTCTATCTTGTGATGCCCACAAAGAGCATGCAATCAAGAGAGTCGTGCCCACAGCAAAAGCTAATCTCTAGATCCCATGCATTAATTGCCATCACATTTATCTTGTCTTCAATCATACAAACACCCTTTGCTGGCTCAACTCTCCTTTTTATAAATTGGGTGTCCTGTCCACATAGCTTTCTAAGATGGACCCCCTCCTTCTTTAATACCTCCTCTTTTATGCCGCCATGTTCCCTTCCTCAATGGATTTTACGAATTCGATCAGTAGTTTCGGATGCATGTCAATAGTATTTAATGCGAAAAGAAAAAAATATAAACCATGATTTTCAGTAATTTAATTATATATTTTAGGAGATAAATGAAAACACTCTAGTAAAATCCGTCTAACACACACACTCTCTCTCCATTTATATATATATATATCTATAAAGCAATATCTTGTTTATTTTTACTTATTTAACCTTTTAAATAAGATTTTTATTATTAATAAATAATTTTTTAATACATTTAATTATATATATATATGATAATTTAAAGATTTTACTTCTCTCTCTCTCCAATATTTCCCTTGTTTCTTCTCTCTCTCTTCTAACATTATCACTGCTCCTTATTCTCTCCTTCACAACCCTCATCTCCTTCTTTTCTTTATCTATTATTATCTTTTATCAATATTAAAATATATTTAATTATATTATATAATTTTATTCATTTTATGCATACGCAACGCGAGTATATCAATATATATATTCACTTTCTATTAATACAGTGATATTATAGTTTTTATAAGATTTAATATTTTAAGCAACCTTTTTCTTACATCTGATTCTTTTTATCGCTCCAAACCATTTTAGATTTACAAATTTTAAACGAATTATATTCGTGTGAAGGATTGAATATGCCATTGTCAATTTAATCAATTTTCTATCATGCATTGTTTTTCCAAATACAAAAATAAACCTTTCAAATTCTTCCATGTTTTACAATCAAATCTATGAACTTCAATCACGCACAATCAAATTTATATTTCTATTTATTCAAATCAACATATAAAAGTCTTAATTTTATCAAACCAAGGGATTTGACTATTAATCTCAAGAGGAAGACATTATTCATGAAATACATGCCCCAGAATTGCACGAGCATTAACAACCTTATGAGATCCAAAAGTTAAAAGAGTCGGTTGAACTTTTCTAGATAAAATATAGTTAAATCTTCATAAATTAATAATTTTTTAAAAATAATATTTTTTTTCCCAATTTAGGTCAATTTGCAAAATTAGTAATTTTGATAAATTAATAAGATAATAATTTTTATAAAGATCCTTCTATAAATCTATAATCTCGTCGATATCATAAATTAATAATTCTATAAAATTATAAACATAATTAACATAATTTAATAAAACATGAATCTATTATTGTTTGTTTTTTCTTGATATTTAAATATTATCGGATTTCATCTCTAATTTTTCTCGTTACATTCAAAAGTTTTGATATCGTGTTCTTGATCTACAATAAAAATGTGTGAAGAGTTGTTACTATAATGAGTACTTCCGTTTGCATAATTGGTTCCAAAGATACTGAATCATTCTTAGCTTCATTCTTAATAGGATTTTCAATGGTATTAGCCATAATTTATTCTAAGCTTTGGATCCTTGAGCATTCATCATTTTCACCTGGGGTGATCCAACAAGTGATTGGCATTCATTTTATTGTAGTAACCAAGATCATTAATCATTTTCTCAAGCTCATGAATGTCTCCTTTAGAAATTCCTTCATTCAACTTCCTTAAGCTTGCTTCATCCTTCGAAAAAATTTGCAGTGTTAGAAACAATTTGCTATTGCCTCTTATTGAACATTTATTGTCTGAGCTAAGACTGAAAGATTGATGGCATCTAAAACATTGATCTTTTCTAAATCAAATTGTCTTAACTCACAGCCTTTCAATATCTTACAGTAAAATCTCATTGGTAATGCCTCTTGAAGGTTCTTATTATTCCATGCCACATAGTTAGATTTTCGATTTCATATTAAGTGGGAGGAAAAATAACTCAACATTTTGCAGCCCTTCAATATTTCCTAAATGGGTTGGACAATTATCTATCGCTAACAAAATTCTTCTACCATGCATTTCTAGGTCCAACTAATGAACATATTCGTCAAAAAGCATGCTAGTCATCATTCTATTTTGTTAGCACCATATTGACAATTCAAGCTATTCATGTTCACACTCTTAAAGCAATGTAGCTTTGCATACTTTCCAATAATCTATAAAGGAATTTTTTTCTAAGCCATCCTTGTTGCAACAAATAACAATTGTAAGTCTTTGTTTGTCTTATTTTCTTCATTTTAGTTACTTTGTTGCAAGAGAATAATCAAACTGTAACTTGTAGAAAAAAAAAAAAACAATTTCATCCATATTGAAGACATCTTTCATAGGAAATTGGTTTACGTTTCCCTTATGGACTCCAATTTCATCTCCATGTTTTATGTGTCAACTGAACCACTCTCTTTGAAATGATGAAACCACTTGATACCATGTTTTATCTTGAAAACTTTAGAAAAGTTATTGAAAGCATAAAAGTTTCATCGTTGCTCATACATTCTCCAAAATTAGCCGTCCAATTATAATCATAAAATTTTGACATTGGAGAAACCATTCACAAGCAATCTCCTCTATGTCTAAAATTTTGTTAGGTTGTGTCACTTAGTATCGCTTCATTTTTCTAAGTTAGTTGAGTTAGAAAGGTACTCAAATGATCACTAGAGAGTATTTGATATTGTACCTTGACTATCCTTTAAATAATATTTTTCATCAATCCACAATGTTATAAATGTTTTTGAGTGCATATGGGGTAATCTCTCTTATACTCATATAATGCTATATGTATTTTATCCGTCATGGTTGCTTTCTGGATACCTTTTAGATGAGAAGCCATTGATGAGTATGATTTTAAGAATTTTTTCTATGTTTTTTATATAGTAGTTCCCTTCATCATAATATGTTGAATGTATTTAGTTCTAATACCATGAATGCAAGTGACTTATATTTAATTAGTCAATATGATGAATATTGTTTAAGTATTAAAAATAATGAATACTATTTACATACTTATTTTCATGAATATATATGTAAAATGAAATTTTTTAAATTAATTCATGAAATATGATACATATCTTAATAATATACAATGATTTTTTATGTAATTAAATTTTTATTCACTAAATCAAAAGAGCACTATTTGAATTAATGAATTATTAATTTATCGATTAATTAATACCTCTCTAAATTAATAAAATTTTATGGTCCAATATTATTAATTTATAGAAGTTTTACTATATGTACTCTTTTCTACATGTAGCAAACTGAACTAAAAATTGTCTATTAAGAGCATAATGTATGCTCACTGTCAAATTGTGTATGAAGTAATCGACGCCATTAGTCAAACCTTTGCATTTGTTACGACTGAGAGGCTCAATGAATGGTTTCATAGGGTCAATGACCCCATATGTACTCATGGAAGGATATTAAAATAATTATTTGAACTTTATGTACTTTTTTAAATTTTTATATTTAAATTTTAAAATTATGAAATATTATACTTAATTGAATCTTAATTTGATTGTCACATTTTATATCCAATTCCTAAAATCTGAAATAATTAAACTTTTACTTACTAAAGTTACTATCCCTATTATCTTGAAAAGGGCAATATAGCAACCAATGATTAGTTGATGTATGTAATCTCAAATTTTAAATGCGAAATTGAAAATTGCTTAAAACATAGAAAATGACTTTGATATTATCCCTATCTATAACCCTCATATTTGTCTAACTTCGAATTCAATTTTCGATCCGCTCCATTTCTGTTTTCAAGAACTCAAAAAACTAAAATAAGTTAATAAATCTTGAATTTCATAGTGATATAAATCCACGAATCCAAATTATATCATTACCTCTTGGCCAAAAGACAAGAAAATATAATAGGCCAAAAAAACTATGATATTTTCTTCGTTTTCTCTGCATCAACGATCATAACGTAAATTAATACCGGAAGGTAATAAATCATCGAGCTCAAGAAGTCCATCTGAACACGTAACATATGAATGAATACCATGCACCACTTCAACACAGTATATCCTTTCATATTGTTAACTTATGAGAAAGAATCTTGGAGTCTATATGTGCTGATTACAGATATATCATGTCAAAAAATTATAAGCCTAAATTCATTTTTTATATTTGTTACATGTGTCTTATACTGTGTCTAGCAATTTTCAATAAAAGAGAAATGACTAATGAGCAGAAATAAGTGATAAAGGAGAAAAAAAAAAAAGAGTAAAAATAATATGAAATGTGATTTTATGTTCGTTAAGATATGAAGAAAATGAAAGAAGGAAATTAAGGGAAATGAATGATGGGAACTGGGTTCAACGAAACTTGTTTCGATCTAGGGAAAAGAACAAAATGCTACGGCTCGACCTAAGGACACACGAGTTGATCGAAAGTTGAACAACTAGCAGATCAAGCGTAGGCCAAGTTGCAACAGCTCCCACTGGCCAGCAATAGGAAGAGCCATAGTAGCTCCCGCAGCGAAATTGCCATCACCGACCAGTCGTCGCCATGCGAGAGAGTCCATCCAGTAGCGGACTCGTACTACCGACCGAGTTTGCCTACTGTCCACCAGGTGTTGCCCGGAGCAACCAAGTTATTTTTTTTTATTTCCATCTTCCTTTACAGACGTATTTTACTTTTGTTTCTTTTTATATTTTATTTATTTATGTTAACACAAGTTTGTCATTAGGGTTTAGGGAGTATCTAAACGTGTTTTCATTGTAATCAACATCATCTTATTATTAGTTTTATATGAATTTTGTACTTTCCTTGGAATACCCCAAACTCAAGTTACTACTACAATTATATGTCACTACTAGCTAATAACATGCTAAAGCATCAATTATAACCTATAACTCCAGAAATTTATCTCCAAATAAACTCATAATATTAACTCTTTAGCGATATTCAACACAACTCATAAATGACTTTTACACCACAAATAATAGAACATGTTTGGAAGTCTAAATATTCTCAATGAATCTTGCTAGAACAAAGGAAAAGATAATGGTGTTAATAATCCTTACAATCCTCTCTCAAATATACTTAAACAAAAATTCCATCCTCATAATAGTAAACATATTCACCACTCTTCCCATCCTAGTAGTAGTAATACAAATAGTCAATTTTCATCATAGTATATCAACTCATCTAAAGCTCGTATAGCTAAAAAAGATAAGGAATAAGCCAAAGTCCAGTACATGTAACCGTAAACACATGCACATGCTACATAAGCAATATAACCACATTCATTAATGCAACAAAAGTAACAAAGAGTCTAATTAATATTCCCTTACATCAAGTCGTCAAACAATATTAGGATTTTCATGATCCTCATCAAACGAAATCCTAAACTAAGATAGTGACACTATAGTCCCCGAAATCTAAGCTTCCATAAGCATATCGATACTGTGATAATCAAATACCTCTAATCTAATAGTACAAGATACCAATATGACCTTGAGCACCACCCTAAATCTACCTCATATCCTTTTGGTGTATAACTCCACTCTAGGTATTATCACCAATCAATGAGATGCTACCTTAGGAACACTAGTACTACAACCTCCTAAGCATAGCTAAGCACACACAACAAAGCACACACAACAAAGCACACACAACAAGCCACTTAGCATTCCCAATAATGATTAGTCTAGTTTATGCATGACTAATCTACATAGGTACAAGCAACAACCAAGGTTAATACATACCTAGATCGCCAACTAGATTGATATAGTAAGACCTACGAATTTTTTTATCCAAACTTAAAGTCAATAAAGAGAGTTAAAGGAAGATCTTTAGAACCTCTCAAAATCTAAATGATTGAAACCTTAAATAAAGCCAATAAAACCCCCCAAATGATAAGTGTAGAAACCTTAACAATAATGAAAGACCTAATCGTACTATTAAACCCTAAACCTTGATAAAAAAATCTAAAACAATACTTAATAAGCTAACCCAAAACCCTAATTGAATGTCAAAAAACCTAATATAGTTAATAGACCTAAAATATATAGCTAAATTATTTGCTAATTATAAACAATTCTACTAATCACACTAAAACCTTAACATTCCTACTTTTATGAGAATTGCTAATCACGAACAGTTTTGATTGTTAAAGATGATCAATAATTTAGATAATATGAGTCAATACGTTTAATTAGCACAACTTAGTACAACAAAACCCTAAGCAAACCCTAATCGGTGTCTGATAACTCTAATTTTAAACATATTTCATAGGGTGATTTTATAGCATTTCCGCACATTTTTGGTTTTCTTTAAAGAAATTGATACTTAATTGAGTAAAATGTTGATTTCAGGGTTTAAACGCGTTCTAGGCTCGAAAACGAAGAAAAGGAATCAAGTTTCACTCAATTCCGAGTTCAAACGAAGAAGTTATGAATTTTTGAAGTTGTGTAGAAAATTTGCCTAAGTGTAGAAAATTACACGACCTGGGGACACGGTCATGTCCCAGGCCATGTCGGGTGACAAAAACAAAATATTTTTGATACACTATAAAAAGACATATTAGGGTTTAAAAAAAAAGAGAGACATTACAGAAACAAGAGACACAAGAGAAGAGAGGAGATTGGAGAAGAATATTAATCAAGAAGCAAGAACGACATCAATTTCAAGAATAGAGAGATTGTTCATCAAATCAAAAGGGGTTTTTATGCTTTATTTTATGTTTTTTATGAAACTCGTTTTTAGATTCGTTATGATAGCTTAAAATTCGAGTATTTAGGATTATGGAACCTAGGGTTTCATGTAACCCTTAGATTGAATTATAATTTCAATAAAGTTTCTATTTTTACTTGATTCAATGATGTCGTTAATTATGGATTGATAATTCTAGAGTGTCAATATATGATATTATGCATGTTAATTGAGAAATTGCATGTGTAATTAGATCTAGGCATAATTGAAGAGAATTACATGTATGCTTAGAGATAAGATACATGTTTCTTCCGGAAAGTTGATTGTTTGCAGGGAATTCATTACACGCTAATGCAATTCTAAATTATATTACTAAGTGAAGAGATTCCGGTAAATAATTTAGGATTAGGGTTAATATGCTTGAGAAAGATATTAGCTTTAATTATGAATCCCTCCGGTCAAGAATAATAAAAATTGAATTGGATATATTTTAAAAAGGTTACATGTTAAACACTAGGGGAAATAATTCCTAAATACATTATTACTTTCTTGAAGTCGTTCTTGATTTTATCGCTTTTTCAATTGCTTAATTAAGTCTTTTAATTAAAGTAGTTTGTCAATTTTAGTATTTTTAATTAATTCAAACTTTCATAATTTTCCGGTTAAATAATAAAGCTAAAGTTAATATTAGTACTCAAAATCTCTGAGGGATCGACTCGGACTCACATCCGCTATATTAAAACTGATAGGTGCGCTTACCTCATATCAATGTCCCATATACTTAATCACCATTAAGTACACCAATTATATATTAATCCATTAGCCAAAGTGCATCTTAATTAACAAATGGATAAGAATAATTAAGTAGAAGATGCCAAAACAACTAGTTTACATAATCTTGTGCATCAGTGGGCAATGATACCTTTAATAGACAAGAATCATACTAAATTTGGTAGCAAATCATATAGCATTAGTGGTCCCAAAAACGATATGTACTTTTTGCCCAAAACAGCAAAATCTTGTCTCTTCTTTTTCCCTTATGGCTAACACTCTACAACCTCACTTCCCCTTCATTTTTCTTCATTCTAAAACCCCAACAACCTTCTCCATTCCTACTCCCCAAAATTGAAACCCTAAGCCGTCATCTCTCTCCCTCTCAAATACATACACACTTAGACCCGTGTAAGGGCTAGTTTTGAACTGTAAATTAATCCAGCTTAAAAGTGGGTAAGCCTAAACTAACCTACAAACCACACTAAGCCCTAAGGGCCTAAGCGATTCAGCCTACTAAGCCCACTGACTTAATAAGCATATGAACAAGTGGGCTTAAACTGCCAATTCATCGGTGGTTCAACATGCCTAAACTTTGTTTATTTTAAAGAAAAAAAATATCATCTCACCTTCTACAATTGAGTTTATCTTTTTCCTTCATGAGTTATGACATTCTATTTTAATCTCTACACTTTTTCTTCCCCAAATTATTCTCTTTCCTTTATCTCCTTTTCTATTTCAAAATTTCAATCATTTCCTTACTTTACTAGTCTAGTCTCTACACTACACAATATGAGTAATTCACCAACACATTACAAAGTCTAGAGAGATTTTCACATGAGAAATAATATCTTGTAACGTAATATCAGAAATTACAGTTAATATTTATGTTATAATTTATTTCTTTATGTATTGATAATGTATTCCAAAAATTGAATAACAAATCTTTCTTCTTTATAATTTCTCTCACTTTGCTTAACATTATTAAAGTAACATTACACTCACATGATCCAAATCAATTATTTTAAAACAAAATAAAATTTAAACAAAAACCGACAGCAAATCATTTATGCATCGTCACTACATGTAACATATGCATAAACTATTAGTGTTGCAATAATGTGGAGAAAAAAATAGAAATATGAGAGAAGGTAGAAAATTATTTACACTAATTTATGAAAGTGTAGAAATAAAGAAAACTAAAGAGCCGACACTAGCTCTTGTACAATCGGTTAGGCCAGACTAGCCCAAGCCCGGTTCACGTTGCTGCCAGCCCATAAACCAACGATTATGGGGAGGATTGACTTGGTACAAAGATCTACACGTACCATAATGCACCCCTCTTCTCGGATAGACTGCTATACTAACCACCCATCCATTACTTCTTCTCTTCCCTCCCTTGTCCATCAACACACATACATTACCCCCCAAGGAGCTCCATATCATTGGCAAACACAAGGAAGAAGAGAAGGAGCTCACCACTGCAACACCTCACCTCTTGAAAGCCAAGTAACCTCTATCTAACTCCTTTCTATCATAGGTTTAGTACCATTTCCTTAAAATCTAGAGATTTCGAACTAGAAGGACATCATATTTACATATATGTAGTAAGTAGGACAATATATATAAACATGCAACTCTCTAAAGTAGTGAACCTAGCATTAGGATTTCTTATTGTCTAGAAGTTAGAACTAGTAAGTTGTCTATAAAAAATTGAAGGAAAACTACTTAGAACCTACTAGCCTATCATGGTCGAAACGTGTATATTATATTCCCCATCATATTTTAAAATTTAATGTTAATTTCTTGTTGAATCTAGCTTAAAAGGTAGTTTAAGTGAAGCTTAAAAGGTAGTTTAAGTGAAGCTTTAAACACATTAGAAGGTGCTTTGTTGGAAGATAAGGAAAAACCCCCTTAAAACTCCACTAGATCACCACATTAAGCTACAACTTCTTATTTATTGTCTTAACAACAGGATTAATTAATGTTAATTAAGTTTAAGAACTTAATTAGTAAAGTTAAGTACACTAATGATGGCTTAGAAGCTTAAATGGAGGGTTTTAGGAAATTGAATAAAAGCCTAGAGAACTTAAAGAACTGGATTTGTTCTTAAGTAAAAAATGTAATGTTTAATGGGCTTGTAAGGATTTAAGCCCAATAGGCTAAGTTGGACATAAAATGAAAGCCCTAAGTAATGAAATGAGCCTAAGACTAACAAAAAGACCCAAAAACAAGGCCCATAGCCCATAAAAAGAGACTAACAAGCAACTTGAAGTAATCCTCGAAGAACAAATCAAAGGCTCAATAAGCGTAATAGATCATTTGGAAAACCCCTATAGGCCTAACATGAGTTTATACATGAAATTAGCAAAAGGGGGCCATTTTGACCAATAAAAGTGAACTTAAGGCCTAAATGAAAAATTTAGAAGATATTCTAAAAAATTTACTTCAAAATGTCTAAATAAAAGCCTAAGAGCCCAAATGGAAGGCCTCATAACCAAACTATAACCCTAAACCCAAATCAAGGCTTAAAATCTAGAAAGTCAAACACAAGCCTATGATTAATGACCTTATATAGGCCAAACCAAACTATTTCAAGTCCAATCTCAACAAATGAACCTTACTACATGATTGGTCACTTGAAAATGATAAAAATCAACTATAAAAATGATAAAATTGGAAATAAAATGAAAAATTATGCGATATGCAAAATGAGGAAAATCATAAATTATAGTGAAATAAGTTAATAGTATAGTATAGAATAAAGCTCTTATTTACTATAATTACATTCTTCAAGTGATTTGGACCTAGAGATAAACTCAACCGAAGATTATTTGGATTGCTACGCATCATAGTTAAGCGAGTATACCAACACTTATCTTACCTTGTTTGTGCTTATAATTTAGAGCACTTAAATTTATGTGATATTAACTTACTATGTCTGGGTTGATTATAGGAAATTGTATGTGTTTTTACTTGAGTTGAAATTGCTTGTAAGATACTCTAATATACTGAACACCTCATTTGTTGCATTAGTCAATAGGGAATTGGAGTGTTTGCTATTAATTGCACTCTATTGTATTTATAAAAGGGCCTTAACACTATGCAGTAGAGTGAGAATTTATACTTAATTGGATCCAAATTATTATATCATGCTATTTAATTATAATCTTACAAAATAATTTTACAACAAGTACTTGCCTCAACCTTTGGGAACTATGAAGCACCGAAGAGTGCTTCCTTCTGCATGAGGTTAAGCCATGTCTACTGCTTAGGGTCAAGTTAAGAGAACTTATAATTGGATTGGATATGAAGACCTAAGTCTTGACACACTTAAATACCTCCTAACCCAAACAACGATAAGCATAAAACCATGCCTCATACAATTGCTAGCAAGTTGTGTACGATGTTTATATTTCATATGATTGTTCAAGCATTGATATGCATATTTGAATAACTTGCTTAAATATTGTTTGCTAGCATAATAGGAAGTTTACTTACTAGGCTAGTTGTAACTTAACCTTCCATAGTTTTTTATTGAAGTAGGTTCATTTGTGCATAGAATCAAGCTATAGGATGCCCAAAACCAGTAGGCTTCAGCTTTAGGGATTCAGAGGGAAGAAGAGAGAATGAGGGGACTTTAATTTTTATTCCTTGACTCTTTGGTTATTTATATTTAATTAATTTAGTAGCGTTAATGGACTACTATTAAGTTACCTTATGACTTATGATTTGTAACCTTATTTTATAGGGTCATTAACCTTGAGATTACCTGAACCTATTTATGTTAATTAATTGATGTCTTTAATGCTTTATCATTACTTGGTGCATGTCTACTATAGGGTTCTAGTTGTAGCAGAAGTCTTGTATATTGTGACGAAGATTCCTAATCAATAGAGGAGATTGATATTGAATTTTCCTACAATATACAAAGGTACTGTTATGACTTGAAAGGCCCTCCAGTCATAACAAATACTGAGTCAACTTCTATGCCTAAAGCATAACATAAAGCACAGTTCTTTAAGTATCTTATTCTTAAATTCTAAAACTCAAATTCTATCTTCATGTTTCTATCTCAATCCCATAAGTTAGACATACAATTAGTTAATAATTGCCAACTAAAAGTTATAGATCACTTTAAATTACTTTAAAATGATTAATTATGTATTAGATTTATTATAAAAAGATAAAATAAATGTAAAATAGAGAAAATAGAAAAATATGAAGTTTACGGGGAGAATCACAGTTGCGATCATGGTCATACTTCTCTCAACTCACAATATACCCTAGTTCATAGCCAAGTTCACACTCGAGTTCTTGGTCATAAACCATTCATCCTTCAAAAATTCAATTTTACGGCTACAATTTCCTCATTAACTTCACTCGAGAGGTTTATGGGTGGCGTAATCTTGCCCATGATCCTCCTAATCTCTTCCTTTTCTCTTTTCTTCAACCATAACCTTCAAGAAACCTTTACCAAATCAACCCTAATGTACCATATGATCCAAAAACCACTCCTTTTATATTCTAAAAGTCTTTAGTGATAGAAAACACTCCAATGTGTTTCACAAAAACAATAAAACTATAAATATAAAGATTCAACAACAATAGTCATTAAAATTGACAAGTAACTCACTTAACCACTTAATTGGGGCTTTTGATGGACTCTATTACAAAATTTACACCACAACCAAAGAAACCTTGATAATCAAACTTTTGTGATTAGTTTCCATTTCTACATGACCCGTTATTAGAGAAATTATGCCTTACCATTTTAGATACACAATTCTTGCTTAATGACAGTGCTATTATAAAGGTTCTATAACTGCCAACGAGAGAAGAGATAATGACTAATTGGTTTAAAAGGGTTATTTACAGGTAAGGTTTTGTGTATTTTACTCTTTTTCAAAACTACCCAGTGAAACCCTAATTGATTAAGTACCCTAGTCATTAAACTAACCAATATGAGTTAAGAAGTTTAAAGTGTTTGAAACAATTTAGGGTCTTCGGACAATTTTGTCCAAATTAAACCAATTTAATATAAAGTCATAAAAGTTAGACAAAGGATGTCAATAGAATCAATTTCTCAAAATAGTGTATATATAATATTTAATTTCAATAAAGCATATTTTTTATCGGATCCATTTGTTAATTACCGGAAGCTCGACATTTGAACCCTAAAATGTAACTAACCATTAAAGATGAATTATATATATATATATAATAAAAGTACTATGGAACATAAAATAATATGTAGAATATATGTGTATGTCATATGGAATTTTTAAATACATACATATACCCATAATTAGCTAAAATAGCATAATTATTTACATTTTGGGCCAAAATAACATAGGAAAATCAACAAAAATCAATAAAAAAATTATAAAATATAAGGGAACAGATGGGATTAAGATTGTAGGAGTATGGAGTTGCATAGATAGCTATTGATGTGTTAGAGATGAAATTAGCATGCTAATTTCCATGATAGTTAAGCTTGGAATATGTAAAGGAGAGAAAGAAAATCCATTTTAACATCTAACCAGCTTAGGAAATTCAAAAATACTTTCCAACATTTTGTTCATGAAAGTGATGATCTATGAAAAATTTAAGTGAGCTAAAAGAATTAAATAGCTAAAATTAGTAAAAATATGAAAATTGGTGTGTGATTTGGGGAGTTAGACAGTTCCTTAGAGTAAGGACGAGTTGCAAGTCAACCGACTATCCTACCATAAGGAGTATCTAGCAACTAGAGCTACCGACAAGGTGGGAGCCGCCATGGATGGTTGGAGATCCATTTTCTGGTAAGGTCCTATTATAGCTTGATTTTAAGTAATCTTAGAAAAATATAAAAAAATTCCCATGAAAATTATGAAAAAAAAAATTATTCCTACATATTTCTATGTATAGAATCTACAAAAAAAAAAAAAAAAGATTTTTGACCAAATTTAGTAGTTATCATATACGTCCTCAAGAAAGTAGAGAAATTGGATAATTTTCGATATTGAAATAAATATAGTTAATGTTGTAGTTTCCACTTCAAAATTTTTCTATAAACTGTCCTAAACCAATATTAAATTGCAAGTGAAACTTTTTCATGAAATTATTTTCCAAACTTTTATTTGATTTTTGAGCCCTAAATAATGTTTAAAATAGTGTTCTTGGTGAAAAATAACCTATTTCTCCTAATAACCTCACTTAGATTCTAAGTTGAATTAGTTATTGAAGTATTTATACTATTCTGGGTGGTTGGATTGAGTAGTAAAATGAGTTGTAGAAAATTGTTGATTACTCTTAAAAAGTGAAGTTGGTATTTGATTATCTTGCTGGATTTGAAAATTGATGAATTATGATATAATGTATAAGGAGTTAAGAAGTAATGAAGCTAAGGAAGGTTGTTTGAAGTGTTATTCAAGGTTTTAAATTGATCTTATAACTATAACTTAAAAGAAAAGTGAGTAAATTAACTAAATTTAATGACATTAGTTAAAGGTAGACGATAACTTAAAGGTTCTATAAACGAATTTTACACTAGAATGATAGTTAAAGAATGAGCTAGAAGCAAAAATAATGCATTAAATGTAAAAAATAGAGGATTCAAAAACTTGTTCAAAGGTTAATTTTCCTCAAAACTTTAGAGATAATAGAGTCAAAAGGCAATTAAGAGGACAGTACAATAAGAAGCTGTTTTAGAAGCTAACTCAAAATCAAAATTAAAAATTGAATAAGAACCAGCTTATGACAAACTAACAACCAACAAGCGACTATTTAACTAGTATGTGTATATATATATACTCATGACCTATAATTGACCATAGAAGTACTTACTCTTGCTAAGTGAAGTCATGGAGGAGGAAATTTACGCTAATAAGTAAATTGGGATTATACCGCTAGCCAAGTAAGTAGATTTCCATGTATAAGGTATAGATTTACATTTAATTAGTAGATAGTGAATGTTCTTGTTCATAATTGGAGTGATTGCCTAAATGTTGCTTGGATTTACAATGGACGTACTTGGTGATGCTGTACTTTGTGAGTATAATGCCAGCAATGTTTAATGTGATGAATTCTACACTTAGTTGTAAGTGAAAACTTATGAAGACTTATGCTATAATAAGTATTCAAATCAAAAGCTAACTCAGAACTTAAAGCAAAGACAAGACGAAAATGATAAGCTTTGTCATTATACTTAATACTGATTGAGAATTGGTTGATGCATTCATGGCATGGCATGGCATGAAAAGGACCTATAGGTCAGCCCTTTAAAATTTATGATTTTGTTAGGATAAGTTGATAAAGCTAGGATTTCGTGCATATAGTTTTGTATTAATCAAAACTTTAACTACACTTCGTAGTTTTGCTAAGTTAAAATGTTTACTAGGTTCTTAGATTTATTATCCAAATGCCTAGTTTAAATCGACCGAACCAAATGAGTTGCTACGCTAAGCTAGGATATCAGTACCAATACATATCACGTATATGAGTATGACATGTGCTTATCACATTTACATAGTTTAGTTAGGAAACAAAACTATAAGTTGATGTAATTGGACTAACTACTTGAATGATATGCTTGTTATTGTATGTTTATTCACCCTCACTCAACTAGTAGTAACTGATGGGGTATGTTTCTCTTATCCTCAGGTTATGGAATGAATAGATAGAAGAGTCAAAGTAACTAGGAGACTTCAAAACTTTAGCTAAAGATAGGTTCTTAAGAGAAGTCATTGACTACACAATATGGCTTAAATATAAGAAGATAGTTTTATAAGAAAGCAATTACCTTACAAAATATTTAGTATAGCTGTAGTAGCCAAAGATGTATACTTACAAAGAATTATTATATTGTATAGATGTGTATGATTATGTTACTTTGAGTATGGCTCACTAATGTGGAAGCTTTTACTGTTGTCTTTCATATCAAATGAGAAATTATTTGAAACTAGTTGTTTATGGAATAAAAGAGCAAGTTAGATAAAAGTTCTTCATTATCCTTAACTCAAAGATGGCAATAATGAACTGGCTTCAAGTACCAAGAGTTTGAGAAAAAATTTTAAGCAGACACTTAGAAGTTGGGGTGTTACAAAATACTCATTACATGCTAAGTGATTGAACTATAAATTTTCGAGGTATCTTTTGGTATAGTGACTCAAAGCACATTGAAAATCCAAAGTTAAGCGTGCTTAGGCTAGGTCAATCCCAAGATAGGTGACATATTGGGAAGCTACTGCACTAAGGGATAAAATCACGTAGCATTCCACACCAAAGTAGACATTACATTGGTGGGAGGAGTTTGATTGGATCATTACAACCCCTAACTTATTAGGTTAATTATTTTTATGCGCTTAACTTAGTAATTGTCTTGTTTTATTAATTTTATGGGATTTTACAATCTTCTTGTTTATCAAAACCTTAGCTTTTTTATAAGTTGTAAGACCTACTAATTCACAACTTAAGCACATATAAGATACAAACCTAAAACCTTAGATTCCTAAAAGCTCACGACAAGTTCAATTACTAACCACATAACCCTAAAACTACTCCAAGATAAGCAATTAACCAAAAACATTAACTAATAAAGGACTTAGGGCCTACAAGAATAACAATTCTTAATTAAGATAAAAATGAGTATTAACTTAATTAGTAAAAAAGAAAAAGAAACTTAGGGAACTAAGGATAACTAAACTAACATTAAAGTAAATTTAGTAATAAAAGGATTAGTTACTATAAGGTAATAATCAAGAAATCAAAGAGAATAACATGGATTAGAAATGATTAAAGTGAGAAAACGGCAAGTTTGCCCCTAGAAGTAAAAATGAGTAGTAAAAACAAAAATAGAATGATAAAATAGTAAATTAGTAAGGTAAATAAATAATAAGTAAGGATAAGAAGCATGACAATGACTCATGCCCTTTATATATAAAATATCATCATGACATATTAACATGCTCCCAAATAAAACTAAAGAATAATTTTAGAAAAGTAAATTAGTAGTAAAATAATTGGATAGAATGTTGAAATATGATAAAATACTTGATAAAACATTGTAAAATGACCAAAAAAAATACGAAATCACATAGATTTAGTAAGATTCCACTTGGACACATCATAAAACTTTTGAAGAAAGTTAAATGATAATTAATAAAATATTATAAAAAAATAAAATTATGCTAGAATATTCCTAATACTTAGTCGAAAATCCACCAAAATTCACACAGTTGTCCAAAATTTTCCAAACTTAAATTAGACACATGTCATCATGTTATCAAGCCATCTCAATTTTTTAGAATTTTTAGACATATATACAATTAGATATGAATTTTTGAAGTTGATTGGAACCTAAATATATACCCGCCTTTCGATTCAAAATTTCACATCAATGAGCTCTCGCCTCTAAAAATGGAGGGAAAAATTATGGAGCTCTTTCATGATTTTCTTGAGATTTAGACAATGGTATAAGGGTGTTTATGCTCCTTAAGTGATGGTTTTTCAATTATTTTATAGTGAAGGAGGCTGGTGGAGTTTGAATATTTGAAGAATTTATTTCTTGTTTTTTTACCTGAACTTTTGAAAGTAAGTCCTCTATACTACTCCTTATAAGGTATAATTTCTCTAAACATAATTATACATGTTAATAATTTTTCCAAATTTAGGGTAAGTATTGTATAAAAAAACTTATTTTTATAAGAAATTCAAAAATAATAGCTATTGACCTTATATATTTCCCAAACATTTTTTCATAGTTTCTTATCCCAAATATGATTTTCTCAAACTATAGTTGTCATTTCTCAAAGCGATTTTCTAATTTTCTTATTTATTTAGCCTTATTTCTCAATAAAATATTGAGTTTCATTAAATATTATATTTCTAGAATAAAAGCTAATTATTTCAACTAAATCACTTCTAACACTAATAGTTTTCTATGAATATAAAGCTTGATTACTAATTATTTTAACTCATTCCTTTATATAAACTAAACTATACTTAATTATGTATTGCTCTTCATAACCTTTGTAATAATAACTTTACATAACTTTGAAAAGGTCATCGTTTCTTCACCTCTTTCTACATATAATAATCGCCTTCTTTTAGAACCCGACTCTTTTTACATAAAAAGTGATAATTAACAACATAGTATGAAATATAAACCAAAAGATTACCAATTAACTAGATTATCAATTTCACATGAACTAAATCATGCTTTTCTTCTACCATCTGAATAACAATATGTTTCAAAACTCTTATCTTATCCTACCCATATAGACTTTCTTAAGGAAATATAAACGTACTAACAACCTTATTATCGTACTAATAAACTAATTACATCAACCATTATGAAACTGATATCTAGGATAATAGTCTTTCACATTACTCAACTATAGTATTTTCACAAATATAGAGGAATCTATGAATATCATTAGGGAAATAGTAAGGATGAACCTAATTTAAACAATTTCTTACGCTAATAAAACCTTCCTTGGAACCTTCAATTAGAAGCCTTTTCTATATGACTAATTCAAACCTGTTCAATAGGATTTTTATAATACTTAAGGGAACTTGAGCAAATAGGACCCATGTAAGGCGCCTACTTTGTAGTAGTTGTCACGCCCCGAAGCGGCAGAGTCGTAACAGCCCCACCGTGTAAACCACCCTAAGATAGAAGTTGGCCTTATAACCGCTATCTTAGACCTGATCTACATAAGGCGTCAACGATTAACCCGCTTTGAAGTAAACAGTTTGTAATTTCAATAAATCATTCATCTAAGAAAGTCAGGAAATATATATATTCACTATAATTTAGTGATTACAATTATCGTTTGCAATGTTTCTCCGAGATATATTTCCTAGTTATTACATTATTAAAAAAACGAGAAGTTCTAAAGTAAAAGCTTAAACCTTAAAAATATATGTTCGTTCTTCAATATTTTTCTTCACTCCCCCGGATCCAGCAGTTGCTAGCTTCAGAGTAGTAGTAGCCGCTTCTTAGCCAGCACCTGCACGATGTCTATAGGGATGTGAGCAACCACCGCTCAGTAAGTTAGGACGGAGGACTTAAAACTATACCAGAAACACAACAAGGTTTTCAATCACTTATTAGATGCAATGCATGTGCAAGCAAATGCCATCGCACGACGTTGTCCGGCCCGTCGTGAGATTAGAGAAATTGCGCCCACTCTAATCCGGGTTGAGGAGTTGCCGTTAATGCAACAGCTCACGACCAAACCTAGGCTTGTGTAATGGAGACCTTGCTCCTCCCGCGACTACCTTCGAACCACTGTCTTCACCCTCGCCGCGACCTTCTCTCCTGTCACTTAGTTCGACTGAGGATGAAGAAGGGACCATTTTGCAATCATGCGCTATCCCTTCCGAAGGGGTCAGTATTTGGCCAGAGAGTCTTAAGTTCCCCTAACGGGTTGCCATGCATGTCCGATTATGATTACTGGTCGGATATTTGATTAAGTCTAATTGAGGGTGATCAATCCTTTCATACAAATCATACAATATGTGCCAGAGCAACAAACAGGATCATAGCATCACCCATAATCAAACACATGCACACATTCAAGTATCTAACAAGCACAACCAAGCATAATCTTAAGTCTTCAAAATACAGTATCATATTAATCCCAACTTACCTCGACTCCTCGCTCATTCACTCGAGGTCCGATTTGATCAGGCCATCGCCGATCATCCCTATAACACAAACGTGGTTTCAGCTTTTCATATAACTATTATAGGTTCATTTTATCCTATAACACTTATTGTTACATTTTGTTTAGGGTTTAATATGCCTAATTATCTAGGTCTTACGTCTTTTACAATTATTTAGGTTTGGGGTTAGGTTCGGGTTCGGTTTTCGCATCGATTTCTAAATTAGGTTCTAGTTCGATTTCTAAGTAGTGTTTTATACTCTAACCCTAGAAATTCGTTTCAACCCATAATGTGAAATTAATCACATTATTTCCCGATCTCCTAAATACCGTCATTACCCCTAGTCAGTATTTTATTTCACTCGATACACTTATATCTTTATTAGTATACCAAATTCACTCCTAATATGAGAAATTTTTTACATTTTTCATATAATTACATAAATTCAAATTTCCTATCAGATTTATTGTACATTTTTATTATTATCACAATATCAATTTTTATTATAATATTTCATATTTATTATATTTCCAATAATTACCTATTATGTATTATTACCTTTTATGTATATATTACACTTCTAATATTTATATCACTCTAATTATCATCTCTAAACATCAATTATCATTTCAAAATGTCTAAATTCATCCTAAATCAGATTTTACTCATAATTACCTTAATTTACAAAATTAACTTAAAATGTACTATTTTTCCATATTACTTATTTACTACATAATTAACCTAATAATTACATCTAACACCCTAAATGCTACAAGTATCATTATCCATCAGATTTCAACATCCCTAAACATCTACTTATTCACTAAGTCAGTAATTAATAATTTAATTACTTAATTACCTCCAAATTATCCAATTTTTCCGTCATTTTAGGGCTAAAAATTAACTTAAAAATTTCGAAAATTAATTTAAAAAAAATGGAATCATAGCACTATTCTATATCACATGACCATCCTACAGAAAAAATTGAGCTCCAAACTACACTCCTAAGGTCATTTATTTCTAAACCAAAATGTGCTCGGTTTTGCATGATTTCTTAAGGACCATATATTACGGGGCATGTTTTCATCAAACTAATATTTTTCCTACAAACTACATACAAAAATATCCTAGAATAACAAAATTCATAATTTTCTTTAATTATTTACTTAGTTTTTGGCCAATTTAGGTAATTTCGCGTATTTTTATCTACACGTAAATACATGTAGGGTATACATGAACATTCCTAATTATTATTTTGGTCATTCTAAAATTTTTAGTATACATATAATCTATCTCTACTAATTTACTAGTTATTAGATTACACTTTTCACATTTTCAGTAATTAGTACTTATTATGCTTAAAATTTGAAAATTTTATAGTATCCTATTTTATTACTTATTTTCTTAAATTCAAGTTTACGGGGTCATTTTTACTAATATTTCTCTCATTACTTTATAATTTGGGTTTGATCGGATTCCTTAACCGATCGTCCAAAACTTAAGTTCTAAGTTTAATCCTACGGTCAATTGGCTTAGCTTTGCGGCTTAAAGTAGTCTTAATTGTGTTAACAAGGGAATGTAAGTTATTATATTATGTGTGCTTGTAATCAACTGTTTGTACATATGTGGTTGCAGTACTTGCGATAGCTAAGCCTACCTACTTGGTATGAATTACTTATGTTTGTCATTACAATGCTATAGAATGATTATACTACTTACGTATGATGCTTATCCTTACCATTTATTGAGAACATGGCTTCACTCACACCTCTATAGATTTCTCTTTTGCAAGTTGACTATTCAAAACCTTGCAATGGGAAAGTGAAGTGAGGTTACATTAATAAAGCTACTACTAGATATTTAAACCAATTCACTAAGCATTTGACAAAGGCCTAATTTATGTATCACACAATACTTTATGATTAATGAGGCATTCTTCTTTAAGGTTATTGATGGTACGCTTTGCTTTAGCTAATGCTGCCAACTTTAATGTAAAGTCTTATATATATTAATGGTGTAACGGTAGCTATTAGCCTTATGCTATCATTAACCATTAATATGCATGATGAAAATATTATCATAAAAGTACCTAAGGTGTGACACAAGCTTTCCTTTAAACCTTATCAATTGATTAACTACAAAATGGTTATGGTGATCCCTTTAATTAGATTTACAATTAAGTAATATTAAGTAACTCTAATGAAATCCCTTAATTTACGAAGATCAAGAAGATCGTGAGTCGTATCATTCAAGAAACTTCATAACCCCAGTTTAACAATTAAGCCTATTTCATTAATAGTTCATTTTCACTCTTTTTCATTATTACTACTGACAATACCCAAAAACACATCTTTCAATCACAACAATTTGTTGTACCTTATTCTAGGAGTTGTGCTTGGAATTCAATTTTGGGCATGTCATGGAATTAGTATAAAACACAATTGCCCCTACTTTTACTTTGATGAACATTGTTACAAAGGATTATTTTGTAATTTTGTCATATTTCAATCGATTTCTCTCTAATTCTTAAGATGAAAAGAGAAGACTTC
Organism: Lumnitzera racemosa; assembly: GCA_024138005.1. NCBI lineage: Eukaryota > Viridiplantae > Streptophyta > Magnoliopsida > Myrtales > Combretaceae > Lumnitzera > Lumnitzera racemosa. The sequence continues at coordinate 43,541,998 of JAMXBC010000007.1, forward strand.
AAGATAGAACTGTTTCTACTCATTTTCTTTCTTTTCTATCCATTTGTATTCCTTGCGTTGCTAGTCGTATAATTTTTTCTCGTTTCCTTTGATTTTTTCCTTTCCTTCCTATCCAAAATCAACTTTATTCTTCATCTTTAGAATTGAGTATTTAAACTGTAAATTTTTAAAAATGTACTTTTAGACCTTTAATGGCTCATTTTAGTACATTTAGCAATACTTTCATTTCATAATTTCATCTAGTTTTTATCAAAATATATATTGTATTGTACTTATAATTTTGTATTTTTCTTTGTATTACTATTCCTTAAAATAAGGAGAGGAACAATTTCAAATATGCATCCAATTGAAACTTTACTTATCAGCACTACTACCCCTAAAATTCTATCAATAGTCGTTGTCCCACTCACTTGTTTGAAATAATCACAAATAGATGTGTCAAACAAATGGAAGAAAAAGGGCATGTTAGATGTTACTTGAATAAATTAGGATATTTCATTATCAAGGCAATGTCAAAATTTTTTACCTAAATTTTCTATATTTTTTTCAATTTTACAAGCTTAATGTTGCTAATTTCATGCCTAGTCAAACTTTTACTCGTTAAATTTACTACCTTACATATAATTTATACTTTTTTAATCAATGAGTATTTGCCATGTCATTTCATGAAGATATTAAATTTAGCAAGTAAATGTCAATTATGTATGGCATTTAGAATATCCAAATTTTGAGTATAAAATTTGACGTGTGAAAAGTTCAGTTTGATATGATTAGCAATTTTAAATTTTAGATGTAAAATTAAAATGTACATAAAGTTTAGGTAGTAACGATGATATTATCCCTTATTATATATAATAAGTTTATTAAATATTCTAAAATAAACTTCACTATAATAATTAAAATGAAAACAAATGTTATCATCAACTTTAAATCTTGTAACCTTATAACATCTACACTCACTATTGTTGAGCCATAAAAAATGACTAGCATCCTCTGCCTCTTTGTTTAGTAGAAAAGCCACAACAAATCAATGCCATACAAGGATCCCTCCACCTTGACCAACCTCTCTTTTGAAGAGGAAGGAAGAAGTAAGAAATCCTACTACCATCAAACAAATAAAAACAAAGAATTCCAATAAATAATGATAAACTATAAGTTTGCTTATAAACTCTTTGAAGACTTAATGATACTAGGTATTTTTAGAACAGTGATGTATGCATTCAAAGAAAATCTTCTTTTATCTAATGTTTTCTTCTAGGTAAATAAATGATTAATTGTAAGGGTCTGATTAACTACTTTTGTAGAAAAATTACCATGGAGAATTAATTTGTGTTTTTTTGCTATGAAATAACCAATATTAAAAGATCTAAAGAAGTGGTTGGTGTGAATATGGTCATTAGGTAATATTAATGATCAATGAATGTCAATAAATATCTATTTTTATCTTCAACTTGAAAGGTAAGGGCTTTCTTCTTCAATTTCCTAAACTTATTTTTAGTTTTGTTTTCTTATGTTGTAGTTCACTTAATCATTTTCCTTCTTCTTACATAGGGTTTCCATCTTTTTAAAGGTGTTGTTTTCAATATCCTTAGTTCTTCTTCAACAATATCATAGGCTTTCAAGGAAAAGTTGCTTTATCGTTTTTTTTTTTTTTTTATATGTATACAAATGACTTATTCTAATGGTGTAGTTAATACTTTATGTAGAAAAATTACTATAGAGAAGTATTTATGTTTTTTGCTATGGAATAACTAATATTCATCACCAAAAGCTAAGTTAAGGGACTTTAAGGACTCACTAGGTATGTCCTAGTTCAAGAACCACTTAGAGATAAAGATTCCATCTATAACTAGGGTCTATTGCACTTCAACTACCTAAAGAGTCAAAGATTGATCATAACATGAGCAACCCTCAAGCTAACAAGCATTAAGTAAACTAGTCCTGTTATCTCACCCGACATGACCGTTGATTAAGTCTAACATTCAAGCCTTGACTTAATTCAAATCAAGTCGAACAATTCATCCAATCCCGTCCCGAACTGTGCCAAACTATTCTAAGTGATATCGAGCTATTGAAGACTTCATGTCCATAAGGGCAGCCGAGTATACTACATTAAAGCCTGCTTAGCTCTAGCTAATATGTACCCTCTAACACAATACTCCAAGATGATACTTTCTTTTGTATATTGTATTTTATTTTGTCTTTTTTGCCCTTTTATCATGTACTAAGAACCTCTCTTCTATCTTACCCTTTTGTCTTTTCATTCTTTGTATAACCCTAAAGAGGTCATATATAAGTCTCACTTAATTGTAACGCAGACAATGATCACTTTCTTATTGAATATAGAATTTCCTTATGAGAGTAACCCATCTATTATCTTTCTGTCTGAGCTCTTATCTAGCTCCTTCAATAGACTTAGGAAGATATGAAGAGCTTATTAAGATAAAGGACGAGAAGGTTGAGGGGTAGTAGAAACGTTGATGAATATCTAGAGTAAGAGGAGAAGTTGTGAAAGTATTTGATTGTTATAGATACACTAAGGGTGTGAAAGTTCAACTTGTTACCCTTAAGTTCTCTAAGCACACCACTGCGTAGTGAAAGAATCTAAAGGTGGTTAGAGAAAGAGACGGATGATGAGGTGTACGAACTTGGGAAGATATGAAGAGGTTACTCAAAGGAAGATTTATACTCGAGTTGTACTAGCAAAAAACATTTGCCAAGTTGCAAGAGCTTCGTCAAGGAAGTTAAGCTATGGGTGACTACATCTTAGAGTTCCAATTATTGATAATCTCAGCTAATGTCAATGAACCTGAGGTATGTATCATATCGAGATTCACCTCAGGACTCAAGTATCCATAGTATTGTAATGGTGCAAAGGTTTTACATATTGGAGAAAACCATTAAGATTGCTCAAAGAGTTGAGAAACAAAAGAGAAATGCCCCTATCCAACCTAACTCAAGCTCCTCACGAATTGTTTATCTACATACCTAGTCATTCTAAGCTGAGAAGACCAATCCCAGTAGTCGAGACGAGTGACCAACCTGATGATAGTCGAATAGCTCTAAAAGGGTGAGCTAATGATAAAGAAAACTAGAAGACATATGAGAAGGGATAATCCTCTAATAGCAAGAAGAGTGAAGTAAAGTGCTTCAAGTTTTTAGGTTATGGATACATGGCTGCCAAGTGTCCCAACCAACGTACTATGGTCCTTCAAGGTGATGTAGTGGATAGTATGGATGAAAATAAACCTAAGCATGAAGAAAAGATTGATGAAAAAGCAAAAGTAGAGGATGAGGATTAAACTTATGTATTTATTAACCAAGGATAAGTCATGACTCTAAATGCTAAGCTCAATGTCGAGCTCTAAGGAAGATTAGAGAGAGAACTTATTCCATATCAAACGCACCATCAAGGGTCAACTATGCACTATTATAATAAATTTAAGAAGTTGCACTAATGTTTTTGCTCAATCCTTCGTGTAGAAATTAAGTCTACCGACCTTTAAACACCCTCGACCTTATAAATTATACTGGTTGTATAATATGGATGCTTTACACATAACTAAATAGGTGGCAATATGTGCATAAGCCTATGTGCCATGCTTGCCCTACTCGTTCCAAAGAAAGATGATTCATGGTGTATATGCATTGATAGCCAAGCTATCAACCGTATTACTGTAAAGTACAAATACCAATACCGAAGCTTAATGACATGTTAGACAAGCTCCATGGTATTTAAGTGTTCTCGAAGATTGATTTACGAAGTGATTACCATTAGAGTCACATGATACCTAGTGATGAGCAGAAAACGAAATTAAGATGTGGCATGGTCTCTAAAGGTAGTTAGTTATGCCATTTGGACTTACCACATCAAGTACCTTTATGAGGTTCATGAACCATGTAAGGTGCCCCCTTACTAGAAAGTGTGTAGTCGTATACTTCAATGACATACTTGTATATAGTGCTAATATGGCCAACCATGCAAAATACCTCTAAGTTATTTTTTACATACTTTGTGCAAAAAAAACTTTTTGGTAATCTGAAGAAGTGCACATTTTTCTAGCATGAATTAGTATTTCTTTGTTTTATAGTGTCAAGAGAAGGAATGTAAGCTGATGAAGATAAGATCCGAGCTATATTGGAATGGTCTATACCAAAGAGTTTTACTAAAGTTTGAAGTTTCCATGGCTTTGCCTCTTTCTATAGAAGATTCATTAAGAACTTTAGTATCATTGTAGCCCCCTTAATCGAGTTGATGAAGAAAGGTGAAGGATTCCAATGGAATGACCAAGCTAAGAAGAGCTTCAAAAAGATCACCACAACTCCTATCTTAGCTCTACCACATTTTAACAAGCCATATAAGTTGAAGTGTGATGCTTCAGGCATCGGCATTGGTGTAGTACTAATGCAAGAATACTACCTTGTTGCTTACCGCAGTGAAAAGCTTAGTAATGCCACCTTAAATTACTCCGTATACGAGAAAGAGCTATACTCTCTTTTTCAAACTCTTACTATATAACAGCACTACTTATTACATCAAGAGTTTGTGATCTATATGGACTATGATTCCCTAAAGCACCATGGAAGCCAAAATAAACTTTTGAAGAGACAAGCAAAGTGGCTAAAGTTCATGGACGATTTTTCCTATGTAATCAAATACAAGAAGGCTAATGCTAATGTGATTGATAACGCTCTTTCACGTCGTTATGTTTTATTGACCACTCTACAGATGAAGTTATTAGGATTTTCCCTCATTGTCAATCCGTATGCTTAGGACTCGCACTTTGATCATGTACTTGAGTAACGTCAAGATGGAATTACTATTGGTGGGTATTATCTAAAGGATGGATATCTATTTAAAGAGTATAGATTGTACATTCCGAACTATTCCAAACATAAGCTATTGATTAAGAAAGCTTACAGTAGTAGATTATTCGATCAATTTAGTGAAACCAAAAGAGTTGACCTATTGAGAGAAAACTTCTACTAGTCTAGTTTAGCTAAGAATGCCCATAAGGTTATTGGTAGTTATTATGTGTACAAGATGGCAAAGGGGAGAGAACCACATGGAGTGTACATGCCTTTACCAACACCATCTTTACCTTAGGTTGACCTCAACATAGACTTCATTTTGACCTTAAAATAGACTTCATCCTAGGGTTGTCCTAGGCATCTTAGGGAAGGGACTCGATCCTTATATCTGCGAATCACTTCAATAAAACAGCACATTGTATTCCATGACACCAAACTAACAACGCTTTATATATTGTTGATTTGATTTTACAAGAGATCATTCGCCTACATGGAGTACCAAAGTCTATAGTATCAAATTGGGATACAAATTTTTAAGCTACTTTTGAAAGACCTTATTGAAGATACTTAGCACTAAGCTCGTATTCAGTATTAGTAGTCACCCATAGATTGATTGTTAAACCGATGTAGTGAAAGAATGCTTAGTATTCTACTCTGAGTTGTTGTGGGAAGGAACTTATAGGATTGGGACTTATGCTTACTAGTTATGGAGTTCAATTACAATTGAACTATCCATAGTAATACTAGAAAGAGACCCTTCGAGGTCATTTATAGCCTCAACCCAACCATCCCTACTTGATATGATCGGTACCCCTATAGCTTCTAAAGAAAGCTAATCTAAAGTCGATTGAGCCGAAGACTATACGAACTACATTAGCATGTAGCTAAGAAGATCATTAAGTTCAATGAAAGACAGCAAGAGATAAGTAGTAGTCATGGCTACCAAACTATTTCCTTCAATCCAAGTAACCTAATACGAATCTACCTTAACTGAGAAAGATTCCTACACCTAAAAAGGAACAAACTATCTACTTGAGCTGATGGTCCATTCAAGGTATTAAAGAAGATCAATTGCAACTCCTACCAAGTCAAGCTACCTAAGAACTATGGTGTCTCTTCCACTTTTAACATATCTGACCTACTCCCACATTAGCCAGATACAGTAGAAACAAGGTTAGAAGAAGAACAAATCAAAGAGGACTACACCGATTTGAGGTCAAATCCTTCCAACCCCTAGGAAGGTGATTGGAATCAACATCACTGCCATATCACTAGTAGCTAAGCTAGGGGACTTCAAGGACTCACCCAACATATCCTAGTTCGAGAACCACTTAGAGATGGAGATTCCATCTATGACTAGGGTCAGTTGCACTTCAACCCCCTAAAGAGCTAAGGATTGATCATAACCTGGGCAGCCCCTAAATTGACAAGCACCAAGCTCCTAGCTAACTGGATCAATCTGATTATCCGACCTGACGTGACTATTGATTGAGTCTAGCATTTGTCACATCCTGTCTTAGCCCAGAATACAACACCTACAAACTAACTTGCAATAAACCAAAAGATAAGGCTATATATATACATATATATATATATAATCAAGGGTTTTAATTAAGTTTGGCCCTAAAAATGATACTTCACATATTTACAGTTTTGTACAAACCAAAGTCATAATCTTTCAACCCCTTTTTTGCTTTTCAACATTAACATATAATGGCTATCTAAGTGTATCATAAAAAATAAAAGTCCTTCAAAGTGATTGACTCTAGCCTAAGCACTCTCAAAATCTTTCTCTATAGTGATAGTAGTGCCCCTCCTACACATCGCCTTAACCTACGGATACAATACACATCCGCTTAGTTCACTATGACCTGAGCGAGAGTAGATAACAAACATAGCATAACATAAAACATATCTAAAAAACAAAAATTAAGCTAGCACATGGATACATTAGTCACACAACAAATAGTACCAAGCTGAGTTTGGTAACGTAGAAATGCATACCATGCTTATGCACATGAGCTAATGCATCGATACCAATATCCTGGTTTCTAAATTCTGAGCATTCCAAGCTTTTGAGCTTTTCATCAGATTAGTGGACTCAACTAAGCATCTAGATACAACATCTAAGGATCAAATGAGCAACAAGGAGCTACTTAAGAGTAGAACCCCTAAATTCTAAGTTGCAATCAATCACAAGGAATGGTCGAAGGGTTTAAGCAAATGCTATTCTATATACTTCAAAACCAAGCTTTTTATAACTAAGAGTCCTTTTTCAAAACCAAGTACTTATTTAGAAAAAAATTTTCCTTTCAAACATTTGACCCATAAGTCTTTTCCATGTTATGCTATGCCATTAATGCACCAAGGAATAAGTTAGCACAATACCAAGCATAGTTTTCAAGTAACACATTCAAGTATCTTATCATATGTTATTTAGTTAACCCAGTCTTTCTTTGGTGTACTTCATCATTATAAAATATAACCTTGCATCAGATTCGCTTAAGCAAAAACTTTAAAGGAAGAACCATTCTCCTAGTATTTTCCAAGTTCAAAGTATGTCTTAGTAATTTCTTATATATTAAGCAAACAATACAATTAAGCTTCACGGCTATGTTCAGTCAACTAATACAAAACCAAGTTCAACCAACCAAGATTTAGCATTAAACCTAGACAACTAAGCATATTATAGTGGAATTGCACTAGCTTGTAACCTAACAAGTAGACAAAAGTCTACTCCTTAAACACACAATATCCACTTACCTAAAGCTAGCACTCCTTACGTTGATCATCCTCTTCGAGTTCTAAGTTATCCCAATGACTTATAATCAAGATTCATGTTTTAGTTTTTGTTTAAGCTTTATGGGTGATTTAATTGATCTTAAGGTATCTTTGTAAGCTAAGGATGGGCACCCTAAGTGCTTAGATAATAATACTACTTTAGTGCTTAGGACCTTCTATATGACCTTATACATGATCATTTTGTTAAGGCCCTTACCTTCTATACAACCTTCTACTAAGGTGGAGTCATCATTTGTTTCATTAACAATACCTTCTACTTGGATTTAATTTTAAGGATTATTGATCTCAGAAGCTTCTACTCAAGCTTCTATTTAAGGCTAGTCATAAGATTCATGGTCAGAGAAACGTCTACTTAAGCTTCTACTCCTTTTTTTTTTTTTTACCTTTAGTTCCTACTTTATATCTCACCAAGGAACCTTCTATAAAAGCTTCCAACAATTATCTCATTAACGTCCTCATTATATTATATTTTATTATAAGTCTTTTTCTTTGCTTAGTCATAAACAACACTCTACAAAACCTTCTATAGAGTCAATTAATGACTACACTTGTTAAGACTCTATGTAACCATTAAGATACACTAAGTTTTGCATATGGACAGTAGTAAAACCATTCCAAAGATCATATTCCATATTTGGACAATTTTTCAACAACTTGTACATACTCGTTTTCCAACACATGGTTGTTCCGATTTAAAAAAATGACACTTTTAAGCTTGTAAAAATGCAATTTATCACATGTTTGACTAAAAATATGAATAAAAGTCAGATTTGACTAAAATACTTAGAAATCTATTAATTTACTGAATGTTCCAAATTTGGCAATTTTTAGAAAACCAAAATTAACAAAAATCTACCAAGCTAATTTTGGAGAACTTTTGACATAACATGAAATAAACATTATAGGAAGTCCATAGAAAAAGTTTGAGCTTGAAACAACATTGTTTACTCTTCGAAAATTAGATCGAAAATTAGCTTAAAATGGCATGTTTCTTAAGAGAGATATATAAGTTATGCATATTTTGAGAAATTGACATTTTCCCATGAAATTACACTAAAAATAACCAAGGGATACAAATTTTCATAATTTTTCATCAAATTTCCTATTTTTAGCAATTTATCAAAAATTGAGTAAAAACCGAGACTCACCATCATCGCATGCTCCGGCTACCAATCACTAACAAAGGTATGTCAACCACTCTAAGCATTGTTTGTGGAGCCTAGTGGTGATGGCCACTCAGTCCAAGTTGTCGTTTACTTCGAGTTCTACATATGCCTATATTCACACATCAATTTTCCTATTTTTCTCAATTTTTACTAACATTCTAAAATGGCTCCCTAAATTAACTTAGAATGAAATTTAGCCAAAGATTATAAAATAAAGAGAGTTAAGGTTTTTGTAGTGCATTTGGTGAGGGAAAACATTGCCAAGTATTAGGTGGTTTTACAAAACACATTCCAAAACCACTAATTCCTCTTATTTTGCAATTCAAAACCATGTGCTATCCTTATTTTAATTTCCCAAATCATGAACTGCCTCTTGCTTAGAAGGCAAAAAACCATTCGCAACACACTTTTTTTGAAACCACCTTTTGATTAATTAATTATTTATTCTTTAGATATTTTGTATGCATTATGTATATTTGTAAGCTTCTACAAGGCTTTATTCCACATCACAATCCTTTCTAATTAATATGTTTTTAATATATAAATCATATTTGCTAAGCATATGTCACTTTAAATAATATTCCGAGCCTAGTCATGACTTTCACTTTTTAAATGACTTTAGCTCCAATTAACTTGAGACTTTATTTCATTATTTCACATATACATATTATTTTTGTGACCTAACTTCACGAAATAATTTCCCCTAATTTTTGTAGCCTACTCATGAATTTTCTCTTAATTTCGCTGATGTAGCTCAACGCCCTAAATTCAAGGGATTTGGAACCCCAGGGCAACATCCAAGCTTCAACTTGATTTAAATCAGGTCAAACAATTCGTCCAATCCTGTCCCAACCTATGCTAAACTATTCCGAGTAAATACCAAGCTAGCAAAGCTACCAAAGACTTCATCTCCATAAGAGCAATCGAGCATACCACACTTAAGCTTGCTAACCTTTAGGTAATACGTATCCTCCACCACAACATTCTAAAATGATACTTTCTTCTATACACTATATTTTATTTTGTCATTTTTTTCCCTTTTAGCATGTACTAGGAATCTCTTTTGTATCCTACCCTTTTGTTTTTTTCCTTTTTTATATAACCTTAAAGAGGTCATATATAAGCCTAACTTAATTGTAATGTAGACAATGATCATTTTCCTATTGAATGCAGAGTTTCCTTACAAGAGTAATCCTTGTGTTATCTCTTTCGCTCTTAGCTCTTATCTAGCTTCTTTAGTAAGAGATCCCACGAGCCTCTTAATTCTTAATTCATGTGTCATATCAAGCTATGGAATTAGGTCATGTGAGTTTGTGGTGTTTCATATTCATAAGTTACTCACGGTTTTAGCTAGTTCTTTTACTTTTATTGCTCGTTATAGTGATTTTCCGTATATGCAACCTGGGAGACGCATCATCTAAAGAGGGGTTGGTGTGAATATGGTTATTAGATAAAATTAATCATTTATGAATGTCAATAGATATCTATTACTATTTTCAACTAGAAATAAAGGGGCTTTCTTCTTCAATTCCCTAAACTTATTTTTAGTTTTGTTTTACTATGTTTGGGTTTGTTCAGTTATTTTCCTTCTTCTTATATGCGCTCTCCATCTTTTCTAAGGTGTCGTCTTCAGCGTCCATTGGATTTCTACTAGTGACGATAGGACCTCTTGCTTCAAGGTAAAGGTAAGTGTAGCTGTAGATAAGGTTTGAAGATTAAAGATGAAGTTTATTGTTGTTTTTCTTAGTAACTTTAGTTTAGTGTATTTTAGGATATTTAAAATATAAGAAAATACTAACTCCTCGCGTTGGCGTCTAATGTGTCAATTCATGTTTGGTTGAGACTAGTGCTCACAATGATGGCCGCTAGCGAAATTTCGTGGGATAGTAATATTGTAAGTAATATATAAATTAGCCGTATAATCTCACAAATTAAAATTTTGGGTATAAAATTGAAAAGTTAGTATAATTCAGATAGGGAATATGACATAAAAGGGATATAAAAAAAATCTGCACATGTAAGAACATAATGACCATAGCTCTAAGTAAGAGTAGTTTCAAGATTTTGCTCGCTTATTTAATTTTATCTAATATCAAAATTTCTTTGGATTCATCTTTCTCATCCATCTGCACTATATATATATATATATATATATATATTTCTAATTTATTTTTTGAAGTCTAACGTGTAAAAGATTATGCAATTAGTAAGTGATCTATTCCATTTTCAAATACAATATGAAAGCCAATATTTGGATATGTTGTCTTAACTATATTTAAAATACCGTAGAAGGCATTAAATATTACCAGATGGACATGCACCCGCCATGAATCTAACTATAAAAAAAGAGATCAAGTATGATGTGTGGTAAAAACAAAAACTACTATGACAAACAATTTATTTGGAGGTAATAAAAAGAGAATAGATAACTATTCCCTCTCAATTGTCTTACTTTGAAAAATGGGGAAAAATTATAGTTCTTAGTACTTTTATGTTCACACTCCATTATGAATAAATATTACATCATAAAAGGAGGACTATTTATTCTCTCTACATAGGTAATAAAAAGTTTAAATATTATGACTATTGCACCCTCTTTAAAATAATTAGATAAATTTTAGTTATTTTCTAAAATGACTAAATAGAGGGAAAATAGTTTATATATATATATATTTTCCTTTACAACTTAATAATGCAATTAATGAAGTGAAATAAACATTAGGATGAGTATTCTTTATAATAAAAATTTACAAGAAGTAAATAATTGAATAGAAATTCCTAACCTATTCCTCATAATAGTTGTTCTCAAGATATAATTTTTATGCTCCCTATCTATTCCATTATCTCTAAGTAAATAGGTTGTAAAAGTTAGAAAATTTTTCCAATTTCATATCTTAGTTTGCTAGAATAAAGCAAATAAATAATTATCCCCCTTTTTCTACTATAAATAAGAGGCTAACTCTTTCATTTCTCTTTATAAATTTGAAAACAAGCCTTACTCTCCCTCTTTTTCTTTTTCTCCTCTTCTTAGGCACCACGATCCAAACCTTATAGCTCCATACATCAACCCTACATCACCACCAAACCCACCCCACCCCCCCCCCCCCCCCCCAACCCTCTTTCATTTTCTTTTCCTCACTCCCTCTTATACGCATATGATGGTCAATAATCAGCCACACTATTCTAAGATAAGTCTCATCTCTTTATTCTGCTATTATAATATTCTTGTCAATTAAAGAAAAATGATAAGATTAACATTGCTTCCTTTATGTTGGTCTCAAGGAGGAGGAAATTCAATCAAATTTAGGAAAAAAGATAAATTACTTTGGTGTATTAAGATATAGCATCCTATATTAATTAGTAACAATTTATTAATGGATTTCTAACAAAGTTTATTTATATATTAAAGGTCATGATCTTAGATAAAAGAAATATGAATAGAGTCTTCTGATACATTTCAATTTTCCTTGTTCTTAATCCTAAGGTTATTATTCTAACCTTATTTTCTTTTTAGATCCATCACTTACTCTACCTTTAGTTTTAATTCTAAAGTGAATCATAAGAGTTTATTTAATAAGAAGAATGGGCTTTTTCCTCAAAAGATTAGGTAATAAAAAATTAAAAGATATAACAAGTAATAGGAGATAACTATAAAATTGTTGAGAGAACTTAGTTAAGAGCATGGAAAAACGTAAAAATATGATCTAGAATCAACTTAATAAGGATCTAAAGTTTGAAATCATAAATTATGAAAAAAAAAACTAAGAAAAAGATGAATTAAGATATTTCACATTTAACCAAGAGCTTAACTTAGTCAACTAGGCTATTAGTTGTATATAAGGTAGACCAGGTAACCAAGTTGGTCAAACCACCCTCAAATAGTTGATGCCTGATATGATGCACTTTTGTGGATAGATACATGAACAGTGGTGTTACCCGAACAAATAGGTTCAAATTGCAAGATGGCTCGAACGAACAAATAGAAGGATGAAGGTAAAGTAAGGGTTCTCATGCACTTACATAGGATATGATACACCAATGCCTCATACAAGCTTGAGTCACACTTGATATTATGCATAAGTACGACTAGAGGTCATTCACTACTAATCCACACTCAAATGGCCTAGATAAGAGTAAGGAGAGTAAGTAGGGGATAATCAACTCAAAAAAGGGGGAAATTTCTATTTTCAATATTCTAATGATGTCGGAGTATTTATTATAATGACTAAGTAGGGTAAGTCTTAGGTTTCTACAAATTACTAAAAAGGATTCCTACTGAAAAAGGAAAAGTACACATTATAAAAGGGTAATTCAGTAAACAATCGAAAAGGAATATCTCTTATAAGAATAGTATAGTTGTTAGAGAGGGAGAACGCATGTCAGCCTCCTGATGCTATGGTCCAAATGGTTAGTCGTTGCAAGGTAGATTTGAGCTGGTCTAGTAAGGTTCATGTTAGTAGTTTGAGAGTTTAGGGAACATAACCTAAAGTGGGAACTTAGTAGCTCAAGCTAAGCAGGTTGATTTGGTATTGGTGTAGTTTAAGCTCAGACGTTAGCTACCTCGAAATTATTCAGGTTCACTACATGGCTCTGATGGAGATCGATAATATCAAGGGTCTCCCTTCATTTAGGAGATAGTGAATAGGTTAGGGTAGCATAGAGGATATATTAGGCCTATTAAGAGGAACAGCTCTTCTTCTAAAGTGAGGTCTTTCTAGATAGCTTGGCGTACTAGAGAAGCAAGTCTTCATACTCAGGATCTCGTGATCAGACCTTGATTCCTATCATTCCCTCTAGGCTATTTGAGATTTGGGATCAAATCCTAGTTAAATTCAAGTAGCTCATCATCAGGGAAACATAAGTAAAGGTCAGTAACGTTAAAAGCATCAAAGACTCCATATTCTTTAGGTAAGTCTACCATATAGGCACTATAGTTAATCTTCTCAATTACCTTGAAAGGTCCAAATGCTTATTGTGACAATTAGTCCTTCTTAAGGTTAAGGAACCTGTCCTTGTTGAGGTGAATCCATACCAAATCTCCAAACTGGATCTGATGTATCTCCAGGGTTAAATACACGGAGAGGCACCACAATGAAACAAATTAAAACAAATACGAGAAGGGTTAGTAAAGTCCGGGCAACTACCAAATGGATATGATGCACCACTCAATCCTACTCGGCTTATAATCTGCCAAATATGACGTACCAATCCAAACTGAAGGGTCACGCACCACTACTCCTTACTAAATGGAATAGATAAGAGTTAAATGATAATGAGAACACTAAGGTTACTCAAAGGAATAATGTCTATGTTGAAGAGATGATTGTCCGCATACAAGAAAGTAGGGTTTATATACCCGTCTACTAGAGTTACTTTACATGTATGAAAAGACAAAAAGGTTATTCTGCAACTAGGTTACATAAGACATACTAAAAATGGTAAAAGAGAAAAAATATTCAATGTGAAAAGGAAAGAATCATTCTAGAATACTATGTCAAAAGACACATATTGCTTAGTGTCTAAATGGGAGAAATATGGTATAAGGTAAGGAGAAACAGAGTAACACTTATGGTCAAGGGCTAACCTGATGTGGACTAAGTTAGGGACTGGTCAGTTCTTTTGAAGAGAAGTTAGCTTGATTTGGGGTCAGGTGCTTATAGTCAGATCGGGAGCTCGTCCCGGCTACTCTTAGGCTGTCTCTTGGGATAAAGTGTTGCTACAGTGGATATGATGCATGTAAAGATCAAATAGTCAGGTCAGTATGAGATCAACTTGGGATAGGAATCCCTATCTCGACTATAGCCTAGAGCTAGTTTCCTTCGAACAAGTCCCTGAAGTCCTCTAACTCGGCTATGCATGATCAGTCAAGGGGTTGATTCCTATTATTTGCCTGGAGGTAAAAAAGATTTATCTTCAAATCTAGAGTGGTCTTTGCTCTTTCTTTTGGGGTACTTGTAGGGTCTCCTTCTGTTAGTTGGTGATGGATCAAATCGAACACATTAAAGGTGGAAGAAACTCCATAGTCATCGGGCAACTCAATTTGGTAAGCATTGTGGTTAATTTTCTTCATCACCTTAAACAATCCATCAGCTCGAGGAGATAGTTTGTTCTATCTCAAGTGTGGGAATCATTCTCGACTGAGATGTATCCATACTAAGTCTCCTAAGTGGAAAGAAATAGCTTGGCGGCCTCGACTTCTAATTTCATGCTGCCTTTCATTGAACTTAGAGATCTTCCTAGTTATAGACTGGTGTAGCTCATACAATTCTTAGGCTTGGTCTACTCTGGATTAACTCTCTTCAATAGCTACTGGGGTACCGATCATATCTAATGGAATGGTAGGGTTAAGGTCATAGATGACCTCGAATGCGGTCTTTCCAGTAATGCTATGGATAATTCGATTGTATGCGAACTCCACAATTGGTAAGCATAGATCCCAATCTCGCAAGTTCTTTCCCACAACAGCGCTGAGCAAGTTACCTAACAACCTATTTACCACTTTAGTTTGGCCATTAGTCTAAGGATCGCTACTGGAGCTTAATACAAGCTTAATTCTAAGTCTTCTCCAAAGAGTCTTCCAAAAATAGCTCAAAAATTTTGTGTCCCAATCTGAGACAATAGTTTTCGGTACTCCATGTAGTTAGATGACCTCTTGCAAAAACAAATCAACAATATATATAGCATTGTTAGTCCAACGGTACGAAATGAATTGCACCATCTTACTAAAGTGGACCACTACAACAAAAATAGAATCTTTCCCTCTACATGTCCGGGGCAACCTTAAGACAAGTCCATGCTAAGGTTGGCCTAAGGTAAAGTGGGTGTTTGCAGTGGCATATACTCTCCATGGAGTTCTCTCTTCCCTTTAGCATGCTTACATACTTTACAACTACTAACTGCCTTATGGACATCCTTGGCCAAACCAGGCCAATAAAATTTTTCTTTTAATAAGTTAGATATGTTGGTCTCCCCAAAATGACCAAATAATCCTCTGCTATGAGCTTCTCTTATCAATAGCTCATGCATGGAGCAGTTTGGAATACATAACATGCAATCCTTAAATAGATAGTCGTCCTTAAGATAATATCTTCCAACTACTACCCTTTCTTGGCATTTTTTAACAACGAGACCAAAGTGAAGGACAGCGGCATACTACTCAGTGATGAGTGAGAATCCTCATAGTTTTTCCTATAAAGTGGTCAGCAAAGTTTGCCATCATGACAAAGCATCAACGACCACATTTACATTTCCCTTCTTGTGCTAAATGACGTACAAGAACCCCTCCATAAACTGCAACCACTTGGCCTATCTATTTGAGAGTTTGTTTTGACTCTCAAGATGTTTCAATGATTTGTGGTTAGTATAGATAACAAACTCTCATGGTAGCAAATAATATTGCCAAACAATGAGAGCTCGAAAAAGGGAGTATAACTTCTTCTTGTATACAGAATAGTTCAAGGTAGAGCCACTTAGTTTCTCACTATGGTAGGAGACGAGTCGTTGCTCCTACATTAGGATAGCACTAATTCCAACCCGATAAAGCACATTCTAATTCAAAAGGTTTATCAAAATTTAGCAGTAATAGGATAGGTGCCGAGGTGAGTTTTTTCCTTAATCTCTCTAAAGCTCTGTTCATCTCAGTTATTCCACCTAAATCCCTCACTCTTCTTTGTTAACTCGATCAATGGGGCGACTATTGTACTAAACTCCTTAATAAATCACCTATAGAACGAAGTTAGGCCATGGAAACTTTGGACCTTAGTGACGTTCTTCGACGTTGGCCATTCTAGAACAGCTCGGATCTTCTCTTCATCTGCTTGAATTCCTTCCCCTAACACTACAAACCCTAAGAATATCACTTTTCTCTAGCAGAACATGCATTTCTTTACATTTATATACAACTTCTTAGTTCGCAAAATGTCAAATACTTCATGAAAATTTTGAACATAGTCGTTCTTGTCGACATTGTATACCAATATATCATCAAAGTACATGACTACACGTCTTCCAATTAGGGGTTGCATTACATAGTTCATTAATCTCATGAACATGCTTGGTGCATTGGTAAGTTTGAATAGCATAACCAACCATTCATGGAGTCCATGCCTAATCTTAAAGGCAGTCTTCCATTCATCACTTGACTTCATGCGAATTTGGTGGTAACCACTCCGTAGATCAATCTTTGAAAATATTTTAGCACCATGAAGCTCGTCTAAGATATCATCAAGCCTTGGTATCGGGTATCTATACTTAATAGTAATTCGGTTGATTGCTCGATTGTCAATGCACATGTACCATGAACCATCCTTCTTCGAAACAAGTAAAGTTGGTACAACATAAGGGCTCATGCTCTTCTTTAAATATTCTCGCTCAATGAGTCCCTCCACCTATCTTTTCAACTTACTAGCCTACTTAGAGTTCATTCCATATGTAAGTTGATTCGGTAGGGTAGCATCTGGCTACTACAATGCTCTATGCCTCGGACTGGTGGCAGTTCTTTAGGAAAAAGGTCGGAAAACTCATTTAACAAGCTTCAAATTTCTTCCGGGACATCCTGTAATTCCCTCATCTCTATCAATCTTCTAACCAACAAGAACCTTGGTTCATCAACCTTCTTAGTAAATTGAAACTCCCTACAGCTCATCACCAAGGCTTTCTTCTCACTAGCTTAAGTGAGCTGATGATTATGGGTTTTGTTTACTTGGGATAGGGTTAAGGGTTGCAACACTATCCTCCTTCCATCCTTGATAAAGGCATAGATGTTCTTATACCCATCGTGCATAACACATTAGTTGAATAACTAAGGTCGTCCAAGCAGCAGATGTGAAGCTCCCATAGGGATGACATCGTACATTACTTCATCCCTATATACATTTCCAATACTAAATGGCACAATCACTTGTTCAATCACGTGTAAAGCACCCTTATCATGAAGCCAATGCAGCTAGTAAGGTCAGGGATATTTTAAGGTCGATAGACCCAACCTTTGCACAAAAGATTACGAAACTACGTTAGTACAACTTCCTCCATCCACTATGATTGTGCATAGTTGACCTTTGACAGTATACTTAGTATGGAACAAATTCTCCTTCTTATCCTCTTCAGAGTTCGGTAAGGAACTCGGTACTCACCTTAAGACTAGGATCATCACTTCTCCCTGGTGGGCAAAAACACAAGTTTCTTCTTCCTCTTCAGCCTTAGGTTTTCTAACATCTTCTTCCTTCTTAAGCTTGCTATTGTCAGTGCTATCCACTGCATCTCCTCGGAGCACCATGACGTATTGACTTGGACATTCAACGGCCATATGTCCGAAGCGTAGAAATTTAAAGTACTTCACCTCACTAGTCTTTCATCCAAAGGTCTGCCCTTCTCATATGTCCTCTGGGTCGACCAACTCTTAGCTTAACCTAGATGATCGGCTCAGCCTTGCTAATTTCCTTAACTGTCTTCAAATCGATCGTTCCTCTCCTTGACCTTGTATAGCCTTCTCGGCTTAGCTTATACAGGTCGACGCAGTACTAGGACTCACAAGAACGTCGGCTTAGGTTGGCTTGGAATACTTCTCCTCTGCCTTTCAACCGTTTGCGCTATCTTGATGGCCTCTTTCAACGTATAAAACATCTTTACTTCCATGATATTACAAATCTCATACTTAAGCCTAGAAATGAACCTCAATACAATACGAGCCTCTAGTTCTTCTACATCAGCTTGAATCATTAACATCTAGAATTCTCTTACGTAGTCATCAATAGATCAACTTCCTTAGAGAAGCTCTTGCAACTTTGCAAATGTATCTTGGAGGTAAGTCTCAAGCACAAATCTGCCTCTTAACAACCTTCTCATCTCATCCCAAGTTCTAACACCCCGTCTTCCATCTCTTGCTTGGGCGGCATTCAAATTTTTCCACCACATGGTAGGATACCCGATAAACTCCAACGTAGCAAGTTGGGCTTTGGCCGCATCCTCATATTCATAACATTCAAATACTTTCTCGATCTTATCTTCCCATTCCAAGTTTTCATCTACATCTCTACTTCTACCGAAGGGCGAGATTTGTAACTTAACATTATCTAACCTTTGAGGAACTTGGCGTGCTCATCCCTACGCGTGGTAATAGTCTACTTCTTCTTCACCAAACTCTTCAACATCCATCTCCTCGTCACCTTCTCCAATCTCCTCTAACTTCAATCTTCGTCTAACAGCTCTGTTTGCTTCTCTTCTTGCTCATGGCGGTCGAATTAGGTAATTGGTCTGATTGCCTTAACCATGGTGTCTCTTAAGGGTATCTTCCTATGGGTTTTGCTACTATACACCTTAGTGTTGTTATCTATTAAGTTGCATTACAGTGACTAGACTCTCAATAAGGTTTATGAGTCTGTCAAGTTTATCATCAACTAACCCTAGGGTATTACTACCATATAACCATGACCAGGTTGAGCACCACTACTCTAATCATTAATAACTCCCTATAGACTTGAATCTAACATGGTACAGTATTGCTCAAATAGATTAACAACTTTAATACCTGATAGCCACTCAAATAGAATAGAAACAAACTTACTCTATTTTCACAATGAGGAATAGAGTAGAAACTGGGTAACAATGAGACTACACTTTCTATCATACATACTGCAGTAGCTACAAAAGGAATACAGCAACCACTAACAGTAAAGCGAACCAAAACTTCACTATAACTTCACACATTCCCTCGCAGAACCGTACTCTGATACTAGCGAAGCTAATGCGTCTTTAAAGTCGAACATATAGAGAGGCACCACAACAAAGTAAACCAAAACAAACAAGAAAAAGGTTAGCAAAGTCCAAGTAGCTACCGAATGGACATAACGAACCACTCAATCCTACTCGGCCTATAATCCATTGGATATGACGCACTAGTCTAAACTAAAGGGTCACTCACCACTATTCCTTTCTAAAGAGAATAGATAAGAGTTTAATAATAACGAGAACACTAAGGTTGCTCAAAGGAATAATTTCTGTGTTGAAGAGATGATTGTCCACATACAAGAAAGTGGGGGTTTATATACCTATCTACTAAGGTTGCTTTACATGTATGAAAAGACAAAAAAGGTATTCTACAACTACATTACATAAGACATACTAAAAAGAGTGAAAGAGATAAAGAATATTCAGTGTGAAAAGGAAAGAATCATTTTAGAATACTGTGTCAGAAGACACGTATCAGTTGGCATCTGGATGGGAGAAATATGGTACAAGGTAGGCAGAAACAGAGCAACGCTTGTGGTCAAGGGCCTACCTGATGTAAGTTAAGTTGGGGACCAGTTAGTTCTTCTGAAGTAAAGTCAGCTTAATTCAGGGTCGGGTGCTTGTGGTTAGATCAAGAGCTCGCCTCGGCTACTCATAAGCTGCCTCTTAAGATAAAGTGTTGCTATTGAATGGGGGCAAATGTGATACATGTAAGGATTTGATAGTCAGGTCAACATAAGATCATCTCGGGATAAGAATCCTTATCTCGGCTATGGCCTAAAGCTAGTATCCTCCGAGAGAGTTCTTGGAGTCCTCGAGAGAGTTCTTGGAGTCCTCTAGCTCGGCTATGCATGATTGGTCCTAGGGGTTGATTCTTATCAGGAACTTTTTAACTTTTCTTCGTTATCCTTTCTATTCAAGCTTAGAAGCAACTTAATTCAAATGGTCAACTACCTTTTGGTGCATTGCTTAGATGGCTTATGATCTTTCGACAACTTACTAATCCTCAGGTTAGATAGGCTGGGAAATCTAATCTAGTTGGCTTTTAGGATTATATCCATATGCGAACTCATAGCGTGACTTTTCGGTGACATTATGGGTGGTCCTATTGTAAGAAAACTCAATGGTTGTTTATCATATGTCCCAAATCAACTCAATTTCTTCCAACTACAACTCATAATAGGGTTCCTAAGGTTCTATTGATGACCTCAGTCTGTTCATCTATTTGTTGGTGGCAGGATGTACTAAATAACAGCTTGGTACCCAATCGCTTCCAAAGGGTCTTCCAAAAATGGCTTAAGAACTTAAAGTCTCGATCAAATACAATAGTTCTTGGTACTCCATATAGCTTGACTGCTTCTTGGAAAAAGAGAAAAGAAATAGCCAAAGCATCATTAGTTCGATCACATGGCACCAAGTATACTATATTACTGAAGTGGTTCACAACTACCATGATGGAGTCCTTTGTACAGGACATCCTTACTAAACCTAATACAAAGTTCATACTCAGCTCAAACCATGGTTTAGTTGGGATAGGTAAAGGTAAATAAGGTCCTTATTTAGTTTAGCTCTTAGCCTTTTTGTAGATAGCATGCCTTTCTATATAGGTGGTACGCCTTTCTAACACAAACTACACGTCCTTCATCATCCTTGGCCAATAGAATCTTGAGCTAATCATTGCATGAATTTAAGTTTTTCTAAAATGACCAGATAATCCTCCTCCATATGCCTCACATACAAGTAACTCTTATAGAACAGCTCAAGATACATAACTTCCCTTTTCTGAACAAGTATCCGTGCTCCCTACGATAATCATCGATAGCTCAATCATCTTCTTATTTAGCATAGATTGGACCAAAATGTAGATCTTAGCATACAAACCCTTAATCACTGAAAATTTGAGAAGTTTAGTATGAAGCTCATTTAGGAGAGTATGTTATCGTGATAGGGTATCAGTTACAACATTGTTCTTACCGGTCTCATACTTGACAACATAAGAAAATCCCTCCATAAACTCAATCCATTTGGCTTATCTCTTGGACAATTTTCTCTAACTCTTTAAATGCTTGTAGATCACAAAATTCCTTAGGCAACAGGTAATGCTTCCAAACAGTTAAAGCTCGGATTAATTAGTAGAACTTCTTATCATACATAGAATAGTTGAGTGCTACTTTACGAAGCTTTTCACTAAAGAAGGCAATAATTTGACCTTCTTACATCAACACAGCACCTATACCTAATCCAGATGCATCGCAATCTACTTCAAACACTTTATCAAAGCTCAAAAGTGCTAAGACAAGGGCAATAGTCAATTTCCTCTTGACCTCTTCCAAACTTAATTATTCCTTTTCTCCGCATTAGAATTCAATGTTCTTTTTTGATAGTTCGATAAGTGAGGCTACAATAGTATTGAAATTCCCTATGAAACAATGGTAAAAGAATGGTAAGCCATAAAAGCTTTGCACATCAGTAGATAGGTCAATATTGGCCATTCAATAATCACCTTCACTTTCTCTTCATCAACTCATATGCTACCTCTACTTACAACAAATCCTAAGAAGATCACTTTCGGTTGATAAAAGTCACATTTCTTTAGGTTAGCATATAGTTTTTTAACTCGAAGCTGGTCAAAGATAGCTTAGAGATTCTCACATTGTGTCTCTAAGTTAAGGTTATAAACAAGGATATCATCAAAGTAAACAACAATAACTTTCCAATCAATTCTCTGAGCACATGGTTCATCAACCTTATAAATGTACTTGGCGCATTTGATAGTCTGAATGGCATAACTAGCCACTCATATAATCTATGGTGGGTCTTGAATGCAGTTTTTAACTCATCTCCTTCCCGCATTATGATATGATGATATTCAGATTTGAGATCAATCTCAGAGAAGATCCTTGCTCCATTCAGCTCATTAAGCATGTCATCAAGTCAAGGTATGGGGTACTTATTCTTGGTAGTAATACAGCCGATTGCTTAGCTGTCCATACACATATGCCATGTGCCATCTTTCTTTGGTACCAATAAGGCTGGGAAAATGCATAGGCTTAAGGACTCTCTTACATATCCTCTTCTCATTAGCTCATTAGCTTACCTTAAGAGTTCTATAGCTTGTTCAGGATTCAACCTATATGCAAGCTTATTCAGTAATATGGCTCCAGGCTGTATTGAGTGCTCGATCCTTCTAATCAAAGGCAAACCTTCTAATAGTTCATCAGGAAACAAGTTAGTAAACTCTCCTAATAAGTCTTTCAACTCAGTAGGTAGCTTAACATTCATACCCCTCATTTTAAGCATCCTTCTAACCAATAGATAGGTTAGCTCTTTAAGCTTCATCTCTCTCACAAGTTCGGCACGTGTTATCACTAAGGCTTCCTTCTTCAAAGCTTAGTTGAGCTATGTCTACATAGTCTTGACTTGTTCGATAAACATGTGGTTCAATCTCACCTTTCTTCCCTCATGTTCAAAAAAGCAAGTGTTCTTCTTTTCGTCATAGATCATTTGTTGGTCATACAACCACAATCATCTAAGAAGAATACGTGAAGCACTCATGGTAGCATGCTACAAAGAACTTCATCATGGTATTTCCCTTCGTAGATTAGCATTGCCACTTGCTTGGTTACCTATAAGGCTCCTTTGTCACTAAGCCAATGCAGCTTATAAGGCTTGGGGTGGGGTATGGTTAACAACTTCAATTACTGGACCATAAAAGTAGATGCTGTATTAGTATAGCTGCTACTATCGACAATAATAGCACACAACATCTCATGAACCTTACAACCAATATAGAATTAAGTTCTTTCGCTTTTCATCCTCAACCATTAGGCTCATACTCATAACTTGCCTTAGTACTACGATTACAAGCATGAAGCTACCCTCTCACTGTAAATAACCTCCTCCTCCTCGGACTGGTCAACTTATCTAGATTCCTTCAACTATTCAACTTCCTCGTCGGTACTATTGACTTCTATGGTTGGCTTTTCTCCCTTAATCACCATGATCCTTCTACTTGAGCACTCGGCTACCATATATGTGAACCTTTCACATTTGAAGCACTTTATCTCTCTCATCTTTCGACCTAAACTCTATCCTTTCACAAACTTCTTAAGAACTTCTTTCTCTTCTACTTAGGTAGTTGAAACAAGTTGGACGTCACTAGTCTTAGTAGATTCTGAA
Organism: Lumnitzera racemosa; assembly: GCA_024138005.1. Classification (NCBI taxonomy): domain Eukaryota; kingdom Viridiplantae; phylum Streptophyta; class Magnoliopsida; order Myrtales; family Combretaceae; genus Lumnitzera; species Lumnitzera racemosa. The sequence continues at coordinate 43,565,682 of JAMXBC010000007.1, forward strand.
CACATAGGTTTACTTAGAACAAGTCAACTAAGGACATGCCAACTAATAGAAGCTTAGAATCTACCCATTCATCGTCACTTTATCCTTTGAGCTTCTTGGATTGCCTCATCTAGGGATTCAATATCTCTAATTTCAAGAATATCACATATTTCATGCTTCAACCTACTAATAAAACTAGAGATAGTTCAATCTTCTAACTCTACAACTTTGCATCGAATCATCAACATATGGAACTTGTGACATAAGTGTCAACACTTGATCCTCCTTACCTCAATTCTAGCAACCTTTTGAATGTATCTTTCAAATGGTAGCTCAAAACAAATCTCCATTTCATTACTCTCCTCATTTCTTCCCAATCTCTAACTTCTCTCTCTCCTTCTCATCGTTAGGTGGCTTACAAGTTTTTCCACCACAAAGCGACATATTTTGGATTCTAAGATAACAAGTCTCACTTTAACATTCTCAGGAACTTTATGGCACTAAAACTGTTTCTCTATCTTATTAACCTAATCTAGGTAGTCTTCAACATTACCAATACTGGAGAAGCTTGAGATTTACAGCCCTAGCCCCTTTACTCTAAGAGCTCATATATTTCTCTCTTTGGGTTCATAATGTTCTTCTTCCTCTTCACCTAACTCCTCATCTACTTCTTTTGTTTCCTTCAATGCAAGCCTTCATTGGGCTATTTTGTCCATTCTCTAGCTCAAGGTTGTCAAATTGGGAAATTAGCTTAGCTAAGTAATCTATTACCTCTCTCAAGCAACTCATTCAATTAGCCTCTATTCAGGGCATCTCTTTCTTGTTGCCTATCCCCATTCATGGTAGTCACTAAGATAATCACTAGGTCGCTGAATCTATCTAATCTCTCATTTATAGATTGGGGTATATAACTTCCTTGCTGTCTAAGCACATTACAAGCACCACTCTCTTGGTTTCTGAGAGTTCCTCACATGTTATAGTCTAACATTGTTGAATATTTCAATATATTAACAGCTAATCCTCACTGCAAAGACTCTCCTCAAATAATTAACTCAATGTCCTACACTTCAACTACTACTAGAACAACAACAACAATGCCCAATATAGTTACAACCCCAAAACCCACGTACTTTGTTTAGTGAGTAATGAAAGAAGGGAAAATAAAATAATGGCTTCCTCAACATAGAACATACTCCAACACTTACTATGACTACTTATAACTTCCTTGACAATCTTAAGTCTCAATCCACTAACTACACACATAATACACCCATAGTGGTACACTCAAGAACTCAAGATATTATAAACTTATCCAAATGTAGCCAAGCTCTAATACCAAGTTTTAATAGTACAAATAAGCTTATAAACAACTAAGACCAAGTCTGAATATCAAGAATACATAAAATTACCAAATGAGTTCCTTAAAGCATTAATAAGCCCAATCAAGGTCTAAAAGGGTCAAATTTGCATAGAATCAAAATTTCATTAAATTAACCATTCAAACATGATCTACAAACAAAATTAAATATGCATGAATAATCATTAGGCACGAAAACGAAGAAGGAATATAGATGTGCACATGGGAACCAAAACAATAGTTAACTTCAAATGTGCATAAAACAAGCAAATGGAAAAATTAATGCATAAGAAAGACTTAACCATGTTTGTTAGATGTTAGAGCAAATATCATATTGTAAGTCAAATGGCTTATTGAAAGTCATTTTTTAGTACAAATCACCATTATAGTTTTTTGTATCCTAACATTCATCTTATATGATCATTTCTAATTCTTTCCTTAAGGTACAAAACCAATCATTACTTAAGAATTTTGTAAAAATATCATCTATTTAATTGCTTATGATAGGAATAAACCCCTTTGGACCGATCACTAGCAGCTAAGCTAAAGGACTTGCTCGAAGGATACTAGCTCTAGGCCATAGCTGAGACAAGGATTCTTATCCCAAGTTGATCTCATCCTAACCTAACTATCAGATCCTTACATGCATCAGATCTACTCCTATTTAGCAACAACGCTTTATCCCAAGAGACAGCCTAAGAGTAGCCTAAGTGAGCTCCCGATTAGACCACAAGCACTCGACCCCAAATCAAGCTGACTTCTCTTAAGAAGAACTAACTAGTCCTCGACTTATTCCACATCAAGTCAGTCCTTGACCATAAGCATTACTTTGTTTCTACCTACCTTGTACCATATTTATCCCATTAAACGCCAAGCGACACATATCTTCTGACACAGTACTCCAGGATGATTATTTTCTTTTCACACTAAATATTCTTTGTCTATTTTACCCTTTTTAGTATGTCTTATGTAACCTAATTGTATAATACCCTTTTGTCTTTTCATACATGTGAAGTAACTCTAGTAGACAGGTATATAAACCCCTACTTTCTTGTATGTAAACAATCATCTCTTCGACACAGAAATTATTCCTTTGAGCAACCTTAGTGTTCTTGTTATCATTCAACTCTTATTTATTCCCTTTAGCAAAGAGTAGTGACGAGTAACCCTTCAATTTAGACTAGTACGTCATATTCGGCGGATTGTAGGCTGAGTAAGATTAACTAGTGCATCATATTCATTCGATGGATACCTAGACTTTGCTAACCTTTTTCTAATTTGTTTTAGTTTGCTTCGTTATGGAGTCTCTCTATATATCAGACCTCGAAGACACATCAACTTCGCTAATATCAGAGTATGGTTTTGCGAGAAAGTGTGTGAAGTTACAATGAAGTTTTGGTTCCCTTTACTATTAGTAGCTACTATGTTCCTTTCATAGCTACTGCAATGTGTTTGCATGATAGAAAATGTGGTCTCATTGTTACCCAATTTCTACTCTATTTCTCATTTTCAAAATAGAGCAAGTTTGTTTCTATTCTATTTGAGTGGCTATCAAGTATTCAAGTTGTTACCAAGTTGTTAATCCATTTGAGCAATACCATACCATGTCAAATTCAAGTATGCGGGAGTTATTAGTGACTAGAGTAGTGGTGCTCAACCTGGTCATGGTTATAATGGTAGTAACACCCCAAGGTCCATTGACAATAAACTTGACAAACTCACAAACCATGTTGAGAGTCTAGTCACTGCAATGTAAGTTAACAGACAACAAGCCCAAGGTATGCAGTAGTAAAACCCATAGGAAGATACCCCTAAGAGACACTATGGCTAAGGCAATCGAACTAATCGCCCAATTCGACCGCCACGAGCTAGAGGAGTAGTAGACAAAGCTACTAGATGAAGATTGAAGTTGGAGGAGATGGGGAAGGTGATGAGAAGCTGGATGTTGAAGATTTTGGTGAAGAAGAAGTAGACTATTACCAAGCATAGGGACGAGGATGTCGAGTTCCTTAAGGGTTAAATAATGTTAAGGTACAAATCTCGCCCTTCAGTAGAAGTAGCGATATAGATGAATACTTGGAGTGGGAAGATAAGATTAAGAAAGTATTTTAATGCTATGGGTATAAAGATGTGGTCAAAGCCCAACTTGCTATGTTGGAGTTTATTGAGTATGCCACCATGTGGTGGAACCATCTAAATGCTGCCATAGTAAGAGATGGAAGACAAGGTATTAGAACTTGGGATAAGATGAGAAGGTTGTTAAGAGGCAGATTCGTGCTCGAGACTTACCTCCAAGACACATTTGCAAAGTTGCAAGAGCTTCGCCAAGGAAGCTTATCTATTGATGACTACATAAGAGAGTTCCAAATGTTAATGATTCGAGCCGATGTGGAAGAACCAGAGGCTCGTACTGTGTTGAGATTCATTTTTAGGCTTAAGCGTGAGATTTACAATGTTGTGGAAGTACAGAGGTTTTATACGTTGGAAGAGGCCATCAAGATAGCATAGAGGGTCAAAAAGAAAAAGAGAAGTGTTCCGAGCCGACTTGGGCTGACACTCTTGCGAATCTCAGTACCGTGCTAACCAACATAAGCTAAGCCGAGAAGGCTATATAGGGCTGAGGAGAAGAATAACCGATCTGAAGATCGCTAGGGAAACCTATAGGGCCGAGCCAATCACCTAGGCCAAGTCAAAAGTAGGCTAACCCAAAGGACATATGAGAAAAGGTAGACCTCTAGACAAAAGACTAATAAGATGAAGGGCTTTAAATGTGTAGGCTTCGGATACATGGCCGCTGAGTGTCTGAACCAATATATCATGGTGCTTCAAGGAGATGTAGTGGATAGTACCGACGAGAGCATGCCCACGAAGGAAGAAGATGTTGGAAAACCCAAAGCTAAAGAGAAAGAGGAGACTTATGTTTATGTCGACTAAAGAGAAGCCTGAGGCAAGTATTGAGTTCCTTACCAAACTCTAAAGAGGACCAAAAGGAGAATTTGTTCCACACCAAGTGTATCATCAAAAGCCTATTATGCACAATCATAGTAGATAGAGGAAGTTATACTAATTTGGTTGCGCAATCCTTTATGTAGAAGTTGGGTCTACCAACCTCAAGGTATCCCTGACCTTACAAGCTACATTGGCTTCCTGATAAGGGTACTTTGCACGTGACTAAACAAGTGACTGTGCCATTTAGTATTAGAAATGTATATAGGGACAAAGTAGTGTCCAATTTCATCCCCATGGGAGCTTTACATCTACTACTTGGATAACTTTGGTTGTTCAACTAACGTGTTACACACAATGGGTATAAGAACACCTATGCCTTTGTTAAGGATAGAAGGAAGATAGTTTTGCAACCCCTAACCCTGTCTCAAGTAAATGAAATCCGTAATCAACTCACTTGAGCTAGTAAGAAGAAAGCCCTAGTGATGAGCTATAGAGAGCTCCAATCTATTAAGAAGGCTAATGAACCGATGTTCATATTGGTTAAAAGATTGATGGAGATGAGGGAATTATAGGACGTCCTAAGAGAAATTTGAAGCTTGCTAAATGATTTTTCTAACCTTTTTTTGGAAGAACTACCTAGAAGACTGCTACCAGTCCGAGGCATAGAGCATTATATTGATTTGTAGTCAAGCATCACCCTACCGAACCGACCTACATATAAGATGAACCCTGAGCAGGTTATCGAGCTGAAAAAATAGGTGGACAAACTCATTGAGTGATGATATGTGAAGGAAAGCATGATCCCTTGTTCTATACTAGCTCTATTCATTCCGAAGAAGGATGGTTCATAGCGTATGTACATCAACAACCGAGCAATCAACTGAATTACTGTCAAGTATAAATACCTAATACCAAGGCTCGATGATATGTCAAATAAGCTTCATGGCACCAAAATATTTTCAAAGATTGATCTGAGAAGTGGCTACCACTAAATTCGCATGAGGCCGGGCGATGAATAGAAGACTGCCTTTAAGACTAGGCACGGACTCTACGAATGGTTGGCTATGCTGTTCGTACTTACCAATGTACCAAGCACGTTCATAAGATTAATAAACCATGTAATGCGGTCCCTAATTAAAAGATGTGTAACCGTGTACTTTAATGATATATTGGTATACAGTGCCGACCTAAACGACCATATGCAGCATCTTCGTGAAGTATTTGACATTTTGTAAACTAAAAAGTTATATGGGAATGTAAAGAAATGTATGTTCTACTAGAGAGAAGTAATATTCATAGGGTTTATAGTGTCAAGAGAAGGAATCTGAGTAAATGAGGAGAAGATTCAAGTTATTCTAGAATGGTCAATACCAAAGAATGTCACTGAGGTTTGAAGTTTCCATGGCCTAACTTCTTTTTATAAGCAATTTATTAAGGACTGCAATACAATAGCCGCTCCATTGATCAAGTTGACAAAGAAGAGCGAAAGATTCAAGTAGAACAACCGAGCTAAACAAAGCTTCAGAGATATTAAGAAAAAACTCACCTCAACACCTGTCCTATCATTGCCAGATTTTAATAAACCCTTTTGTATGCCCTACAACCAGTCACTCAAGGTTTCGATCTATTGAAAGATCCGATCAAGCCTAAATTATAAGTAAAACCAGAAATATTAGTAAAAATGATCCCGTAAATTCGAATTTAAGAAAATAAGCAATAAAATAAAAGAATATAAAAATTTCAAATTTTAAGTATACGATTCATTAATTATTAAAATGCATCGCTAGAGATAAATTATATGTATACTAAAAATCATAGAATGAACTAAATAATATTTAAGAATATTTATTTGTACTAAATATGAATTTACATATAGGTAAAAATACGCGTAATTACTTAAAATATGCGAAATGTGTTGAAATAATAATAAATAATTAAAGAAAATTCATAATTAATTCATGAAAATTCAAGAAAAATATATATAAATGAGGAAAATTCTAGAAGTGGGGCGTGGCAATTTGATATTGAAGAAAAAAAAAATCAACTAATTAAAATGCAATAAATAGAAAGTGGAAAAAAGAAGAGATAAGGTAATTGTCTTATCTCATTAATGCACAATAATTTCCCTAAAGCTCTATAAATACTCCAAATTTTTCAAAAGCTCATTTGTTCAGTTTAGAGAGTGAGAAAAATAGAGAGAGGTGAAATTGAGAGAAAAATTAGGGTTAGGAAAAAAAAAATAGAAAAACTGTGCAGTTAGGGCTTGTAAGGAGAACCCAGACCCGACGAGCAGCTAGGAATGGATGGCCACCACCACCATATGGTGGTGGCAATGCCCAAGTGGGCCAACACACCTATGGCCGCCGAAGGTGGTTGAAGCTACCCAAATCGGTGAGTTCGATTTCTAGCCCAATTTTGTGTAATTTTGTAAAAATAGTAAATATTTTTAGAAAATTATGAATTTTTTAATTATAAAATATTTTTGTATGTAGTTTTTAGGAAAAATATTATTTTGATGAAAATATATCCCATGATATATGGTCCTTAAGAAATCATGCAAAATCGACCATATTTCGATTTAGAAATAAATGACCTTAGGAGTGTAGTTTTGAGCCCAAAATTATTATGTAGACTACTTAGATAATATAGAATAGTGCTATAAATCTCGTTTTCAAAAATTAATTTTATAAATTTTTAGATAATTTTTAGGCCTTAAAATGAGGCATAAAATGGGTAATTTAGGGTTAATTAAGTAATTAAATAGTTAATTATTGATTACTGATTTAGTGACTAATTATATGTTTTAGGATATTTAAATCTGATGAAGTATGATACTTGTAGCATTTAAGGTGTTAGATATAATTATTAGGCTAATTATGTAATAAATAAGTAATAAGGAAAAATAGTACATTTTAAGTTAATTTGGTAATTTAGGGTAATTAGGTGTAAAATCTGATTTAGGATGAATTTAGATATTTTGAAATGATAATTGATGTTGGAAGATGGTAATTAGAGTGATAGAAATATTATATGTGTATTTTATACATAATAAGTGATAATACATAATATGTAATTATTAAAATTATAATAAATAGAAAATATTAGGATAAAAATTGATATTATATAAATAATAGGGATATATAATAAATCTGATAGAAAACTTAAATTTATGATTATATGAAAAATATAAAAATTTCTCACATCAAGAGTAAATTTGATACATTAATAAGGATTTAAGTATACTGGGTGAAATAAAATACTGACTAGGGGTAATGATGGTATTTAGGATATCTAGAAGTAATGTGATTAATTTCATATTATGAGTTGAAACAAATTTCTAAGGTTCGGATATAAAACAATACTTACAAAATCAAACTAGAACCTAATTTAGAAATTGATGCAAAAACTAAACCTGAACCTAACCCCAAACCTAATGTAATTGTAAAAGATTTGAGAATTTAGACAACTGGATATATTAAACCCTAAACAAAACATAACAATAAGCGTTATAGGATAAAACCAACCTATAATAGTTATATGAAAAACTGAAACCACGTTTGTGTTATAGAGATGATCGGTAATGGCCTGAGCGAGTTAGACCTCGAGTAAGTGAGCGAGGAGTCTAGGTAAGTTGAGATTGATACATTGCTGTATTTTGGAGGCTTGAGATTATGCATAGTTATGCTTGTTAGATAGTTAGTTGTGTGCATGTGCTTGATTATAAGTGATGCTATGATTCTGTTTATTGTTCTGGCTTATATTGTATGATTTGTATGAAATGATTGATCACCCTAAACTAGACTTAATCAAATATACGACCCATAATCATAATTAGACCTGCATGGCAACCCATTAGGGGAAACCTAGGATTCTACGGCTAAATACCGACCCCTGCGAAAGGGATAGAGCAGGATTGCATAATAGTTCCTTTTTCATCCTTAGTCGAACTAAGTAATAGGAGAGGAGGTCGCGGCGAGGGTGAAGTTAATGGTTCGAAGGTAGTCACGGGAGGAATGGTGTCTCCATTGCACAAGCCTAGGTTTGGTCATAAGCTGTTGCATTAACGGTAACTCCTCAACCCGGATTAGAGTAGGCACAATTTCTCTAATCTCACGATGAGCCGGACAACATCGTACGTTGGCATTTGCTTAAACATACGTTGCACCTAATAAGTTGATTGATAATATTGTTATGTTTATGGTATAGTTTTAAGTCCTCCATCCTAACTTACTGAGCCGTAGTTGCTCACATCCATATAGACATCGTGTAAGTGTTGGCTAAGAAGCGGCATGCAACTACTCTGAAGCTAGCAACTGTTGGATCCTGGGGAGTAAGGAAAAACATTTGAAGAACAAACATATATTTTCAAGGTCTAAGCTTTTATTTTAGAATTTTTCATTTCTGGATAATGTAATAACTAAGAAATATATTATGTTGAAATATTATAAATGTTAATTGTAATAACTAAATTTCAATGTATATATATATTTTCTCACTTTCTTAAATAAATGATTTATTTAAATTACAAATTGTTTACTTCAAAGAGGGTTAGTCGTAGATGCCTTGTGTAGATCAGGTCTAGGATAGCGATTGTAAGGCCAACTTCTATCTTAGAATGGTTTACACAGCGGGGCTATTACGACTTTACCACTTTAGGGCGTGACACCTTTGAATTAGAATGTAATGCATTGAGAGTTGGAATTGGTGCTGTCCTGATACAGGAGCAATGACCTATTGCCTACCACGGTAACAAACTACGTGGCCCTACCTTAAACTATTCTATATACGAGAAGGAGTTGTACTCCCTTTTCTAAGCTCTCACTGTTTGGCAATACTATCTACTACTACGAGAGTTTGTTATCTACATTGACCACGAATCATTGAAGCATCTTGAGAGTCAGAACAAACTCTTAAAGAGATAAACGAAGTGGTTAGAGTTTATGAAGGAGTTCTCGTAGTCATTCGATATAAGAAGGGAAACGCAAATGTGGTCACTGACCACTTTGTAGGAAAAACTATTAGGATTCTCACTCATCATTGAGTAGTATGCTGCTGACCCTTACTTTGGTCCCATTGTTGAATAATGCCGAGAAGGGGTAATAGTGGGAGGATATTATCTTAAGGACGGCTATTTATTTAAGGACCGAAGGCCATATATTCTAAACTACTCCATGCATGAGCTATTGATCAAAGAAACTCATAACAAAGGATTATCTAGTCATTTCAAGGAGACTAAGACAACCAACCTTTTGAAAGAAAACTTTTATTAGCCTAGTTTGGCCAAGGATGTCTATAAGGTAATCAGTAATTGTGAAGTGTATAAACGTGCTAAGGGGAAGGGAGAACCCCACAGAGAATAGATGCTACTACCAACACCTACTTTACCTTGGATTGACCTCAGTATAGACTTTGTCTTAGGGTTACCTTAGACATCTAGCCAGAAAGGTTTTATTTTTGTTGTAATGGACTGTTTTAGTAAGATGGCACACTTTATTCCGTACCATCAGACTAACAATACTGTATATATTGCTGATTTGTTTTTATAGGAGATCGTCCAACTACATGGAGTACTAAAAACTATTGTCACAAATTGGGATACAAAATTTTTGAGCTATTTTTGGTGAACTCTTTAGAAAAGACTCGGAACTAAACTTGTATTCATCTCTAATAGCCACCCTCAAACTAATGGCTAAACTGAAGTGGTAAACAAAATGCTAAGCATTTTACTCAAAGCTGTCATGGGAAAGAACTTATGGAATTAGGATCTGTACCTACTAGTTATGGTGTTCGCATACAACCGAACTATCCATAGCACTATTGGGAAGACCCCATTCGAGGTCGTCTATGGCCTTAACCCTACCATTCTCCTAAATATGATCGGCGTCCCAGCAGCAATTGAAGAGAGTTAATCTAGAGTGGACTAAGCCCAAGAATTGCATGAGCTACACCAGTCTGTAACTAGGAAGATCACCAAATCCAATTACAGGCAACATGAAATTGATAGACAAGGCAGCCAACCTATTTCTTTCCACCTAAGAGACTTAGTATGGTTACCTCTCAATCGAAAACGAATCCTACACTTGAGATAAAATAAACTATCTCCTTGAGTTGATGAACCGTTTAAGGTCCTGAAGAAAATTAACCACAACGCTTACTAAATCAAGTTGCTGGATGACTATAGAGTTTCTTGCACCTTCAATGTGTCCAATATGATCCCTCACCAACCAATAGAAGAAAACTCTACTAATGCCCTAAAAGAAAGAGCAGAGACCACTCTAGATTTGAGGACAAATCTTTCAAACCCCCAAGCAGATAATAGGAATCAACCCTTCGGATCGATCATACGCAGCTAAGCTAGAGGATTCCAAGGACTCACTTGAAGGATACTAGCTCTAGGCCATAGTTGAGACAAGGATTCCTATCCCAAGCTGATCTCATCCCAACCTGACTATCAGATCCTAGCATGAGTCAGATCCACTCTTGTTTAGCAGCAACACTTTATCCCAAGAGATAGCCTAAGAGTAGCCGATGTAAGCTCCCAATCCAACCACAAGCACTCGACCCCAAATCAAGTTGAATTCTCTCCAAAAGAATTAACTGGTCCCCGACTTAATCTACATTGGGTCAGCCCTTAACTACAAGCATTACTTTGTTTCCGCCTACCTTGTACCATATTTCTCCCATCCAAACGCCAAGCGACACTTGTCTTCTGACACAGTTTTCTAGGATGATTCTTTTCTTTTCACATTAAATATTCTTTGTCTCTTTTTACATGTCCTATGTAACCTAGTTATACAATACCCCTTTGTCTTTTCATACATGTAAAGTAACCCTAATAGACAAGTATATAAACCCCTACTTTCTTGTATGTGAACAATCATCTCTTCAATACAGAAATTATTCCTTTGAGCGATCTTAGTGTTCTCATTATCATTTAACTCCTATCTATTCCCTTTAGCAAGGAATAGTGGCAAGTGACCCTTCAGTTTAGACCAGTGCATTATATCCGGCGGATTGTAGGCCGAGTAGGATCAAGTAGTACGTCATATTCATTCAGTAGCTACCCAAACTTTGCTAACCTTTTTCCTATTTGTTTTAGTTTGCTTCATTATGGTGCCTCTCTATGTGTCTGACCTCAAAGACGCATTAGCTTATATCAACAAATTATAAGCATACATCATTATTTTGGACATGATTTCTAATGAAATGATGCCTAATCTTAATATACTTAGTCCTTAAGTGTTGGATAAGGTTTTTGGTCAAATTGGTAACACATGTATTATCACATCGAATTGATACATTTGAGAAATTAAGAACATAATCATGCAAGTTTGCTTCATCCAAAGGATTTGAGCACAAAAACTACCTATGGCCACATATTTGGCCTTAGGTTAATAGTGCTATCAAATTTTGTTTTTTAGAGTACCATGACACTAATGAATTACCACAAAAGTGACATATACCTCATGTACTTTTCTGATCAACTTTGTAACCAGCAAAGGCATCATCAAATTGTCTTATAAGATTGAAAAAAGTAAACTTAAGATATCAAACCTAATTTTAATAGTACTCGCAACATACTTGAATATGAGTTTTATCACAAAGAAGTGAAATTCTTTGGAGTAAGATTGAAATCGTACACATAAACACATAGCAAACATCAAATCATGTCTAAAGGCAGTTAAAGACAGTAAACTGCATATCTTATCTCTATATAGCTTTCACAAATGGGTTCACTACTTTCATCTTTATCTAGCTGAAGTTTAGTGCCCATTAATGTAGGCTTAACTTCGCAATTATCCATTTTAAACTCTTTAAGAGTTCTCTTATATATTTATCTTAGTTGATAAAGGTTTAATTATCAACTTACGTAACTTGAAGACCTAGAAAATAATTTAATTCCCCCATTATGCTCATTTCAATTTTCCTTTTCATACAATCTACAAACTTTTTTCCATACACTCTACAAACTCATCAACTATGCTTATGCTAGTAGTTCCAAACACAATGTCATCTACATAGATTTGAATAATCATCATATTTGGCCTACATTGTTTGGTAAATAATGTTTTATCAAGTTTTCCTTTAGAAAATCATTGTTTTACTAATCAACTACTCAATTTTTCATATCAAGCTCTAAGAGCTTATTTGAGTTCACAGAGTGCCTTATTTAAGCTTAAATACATGATTAGGGAATTCATTATATTGCCTTTTAGGAATAGGCCTTCAAATTTTGAATTTATTCATTTTAAGATTTAATAAGTCCTTATAAATTGAATTGTTACACTTGCTTTTATGGCCTCTTCAAGGCACAATATTTATTTTTTTCTTGTTTGGCTAATAACTATAGATTCTAATCTACTCTTGATTAGTTAGTGAAAAATGCAAGTTTGTTTAATTAAGATAACCAAGTTGTGCAAAAATAAGATATGCATTTGAAATGGATGTCTTACCATATTTGTCATTTCATTTCTTCTAAAATAATCACAAAAACATTTTGTGGAACACAGCAACTTCATGAGGTAAAGATGTGAATATAAATTGAATCTTACTCACATTCTTACCTTTTAAGCGTTAAGGATTAGTAATCCTTTTTAGAAATCGATAGAAATGCTATTCCCACTCGAATCAAGACAAAATTTTTAAAGCCCAATGGTTGCTCTTTTGAAAATATTTGAAATCTTTCAAAGCTGAAACTACAAGCATTCTAATGGCTTCTGGCTTAGCAACTAATACAAAGGTCTCATCAACATTTATTCCTTCTTCTTGATTATAAATTTTAGTAATTGAGCGTATCATGAATCTAGTTTCATCTAACTTGTTTCTAGAAACTCTTTTAGTTATGATAATTTATCTACCTTAAGGTCTGGGCACTAGATCCCAAACATTCTTTCTAGTGAATTAATTTTGTTATTCTTGTATAACTTGTATCTAAAATTCATTTTTTAGAGTTTCAGCATCATTTTTACTATCCATCTAGGATAGACACACTAGATTACTCACATTTATAAGAGAATCTCTAATTTGAACCCTATTAGTTGATTTTCTTATAATTAGGTCCTTAGGGTAACCTTTTACAAATCCATTCTCAAAACGAGTCTTAACTAGTTCCATCTATGATTTCATCTTCCCTAGAGAATTCTTTATCAAGAGAATTAGATTGGTCATTATCAAGGTTAAACCTATCTAGTTGAGTACATACACTATCGACATCATTATTAGATTCATTAAATGACAATGCATTGTCAAACACAATATGTATACATTCTTCAACTACTAATGCTCCCTTATTAATTAATCTACATGCCCTACTAGAAAGAGAATAGCCAAGAAAGATGCCTTCATCAAATTTACACTATGCTTAGCAAACTTAAGAAGAGATTGAAAAGGTAGAAATCAGTAGAAATAAAAAAAAAAAAATGGAAATGAGAAGAAAGGAAATTTTAACATTATGTTGTGTTTGGACATTTAAAAAGGAAAAGGAAGGAAAGGAAAGGAAACAAGTGATTTAATAAACTATATTACCCTTACTTTTATTTAATAAACGTACATATTAGGGGTCCTTTTGTAACTTCAATCTATTTCCACAAATTTCCACCACTTTCTCTGCAAAATTGGAGAGAAACACGATGGCTTTAAAAGTGGAAAACTCTCTACTCTTTTCTCTTTATTTCCTTAGACTTCCACTTTCATTTTAAATTACTAAATGTAAACTTTCTACTCTTTTCCATTAGTTTCATTTGATTTCTACTAGTCCAAACACAATGTTAAAGCTGAACTTACCTAATTGCTTCTTAGCATTGTTAGTACATACCACTTAGTACGAAAGGGGTAGAAATATGAGATGTTAGACCTTTTGCCTCTCCAAAGTTTACTAGGGATTTCATTGGAATAAGGCTTATAAACACTTGGTTTGAAATATAAAATGTAGTGTTTACGGGTTCTACCTAAAAATATTTCAATAAATTGTTTTCATAAAGTATTGTTCTAATTATTTTTATAAATTTCCTATATTTTCTTTTGACAAATCTATTTTGTTATGGAGTTATAGACACCAAAAAGTTATCTTTTATGCCATTTTTATCACAAAACTCTTCCGTTTCATAGTTTTCAAAATCCTACGTAATCAATTATTATAGAGATAGTTCAATAATCTTTTTCATTTTGGACCTTCTTACAATATTTGAAGAAAATATGATTAGATTCGTCCTTACTTGCAAGAAAGAAGGTCCAAGTATAACTAGTGAAATCATCACTAATGACCAAAGTGTATTTCTTTCCTCCCAAACTCATAGTTTATTTTAAACTAAATAAATCCATATAAATTAGTTGCAGTGACCTAGAAGTTGAAACTGCATCCTTTTGTGTTTTTTTTTTTTTTAAGATGATTTTGTTTACTCTCCTTATTGACATGCTTAGCAAACCTTATCTTTATCAATATTCAATTTTGCTAAGCATTTGATAAGGTCATTTTTAGCAAGTTTTGAAATGACTTTCATTCTAGCATTTCCTAACTTCATATATCATAACCAACTATCATTGTTTTAAGTGAATAAGTTTTTCCAAAATCTAAAAGGATGTCAAAATTGATTTTATAAATATTTCCTTGTCTATACCTCAAAACGAATTTGGATGTTCAAAATGTTTCAATGTAACATTTTGATATAGGAAATGTTACTTTGTATCCAATATTTACACTAAGTAAATTGTATTTCAAATTGTCTACAACACACTCTTAATGGTGAGATCATTATTAGTAAGAATGTTACCTTCACCAATCATGTGCACTTTCTAGATGTCTCTAAAGGCAATACACCCTTCATCCTTTAAGTTTAATTAAGAAAATTTGGAAGCATCTCTCTTTGTATGCCTTGAGCACCTATTATCAAATATCCATTTGTTGCTTTGACCCTACAAAACAAGAGATTACTAATTTGGTACTCATTTGATTTTGGATCATTTGAGGTTATTTGTCACAATATATGCTTGTCCCTTACTGACCAAACCATCTCACCTATATTACTGGATTAACATGTCTCCTTATTGCACATATGTGTGCAATATGTTCATACCTTCCACAAAACTTACAAGTCTTATTTATTGCTTTCACAAAGTAACTCATATAAAGCTTATATTCATTTCTTCCATTACAGACAACTCCACTTTTATCAAATCCTTACCTTTGTTAGCTAAGGATTTTTTCAAAATTCCTTTCTCCCTTAATGAATTTAGCTATAATTTGTTTTTAATCATTATGGTTAGCTTTTGAAATTCTCCATTTCAAGTGCCTCTTGTCATCTTAGAAATTTCATTGATAGAGATTTTAGAATAAGCTTGTGAAACAAAACATCAAAAAGGGGCACCAAAGGATTGTCCGGCATGGTTACTTTGATGCTTAAGATAGTAAATTGTAAGGTTCGAAGAAAGCTTAGAGAGCAAGAACTTAGGTGTGCCTAAAGTGGCATACCTATGGGGTTGGACCCCTATTTATAGTAGTAGAGGAGGAAATATATCGAAAAGGTGGATATAATCAAATCTCACATAAATAAGAAAGTTTATTTTTCTTATTTTAGGCAAGTTCCAAGATCTTCAAAGGTGACTAGCATAGTAAGTCAATCATCCTACGTTGGTCGAATCTTTCACATTATGCCCCTGATTGTCCATTAACCAAGCTTACTAGGAAGACCTCAAATCCATAAGTAAGTCGGGCATGAATGCCATAGGTGGAGTTCAGCTCCTAAAATCCAAGTATCAACCTACAAATAGGTTAGGGGCTAAGCAAGAGCTAAGCCTTGGATGAAGATTGTAGACAACAGTTTAGATTTGGATATGGATAGCTCAAACATAGACCAAGATCAGTCGACCTAAGAGCTCTATAAGTTGGAATGAGCATTGAGGGAACAACTCCCAAAATAGCCCATCGACACCTCTAGTTTTTCAATTACTCCATCTTCAACATATTCATGCCTTCTAACTATTGATTGCTCTTGCTTAGCTCATTATCCTTAGCTAATTCCTCATTTCTTTTCTAACTCTTCATTCTTACTCCTCAAATTTTCATTTTTAGATTTTAGATACTCATTATCTTCATCTAGATTCTCCTTTTCATCATTTAGTTTGTTGTATTCATTTTTAAAAACATTAAATTCATGCTACATCATTCATCATTCTTTGAACATCTTATTCTCCTTTTAGTCCTTAATAAATTATTTACCAAGTCATCATACATATCTCTTAACTCATTGAAAGAATCATTAAGGAATGTAGAGCATACCTCATCATCCATGGCTATGAAGCACACTTCTTCATCTGACTCACATGATTGCTTTAAGTTGTGACCACTAGCTTCTTCTTTGATCCCTTATCGGCTTTCTTCAATAAAGGACAATATTGTCGAATGTAATATGGTTTTTGGTAATTATAGTACTTGATGACTTATTTTGTCCCTTAAGAATTTCTTGAATTTCTAAACTACCATGGCCATCTCTTCATCATCATTGTTATTATCTTCATTACTTTTGCTAGGAGTCAAGGCCTTGAGAGTACTGTTTTCTTCTTAAACTCCTCTCCATACCTTTTTATCACCTTATGTGTCTTAAGGGTTTTAAGAAGTTGCTCCTTAAATATTTCATCTAAATCATGAACTTCTTTGATAGCAATCCTCCTGACTTTCCAATCCCTTGGTAGTAACTTAAGAACTTTGGAATTAATTTCTAAATTAGAGACTTCTTACCAAGCACAATCAAGGGATTGATAATATTAATAAATCTTTTATGTATCTCATCAATTGTTTCATTCGGTAGCACTTTAAAGTTCTTAAACTCTTCTCATAAAAGACTTATTTTTGTGTCCTTAACTCTAAATGTTCCTTTACATGTGCATTACAATTCATCATAAATTTCTTTAGCATTCTTGCATGTACATTTTCTATTAAAGGTAGTCGCATTAACAGCATAATGCAAGATAATCATAGCAATTTTATTTAAGTATAACTTTTGCCAATCATCTTTCATATAACCCTTCTCTTTGTTATTATATATTCTAATTAGCCCATTTTCGATCACATTCCAGAGTGTTCCATTTTAAGACTGAAAGAAGATCTTCATTCTACATTTCCTATAAGAATAGTTATCACCGGTTAGAAGTGGTGGCTAATTAATTGCCTATCCATCTAAAAAGTCTAGTGCATTCGATATTATGATCTTTACTCTAAAATGCTAAGTAAATAATAATTTAGAGACATTACTCTAATAAGTTTTGTACCTCCAAAAGGTACCGTTGGAAAAATAGGACGAAAATAGGGTAGTTATGATAAATGTTACGACAATAGTGTAGTGAAGGCACGCATATGTTTTTTGTATTAAAGGTGTGTGCCTTCACTATGCATATGTTTTTATATTGAAGACGCCTGCCTTACTTGCGTCTTCAGTACAAAAATAATTTTAGAGGGAAGGCATGTATTAAGCTTGCACCTTCCTTTAGTTAAAAAGGCACATGGCTTGATCATGCCTTCCTTATTGTATTGAAGGTGCAAACAAGCCATGCACCTTTAGTTCCCAAATATAAATCCCCAAATTTTCACACACCCCATTCACTATTGCATCCACTACTTTCCAAAATCTCTCAAACTCTTTAGTTTCCACTCTTCGGGTAATATCGTGATCCCATTTTTCTTGACTGGTCTATAAGTAGCACTCATCAATCCTATGCAAATTACATTGTTAATATGGTAGTATTTATATTGTCCATGTGAATTTTAGTTACATAATAATTTTTTTTTTTGTAATTATATTATTTTAATATGCAAATTGTCTTTAGTACATTATTCATATGCTAGTCTGTAGTTATATAACTTGTAGTGGTAACATAAGAAAATAAGGATGCCACCCGTAAATTGTAGGTGATTTTATCTATACATTGGTGAAGCACGCTTGCGCTTGCAATTATAGTATATGATGACAAGACCTACCAAGAAGTGAAATTGTATGGGTACTTACATTTATAGTATATAATGAGATGCCCTACCGAGAAGTGGAATTGTATGGGTGTAATAAGATACCCCACTAAGAAGCAAAATTATATGGGTGCTTGCATTTATAGTACGTAATGAAACACCCCATCGAAAAGTAAAATTAAATGGGTGTAATTCGAGAAGTGAAATTATATAGATGCCACGAATTGGCCATAATCATATGGGCTTAACTAATTTTGGAATCGCTGGATAAACAGGTTAACAATGGCTAATTATGTGAAAATAATTGCGCATTCAAAAGGGAACATAGTAAGTGGAAGTAACGGTCCGTAATATAATAAG
The DNA here is from genome assembly GCA_024138005.1 of Lumnitzera racemosa. Lineage (NCBI taxonomy): Eukaryota > Viridiplantae > Streptophyta > Magnoliopsida > Myrtales > Combretaceae > Lumnitzera > Lumnitzera racemosa. Next base: position 43,584,281 of record JAMXBC010000007.1, read on the forward strand.
GACCTAGTAATAAAGTTAAAGATGAGGAAGGATTCAAACTTCAATCATTTCATCTAGTAGATCTGTGTAAGTATTGGGGATGATCCTAATGGAGTGGAGCTTGTTCACTAAAACCCTTCTTATAATAAGGGAGTTGTTTCATATACTCTGATAGTCATATCAGATGATAATTATGTGAAAAACTTGATTGAAATGGTTAACACATTCAAAGAAACCAAATAAAGGAATATATGTTAGGATTTCCAATCATCCAAGCAGGAGTATTGTCCAAAAGACTTTATGATTTGACCCTTTCAACAACCCTCTAACACATGTCCAACAAACTAAGGAAGACTTCCCTATGTACGATATACAAGAAACTAACTAGGTAAATGACATGGATTTATTTGTCGAACCAATTCGAAGGATGAGCTTATTGATACCATGAAAAGGTATCACATCAATCACTATTGTGATTACTAAATTGATGAATCAAAACCACACCTATAGGCCATTCACTGCCTGAAGAAAGACAATAGGTGTAAACGGAGGCTATGAGCATCATATAAGAGGTTAATGAGGTTGTTCATAATAACAATTCTTGAAGGCCTATACATATGTGTCAATCCCAATGTAATGTAGGACCACAGACAAATCAACAATAAACTTATGGTCAATTGCTTAATCAACAATATTAAGGAGAATCTAGATATAAAGATTGCAAACCTACAGGTAAATAATTTAACAATGTTTGGGTATAATGTGATAAGAAAGAGAGTTTAGGATGCCAAAAGAAAGGCTATGGAGATGGTGTATAGCAATTAGGAGAAAGCATACAACAAGCTTCCTATTGTGTTAAACGTAATGAAAATTTCAAATCATGGAACAAAGGTAGTTTAAGGGTGGATGGCATCCATAGAGCCTAAAGTTTCAATCATAAAGTGGGCCTTTTGGACCTCTAGGCCATATATGTATGCATTCAAGTATTGTCAACGTATAATTTGTATTGATGGTATATTTCTTTATGGAAAGTATGGCCATATACTGTTGATTGCTTGTTCTATGGAAGGAAATAACTATATTGTCCCATTAGCGTTTACGCTAGCTGATAAGGAGTCCAAGGAGATATGGGGCTGGTTTCTGAAAAGATTGAAGAATTTTGTTATTAGTGGTTAAGAAGAGATGATTTGCCTAATCATAGATAAGTACTCCAATATCAAAAGTGTGATTAAGAAAGATGAGGTTAGTTAAAAAGAACCATTTGCGGCTTAGAGATGGTGCATACGGCATATTGCCAATAACTTCAACAAGGCACATAAGAACAGACTATGCAAAAAGCTGGCTAAGTTGCTGCAATGTAGGCATAACCTAAGAAATTTAAGCATTTAAAAGAGCAAATGTTGAATGTAAAGGAAGGTGTACCATCAAGGTTCTTACCCTTTGATAAGAATAAATGGACATTGGCTCATGATGATTTCTATCAGTTCAGATATAACCTCTAACATCATTGAGAGTTACAATACCGTATTGAATGGTTGTTGAAGATTGTCCTTAACTTTACTTGTGAAGAAAATATTCTACAACTATGTCGACTATTGGGAAAGAAGACTTGAGTAAACGAGGCAGGGTATGGCCATTAGGTAAGTGTATACAAAGCATGTTGCGAATAAGCTTGACACATGGTCCAAGCGAGCTCCTGCTCATACCATCAAGGCTTATAACAGGTAAACGGGATATAGGAAGTAAAGATCAAGTGGAGGCGTAAACTAAATGGTGTAATGAAACTAAGTGATCGAACGTACGTTGTGGACATGAATAGGATAACGTGTTTATGTAAGAAATGGAAAATTTACAGAATCTCATGCTCCCATGCGATTAGAGTGCTAAATTCCATATGAGTTACTACTGGTAGATATGTTGGGGAATGGTATAAGTGGTCTCATCAATTGGATGTGTATAACAAACACTTCCTTTTAATAGGCGATGAGTTGAATTGGCATCATCTCTATTACTCAATCATACCTAACGAACATCTAAAACATGGACCAAGAAAACCAAAAATGTAGAGATACCATATGGAGACAAACTTGAGAGAGCCTACCAATAAGATTAGGTGTAACATGTGTAGGATGGGAGGAAACAATAGGAGGAGGTGTCCTTAACTTAATAGGAATGGTCTAAATAGACGGCATGTTGCGTTGTTTTCTTATATTATAATATATATCATATTATTTCCTATTTTTCTATATCAATGACTCGACATCTTTGTTCTATTTTGTAGGTTAGATGGATCCAGGATCGAGTGACCATTTTGTACTGCATGGATAAACCAGACATTGATCGCTAAATGTATAGGAGTTCTAAGCATGGCTTGACATTTATTGATTTGTTAAAATATATAGCTCAATAATTTTCTAAGATAACGATGAAAAAATATCTAATCTTTCAAGGATTCAAGCACATTACAGTACATCGGGTTCAGTCAAGCATGTGGAAAGATACTACACAGATATCACTAGATAATCGCATGGTCCCTTAACTAGAGGACGCAGGTTTCCTTGTAATCTCATGGTTACCATTTATCTAAATTAACCATCACCTTATTACCACATTGGTGGAGAGGTAGAAACTTGAGACCTAAGACCCACACTTTCCACATGGTTTACAAGGAGATGATGATCGCACTTCAAGACATAGAGATACCTGTTTAGTCTTTATGTAGATGGAGGTACACTAATAAGGCCTATGCAATTAATGAAGACCAAGGTAGCTAGAGGTTTGCTCAGGAATTATCGATACCCTACAGACAGTACTAGCAAGGGGGATAAGTTAGTCTAGCTTGGCTATAAGAGAGACTTAGCACACTTCCTATTGTAAATGAGGAGACCATTCGATAGCATACCCGTACGTATATCCTGCAGTTGTTGGAAGGTTTTCTGTTTAAAGATAAATCGTCATCACTTGTCCACATGATGTTCCTTTCCTTCCTATAGTATTTCCCCTATGTCAGGACGTTTTAGATGAGGCTCAGCTCACTTAGCACGGCTATATCACCAGTTGTACAGAGCTGTATGATCAAGAGCGTAAGAGATAAGAGGCACAACTATACTGTTATAGATATGGGCGGCATGGGATAAATTCCCCCACATTACACCACACAGTAAGACCAGGTTTACCATCCATGAGGGGCTACCACTGGCCATCAGGTAAGCTGTATCATGCAACACCACACACCACACTACGCATGTTGTCAATGCCTACTGGACATCATTTGATTTACAGACAAGTCGATGGGTATGTAGTTATTCAATGTTTTAATTAGTCGTTGCACTTGAATACAAATATTTGTATTATTAATGCACTTTGCTTTCAAATGCATTGTAGGTCGTGTAAGAGCCGTACCCAGATGATCTTATTGATCTCTTACCCTTATTCTACAATGCCGACCAAGCTATTTGAATGGCTAAGGTGCCATTGATCCGCTTTCAAATTGTAGATTTTTACTTTCCCGACCATGTCATTCAACAATTTGGAGGATTCCAAACAATATTGATGAATGTCAACATGAGTAAGGAGTTATATTGCATTGACTTTAGGGGTAGGACAGAGATAGATTGGCCAATTGTACATCAAAGCTATATAGCAACTTAGGCAAACCGCCAAACGTAGGTAGTTCATCCTCGAAGATCATAGGGTATTGATCCGATTTACTATGACTAGTATAAGGAGCATATATACCTGTATATCACCCATCATGGGGTAGTGATGGGACATTCAATAAGCCTACTACCACTTATCTTATTGTTTTACTCAATGCATAATGCATGATCGTAGCATTAATTGACTAACGCAATACAGGCAGATACTTTACGTTAAGCGAGGGTATCAAATGTTTAAGCATTGCACATCAAGTCATCAACGGCAGCCTTTACCATCTTAAGGAGCATAGTGGGTTGAGATTGTTTCCTAACCAACTAATTGATCCTGACCTTGTACAACCCCCTAGCTCGCGAGCTAGTAATAGAGTACATACGAGAGGATGTCAATCAAGCCGGGCACATGGTCAAGGACAGTAAGATGATGACATAACATTGAGATCTCGCCATTCCATTGACTTGGGCTAGATCAGTAACAGTGTATTGCCTACCAATACCTCCAATTTCGACCCCAATTCGTATCATACTCTAAGTGCTCACAATCGCATCCTTCCCCAACAAACACTACCAACTCTTCGTAAGTGGTATACCAATTAGCCTTAAACATTAGACATGGATGAGGGTATCACCTAGCTACCATCATCATAACCTAGTCCCGTTTCTCCTAGCGAGTTCAATGATACTCTTCCCTATCCATCAAAACCTCAACCATCTAAGGAAATGTCAAGTTACAAACCATCATTACTTATTTGCTTCAAGAAACAACTAACAAGATCTAAGAAGAAATAGTTTTAAATAACCACTTTTGTATTACTAGTTAGTTGATTATGTATTCTCGACATCTATTACTTACTTTATATAGAGATGTTGTATATGACTTTATACATTAGATTACTATTCACTTGCTAGACTGCAAATATACTCTGTTATATTATATCTGATTTCACATGTTCAATTGTGTTGGGTAGTCTATTGGACTATTTATAGGTGTGCTAAGTTATACATAAGATCGGTTGGAATTCATGTGCTTCTATTATGAACTTGCAAATTTTAAGTTTATTGTTTCTATAAGGCCATTCAGCTCTGTATTCAATGTATATTTTTGTTAATCTGTATGTAATTGAGGAATTGGTTAAACAAATTAGTAAAGGGGAAGGCACGACAAGAAAGGTGCAAGGCTTGTTTACACCTTCAATGAAAGAAAGAAGGCATAATCACTCTAAGTGCCTTCTTTATTAAAGGAAGGCGCAATCTTGATAAGTGCCTTCCTTATAAATTATTTTTGTTCTCTGTAATATTTATCACAACTACCTTATCTTTATCCTATTTTTCCAACAATACCTTATAGAGGTATAAAACTCTTACTCTAATACCAATTAAAATACTAGGTTTATACTTAAGAGGAGAGTAGATTAAGTATAGTGACAATTCTTGACTAATTTTTCAATTTTAAACAATGTAATTAATCGAATGAAAATGCAAGAGAATCAATCAATAATAAAAAGTGTAGAAAATAAATGAGATAAGAATAGAGAAGATTAAACTCAAATATAATATAGAGTTTAGATCGCCTTTATCCTCTATAAACATATAGTCACCTTCTACCGAGGATTTCACACGATTTTTATTAATCACTTGATCAAAGCTCCAAAGAGTTTCATAAGTTCATAATACACCATAACACACAAATTACAATCTCAATCTCAATCACAAGCATCACTAAGTGTAGTGCTTCAACTCTCTAATACTTTGCAACTTTAAGCTTACAAGTACTCTGCTACAATTCTCTCTCTATGATTACAAATTTAAGTACAAGAGACAAATGGAATGTAAGAAAGAATATAAGAAGATATTGCAATTAAAGATCGAAATTACTCTTATCTTTGACTAGTTAATGGAGTATTTATACTCTCTCAATAAAAAAAAAAAAGAAAAAAAAATCTTCCTATTTGAGTGCATTTAATGTTCTAAAAGCTAGTTTTAATAAAGATACAAAAAGGATGGCTCTCCCTACACTAGTAATCTAGAAGGCCAAACTTAACACAAGTAGTTTCAGCATCTTGAACTACCATCAAGCTGGTATAAGGAACAAAAGACCTACACTAGGATTTCAAATTTCGGTAAGTCGGTCTAAATCGTAGCTTTCAAGTCGATAACACAAAGTTTAGTACACCTACCTTTTCTTTTACCATCAGGCTGGTTTTCAAACACCACCAACTTACTGGTCCTCCAAAATTCAGTTTGACCTCTTCACCTATCTTAAAAACAAACTTGCATATACATACATACACATATACACTTGTATAGATACTCATTCATTAAAAGTATATTTATAGTACAAAATCACAAGTTGATAAAGAGTTAATTGTTTTAGGATTTTGTAAGAGAAACTCATTTAACAATTAAGGTAACTTCTTTAATCAGTTTTAGTTTACTCCCATAAAAAACAAATAAGAACCTATTGGTCCGACAACCATTACATGACATGTGTGTATATATATGTAGATAGATATTATTTAAGCCACGCCACCTATTCTAATGTCTTACATAGTTTAATCATTCTATTACTTTAATTAAATGGAGAAATTACTTAAACTTATGTAAGTATTAATTTTATAACTATACATTGCTTCTATTAACATCTTATATATCTATTCTCACTTTTCATCCCTATTATTTTTAATGATTGTCTATCTCTTGAACTCCATTCCCACTTTCTGTTAATTACATTTGCAATATTTTCAATTTAATTACAATTTTCATTGAACTTTATTATTAGTGTTTATTTATTTTTATGCTCTTTCATATTTATTTACTTATATTTACATAAATTTTTTCTTTCATGAAATTATTGCATTAGCTTTTGTTTATATAATTGTCATTGTGCTTATCTTCTACTCCATTACTAACGTTGTTTTTACAGTTAAATCCTATATTAAGATGGGATGTTTCCTAATTTAGTCCAAGTTCCTGCTCTATATGAATATCTAGTTTGCTTTTCCAATCTATTTGGTTTTTTATAATCAAGTCACTATTCAAAAAATATTAAAAGATACAACATCGAGTTATGAATTTCCAAAATTGCTAAAAATTTGAGTAAATAAATTTATAGCAAATAAATTATCTATAAGATTATCTTAAAAAATGCTTTCAATTTTGTGTATGTCAGTTATTATTTATATGAAATTGTAACTATTTTGCATTTTCTAAAAACCTATATTATAGGTTTATCATTTTTATGAATAATTTCATATGCAACGCGGTGAGTAGTATGCTAGTGTGTATATGGTTTTAAGCAAAGCAAAGGTAATGGTAATATACGTTAATTTGAAAAAAAAAAAAAAAAAAGGTGCAAGTGCTCAAGTATAGTTGTCAACAATTTTTCTAATCATAAATATATACTTGACTTTTCTTAAAATATGTAATGAAGAATTTAGGCTCGACCATATATATAAATATATACACAGACTGTCGTGAATTGATCAAATAATTAAATGTTCTAGCATATGAAGCAACGTGCAAATTAGACGGCAGACCACCGAAATGATGGTGTTTACTTTTAGTCAACTAGGTCTAGGAGTCCTTCCTGTTTGGCTTCAGGTGATCCATCTTAGCTCATACGGAGCTTTTATATCATTCCATCTTCCATTGTTTAATACCCGCAAATTTATTTTATTACCCTAAAAGCTTTCTTAGATTCTCCACTTTATAAAGTTTGAGAAAAATATCTGTGACAATCCGTTTTAATTATTTTATATATTGATGATTAGTATAATGTCGCGCAAATTTTTTTGAGCACGATCTTGTTAATTATACTAAGTGGATGCATCAACAAAGATACAAAGTTTTAAAAAATTTGTCAATAAATGTCACTTAAATTGAATAAATAAATTGGTACGTTTATAATAAATTTAAAACAAAATCGTGCAAGTATATATATATATATATATATTGTTTTTTTTTTTAATTCTCCTAAATATATGGGTTTACTCTTAAAGATGAATTAAGAAAGGGGACAAGAAGATTATTTCTTAAGAGTAATTAAATTAGTTAATTGCAAATAGATTAACACTATGTTTGAATGGACGGAAAACTACGGATGGAAGGTGTCAAAAATCAAAGGAAAGATTACATTTGTATAAACTCTTAAAGGATGGGAAAAGAGATGAAATGGATAAAAATTGGATAATTTGTTTTCACTTAGGACTTGATATATTTTCACTCCATGTTTTTGGTAAAAATTTAAAGGAATTGAGTGAAAAAGTTGTGAAGTTACAAAAATATTCCAAAAAAGGAGGAAAATAAAAGTAAGTGACATATATTTTAGTTATATTATTATTTTATTTCTTTTCTTTTCATTCCTCTTATATTAACTAAACAAGAAAAATAAAAATAATTTTATCCAATTCTTTCTATTTGTACGCTTTACATCCGAACAAAGGAAAAAGTTTTGTTTTCATTGATTTCCTTTCCTCTCTTTTCATTTTCATAACTTTCCTTCTATTTTCATTTTGTATAAAAGATACCATACACAGGGAAAAATCTTAGAAATATGATTTTATTTCCTTAACTTTAAAAAGTATGCAAATGATTTTTATTTCACCATTTAATGCATAGAATGTGGTTAGAGGTTACGATAAATACAATGATTTTATGTTTCAAGGCCAGTTTCGTATAAAACGTGAATGCATAAAAAATCAGGTCTCAGAATATTCATTCCAATTTATCCTCTATTAATACAGAACAAGTGCTGATAAAGTGTCATCTATTTATATTTGAGAAATGGTGGTAACTTGTAAGAAGTATGAAGGGTAAATATATTTGATGTGAAGAAGAAAGAGAAAATAGTGTGTGTTTTTGTGTGTGCAGTTGTTTTGGATTACATGGCAAGTGCCCACATGGTGTTCCAGCTGCAGGTTTCGATACCTTCCGTCATAATGGAGATTTTCCATGTTGGTTGTGTCTAGGAGTCCCACTCCACTCCACACCAATCCTTTTGGGACACTACTTCAACGACAAGCATACATCACGATTCTCAATCTTTCTCTACTTAATCTTGCTACATTCTTACTGAAATCAAAATTAAGTTTATTAAACCTGCCACTTGTCTTTTTTGGGTTCATTTCATTTTCTTGCTATGCCTTAAAGCGAGGCAAACCAAAACAAGTAAACCCCATTTTTCCTAAGTTGAGATCTGCGTTGTATTTGTGTTTTTGTCTAGAAAGTTTTCTTGTCTGTGTTCGTAGTGGCCACTTCTAGGACTTTGAATCAAGGTACGAGATGGCTTCAAGACTAGATTTTTCGGACTGGTGGTGGGATAAGGACACCAGGAGGGGCACACCGGTGGTGGTAAAAATGGAAAACCCGAATTACTCCGTTGTCGAGATCGACGGTCCGGATGCTGCATTCCGGCCTGTTGAGAGGAGCAGAGGCAAGAATGCTAGGCAAGTGACATGGGTTTTGCTTCTTAAAGCCAACCGTGCAGTTGGCTGTGTGGCTTGGTTAGCCTCTCTGCTGTGGACATTGCTTGGTACAATAAAGAAAAGGTTGATCTTTAGGCAAGGGGTGTCCATAGAGAACGATAAGTTGGGTAAAGGAAGGTTTTTGCTCAAAATCATCAGAGGGTTTTTGTTTACTTCCTTGGCAATCCTGGGTTTTGAAGTGATTGCTTATTTTAAAGGTTGGCATTATTTTGAGCATTACCCAAATTTGCATATTCCTCATACTGCTTCGGAGTTCCAAGGTTTGCTTCATATGATATATGTTGCCTGGCTGACATTTAGAGCTGATTACATTGCACCACCAATTCAAGCTCTTTCAAATTTTTGCGTCATTCTGTTCTTAATTCAATCTGTGGACCGCATGGTGCTCTGTTTTGGCTGCTTTTGGATTAAATACAAGAAAATTAAGCCAAGGATTGAAGGGGATCCATTTAAATCAGATGATGTTGAAGGATCGGGGTACGACTATCCTATGGTTCTTGTTCAGATCCCAATGTGTAACGAGAGGGAGGTAATAGATACAAAGTCTAAATTTCCGCTTCACATGCTATATTCCTTGTTAATTTTAGTTCATTTGTTGAATTTGCAATTGCAGCTTTTAACTTGTTGCATAATCAAATTTAGGATTGTTCCTGATCGGGGGAATTCGAGTAATTTTAGTAATCATCATTGAAAGCTTAGATAATTTTGAATGATGATTTTAGGTAAATTTTTCTGAGTACAGAAAAAAAAAAAAAAAAAAAAAAAAAAAAAAAAAAAAAGAAACTAAAAGTGAATGTTATGATTGGACAAAAGGACGTCATGGACATGAAGTCAAGCGTAGGCACTGTTTCTCTTACTTTGGTTATTCCATACTAAGATTGCTCACAATTTGGCTTGTGGGGTATATTATGTTTGACGGGCTTAATGTGTTGCAAATATACTGTTTAAGGAAAATATGCAACGTAATTTTTATAAAACAAGGACACATATTTATTTAATCTTAATTTTATGGGTAGAATCACTCTCACATAGCAAAGAAATTGATATTCTCGTAACTTTCAAAGTCAAGCTCTCCGGAGAAAAATTGATCTTGCCTTCTGAATTTTGCAGGTTTATGAGCAGTCCATCTCTGCTGTCAGCCGACTTGATTGGCCAAAGGACCGTTTGTTGATTCAAGTTCTTGATGACTCTGATGATGAGACCATCCAATGTTTGATTAAGGGAGAAGTTTCTAAGTGGAGCCAGAGAGGCGTAAACATAATTTATCGGCACCGCATGGTTCGAACGGGCTACAAAGCTGGGAATCTGAAATCAGCAATGAGTTGTGATTACGTTAAGGATTACGAGTTTGTTGCCATTTTTGATGCAGATTTCCAACCAAATCCAGATTTCCTCAACCGAACTGTGCCGCACTTTAAGGTAGAGAAAGAGAGGCAGATGATATCTTCATTAACTGTGATGTCATATTCAGATCTGAGTTATAATAGAAGTCTAACCTTGCAGGATAATCCTGAACTGGGACTTGTTCAAGCTCGGTGGGCTTTTGTGAACAAAGATGAGAACTTGTTGACCCGACTTCAGAATATCAATCTGTGTTTCCACTTTGAGGTGGAGCAACAAGTCAATGGAGTGTTCATAAATTTCTTTGGTTTTAATGGAACTGCTGGAGTCTGGAGAATCAAGGCCCTTGAGGATTCAGGTGGGTGGCTCGAGAGAACAACTGTGGAGGATATGGACATTGCTGTTAGAGCCCACCTCAATGGTTGGAAATTCATTTTTCTTAATGATGTAAAGGTATATCTATATCATGTACTTTTTCATTCCATGTATGAATCTACTTGATTGAATTTACCAACATACTTCCATGCCATGGATATTTGAGCTTTCTATTGTTTGCTTGAGTTCTAATACTATCCAACAGCTATTTTGTCTATATATGTCAATGAAATTCCATCATAGTGTTATGAATTTTTTTTTTTTGGTTCAAGTATCTTGATATCAATTCTTCATATCAGTTCAGACTTTTCTTGATTCCCGATTTTCAGGTACTTTGTGAGCTTCCCGAGTCATATGAAGCTTACAAGAAGCAGCAACATAGATGGCATTCCGGTCCTATGCAACTCTTTCGGTTGTGTCTTCCAGCAATTATATCCTCACAGGTACGCTTAAATCTTCCGTTTGTGAATGTTATATTCTGTCAAACCGTGTAATAATGTATTCAAGAGGTTTCTGTTACTATTATACTACAGATACCAGCATGGAGGAAGGCAAATCTGATATTCCTATTCTTTCTGCTGAGGAAACTTATCCTTCCTTTCTATTCCTTCACATTATTTTGCATAATACTTCCACTAACCATGTTCGTTCCTGAGGCCGAGCTTCCATTGTGGGTCATTTGTTATATTCCAGTTTTTTTGTCGTTCCTTAACATTCTCCCAGCCCCAAAATCCTTTCCTTTCATTGTTCCTTATCTACTATTTGAAAACACAATGTCTGTCACCAAATTCAATGCAATGATTTCGGGGTTATTCCAACTAGGCAGCTCCTACGAATGGGTTGTCACCAAGAAAGCCGGTAGGTCGTCAGAGTCGGACTTGCTTGCTGCTGCTGAGCGGGATTCAAAGACTTTGAATCAGCAACCAATTATTCACAGAGGATCTTCGGAGAGTGAGCTCCATGAATTGAACCGGTTAAAGGAGCAGCAAGAAGTTGTAGTAGCACCCATTAAGAAAACCAACAAGATATTTAAGAAAGAGCTGGCTCTAGCATTCCTCCTCCTCACGGCTTCTGTGAGAAGTCTCCTGTCATCCCAGGGAGTCCACTTCTACTTCCTGCTGTTCCAAGGGATTACTTTTCTCCTCGTCGGTCTTGATCTAATCGGGGAGCAAATGAGCTAAAAGCTTCTTTGATATCAAGACTCTCCAGCACATAAGGACATGCTGGTGCTCGAATACAAATTGTAGATTTATTCTTCCCAACCCAAGTTGGAAGGGTCTCCACTACCATCTTTCAGTCGCATCAAAAAGTTATTATCAAACTGAATAATCTGCATTCTCCACTCAACATATCTATTTACATATTGTTTTTCTGTATCCTTTTCTTCCCCAACCTTTTCCTATTGACCATTCTATATACGATGACATTCAGTTTTTCTCATTTCAGTGCGGGACATTGCAGCCCTTCCATACTTCTCAGATTCTTGATTGTTTGTTACAGCCAATAGTCTACAGGTTGCAGCTAAGAAATTTGTGTTAATGGTTCATATTTCACGCTTCTTTCTCTCAAAGTGTGACATGAATCCTAGTTTCACATAGAATGTACTCGGAGAATCCAAGAGGCAGTAATGTCTAGAAGAGATCTTTTCCCCCTTTCTGTTGATATAATTCATAAAGTGAAACTTGTAAGCTTTAAGTGTCTACTGTGTATACTTATGGTTACCCATTGTCTCTCTCTCTCTCTGTATATCTAACTAGAATTTTTTAAATATGTTTTGTCTATGTTTGTACTCATATAATGCTTTCACCAAGTATATGAGCTTTAACTTTGAGATCAGTTGATTGTAAAACTATACTCAGAATTAAAACAAGTCTTAGGTTCAAGCATATAAATGAATAGACGCCAAGTAATAAATACAAAGCTTTCATCGATTCTACGATGTTAAAACTTTTAGATAATAAGTTATGTTGCTAAACCGAGCATCAAAGTGGTCTATACTAAGTGTATCTAAAAATAAAATATGTAATTTCTAAAGCATCAGTTACAAAATTAGTAGGAAGAGACTGATTCATTAAAATGTATGAAGATTCTGTCTAGAGCTAAGCTTTAAGGAGTGTCAGATTGGTACTTGTAGACAAGACCATTTCCTCTGTCAATATTGCTACTTTTTCCCATCTTGTTAGCAGTGGGAGTGTTTGGTAGTGGTGGCGTGTGATTACTAGAATATTAGTAAATAGTAGCACGTGGGAAATGCAACGCAATGGTGTGACGTCGTGGAAGAATTCATTTAGTGTCGGCAGGCAGGCAGATGAATGTAAGAAACTGGCAAGTACTGGTTACTCGGCGGTACATTTCATTAACACGAATCTAATTATGGAGACTGCATGATTGTGGGCTTGGAAATCTTGGTGGGCACGAGGCTAAATCTGGCTTTTTGATCATGGGGCTACTACTGTTTTGATTGTGACCATTTGGGTCCACGACATTTATAATTTGTCATCCCAAAAACCATATTTAAGAATCTTTGATGTTAGACAACCTACCTGTAGCTTTGTGATTTCTTATGCCACCTTGCACTAGTTTTTGTAGAGAAAATTAGCTGTTTATCGTTAAAATTTTAAATAAAAAATTACAAAAATACAAAGTATATAAAAAAAAACTATCAAAATATCAAATATATATTGTATTTTGAAGATATAATGTCGATAATTTTAAATATATCGCATTTTTAGCTTAAAATATTGCTTAAAAATGAAGAGTCCACAACAAGCCTTAAAATGCGTTTTTCGAGCTTAAAATAGCATCAATTGGGCAAGCTCAAGTTATCTTATTGTAGTATTTGAAAATTGGTTCTTAGAAATATCTAATAATAAGAAAAATTCTTCCTCAATTAAAAGTTATACCTATTTAAGTATAATTGAAAAAAACAATCTAATTTACCATAGATCCATACTTTATTGCATTTATCAAATGTGATAATAGTCTAATACGAATGTCGCAATATAATGCTTATATTGGTTCAATTTTTTCAAGTTGGACTAAACCTATATCACATTTTAAAAATGCGATAATTTGCTATATTTCTAAAATGTAATATAAGTTTGATAATATCTTACTGTTATCATATTTTTTAAATGTGAGGATATCACATTTTAAAAATACGATATATGATTGATATTTTTATAATTTTTTTTTATATATAATTCATAGTTGTGTAAAATTTTTTTAAAATATTAATAGACATGTATTTTACCTAACTTTTGTAGATATACCTTCAGCTGGCACTTGGTGCAAGTGAGCTTTATGATAAAAGATTTATAAGTAGCAATGCACTACCAATGATAGCCAGCATTTTTTAAGATAACTAATATTTATATTTTTTTGTATTGAAATTTTATTCATACTTGTACATTATTAATCTATTTGCATGGTGCATTAATACTATTGAAATTTTTCCAAAGTTTTATTCAGTAGCTTTGGGTAAATAAAGAAAAGAAGCTTGAATGTGCTTCACGCCCATTTCCGAATATGATAATCAATCTCATTTTTCACTTTTTTCCTATCTGTTAGTTGCTCGTTTCATATTTACTCATCTCAATTAATCGAAGGTAAATTTACGTGTAGATACTAATTTTGAACTTCTAATCATTCCTCATTCTTTACTGGAGTCATTATCTTGATTTAACCACAAATATAATAGGAAGGAACCGAGAACTTGCCCATAAGCAACATTGCTTAAGAACATATTTGGTCTATATAATTTTATGCATGACCTTATGAAAATATTGAAAACAGTGAAAATTGCTAGAAGGTTTCCGAATCAGGATCAAACAAAAACACCTAAAGCATAATTTTGTTTCTTGCTAGGTATTTATATATGATTTTTTTTTTCTCCTATTGTTCCGCTACCTATTTAAAATTTGTAACTATTATAATGTTTTATGGCCAAAAAAAAAAAAACGATTGAAATGTTTTTTTCTTTATTTCATTGACCACTTCCGTAGATTCCATTTTTCCTATTTGGAATTGGCTTTTATGATAATTATACGAATTTAGTTCCTCATATCACATGTAATAGAAATTGAAGCCATTCAATCAGGGGTCACTATGAATACTTGATAAACAAAAAGACATTTTCTCATAGCAAGTCCGAATAACATGAAGCTTGATAAGGGCTCAAATCCAGTTTGTTGGTTTTTTCGTTCACATCATAGGCGCATTATGGTCGGCATAGTTAACTCATTTAACCCATTTAACAAAACATATAAAGAATGTATCTTAACACGTTTAACCCATGAGTTAATGCCATATAAGCTAATATGATTAGATGAGCATATAAAATTTAATCCTTTAAATTTAACTATTTCTCTCTTTGAATCCTTGATCTATTTTCTTTTCTTTTTTCTTTTTTTTTTTGAAGTCCAAAAATACCTTAACACTTTCATTATATTAATTCTATTGAAATTCGTAAAATCCTCAATTTTTTGGTACTTTCATTAAGTTAAGGAGTAAATTTATATTTTACTAAAAAAAATATTGTAAAATACCAACACAATAACCAAAGTACCCCTTAGAGACTTCTTTATTCATTTTGCTCCAAACCATTGCCACTCATCAAACTCATTCAGTCAGTCTTTTCTCTCTTCAAACCACACAACATTCATCAATCTCTACTCTCTTTCTCCTCTCTCTACATCTCATAGTGGGAGTCAAATCAATTCACTCCTACTAGCTAAGCCAATAGAAATTTATTCAACACCATCATCTTTATATACTAGAAAGTTGAGAAATGTACGTGAAAGGTACCAATAGAAAAAATATTACTTGGCGAAGATAGAGAAGGCGCTTTTAAAATTAAAGAAAAAGACATTTTCCACACAAGCGTATTCGCTGCTCTATCAGTCGAGAAGTGACTTCTCTATCCAATCCAACATATCAACTTATTTTTGTGTGCTTTCTTCACCTAGAATCAAAGGTAAACAACTCCATATCCCGATTAAATACTTTTTTTTACACAACTCACTTGTATACATGTGAATTAGACAAAATTTATGTTAAGGTTTCATGTTTATGTGAAATTGTAATTTCCATGTTTGACCTTGTTGTTGTATATTGGTATCAACTTTGAAATACGTGATTGGGTGATTTGTTCATAAATTATAAATTGGAATACGTATTACTCATTGTGAAGTTTAAATTAGAGTATGTTAGATATTGTGTATAAAGTGTTCAGTGAAATGCTGAAATGCTAAAATGGAGATAGAGGGTTTTATGGTGCATATTCATATGAATAAGTGATTTCCTCCTATTGTAGTTGTTTTTATATGTATTAGACATCATCAAAACGTATGTATTTTTTTTTAAATTACATATTAGCACATATTATACTTAATGTAGTATTAACATTTAAGAGTATAAGATATCACATATTAAGTGGTCGATAAAATGTAAATTTTAGAATGGAAAATTATATTGTTTAAGTTAAGAGTAAGAATTGCATGAAAAAGAAAGTTACGATGCACGGACCATAATATGCTAATCAAGATACTTATGTTGATGTGGATAGGATAGAAATAATCGGTACAGTGAAATTTATAATTATGCTCATGAAAATATTTTGAGGGAAAATTCGAGATCAGAATACAACTAAGACTCAATAAAGATGTTAAAAGTAAAAACAAATGCAAACTTCTCAAAATTGTTGGAAAGGGTTTATCATGTGTTAGGATCGATGTAAGTGAAGGTGGAGTTAAGAGATTATACCAACATCTTAACGCTTCTTTTGGAGTTGTATTTAACTCCTTGATTGCCATCAAAGATGACAATTATCTCAAAAACTTATTTAAGATGACTAAAATATTTAGGCAAACCCACATTCACAAGTTATATGTAAGGATCACGAATCAAGAGGAGCCCCATGGTAAAAGTAACACATATGCCTCCAACTTAATTTAATAAGCCAGTTAAATATGAAGATGAGCCGCTATCCATGTCTGCCCCTACATGGGATGATGATACTACATTCAATGAGGCAGTCAAACCGATATTTCAAAAAGAAGTTTTGCAATATCAAGCAATTCATTGATTGGGGGGGGGGGGGGGAAGGGGGTGTATAAATGAAGAAGATGATGATGATGATAATTTTGAGCCAAACGAGGATGACGAGGATGATGATTATGACAACAACGATGATGTTGAAATTGAGATGCTTCTACCACCTTCGATTATTCATATGATAGGTGTTAATCATTCTTACATGCCGAAGATATTACCTAAACACCCTTACTCCTCTAGCTCAAGTTTAATAGAGTCCACACCAACATCTAGTCACCCTCTAGAGGTTCAAACAATTCGATCTGTTGTTAAGGGTGCAATACCACTCTTCAACAAGGGTGAAGACGATGGCTACTTGCAATTTGAGAGGAGCATTAACAAAGAGTTCAACAACATACAAGCTAGAGAAAACCTACACATAAGTATGAGATTCAATGAGTAAAATGAATTAGTGAGAGTTGTGATGCATTACCACATCAAGCATCATGTAAAATTCATATCAATGGAATAAAAATAGAACAAGTATTCAATCATGCATACTAAGCACAAAAGAGGATACAAGTAGAGATTAAGGGCATGTAAGAAAAAGTTAGAGGGCATATGGGTCGTAACAAGACTAGCAAGAACTCATACATACGTGAATGCATTAATAACTCTAGCCCACTTGCGATTGGATTCAAATACAATGGAAGGGAGTTTTTAGATGTTATTAGAGAATACCCTAATACAAAAATTTCTCGATTCTGTAGTATTATTAGCAACTGATTCGGGTATATAGTTACCAATAAAAGGTTATGGTCTTGAAAAATAAAGGCTATTGAAACAGTCTATAGTCACTAAGAGAGATTATATAACGATCTTCTAAGACTACTCAATGCTATACATATGAGCAATTACAGGACAAAGGTTGAGTGAATGTGAGGTAGGTCGAGGGAATCGAAGGTAATGGAGTTACAATACATTTGGTGGTTTTTTGGCCCATGCATAGAGGTATGAAAGTTCTATAGGCCCATTTTTACAATTGATGAAACATTTTTATATGGAAAAATACTATCATAAACTGCTCATTACAATCAGCGTCGATAGTGTGAACCACATAGCCTTCTAGCCTTTGCATTAGTAGATGACGACACAGTAGAGGCGTAGGGTTAATTTCTTAGAAATCCAAGACAACATGTCTATGACAAGAGAGCAAGCCAAAAGATCATATGCCTTATATCAAATAGAGATATAGGTATCCAATCAACTTTAAAGAGGGATGAAATTAGATAGAAACCTCCCTTTGCAATTTGGCGTTGGTATATATGACACATTACAAGTAATTTCAACAAAATACACAAGAACTAGCAATTTAAGAAGTGAGCAACTTTTGGTACAATGCAAACTCAACTTTAGAAGTTTGAGAAGTGAATGGAGAAAGTCCTAAGTTTGAAGCTTGATGCCCTTGATTGGTTCTAGCCTTTGCCGATGAACCAGTAAACACTTACACATGATAGGAGTTATCAATTTATATATATGACATCGAACTTTGTGGAAGCTTATAATAGGGTTTTAAAAAATGCCTAAAAGTTACCTGTTACAGCACTAGTAAGGAAGATCTTCTATAACTATATACTATCTTGGGATAAGAGACACGATGAGGTACTAAAGTAGGTCACTAGAAATCAACTCTTTACGAAATATGCTGTAGATATGTTAGAGGAGTAAGTGCAGCGAGCAAGTTCTCACTGTGTGGTGTGGTTCAACAAATATAGCAAGTTGTATGAGGTTATGACAAGTAACAAGCACGTAGACAGCGAGATGAAATGAGGTAGTCATATGCAAACAGTTGACTTCAACAACCGCATATGTACTTGTAACAAATGGTAATATATAGGGTCCCTTACTCACATACAATAGCTATGGCCAAATTTAAGCCGTTTAACGTTATGTCCTCAATCACATTAGTTGACATTTATTACATATTTATACAAATTGTCTAACAACCTTATATAGATGACCTCCTCTAGATCATACTAGACTATTACAGACATAGCAAAGTTATGTGAACAGCTCAAGTGCTCCCGATATGCTTTTACATTATCGAGTATTACCATACGAAGTGAATGGTGCACCAATTTAAGGGATTGTAGAAGGTTCCCTCAAACTATGACAAGGATAAGGTAAAGTGACTACATTACATCAACTTGAGGGGTTACACTGATGTCGATTGGATAAGCTACCACATAGGATATATCAACATTTAAAATGATAAACATGCTTGTGTGCTACATATAGAGGAACCTAAAAGTACCAAGCACAGCTAAAGGCAATGGTACAAGACCATTATGTGCCATTACATTAGTCATAATGGAGCTCTACTTAGGGAATTAGTAAGTATATGTATGCCACCTATTATTCATGTTTCATTGTCATACACCAACTTATATTAATGCTCCTTCATTTTACAAGTCAAGGAGTTTTAGTAATTCTAGATATCCATAGACAAGCCCAATTAGATCACCGCTTAAGTATATGTAAATTCAAGGGATGTAGTTATTAGAGGACCACACTCCAATTACATTGTACCCGCTTCATTTAGTTGAGGCGCAAGTACAAGAGCAACATGACTCAAACAAGCCAGATTGCAACTCTTCAAATCCACCTAGGTGCGGTAAGCATACAAGGATGAGGGGCATTACACAATAGTAAGGACGAGGTTCACCAAAGCCTGATACTATGAGGCCATCCGATGCCTCTATATCAACCATTAAGTATCCTAATGTAGGGACAATGTTTTCATAGGCTCTAATTACTTCTAATAAAAGCAAGTCTAAGTAAAGGTTAACTTTCAAGATAGCTCGTGTATTCACTAAAAGTAAAAAAAGAAGGAATTAGCCTTATACATTATTTTGTTTTATATGAATTACAAATTTAACATTTCTGGTTACATACATTTTTATATAAAAATGCTTCTTCCTATTTCTTTGTTTACTCTAACTATATTACACTTAAACATTTGATTTCCAATTTTTTGTTACCTTGTTATAGTTGTATACGTAGATAGTGATTAGAAGGATAAGTAATGAGTTCGGCGAAATGTGGTGGAGTTTGGAGTTGCTTATCCAAGATAGAAGTGGAGTGTAATTATTTAGACTATTTTCAATTTGGTTTTACTTAAATTTTAGTAGGTTAAACTAATTTGTATATATGAACACTTACTACACTTACTAGCTATTGTATAATAAGTATTTCTATAGAAAACACCTTCTCAAAAAACACCTTCTTATTTAGTGTATCAAAAAGGAAAGTGCTTTCCTCAAAAGTACCTTCTTCTTTAATGTGTAAAAGAAGAAAGCATTTTCTAAGAATATGCATTCTCTTTTGATATATTAAAGAAAAAAGCGCATTTCTAGAATAAGCCTTCCTCTTTAACTTCGAAAAAAGGGAAAGAAGCTTTCCTATAAAACGTCTTCATTATTAACGTATTACAGAAAAAGGCACTTTCTTAGAAAGCGCATTCCTCTTTAATTTCAAAAAAGTGAAAGGTGATTTTAAGAAAAGTATTTTTCATATCTCTGACAAGTAATATCTTTTACCCAAGCCCTCTTTTTTTGAATTTTTTTTCCTCCCTAAAACCATATAACACAAAAAAGTTGGACAAAGATCATAAGAGACAAGAAATTTTAATAGCATGTGACGAAGATAAAGACATCAAAAATAATACATATTCAAGATATCTATCATATGTAACTCATATAACACGTTAAATGTCAAAAAGGATGCTTATACAATTTTGTGTTGTGCTAACAAAATTTACCTAAATCAAAATAGCCTTTATAATGCTTTTAATAATGTTGATCTCTTCCCTAAATTTTTTCATCCTCTATTTAAATATGAATGTAAACGTTGCTTGCTGAGTAATTCTTAATCAAGCATCATAACATATAAACATGTGCTCAAATTGGTTCTAAATCATACACCACTCATTGATTCAACCTTTTGAAAACCATTAAGCCGGCAAACCTTCAAACCATCAATCCAATTAAACCAATGATTTAAGGCAAGACCAACCTCAAAATAGAAGAAAAAATGAATGAGAGTATTCCTCGTTAGCTTTTCACCTAAAATTATTACTTTCTTGGTTTTGAGAGAGAGAGAAAAAGAGTAAAAAGAAATGGTTTTTGAAAATTAGAGATTCACTTTTAAACTTTTCAAATCAACATTGACAAAAAGTTTTTACTTTAAAAAAATATAGAATTTGCATTTTTTATCTAATTTAAAATTGACCAATATACTAAAAGTTTTCTAAAAAACCATACCAAGCTATAGCATTTTAATTCTGACTAACAAATACGTAAACACCTCAAGATGACTTTAAAAACAATAAAAAAAATTTTCCCACTACCCTTAATTTCTTCACATGTAAAATGACTTTTTTATATCATTATAACACTTTAATTTATAATTCTATTCAATATCTGTACTCCAATCTAGGAAATCATATTTTACAATATATAATTACAATTTATAATTATGTTGTAATTTATTTTTCCATTTAGACAATATATTCCAAAGTCCAAATAAAAAATCTTAGTATTTCACAATTTCTATCACTTTAGATGGTTTTATTTAATATTGTAATATAACATTGTGTGGTCCACACAAGTCATTTGGAGATCGAAAAAGAAAAAAAATAAATAAAACTTTCGATATATAAGAAAGGATATAAATTTTTAAATTGAATTAAAAAAAGAAAAAAAAAGTCAAATAGTCTACAAATCATTTTAAAAAATAAGAAAAATTCCAAAAAAGATTTAAAAAAAAAAAAAACAATCGTTCAAGGGTTGCTTAACCTAACCCTTACCCTTAAACCAATAAACTAAACTTAGTTCACTCCCCTTCTAATTCATGAACTGATGATTTGGGACTAGTTTCAAACCAAGTCAACCTAGCACACATCTAGCTACCAACTTCTCATTAGAAAAAATGATGAACTACAATAAGATAGGTTCAACCTAAGCAAAAGGCCCAACAAAAACAAAAGAGAATATATTTATGTATATGTATATATGTACACATATATATATATATGTACATACATACATTTAAGATTCATAACAAATAACACAAATTTTACAAGACTTTCTAATTTTCCTATAATGTCGTATTTGTTATGCAAAAATTAACCAGATTAGAATCGTAATTTTAAATACCATTCTCTTTTCTCATATTTAAAAATGCATTTAAAAGACTAAACCATAATTTCATGGAATTCATCAATTACGACAATATAGGGGAATTTGATTATGTTTTTAAAAAGGCAAAATCACAATTTTATTTTTCCTTCATTATTTAAGATCAAGTAATATTACTTATTAAATCTTCAAACAATTTATAAAATTCAATGAATATGAACATTTGCAACAACTAACACCATCTATACATTTTATTTCATTCTATAAACATCTATAAACACAAGATAAGATTTCATTTCAATCCTTATTTTATTTCAATCCAATCTACTTTATTTTAAACTATTCATTCATACCAAATGTAAAGGGTAAATCATCCTTTAGATCCCTAAGCTTCTACCTAAAGATTTTTTACTTTGATTCTCCCCTCTTTGAATATCATCTCTATTTTATAAAACTTCAATTGGAAAAAACATTTTAATTACCTAAAAACTATATATCATTTTTTTATATAATTACCCAATAAAATATACAAATCATTCTTATATAATTATCCAAAATATTTTTTTTATAAATAAGCCTTTTTTAATATAATTACCTAAAAAATATATAAAACATTTTTTCAGATTAACATACCTCTGCGCAACGATAATGGTTCGAATTTTTAGTTACCAAAAGAATATATGTATAACATTTTCCATCTACCCATTAAACCCATTCACCAGTAACAACTTGAATTAGGTCAAAAGCACTTAAAAGCTCTCCTAAACAGGTTGGCTCTGCTTAACAGGACCCATCATGAATTAATTCAGAGTGAAGCAAATGTCTCCTATTCTTCTAGAAAAAAATTACATAAATATATATCATAAATCATATTTCAAAAATACAATATTGAAAATAATTAAATGTATATTACATCTTTAAATGTGATATAAATATATATATACCTATATCGCATTTAAAAGATACAATTTTAATATAATCAAATATAGATTATATTTTTAAAATACAACATAAGTACAAATACCTAATTACATTTAAGAGACGCAAAATAGGTTTAATAAATTAGTAATATCTATTATATATTTGACAAATACATAATATTTATTACATTTAATGGTAAAGTAAAATTCTCATTAATTCATATATGACCCACTTACACAGCACCCCTAATACTAATGAAACACACCCACACACACTGCATCCTAGTTGGTCTGGTATCTTCATATACGGAGTGACAGGATAACGTCCTTCACAGCCATGTACATGTAACCGAAAAGCTCTGTATGTACCACCTCTTAGTACCGTTAACGCTCGCCACTCCCCTCAAAGAACGTGGAAGCTGACACTCCCAATTCTTAAAAGCATTAAATCCTAAGCCCCATCACATTATTAGCAGTCAAAATCTAACAGTATCGAGTCCGTACACATCAAACTGGAGAGAGAGACACAGGTTGCAGCTAACCTAGAAAGCGAATCTGGGCCGACACTTCGATATTGCAACAATCGTAAGAACGAAGGATAAAACACAACTCACTTTTAATAGAACCCTACATGGCTATCTAGAAATCTTCTATAAGTCACCTTGAAGTCGCAAGGAATTTTCATGATAAATCTTGCTTGCTGCTGCCAAGGATGCATAGGCCGGTTGCTCTCAAACATTCCAAAACAGCCACACTATTTATACAAGTACAGCATACGGTGTTCGGCAGTAGTCACTCTTTTCTATATAGGGGTTCTTAAAAATAACAGGCCAATAAACAAGCCTGATTCAGAAATTATGTTGGAAAAAAGGGCATCGAGATAAAATTCAGGCTAGGCAAATACAAATTAAAGCTGTCAAGTCAACAAGGCATAAGCAAAAAAAATGATTAGTCAGTCATAAGGAGAAATATTTTTTTTCTTTTACAACAGTCCAAAAAGAAACGCAAAAGATTGGACATAAACATTTATGGCAGCTACCCAGCATTTTGAATAAAGAAACCATCTTTTAATCAATTATATGGCACCAAACCAGCGCAGACTAAAATGATGGAACTAGACTGAGTGCCTGACTTGCAAGCCATGGACAGAAAGTCCACCTGGAGAGATCAGGCTACTGCCAGCAGCTTCCAGTGTAGAATTCATGTTGAGCTTACGTGAAGAAGACTATTCTCAAAAGAAATAGCAGACATCCTGACTGCCAATGAGCTCTTTCAGAAATCAGTAAGCCCAGAAAGATCATGAGCTAAAAATCCAACAATTCCAGGAGCTCTCCAAATGGGAAAGAACTCTTGAATCAACTAATAAGCCCATGGCTACCAAACAAAAAGGATAAACCAGGTCCAAGAAGTTCACAGCCCGCTGCAGTGTATATATATGTTATACAGCCAAAATAAAGCACATGCCTTCTTGAAGACAATGAACTGATGGTTGTTTTAGATCAACCGGCAAGGAAAAGGCTGACTGAAAACCTTAAATTGTCAGTTTGGTGAAAAAAAAAAAAAAAAACCCATTAAATATCCTATATAAGAACGGAGTAATGGTCCAGGGTCCAATATCAAAAGATGGATGAGGTAAATATCTTTCTTTCAAGATCAAGCTTATTCAACCATCACACCCCTGGCATTCACCTAACATTCCAGCTTTTGACAGAACAGATATTACCTGTTGGTAGAGCATTTGAAGCAGCTCGGCGACCTTTTAATCTAACAAAAAAATGTCCACTATAATTGAGAAGGGTGCATCAAGCTGGAGAAAGAGAAAACAGAAGCATCTAGAGACGTAGCCGGCTGGGACCCACAATCTATCAAAATTGAAGATCCCAAAGCAGGGCAGCGAAGAACCACAGAAGTGCAGAAGCAAAAAACCAATGAAGCAAACCGAGACGATACCTCGACAAGAAACAAAAGGCATGGGAACTTTAGCAATGTTCTTTAAGCTCACATTAGAACAATAATTTAAGAGCAAATACTATGGTTCCTTCTGCCTAGATATGATTAGAATGATTTTCCATGTAATAAAAGAAGAGAACATACGCAGAGGTAGGAAACTTATCCAAAATCCAAGAGAGGCTGAGGGCGTGCCCCGATTAAAACAAAGTCGTAGCAAATCCAAAACTAATTAACACACTCGACCATGCATCTTGAAAAGACCAGCATCAGAGCTCGCACATTCAACTCCTACTGCGGCGCCGATCCCTACCATTCCTGGTTTTTCAACAATCAAAGAACCATAACTTTTAGGGAAGGAGCATTTATTTATCACATGTCAAATACCAGCTAGTTTCAGATATCCTTTGCATAGATAAATATTTGTAGAAGCAAACGTAACAAACAAAACTGCGAAAATACAAACACAAGAAAGCAAGTGTAAATCAAGGAGACCATCTCAATGCTCACCCTTCTGGAAATGGAGAAGAAAAAAAACAAAAAGCATGCGCGGCTGACAAATCAAGAAAAAACATCAGCCCCACAGACACCCACCCACCCAACCCCCCCCCAACCCCCCCCAACCCCCCCCCCCCCCCCCAACAAAAAAAAAAAAAAAAAAAAATCTCCCTCTTTGAATGAAAACCACATCAACATTACATTGTTAATCATAAAGTATGAGATCACATCCAATGAAAAAATTAAAATACAAGGAGAGAGAAAGGAAAAAAAAGGCCTCACCCGTTGGCATATGGCAGCTCCTCGCGTCCACGATGAGGTGGAGACCTGCTATAGCTTCGACCACGAGGTGAATAACTGCGACGTCTCGGGGATCGACCATGTGGACTGTAACTCCTGCATAGCAAATGTATGGAAAAGAGAGCATATAACATTAACCACGACACACCACATTTGCAATTGAAAATGTACTTGAGAGCATTCTTGCAGGATCAACATAAAATTCAAAAGTTTATAAAGGGAGATTTCATGATTTATAGGAAAATAAAGGCAAATCAACAACAATTGCATTATATGAAATAGGTCAACTTCTTTCAACATACCTTCTTCCGTAACTTGGGCTTCTACGGTACCTAGGACTGCGACTGCGGCGCCTACCTGATCCTACACGCAGGCGGCATTCCCGTGCAAAGTGACCAGGTTCACCACATTCATAACATTTCAAATCAGAACCTCCAGACCTGCCACGGCCTCCACGCCCACCACTAGAATTGTGAGAAAGCTCAACTCGCCATCCATTCTTACCTAAAAAAAGTCACACAACAATTAAGTAACAGGGGACTATTCAAGAAACACCAGAATTAGGTCTAAACCAGAATATATCATTCAAGAAAAAGATTGAACGCCAAACATGAATTGGATACCAACAAAAAGAGGGGGAATAAAGATGTAAGGATTCTTTGCCTGAAATGCAAGCTCCTATTGAACACATATATTACAAATATTAAGTTATTGAACTCATATATTTAGCCACAAAGAGACAAGTACATAACAATTCACACTTTGGGAGAATGAAAGTTAAAAATCTATCTTAAATTTTCCAAATAGCTCATAAGCGTATTATCATCTGGGCTGAGCATGACATTGTCAAACAAGACCACAGCATTTTAAACCTATAAGGAACTAATCAGCTTTGTCCAAAACTAATTGCAACACTGAGATGAGCAGGGAGCCTCTAGTCCCATAAACAAGGCCTCTAGTTGGAAGAAGAAATGAAAGTAGGTATCTTAATTCATTATCATAAAGAATCTTGACTGCTGGTACCGGCACCACACTAGCAAGTAAAGATGCCCACAAGAACTGTGAACAAAGGATCAGCTTGTCTAAATCTAATCACCGTATGAAGATGAAGAAACAATCTAATCACTAAAGCAGGAAAGGACATGAGCCAGAAGAAGAAAGAGAAGTTGAAACATTATTTGTGATCAGAGAGAATCTTGAACACTGCTACCAACACCACACCTTGAGGCAAAACCTGTCAAGTTCTTGTGAAATTACTGAGATTTGGCTTGTAGAAATGAAAAATAAAGGATACCATTCATACCATCCAGTTCACGGATAGCATCCATCGCATCCCTCCGATCATCAAAGTCGATGAAGGCATATCCAGGCGGTCTCCGAGCAACCCAGACACTACAATCCACACGTGCTAAAAGTAAGAACATTTGATATACAAGAGGAGAAGTAAAAGCAGCAAAGATTATAACAACAAAAGAGATGTCTAGTCAGTCCACCCATTTTTTCAGTTAAAGATACAAAACCACCAAGTTTGTTGTAAATAAATAAAGATACATTTAGTGGCACCACCTATTTACATAAGCTTAAATTCCATTCATGTCATATCATGGCATTATAAGAGTCTACCATCTCAGACCATAATTTTCACAATCCTACCATTATTTCTTAAATTTTGGTTCTCTAATAATAAAGACACACAGAATGATCTCCACCAGGCAATTCAAGTAAGTAGGAGCATTGCTGCTCTGCTCCAAAATATCTCAGCTAACAGAATTCTGTTAACTAAGCAACTCACTTGAATCATGAAGCACATCTCCAAAAATTGACTTTAAATAGACATAGGCTAGCGAAAAAGAATCCATTATTAAGAAAAGAATGATATGAATAAAGCAATAAAAATGACAATGCTAACTCACACAAGAAGTAATGAGTAGATGACACATTAAAGAGAAGCTTTTTCATCAACAAAAAGTCCAGACAGAAAGCACAGACAGCATTTTTAAATAGACATGATAAATTTTGCAGTAAACATCAGCTTGAAGAGTTTATTTTTAATTCCAATTACATGAAAGAATGCAACTTAAAGTGGAGTAGAATTCCATGGAACTCAATCCAACAGCTGCTTGAAACTGAATTAAGAGTTCCCTATCAAACCATGATGGTTGGATGATACATGACAATGGCGCTCTTTTTGTAGGAGAGTATTGGAATAGCACACGGTTAACCAATTGTGCGCACGCACATGCACACACACATCCCAAAATCTACAGACAAAGATGTACCTTCTTATAACTCCAAAAACGCGAAACTCATCTTCAAGATCTCGTTCAGAAACACGAGAATCCAAATTACCCACGTATACACGAGCCATTTGCCAGATGTACCTCTAAACAAACAAAAAACAGAGAAAGATTCAAGAAGAAATACATGGAAACCATTATTTTACAAGAAAGTAAGTTTCTTAATTATCAACAAAATTCTTCGATAGTGTGAAAAACATACTAAAATTTGCCCCCAACAGCATGAACTAGCGAGAAATAGAACATGCTTACAATTTCTCTTTCGTAGCGGAATTAGGGCAGCTTACGAGTGCATAACTTACAGATAATATAACCGTACCAGTTTCATCTAGAAAGCAAAACATACATTTTTCGAACGGTAGCCAAACGAGACAACAAAAAATTTTAGATATATATGTACATAATATATTCATATTCTTCTACCATAGTTCGATTTGATATGAAAAACATGGGTATGAAAAAAGGAGAGAGAAAGATCAACCTTGAACAAGCACAAGGCGGCAAAGAGTGAACTTCGTCTCTCAGATCTTTGAAGAATCGATGGTAACCCTAGAGAGAACAACTGACTAGGGCTAGAGAGGATACTGAATAGGGTTTCGAGTATCCTTGATTGGCAAAAGAATATGAGGAAGGGGAAAAAGAAAAATACCTTCTACGCCAAACGACATCGTTGCGTGGATACATTCAAGGTTTTAGAATTAGAGGCCCATTGGACCTTAGAAGGACTTTGGGCAGTGCCTGGCCTCCTCACCTCCGTTTCGCGCTCGTGTTAGATTTGTCCCAACTTGGCCCATGATATTTCATCACCTCCGTTTCACCGCACGGTCCGTGAATGCAAGTTTAAATAGTGAATATATTTTTAAAAGATATATATACATAATATAATGTTTTATGTACTATGTACGATTCGTTGAATATTTAACAGGAAAAAAACACAAGAAAACTCTCTCTCTCTCTCACTACCCCTCCTCTAATCAACATGTTTCGCTTACTAACTTATGTACAATATATATAATTTTCACATAAAAAATTACTTGAGATGAATTATTAACTTATATCAAATTCTAAAATTATTTAATAATTTGGAATAGTTTTTGAAACTATATTATAATTTTACAAATATATATATACTATTGAAATGAATAAATGATATTATAAAAGATAGAATATAAAAATGGAAAGAGTTTTTAAGATTATATATTATAATATGATATGTTAAAAAATTATGGGCAAGCATTAATGATATAAACAAATGATATATAAAAAAGGAAAGAGTTTCTAAAATTATATATTATAATATGATATGATATAGAAAATAAATTATGAAAATATATTAATGATATAGTAAAAAGATGAAATATAAAAAAAATAAATAGTTTTGAAAATTATATATTATAATATGATTTGGACATAGTTTTCACTCATTAATAGTTCACTTGCTTTTTTAAATAAAATAGAAGGGAAATGGAAAAGTTATACATTAAGATATATTGTTAAATTGGCTAAAATTTAAATTGCAATATTACTTTATGTAATTTCTTGTGGTATAGAATAGTTATTATAATATTGGTTTCATCTCATTAATTAAGTATTAAATTGAAATTACAATAATAAATACTAATTATATCCCTATTGGTCTTATATTAATTGAAAGTGTAGACACTTAATTAGGGCACGACCAAGTTTTTCATGTTTTTAGATCTTAGCTAGCTCAAAGGAAAACTTGATCGTGCCCTAATGAGTTGATTAACCAAGGGCTTCATGAAAAGACATGAAAAGGAGAGAAAGAAAGTGACGGCTTGTTATAAGTTTTTCCATTCATTTTCCAGTCCATCTCATCCATAGTGCCCAAATTTTCAATTTATGTTATAAATAGTAAATTTCTCAAGTCAAGAGTTTTTTTTCGAGTCAGCTATGTTTCTTAGCCAATAAAGTTTAAGCGAGTCCGAATGGTGCTTATTCTTTATCCATTTTCTCAAGGATATAGCCAGTTCATAAAGCATTGTTCCTATCCATATCTTCTTTAACGCTTTAGCCAGTTTATGAAGTGCTATCCAAATTCATATTCTCATTTAGGAATTTAGCCAGCTCATAGAGTACAGTCCCAATCTAAAGTTTCTTAAGCTTCCGGCTGGCTCCCAAAACATAGTCCCAATTTATAATCTCCTAAGGAGCTAGCCAACTCGTAAAAGCGTAGTCCCAATCCAGAGTTTCTTAAAGTCCCAATCCAAAGTTTCGTCTAACTCACAGAACGTTACCTGACTCAAAATTTCTTCAAGGGATTTAGCAAGCTCAAGAAGCGCTATCCCAATTCAAGTTTCTTCATTCTTCAGGTCTTAGCCAGCTCAAAGGGCGCTTTGACCGTCTTGGTTATTCAGCTCATTAGGGCATGACCAAGTTTTCTTCCTCTTTAGGTTTTAGTTAGCTCAAAAGGTGCTTTGACCGCCTTAGTTAGTCAGCTCATTAGGGCACGACCAAGTTTTTTTCATATCTTTAGGTCTTAGCTAGCTTAAAAGGTGCTTTAACCGCCTTGGTTAGTCAGCTCATCAGGGCACGACCAAGTTTTCCTTCATTCTTTAGGTCTTATCCAGCTTAAAGGACGCTTTGACCGCCTTGGTTAGTCAGCTTATCAGGGCACGATCAAGTTTTTCATGTTTTTAGGTCATAGCTAACTCAAAGGGCGCTTTGACCACCTTGGTTAGTCAGCTCATTAGGGCACGACCAAGTTTTCCTTATTTCTAGGTTTTAGCCAGCTCAAAGGGCGCTTTGATCACCTTGGTTAGTCAGCTCATTAGAGCACAACTAAGTTTTCTTTCATTCTTTAGGTCTTAGCCAGCTCAAAGGGCACTTTGACCGCCTTGGTTAGTCAGCTCATCAGGGCACGATCAAGTTTTCT
The DNA here is from genome assembly GCA_024138005.1 of Lumnitzera racemosa. NCBI lineage: Eukaryota > Viridiplantae > Streptophyta > Magnoliopsida > Myrtales > Combretaceae > Lumnitzera > Lumnitzera racemosa. Next base: position 43,615,204 of record JAMXBC010000007.1, read on the forward strand.
CATTTTTAGGTCTTAGCTAGCTCAAAAGGCGCTTTGACCACCTTGGTTAGTCAGCTCATTAGGGTATGACTAAGTTTTCTTTGTTTTAAGTCTTAGCCAGCTTAAAGGGCACTTTGACCGCCTTAGTTACTCAGCTCATTAGGGTACGACCAAGTTCCTTCATTCTTTAGGTTTTAGCAAGCTCAAAGGGCGCTTTAACCGCCTTGGTTAGTCAGCTCATTAGAGTACGACTATGTTTTCATCATTCTTTTTAGGGATTTTTGCCAACCCATAAAGGCGCTACCCCTCGCTATTCTACGCTTCAAACTAACCTTGGTCAAGTGACTTAACGTTCCTTAGGATAGAGTTATCCCAAGGCAAAAACGGTGTCTCTTTTGTCTTTGTGGCAAAGTTTTACTTAAACTTCACCACAAAGAGGGGCAGCTGTAGATACCTAATTTTTATTTTTACAAAAAAAAAGGGTCCTAATTCAAAAAATAGAAATAAAAATAAAAATTTGAAAAAAAATGATGAAAATAAAAAAAAATGAATGAAAAAAGAAAAAATATATAAAGATTTTTATAGGAAGAAAATTATTTTAGAGTTAATTGTTTTAGTTTAGCTTAGTTCAAAAATTTTATTTTAATGAATCGGATAGTTTAAATATAATTTAATTGTAATGAATATTCATGAGAATTTAGTTAAATCAGATTTGAATTTATTTGAATCTAGTTTAATTACTTAGACTCTATAAATACGCAAACACAGTCAGAAAAAAAAAGAAAAAAAAAAGAAAAAGAGAATAACCACGTTTGTTGATAGCAATAACAGCCACAACGTCGAATAACAATTGAGCAGCACTGTCCAGCATTATCGATCCAATATTGATCTGCACGTCTCCTACAACAGTAGGCCTGAAGTCTATGTAATTGATCGATCACGCCCCAAATTGCTCTTATCCGTGGGTGCTTTACACAACCCAACCGCACGAAACCAAGGTTTCGCGACACCAAACAGCAACAATCTCTCGCCATCCATCAACACATATACGTCCACGATCTATTGACCATCCTATACTGACCACTGACGAGCAGCCGCACACTCTTTCTCCCCGACGAACTCAATCCACTGTCTCGTCCCAGTAGACTTAATCGTGCACGAGTACTCCCATTGTCTTAGTATTAGTTCTTGTACAAGTTTATTATATAGAATTAATTTATTTCGATAGATAGTTGTATACATTAGTTTAGGGATTGCTAGGATTGGGCATATTTTATGATTTGGTTTTATTTAAGAATTTATCATATAAAAGGTTGTTTTTCTTTAAATAAAAATTAATAAAAGACCCTTTTTAAAAATAGGATTGTTAGAGCAAATTTTTTTATAAAATAATAACATTTAAGAATTAGGACCCTTTTTGTAAAAAAAAAAAAGAACAATTACACATTTGTTAAAAATACGCTCGAACCCACTCCTCAAACCAATTCTATAGTTGTGCACGTAATAGGATTGGGGATCCAATCAGTTCCCTTTCATTAGCTTTGTGTGCTTTGCCTTGTAGACACATAATAGCGGTTTTTTAATTATTATCTATAACTTGTCTTATTTATTTATTTTTATCTCACTTAGTATATGTGCAGTTATTTTTAAGACTTGTACTAATTTATTTTATTTTTATCACATCTTTAATTGCTAGTAATTAGTTATAGCATTAGTGTCTAGTGAATATATGTTAAGTTTTAGTTTATTCATTTTTTATTATTTTTCTTTTTAGATTTTATATTTTCAAAATGATATTTTTATAAAATCTCATATTTTACAAAATCTTGTTCTTTGCATACTGTATTAATTTAGAAAAATTGCATTAGGCATGTTAAGGCCTTCTAGATAAAAAAATCATTTTGGTGTTCATAAAATAAAAAAAAATCTTTAATTGACTCTTTTTTACGGCAAAACATCTTTTCCACAGTTTAGATATCTTTTCCATAGTTTAGATTTCTTTTTTATTATTCAGACATCTTTTCTATGGTTTAGACATTTTTTCTATAATTTAGATTTTTTTTCTATGGTTTAAACATCTTTTTCATAGTTTAAATTTATTTTCTATAATTCAGACATCTTTTCTATAATTCAGATTTTTTTTCTATAGTTTAAACATTTTTTTCATAGTTTAAATTTCTTTTTTATGGTTTAGGCATTTTTTCTATGATTATGCATCTTTTCTATGTTTAGACATCTTTTCTATGGTTAGACATCTTTTCCATAATTTAGGCTTCTTTTCCATAATTTATGTATATTTTTTATTGTTTAGGTTTCTTTTTCATGATTTAGACATCTTTTCTATAATTTAGATTTTTTTATTCTATAGTTTAAATATCTTTTTCATAGTTTAGGTATCTTTTCTATGATTTAGACATGTTTTTTATGGTTTAAACATCTTTTCTATAATTTAGGTATCTTTTCTATGATTAAGAAATATTTCTCTTTTTTATGTTTTAAGCATCTTTTATATATAAAATATCCATCATGTGGAACATTGCATATTTCATAAAATCTTTAGGGTTTTTCTTGAAAATAAAAAAAAAATTATCACTTAGTTGTTTTTAAATAAAAATCTTAATTTGGGACTTTTCAAAAATTAGGTTTTTAGGTTTTTTTTTATAATTAGAAATAAAAATTAGGCTTCTAGTGATTTTTCTTAATAAAAATAAAATGGTTAATAAAAACGCAAATTTAACTAATCATTTTCTATAAAAAGAACCAACACATTAAAGTTTTCGGAAAAAACTACGATCGTCTGATCCTGGTTAGTGAGTATGTAGGCACCTTCGGGGCAACGATAAAATATGTAGAAACTTAGGTCCCTCTTTTTTTCTCCCTTTTGATTTTATTTATTTATTAAATATTATAATTAGAAGAATAATCTTAATTTCGGTAAACAAATAGTGGTACTCATTAAGAGTTTAATAGGTTAGCCTCCGAATTTGGAACCCTTTGGTTCTTCATTTAAAATTGAAATTAAAGACCGGTAGTTAAATCGTAATTTATCCACCCAATTGGTTACGGTTTCTTTTTCTTTTCCCAACTTCGGTCGAGTAGCGACTCCAAAAATTATTTTCAATAAAAAACCAAAATTTCTCAATTTCTTTAGTCGATGATTAATATTAAATGGGTTATGGTTTAGTACTGATCAGAAATGGGGAAATTAATTTTTAAATAAAAGAAATCGAAAAATCAGACTCGACAGAAAGCATAATTGTCCATCTCTTATAATATGATTTAGATAAAAAAAAAAAGAAATTGGAAAAAAGGGAAACAAGAGGCAAGAAAAGAGAAGGAAAGAAAATAATAGTTGTTAGGATTAAAAATAAAGAGGAAATTATGATTGTGAATGGAAAGTTATTAAATTCATTTTTTAAACTTACTAAAACATTAAAATGCTCATGGAAATTTTAAATGTCTTTAACTAAAATGGTAGTTATGTTTTCAAATTCTCCCCATGCTAGACATAATGGTTTTCTATATAAGTAGCAAATTTTTCTTCTCTTTCCAAATAAAACAAAGAAATTGGAGGAGAATTTCTTTCCCTAACTTCAAAAATAGTGTTGAACCTTTTATTTTCTTTCCTCTCAAAGGATGACAAATATTCCCTATGGATAGAGATGAGCGGTATCGTACCCTACCCTATAAATATTGGTTCTTAAGCTCTTTTACCATACTTTACTCTATAGTACTTTAGAACCACTTTTATATATTATATAGGATATTGGGTACCTTATGGAATTTGAAAATTTTTTTATTTTCCTTATAAATTTCAACATGCTAGCTCTTTATAAAAAGCCGACCCTTTTTAGTAGCTCTCCCTTAGATTTTCTTAATGGCTTCTACATTCTCATCATTTCTACTATATATAAGAAACAATTTTCTTTTGCTTTTTTTTTCCTAGCCTTCCATAGCAATCAAACAACTATCAACTTCCTTCTTTAGCTCTTATATTAGTTTCCTAATTAGATGAAAAATACCAATAAAGAAACAAGTAATGCACTAACCATAAGCATAAGAAAGCCATATCACTACAATTGAATTAGAGAAAATTGACTAAAGTTTAATACAGTCAAAAACGTGAATATCATTATCAATAATAACTTAATCCTCCTCTATTTCTATATCATATAAGGCTTGAAAACTCTGATACATAGCACAGTTAGAGGCATTTTTATAAATCTCAAGACATCAAACTGTTGATACCCAATTTTCGCTTGAACCAAGGCCTAGCAGGTAAAACCCATCACAAGGGACATTGAATGGCAAGCTTACATGTCACAATACGACCTTCTTATGAAGCTATGAGTTCACGCTAATGAAGATGCAAACTGCTAGTGAGCTTATCCTCAGCATCGTAACCTACCTAGAGGGCCAAATGACAATTGTCCGAGCAGGTCAACCTTTGACCATCAAATTAGTGTCCATCAATCATATGGCATAAACTTAGGCTCAACTCATGTTACAGTTCGAAGTGTAAGCAGTAAGTTGGAACTAAAATGGGTAGTTAAAGTTCGAGTAGGTATGAAGAACAAGAAGTAAAATGAGGATTTTAATAATGAATATGTATGTATATCATGCACCAAGACACAAATACGATTAGGGGTTGAGCTTAAAATAAGATTCGATACGACTCACAAACACTAAATGTCACTCTGGATTCAAATGAGGGTTAGATGTAACTCATTAACTGGCTTAAATAAGAAGTTCACCACAATCTTAAGGTTAAGATTGATAAAAACATAAGAAATATTAAAGAGTTAATCAATACTCAATAATCTAGTAAATGTAAGCCCTAAGAGCTCAAGAACAACCTTACTTGAAAGAGGAAAGTTCCAAGTGTAATCACTGTATGTATATTCTTCCTGTTTGGTTGCTTACAAATGTTGCTATTTATAGCAAATGATAAAACCTTAGTAGTAAAACTGTAAATAATATATAAAGCCTTAAACCCTAAAGAATATAGCCATAATTAAAATAAAGAAAATATGTACAAGAATACAAAATTATGCATTTAATAGAAGAAGTCAGCATGTAGTCATTCAGGTTGTCCTAGAAGGAACATGATTCGAAATGGGTAAGGTCAGCAACTGGATGTTCGAGTTTGGGTAGGAATCCCTAAAGTCTTGCGATGCTTGGTTAAGATACCTAAAAGGTCTGCCCACAATTACCAAGTTCTATGGTTACTTGGTACTAATCTCTCCATGCCGTGCCAAGTGAATCTATAGCCTTAAGGCTTTGGTTATGTGATATCTCTGCTTCTTGGCAAACAACAAACTTGATGTTGAGTAGCTCCTTCTTTTCCTCTCGGCCTTTTGATATCTGCTCGGTCTTAGGTTGGAATGGGTCCGCTTTAGTTTTGGGCAGGTCAATGTTGGCTTAGGACAAGTCAGCCTCGGTTTGGAGATAGTCACAGGTTGATTCCTATTAACTCACCTTCATCGACTATCAGTTGACCCCTTCCTCAGCATCTCAACTTGACTTTTGTTTTTAGCACCTACATTCCGCTGCAGTTCATTAATGAGCGTCTGACATCCATAGTACGACAGGCACACTAAGTAACCCTACTTGTGCTAAATCAATAAGCTGTAGATTTAGTGGTTTGGTCAGCTACAACATGTTTCCTATAATGAAGCTTAGTCTTTATTGCGGAGTATACTGTCTATCAATGGCTAGTACGGGCAAATCTCGCCATGTCTAGACATAAAAGGTGCCAAGCTCCAGTAAGTAAGGGGCGACCTCACTCACTTCCTAAGATTTTTCTCCTCCCTTTCTCTTAAAGAGCAAAAACTCAACATGCAATACCCATACATTAGGCAAGTACGGTCTACTAGGTCTTTAGTGCTCATTTCCCCTTTTCTTGGTCCTCCTTACTGACTTAAGCATTTAAGAGCCTTCGTAGCCCTGCATATAAGGGGCATTTTTGCAGGTATTAAAGAGTAGGAAGTAAAACCCAAGCCCATTCAAGTTAGACGCTACTTGAGTCTGTACACCCTGGTTAGTTTAACCAAGACCAACATTTTAGTACCCACCATTTTAAGCCACCATAACTAAGATGACTAAAAGCAAAAACAATAACTTGCAAGCTTCCCATGTAGAGGATACCAATACCTCCAAATAAGTAGAAGGGATCAAACACTTTTACCTCAAAACAAAATTACCAAAGTTCAATAGCTTAAGTCACTTATATAGCAGACGTTGGAAGAAAAAAGAAAATACCATGAATCTACCGTAGCTTTGCATAAAGATGTGACATTACTCAAAGTACATCACAAAAACGTCTAAACGAGGAGGTAACCATCGAATCCTCTTCACAGCTAAGCAAAAACAATGACCTGTGCAAGATACGCCTTACGTATTCAAGTGATTAGATTTAGCATGATCACTAATCGGACAAAGACCAATAAATGACTAAACCACGATGTAGCAAAACATATACAGAAGGTAAGCGTACAGCTACAAGCAAGCTAGTCGATAACCTATCACCAAGGCCATCGCCAAAAGATTACCAAGACATAAACATGGACAAACTTAATGAACACATCTGTCATGCCTCTAACATGCATGATCAGAAGAAAGTCAATTCCTCTGTACGAGCATTGTGCTTTGTATTGACAAAGAGCCTATTCATCTCTTCAATCCTTAAGGAAATGCTCCCTATAGGCATAAAGTTACCACATCTCAACACTTACAATGGTACTACCAATCCAAACAACCAAATCATCCATTTTTAGATAATAATGAGCCTCCACAACTTCTTAAATGCCATTATGTGCAAGACTTTCCCTGGTACACTAGCAAAAGTTACCTTACTCTAGTTTAACACCCTTTGCAAGGCATCCATTGCTTCATTTAACAACTTAAGAAGTAGGTTCCAACAATAATTCCTTAATTCTCGAGTACCATGAAGAGACTCCTCCATCTTCTATAATGTTAGGCAATGCCCTAATGAAACCTTATAAGATACCTTAAGCTCTTTAACTGCATGAAGCTACAAGTTTCTAAGCTAGATGTAGGGATAGCTCTGTAAGCACTTCTAACAAGCATAGATTATAATGGAAGACTCTTCAATGCATTATCATTGGATAAGTTTGAATCCTTTAACGAATTCATGAAAGTCGTTGAGAAATACATATCTAAAAAATATGCCATCAAAGGTCGCTTCGAAGTAGAAAATGATACTTGCATCTTAGTAAATGATCGTTTGGGACCTCACAATCCTATATTACATCCCCCTATACAAGAAAAGCGTAGAAAGCAAAGGCACAAATTCTAAGACTATACCTCATATGCACCCTTAACTCGACCGCTCGATGAGATCATATATGAGGTTTGAGAGTAGCTCTTGAGATCACTTAGTAATCGTGAGAAGCCAAAAGCAGCAAACTTAAGAAAATAATGTGATTATCACAAAGCATACGTATAAACCTCATGGATTTTCAATAACTAGAAGCGAAGTCAAATGGGAAGGTCTTTGGATAGTCCTTGGAACCACCCAAACATAACAATGAAACCTTAAGTAAAAAAAAATCGAACCCTAAACATTAAACCAAAACCCTAAAAGAAACAAAGCCTCAAAACCCTAGCTATACGCATGAAACCAAAGGAAACCTTAATATTCGAGGAACCCTAAAAAGATTCTTAAGCCCCAATTGAATGACCAAACACCTTAACATGACAAATAAACCCTAATTATAAGATTAAATCAATCATTAAAAACGACCAAACTCACTTATCACCTAAAACCTTGAGTTTCGAGCATGTACGCAAATCAAATAACTATAAACAGATACCAAACCCTAAAGAAGCCTTAGGTATACGTATAAGACACTTGAACTATTTAAAACGTAGCAACTAAAGAAGACAAAACCTTAAGCATGCTCTAATTACACTTAACTAACCTAATTATGCCTAATCATTATTAATTACCCTAAATAAACCCTAATCCATAATCAACCGCAATCACATTTTAATTAACAACAAGTCAAACACAATTAAGGACCAAAGGACAATGTATTAATGGGAATAAAAATATCATGTACTATTAGAGGACAAGATCTTTCCCATTTAGGCAAACAAGCAAATTGGTACAATTGTCTTAAAAGAGACCATGTACTCTCTACTCAAATTGTCCAACCATATCTGCCTCATTCCGGTTGGAGTTACATTGCCATCTCTCTCTCCCTCACTTATTTTCTTTATTTCAAAAACCCTAAACACTCACTAAAATACTCTATAAAGTCTCTCACCAAAAATCCCTTATTTTCACTTCAAAACACTCTCTACTCTTCCACTATACACTTTACTGCCCTACCTCCATACTTTATCGTTACTCTACTAACTCTACCACCCAAGGTTGTCAAATTCATGATTCTACATAGAATCACTAAGAGATTCGTAGAATCGAAATATGAAAACGTAAGTTTCTACAACACCTATAAAATAGCTTTCAAACGTTGAAAATTTGCTTATAATAATTATAAAAGAACCTAAAAGAGATAATAGAAGTTAAAAAAAAATCAACATAGATTATAGCCATAAGTCAATTTCTCCAAAACCCAATTCCATATTTTGCTCAAATCATCGAATATGGCTAATATCACTATATGAATATATGTTGAAGTAAATGAGTTTTACAAACATATAAATGAATAGAAAAAACCATACAAGAGATAAATAAAGTAGACATTCATATGATATCTTAAAGTATCCATACACTTTTCTCAGAATGTGCTAACTGAATTATCATAGCAACAACTTTCAATTAAGAGGAAATAAATCAACCATAGTATATAGAATCAAACACATGGGTCAAAATGAAAGTTATCAATTAATAGTCTAAGATAACCAACTAGTAGAAATTATCAGTTTCCTTATGATTATCAAATCCGTTGCTACCATCTCTCACATCACCGTCGCCATCATCATCTTCATCATCAATGTCAATGTTAATATCAATATCATTATTGGTACTATTACTAATGATTTTCATATCTTCTAATTCTAAATCTCTTAAAGTACCCACTCCAACTTCATCTTCAATAGCATTAGCATCAATATCATGAATCTCTAAATCATCCGAAGTCTTACTTCCATGACTCTCCAAATTCACATAATCACCTATTTCCTCAACATCATCACCTCCATCTTTTTCCTTACCTCTTGGACTTAAAAGGATCTCCAACCATTCCATATCCAATGAATGAACCAAACCTTCTTCCTCAACTATCCAATCATCATCTAATGAGAGATCTTCAATTGTGAAGCTAGTAGTAGCATTAATTTTTCTGTTTTTCCTATCTCTTAATTTCAAGTTATGCATTACAAACACTAAATCATTCACCTTTTTTTGGTGCAACTTGTTCCCCATTTTTTATGAACTTGAAAATTAAAAAGGTTATAGATAAGATTAATATATCTTTAGTGTATGTAACTAAAAACAAATAAAAGAATTATTTGCACCATACCATTTTAAGTGCACTCCAATTACACTCATAACTAAAAGAACCATAAGTTAAGCTTAGTACAGGAATAGCAAACTTTTGTAGTTCTAGGTATTCATCTATATATGAACTCCACCATTTTGCTGGAGCTTTTTTGTCTCTTGCTAATTTTGTAGCTTCAATACCAAAAAGTTCTTTAGCATCTTTAAATTGTTCAAGTTATATATCAATTTTGCACCTTTTTGTTGGATTAGAGACCGTACACTCTATACAGCTATATAGTCTAATTTTAACTTCAGCATCAACTTTGAAATTAGGATTATAATGGTAATGAGGGTTTAAATAGTAGGTTGTAGCATGCAATGGTCTATGTAGTTGGAGCTCCCATCTCTTGTCAATAATTTTTAATATAGTTTCATAACTACATAAAATGATAATGAAGCTTTTAGCAAATTGAACTCTAAAACGAACATTAGGAAAAAATAAAAACATATAGGTAATGAGTTAAGAATAGATATTACCTTCTCTTTATAGTGTTGAAATTTACTTTAATCTTCTCCTTAGCACGATCCATTTCTGGATAAATGAAGCCCATGGCTGGTTGTTTATCTGAATCTACCAATCTAAGCACTTTAATAAGAGAAAATGCAATTTTGAGGCAAGTAATAACATTTTTCCAAAACCTACTATCCAGGACCAGCTGTTGAATTCTCTTTCCATCTAGTGTGCTCGAAAACTTATAAGATTTCTAGTGACTTGAAGTAAACATAGTCATCAATGTACCCTTTAACTCACTAAGGCAACCCAAAGTCAAATAAGAAGTAACAAAGTGAGTTGTACCAAGCCCGATTAAGTCTCTCCCTTTTGTGTAATTCCTCAATATTAAGATAAGTACAGTCCTGGAGTAAATATATGTAGTAATTCTCCTCCCCTTTGCAATTATTCCATGATGGACTTCAATTTCTTCTGAAAATCCTCTAAAATCATATCAATGTAGTGTATTGCACAAGGCGTCCAATACAAATTTTTTCGTTTCTCCATCAATCTTTCTCTTATTACTTTATAATTTGCAACATTATCGGTTATCACTTGTACAACATTCTTCTCTCCAACCTTCTTCACAATATCATCCAACGTATCAAAAATTTTGTCAATTGGCTTAGAAATATCAAAAGAAACCATTCCTTTAGGGCTATTCACTAAGAAATTGCATACGGAATGCCTTTTTCTATTAGTCCATGAATCTGACATAATAGAGTAACTAGTTTTTTTCCATATGGCTTTATATTCCTCAGACAATTCCATTGTTCAAGCAACTTCTTTTTTCAAATATGTTTCCCTTAACTCATGGTAAGAAGGAGGATTAAGCCTATAACCATATCAACCAATCACTTTAAGTATCTTTGCAAACTCAGGATTTTTTTATGCAGTTAAATGGAATAGCACTAGTGTAGAAAAACCGAGCAATTTTTTGGCAACATTCTTCTCTCATCTCCTTCTTCATAAATTAATTAATAGTTCCTTAGGTTGCTTGTGTTCCACCACCGCTTTTCTTCAAAAATAAATTTGTGAGCTTCTTTTCTTTTTTCTTAAAAGATAATTGTTCTACTTCATCATTATTAGAATCTTCAATCCTATGAATTTGCTTTCTCTTCTTTTCTGATCTTTCTGCTGCTTTCACCAAAATTGTTAACATTTCCTTTTAACATCCTTTGGCACACTTGTGCATGGCCCTACGTCCTTATGTATACATGCCAAGTGATTCTTAAATCTGTAAATACCTCTATCGACAATTTTGTTGTAGTACTTACATGTCACCCTTTTCCCATTATCATCAACATCAATTCTATGTTCCTAACCGGAATCGAATTTGTTTCTAGGTGCATTTCTTCTTTTGGAGCTCTCTTTAGATGATATAGAAGATGATATCTTGATATAATCAACTTAGCTACTATTTAATTTCCTGTAGAGATATAAACATAAAACAAAGTTAAAAAGGCCAAAGACATTGCAATTTGTAAGTTGAAACAGAAGAGCACTTTTTGTACATATACATTGAGTACACATGGTTGAAACTTGAAACCACTTCAATTTATATGTTTCTTAGCCCTAGTTTGCTTATAAAGTACGTTGGGTTTCATTAAAAAAATCGTAAGTTAGAACATATCCACGATAAATAATAAGCATATCACTAGCACTTAAGTAAACTCTTTTTTTCCAATTTGATGGACATAAACTAAGTGTGGTTATAGTTAAACTAGCAACCATAGAGTAAAATATTTTTAAATTTGCAAAGACAGTTGTCTTTGTCTTCTTCACAATAATATGCTAATCCCAATACTATAAGAATATCGACATGTGGAATATATATATGTGTATGACAGAAGGTGCATCATCATTCATCAATATTGTGTTTGAAGTAATATATGCATACATCCTTTAACCTTCATCTGCTTATAAAGTATATTTTAGTTTTCTTCTTCTTAACCTCAATCTTCAAAAGGCATTATATTTGAATAATTTATTGATGTTTCCTTGACAATTTTTTTTGCAAGGACTTGCTACCAGGACTTATGGGCATAACTCTCCCAAAGCTACTAAAGCAATTCTGATATTTTCTTGAATTATCGATTGTAAAGTAGCAACTATAAATTTCGTTTTCAACATATATATATATATATTATAGACTTATAAAATTCCTTCCTATATATTTTGCAGAAGATATTTTGATAATTATCAACATTGTCATATAGAGTAGAAATATAAAAATCTATAAGTATGCCCTTATAAAATGTCTTCCTATTTGTTCTATAGGAGATATCTTTCAAATTTAGTTATGGATGATGGATGCACTCTATTTTTATTCTCTACTTGTCTACTGACTAGGACCATACAATTTTTGAAACTTAATCATGAACTTTAGCATACGAGCTTAATTGTAAGTAATCCGATGAGCACTAGGTGTAAAATTTTAGGTACAATACTAGAAGATAGTTTTTGAAACTTATAGACATTATCATTTTCAGTCTTATTCATCTTTGCTCTTATTTTCATAAGTTTAACTCTAACAACTCTACTAAGCATTGACATTAAAACGAAATTCCTAGTTAAACCTTAAAGGAAAAGAAAAGGAATTCATTTAGAAAATTTGAAGCCTATGAATAGTTCATTCCACTTAGAGATAATTGAAGTTTGAAAGGGGAAATCTTTAGCGATAAACCTCCATCTATGGTTATCTTACTTCATCTCTTTAAAGATTAAGACTTTCGTGGATCGATTTGATTTCATATCTGCGAATGAACCATATGAAAAGAAATTTAGATATATGAACCAAACTTAATGATTTTTGAATGACAACATCCTAGACTATGAATTGGTGGATTTGGAAATACCTATTAGCTACTATCACAAAAGTGGGAAAACTCATTAAAGTAGGAGTTCTAAGTTTTATTTACAGGTGAAAACCATGAAAGCATCTTACAAGAACTTCACTATAGTATATAAATCATAAATATTTCCTTCGTCTCCATTATTGAATCATTAGAAAAATCTTAGACAGTTAAACTAATCCTCTTGATAACTCATCACATCTAAACATTACTTACCTAACATAGTTTATAAATTCTACTTCTACTTAAAATAGATAATAATAATAATTAATAACTCTTATAGAATTGATAAAAAGAAAATAAAAGAAAAAGAATAACCTATTAAGTATGTGCAGGTTAAATCTGTCATGAAGGAACCCAAGAAGTAAACAATACCTTGATTTGGATTAGAATTAGCTAACAGTAGTGCAGATGCAGTAATAAGCCAACAAACATAGTCTTCACTTTGTGAGTAAAGAACGAAGAAGAAAGAGAAACCCTAATCTGTAAGTGATATTTTTGAAGACAGAGACCATACAAAGTGAACGGGGAAAGGGAAGTTAGAAAAAGTTACGTTGGGCTAGGTTAAGTTGACTTTAGACTTTGGACTAGACATTTGACATTTCAAAAAGCATAAACTATATACAACACATAAACTCGATGGAAACTCACACAAACTTATGATTCTAGAGAGTTTAATGATTCAACTTGTGATTCTAAAACGATTTATACATAAACAACTTTGTAAGCGTGTTGATTTGGGGAGGTAAGTAGAAACGTAAACTTGTGCGTCTTTATGTTCCAAATTGCAATTTTGACAACAGTACCACCACCACCAAGTTCCATGCCACCCTTACTCTTTTCACTAGTTGGTTGACATACATATAGACTCATAAACACACAAAAACTAACGGTACACACATACAAAAGGAAGTCATCTACACCCAACTCTAGTAAGTGCTAAGTTGAACTTCTTCTTCACTTTCTTTAAGATTCATGGTAGTTCCTTACATTTTAAATTCTTATATTACTATGTACATGTATAACTTAGTGTTTTAAGAGAGTATAATAAAAGTTAGGTTAGAATAATGCTTAAACTAGACTAAATAGTTTAAGTAGTAACATCAATATGTAGTATAAGTGAGCATTAGTAAGGAATCATCAAAAAGGAACCCCATAACCCTTACTTCAAGTGTATGCCACCACCTCCCTTAAGGAATTCTAAATGCTTTTTCTTCACATTTGATAAATACACAACTTATGATTAATAGAAAACACAACTAAGATAAAGGAAGAAGTACTAAAACATGTAGTATGTAAGATGTATAATGGAAAACTCGTAAAATCACACTTTGGACACCACATGCATGGTAGATTAAAATATGTAAATTTTTATTTAGTAGCTTAATAACATATTTATTTAGTGTTAAATATGGTTTAAGATTTGATTAAGCAAGATAAGTAGGCTAATAATGAGTTAGGACCCTAAACTAACTTAGTTAGTAATTAGAGACTTAAACATGATATTATGGTAACCTTAATTATCATGACCAGATTTGTAAGGTTAAACAAAATGGACTAAACTTAAAGTTGGGCTTAAGTCCAAAAAGACAAATGAGACTAGGTTTAAGGCCCTAAAGTGCAAGTTAGGCTCAAAAGGCCCTAAAGAAAGCTCAAATAAGCGAATGACCACATCTAAATCCTATATAAAAAGGCTCAAAATAAGTTATTTAAGAGTCCCACCAAGCCTTAAGGCCTATCCAAGACATTCACTATAGACCCCTTAATGAGTTGAAGCTTTAAACTTAAGAAAATAGCTTGTTTAGGCCCATAAAAGCAACATTAAGGCCTAAGATAAAAATTTAAGGTGTTGGATAGAAAAAATCCACTTAAAATACTTAAAAGGAAGGCCAAAACATTAAGTGCAAGGCTAAGGTCAAAAGCAAAGCTTAAAGCCTAAACTTAGGCTTAAGCCCTAAAGTGACCAAACTCACCCTTTGGGCCTATGAACTTGTAAGGACCAAATCGAAACCTTACTAACCTAAAAGCCCAGAAAATTACCTCATAAAATGAAATAACACTCGAAAGTGATAAAAAAACGACTATAAGATCATGAAAAACGGATTTAAAATGAAGAAATTACACTTGAAATATGAAAACAGTTAAAACAAGAACCTAGAGTAGAAAGCATAAATAGTTGGTACAAGTAGGATACTTATATACTCTAAATATTATGTTATAACTTATAGTAAATACACTATTATTACTTGATACCGGTCTCTTGGTAGAAGTCGAGATTGTGAGATGCCTTATATAGTGCGCCAAAGGTTCTTAATCAAGAACGGTACTTGAACTTAGATTTTCCCGTATTACACAGTGATGTTGCCACAACTTAATTGCCCTTTCGTGTTGTGACAACATGGACACAACCATGATGAGTGTTGTCACCTCAAGAATGTAGTCAAAGGCCTTGTTTACAAGGGCCACATCGACCACTTCATTGCATATGAGAAAAACCAAATTCAACAACCTACCTAACGCTTGTCAAGCCTTAAGAGAGTCGTAATAGTCTTACCATGTAAACTATCTTACATGAAAAGCTAACTACCTTAGTTGCTAACGTAAGTATAGCCTACATAAGGCATTCACCACTTTACTACTTAAAAATACCCCATTCGATACCTGGTAGGAATCGACCTGTGGTATAACTTTTAAAAATAAATTATGAAAATAATTGTTATAACTTAAATTTTGAGTAAAAATAAAGTTAAAAGTTGTATGAAAGATAAAACCTTATATTTAATAAAAATTCCAAAAACTACATTGTTATAAAAAGATATAATGTTTATTAAAATTTCACTAAAAACCATAGGCTTACAGAGCATGTAATAAATTTCATTGACTAAAAACTAGGTATCACTTGAGGAGACACTATTAGTTTTCTTAAAAGTTAGTATAGTCAATAAATCGAATAGAAATCCAGTTAGATAATCTTGAATCTCACCCCAACCCCGATCTTTAGCCTTCTGAAACATGAAGTAGTACTAGTGAATCTGTTAGTCCCGTATAAGGTATCAAGAGGGGGAGGAAGGGGGGGGAGGGAGGGGGGTGATATCGGGAAAGTGCACCTATCGGTTTTAATATAGCGGATATGAGTGCGAGTCGATCCCTCAGAGACTTCAAGTACTAATATTAACCTTAACTCTATTATTTAACCAAAAAATTGTGATGAGTTGAATGAATTAAAAATACTAAAATTAACAAACTAACTTAATTATGAGACTTGATTAAGCAATTTAGAAAGCGATAAAATTAAGAACAACTTCAAGAAGGTAATAACATATTTAGGAATTATTTCCTCTAGTATTTAACATGTGATCGCTTAAAATATATCCAATTCAATTTCTATTATTCTTGGCCGGAGGGATTCACAATTAAAGTTAACACCTTTCTCAAGCATATTAACCCTAATCCTAAATTATTTGCCGGAATCTCTTTACTTAGTAATATAATTTAGAATCGCATTAATGTATAATGAATTCCCGTACAAAGAACAACTTTCTGGAAGAAATATATATCTTATCTCTAAGTATATATGTAATTCTCTTCAATTATGTCAAAATCTCATTACATATATGATTTCTCAATCATCATGCATAATATCATAGATTGATACTCTAGAAATATCAATTAACAATTAAATAATATAATTGAATTAAGAAAAGATAGAAACTTTATTGAAAATTATAAATCAATCTAATAGTCACATGAAACCTTAGGTTCCATAATCCTAAATACATGAATCTTAAGCTATCATAATGAAACTAAAAATGAATTGCAATAAAATCAATAAATAAAGTGTGAAAAACCCCTTTTGTTGATGATAAATCTCTTCAATCTTGAAGTTGAATGTTGCTTTTGCCTTTTTCTTCTCCTTTTCCTCAAGTCTCTTCTCTTTTGAATGTCCAATCTTTTGTGCGAAACCCTAGTATGTCCTTTTATAATGTATTGTAAGGTTTCTGTTTTCGTCACCCGATACGGCCTAGGATACAGTCGTGTCCCAAGGTCGTGTAACTTTCTGACCTTGGCATATTTTGCTAGATAGACACAACCTGGGGATACAGTTGTGTCCTAGACTGTGCAACTTCAAAACTTCATAACTTATTCATTTGAACTCCAAATTGAGTGAAACTTGATTCCTTTTCTTCGTTTTCGATCCAAGAACGCGTTCAAACCTTGAAATCAAAATTTACTCAATTAGGTATCAATTTCTTTAAAGAAAACAAAAAAATGTAAGGGAAATACTATAAAATCACCATGTAAAATGTATTTAAAATAAGAGTTATCGGGGGAGGGGGGGTGTGTTGGGGTTGTGGGGAGATGGGGGTGGTGAATTGATATCTTAAAATTTTTTGAAAACTTTTTCATTAAAATTGAAGTTATCTCTTTTAATAACTTATAGTAGTGAATAGTGATAATTTAATGATTCAATGTACAATCAACAATAAACTAAATTAAAATAGTATAAGGAAGGACAAAATTAGGTAGAGATTTTATAGAACTTCAGCCTTCTGCCTATTGCTCTCTTCCAGCTCTATTATTAGGGACCCGATCTACTTCACCGATATCGTTCCACTTGATCCACTAAATCATATCACAAACAAATTATAAATATTCGTTACAATGACTTTTCAACACTCTGCTCTGCTTATCTAACCTCTTTACAATCTAGGCTAATACAGATCTACAAAGTATAAACTATCTTTTCTCTACAATAAAATATAGAGCTTACAAGTGAGAACAAAAATACAAATATCAAATAATTTTGCACTTAAAAGAAATAACACTTATTGTAGAGCTTTGATACGGTGTAACTCTCTGAAGAAATATCTGAAGAACTTTCTAAAGCTTTTTAAAAGGTAAAAATTGATTAATAATTTTTGTACAACGATAATTTTTCTTCAAGACGTTTTAAATCCTTCTTCCTTTTGTATTGAGTTTTTCTAACGGCTTAAAAAAACTGAAGATTTTCTTCACTTCCATAATTTTTCAACCGTTAGAATGCAAAAGATAATCCTTGGATATTTTTGGGAGAAGATCTCGATATGTTAAATTAAAAAAAAAAAAAACTACTCTCTTTGATTTGTTTAAATAAGATATACTTAAAACCATAACCACCAGATAGATTTCTCAACGAAGAGATAATCCTTATAAGATATTTTTAGATAAACTTCATTTTGAATTTCCGCAAAATCCAACTCAACTTTATCCTTATCCATATTTGTGTCTATCTTGATTTTTCAAAAATTAAATTGCATGAATATAGTCCCCATGGATCTTAGCTTCATCTTGAGTGAAACGTGATCAAGTGTATTTTCCCAATACACCTAATCTAGTGGAGTTAGGTCTTGATTAATTTGAATCTGATTTAAAAATAATTTCAACGTCTTCTAGATTTACTTTCTAAACAACCTTTTGAAGAATATTAGCCTTTAGTTTTTGAAGTTTCTGAATAAGTTTCTAAAGTGCTGTACTAATTCTTCTTATAAAAGCTTTTGCAATACTTTCTGAAGATTTTCCAAAATAGACTATTTCCAATCCATTCAAAGCTTCTAAATAAACTTTTGAATGCAACTTAATTTTGTGAAAATAAACTTTCTGAAAATCCTTATGTAAGTCTACATTCTTAAAGATTCATTAGCTTTTAATCCTTTTTGTCATTATTAAAATGTATGAGAGATATCTAATAGAGTCTATTGGGGAAACCTATAAAACAACTATAGGGAAATGAGTGACAACTTACTTAGTAAGTGGGACGAAGATAGTAACACATATTTGATACTAAGTAACCAGGGTTTTCAAGTAATTTAATTAGATGCAATGCATAATCAAGCAAATCCCATCACATGATGTTGACTAGTTGTCATGAGATCAAAGAAATTACATTCGCTCTTGTCGAGCCTATTTTTTCGATTTCTTATTTAAAAATTGATTTCTCATTTACTGATTAATACTAAACCCTAACCCATTTAATATTAATCATCGACTAAAGAAATTGAGAAATTCCAGTTTTTTATTGAAAATAATTTTTAGAGTCGCCATCCGACTGAAGTCGGGAAAAGAAAAAAAAACTGTAACCAATTGGGTGGATTGATTACGATTTAGCTACCAGTCTTTGATTTCAATTTTAAATGGAGAATCAGAGAGTTTGAAGTTCGGGGGTTAACCTATTAAATGCTTAATTGGTTCAACTATCTATTTACTGAAATTAGGATTATTTTTCTAATTATAATAATTTAAAAAAGAAATAAATAAAATAAAAAAAGAACCTAATTTTCTACATATTTTATCGTCACCCCGACGGTACCTATGTACTCGCTAGCCAGGATCAGACGATCGTAGTTCTTTCGGAAAATCTTTAGCGTATTGATTTATTTTAGTTTTGAAAACTGATTGCATTTACGTTATTACTTGATTCAGTTTATTCAAAAGAAAATTAAAGAGTCCTAATTCACTAAGTCTTTTATTTTATTTTATAAAAAAACTCTTTAAAAGTCCTTTTTTTTTAAACGGGGTTTTTACTTTTTATTCTTATTTATTTACAAAATAAGTTTTTCTAAGTGAAAAAATCCTAAAGTTATAATGCTAAAAATATACCTAAGCATATAAATGCATACACATATATCTATTTACCTATTATGTCATAAACTTAACTAAATAACTAATGGAATAATAACGATAAATAAAGAGACAAATAAATAAATAAAATAAAATAAACAAAATCAAAACCAAACCCGACTTGGGCTGTTGGGTGAAGTGTTGGTGTTGGTTCGTCGAGCGTGGGTCGAAGGAAGGAAGTCACACGAGGATGAGGGTTCGTCTTACATATGTGAGTGTCGACTAGAGTTAGAAGAAGGGGATGGATCGTGTGCGTGTGTTGCTGAGTTGTCGTGGTTGTTTGTGACAGAGTCGCAGGATGGTTCTAACGGTGTACTGTCATTGGGATGCAGCTGTAAAGTGCGGGGATTGGGCTGCTGTTCGTTGGGATGCTGCTTTTA
The DNA here is from genome assembly GCA_024138005.1 of Lumnitzera racemosa. Lineage (NCBI taxonomy): Eukaryota > Viridiplantae > Streptophyta > Magnoliopsida > Myrtales > Combretaceae > Lumnitzera > Lumnitzera racemosa. Next base: position 43,635,094 of record JAMXBC010000007.1, read on the forward strand.
CTGCAGTCACGTTGTGTCAAGGGCTAGCTTTGGCGATGTGTAGTAACAATGGACGTTGCTGTTGCATGGAGCTGTTGCGGTGGAGTGTTGCTTGATTACTGTGAGTTGTGCGATTAATAGACAGCGTAAGATGTGGGCGTAGGCATGGAGTGTTTGAACGGTGGAGTGGTCGGCGTGCTTGGGCTAGATCGTACATTGGGTATCAACCATATATACAGTAAGCGAAAGGGGCTGATCAGAAGTGTGCGCTGATTGCTGCTCAGTTGACGCTGATTGGTGCTGCTATGGGAGTCGGCTGAAGTGTTGCAGTGAACTGATCTGCAGATGTATTTGGCTGGACATAGACTGGAGCTTTGCAGTCGTCTGCAGTATGGATCGTGGCTGATTGGTGTATGTAGTTAGTAGATTACGGTCTTCGAGTTTGCTGTTCTCACTTGAATGAAGATGTAGGAGACGACGCTCGGAAAGGGATAGCAAGGTAATAACTTGGTTTGGTCGTGTTTGTTGTCGCCTGTAGAGTAAATCACGATGATAGGGTGTTGCTGTTATTGTGAAGGGTGTGAATCTGCAGTAGGGCTACTAGATTGTGGTTGCGATTTTTGGTTTTACAACAGTTAGATTTAGTTGTTAGATTAGTTGAAGATGAAATTGGGTTGGGGCCAATGTGTGAGAGAAAGGGTTGTTGCATTTTTGTTGATGATTGAATTCTCCTGTTAAGATGGAGTTTTTTCTCTGTTTTTTTTTTTTTTTTTTTTTTTTTTTTTTTTTTTCTGCATGTGTGTGTGTTAATAGAGTCCCAATCATATCTAATTAATTTATTAAACTAAATCTAAATTTAATTAAAATCCGATTTAATAAAATCAAACTAGATTCAAATGATCCTAGATATGAATCTCGTTTTCATCTTGGTTTTGCAAAGATAGAAAAATAAAGACATAAGTGCCTACTGAGACTCGAATCCAAGACCTCAAATTAAATCCAACCCAAATACTCTGATACTTATTCGTTAGGCCGTTGGCCTACGCCTTGACATTCGGTACAATTAAATATACTTAAACTACTCGGTTCCCTAAAATAATTTTTTTTAACTAAACTAAAACTAAAATATTTGTTCCTAATATAAGTTACTTCCTAAAAATCTACAAAACTCTTTATAACAATTGTTTCTTTTCTTATTTTTTTGGTATTTTCATCATTTGTTAATTTTTATTTTTTGAATTAGGACCCTTTTTATAAAAATAAAAATTAAGATTACAGAGGGACAAAAATTAGGTGTCTACAGCTCTAATTTGGGTTTTGAAGTGTTTAGTGCCATGCACTCGCGAATTTGGTCACCAAGCCGAGGCTTGTTCAATGAAGAATATGCTCTGCCTAAAACTACCTTCAAACTACTGACCCTAACTTATCCGTAATCTCTTCTCTTGTCAATTAGTTCGACTTAAGGTGAAGAGAGGACCATTTTTGCTATCCTCAACGAAGGAGTTCGTATTTAGCCCATACTTCCTAATTGTTTCCCCTAGTAGGTTGCAATGCAAGTCCAATTAGTGGTCAAGCCGAGTTTGTATTGGATTACTTTTAGTGTGATTAAGCAAATTCAAATAGTTTAAAGCATGTAATATCATGAAGCAATCAACATATCAATCTAGCATAACGTATTTAAGCACATACGCTGCATGCATACGAGCAATTGACTTACAACCACAAATAAGACATATACTAAGGTCTTCAAGTATTCTTAAACAACACTTCAAAGTGCAGTAGGAAAATTAATCCCACTTACCTGGGTACTGATGCTCATTCTCCTTATGTGTCGCTCTCGTCTTCATTTATTATCCTTAAAATTAATGTAACATCCTTAGTTTTTATAATATATATAGTATATGAATTTGGTTTGACTTTTAAATATGTTCCTTAATTGTGTTAGGTGACTTCTCTAAGGTGTTTATTAGATATTAGTTAAGAAAAATACATTCTGACTAAGGCTCTGACTTGGTATAGATTGTTGCCTAGTAGTTTTTTTATCTAGGTTCTGACTTTAATAAATTCTTAGAAGTGAAAGATAGGTAACTTTTTGATCTACTCTTTGACTCCTAATGGTTCAATATCCAATGCCAACCATCTTTAATTCCCAACTGCTCCTATGTCTTGCATCTTTTGTCAAACTACTTTTAGACTAAGTCTTTTACTTGGGTTCTAACCCAATCGTATGTTATGGCTATTGTTCGAGTGGCTTTTTACTCATGTTCTGACTTTGATATAAGTATAGAATTCATATACAAATCATTAGTTGATTTACTGTTAAAACCTTGGTGTGGTCAAGAATATTAAATTCCAGACCACATTCTAATCCAATTTTTGACGAAGTTTTTGACCCATCGTCCTAAATTAAATTCCCATTTATGAAGTTTCCAAATTACATTTTATTCTCCAAAAATAATACAAAGTCTAAGGATAGCCTCTTAATGATCCAAATCAAATTTCTAGTGCATTCATTATATTCACACCATGTTACATTATGACAGACCTTCTAACTTACTTTCCGACATGTGTCAAACATACTTTGAATTCTCAAATGACACACCTCCAGCATCTATACCCATGTTTCCTTACTCTAACATTCTAACTCAATACTCTAAACCTCAAATACAGCTATAAACCAGTACTTAATGGCTTAATTATTAAATCAAACACCCATTTTAGGAGATTTCAGCCACATGCATATTAGATAAGAAAAACATTAAAATTCAACTTTTGAAATTTTTGAAAACTCTTTTTATGGAATCAAATTAGACATGCTGAAATGTTTGTACATAAATTTTAGGATCAAAACAACATCATTTAGGCTATTAAAAATTAGAATTTAGGTTCGTTTTTAGTTTAGTTTCTTAAAGAACACATATTTTGACTTGGAATTCAAAGAATCTAGTTACATTTTGGGATTTTACATGAAAAATTACAATTTTTAGAGTTCGTTTACTATTTTTAGAAAAATAGGATAAAAAACAGCCAAAACCGAAACTTATTGCTACTTGCAACTTTGGCAACCATTTGAGGGTAGGGGTTTGTCTACCTAAGTTGGTGTTGTATTCACTATCTCTAGGTAGTTTGGCTTGCTCCCAGGTAGTGGTTTTCTCTAGTAACTTAGATTTCACCCAAAATTACTCTATTCCTTCTTAATTATTGTAAAAATTCCTTTAAACAATTCTTGAGCTCCTTAGTATTTTTCCTTATACTTAAAGTGTCTAGAATTATTTTCAGAAGTAAGCTATGAAATTTATAATAGTCCCTCTTGGTAGTGGAGAATTTATCATGTGGATATTTGTTAGTTTTTCCCCCTTTTTTAGTTGATTAGGTGTTCATAGCATCTTTTCTTAATTCCCACAAATTCTTCTATCTTTCCTACACCTTACTGCATGATGTCACATGTCTTGTAGAGTTTTAAATAATTTTTCTTATCTTTCTCTTAATTTGTTTAGCAATATTTATGCTAATTATAGGTACATATATTTATATAATAATTATACCTGATATGTATACATGTCTTTTATATATTATTTTATGTACAATATTAATTATATTATTCCTATAATTTATTTCTAAGTGTTTGTTAATTTTTAAGACTAATTTATTTGCTATCGATAATATAATAATATAGTAAATTTATACGATTTTAGCTATATTTTATTATATTTTTAAATTCTAAGTCTACAAAAACTCCTTGACTAAAATCACAAAGTCCCTTATAAGCTTCTAGCTTAATCAGGTTATTTTTCCAAACACTCTAAATCAGCCATTGAGCTTAGTCGCCCCCTAATACAAGTCTCATAGCACTATCAAGTAGATAACCAACAACAATACCATAGTCAATCGGCCAATATCCCTATAAACAAACAAAACCAATGGAGATAATGTAGTTAGGTTAATACCATATTCAGTAAACCCTGCCTCCTTTCAAGCGACATTACCCTAATACCCAAACATGAGGTGCTCATCATAAAAAATAAGAAGCTAAAGATCAACATATGATGTTAAGTAAGTGTACTTATCAAATTCTAATATAGCAAATATAAGTATGAGTCAATCCTTCAAAGACCTTAGGTACTAATACTCTATTATCTAATTGAAAATTTGTGATGGATTACAAGAATTAAAAATACTAAAATGAACACATTAATCTAATTATGAGACTTGACTAAGTAATCAAGAAGCAATAAAATTAAGAACGACTTTAAGAGGACACATAAAGTATTTAAGAATTGCTTCCCCTCAACTTTAACATGTGATCGCTAAAAGTCTATTTAATTTCATCTCTATTATTCTTGATTGGATAGATTTACAATTGAAGTTAATACTTTTCTTAAGCATGTTAACCTTAATCCAAAATTATTTATCAGAATCTCTTCACTTAGTAATATAATTTAGAATTGCATTGATGTACAATAAATTCCCATACAAAAGTATCAAGTTTTTGGAAGAATCATGTGTCTTATCTTTAAGTATACATGTAACTCTCTTCAATTATGTTAAGATCTCATTACCTTGTGATTTCTCAATTATCATACATAGTAACAAATTGATACCCTAAAATATTAATTAACAATAAAAACATATAACTGAATCAATAAAGATAGAAACTTTATTGAAAATTATTAATAAATCTAATAGTCACATGAAACCCTAGGTTTCATAATCTTAAATATAAGAATCTTAAGCTATCATGACGAAATTAAAAGAAAACTGCAACAAAATCAAGAAGTAAAATATGAAAAAGCCCTTTTGTTAATAGGAAATCTTTTTAATCTTGAAGTTGGTTGATGCTTCCACCTTTTTCTCCTTCTTCTCTTCAAGTCTCTCTTACTTTTAATGTGAAAAGTTATCTTTAAAACCCTCACAAGTCCTTATATAATATATTTGGAAATTTCCTTTTTCGTCACTAGATACAGCTTGGGACATAGTTGTGTCCATAAGTTGTGCAACTCACTAACTTTGGATGCAAAAATCATCCTGGGTGGGATACAGTCTGGGGACACAGTTGTATCTTAGGTTGTATAACATCAAAACTTCATAACTCATTCATTTGAACTTTGAATTGGGTGAAACTTGATTCCTTTTCTTCATTTTCAACCTAAGAATGCATTCAAATCTTAAAATCAAAATTTTATTTAGTTAAGTATTGATTTCTTTAAAAACAACAAAAAATATAAGGGAAATACTATAAAATCACCATATAAAGTATATTTAAAACAAGAGTTATAAACACAGCAATAACTTTTACTGATACAAACAAGCAGGGAATTAACTTGCCCCATAGTAATGCATTAGTCATAAATGTTGAAATTGGGTACTTTAACATCCTTATGACATCGTTGATAGTAGAGTTCGGCATAAATACTTTTGTATAGTACCTTTGGGCAAATGAAAGAATAGCTTGACGAGCCTCTTCAACCATATAAACACAGCCTTACGAGGTTTAGAGGTTGCAGACCAGTACTCGCTAAAGGGATCATCACCCTACTCGTTCGATTAGGCGATGGCGAATAAGTTGCCACCTAGTCGATAGACTTCATCATTGTTGACATATGGTCACCATACAGCACCATCCTTGGCAGACCAAGCATAACAAAGTTTGACACAGTTATCAACCAAAAATGCCTCAAAGTGAAGTTCATGACCCTCACTGGAGTTTGTAAGGCTGGAAGAGATCAGGCTTTGTCTAAGACACTTTACCGTAAAGCCTAATCTAGAAGTAACATTATGAACATCGAGTTAACTAACTCCTTCGCTTTAGCACTATAGGGAAAACTTGTACAAAAGACCCTGAAAGTCTAGATATTTTATGCCCTTAAAATAGTAACCAAAATAGGGGCCGAACTGCCAGGCAAAAACAAGGCTGAACTACGGAATTCCTTAAGCAAAATTTTGACATCTTTACGTCTACCCCAAAAGACATGCCGGGGATCATTGATATACTTAAGGCTATTTACCACCTCAATGTCAATTCTGTTATTCGACTTATCAAGCAAAAGGAATGACACATTGCCCCTGAACATTAGGTTGCAATTGAGGAGGAAGTATAGAAGCTACTCCAAGTATGCTTCATTTGGCATGAGAAATACCCCACTTAGCTCACCAACACAGTGCTCGTTAAGAAAGCAAATGGAAAATGGCATATGTGCGTTGTGTATCGACTACAATAACCTTAATAACGCATGCCCAAATGACTACTTTCCCCTACTACGTATAGATCAGCTCGTCGATTCAACATCTGGTAACGCACTTCTCAGTTTCATGGACACTTACTCCAGATACAACTAAATCTGAATAGCTTCTTAAGATGAAGTCCATAAATACTTTGTCATAGACTTCGAGACCTATTGTTACAAAGTAATGCCCTTAGGTATAAAAATCACCAAAGCTACATATCAAAGGTTGGTGACCCATATCTTCAAGCCACAAATAGGTAAGAACATCGAAATCTACATTGATGATGTGATTGCTAAAAGCAAAACCAAAAAAGACCATCGATGACCTTTGAGAGATTTTCTAAATCCTTCATTGATTCCAAACTTAACCCATAAAAATGCATCTTAGGAGTTGCCTCGAGTAAGTTTTTTTATTTCATGGTCATAAAGCAAGGGATAGAAGGTAACCCTAATAAAATCGACGTAGTCCAGGACATGCAATCCCTAACCAAGGTCAAAGAGGTCCAGTGAATAATAGGAAGGATAACTACCCTCAATCGTTTTGTATCTCAAAGTGCTGACAAGTGTATAAAATTTTTCAATTTGCTCAAGCACCTTACTGAGTGTAAATGGACACCAACATGCCAGCGAGCCTCCCTAGAGCTAAAGAACTTCCTATCAACCCCATCCATACTCTCCAAACCAATACCCAGAGAGGAATTGTACTTATACCTTACAATCAATGATAAAGCATTATCCTCAATACTTATCTGAGCTGATGGCCATGACTACCGACTTATCTACTACATCAACTATATCCTTTAAGGTCCTGAGCTTATATACACTAAAATATAAAAATATACCTTTGCAGTTGTCATTGTAGCTCATAAGCTCAAGCCTAACTTCTAATCATATCCAATCATCATACTATTTGATGTATTGCTCAGAACTGCTCTACAAAGACCCAATACTTCAAATTGAATGGTGAAGTAATCCCTTAAGCTCAATGCCTATGGAGTCCAATTCCACCCAAGACAAGCAATCAAAGCATAAGTCCTCATAGACTTCATAGTAGAATACATTGGAGTAAACAAGCCTCAACTAGAGCTCTCTATACCTATCTATAAATTCCATATCAAGAGCTCCTCCATTAAGGGGGGGGGGGGGGGGGGGGGAGGGGAGGGAGTAGGGCCGATATCACATTATGATAACTCTTATTTTAAATACATTTCACATGATGATTTTATAGTATTTCCCTTATATTTTTGGTTTTCTTTAAAGAAATTGGTACTTAATTGAGTAAAATTTTGATTTCAAGGTTGAACGCATTCTTAGATCAAAAACGAAGAAAAGGAATCAAGTTTCACTCAATTCGGAGTTCAAATGAATGAGTTATGAAGTTTTGAAGTTACACAGTCTGGGACACGATTGTGTCCCGGGCCGTGTCTGGTGACGAAAACGAAAACCTTTCAATACATTATAAAAGGACATATTAGGGTTTCGCATAGATGATTGGACATTCAAAAGAGAAGAGGCTTGAGGAGAAAGAGAGAAAAAAGGCGAAAGCAACATTGAACTTCAAGATTGAAGAGATTGATCATCAACAAAAGGGGTTTTTCATGTTTTATTTATTAGTTTCGTTGGAATTCGTTTTTAGTTTCATTATGATAGCTTAAGATTTGTGTATTTAGGATTATGGAACCTAGGGTTTCATGTGACTATTGGATTGATTGATAATTTTCAATAAAGTTTCTATCTTTTCTTGATTCAATTATGTTATTTAATTGTTAATTGATATTTTTAGAATATCAATTTATGATATTATGCATGATGATTGAGAAATCACATATGTAATGAGATCTTGACATAATTAGAGAGAATTACATATATACTTAGAGATAAGATATATGTTTATTCCGGAAAGTCATTCTTTTGTGTGGGAATTCATCATACATTAATGCGATTCTAAATTATATTACTAAGTGAAGAGATTCGGGTAAATAATTTAGGATTAGGGTTAATATGCTTGAGAAAGGTGTTAACTTTAATTGTGAATCCCTCCGGTCAAGAATAATAGAAATTGAATTGAATATATTTTAGGTGGTCACATGTTAAATGCTAGGGGAAATAATTCCTAAATACGTAATTACTTTCTTAAAGTCGTTCTTAATTTTATCACTTTCTAAATTGCTTAATCAAGTCTCATAATTAGGTTAATTTGTTAATTTTAATATTTTTAATTAATTTAACCCTTCATAATTTTCCGGTTAGATAATAGAGCTAAGGTTAATATTAGTACTCAAAGTCTCTAAGGGATCGACTCGGACTCACATCCGCTATATTAAAACTGATAGGTGCACTTGCTTGATATCAAGTTTTTAGCGTCGCTGCCGGGGACTTTCGATATTAAGAACACTAGTTGCTTTATTACTTTAACCATTTTTTTTTCTTTTGTTTTCATTGCTTGTTTTTATTACCTAGAGCTGCAATTGATTCTATATTTCTTGCCCTTGTAGTGCATGACTCGAAGCAACCTGGAAGATTTGGTAAAATTTGATCCTGAAATTGAGAGAACTGTCCTTCAAAATTTGAGATCGTTACCTAGACAAATTGTGGCTACCATAGAAGACGAGTCAATCGTTGAGATCAAGGAAGAGGGTGAAGAGGCCAACACTTAATTCATCAATCAAGAAGATCCACCTCACATGGTTAACAACGGTAACGAAGCAAATCGACTATGTCCGACTATTCAAAGCCTACACTTATTGGAGCTGACTCCAGTATCACAAGGCCAACTGTCGTAGCTAATAACTTCCAAATTGCACCTAACATCATACAAATGGTGCAACAATATGTTCAGTTTGACGGTCTCCAAGATGAAGATCCCAATGCTCACATCTTTAGCTTTCTAAAGATTTGTGATACATTTAAAATCAACAGAGCCACGGATGATACCATCCGACTGTGGCTATTTCCTTTTTCCTTGAGGGGTAGAGTAAAGCAGTGGTTGAACTCTCTACCACGAAATTCAATCACAACTTGGAATAAATTGGTAGAGAAATTTTTAGAGAAGTATTTCCCACCTGTGAAGACCGCTAAACTTTGGAACGACATTTCTTGTTTTGCTCAATTGGAATCGGAGACTCTATATGACACTTGGGAGCGGTTCAAGGACTTGCTCAGGAGGTGCCCACATCATGGCCTTCCATTATGGATGCAGATTCAGACCTTTTATAATGATCTCAATTTATCTACTAGACAAATGATTGATGCATCTGCAGGAGGTACTTTGAATACAAAGATACCCGAGCAAGCACAAAACTTGATTGAAGGAATAGTGATGAACAATTATTAGTGGGAAAGCACTAGAGCCAAGCAAAAGGTTATGAGAATTTATGATGTGGACTTGACTACTGCTTTGCCACCAAGATGGATCTACTGAATAAGAAGATTGACGTACTCTTTGTGGGCCCTCAACAAGTACAACCGGATGTAAGTGACTTTGGTATGTAGGGTTACGGAACACAAGAACAACTAGAATAGGTAGATTATCTAAGAAATCCACCCAAGTAACAAAATAACCTTTACAGCAACACTTATAATCCTGGATGGAGGACTTACCCCAATTTCTCATGGGGAAATCAAAACTAAGGCCAGCAGAAGACCAACTTTGGCCCACCTGGATTTCAAAGACCATTACCACCTCCTCTTCCTCAAGAAAAGAAGTCTAGTGTAGAAGAACTTCTCACTAAATTTATTCAAGGCAATGGGGTTCGGCTATCTAACATTGAATCATCGTTGAGAAATCAAGAGGCTTCCAATCGCAATCTTAAGAATCAAATTGGTCAACTTGCAAAAATGATCTCTGAGAGGCAACAAGGGACACTCCTAGGGAATACCGAGGTCAATCCTAGGGAATATGCTAATGCAGTGAAAACTGCAAGTGGTAGAAAACTGCAAGTGGAGAAGAAGGATGGTGAGGAAGTAGTTAAGAAAGAAGTGGAAGTCAACCATAAGGAAGATGTAAAGCCACTAAAATCAAAAGAAAGTATGGAATCACCAAAAGTGAAGGAGTACAAGCCTCCCATCCCTTGCCCCCAGCGCCTTAAGCAAAGTTACACTGATCAGAATAAGGAATTCGGTAAATTGCTTGATGTTTTCAAACAATTACACATTAACTTATCTCTTGTTGATGTCATCTTGCAGATGACAAAGTATGCCAAATTTCTAAAAGATCTTCTATTGAACAAGAGGAAGTTAGAGGAGTTTATAACCGTCACATTGAATGAGGACTGCTCGGCACTTCTCCAGAAAAAGATGCTACAAAAATTAAATGATCCAGGGAGTTTCACTATTCCTTGTATGCTTGGCAATTTGTTAGTAGATAATGCTTTGGCAGACTTAAGAGCCAGTATAAATTTGATGCCGTATAAATTGTTCAAAAAGCTAGGGTTAGGAGAACCAAAATTAACGCGCATGAGTCTTCAATTAGCTGATAGATCTATCACATACCCTAAAGGCATCATAGAGGATATTTTAGTGTAAGTAGATAAATTCATCTTTCCCATGGATTTTGTTATACTTGATATAGTTGAAGATATTGAGGTGCCAATCATTTTAAGTTAACCCTTCTTAGCCACTACTAGGGCTGTTTTTGATGTTAGTGAGCATAAATTGATATTACGGGTCGGGGATAATGAAATAGTTTTTAAAACTCCAGAGGCAACGAACAAATTTCTTGACTTAGAAGACACAAGTTATGATGTTAATGCTACTGATATCGTTATATCTACATGTGTGCAGGAAACGCTTGCCAAAGATTCCTCAAGTTATTGCTTGCAAAAGGTAGATGAAAATTTGGTAACCAACTCTAATTGTGTAGAAGTGGCAGCTCAAATAGAAGTTCATGAATCCATTGGGGATAAGAATGGGATTGATCCGCTCCATAAGCCAAAGGATCTCAAGTTAAAATCCCTCAATGAGAAGCCACCAATTTTGGAACCGAAACTGCCAAGAAATCATTTGAAACATGTCTTTGCGGTGAAAAGTTCAAAACTGTCAATAACAACCGAATCTAAGCTAAAAGTGGACAAAATGAAGAAATTTAGGCTACATGAATTTGATAAGTAGCATGATAAGGAGAGAAACGATGGAATTCATGCACCAATAAAATGGAATTAGCAAGGTCGATGGTCGAAGGGTAAATTTACACTTGTATGGAGAGTTTGAAAGCGAAATACAGGAGGAGTCCTATCTCCATCTGGATGAGGAACTATCATGAGAAAACGTATCCCGTCGAGCTATTGACGTTAACTATAGCGCTTCTTAGGAGACAACCCATGTCTAACTTTGCTCACACTTTAGTTCTTTAAGTTTATTTTTCTTTTATCTAACTTTGCTTTACTTCTTTTATTTGTTCTAATTTTAGTCATAGGCTTTTTCCGTTTAGTTTCATTTTTTTTCTCTCTTTAGTTTTCTTTGTCTTATTTTTCTAGTTTAAGAACTTTTTTTTTTATTTTTTAAGTTTGTTGTATTTTTAAATTCATGAATTTAGGTAAAAAAAAAATGAACAAAAAGTTATACGAGCATGGGACACGGTTGTGTCCCAGCCCATGTCCATCCAAGCCCTTTCAATGCACTAACACCCACAGAAAGTTACACGGGCATGAGACACAGTCGTGTCCCAACCCGTATACACCTAACCTAAATACAACACTTATAGAAAGTTACACGGGCGTGGGATACGATCGTATCCCAGCCCGTGTGCACCCAGCGAATTGCCGTCCAAACAGACAGTTACAAGGGTGTGGGAGACAGTCGTGTCCCAGCCTGTGTGTGATCAATATTCATTCCCGAACATAGAAAAGTTACACTGGCGTGGGATACGGTCGTGTCCCAGCCCGTATCCACCCAGGTAAGGCCCCGTAAGCAGAAAGTTACATGGGCGTGGGACACGGTCGTGTCCCTGCCTGTGTTCGCCCAGGTAAGGCCCCGCAAACAGAAAGTTACACGGGCGTGGAACATGGTCGTATCCCAGCCCGTATTTGCCCAGCACCCATACGATTCAGCACACGCCCTATTTATTTAAAACACACACATTCTCTCAAACACTTACAAACATCAACACATATTCCTTTCACATTTTCTCTTCTCTTCATCTTCTCCTCTTGTTCTTGATCCAAGGAAGTTCTCCTCATTGTTTATGCTTTATCTTCTTCATTGTTTAGGTATGTTTAGCTACCCGACGTTTAGGACTTTTGTGAATTGGTTTATGACTTTTGTCTGCGAATTTATTTATTTTTTTCATGATAGATTTACACATTTGCCTTGTGTTGATAGATTTCGATGCCTTTATGATGCCTCTTCTGGTTAGATATTCTTGTAGTCAATGGAAAATAATTCAAAGTAGATCGTTCAAAGGAGGTCCAAATCTATTACATCATCTTCCACTCATGAGGGCACTTTTGTTGAGCCACTAGTCACCCTTTCTCCATTAGAATATCTTATGCTTCAAGGTAGGAAAGTATTAGTTTCTTTTTTAATATATGTATTTTCTTTTTCCCTATGATGTTTTTTCTTGTTTGATATCTTGCTATTGTGCTTTCTTAGTTGTACATTGAGGACAATATACATTATTAAGTGTGGGGAAAGGATATATATGAATTTGTTACTGTTTAAGAGACCAATTATTCACATTTGACCCAATTAATTTTTAAGTTAACTTGCAATAGGTAATTAACAAGTGTTGGGCAAAATCAACTGTGTCATCTTGATCATTATTGATCTTATTATACTTTACTAGAATTGATTAGTCAAATTTGTGGAGGACAAAGTTACAAGTTATTTAGCTTAGGACTCTAAGACTTGAGATTAGAACAACATCACTAGTTGAGAATTAGTCATGGTTATTTTTAAATTTACTTTTATGTATACCTTTCTCTTAGAAATTTTTAGAGCTCTATAATTTTTAGCAAACAAACAAATGAAATTCTTCTTTTGAAAACCCCTGAAAAATCACAATGATTGGAGGTAAAAAGTAATAACAAGTGTATGAATAGAAAAAATTGGCAAGGATTCATCTTGGTTCGTCAGAACAGCGAGATTGAGTCCCAATGCCAATACTAATGAAAAAGAAAAAATTTGATACGGTTCGGCCTTGGTCCGTCAGAAGAGCAAGGTTCTTTCCCGCTATCAATATAAGGGATAAATTGGTATAGATCGGTCTTGGTTCGTCAGAAGAGCGAGATTCGTTCCCTCTACCAATACAATTGTGCTTAAATAAAGTAAATTTAAAAAAACCTCCCATCAAAAGCATGAATTAGAGGGATGATCAGAGGATGAGTGGATGTAAAATGTGTTTGTTTTAAATTATGGCGCTTGGTGAGATTTAAGAGAGAATTGTATGCACTTTAGTCAAATGGACAAAATTTTTATGACTCTTTCCCAGTTAGCGAGATGTTAAATCTAATTTTTAGTTTAAGAATCCCTAGTTAAATAACTCGGGTAAACTTTGACTTTTATAAATTAACTAATGAACTTTAGTATTAAGTATTGTTGGAGCATTCGAATATGGTCAGGTGAAATTATGACATTGTTACGGTTGAAATTACTTAACTTTATTATTGCAAGTTAATTGAAAATGATTTTCTCACCTTTCTTAGGGTCAAGTGTATTCGTTTACTGGTTTCCTAAATAATGAGAAATTTTGTTTAGTGTTTCTTGTCTTGAAATTTTTGTTTTGATTTATTTGCTTGAGGACAAGCAAATGCTCAAGTGTGGGGAAGTTTGATAACTCTTATTTTAAATATATTTCACATGATGATTTTATAGTATTTCCCTTACATCTTTAGTTTTCTTTAAAGAAATTGATACTTAATTGAGTAAAATTTTGATTTCAAGGTTTGAACGCGTTCTTGGATCGAAAACGAAGAAAAGGAATCAAGTTTCACTCAATTTGGAGTTCAAATGAATGAGTTATGAAGTTTTGAAGTTACACAGTCTTAGACACAGTTGTATCCCTAGGCTGTGTCCATCCAGGAAAATATGCTGAGGTCAAAAAGTTACACGACCTAGGGACATAATTGTGTCCCAGGCCGTGTCTGGTGACGAAAACGAAAACCTTTCAATACATTATAAAAGGACATATTAGGGTTTCGCATAGATGATTGGACATTCAAAAGAGAAGAGGCTTGAGGAGAAAGAGAGAAAAAAGGCGAAAGCAACATTGAACTTCAAGATTGAAGAGATTGATCATCAACAAAAGGGGTTTTTCATGTTTTATTTATTAGTTTCGTTGGAATTCGTTTTTAGTTTCATTATGATAGCTTAAGATTTGTGTATTTAGGATTATGGAACCTAGGGTTTCATGTGACTATTGGATTGATTGATAATTTTCAATAAAGTTTCTATCTTTTCTTGATTCAATTATGTTATTTAATTGTTAATTGATATTTTTAGAATATCAATTTATGATATTATGCATGATGATTGAGAAATCACATATGTAATGAGATCTTGACATAATTAGAGAGAATTACATATATACTTAGAGATAAGATATATGTTTATTCCGGAAAGTCATTCTTTTGTGTGGGAATTCATCATACATTAATGCGATTCTAAATTATATTACTAAGTGAAGAGATTCGGGTAAATAATTTAGGATTAGGGTTAATATGCTTGAGAAAGGTGTTAACTTTAATTGTGAATCCCTCCGATCAAGAATAATAGAAATTGAATTGAATATATTTTAAGTGGTCACATGTTAAATACTAGGGGAAATAATTCCTAAATACGTAATTACTTTCTTGAAGTCGTTCTTAGTTTTATCGCTTTCTAAATTTCTTAATAAGTCTCATAATTAGGTTAGTTTGTTAATTTTAGTATTTTTAATTAATTTAACCCTTCATAATTTTCCGGTTAGATAATAGAGCTAAGGTTAATATTAGTACTCAAAGTCTCTAAGGGATCGACTCGGACTCACATTCGCTATATTAAAACTGATAGGTACACTTACCTAATATCACATTACACGGCCTACACGGAACAAAGATCCTCTATGCCATGAAGTTTGGTTTCCCAGCGAGTAACTATGGAGCTGAATATAAGGTACTCCTTGCCGACCTAAAAATCACTAAAGATATCAGAGTAGAAAAATTCAGCATACACTTAAACTCAATGCTGGTTGT
The DNA here is from genome assembly GCA_024138005.1 of Lumnitzera racemosa. Classification (NCBI taxonomy): domain Eukaryota; kingdom Viridiplantae; phylum Streptophyta; class Magnoliopsida; order Myrtales; family Combretaceae; genus Lumnitzera; species Lumnitzera racemosa. The sequence continues at coordinate 43,650,464 of JAMXBC010000007.1, forward strand.
ATAGTAGGTCAAAAGGGAATATGAGACAAAGGGCGAAACAGTGGCTAAGTACCTACATTTAGTGTAAGGCCTTCTTACATAATTCATCTCCTAGGAAGTCAACAATAGGGATTAGACATCCTTGGCCCCTTCCCGAAAGCCTCAGTGGGCTGACAATTTATCTTGGTGGTACTGGATTACTTCCCTAAGTGGGAAGAGGCATTAGCTGTTGCGACCATCACAATCTAAGCTACCAAAGGGTTCGTACTAACTAAGATACTGTCCTACTTTTAAGTACCGTATAGGTTGATCACTGACAATGGGAAGCAATTCGACAGCAATTGTTTTAGGGAGTTCTACGATAAGCATAACATCAAGTTGTACTACACCTTGATAGCCCATCTTTAAACCAATGGGTAGGTTGAGGCTATCAACAAGAAAATTATCAACAATTTGAAGAAGAAGGTGGAACAAATAGGAGGTAGGTGGGTTGATGGGCTTCTCAACATACTTTGGCGATATCGCATGATGCATGGGACCTCAACTACAGAATCCCCATTCCATTTAGCTTTTAGAGTAAAAGCTATCCTCCCATTGAGTTAGAATTATCAACCAACAGGATATAACACTTCGACGTGAATATTAATCACATGATCTTACAAGCAAGCCTTGATACCATCGATGAAGTTTACGACGCTATACGAGCATACACAATAACTTATCAGTTGCGAGCCACTCGCTACTACAACCGCAATATCCAATATAGGGTTTTTTATCATGGAGACTTAGTGTGCAGAAAATTAGAGGCTATTAGCTCAAAAGAAGGGCGAAGCAAGCTTCCTCCCAATTAGGATGACCTTGTATGAGTAGTCGATGATGTGGGAAAGGGTGCTTACAAGCTCGAAACGCTAGAAAGATGACCTATCCCAAGGGTATGGAATGCTTAGAATCTACAACCTTACTTTCCTTAAGTATAGCTATGAGAATCAAAAGCACTTGCAACCATGATCGAATGTAATAAATTAATGAAGTTTCCTACATGTGCCTCTCTTCTTCCCTTGAGCTCCTAACCTTAGGTCAACTTTCATCTTTATGCTTTGCCTAAGTTAGTCCTTACACTAATGACATGGTAACGTCTCTTGGGCATCGATTTTCATTGAGCCCCTAATGTTAGGTCAATTTTCATCCTTAAGCTTTGCTAAGTTAGTCGTTGCACTAATGACATGAGCCTCTCTTTTGGGCATTAATTTACATCAAGCCCCCAACCTTGGGTTGATTTTCATTCTCAAGATTTGCAAACATTAGTCTTTATACTAATGATGTGGGCACCTCTCTCAAGCATCAATTTACATAAAGCCTTTAACCTTGAATTGATTTCATCCCTATGTTTTGCCTAAGTTAGTTCCTACATTAGCGATACAGGTACTCCACCCAGGCATTAATTTACATTATGCCCCTGAACGCTAGTTGATTTCATCGTCAAACACTAGTCTAGGCAAGATATTATTATAACAATTATAAAATGCAACTCTAAGTCAAATTGAACAATGAATGTTGAAGGGAAGTAAACCAGCTAATGAAAAGCAATGATCAAAGGAGAAAAGTTTTATTTCATTAATCAAATGAAGTACAAGGTTTAATGGGTCGACATAATGAGCCTAATTACATCAAGATAAAGAACTAATCAATACAAAGGCATACAATTGCCTCCTACACTATGGCTATGCACCTCACTTGAATGACTGCTCTCAACCTTGACTTAGCTCTTTACTCCGGAAACTCTTCCCCAATAGGAATTCCTCTCAACTTCAACTTGGCCATTTCTTACGTTATGACTACATCCTTAGATTTCTACATAGCTAAGCCCCGAATTGTAAGGATCCTAGTAACACTCAACCTCTAAGTCCAGGTACCTGCTCTACCTTTTAAAGCCTCATTTCCATAGAAGCAGTAGTAGGGATAGTTGATCCAACTACTCCACTTAAAGCATTGAGCTACCAAGGCCCTATTGACGATAAAGGAAGGTTAATGCTTTACCCAAAGTGAATTGGAGGACTCGCAAAGTAGAGGATTCCTATGAGCACCTTAGTCTACAGGTTAGGTTGGAGAAAAGACCCTTTTTGCTACCATAGTCATTGCGGTCACCCCCATCTGGTTGAGGTCATCTAAGATAACGCGTGTAAAAGACTACTCATATGGGCTACCTCTGAACCCCCCTCTTTTACCTAACATTATTAGGAGACAAAGAAGGGGGGACCTAGAGGTTTTCTCCTGGTCATAGCTCAAGATCCAATCATCGCTGCTGAGTAGCTATCCAAACCTCATGATTACAACTCGAAGGAAGATGTTGAAAGTGACCTATGATCACTTTAAATACACTCATATCAACTCTCACCGATACCTCACTAAGTTATTTTGGTAATTGGCATGGCAAGGTAAGGATCCATGTACCCTTTATATAAGAGCCATGAGACATCCCTAATTGTACACGTGTTGATTATTATACAGACCCAACACATCGAGAACCCAAGTGATGCTTGAGGAATTAATAATGAGTCGTACGCGCATTAAATATCTTCTAGAAGGTACCTTGCTCGAGACTTTCCACTTACTAGAAGCGTACATTACTAGAAATAAAATTCTATCCAGAGAATAGCGTATGTTAGTAAAAGATTCACCCTAATGAGATTGCCTTGCTAAGAAGATCTTGTGACATCATCAAAAGATATGTTCTTGTAAGCATCGACCTACGACACTAAGCCCCTACAAGAACCTTGAGAATCACAACATGCTTGAGAGATAAGGTGCATCAACCTATAAGTAAAACTCATCACAAGTTACAAACACTTAGACAAAAGCCAAGGATAAGTGCAAGGTGATAGCATATGGGTAAATGAGTGGGCCTATAGGAAGCTATCAGTATGCGGGTAAAAACTACCTACTTAGGGATATAGAATTCAACTAATCTCGCAATAAAACAAGGTACATAAGTTTACTTAATAAACATCATCTTTGATATAAAAAACTTAAACAAAAGACGAATGGGGCTCGAGCATGCAAACATAGTAAAAACACAAGAAGTAGCGACTAAGGGAAAGGAAGCATGAGATCAAAGACAATTAATAAGAGATCATTCATTCAAGTTTTAGTGATTACACAAAGGGAGGTCAATACCTCGAGCTTTAATCAAAAGAAAGATACAGAAGATGAATTCAAAAATGGACAAGCATTATCCATACTAACTATAAGGAAGGAAGAAAAAAATCAAAGATGCTCCTAAGCATCCTAGACTTGCTATTGTTGTTGCTTTCCTTGCTATAACTCCTACTATCACTCTTGCTCCTACTTACCTTGCCTATCACCACCCCCTCCCCAAGGCCCATAGTCGAGCTACTGCTCGAAGCTCTTGATGAGTCACCGATGACTAGCTACCTAGCCTACCTCCAGCAGTAACTTTAGGTTTATCTAGCTAATGTAAGAAAGATAAGGTGGCATCAGGCATGTTCTGTTAAACTTATTTCTACACCTCCTTCACCATTGCATATCTTGCCAAAGTGATGGCTTTCTCGATTAGGGGGTCCTCTAAGGTCTCTATGAATATATCCTAATTGACCTCGGTCGTCAACCCTTCACCTCTCAAGAGCTCGACCTCCCTCTTATCGAATTCAACTCGTACCTTATCAAGTTCCTTTCCTTTAGCCTTTAGCTCACCAACCACTTTACCTTTTGTAACGTTGCTGGATTCTTCAGTCTTCTTTAGCTCATCCTTTAACTGACCCACCTAATTGAAGAGCTCCCTATGTTGGCATTCCAGGCTCCTGAATGCGATGGCTAAATCTTTGTACACTTTCTTTTCCTCCTTCAGTGCCTTTTGGAGACTCTTAATATTGACCCTCGCTTGACTTCCCTTCGATAGAAGGACTGAGTGGTTGTAAACCAGAATGAAATCCACCAAGTTGTATAGTTGTAAGCAGAATATACAGTTAGTAATCGAGCTAACACTAAGCACTTCAACATAAACATATAAGTAGCTTAGCTCATTGTGCCTCCTTAGCAATTTTGCTAAGGCCTCCAACTAGTTTTTACCCTCAACTAACTGCCTAAATAGCGCTTGTAGTTGCTCAAACCTTTGAGCAAGCTAGTCCACAAGTTATACAGGAGTTGCTCACTTACCTTGATGAACCACAGGTTCAACTTACTCGTCGTCGAGAATCTTAATGGCATCTATAGCAACAATTTTAGGGGTTTGCTTTGAACTTACTTGCTCCACATCCACTTAAGAACTTATTGCCTCAAGGCCCTACTTGACGACTGTAGCCCCAACCATAACCTTTGGAACTGTAACCCCACTAGATGCTCTTAAGCCTAACATCAAAGCTCCTAATACTAATGCTATTAACACATCCCTACCCCTTGTTGAACAGCTTCGAAAAAGGTTGTTGCCTTCCACTCCTTTTCTTCTTCAAATTTTTTGAGGGGCGACGTGAACTCTCCCCCTACCTTTCCAACTTGGGCCGCCTTCTCTTCTTAAGCCTTGAAGTACTCTCTAGCTACTTAGTTTGCACAGCTAACAGCTTTATCCTCTCTTTCTCTATGGCCCATTCCAAAGCTGTAAATGAACAAACAAACTCCTTAGAAAAATAAACTAAAGCATAGATAAGGCACTTACTAAGCTAAGGATGAGTAGCCTGATGTCCTCCACTACAACAGCAAGGCAATGCAACGCGGCAGACAACTAACCACCTATCTTCCATTGAGCACAACAAATACTTGTCTTTATTGCAAACAACGATGCTCTACTCTTATACTTCTCACATAATGACAAAGGTTTGAGCTTTCTCCAACCTACCAAATTTAAGAGCTCGACGCTAGCTATTGTATCCTCATCCCCTAATGCCTTCTACTTCTTGCCCCAAATGGGCCATCTCTACTTGGTTAGAAAATCATGTGGCTCCAGAGCATAAACTCAGTAAAAGAATTCCTTCCATTTTATTTGGTAGCTTATCAATAATATTCAGACTTATGCCTTAAGTAGCAATGTTAACCTATCCATCAACCACCCCCCTTATAAAGAAGAAGTGCTTAAACGATTACACAATCGGCTATTGTAACTCCTAAATGCACAATGCCTCGAAAGCTAGCGGTTGAATTTACGCATTTGCATTTAGATTACCCAGTATAACTTTGAAATACTGAAAGAACTTGAGTAAGAATTCTAAAGAAGGGATGCAAAGATCAAGCTTGAATGGCTATGTGTAAATACCGAATGATCGATTGTCCCCTATGTCATAAGCTTGCTGCCTATCTATAGGCTCCTCCATTCCTTACCCAGGCACTGCTCCTACTACTCGCCAAACCAATCTTAACTTTTACTCGCTTGCTATGTAAGGAACATAGGCACACATGTGCTTATTCACAACAGTTGTTCGCAACAACTACCTAATGTTGTCTTCCTAGCCATTCGATGGGTATTTGCTATGGGGACGTCACAAATAAGAGAGTGTTACCCCGTCTTCTTCTCTTTTCATTGCTATTATTGCTATCGTTATTTCAAGGGGAGTAGGGCTACTACCCCCTGCTTGAGATAAGCTCTCACAACCTTCATCTACTTCGCTTGAAATGGAAGGATTGGAGGACTTACTTTTACTACTAGTTGTGCTTTGATCGGTCATCGCAAGTGATTAACAAAGATTGGAAACATATGAGAAAAAACAGTTAGCTCTCAAGTAAAAAATTTGGCAAATTTTCCTTTAAGTGAACAAAGTAAAGTGAAAAATGAACATCTAGACCCCCTTTTATATAAACAAACAAGGGGGGAAGGCAAATGATTTCTCTACTTTCAAATAGGACATAATCTCAACCGTTTACATGCTCTACTTCTTCAACTAAGGGTATTGATTGATCCTTATATATGGATCCATGATGTGGCCTGACAATAGATTACCTTATGCGTACAACCATTTTTGATAAACCATCAATGCACACTATATTTCCCAATAGTAGCCATCATGACACATTAAGTAGCCCATTAGTTACGTCAATGATGTAGTGATTATATGTATGGGAAAACGAACCTAACTAGAGGCATTGTTTGCTATGACACCAGCAGTAGAACTGCCCCCCCCCCCCCCCCCCCCCCCCTAGCCTTGGACCGGTCACATCATATGGATTACTTTCTTTGTGCCTTGAATGCTGATGAGAGTGGGGGGACAAGTGTTGATACTTGACTCTCACCTAAACCAAGGCCCAACAGATGAAGCCCATCATAAGAGACATCGAATGGCAAGCCCACATGTTGCGTCGCTATCCTCTTATGAGGCCATGAGCTTGCGACAATGAAGATGCTAATTGATGGCAAGTCGTCCCCCGCATTGTAACCTACTTAGCGAGCTAAATGACAACTGTCTGTATAGGTCAACCCTCAACTGTCGAGCTAGCATAAACTTAGGGTCAACTCACCTCCATCGAGCATCAACTAACCCTTTCCTTAGCATCTTAGCCTGACTTTTGTCGTTAGCACCTACATTCTACTGTAGCTCATTAATGAGTGTCTAACATCCGTAGTATTACTAGTACACCTGGCACCCCTACTCCTATTAGATTACCGAGTTATGGATTTAGTGGTTTAGTCAGCTACGACATGTTGCCCATAGTAAAGCTCAGTCTTAACTATAGAGAGTACTATCTATTGATGGCTAATACAAGTGAATCCCTGATCACCACTTATCTAGGTAACCCACATAACAGGTACCAGGTGTCAGCTAGTAAGGGGGGACCTCACTCATTTCCTAAGATTTTTTTCTTTCCTTTCTCTCAAAGAGCAAAAGCTCAATACATAATATCTGCGCATTAGGTGAGCATAGTCCACTAGGTCCTTGGTATTCATCCCTCCTTTCCTTCGTCCTCCTTGTTGACTTGAGTGTCTTTTGTAGGCATCGAGGAGTAGAAGGTGAAGTCTAAGCCCATTTGAGTGAGGCTTTACCCGAGTCCGTACACCTCAGCTAGTTTAACAACGACCAATACAAACAATCACATTCTTGATGTTCCTAAGCATTGCCTCAACTTTCTCATCATCACTCTAGACTTCTTCATAACAATATTTCATAAACTTTAATTTAAATCTATGATCCAATACAACTACAGTCAAAACCATCCAAATTGTTTTATCAACACTTCCATAATATTTGAAAAACTTTTCTCTCATTTTTCTTATCATTAATTGAAGAGAAGGATCTAAATTATTCTCCCACTCATTTAAAGATGTGAAAATGCTAACAATTTCATAAATGTAGAAGTCAGATGTAACATACAATGATCTTGATATATTTTTTTCAGTTGTCTCATAAAATTTTCTCAAAACTTTAGTTAAAACACCGACATTTTCTTAATCAATAAATAAGGATATGTTATTACTAAGTTCAATATAAAACAATAGGTCCTTGTCTTCTAATCTTTGGATAGCTTTTTTGAATTTAAGCGCTATTTCTAAAATAAGGTAAGTAGAGTTCCACCTGATGAAAATATCTAAACGCACATTTACCTTATAAGTAATCCTTTTATGCTCAATACATGATTGAACTTGTTGAGCTTTAGTAGGTGAACTTCTTATATATCTTATAAAACTTCTCACATATCTTACAGCACTTTTAATTTGATATATAGAATCTTGAATTTTATTTAATTGATTAGTTAAGCCTATCTTTTTTAATTTCTTTTCCCTAACCTAGTTGATACCAAAACTAATCCATTTTGGTATTAATCTTCAACTAAAATTTAAAGAAAATCTAGAACTTTATAGATCTTGAAAAATGTTTGGAGTTACTATTCAACCAAGGTCAGGAAAAGACCTATGTTAGAACTAATTGAGTTGATTGGTTATAATTTAGTTACTAATCTTAAATAAAATCAATTTTAAAAAATAATTTTTAAAACCAAAGATCTTGAATTCCGAGGCTAACTTGTTAAACTTCAAACTAATACCACTTTTAACCTTCTAAAATTAATTTTTTTTTTCAAAATACCCTTTTGATTATAAAATAATTTTAGTATAAAAATAAATAAATTTTACTTATTTATAAAAGAGGAAAAATTAAGAAATTAAATTTATCTATTACAAAGGGGAAAATAAAAAAAAAATTTCCATATTTTAAGTTGCTCTTTAGATCCTTATGTACCTGTTTTTGGGATCAAACTTTCGTAGATTGTTTTTAGGAAAATCTTAGTGGATTTATATCTTTTATTTCTGGAAAAGGTTGGGATTACATAATTAGCCATTTATTTTTCTCTGAGAAAATCCTATGAAAAACGCCCAATATTTTATTCATTTTTTGAAAAAAAAAATCTTAATTTGCCTTAAATTTAAAAAGGGTTAATTATTATTATTATTTTTAATTTTACCTATAGTATAGTTAAGCGGCATCCTTGATGAGTTTCTTAACTTTTGATGGATCGCTGTTAGAAGGTCAATGGAGAGTTCAGTGGACTTGCCCAATTTGATTTTTTTTTTTTTTTTACTAAGTATAATGTACTATTTTCCATGAAGTATGGAGATATTAAGCGGTATACCAAGACCTAAGCTTAATTTATTAAGTTTAGAATTTTTGGTTTCAAGTTTCTTTATCTGCTTTCATAGTTGTAGTTTATATGTTTTATAAATGGTCAATCATATTTATAGCATCATAATTCTTTACAAATGAAAAATTAAAATTATGACAGTATATGGTTTTATTGGGACTGCCTTAGTTGTTTTCCTAGAATAACTTTCGTGGCAATATCATTTTAGGGTCATAAAGTGTGAATAAAAGCTTTTTGCACTGTGATATGTCACCTATAAGTTATCTGTTGTACCTACCTTAAAAAGGAAACGGATCTATCAAGCAAAAGCTCTAAAGGAGAAATTAGGTACGTCAAATGGAGTGCCTAACCCACATAAAACACTACCCAGTAATAAAAACATGAGCACAGTTAACATTTTCCAATCATATAATGGAGATATTAGGGTGGGGGGAAGAAAAAAACATTTAATTGTTAAAGTATAAACTATGTTAACTCCACTTATCTTAAAAAAAAACAATTAAGTTTTGCTAAACTAGTAATTAGTAACTACTATTCACCGGAATATATGAGCATGATGGCCTAATCCATAATAACATATGTGTATGTATGTTAATTCAAGAGCTCTCTTTTTTTGTTTTTTTTTTTTCCCCTCCTCCTCCTTTTTCTTCTTTTCGCCATGGTGTGTACCAAGTAAACAACATGGAACAAAACATAAACTAAAAAAAAAAAAAAAATTGAGTACTTAAATAATGCTTTCAAAATTTTTGAAATTATATCACAATAACACATGATAAGACTAATTATCAATACACAAATGATCCCTTGAAAAATATTGGTTGTTGGCTAATAAAGATTACAGTTAAGATTCCATGCATTCTATTATGAACTATGTAGAATAATAATTGTTTTTACATAATATATATTGAAATTGTATTACGGAATATGTGATAATATATTGTATATTTCTTAGATAAAACTCTCCTAAAAATCATTTTTTATGTGATTCGATCCACATCTTATCCTATCCATTATTATTTTATCTCCTATCAAACATAACTAAAATGTTTAAATACTGATTTTAATAAACAAATATCCATTAAAATTTTTATTTAAAAGTTTAAAATATCGGATAATAAGAGTTCATTTGTAATTTAGCAATTTTTTTTTTTAAAGAAAGCATACATAGATTACCTTAAAATGATGTATGTAGATAAGGGTAGTGTGACATTTTTTACTAGTCCATACTATTTTTCAATTATTTAAGTAGATAATATAAATAAAAATTATCAAATAATATAAAATAGACAGAAAAAGAAAAAAGTAGAGAGAGAGGAAGAGAGGGAGAGAGAGATATCTGACATTATCACTTTTAGATAATTTTTTAGACACCTCAAGGTCCGGGAATGGTCCGCCTCTACAAAAGGAGGTTGTCGACCCCTGTTAAGATGGTGAGTGGTCTTTGAAATACCCTAAAAATTTAAAAAGAGAAAAAAGAAAAGTTGCTATAAACTCAATGGGTTAATGTTGGGTTGCATGACCCAACTTTCACCATATAGGTTTTTAGGTTTTTTTTCTTTTTTAATTTTTTTGTAGTGGTGGATGCCATCCACCACCTTAGAGAATTGCATCGCATGATCTACAAGTGTTCATTAGAGTCATCAAGCCTAGGCATCATCCGCAAGGAAACTAGATAGAAGAGACCAGACTCAAGGCTGTAATTTAGAGACCAGCATGTGAATTGAAGGACAACAAAATGCATGACCGAGCATTGAGAGCAACCATGGAGTTTAATGACACTAGTAGCTTATCTTAGAGATCTCATCAACCATGGCACTCCAAGCAACACCAGACAGTAGCCGTGGCAAGTACACTCCGAGTTGATTGATAACTGAATTGACCATCACAGCAGAGGACTAGATCAATTGGTAACCGAACCAAGCACATGAACTAACCATAGGATAGAATCACTAAGAGAGCAGTTGAGAGCTCTACTTCACGATCCAAGCACCATGTTTCCATTGAAGTTTCAGCTCGCAACCAAGCTTATATGTGAAATTTGAGTAAAGAGCAGTCATGCTTTGAGTAGCAGAACGAGCACCATGCTTTCAACTTCACTCGGGCACTTCCACATCTGACAGTAGCACTTCCTTGAACTATCTAACAGAAGACCAAGTCGAGACCGAACATCTCGACACATGCTAAGCTAGGACTGAAACAAGTTGCAAATATTTCAGCTCATTGGGAAAGTTACACACCAGTCATTTGAATATGAACTGAGCAGCCACTTTGAACTGAACATAGCATTTGAAAAATGTGAGGGATATACAACAAATCAATAGCTGAGCAAAGAGCACATAGACAGTACAACAGCAGTTGTGGAATACATTAAGCAGTCTAAGCCATGAAATGTAGCCTGATTATATTTCTCTCCTTGCTTTAAATTAATGGATAATGGCCTCCAGAGAGAAGCTCTTGGTTTCATGACAGACCCCCAATTAACTACTGGACCGCCAACTTACTTGGATGAACATGCATTGAGATGTGCTGCTATCTAGAGAGAAAATAATAGAATGTAACTAATGTGGAGGCCATTGGCATAGGGACATGCATAAGGAAATTACAATTGGATAAGAGAAGATCACAGTAGCCTCTACTTGCATGAGAATGATAACAACCCATCAATTATTATTATTATATGTTGGACAAAAACTTGAAGCTCCATGCCTGAACTAATTTTCCCATCCACATGACTAACATGAGCTGCACATATTGCTCTAAGTAACTCACATGACAGCAATCAAGGACTGGGCAGGGACAGCCAAGAACATGGAAAGTCTGAGCGACTCCAATGCCGAGCTGCCACTCTGAATTGCAGCGAACACTCCAATGAACACCTCACATGAACAGCCATGATAGCTCCTTGAACCGAGTACACTAGGGAATATGTGAAGCTGAGCTCACTAATTTATACTGTACAGCAGACACAAGTTGCAATTTGATGAATTCACGACTAATTAATTGAAGAGCAGTAGCTACAAACATTGTCAAGCAATCTTGCCAACCAACTCGAGCCAAAAAAGTCACAGGATAGCAATACCGCAGCATATCATCCACCTATCAGCACGCGAGCAACCCCCAAACTGTCCAAAATCCACCGAGTAGCTAACTACACCAGGGACAACCATGACACGAGCAAAAGGCGGACCATGAAGAGTTGAAGCAGAGATCTACTTTGTTAACATTACAGCAAGCCGTGATTCATCCATGCAGTAGCTAGACCATGATTGGTGACAAAGGGGGCTGCAGTGTGAGCAATAGCAATTATATAAAGCAAGCCCACGGTTTACTTAGCAATTAACATTCTCAAAATTCAAAGAGCTCAGAACTTTCATTCGTCTATAAGACAATACATGGACAGGGGTGAAAATATTTTTTTCATCACCTGCAAACCTGTCATTATTTTTCCTCATTCCTCTGAACTTTCGCAACTCTACATGTCGACATGAGCCTACTATTCACTCCGATTTTGAGATAGCACAAGTTTGACAATAGCTTAACTTTTGGGATTTACAAACACTCTAAGAGCTCCATAATTCTCGGGAGCCAAAGCATATTCCATGAAGGCCTATGTCACTTTGATTTGAGACACACATAAATTAACATTTAGGAGAAAATGGAAACATCATTATTTATTTTCCTTTCTCGGAGTTGGCTACATGACAGGGACTTGCAATTATTAATTGCCATTGAGGGTTGACGTGTGGGCTTCGATCCATTTCCTTAGACCTTCTACTTTACTAAAAGGGAGCTGAAGGGAAGATATAGGGAGCTTAGTTGAGAAATAGAAGGCAGCTTCGGGTAACACAGTAGCATATTCGATAGTTTTGACAGTAACTTAGCGGAAAATAGTTTACGAAGAGATTTTCCTTTTTTATTTTAGTATGTTTTCATTAGCTTTAGGGCACTAAAGCCCCATGTATAGGCACACTAAGAGGTTATCCTGGGTTCTAGATTAATTGAGATACACAGCGGAACGTGGAATTGAAGATACCCATAGAGTTCATTAATGTGCTTTCTATTCCCCTGTTATTTTTATTGCACTATATCTTGACTAATTTGGGTATTGTGTTGAGATTGTGCTTACTATATTATGGGTTTTGCAATGATGAATATGATGGATGGATGTTGTTTTATGATTCTTTTTGACGTTGATATTGAGCATTTGGTGATTTGGCTACTATGTTTATCATCTATCTATTTAGTACTTAGCTAACTATTCTTAGATAGATAGAGTTAAAGATACTTGAGAGATTCAATAACTCGCAATGAACATAACTTATATTTTTGATAAAGCACGTTATAGAAATATGTAAGTTTTTGACAAAATTCATGAACTCACATGTTTAATATAGTAATATAGTTTGGGTCATGGTGACGTGTTTGGTTCATATTTCCAATTAGAATAGTAAATTCGATGTAGCAAGTCACTATTTACTCGATAATTATAAATAAATCATCTTGCCAAATTAATTTATTGTGTAATTATAACTTCACTACTTTGAGAGGTGAACAACTTTTTAGTAAGTTTGGTATAACCTGCTTAGTCAATTTCAAATATCGACTCAAGTCATCATGTCAATTTAAATGAAAACAGATTTGCAAACCCAAATCGACTTTTACATCTCTTTAACACTAAGATCCTCGATGTGTAGCTAAGACATTTAGTTTTGTATTCAATTAGTGTATTAATTTTTACTTCCTTTCAAATTAAATATTGATCGCTTAACTTAGAGAAAAACTCAATTAATCTAATAGTTAGTATATTAGCTCTATTGGGACCAACTTGTTTCGACCACTATACTATGCTCATGATTGGTGCACTTGACGATTGTTTATTAAAATTAACTTTTTAAAATCATCAGCGTAAGCAAGTCATACCCTTAATAGTGGTAGACTTAAGCTTCTATTTTTTTCCCATCATTTCATCCATCTTTAATTCATTTATTCCATTGAGAAATTTTAAACAAGACCAACTACATCCATAACCAGCTACAAAGTTCAAAGAACATAGTACATGAAAGTTAACTTTCTAAAATGCAATTACTTGACTCCAGCCATTGACAACTTCTTATTCTTATATTATGAATCAAGCACTAAATGAAAGGCTAACTATCTAAACCATGGATCCTATCAAGTCATTTTAAAGTAGTGTTAGTAATTCACTACACACTTATTCCCTATTCATACAGATTATAAAAACTATGAAAGCACATTCTTGTTTCATATACCACAACTTGAAAGAATTATAAAATAATTGGTTAATAATGAGTAAGTTTGACATACCGATTGCTTTAATTCACAAGATCATGTAAGGATGAAAGGATTAGATTTTCATACAATCAAGAATTAAATAAATAGTCATCAAAATGAAAATTAATCAACACATAATCCCAATTCAATTCAGTTCAGCTTAGTAAACCAAGCTTCAACTCTATTCTTATTTTCTTTTACCCCTAACTTTTAAATTTCATAAAATCTCAAATTCAACCAGATAAATAAAAAAAATAAAAGGGTAAAGTTGGAATGGGATTGCCCCTTAGTTAGAGTAAGATTGTTTTCCTTGGGTCCTTGTTCTTTTTATCAAGTCTACTCTTGACTCAATTACACTTTTCATTGATTTCCTACACAACATAAAAGGATTTCTCATAATATCTTGCCTAACCATTTACCAAAAAAAAAAAAAAAGAATAGGAAAATACTTAACAGAAAGAAAATGTAAAGAAACTAAATCATTAATGGGTTACCTCCTACTTAGCTCTTCCACTTACAATCCTTCATTGGACTCTTGGTCCTTCTTTTTGAGGTAGTCTAAAATTAAGGTATCTCAAGGCCTACTATTCAGTATCATCAAGCTTATCTTGCCTAAACATCTAGTATAGAGGTCCCTTCCATTCTTTACAAATTCCCTTTCCAAATCATCAAAATCAACCATAACATCCTTGCCTTCCTTCTTCTTCTCCTTCATTTTCCTAGCAAACATTTTTACTTTCTTAAGTCCATACCTTAGCAAAATTTTTTTCCCTTCACATCAATCGATGTCATAACCTGTCACGAACCGAGGATGGCTTAGTCGTAGTAGACGTCATATACTGTACGAAGAACACCTAATTGGTTATCCTTCCAATCATGAACTCTTCATACAATATATAAGGTTTTGCAACCACTAATTTCCCAAGAACATACAGATTCACATGATATCATTACATAAACATATTTCTATAAAATTTGAACTATAAAACTTATAATATATAGTAATTGAGTATATCTAAGTCTATAATACTAGTAAAACAAAAGTACATGAGTAAGAATTTACATAAACTGTTCTCTCTTAATATACAGGACAGCTCGCTCTTACCTAAGTTTCTAAGTTAGCCTATGGCATCCCCCGGCCAGCCTTTACGAACAAGTTATCCTGCAGCAAAAGTCTAAGGGGGTATAAGTCTAAGTTTAGTGAGCAAAACCCTCAGCCACACTACAGGTATGTTATAAATACATTATATTCATGCATATGAATGGATGATCAAATAGAATTCCAAACAATACGTATAGTTAATTAGTTCATATATGTAACTCAGATTTAACGCCCTCCAAAGTCAGGGTTAGAGTATACACGACACCAATTAGATTTGAGTATTATACTAGAACTTACTTTACTACGGAACTCCACATTCCGTACTTAAATTAAATAATTCTTTTACTTTCATAAAAACCAAGTTCTAATATAATCTTGAGTGGGCTCTTGCAGTCTACACTCGTCCCTAAACGGAGGCCTCTAGACTCGACTCTTAGGCAGGCGGTTGGCATCTCCAACGCCTAATGTTCCCGCAAGCTAAGGTAAGGTCATTTTGTATAAGTGCACTGTACAGAACCAATAAATTAATAATAATAACCCCCGAATGGGCTCTCTTTACATTATGTGATGTGACGATCGGAATTATGCCTATGCAATGCATGTTAATGCATGTTCCAGTTTCTTTTTATAAGCCGAGTATAATTAAGTTCAAATTATGCTATGATTATCCAATAGTACATACAATCATTTTCTATACTACCATGCAACAAATAAAGCATTATCTATACTTAAGGTAAGTTCACAACTCAACACACAATAACATATACAAGCATTTCTCGAACCCTACACAGTAGTCAATTAACAATAATATTTAAGTCCACTATCTACGATCATAAATAAGCATGGAATCATAGGGTAAATACTCACTCGACCATGACGACTCACTTTAGTCATAGTAATCAATCGGAAGATCCTCGCCTACCTCGGGATCACCTGATCATTACAATATAATAACGTTAATAAGTAATTGAATTAACTAATAATTCTAAATATTTATTTACTTAGTTCTACTTACATTACTATCAACTTTTATCCGGTTAGACTTTATTATTAATCGTACGTAATTTTTTCGTTCTATTTCTAATATTTATGAATTTATAGTTGTTTTTCACCGTTTTTGAACATACGTTCATATGGTGATGTCCGTTTTGGATGTTAAGACTCGTGTTTTAAGATATGGGCTAAATTTACAAAAATTTTAACTATGGAAACTTAATTATTCTTATCGCTTTTATTTATATCTTTTGTTTATACTTAATGATTTAGTAAACCCTTAAATTCTTATACTTAAAGAATTTTACTTTGCTATTACTAATTCATATACTTAATTAAGTGTAATTCAATTTAGAAAATGTATTAGGGTTTACCAATTTATGTACCTAATTATTATGCACTCTTCTTATTTCTTATTTTATAAACCTATACTTATGTCATCGCTTACATCATCAATCACTTATGTTATCGCTTATGTCATAGCTTATGTCATCTTTTAATTACATCATTGCTTACCTTATCATTCAATTATATATGCCTTGCCTCATGCTTATGTCATATTTATAAGTCTTATGTACACTTCACATAAACTACTATATACTTATACTCTTACTATACTTATATGTATACTAGTATACTTATACATATACTTATACTTATACCGTATTTATACTTGTACATATACTCATATACCTATATGGTCATATATGTATTTTTTTATAAATTTCGTATGCCACATTTTCCTCTTAAGAAAAGCTTCCTAATTTCATTCTTTTGTGTTTTTAAGTGTATATTTAGTATAGTATAGGTATGTATAGTTAGGATTTGTCTTAGTTTAGGTTATGTATATAGTAAATACTTATGTACAAAGATCCCCATACTTGTATTATTCTAGTATATCTTTATGTACATATACTTAAGGGCATATACACATATATTCCTTCCCTCTTCATCATGATTTCTAACTTCCTACACTTAAAGGTGGAAACTTTAAGCCTTCTTCTACAAGATCACACATAATATATATCTACTTATCTAATCTACCTAATCACCTAACTAATGAGAAATATAAAGCAATATAAAATAATATGATCACATACCTTAATTTGTGTTTGAATTGTGGAGCAAAGTGGAAAGTTTTGAAAGTGAAAGGGGAAGGGAATGTTACGGTAATGGAAGTGGGGTTTGCTTTGTTTCTTTTTATTTTGTTTTGATTTTGGAATGAAGAAGATGGTAGGGACCTAGAAGAAAATAGGTGGACGGTAATTGAGAAGGAGAAGGGAAAAGAAAAGCTAAAAGAAAAGAAAAGAAAAGAAATCATGAGATGGATAGATATTTTCTTATGCATTAGTGTCTTTTGTTGACTTT
Organism: Lumnitzera racemosa; assembly: GCA_024138005.1. Lineage (NCBI taxonomy): Eukaryota > Viridiplantae > Streptophyta > Magnoliopsida > Myrtales > Combretaceae > Lumnitzera > Lumnitzera racemosa. The sequence goes on from JAMXBC010000007.1 coordinate 43,667,772, forward strand.
TCTAATTGTTGACTTTAGTCAACATGTGTTGACTTAGTCAACCTTTTGACCTTGGTCAATATGTGTTGACTTGGTCAACTTTCCTTAAGTATATATTATTTTATACACATAATGTAGTAATTAAGGAAAATTAAGGGAAAAATTAAGGAAATGAGGCATTTGGTGAATTGATTAGTAAAAATAGATAATGAGGTCTTACTTTAGGTATTTATAGCTTATATATATTATTTGGCAAGCTACTTAGTATAACTAGTATGAAAAGTACTAATTAGGGTGTTAATATTCACTACATTTAGCTTAACTTCAACTATACCCCTAACTCTATATAATACTATCTTAATCTTATACTTAGGAGATAAATGTAATCTATGATTCATTATCTTAGTTTTTAAAGGATTACTTAAGGATTCTAAATATATATGCATAATTGAAAGCCATCTCTAACCTTTCATAATGATTTAGCAAAATATGAAGATTATATTATTAATTAGGGTTTTAGGGTATATTATGATGAATTAATGCCCGTATGTCTTTAAGGTTATCATTTTAAGGTTTTTATTACTTTTGAATGAAATCTTTAGGGTCTACATACATTTAGGGTAGAAAAGTTTCATACGTAATTGATTGGTTCTTTTAGAGTTTTCACTTTTATTAGCCTTGTCAACTCTTAATTATCTAATATACTCGAGTCTATTTCAAAAGCTAGATTGAAAATTTTAGGGGTTTACATGACTAACCTAAGATCAATGGTCGTACCCTGTCATGTATCTCCATTACAATAAAATCAGCGGGGAAGCTAAAGTAACTCACCTCCACTAATAAGTCAGTAAGGAGACCCAATGATTTGTTACTGAATTAGTCAGCAAAGGACTTCATAAAATTAGGTTATTAGAGAAATCCTTTCAATCCTAATATTCTCATCAAATTGACTAACATAATATTGTTAAAGGCTTCTAAGTCACATTAAGCTCTAGGGAAATACTTTCCTATGATGACAAATGGAATGATGAATTGGCCTTAATCCCCTCTTTTAGGTGGTATATACATGAACTTTCTACTATTTAATATCCTTACTAACTCCTCTAATTCTTCATCATTTAGCTCAAGGAGTGGGATAAAATCATCTTTCTCTGCTCTTTCATCTAACCTTTTCATCTTTTGATCCATCTCTCCACTCGGGTCATTTTTTCCAACATCTTCTTTAAACTCCTCTTTTCCTTAATCTTGACCTTGAGTTAGAGTATCTTCATTAGTATCCATGTACTCCTCATGGATGGATCTTCTTCATTATTCAAATACTTGGCTAGGCTCTCTTTAGTTACTCCTCTATTCATTTCTTTACTTACTAAATAATTATTTTCTTCAGACAAATCTTTTTCTTCCTTTAACCCTCTCATCATTCTCTCCTCAAGCATCTTATCAAACTCTTCCTTAGCTATTAGTCTTTTCAAATCCTTATATGAGATTTCTTTCTCTATTTCTTCTTCTTCTACTTCCTTTTCCGAAACAAGCATTTCTAACTCTTCTTCAAAGGACATACTCTTCTCAATGACTTCAAATTTCTGACTAATGGGCTCATCATCGAAGTCTTTAGGTTCCAAGTGATCTCTCCTACAGTCATTCATCATAATCTTAGAAGCATTAGAGTGTTTATCCTTTGAATTTGAAGGACTAGCTTGAGTATTTGTTTAAGCTCTCACCAATACTTACTCCTTTGGGTTCTTCTTGGTATTATTAGGGAGAATATCATGCAATCTGGCACTAAGGATCTTAGCTATGTTCTATAATTGAGTTTAGACATCCTTTAGGGTAGACTCTTGATAGGTCATCCTTCTTATCAAATCATTTTCCCTTTCTTTAAGTCAAAAAATTTTGCTGGTTTCTTGATTGGGGTATAGGAAGATTTGGGAAATTTTGGTTCACTTGAGAGTTATTGCCGTACCTAAGTTTCTGGTTCTGGTTCTAGCCTTAGTTAAAGTTACTTAGGTAGGGGTTAAAATTGTTCTAGTTCTAGTTACTAAGTGCTCTCTATTGGAAATTGTTTACATAACTAACTTCCTTTAGTCCATGCTCTTGATAGCTTTAGTACTGATAATGGTTTTCATAAGTAGATTTGTACCACCACGGGAATTACAACCTAATACTGTCTTAAATTTTCTTTGACATCCATCATCTTGTTTAACTTACTAGAGAAGGTTGCTACTTGTAACTTTATCAAATCAAACTTACTCTCTTCTTCTATGCTGGCTACTTGTCTAAGGTTTGTTCTTTCTGCCTACCAACTAAAGGAATTAAAAGCTACTTCCTTCATCAACTCATAAGCTTCTTTAGGACTCTTTATCATTAAACTTCCCCCTAAGGTAGCATTAATCATAGACTGAAGATTTCTAAACAACTCATTATAAAAAGTTTGAACTTGTAACCATAGAAGCAACTTATGGTAGGACATCATCTCAATAGCTCTTTAAACCTTTCTTAAGCTCCACACAATGACTTCTCATCAAATTTTCTGAAAATCATTATATTATTCCTCATCTTTATGGTCTTGCATAGGGGTAAGAAGTAGAATAGAAACTTTTGTACCAATTGCTCCCATGTTGTAATCGAGTGGGGCGGCTTCTAATTGGACCCTCGAAAACACCATTATTTTTTAAAGTAGCACATGATTGAAGAAAAGTTTGTAAGTGCTCATTCAAATCCTTAGTATTACTCCCATCAAATTAGTTCATTTGTACCATTTATACTAAGGCGGGTTTTAGTTCAAAATTGTTGGCTTGAATTGTTGGCCATGCTACAATTGGTGTAAATCCCTCCATGGTAGGCACAGTGCATTCCCATAAAGTTCTCTAATTGCCATTTCCATTTCCATTGCCATTTTGTCCATTAAATCCATTCTAATAACCTTCTCCATCGAAATAATCAATATTCACACCAACTCATACTCCAATACCGTATCCTTTATCCATATTTACAATTTGAATAAAGCTTCTTCTTTCCCTTAACTTTCTATGAAAACTTTGATCTATATTAAGATTAGACAAATCTTCCAAAATAGCAACACCTCGCCTCTAGTGCATACAACACCATAAAACTTACAATAAGGGTATCTAGGGTGGCTAAATATAAAGGTTTTAGAAATTCCTAATCTAGAAAACTTGTAGTAAGAGGTCTCAAAGCTTAATACCAAATCAAATTTCTCAATAACACAATTCACTTTACTACAAACACAACCTGGCTTCTTATGCTTTGAATGCTTCACCAAATACTTGAAAAATAGGAAATAAAACCATACAATAGATGACTCCTAACAATTGAAATAAAAAATTTGCAACTCTATACTTTAAATGATGAATACATGCAAGTAATTACACTTACTCATCACTATACTATGCCTAGTCTTAGAAAGAGCTAAAAATCTTATCTTGATAGCTTTCATCTTCCTCTCTTCCCTAACAATGGTGCAAAAAAAAAAAAAAAAAAATTGATATTGCATCACTATTCCACTGCCACATACAAATTATAAAATTTGTCTCTTTCTTTTAAAATATGTAGAACTCTATATTCAAACTTATAATTTGCTATACCCTAAACTTAAGGAGTCGTAACAATCTCACTGTATAAACTAACCTAGGTTAAAAGCTATCTTCTTAGTTGCTAACATAGGTATAGTCTACATAAGGCAAATGACGACTTAACTAGCTTTGAAGCAGTTAGATGAGTACTTGTAGTATATAAAACTTATGGAGTAACATTTTACATTATACATTTTCTATTATTTATAGATAGGTCAGTTTATTACATAATCTTAGGTATACCAAGAGTCCAAAGCTTTAAAAAAAAAACTCTGCATCTCCGTAGTAGATCTATATTACATAAGTATAAATAGCTAGCCAACGAAAACTATAAAGCTTCCTAAGAAGACCTTATAATACTCCCACAAGAAAAAAAAAAAAAACACAAAAGAGACTTGAGCTTCATTTCATTCATTAGAATTCTTCACTTTACTCCCGAACCTGTCAAAACTAACCTGTAGACAAATGTAACGAAGCATCTTCTTATACTACTGGGTACTTGCAAAACAATCTATAAGGATGTGAGCTCAATTAGCTCGGTAAGAAGGGATGGAGTTATAAGAATACATTATAAACATGGTTATACAATCATTAATTAAATATAAATGCAATAGATAAATGGTATGGCATCTCACAATGTTTAATCGGTTCACTGTGAAGTTAGAGTAATTTTGTTAACTTTAACCTACATTTCGAGGAGTTTCAACACGACACTATCAGACTAAATCCAGGCTTATGCAATGGAGAACACCCTCCTTCCTAAACAACATTTGAACCACGGATCCCAACCTTGCCGTAACCCCCTCTCCTATCACTTAGTTTGATTAAGGGTAGAAAAGGACCATTTCTACTATTCTTAATGAATACATCGGGATTTAGTCTGATAACCTAATCGTTATCCCTATTAAGTTATTGTGAATGTCAAGTTAGATGTTTAATCAACTTAAGATTAGTCTAAATTATTAGGTGACTAACCAAGTTCATATACGTAAGATATGATATATGTTCAAGTAGAAAACAACACTTGGAATTCAACTCCTAATCAATAATTAGTATCCCAAGCATACATACAAACAATCTAACTATAATCACAAACAAGCACTTTTACTCCTACAAGTATCCTGATACGATACTTCAATATGCCATTAAGCATTGATCCCAACTTACCTAGATTTAATGTCACGTGATCTTATATATTGTGTTCGTGATCTTTGTTAATAATCCCTAAAAAATAATACACAACTTTAGCTTAAATTCACATATGAAGTAAGAACTTATTTTCATTATTTAGTGGGTTTACATTTTGACATAAGTAGGTTCTTTAGTTATATATCTAACTTTTAGTTGACTTGAGATAGGTTCTGACTAAGTTTTTAACTAATGTTCTTACTAAGTTTTTGACTAAGGTTCTGACCTATTATCGTAAGTTAGGTTCTTACTTAAGAAGTTCCTGACTTACATTCTAACTCTACTATAGTTATAAAGTTCCAGTATCAATTACTTTCTGACCTAAAACCTATTTTTAGCATAATCAAGTTATTCACCCTTAAAGTACATTATGATCTTATTTCTGACATAGTTTTTTACTCTTCAACCATTACCATAACTTACTATTTAACTTATACACAAACTTATCTTGCATTTTCAAAATTTCCACACTTTGTAATATCAATGAATATCCACTAAAAACTTCAATTATATATATATCAACTCCCAGTATACTAAATCCTCATTTCCACTTACATGGTAACTTAGAGATTTAATTTCAAATTCACTAAATACCAACTTTTAGTTAAAAATCATCATTTCTTAAATCATAATAATCCATTTCAAGTTGCCCTAGGATAATAATCATATATCATACTATAGTTTTACAAAGAATCATTAAAGCTCTCTTGGAAAAACCTATTTAGCACACTGTTTTGATGAAAATGAATTTTTCTCTAAAATCCGATGACATGATTTTTACAATCCAACCACATAAAATCAAAATTCAATATCTTAAGAGTATAGCAACAAAATTTCAAGTCAAAACTACATCAATTGGTCTTTCAATTATTTACTTAAAATTCAATGTGCAAGACATTTTTCTTAAGGATCCTATATCTACACTCAAAATTTTGAAAATCTGATTAAATATTTGAATTATTCATGCAAAACTACGTAGGGAAACAAAATTTCATAATTTTTAGTGATTGTTTGTTATTTCCCCCTAATTTTTGATGAAATAGAAAAAAATTTAGTAACTTACTGAAAACCCGAGCTTCGACCATCATAGGGAAGGGAAGGTGTGTCGGCCCAAACCACCACCAACCACTCCTTCAAGACACCACTTGGTTTCATCTCTAGCTACTCATCTTCCTTAGTACTCGTAAATTCCTAAATTTACTTATTAATTTCTTAATTTTTGTTATTCACTCTCTCTTTCTCTATATTTTCCACTTTTAGAATTTTTCCAAACTAACAAATGATCAAACTTTGTTCTAGAATGTAGGATGTAATTTTATATCTCCAATTGAGTTACTTTTGATTTTTTTCTTATTAAATTAACATGTGTAAATAGCATAATGAGGTGTCAAAATTAGGATTCTTATCTCCATGCATTCTCAAACTCCATGCCATGCCTCTTATACCTGTTTTTTGGATGTTTATAAATTTTTTACTATTTTCCCCAATTTTATTAATTTATTTAGTGATTTATACTTAATTTTAGGTATTTACGATAATTACAAGTATATGTATATTTATATAATATATATAATAATTATACTCAATGTATATACATGTCTTTATGTAATATTTTATGACCAATATTAATTATATTACTTCTACAATATTAATTATATTACTTCTATGTATTCATTAATTTTTGGAACCTACGTCACATGTACTCAATAAAATAATAACGATATAGTAAATTCTTACTATTTTAGTTATATTTTTAATATTTTAATACATTTTTAAATTCCAAGCTTATGCGATTTCCTCAACTAATGTCTCAAGTCTATACGTAAGTTTTTATATTAATCAGGTTAGTTTCATTGACACCGTAAACTACCTGCTCGATTCTTATTCATTGAATACGAGGCTTACATTTCCACCCCACCTTTAGAAAAGTTTTGTCCTCAAAACTTTAATTGTAGCTCTATCAAAGACACATCTAAATACTCCAACATTTGTCCAGTTATCAATAATAAAAAGAATTTACTAACCTGATCTTCTAAAACAACTAGGGATATTTCTTTTGTATTGTTGTTTTTGGTTCCTACGTCACTTCTGCTTAAGTGTCACTTTCCCATTAAACTTTTATGTACTCTACATCTTGATTTTGTAATCTCTGAACTCGCTCATCAAGTATCTTAATAGGTTGTTCTTCTACAGTATAATCCTTTTACAAGTTGTTTGGCCTTATTTCCATTATTGAATCTGAATTCTTCACAAATTTTCTTAGCATAAATATATGAAACACATCATGGTATCCTCATAGAATTGGGAGTAAGGCAAGTCGATACGCTGAATTTCCAACTCTTTCCAATACTTCAAAAAGTCCAATATAATGTGAACTTAACTTTCCAATCATACTAAATTGCTTAAATCCACGAATGGACTTATCTTTACATATACATGGTCTATAACTTGAAATTCTAATGGTCTCCACTTTAGATCCACCCAACTTTTATAATCATCTTGGGCTGCTTTCATCCTTTGTTGAATAAGCTTCACCTTGTCATTGGTTTGTTGAATCAACTTAGGTCCTATAGTTATACGCTCCTCACTATGCCAGTATAGTGGTAATTGGCACTTCCTTCTGTATAACGCTTTAAATGGTGCTATTTGTATAGTCTCTTGATAATTGTTGTTATAAGCAAACTCTACTAGTAGTAAATATTGATTCCAATCTCCTCTAAAATCTAATATAAGGCCTCTCAGCATGTCTTCCAACATTTAAATCGTTCTTTCTGTTTAACCATTTGTTTATGGATGATAGGCTGTACTAAAGTGCAACTTCATTCCTAAAGATCAATGTAAGCTCTCCCATAACTTTGACATAAACTGACTATCTCTATCAAAAATGATACTCTCTAACACATCATGTAATTGAACAATTTCCCGCATATATAACTTAGCCAACTTCTCCATCGAATCACCAATTCAATAAGCTAAGAAGAGTGCACTTTTCATTAAAATATCAACAACTACCCAAATAGAATCACGTCTAACCTTGGTTCTAGGAAGTCCTACCATAAAATCCATTGTGATATTATCCCATTTCCTTTTAAGTACTTATAATGGTTGTAACAATCTACTAGGTTTTTTATGCTCAACTTTCACTAGTTAACACATAGTATAACTTGCAACATACAGATTCACATCTTTTTTCATTCCCTTCCACCAGTATATGGTTTTCAAGTCTCTATACATCTTATTTCCTCTAAGGTGTAAGGTATATCTAATAACATGTTCTTCATCCATGATTTTTCATTTTAGTTTTGCATCATCAGGTATATAGATTCGAATTTTAAATTTTAGCAATCCTTTTTCATCAATATGGAAATTTGATATTTCCTTTAAATTTGACTTTTCTTTCACAACTTTTAGACTTGGATCTTGTTCCTGTTGTATCTTAATTCTCTCTAATAAGGTCAATTGAACAACTAATTTCATCAATTGCCTTTCATCATCATACCACTTAAACTCAACTCTTAGTTTCTCCAATTCCTATATCAAATCTTTTTGCATGGTTAATAAAGAAGCTACTTGCTCATAATTCTTACAACTTAAAGCATCGGCTACCACATTTGCTTTGCTAGGGTGATAATTAATAATCAGATCATGGTCCTTAATTAACTCTAACAATCGCCTTTATCTTAGATTCAATTCTTTTTTAGTGAAAAAGTATTTCAAACTCTTGTGATCAGTATAAATCTCACAATGTTGACCATACAAGTAATGTCTCCATATCTTCAAAGCAAATACAACAGTTACCAATTCCAAATCAAGTGTTGGGTAATTTTTCTCATAAGGCCTTAATTGCTTAGAAGCATAAGTAATTACTTTGCCATCTTGTATCAAAACACATCTTAATCCATTTTGAGAGGCATCACCATAAACACAATAAGACTTACTTGGATCAGGCAAGGTAAGTATTGGAGCTGAGATCAAACGATGTTATAACTTTTGGAAACTCTGCTCACATTCCTTAATCCATTCACACTTAACATCTTTTTGAGTTAACCATGTTAAGGGTCATGCTATCTTTGAAAAATCCTCGATAAACCTTCTATAATATCTTGCCATTCCTAGAGAACTTCTTATTTCAGTAATTGTCTTAGGTTATTTCCAATCAGTTACAACCTTAACCTTTTCTAGATCTACCAAAATTCCTTCACCAAATATAATATGACCCAAGAACGTTATTTTTTCTAACCAGAAATCACATTTGCTTAGTTTTCCATATAACTTATTGTCCATCAACTGCTATAATGCCAACCTCAAATGATCGGCATGTTCCGTTTTCGTCTTTGAATAAATTAAGATATCATCAATAAACACTACTACAAATTTATCCAAATAAGATTGATAAATTTGATTCATTAAGCCCATGAATATTGCAGGTGCATTTGTCAATCCAAATGGCATTACCACAAATTCATAATATGTATGGAATGTTGTCTTTGTTATATCTTCCAATTTAATCCTTAGTTGATGTTATCCTGACCTTAAGTCAATCCTTGAGAATATCATAGTTCCATGTTACTAATCGAACAAATTATCAATGCTTGGTAATGGATACTTGTTCTTAATTGTCACTTTGTTGAGTTATCTATAATCGGTACACAGTCTTATTGTTCCATCTTTTTTTTTTTTATAAACAACATAGGCCCTCGCCAAGGTAATGCACTGGGTTTAATAAATACTTTATCTAAAAGTTCTTGCATTTGTTTTTTTAATTCCTATAATTCCATTGATGACATTCTATATGAGGCTTTGGATATCGACTTGATTCCAAGAATTAACTCAATAGTAAAATCCAATTCCTTGTATGGTGCTAAATCAGGCAAATCATCTAGATATATATGAGGAAATTCACAAACTATTGGTATTTTTTACTCACTCAACTTTTCTTTCTTTCCTTTTAAGGTGAATACCAAACAGTACTACTAGTCTTCATTATCTATTTTCTCCTCCTCAATTACTTGATAGCTAACTTCACACCATAACTTTCAATCTTACCATTATATACAATATCTCCACCATCTAGTATTATTACCTTACTTTGACAATCCACTTTCTCCTTATGCCTCGATAACTAATCAATCCCCATAATAACGTCATAACTACTTATAGGTAATACTATTAGTTTAATTAGAAATTCCCTTGCTTGATTCGTTACTTGTCCTTCATTTATTACTTTTTGAGTGGATAATGCTCTCTTGTAGGGATTCTTACTCTATATGTGGTTTTTATTTTAACTACTTTAATTCCATGGTTTGACATAAACTCCTGACTAATAAACAAATAAGAAGCTCCCATATCAAACAACACATATGCAACTCGTCCAATTTTGTTCCCATGACCTGTTATACTATTATCATAGTGACTAACAAGTTTTAAGAACTTATTACAATTCTGCTAACTGATGTACTACTTAATACACATAACTATCTCATTAAGTATATCTTATGCTATAATTATTAATTAGTAGTCAATATTAGTGTACATATCTATTACTAAACCTAGTTCACCTTCATTTGTACCATTATCATCATTATTTGAACCTTTGCAGAAATAGTCCTCCATTATTTCATCAAATTCTTCAATGTCCTCATCTATACTTTCTACTTTGAAAACACGTGTAGGGAACATTGTAATATCTTCTCCTCTAGCATTCTTAACTCAAGGTCCAAATTGTATGCAGTATCTTGAAAAATATCCAACTTGTCTACAATGATAACACTTCACATTCTTTATCCTTGGACATTCTTTACATTCATTATTTTGATCTTTACATAGATAACATCTTCCTTTCAATTGCGTACAATCACAAGGGTAGTGTTGGTTTCCACATTTCTAACATTTAATATTTCCATTCTTATCATAGAAACTGAAGCCTTTGTCTAATTGTGCTGTTCCACCAATCATCACAACTAATTGCTTTCCTTTTTAAGTCGAACTGCTACTTTTAGAACCAGAGAAGGATTTCTTAAAGTTAGGCTTAAATCGATTCATCCTACTAAACTTCTTGCTCCACTCCAACTGCATCAGTATCCGATTATTTTCAAGCGGATGTGCCTTATTTTCTACCTCATTGTAGGCTCAAATCCTCTAAGAAACAAATCTTTCTTGAGCTTTGGATTGTCTCTATATGATTGTGGTGAACATTGAATCAACCAATCAAACTCCATTTCATATTATACCATATTTTTTGCACGCTTTTTCAAACCTATTAACTCCTTAATCATTTGATTTTGAACACTTACGAGACAATATTCATTCTTAAGATCTTCTCTGAATGTCTACCATGTAAGTGATCTTGGAAAAGTTTGTGCTTTTGAGTCTTTACCATATTCATGCACTGGATTTAGTAAGAAAGTTCCATATGAAAGCTTTTGTGCTTCTAGTACTCGAAAAACTTTGAAACTTCGCTTAATTTGACCTAACCAATCATCAGCTACAGCTAGTTTTCCCATCTCTCCTTTGAAATACCAATTAGCTTTGATAAACTCTGTGAGCTTACTAGTTTCTACTGGTTTTTGTTCTCTTAGCTCAACTTCAGGTTGCCTTTATGATATAGCATTTCCACTAGCTATAAGATGCTGAATTAAAGCTCCTTATTGTTGAATCATAGTTTGCATATTCATTATTATCTATCCAAATTGAGTAGGGTCCAACATATTAGGAAATGGTGGAGGTGGTGGTAAATCTTTCCTTGGTTAATCTTGTGGTGCAGGTGGAACTAGAGGTGGTTCTCTACTTCCAATTTGTACATTTCCATTCCTATTTCCTTCTTCTGCCATGTTACTTAATTATTGCAACAATTCACTTAAACTTGCACTCAAAATCCATATACTCCTTGGTTAGTTTGAGTTTCTACAGCTTCTGACCACCTTTTAACTGAATAGTTCCTACTCATTTTAACATCATGGAATGTCTAACTACGCTTTATTTGGTGAACATTCATATTCACAAATTGCCCAAATTAAGCATATCCTGGACATAATAATATAAAGACAATTCTCTATAACACCTAAGTCTTGGTTTAATTAAAAGTACCATTGATTCAACACTTGTAAATTTAGTAGCACTTGTAATCTCTGAAGTATATGATGATACTAAAGAATTACCTGTAACAAATTAACTTTATACTTACTTCATTACTAACTTTCATAGTATAACTTTACAATTCAAAAAAATACATCAAAACTTGAGTTTTACATTAGGATATTTACGTTAAACTGAACTTTTTACATCACCGATTATATATAAACATAACTATATAAACATAATTGTACAAACAAAATTTACGTTAGGATTCTCTAGTACATGAGTTTTACATACATCATTCTTGCCTTGAGTATAAAAGTATGTTTATAATTTCAAAATACTATTTACATCAAAAAGAGGTTAACGTACTCAGATAACCAGATACGTAACATAAGTCATAAAATCCGAAAGTAGTCAACTTTTAATCACTCGATCCATTTGATTCATCTGCTACTACAACATTTTCCATAGGAAACCAATTTTCATGATCATCTAAGTTCACATCATCATTTCCTATTTCTGAGTTAGAATTTACTACTATATACCCAAGTGTCTCAAGAATGTATATAACTTTCTATACCTCCTCATTATTCTCATTTGCTAACTCAGGTTCTCCAATTTGATTCACTTCTTATCTTTTATTAGCTTCTAGCTGAATTCCTACTTGATTCCTTGATTAACCATTGCCTCATTTTCAATTTCCTCCTCTTCAATCTCATTTTTAACCCACCCCCCCAAGTTATTGCTACTTCTAAGTTATTCTCAGGATCTTTTTTAGGATCTTCCTTAAGATCCTCTTCCTTAAAATTTTTGCCTGCATTTTCTTGTTGAACTGGAACTGAACGCTCAGGAGGTTCTATAGATGGTTTCGGCTCATGTAATTGTAAGGGTACTCTAATTCCTACATTCCCAATCAACAGAAATCTTGGAAACCAATCTATAATTCCAAGTGGATAATCTCTAGGTATATGGGGAGTTCCTATAGATGTCTAATTATAACCAAGTGGATAATTCTTACCAAGTTTTACCTTAGTAGGAAAATATAATACTAGAACTATTATCGATACAATCTTCTTATCATGCATAGACTTTTTCTCAAAAGCTACAACTGTAGCGTATTCACTATACAAAGGACCTAGTTCATCCTCTATAATCTTTCAGTCATCTTTCATACTCTAAGACAATCCCCTCTTGTAAGTGGTTATAATCTCATCTATTGTATAAAATATCAGTCAATTAGCTAATTCTAATAACAAGTTTTGCAATCGAACTTGACAATCAATAGGGGATTCGTCTCCTTCCCATCCAAAGTATAATCAGGCTTAAACAAACCCATATTTATGAATTTGAAAGTAAATACATCACAATATAAGTTAGAATAGTATTATCCTTTACTTGTTTTCATTTTATGTTATTTAAGTTTTGTTATATAGATAACTTAGATATATACCTATAAATCTAAATCTTTTACACCCACTTGCTTTCCCCACTCTTAGTGCTCCTAACATCTAGTTCATTTTAATTAAACACTTCAAAGCTTAGTTTTCTATGAACCATGCTCTGATACCACTTATAAACTATCACGCCCCAAACTTGAGGAGTTGTAATAGTCCTACCATGTAAACCAACCCAGGCTAGAAACTATCCCCATAGCTACTAACATAGGTATAATCCATAAAAGGCGAACGACTAATCAACCAGCTTTGAAGCAATTAGATGGGCACCTGTAGTATATAAAACCTGTGGAGTAACATTTTACATTATACATTTTCTATTACTTATAGATAGATTAGTTTATTACATAATCTTAGGTAAATCAAGAGTCTAAAGTTTTCAAAAGAAACTTTACATCTCTACAATAGATCTACATTGGATAAGTATAAACAACTAGCCAATGAAGACTACAAGGCCTCCTTGAAAGATCTTATAATCCTCCCACAAAAAAAAAAAATAAATAAATAAAAAGCAAGACAAAAGAGACTTCAGCTTCATTCCATTCACTAGACTTCTTCACTTCACTCCCTAACTCGTCGAAACTAACTTTTGGACAAGTGTAACAAGGCATCTTCTAATACTACTAGGTACCTGCAAAACAATCTATAGGGATGTGAGCTCAACTAGCTCAATAAGAAGGGACGAAGTTGTAAGAATACATTTTAAACACGGTTGTACAATCACTAATTAAATGCAAAAGCAACAAATAAATGGTATAACATCTTACAATGTTTAATCAGTTCATTGTGAAGTTAGAGTAATTTTGTCTATTCTAACCTAGATTTTGAGGAGTTTCAACGTGACACTATCAAACTAAATCTAAGCTTATGCAATGGAGAGCACCTTCCTCTTTAAACAATATTCGAACCACAAATCTCAACCGTGCCACAACCCCTTCTCTTGTCACTTAGTTTGACTAAGGGTGGAAAACAGACCATTTCCGCTATCCTTAACGAATGCATCCGTATTTAGTCCAACAACCTAATCGTTACCCCTATTGGGTTATCTTCAATGTCAGGTTAGACATTTAGTCAATGTAAGATTAGTCCAAATTATTAAGTGACTAACTAAGTTTATACATGTAAGATAAGATATATGTTCAAGCAAAAAATTGCACTTGGAGTTCAACTCCTAATCAACGATCAATATCCTAAGCACACATACAAACAATCTAACTACAACTGTAAACAATTACTCTTACTCCTACAAGTATCTAGATATGATACTTCAATATGTCATTAAGCATCGATCCTAACTTACTTGGATGTAATGTCACGTGATCCTATACGTCACATTCGTGATCTTCGTTAATAATCCTTAAAAAGTAATATATAAATTTAGTTTTAAATTCGCATATGAAGTAAGAACTTATTTTCATTATTGAGTAGGTTTACATTCTGATATAAGCAGGTTCTTTAGTTATTTATCTAACTTTTAGTTGACTTGAGATAGGTTCTGACTAGGGTTTTGACCCATTATCGTAAGTTAGGCTTTTACTTAAGAAGTTTCTGACATACATTTTGACTCTAGTATAGTTATAAAATTCCAATATTAATTACTTTCTGACCTAAAGCCCATTATTAGCATAATGAAGTTATTTACTCCTGATGTAGGCAAGTGAACCTATCAGTTTATAATATTATAGATATAAGTCCAAGTGTTGATCCCTCAAAGACTTTGACTATTAGTACTTACTAGGTGTAGATTAGGGGTTTGATTGGAGTGGTCATGTATGTGTTGCGTGAGTAGCACGCTACACATGTTTTCAAAGAAGTGAACCAAGACTGTCACCTAAAGGGATGATTAGGTGAGAATAAGGTAGGGAGGAAGAACAGGCAATCTTAGTGTCTCAAATGTACAAGTAACAAATAGGGTAATCTTAGGGGACCTTAGGCATTCAACTTGTAGCTTGAGTTAATGAGATCAATTCTTTACCTAAATTGCTTGTTTGATCTTAGAGAACAGAGTCTTCACAATGGAACACTATTTCCCTAATCTCTTTAAGAGTTCTAAATGATCACAACATACTGGGTATTTATAGGCTCTTAGGCATGGTGGCATCCATTGGATCATCTAGGTGATCAACGGATAGGATGAAGCTTGTTCGATTCATGGTTATCCGGAATGAGCTAGCTAATGGGCCTAAAGCCAGTAACCTTCCTTATAAGTATATGAGCCTACTTGAGAAAGGTTGGAAGCGGACGAACCGGTCCAATAATCCTTATTCCAAGCCTACTAAGCCAAATCTCCTTGAATCATCTCAATATGGATTGGATGTCTTGAGACCTATCACTTGGCTCAAGGACTCAAGTGTAAATAAATAATGGGTTTATCCCAATAACTAATATAATAATTTTCAGCCCTCTACATTTTGCCCCTTGACTAAAAGTCCCTTAGATACATTCAAAGGGATTTTGGGTATTTCTAGAAAATGTTTCTTCAACTGTTATATAGATACTTCGAATGTTAACTTTGCTTGCTTCATTATGTCCAATATTTATGGAATTGATGCTTCTTTTGGATCACGAGTGAGTTGAGCATGATATGCTAGCATTTATTTTGCTGCCATAAAACACAAATTTCGATATGCTTTTGTATCGCACTATTGACTTATTGTTCCCAAACATTGATTTGCCAAATAATGTGTGTGTAGTGACTCTTCTAGGTATTTCTTCCTCATTTTACTATCCTTGACAGAAAAAATAAAATCACTAGAGTATTCACAAGAAATCTAGAGCTTTCATATCATCCCATTCAGCCATGTTATATACATATATATATATGTGTATGTGTGTGCGCGCGCGCGCCTCATTCATACTAGTCAATAGGGTAGTGTTGTTGTGAAGTGGAGCGGAGCTTTGAAGCATTGTGAAACAAAATGATAGCATTTTCCCCCTTGCAAAAATTGCAAGAGTTATGTTGCACTACACATAGACAATGTGGGGGAATGTGGGCAACGCCCCCGGGACATGGTACGATACAGTTTTTTTTACATAACCACATAATAAAATAATTCTTCTCCTTAGTAGCGAGTAATATATTATAATATCTTATCTCTAATTGTCACATCTTGACATAGCACGAGATGTACCATCACACATAAATACTAATTAAAAACTTAAATCAACCTGCTTATTCGTAAAAAAACAACATTGTTTATATGATAAAGGGCCTATTACATTGGAGTTCAACTAGATTCACTGTTAAAACTTATGTGTACAATATAATATTTACATCAAAACATAAACTAGTTTTTTCCTTTATCATCTTTATAGTAATAGGATCCTTAACTTAGTACAAGCTCCTTACAAAAGTTGCTAACTCTGAATCACACTCTCAGTATATATATCCCCCCTTAGCGTTAGGCTCTTCATGATACAATTAAATTAACGATAAAACATTTTATCCCCTTAGCTATTGAAGTAAAGTGAGAGTGGATAACATGCAACACAATATAGATAATATGATAGACAATATTGCATATCACAACTGAAACATTTCAATCATAACCTACAAGTTCAACTTTACGTATGCATTCGCCTAACCAAGTATTTACTGCTAACAATGTAGTACACTATGCTCATGTATGTGGTATACATCGATACCGGTATCTTATGCCCTCCAATTTTCATTCGGTTAGTTGACATAACTAGATATCTAGATGCAACATTCGAGAACCTAAGGCAACAAGGAACTGGTTAGGAGTAGGACCCTTACTAAATTAGACTATACACTATAGTCTAGCATTATCAAAATGGGCAACAAGGAGTTGCCTGGGGGTAGGACCCCCAACTTTACAAAATTAAACTATACATTATAGTTCACTAAATCAAAGTGGTAACACTGCCAAATCAGACCATATACTGTAGTCTACCAAATCAAAGCGGCAACACTGCCAAATTAGACCACATATTGTAGTCTACCTAATTTGACTATCAAAATAGTCACAATATTCGGGCAATGTAATTTATATGCTTCTAAACAGTGAGTTCATAAAGCCATATTCTTTTCATGATCACTTGGAAGCTTCATTTTGAAATTTCTAACATGTAGGTCTCTTTTTGTGTTATACCATGCTATGGTATGCAATTGCAACTCAAGAATATCAATAAGCACAATCAATATTTAAGTTTTATTTAGCCTAGTGATCTAATTCTAGTTTTTGAACTTTTCCTAGTAGAATTCTAACATCTTACTTAGGGTTCACTTAGGAAAATACCCAAAAGATTGAGTTAGCAATCACTTAACTTCCTTGGTTAGCATAATCATTTGTAAGCACAACATAACATTTTAACCAGAATATAGTTATTGTCATTCAAAATCAACACATTAGCATCCACTATAGTAGCATATCAATTCACCAGTTGATATACCTATATTCAATCAACACAGCATCAATGAACACATAATATTATGAGTAGCAATATATTTACTGCAAGCATAGGTTAGATCCAGTTACTTGGACTTAGTAATAATGCAAAATCCTAAACTTTATGACTTGGTCCTTCCTTACATATCACACCTATGAAAATATAACACAGCCTTCAAATCAAATATAGGTCAAACCCAAATTGTTATAAGTTTTCATTTCCACGTTTTGACCCAAACTGTTATAAGTTTTCATTTCCACGTTTTTAAACTTTATTTGATCATATCTTACTCATTTCTTATTCGATTTCAACAAACTTTATATCGTCACAATCGTTATTTCGAGTATTATTAAGATATCTTAAGCATAAAGTTTTGGATAGCCTATTAAACCGCCTTAAACTTGTTTCGACCTTATTTCTTATTCTATTTTTATTTTATTTTTTTCTATTTTTATTTTATTTTCTAAAATTATATTCTTGTGTTCTTAGGTTGCTAAAATATTGCAAATTAGGTTTGGAGACCTATTTATAGGCTTTAGGATTTTTTTACATGAAAAAGTAAAATTACACATGTCAATTTCACGTTTTCCTAGGTGCCATGTATCATTCTCTCCTTAACGAAGCATTGACTTATCATTTGCAATTAATCATAGCTTGACACATCATATGGTGACTTACCTATTCAATTTTTTTTTTATTAATTTTCCCTTATTTTATATTATTTTACCTAATTTAAATAATTTATTATTATTATATGTGTATATTTAATACAGATAATGTATATCACATGTAATACACATATATTATATATAATTTAACTTCATTTATTATTTTTGAAAGTTAATTAACTTATCTCTAATATCTTATGGTATCTAAAACTACAAATTTTACGATTATCTGCTTTATCGATAAATTGATATTTTTCTTAAATTAATATTTTTATATAGCTTATTTTGAGAAATTGATTTTACTTGAATTACTTCGTCTAACTTTTCTAACTTTACTATGAAGTTTTAAAAAAACTAATTACTTAGTCTAACGTCCTAAATTTAGGAGTTCGGATCTTGGGTTATTGAACTGGCGTAAAATCTTGACGTATTACACTAATAGATTAAATCTTCCATACTTTTGTCAAATCTTCTTGCACAATTGAATATCACTAGCAATATCTCATTTCAAATCCTAGCTTTACACCAAACCTGCCTTGCTTGATTTTAGCCTCAACACTCATGCTTTCTTTATTTCTCATCTTGATTTTTTTTTTAAATCTTATCTTAAACTTAAATATGCAACAATTCCCGTCAGATTCATTAAGATTTGATCCCCATGTATTTTCATGCGTAGTACATACATACAGCTAAATAAATAATAAGACATGCTGCTTCTTGATAATCCTTCCAATAATTAGAAGGCTGATCTGGAGACCTCTTATTCTCAATTCTTATTTTATCTTTCAGCATAACTTGTTTTCACAACATCCCTAGAGATCCTCTTGCATGGATCTTTTCCAAATTGAAGTGGTCATGGTGTCTTTTCTAACACGGGTCAGTTGCTGAGAACATTAGCTAATTCCATTATTCAATCAAGAGTAGTGAAAACCTTCATGAATTGTCCAACTTCAAGATCTTGTCTTACCAGGTTTAATTCCTTTATATTCATATTCTAAGAACATGATTGAACGCTTCTTACCCTTGTATCGAATATCTTGGTATGGAATATTTCATCCTTTGTGAATTATCAAACTATCGTCCCCCCTTTTTCTTTTAAATATAGACATATATATGGGAACTTCTATGGTCCTTCCACCTAAATAGTAGATATTGAACTATGTTTATGTATACCCCATTTTTGTAATATATATTTATATTCCTATGCTTACATAGCATAAGTGTGAAAATCCTTGCATCACTAAAATCTTTCTTTCATTGGTTTGTCTAAGAAATATATATATATATATATATATTATTGCTTGCCTATGATTGCTATGGATGGATAAAATGACTCCAATGAGGCTAAATAATGAGCCTTGCTTTATCATCAAAACAACTTGTTGAGTATTTATTTCTTGACTTGGAGAATATATTAATTTTGTGCTCTTGCAGGAAAAGAGGTGAAGACCAATTTAAGTCAAAGCATAAAAGTAGTGAAGATGAAAGACTTATTAATGCATCAAGATAAATGTCTACCACCCATCTCGTGTCCTCGAGATAAGTAGTTGGACAAAACTACATCTAAAGATATGTTTTGGGACAAATCCAAGCATTGAAAAGCCTATGCAACACCTCACATTACCTCATGCTAATTCTAGAGACACCATCATGGGAGATTCAGTGTTGTACTTTAGAAATGAAAGGAGATAGCTACCTCTCTCCAATACCCAATTCTCATTGATAAAGGAACTACCTTCTAGATGGGATGATTAGGTAGCATACATTGTAGAGAAATTAGAATACATGACTTTATTGAAGAAGGCTAAAGTCTTCTATGTTATTGCCACTTCTACTCGGTTGCTGTTCTTGTAAATGAATGGAGTGGAAGTATGGTCGGCAATAACCTCGCGTTAGAGTGTTTAGACCCACACATTTATCACTTTGTGAAGGGAGATAACTCTAACATTAGAAGATGTAGCTATACTATTGAATCTTTGTAGATTTAAATGGGCCAACCTTGCTACCACGACAGCTTCTCACAAAGAGCACAGCTTTCAGACATCCTTAATGGGTGCTTCGCAAGCTATCCGCATTAAGAAGAAGAAGCAGCTCTATTTTGCTTCTTGGCTCTCATACTTCTTTAAGGAGTGAAGGAAGGATAGGACTTAAGTTCTAGGCCCAAGTTATAGGAAAGAGTAAGTACCTTCATATGCTCTTTTTTTTTTTTTATTTAAGTGTTATAGTTGTGTCTTTTGCTCATACATTCTTTTTCCATCTTTTCAGGTATGAACGATATCATAATTGATTGCCCCTAGTTAACCTTAAAAATCTACTTCAAGAATTAGCATAGGCTAGTTAGTTCCTCTTGTAAGGAGCTACCTTCCACGAGCAAGCTTCAAGCGAGCATGCCTCAAGAACATCAGCCTTTACATGGAGGAGCCCTAAGTAAGAAAGGCTCAAGTGTAGTGAGCATCTTGCTCAATAGGCCTTGAATGAAGTAAGTCCTAATAGGCCTGAAGCAAAACAAGACTCATACACTGTAAGCCCTAATAGGGTCCACACGTTACAAGCTTGTTCTATAGTGAGTCTTAGTAAGACTATAGGATCAACATTATTATGTCAATGTTTTGATTTTAGAATCAAGAGAAAGAGTTGCCTTTCTCTCATCCCTTATTTTCCTTCCTTAAAAAGGTAAAACTTGGATGGGTACACAAGTGGATCGCATCACCATAAAGCTATAGCCTATGGTTTTTCTTGAAGAAGACTAAGATCCTTGCTATCATCACTACTTTCACTCAATTGTGGTTCCTACATAAGTGGTAGATGCCAAAGCATTACCATAGGCTTAAGGCATAGAGGCCAAGATGCCAGGGCATCGCTTGGATGTAAGGTATGGAAGCCAAGATGTCAGGCATTGCTTAGGTTTGAACCATAAGAACTGAGATGCCAGTGCATCACTTGGACTTAAGGCATGTAAGTTGAGATTCCAGGGTGTTGCCTGATCTTAAAGCATAAAAGCAAAGATGCCAGAGCATCACCTTAACTTAAAGCGTGGAAGCTAAGATGCCAAGGTGTTGCTTGGGCTTAAGGTGTGGCAACTAAGATGCTAAGGCATTTCTTAAGCTTAAGGCATGGAAGTTGAGATGCTAGGGTGTTTCTTAGTCTTTAAGTGTAAGAGCTGAGATGCTAGGGTACTACCTAGGCTTGAGGCGTAAGAGCCGAGATGCCAAGGCATTGCATAGGCTTTAAGCATAGAAGCTGAGATGCTAGGGTATCGCTTGGGCTTGAAGCATAGGAGCCGAGATGCCAAGGTGTCGCCTAGGCTTTAAGCGTAGAGACTGGGATTCCAAGGTGTTACTTAGGCTTGAGGTGTGGGAGCAAAGATGCCAGGGCATCACCTAGGCTTGAGATGCAAGAGTTGAGATGTCAGGGCATTGCTTGGGCTTGAGGTATAAGAGCCAAGATGCCAGGACGTTGCTTAGGCTTTAGAGAGTAAGATATAATATACAGAGATGAGTAAGATAATAAAAGTTTTATTATTGAGTAGTGAAATTTGTTCTTTATTTACAAAAGCAATGCCATAGCTTCAACCCTTTTTTTTTTTTTTTCAATACCTAATGAATCACTAATCATTTTCAAAGCACTCATGTGCTACTACATGGGCATCATAGCTTAGAAGTGGTTGTTGTGAATGTCGTTATCTTCAATGATAAGCTCTCCATTTTGAATTCTTTCATGAAATATCTTTCTTAAGCTTCAGCAATCTTTAGTGGGACGATTTACCATTCTATGAAGCCGACAATATTTGGGATTTCTTCTTTCGTTCTTTATAGGTTGGTACCTAACTCTTGGCAACTTGATAGCTTCATCTTATAGCCAACGGTCTAGGATGGCATGTACCTTGTTCATCAGGCATAGAAATGGAAGAGTTTCTATATCTTTCTTAGGCCTCTTACTGGCATTAAAGTCCTTACTCCCAATCAAGGACACAAATGCTACTTGTTTGTTAAGCTTGTTACTTTCCTTCCATTGCCTCCTAGCAAAGTTGTTTGTCCTTCGTGCATTCTCAAAGAGTGTAGCAAAAGAACATAGGGAAAGGTCCTCCAAGTGCACAATATATTCAAAGAATATCCCTTGGATATAGATCTTCACTAGTTCTCTTTCATCACAAATATCTTAATGTTTAGAGTGCATTCTCTAAAACGCTCTATATAATCCATTAGATCTTCCTCCTAGTTTTGTCTTATTCTTCTCATGTCTGTAATTGTGACTTACTCCTGAGTGGAGAAAAATTTCTCTAAGAAGAGCTTGCACATAGTCTCACATAAATCAACTGATCTCGAGGGGAGGTTGACATACCAAGTGTGTGCCTTCTCTATCAGTGATTTAGAGAATTCTCTAAGCTTTAGGTCATCATCAAGCCTATAAGGCTCTAGGGTTTCGATAAATTTCCGTAGGTGTTCCTTTGTACTTTCCTTCTTTTCATTGAACAGCATGAACTTAAGACTTATATAGTCCTTAGGATATGGCTTTGCTACAATGCATTTGTGATATGAGAGTTTCAACTCTGGTATTACCATAGACGACCTATCTTGTATTTCTCTCATATAAACATCCAAGTCTTCCTTTGTTATAAAGGAAGTCTTTGGAACAGAAGCTATAGACGAGGTAGGGGAGCAGAGGCAAGATTTGGATGAGAAGTAGATCCTCCTAAGATTGGAATGGTAGGATTGGATGAAGGAGCAGGCACCTGTGAAGATGAAGAGCTGCCTAAGTAGACTCTTATGTTCTTTGGTACAAGAGTTGGTTATCTTATAGGTTCTGGCTGGAGGGTTTCATTACATCTTCCCTGATAGAGATACTCTTCGATGATCGAAGGATTAATTGGTTGAGATGAGGTAGTAACGCCTGGCTACGCAATAACCACAAGATTTAGTAAAGCCATACCTTGTTATGCAGCAACATAATAGCCATCCCGATAAGGATGGGTTGGAACATATTCATGAACTGATTTAAAGCCCTTGTGACCTCTTACATTATTTGTATTGTCTGCATGGGATCTAGAGAAGCCTTAGGCACCAAATGGTTTGGCTAGTATTCTTAAGCAGTGGGGGTGGATTTTGCTCAAAAGCTTAACATTAGTATCGGGTTCTTAGGAAGTGGTATCAAATGTTTGAATTGTTTTCTTCCTAGGAGGTACCATGTCTCTGCAATTATTCTTTTCTAATAAAGTTGCTAAAATGTAAATGTAAGGGTTCAATTGGAGTGGTTACGTGCATGCTGTGTAAGTAGTGGGCTACAAGTGGCTTCAAAGAAGTGAAGCAAAACTATTACCCATAGGGATAATTAGGTGAGAATAAGGTAAGGAGGAGGAACAGGCGATCTTAGTGTCTCAAATGCATAAGTGAAAAACAAAGCAACCTTAGGGGACCTCAGGCGTTCACCTTGTAGCTTGAGTGAATAAAATCAATTTTTTGCCTAAATTGCTTATTTGATCTTAGAGAGTAGAGTTTTCACGATGTAACACTGTTTCTCTAATCTCTCTAAGAGTTCTAAATGATGAGGAAATACTGGGTATTTATAGGCTCTTGAGTATGATGGCATCTGTTGGATCATCTAAGTGATCAATGGATGAGATGGAGCATGCTTAATTCATGGTTATCCAGAATGAGCTAGCTAATGAGCCCAAAGCCAATAGCGTTCCTTATTAGTATATAAGCTTGCTTAAGAAAGGTTAGAGGCAGATGAATCGGTCTAACGATCCTTATTCCAAGCCCACCAAGCCAAATCTCCTTAAATCATCTCAATATGAACTAAACTCTTTAGACCCTATCACTTGGCTCAAGGACTCAAGCCAAAATAAATAATAGGCTTATCTTAATAACTGATATAACAATTTTCAGCCCTCTACACTAGGTCTCTATTATCTAACCAATAATTTAAATTTCAAGAAACTTAAAGAAGTAAATCTAAATTACTACTAAAACTAAATTAAAGATTAACTAAGATACAATTCAAGAATTAACAAGAAGGCAATTCAATTAATTGAAGATTCAACGTTGTACTTAGATCTTGTTTCCCCTAGATCTAACATGTGATTTTCCTAAAGATCATCTAATTTATTCTTTAATCTTTCTTGACCAAGAGAATTCTTATTAATGTTAATCACTTTCTTAAGAAAATTAACCATAACCCTAAAATCACCTATTAGAATCTCTTTTCAATAGCATGACCTAAGATTGCATTATTGAATAATGAATTCTTTATGCTTTAATTTGAAATTCTAGAAGAATCTTGCAAATTATCTCGAATCTTGCAATAACTCTCATCAACTATGCCTAGATCTAATCTTATAAGAAATCTCTTAATTCTCTTCTAAGATATTAAACTCTAGATTACTA
Organism: Lumnitzera racemosa; assembly: GCA_024138005.1. NCBI lineage: Eukaryota > Viridiplantae > Streptophyta > Magnoliopsida > Myrtales > Combretaceae > Lumnitzera > Lumnitzera racemosa. Next base: position 43,692,524 of record JAMXBC010000007.1, read on the forward strand.
CCCATGGAAATAATAACCTAAATCATTAAGGAAACATAATTGAATTAAGAAAAAAAAATCTAAAGAATTAAATTAATCAAATACTAATCGAGTTATATGATTAGATCTAGGTTCCACAAAACCTCGATGCAAAAAATCTACTCATTGTACATTGCAAAATAAAAATCTAAAAATAAAGAGTAGAAAATTGTAGGAAAAAGCATGATGAAATCCAAATAAAATTAAATCTTGAAATCTTCTCTTCTCTTCTCCTCACTTTCTTGATTGTTCTTGGCTTTATAAACTCCCTAAAAGTTGTGCCAAAAAGTTCTTTCAAATAAAGCTTAACGAGGCTTTATATATGAAGAATTAAAAAAAAAATAGATAGGTTGGAAAAGACATGACTGGGGATACAACCGTATCTTTTAGTCATATCCTTTACTGTGCTTCACGTGTGTCTTTTATTTTTTTTAAACTAAAAACGACATGACTAACGACATGGTCGTGTCTTTTGGTCGTGTCTTAGGTTGTAACAGTAGAAAATCAACTCCAATTTTGCCTAGAAACGATATAGTTGTGTCGTTTGGTTGTGTCGATTTTCAAACTTTCATAACTTGCTTATTTTAGCTCCGATTTGAGTAAAATTTGTTTCTATCTTCTTGTTTTCTCACATAGATCGTTCAAAAACCTAGAAAACAAAAATTTACTCGATTAAGTATTATTATCTAAAAATAAACTCAAATATCAAGGAAAATCATCAAAAATCACCAAATAAAATATAACCAATTTGGAACTCATCAACTCCTCTAGTACATTTGGATCTTCTTTTTGAAATAGTTTTTGACTCTTCAGCCATTACTATAGATTACTATTTAACTCATACACAAACTTACCTTGCATTTCTAAAATTTCCACACTTTGTAATATTAGTAAATATCCTCTAAGAACTTTAATTATATATATACTAACTCTCAATATACTAAATCCTCATTTTGACTTACTTAGTAACTTAGAGATTTAATTCAAATTCACCAAATGCCAACTTTTTTCTTAAAAATCATCATTTCTTAAATCATAACAATCCATTTCAAGCTACTGTAGAGTAATAATCATATATCGTTATATAGTTTTACAAAAAATCACTAAAGCTCTTTTAGAAACACCGGTCTAATGCACTATTTTGACAAAAATGAAATTTTCTCCAAAATTTGACATGATTTTTACAATCTAACCACATAACATCAAAATCCAACATCTTAAGAGTATACCAACAAAATTTCAAGTCAAAACTACATAAATTGGTCTTTCAACTATTCGCTTAAAATTCGGTACGCAGGATGTTTTCCTTAAGGACCTTATATCTACATGAAAAATTTTGTAAATCTGATTAAATATTTGAATTCCTCATGCAAAACTATATAGGAAAATCAAATTTCATAACTTTTGGTGATCGTTTACTATTTTTTCCTAATCTTTGACAAAATCGAAAAAATTTAGTGACTTATGAGAAACCTAAGCTTCGGCCATCGTAAGGAGGGAAGGGTATATTGACCCAAACCATTGGTAGCCATTCCTTCAAGCTAGTACTTAGTTTCACTTCCAGCTACTCATCTTCCTTAGTACTCGTAAATTCTCAAATTTACCCACTAATTTCTTAATTTTTGTTCTTTACACACACTTTCTCTCTATATTTTCTAGTTCTAGAATTTTTCCAAGCTAACAAATGATCAAACTTTGTTCTAGATTATAGGATATAATTTTATATCTCCAATTGAGTTGCTTTTGATTTTTTTTCTTATTAAATTATCATGTATAAATAGCATGATGAAGTGTCAAAATTAAGATTCTTACCTCCATGCATTCTCAAATTGCATGCCACGCCTCTTAAACCTGTTTTTTGGTTCTCTATAAATTTTTTACTATTTTTTTCAATTTTATTAATTTATTTAGTGATTTATACTTAATTTTGAGTATTTATGATAACTACAGATATATATTTATTTATTTAATAATTATACCCAATGTATATACATGTATTTTATATAATATTTTATTTCCAATATTAATTTATTACTCCTATAATATATTTTTAAGTTTTCATTAATTTTTAGAAGATAAGTTGTGCGTACCGGGTAATATAATAACTAGAGGTATGCAAATAGATTAAATGGGCCAACCCAGCCCAGCCCACTTTGGCCCACGGGTTAAATGGGCCAGGCTCATTTGGCCCGCTTTTAAACGGGCTAAAAAATATTAGCCTTAATCCGCTTAAAAAGAGAGTTAAACGGGTCGGCCCACGGGCTAAAAGCATAAATTCATTAAACGGGCTGACCCAAACCAGCCCACTTTGACCCACGGGTTAAACGGGTTAGGCTAATTTGACCCACTTTTAAACGGGTAAAAAAATCTTGGCCCTAACCTGTTTTGAAAACGGGTTAAATAGGCCAGCCTGCGGGCCAAAGTCTATTTGCACACCTCTAATAATAACGATATAGTAATTCTTACTATTTTAGCTGTATTTTTAATATTTTAATATATTTTTAAATTCCGAGCTTATGAGATTTCCTTAACTAATGTCTTAAACTTATACGTATGTTTATATATTAATTGGGTTAGTTTCATTGATATCTTAAATCTACTAACTCGATTCCTATCCGTTGAGTACGATGCGTACATTGATGCTTGCAAGAATTTTTAAAATCAATGGAATCCACCCAAAAAGTGACAAGCATACCAATCATTTCGAGTATAGGGTGAGGATTCAAGGTTGTATTTATTGTGAAAAAGAGAAGAAAGTTGTTGGAAAGCTATCAAATACTAGACTCTATTAACCCTACTCTAATATAAAAAATCGAAATTAACAATTTTTGTTAAACTAAGAATGCAATAATTAGAGTTAAGGGGAAGAACAATAATGAAATAGGCTTACATTCTAGCACAAATCTTGGTTCAGATATTAGATTTCTTTAGATTAGAGAATAGACATTACATGTTTTCAATCCCTCGAAGTGGAAAAATAACTCCTCATTAGCCACAAGGCTAGCAAACGAGCTCAATAAGTCAACATTAACAACATACATGCTAAGTCCATATTCTACGGTTTTACAGGATCTATAATCTCAAGCACTGGGTTTGCTTCATCACCCTTGCAATATCACTAATACTGGACTCATGTCTTTTGATAAGTATAGACTTACCTACACTTATAATAAGTTAATCTCACACATTTACATGTAATTTGGTGAGAAATTGAGATTAGTTGCGCTAAATAATGAAGAAATTACATGTAATTAAAATTCATAAGTATTCAACCAAGTTCTATGTTAATTAATTATATTTTGATCACTCTTAGGGTTATGCTTAGTTGCATTTTCTATTTGCAAGACTGCTGATTAGCATGCTCATGCTAACCCTGGCTTGTTCAAAGATATACAAGAAAAAGAGCCTTAGAAAGAGTTACTAACATAGTGCAAGGCATCTGGATGCCAAGGGTCAAGAAATTGCCTAGAATGTGGATTGAAGATAGCATGTGAAGGCTCTCTTCTATAACATCTGAATGCCTACTAGGTTTAAGGTTTAACTCTAAGGCATCTACTCTACGTGTCCAACATCCAAATACCATCTCCTATAGCATTCGAATGCTATGTCAAACTCTATAAAAGTTACATTTTCTTCTTCAACCAATAACATTATACCATTTTTAGGGTTTTAGAACCTTATAGTGTAGGATTAGGGTTAGATTAATGTTTTTAATGGATTTTCTCGCTATAGAGCTATGGAGATTTCATAGGTTTTTTAGAAACTTCAATGCTAAGTACATGGAGCCATGGATAGTAATGTTATGTCTTTTAATGTTATTGTATTGGATTGGATTGAAAATGTAAGTTTACTTAGTTTAATGGTAGTTAGTCCTACATAAATGTTGGGTAATTTGAAGCTAGGTAATGGTTCCTTCATTATCGAGTTAAGGCTCCATGTAATTCTAATAAGAATTGAAAGATTTCGATAGAACCTAGGATTCCTAATATTTGCAAATGAATCTTTGGAAGTTAGTGCTAAAATCCTAGTATTCACCTATGGCCTAATTGGATCAGGATGAGAAATTAACTCTAAATGGTTATTTAAGTTATGATAAGACTTAGATAACTAACTGATATGTAGATAAGAAATTGGTGATTCGATGCTTATGCTACATTAAGATTCAAAGATGAAAGTCAATGAATTCTGTAAGGGTTAGTAAAGTGAATGTTTAAACTAATATGACTTAGGGAGGTCGATTTGAGTTGCTTGAGAATTTAAGAGGTGGTTGCAAACCTTGGAGAGTCAATTAGTTGCCTAGCAAGGCAAAGTTGGCTTGTTGCCTTGGAGAGTCAAGCATAAGGCTTGAAAAGGCAAAGTTGGCTCATTGTCCTTGAGGGTCTAGCATGGGTGATAACATGAATCTAACACATATTTTCTATGGTTAATTTGTGCTATTTTAGATCTTAATTTAGTTAATTTTATATTTGTCGAGCTTGATTTTTTCTAGTTTTTTTATAAATTTTCCTTAACCTTATCAATATTAAACGTTAACCTGTTTAATATTAATCATTGATTAAGAGTTAAAGAAAACTACGTTTTCTTATTTTAGAAAATGTTTTAGAGTCACCACCCGAATAGAGTTGGGAAAAAAGATGGTTAGGTTAAATTGATTGGGTAGACTAATTTAACCTAGTCATTGGTTTACTTGGAAAATTGATTTTAGAAAGGTTTTAAAAATTAAATATTTTGGATTCAAGGGCTATTCTATTAAACCCTTAATGGGTATTATTTTAAACTTTCCGAATTTAGATTTACTTTCCGATGTAACCTTATAATTTGAGATTAAGATTTCTATTTCACAAAAATAATAAATCATAAATGGATAAAAGATTTAAATATTTACAAGGGAAATTTTTCTTTTTTATTTTAAGTTGCCTCGTAATTACTACGAGTGCCTACATACCAGTTATTGGGGATTAAACTTCCGTAATTCATTTATAAAAATTTAGTTTGTTGGATTCATTTGAATTTTAAAAAACTTCGAGTTTATGTTTTAATTCAGTTTGAGTTTATTTAAGGAAAATTCTAAGGAATCTTAACTTGTTCTATTTTTTATTTTTGAAAAAGTTCTAAAAAGGTCCTAATTTAGAGAATGGATCATTTTATTTTTATTCATTTGGAAGATCGATTTCCTAAATGGTCAAACATTTTTTATTCTTTTTATTTTCTTTATTTTATTATTATATTTATTTATTTTTATTTCCTTTCTTTTTATTCTTTATTTTCTTGTTATAAAACATAAATGTAAGCCCCTTTTTTTTCTCTCTCTTTTTTTTTTGTTACAATTACAATGAAGTTTATAATAAACAAATAAAAATATGTAAAAAGATAAACAATTGAAAGAAAAAGAAACAAGAGGGTAGTCGGACCAAAGGCATATAGGCTCAAGCGTGAGTTGTTGGGTCGGATCCGAAGTGGCAGCTAGTTAGGTTTGGAGCTCTACACAGGTCATGGAAGGTAGCAGCTAAGGGACACATCTGGGGTAAGATTCGAGCGCTAAATCGAGCAAGTGAGGAGACTTTTGTATGGATCTTGTTGGGGGTGGGGGGAGTTAAGCTTGACATCGCAATAGTTAGAGGTCTTTGGTGGTTTGTCGAAGTAGGGTTATGAGTGGTAATGGTAAGTTGCGAAGGAGGCGGTTGCTGTGCTTCGTAGGAGGTGGGATCCTATGTTTCCAATGGTATCGAAGGTTGTAGTGGGGTTAGATTTGAATGTTAGGCGATGGGGGTAAGTTTTCGGATGGTGGTAGCACGATGGTGGAGGCTATGGTAGAGCTTGAAGGGGGCTTGTTTTGATGGTGCAAAATAAATGAAACACTAATATAGTGGTGGTTTGCTTCAGAAACAACCAAAGAGAGAGAGAGAGAGGGTTTTAGTGAAATTTTTCTTTTTTGTATATCCTCCTGCCTCTTCTTGTCAAGAGGCTTTATATACTGACTATAGCTCGAGTTTTTTCTTTGGCAAGGACCATCAATGGCCATTAATACTAAGTTCGAATTTTCAGCTTTTTTCCTAATTTTCAAATCAATTTTAACTATGTTAACAAACGAATCTAGACGAGTTATAGGCACCAATTAGTAGTATCCTAGGTATCCTTCAAATTTCTACATTTAGTTTCGTTGAATTTGCACAAAAAAAGAATTTAATCTGGTTAAAAATGGAGGAGATCGTGCAAGGTTGTTATTTTCTTTCCTTATACTGTAAACTGAAAATCTGGAGGAGGAGATGTGTGCATGGTCACATGCTGGGCACATACTATGCACCCCGATGTGTGCGTTGCAAAAATAAGCATGCCCCTCCTTGGTCTTTGGCCAAATAATCAAGGCCTTGGCCCGTGTTTCAAAACAAACTAGGTTTAAGACCTAGTCCAATCCCCTCTTTTTTTAAAATAAATAAAATATATAAAAAAAATTAAAGTATTAAACCTAGCTTTAAGCAAAAATAACTTCCAATTTCCCTTCTCTATTTTTCTCAATTATTTTTTGTACTTTTTTAGAATTTTCTTTTTTTTTTTCTAAAAAAATTTATTTATTATTTATTTTTTATGTTTCTTTTATAAATTAAGATCCTTTACCCTATTTTACAATTCTAAACTTATAGAGGGCAAAAATAAGGTGTCTATAACTGTTCTTCTTTATGATGAAGTTTAAGTAAAACTTTATAATAAAAACAAAAGAGACACTATACTTGCCTCAAGGATGGATTTATCCTGAGTAGCACAATAGCTAGCTAGTTGACCTAAGTTTGGTTCACTTGAGATTTGGTGAACCATGAAAGATGAAAGAGAGAGAGGGATGACGCTATAAGAGTTAGCTAAAACATAAAAGTGAGTTCAGAGGGATCTAATGTCGGTTTGAAACTTGGTCATGCTCTATTGAGCTGACTGACTTAGGAAAAAGCGTCTCAAAGGGATTAGCAATCCTAAATTAGAATTGATTTGGAAAAGTTGGTTGAGCTCTTTTAACCTCACTAACCTAGGTAGGAGTATCTGTATGGGACTAGCAACCCTAATTTTGAAAATCAATTTGAAAATTAGGTAACACTCCTTTGAGTTGACTAACCTAGGCGAGAGTGTCTCTAGGGACTAGCAACCTTAAATTGAAATTGATTTGGAAACCTAGAAGTGCTCCTCTGAGTTGACCTTATTGGGTGATTGGGTAAAGCACTCCTGGAGCTGGCTAAGACCTCAAATGAGAATGTGGTTGTACTCATCTGAGTTAACTAACCTGGGTGGGAGCATCTCTAGTAGACTAGTAACCTTAAATTTGAATTAATTCAAAAACTTAGAAGTACTCCTCTAAGCTAACTATCCTAGGCAAATGAACGAAGCGCTCCTTGAGTTAGTTAAGACCTTAAATGAAAACCTAGTTGTGCTTCTCTAAGCTAACTAACCTAGGTGGGAGCTACTCTAATGGACTAGCAACCCTAAATTTGGAAATCAATTTGAAAATCCGGTAGCGCTCCTTTGAGCTTACTAACTTAGGCGAGAGCATTTATGGTGGACTAGCAACCCTAAATTTGGAAATTGATTTGAAAATCCGATAGCCTTCCTTTGAGCTTACTAACCTAAGTAGAAGCGTATCTAAGAGACTAGTAACCCTAAATTTGGAATCGATTTGTAAAACCTTGTCATGCTCTTTTGAGATCACTAACCTAAGTGGGAGCATTTCTTAGGTACTAGTAACCCTAAATTGGTTTAGAAGAAGCGCCCTCTGGGCTTACTAAAAACTTTAAGGGAAATTGATGAAGGGAAGCGCCTCATGGGCTTGCTTAAGAAATTAATGAATAGAAGCGCCATACGGGCTTGCTAAAACCCTAAGAGAATGGATTGAAGATAGGATAGCACTCTAAGAGCTAGCTAGAACCCTAAAAAATGGATTGAGGATAGGATAGCGCTCTAAAAGTTGGCTAGAGCTATAAAAAATGGATTAAAGATAGGACAGTGCTCTAAGAGTTGGCTAGAATCTTAAAAAATAGATTGAGGATGGTATAGCGCTCTAAAAGCTAGCTATAGCCCTAAAAAATGTATTGAAGATGGGACAGAAGTCCAAAAGCTATCTAAAGCCCTAAAAAATGGATTGAAGATGGGACAACGCTTTAAGAGCTGGCTAAAATCTCTAAAAGCTGGCTAGAGCCGTAAAAAATGGATTGAAGGTGGGACAACACTCAAAGAGTTGGCTAAAACCCTAAAAAATGGATTGAGAGTAGACTAATGCTCTAACAGCTAGCTAGAACCCTTAAAAAATGATGAAAGATGAGAAGTGAGGAAATAAAACTCATTTGAAAAACTTCTTAACTTGAAAATATTTACATATGAAGAAATTGGTGAAAAACCATTTATGATAAAAAAAAAAGGCATTAAGGATTAAGTTCCTTAATGACTTAGATTAATATGATCAACTTAAAAGGTATGACCATAGTGAAAAGGAAACAGATGACATGAATTAAAAGCTTAGCCCCTTAGGCTGACATGGATTTGAAAATGGACAAAAAAACTTATGACAAGCCTTTACTCTCTCTCTCTCTCTCTCTCTTTCTCTTTTCTTGAAAGTTTACTAACATGTATAAATCCTCCTTAATAATCACATGGGACCTCTTATATTCTTCCTAACCCTGACATTGATCTTCCTAGTCAGGCCTTGTGATTTCAAAACACTTTTTTCCTAAAAAAAAGGTAACTCATGATTTGTCTAATTGAAGAGGGCTTCCTTGCAAATTCTTGATCCATATTACATTCTTGACTATAATCCCAATAATTATAGTCCATTTTGTAAGTGATGTGCTTTGATCAATTCGTTAGGTTTTTTTCAGTTCAACACTATGAATTTAGGCTTTTGGTCAAAGGGTTTAAAAAAAAAAAAGACTAATGAGAAGGCCTATTTTGAAAGAAACATTTATTCAACCTAGGTATACAAGTAAAAAATCTTTAGAAAAAATTAGAAGTATGCTTGCCCCATTTTCAACAACAAATTTTATTAAAGATAAATTATCTTTTAAGATCAAAAGAGCTTTTGTCGAGTATAGGGGCTATTGTGGGTAGAATGTCTTTGTGTGATTTAGCATAGGTAAGAAAGTTTTCTATTTGCGATTTTGAAGTGTGACTTGGAGTGGATGTGGAGATTTCATGTTTTCAGGCTCAAAATGTAATTCAGGGCCTTGTGTTTTGGGGTTATTTAGGCTTTGACTACTGGTTTTTTTTGTATTTAATTTTGCTACCCCTAGTAGGATATATCTTCTAGAGCTTTCATCTTACACTTGAGCCTAATTTTTTGGCCTCTTTTCTTACTTTTCCTTCTTTTTTCTATAAATTTTATTTTTGTTGCCCCATTCTTTTTTCTTTTTTCGTTCCTTTTTCCTTTCTTAAGCCTTTGACTTTGAGAGATTGAAGGCCCTAAATCCATGGGCTTTAAGTATATGGGCTAAAGTGAGGTAAGTATAAGCTTAAGGTGTTTGAAAGGTGTTGACTTTTCTTCATTTCAAAGAAAAATAATTTATTAGAAATAAAAGTTGTCTTTGAATTAATGTTACTAAAGCAAGCACAACCTAATTTCATCCTTATCTCCTAATCAATGACCCTAACTTTCGAATGGCCCTAATATAAGGTGGTTTTTGATAGGGTTTAAATTTGAAAAATTCTCTACATTGGTCCAAAGGGGTTAACAACAAATAGTTGTGTTTGGGATTTGAAAATGAATGCTTAATTTCATTTTAATATGCGTGTCAAATTCAAAATTGACCTCCTTTAAGAAATGAGTCCAAAGTATCTTCCCCATGATTTTACTTAACTCTCAAAGTATTTTAAGGGTTAGTCTGTATGATATAATTTTCTTCTTTTCATCCTAAACTTCTTAAATGTGAGTTACCAATTTCTTAGGATGGAATCTATATTTATTTTCCCCTAAGTGAAGATTAACATGGTCCCCCTAGTTTCTTAACGTATGCCCTAGTATGATATTTTTCATTTGATCTAAGTTTGAAACTTAGGTTGTATTTTGACTTAGTCGGGTTCAGTTTTCTCATTAGACAAAGGGTTTTGACATGGTTTGGCTACCTTGATGGGCTGAGGGTTTTGTTTGGTTTAGTTACCTTGATGGGCCATGGTTTGTGTTTAAGTTAGCTGCTTTAATGGGCCGTAGTTTGTATTTAAGTCAGTTGCTTCACTAAGACGAGGTTTGTGTTTGGGTCAACTGGCTAGGATAGGCCCAGGTTTATCTTTAGGTCAGCTGCCTTAATAGACTAAGGGTTAATTGCCTGAATTCTCTAAAGGGCTTGTGCTTATGTTAGCTTCCTTAAAGAGCCAAGTAACATTATTTGGGTTAGATGACTTAATAGGCAAAGCAGTTTTTGTTTGGGTCAAGCCATAAGAATTTGTAACCATTAGCAAATTTCTTTTTTTTTTCTTTATTTATTATTTTTGTGAGAGAGAAAAACAAGGCTTTATTTTACAAAAATCGAAAAGTCCAATTACAAAAGGATGGTGATTTTGGGGTTCTAGTTTACAAGTTTATGGGATTTATTTACATTTTCCTAAATGAGAGAGAATAAATGGTTAAATGAGTTCTATTAAAGGAGTATCTACAAAGGAGGGAATGCTAAAGAATGAAGAATAATAAATTAAAGAGAAAATTTATTATTTTGAAAGATTAGAGTACAGAAAACAAAGGAAGAGAGCCTAACATTTATTCTTGATGAAACTTAAAATTTATTCAAAGTCTTTTAACCATATCTAATGTCTCTCATCTAACTCTCGCAGTTGGGCTTTAATCTTGTTCATCATCTCTAAAGCCCAATCCATAGTCCTTTCACTTTTTTTGACTCAAGCTAATAAGGCTTAGTCAGAGGCTTCAGCGCATTTAGCCTTTTGCTTCCAGTAGGTAGCTTTAGCTTATAGCAGCTGCTCATGGATTATCAAGGCATTTGGCAGCCTACTAACTCTTTGATTGTTCTCTTATTGGTTACTTGCTATTATCTTTGGAGTAGGACATTTCATAGACAAGAATTAGTTACCAATAAAAGAATATACGTAGAAACATGCATATGACTAGAACTGTTTGGGTTAGTATATTACTCTTTAAGTTACGACCTTACTGCTTGATTTGTTGTTTAACTTTTACAAAAAATTATTAGATTTCTAAAAAATTTCTAATATTAGTAGGGTTGTAATTCTTAAGAGTAATATATTAATTCAAGGTTTTAGGGGAAATGCATGCAATTAGAGTGGGTTCTAAAGGTTCTAAAGGTTCTTAAGCTTTGTGACCTTGCTCGTTTTTAGAAAACGCCTTCGTTGGTCACATTATAACTTAAGTAGGGGTAGCCTTATCAACCCCGAGTAGTTGTTACAATATAGTAGCCAGAGCCTATACAATGGCCCCCTCGTCCTAAGGTCCTAATACGGTTCAAGTTTTACCGTGTCTATTCATGCATTCATGATGCATAAAATAATTCTCCCCTAATATTTAAGGATTAAATAAAGTTTAACCCTACAAAATCAAAAGTTAATACTAAAACATGCAAAACAATGATAAATAAACAAATGAACAAAATAAATTTCATTTAATAAGGTGATTTTAAAAATTAAATTCTAAATTTAGAAAGTTAGGTGGCTAGCCTTCTTGATGTCTCTAATGAATTTGCCATTCTGTCGAGCATGATTTTTTCTGGTTTTTCTTTCTTTCTTTCTTTTTTTTTTATAAATTTTCCTTAACCTGATCAATATTAAACCCTAACTTATTTAATATTGATCCTTAACTAAGAGTTAAAGAAAACTGGGTCTTTTTTTTCTTTCGGAAAATGTTTTGGAGTCGTCATCTAACCAGAGTTAGGAAAAAAGAAGGTTTGGTAAAATCAATTGGGTGGATCAATTTAACTTACCTACTAGTTTACTTGGAAAATTGATTTTAAAAAGGTTTTGAAAACCAAAGATTTTGGATCCAAAGGCTATCCTATTAAACCCTTAATAGGTACTACTTAAACTTTTTGAATTTAGATTTACTTTTCAATATGTCCTTATAATTCAAGATTACAATTTCTATTTCATGAAAAAAAAATCATAAATAGGTAAAAGATCTAAATATTTTCAAGGGAAAAAATAGACTTTTCGACATTTTAGGTTGCTTCGTAATTACTATAAGTGCTTACATACTCATTATTCAAGATTAGACTTCTGTAATTTGTTTATAAAAATTTAGTTTGTTTGGATTCATTTTAATTTCAAAAAATGCCGAGTTTACATTTTAATTTAGTTTGGACTTATTTAAGGAAAATTATAAGGAGTCTTAACTTGTTTTATTTTCTATTTTTGAAAAAGTTCTAAAAAAGTCATAATTTGGAGAATGGATAATTTTATTTTTATTCATTTGGAAAGTTGATTTTCTAAGTGGAAAAACATTTTTTATTCTTTTTATTTTCTTTATTTTATTATTTTTCAATTTTTTTATTATATTTATTTTTTTATTTCCTTTCTTTTTATTCTTTATTTTCTTATTATAAAAAACATAAATCTAAGCCTCCTTTTTTTTTCTCTTTTTTTTTCCTTTCCTTTTCCCTTTTGTTTCTTTCTTCCTTCTCTTTCTCTCTCTCTCTCTCTCTCTCTCTCTCTCTTTATTGCAATTACAATGAATTTTACAATAAACAAATAAATAAATAAAAAATATATAAAAAAGAAAAACAACATAAAGAAAAAGAAACAAGAGGGCAGTTGAATTAAAGGCATGCGGGCTAGAGCTGATGGACAGGTCGAAGCACGGGTTGTTAGGTCAGACCCGGAGTAGTAGTGGGTCAGGTTTGGAGCTCTACACAAGTTGTGAAGACAGGAGCTGAGGGACATGTCTAGGTTAGATTTAAGTGCCAAATCAAGCAAGTGAGGAGACTTTTGTGTGAATCTTATTCAAGTTGTCATCATAGTAGTCGAAGGTCATTTGGTGGTTCGTCGAGTTGGTTTATGAGTGGTAGTGGCCGGTAGTACGAATGGTAACTGCTACACTTTATGGGAAATGGGGTCCTACATTTTTTATGGTGTTGAAGGTCATGGTGGAGTTGGATTCAAATGTTGGGTGATGGGGGTGAGATTTAGATGGTGGTGGCACTAGGGTGGCTTTGGGCTCAGTCATTAATGGTGGTAGAGGCTACGACAAAGCTTAGGGGGAAGGTGATAAGGATTAAGGACTAATTACATGGTCCCGAACCTAAAGGTTCTCTCAGGTGGTTTGCTAAGCTATCCGAGGTGAGTTAAGTGCCAAGGAGCAGTACTTGCCCTAGTCCGATCTACCAAGCTACTTTGCTCTCCATGTCATCCAAGATGTTGTCGAGGTGATCAACCAACATGTTAAGCCGAACCCTCCAGTAAATCGTAGTCCAAGCGCTAAGACTAAATGCAACAATCTCCATTGTGCTAAGGCTAAGCAAAAATGTTAGGAGCCGAACATCTGAGGTCAACCCTAAAGTGAGCTATCCCTGAAACAACCACTGTCCAGCCCCTTCTAATGTTGAACAAGCCTGAACTGAGGTCCACCCCTGTTCGGACTACAATACTGTTAGAATCACAGTAAAAATGTGCCCGCACTGTTCTTTATAACATCCATACTGTCCTTTTTGACACAGAATGTCTACATTCCTTCATTTGCACGATTTCATATTTTCCTTGTCAATTGTTCTTTTTGTTTTTAGCAAATAAGGACTATTCTTTTGTAATTTCTATAACATAGGATTTGCCTTAATGGGATGATATAAATACCATCATATTGTAAAAGTTGAGGACATCAGAATATAGAGAATACATTGAACTCTTTCACTCTCAAGCTAAGTGTCCCTCTTATTCTTGAGCCACTCTTATTTAGCTCATTCGAGTGTAGATTAGTAGTAAGTGACCTTCGGCCATACTTATATGTCATATCAAGTGTAACTTGAGCTAGTGTGAGGTGTTGGTTTGTCATATCCTTCGGCGGTGCACAGGAACCCCTTACTCAGCCTTCGACTATCATTTACCTTTCAAGCCATCTTATAGCTTGGACTTACTCCTTTAGTTACGTATGATATCGGGTTCGTGTGTTCATCCATGAGTCTATACCATCTTGGTATCAAAGCTTGGCTATGTTTGAAGCTAAATTCTGCTATGTGTTCTTTTAATAGTTTGTCACTACTCTCGTGCGATAGTGATTCTATTATAAGCTTTGAAGTTTAGTAGTGAGAAATTGTCATTATGAAGTAAACATCAATGTTAGATTCAAGTGCACAAGGGACTTTGGAAAACTAAGAAAGTGGTACTCGACATGGCTAAGGGTAAGAAGGAAGCTTTTCACCTCAATTAGTGAATGACTGCTTGGATAGGCTTATCGACTTGGTAGCTAGCCTAGTAACTATTGTCCAAGAAGATAGACAACGAGCTAGGAATAGCTCCACCAAAGAATGTGAGTAGAAACAGCGAGGCAATGGTCAATTTGGTTAGGTTAATGCCCCAGCTTGCTTACCTTGAGTTGAAGGAGTTGGTAGGGATGCTAGATGAAGGTTAGTGCTTGAAGAGATTAAGGAGGAAGTAGAAGGTGTTGATGAGGTAGAGGAGTACTATGAGCTTGAGAAAAGAAATGTATAAGCCCTTAGAGTCGAAGGACTCATGATGCTTATCCCAAGTTTTTTTAGAAGTGGTGATGCCAAAGACTACCTAAATTGGGTAGACAAGATTGAAAAGTAGTTTGAATGCTACAAAGTGTCTAATAATGCAAAGGTTAGACTTGCTATATTGGAGTTCACTGGTTATGCCGCCTTATGGTGGAAGAGCTTGTAAGCCACCAGAAGAAGGAAAAGAGAACGAGAGATTAAGAGTTAGCATGATATGAAGAGAGTTATGCGGAGAAGGTTTGTGCTGAGCTATTATCTATAAGATACCTTCAAGAGACTACAAAAACTAAGACAAGGAGCATCGAATGTGGATGCTTACATTGAAGAGTTCCAAATGCTAATGATCCAATGCGAAGTTGTAGAGCCAAAAGACAAAACTATGTCTTGATACATTGATGGATTAAAGTATGAAATTAGAGATGTCTTGGAAACCCTAGACATTAGGATGCTCGATAGTGTAATCCGAGCCACCCAGAGGATAGAAAGGTGCCGAACAGGAAGATTCTGACCAAGCATCAACCATATTAGGAATAGCCAACCTGTTCCGAGTAGACTTGTACGAATGGAATTGAGCAAGGTCACTAAGACCCTACCTGCCCAAACTACCTGAGTAGAGGGGAAGGAACCCTCGAGGAAGTTTCAGAAGGGCTAGAGTTCAGGGAAGAAGATGGGTGAGATCTAGTGTTTCAAATGCTAAGGATTTGGACACATGGCCGCTTAATGTTCGAATAGGCAAATGATAGTAATCAGAGGCAAAGCGCTAACCATAGAGGTCGACAATATAGATGAATAAGTAAAGGAGCCGAAAGAGGACAGACAAGCCGAACTAGGACAGACAAGCCGAACTGTCTGATGAGGAAGTCATCTACAATGAGGAAGGCAACTTTATGCTAACCACTTTAGTATTAAGCAAGACGATGAGTGTTAGTCCTATACCTGAAGATGACCATAGAGAAAATCTCTTCCATATTGGGTATAAGGTGAATGAATCACTATGCGTACTGATTGTAGACAGTGGGAGCTAGACTAATGCAGCCTCCACATTTATGGTCCAGTAGTTGAAATTGCTAACCATAGCCCACCTGAAACCTTATAAGCTTCATTAGCTTAGTGATAAGGGAGCTCTACCAGTGAATAAGCAAGTGTTTGTGCCAATTTGCATTGGTGAGTATCGAGATGAAGTGCTTTATGATGTATTCCCCATGAGTGCATCCCACATTTTACTTGGACGACCATAGATATTTGATTGAGCAGTTATGTATGATGGCAGGAGGAACACATGTTCTGTCGAGCATTAAGGAAGAAGGGTGAAATTGAGTCCTATGACTACTAAGTAGATAAAAATCATGCAGTCCCAGCTTAGCCGAACCCTGAAGAAGGAAGCTTTGGTACTAGCCCGAGCCAAATTGAAATGAGAAATGGAGTTGGAGGGACTTACCTATCTGCTTATCAGGAGGCTTCTGGAGATGAGACCTGAGGAAGAAGAGTTGCCGACCGAGGTAAAAAACCTATTGGAGGACTTTGCTGATCTGTTTTCGAAAGAGCTATTGGAAGGTCTACCCCTAATTTGAGGCGTCGAGCATGCAATTGACCTGCAGCCAGGGGCCGTCTTGCCAAGCAAGCCTGCTTATAGGTTGAACCCTGAACAAGCTACTGAACTATAGAGGCAAGTAGATGACCTCTTGAAGAAAGGATATGTACGCGAGTCCCTACGCCCTATGTGCTATGTCGGCCTTGTTAGTGCTGAAGAAAGATGGTTCTTGGAGGATGTGTATGGATAGGCAAACCATTAATCGAATCACCGTCAAGTACAGGTATCCTATACCCAAGCTTGATGATATGCTGGACAAGTTAAGCGAAGCAAGAGTGTTCTCCAAGATTGATCTCAAATCTGGATACCATCAAATCCGAACACGTGAAGGAGATGAGTGGAAAATTGAATTCAAGACATGACATGGTTTATATGAATGGCTTGTAATCCCATTTAGACTATCCAATGTATTAAGCACATTCATGCGACCTATGAATCACGTGCTCCAAGAGTTATTGAGAAGGTTTGTCATGGTTTATTTTGATGACGTTTGAGTATACAACCCCGACTTGGAGATGTACCAAGAGCTTCTCCGATAAGTGCTTGCAAAATTCTGAGCTGAACAGCTCTACACCAATCTGAAGAAATGAGATTTCTTCCAATCTAAGGTGATCTTCTTAGGATTTGTTGTGAGCGGAGGTGGCATCCAATTTGATGGGGAGAAGATAAGTGCGATTATAGAATGGCATGAGTTGACCTAACTGCCAATGTAAGGAGTTTCTATGGCCTGGCATCATTCTATCACCGATTCATAAAGAACTTCAGTACGATTGTGGCCTTACTTACTAAACTCTTGAAGAAGAATGTTGAATTTAGATAGGATGAAAAAGAAAGGAGTTTTGAGGAAGTGAAAAAGAGGCTAACTAAAGCCCCCGCCTTAACTCTATTGAGCTTTGACAAGATATTTGAAGTAAAATGTGATGCATAGAACTAAGCATAGGCATTGTGCTGATGCAAGAAGGCTGACCTATTGCTTATTTCAACGAGCAACTTTGAGGAGCCATACTTAACTATTCTGTCAACAATAAGGAGTTTTACTCCTTAATCCGAGCCCTAATGGTATGGCAACATTACCTGCTACCCAAGAAATTTGTGATCTAGACCAATCATGATTCCCTAAGATATGTAAAGAGCCAACCGAAGTTATCCTAGAGATAGGCCAAGTGGGTTGAGTTCATGGAGGGTTTTTCTTATGTCATAAAATATAAGAATGGAAAGAATAATGTAGTAGCCAATGCCCTATCAAGACGACATATCCTCTTGACCAAATTGCAGGTGAGGCTACTTGGTTTTTCAACCATTAAGAATTTGTATGTCGAGGGCCCACATTTAGTCCTATCTACGCCTGTTGTGAGGAAGGACGGACGCTGGATGACTATCACAGGGAGGACAAATACTTATTCAAGAAGAGGAAGTTATGTATCCCGACCTGTTTTACATGAGAACAGCTAATGCACAAGGCGCATGAAAGGGGATTGATAAGACACTTTAGCCAGCACTGAATTTATGAGGTATTATCCTCTAGATTCTTTTGGCCAAGGATGAAGAGAGATGTCCAATCCATGCTGGAAAAATGTGCAACCTGCCAGAAGGTGAAGAGTTGAGCCAAATAAGGACACTACCAGCCCTTGCCAATCCCGACCAAACCATGGTCCAAACTGAGTATGGACTTCATGATAGGATTACTGAGGATGTCTCGAGGGAAAGACTCCATCATAGTGGTTATGGATTGATTTAGCAAGATATCACATTTCATGCCTATTCCAAGACTAATGATGCTTCAGCTATCTCTTTTCTTTTCTTGCAGGAGGTAAATAAACATCATAACGTGCCTAAAAACATAGTTTTAGATCGAGACCTCAAGCTCATGAGCCACTTTTGGAGGACACTTTGGAGCCGATTGGGAAATAAATTATTGTACAGTATGTCCTACCATCCACAAATCGATGGGCAGACCAAAGTTGTCAACTGAACTGTGGGAACTTTGTTACTGGTCGCTATTAGACGAAACATGGCCGATTGGGATCTATGTCTGCCAATCATCGAATTCGCCTACAATCAAACTAGCTACAGTATCACTAGTATGTCTCCATTTGAAGTCACCTATGGGGTTAACCCCAAGCTCCCATTGGACTAAATACTACAACTGAGGATTGATGATGATGACCAATCGACCATTGAGAAAGTTGAAGCCATCAAAACCATGCACCAGAAGGTTGTAAAGCAATTGGGTCGAGCTACTATTAAGCTTGAGAAGCGAAGCTCAGGGAAAAAGAAGAGAGAATTTTGATTAGGTGATTTGGTCTGGATACACCTTAATAAGGAATGACTCTAAAACTTGAAGAAGAATAAGTTGTCTCCTAGAACCAATAGACCTTTCAGAGTGCTTGAAAAGATCAACCTTAACGCTTATAGGATTGAATTACCTAAAGGAAATGGAGTCTCAGACTCTTTCAACATTGCCAACCTCCAACCTTACACTCTCGAAGATGAGAAACTGGACCCAAACCAAATTTGATCCTAAATCTCAAACTACTCGGAGGGGATGATAGGGATCAAGGATTGATTATACACTCTCGAGCCCGAGGGCTCTTTTAGGTGGTCCACTAAGCTGTCTAATAATGGGATTTAACGCAACTCTCTATTTAAAAGCAATTCAAGTAGAGAAGGTTTTGAGGTTAGGAATTAACTAGAGATGCGAGTCCTGTTAGTTCATAATAGGAATATCCACGATTCAATATAGCAATTGAGATTGAATAGATTGCTTAGAACTAGGTAGTAACAATACTAAAGATTTACTAAGGAACATGCTCTCTTTTTATTAATTTGATTGCTTTGTTTATTTAATTATTGTTCTTATTTAATTATTCTATTTAGTTTTCTTATTATTGTTCTTATCTTTATTTATTTAGGTTATGTTGTTTGAGCTATCATTGCAATCTTTAATTTCGGCCCTTAATTTATTCTATTAAATCTTTTATTGTCTAAGTCAAGTAATTGAATAGTCTAGGGGTAAAACTACTAAAAATAATTAGATATACTCCCATATATGGTTCCTCATGGGATCAGCACCTAAACTCATAATCTGTTTTATCTATATTATAACTTAACTATGTGTACTTGTGATAGGAATCAATCCCTCGAACCCATTAACTGAAGCCGAGCTATAAGATTGCATGGATTTACTGGATAGATACTCGCTTAAGAGTCATTCAAGGACAAGGATTCAATCACCAACCTAGGCCTACTTTCTCCTGCCTAACTTGAGTGCCAAGCTCTAATTGTGATTAAGATGGTTCCCAAAATGATGTATATCAGATTCCTTTATAAGTAGGGTTGTTCAAATATCCGACCTAAAGAGGCCTTAGACAATATATAGTATCTACGCTTACATAGCTATTGAGCATCCAATCAACAATGCCATCTTGACATATGTCTTTAGTACAATATTTTAGAAGGATTTTTTCTTTTCTGTATAATATACTATTTGTTATTTTTACCCCTTTTAGTATGTTTAAGCAATCTTTGTATGTTATCGTTTTTGTCTTTTCCTTAATTATTGTAACCCTAGTTGAGGTCGTATAAATACTTCACTTACATTGTATGCGGACGTCATCACTTCATTATTGAATACAAAATTTTATCCTTTGAATACACCTAGCCATGTCTTCTCTTTTCCTTACTCTTATCTATTCCCTTTAGTAAGGAGTAGTGACGGAAACCCTAATCCTTACTTGTGTATCATATCAAATAGATGTTATATTGAGTAGGATTAATTAGTGTGTCATATCTAGTTGGTAGCTGCTCGGGTTTTGTTAAAACCCCTTTTGTTTCCCTTATGTCTATTTGCTGTAGTACGACCTCCATATGTTCAACCTCTGAGACGCATCAACTTACCTAATGTAACATATACCCAACCAATGGGGCCTAAAAAGGCAATGCTGGCTTGTTACCTTACGGAGGGTCGAACTTTAGCATAAAAAAGGCATGAGGTGCTTATTGACCCTAAGGATCGATCTATAGCTTAAAAAGGCAAGAGGTGCTTATTGACCTCAGAGGGTTATGCTATGGCTTAAAAAGGCAAGTAGTGCCTATTGATCTTGGAGGGTTAGGCTATAGCTTGAAAAGCTCATTGACCTCGAAGGGTCGAGTTATTATCTAAAAAGGAAAGAGATTCCCATTGACACCTAAGGGTTGGGTAACAAATATCCTTTCATGGTAATGAAAAAAATTGGAAAGCAAGGTCATGTTTGAAAACCATAAATTGTGTTGAAATTTTTTAAGTGCAAAGAGAAGAAAAGTTACATAAAGCATTAGCAAAGGTTGTTTCCATTCCATATGTATGAGATTAGTTGTCCATTGAGTGTTTCCAACTAATAGGCTCTACCGTTGGCAATCTTTTTTACTTTAACAAGTTTTCCCATTTAGTATTAGTTTTCCTTAACCCTCTCCAATGCTAGTAGCTTGTATTTAGTGACAAACAAGGTCTCTAAGGTGAAAGGCTTAGCTATTTACCTTAAAGTTGTAATAGTGAGTAACCCTTTGTTAGTGCATTTGGGTTCTTCCTAGGTAAGGTCTCAAACTTCCTCTTTAAAGTCTAAGTGAGCTTGGAGTTTGACCATATTATTTCTCATATCAAGTGCTTGAGTCCAAGTTGTTGGAACATTGCACTACATTGGTAGGACGACCTTTATTCCAAATGCCAAGTTCTAGGGGTTTCATTGGTTGGGTCATAAAAGGTCATCTAATACTCCTAAAGAATGTAAGGGAGTTCATCTACCTATATACTTCGTGCTTAATGGACTCTTTTCTTTAGGTTGTTCAAGATTGTCTTATTTATAGCCAATGTTTAGCCATTAAACTAAGGGTAGGTGATCAAAGTAGAAAATAGTTGGATGCCTTGCTCATTGCAAAAGCATTAGAATCTATCGATATCAAATTGCATGTCATTGTAGATTATAATTCCTAAGGGTAAGCCAAACCACCAAATGATGGGATTCCAAACAAATTTGTCAATATTCTTTTATGTGATCTTGGCTAAAGCTTTGACCTCTACCAATTTAGTGAAGTAATCCTTAATGATGACAATATGCCTTTTTATCCTATGGTTTATGGGAATTGTCTAAAGATGTTGATTCCCCTCCAAGCAAAAGGATAAAGACTCGTAATGGAGAGCAAGTTGGTGCTTAAGAGCCTTTGTATGACCACATATTTTTAGCACTTGTGGTGATTCTAGAAGGTAGCTTTGTTATCGATCTTTACTGTAGGCTAGCAATAGTTGAAGCAAAGCGCTTTGATAGCCAAGGCTTGGCCTTGGATATAGTTGCTGCAAATACCCACATGTAACTCTTCTAAGACTTGTTGTGCCCTATCTATTCAGAGGCATTTAATGTAAGGAAGGCTAAAGGAGCACCTATGTAACTGTTTGTCAATGATCATGTATCTAACCAATCTGTACATAACATAATGAAACTCTTTGGGGTAGTCTGGCTAGGTACCATCACTTATGTATGCGACGATTGGATAAAGTTAGAAAGGCTTAGCTATGGTGTGTCTTACTTCGAGAACCTACTTATCAGATGCTTCAATTATCTTGACTGGCATGTATTCTAAGAAAACCTCACCATCAAGGCTAGATGTACAGGCTAATGCGAGCTTAGAGTGGCGATTAACTTGTACTTTATCATTACAGGGGATATTGTGAATGGACTACATAGAAAAATTGTCCCTAAGAGCTCTTATCATAGTTAGATATTTGATTATCAAGTCTTCCTTATTGGTTGATTCCCCCTATACTTAAATGATCATGAGATGTGATTCAAAGACCTATAAGTTGTGGACACCAACTACTCTAGTGAGTTTCATTTCCATGATGATTGCTTCATATTCAGCTTCATTATTGCTTATGAGAGCCTAATTTGAGGGCATAGTTAATGGTGGTACCATTCGGGCCCCCAAGAATGAGGTTGACACTACTTCTTTCTTTGATGGATGAATTGTTGACATGGAGGGTCCATTTCAACCATGAGGTTATCTCTAGTGTAATGGCACATTCTACAAGTAAGTTGGCTAAGGCTTAGGCCTTAATGGCTTCCTATGATTGGAATTAGACGTTGCAAGTGCTGAACTTGATGGTGTATTTGACCATTCAACTCGAGACTTTCAGGCTTATAGAGAATCTAGAATAATGGTTGCTTGGTGAAGAGACAACCACTTAGTGCATCTAAACATATGTTTTAAGCTGTTGAGTTGAGATAACGACTACAAAGGTGACTTTCTCAATGAGGAGTATTATAGCTCTAATCCTTAGAGGACATGACTGACATAATAAAGGGGCCTATGTTCTTGTTCATTTGCTCGTGCCTAAATAGTTAATAGGGCTTGATCATTAATTGAAAGATACAAACATGGTTCTCTGCTATGGACTAGCTTAGACAAGATTGGTAGAGAAGCCAAAAAATCTTGTAGTTGTTGGAAAGTAGCTTAGCATTCAGGAGTTTAATGGAATCTGGACTGATTCTTCAAGAGTTTAAGGAATTCTATACATTTGTCACTTGATTTTGAGATGAATCAATTGAGGTTGGCTAGCCTTCTTGTGAGACATTATAGTTCTTTCATTGTCTGAGGAGGGTACCTATCCTGGATGGCTTAAATCTTTTAGGTGTTAGCCTTAATCCCTCTTTAGGTGGACATGTATCTAAGGAACTTTCTAAATCGGGCCCTAAAAATATACTTTTAGGGATTGAGCTTCATGTATTTTCTGAATGCATCAAAGGTTTCTTGGAGGTTTTTGAGGTAGTCCATAGGTGTGCCACTTTTGAAAATAATGTCATTTATGTAAACATCGACATTTTGGCCAAGCTGATTTTTGAAAATTTTGGTGATGTCTCTTTGGTAAGTAACTTTGACGTTTTCTAAGTCAAAAGGCATAACTTTGTAGTAGTAGGTTTTGAAGTCTATAACAAAGGATGTGTAGACTTAATTAGGCTCATACATCTAGATTTTATTGTAACTTGAGAAGGCATCCATGAAGCTCAATAAGGGTGGCCTTGAGGTTGAGCCAATGATCTAGTCTATCTATGGTAATGCAAAGCAATCCTTTGGAAAAACCTTACTGAGATTTATGAAGTCAATGCACATTTACCAATTGTTGTTAGCCTTCTTAACCAGAATGCAGTTAGCTAGCCATGTGAGGTACCTTTCTTCTCGGACAAAGTTAGCAACAAAGAGTTTTTGGACCTCCATTTCTATCACCTCCTGTTCATTAAATGACAAACTGCCGCTTCTTTTGTTTTGCTACTTTTGACTTGGTGTCGATATTTAGTTTATGTGTGATAACTTCACAAGAGATTCTAAGCATGCTTAAGGGGGACAATGCAAAAATATTGCTATTCTATCGGAGGAACTAGAAAAGTTGCTCTTTGAGGTCGGTAAATAAGAATGGTTTGATCTTACTGACGTAATGGTCAACATTGCCAAGCTAAAAGTCCTATATGGCCCCATCAAATGCTCCCTGAGCCTTAACCATTTCAAGAGAGGTGAGCGTAGTCCTTACTACATTTACTAATTTTCCATGTAGTACGGTTGATAGGTAGTAATCTCGGGTAAGCTGCTGATTGACATTACATACACTGACCCCTATAGGATTCAAGAATCTAAAGACAAAGTAAGTAGTGCTGATTGATACTTTGAGGGCATTTAGCATCAATTATCCTAGGATGGTATTATGAGGGGATCAGTAGTCAATGACTTAGAAGTCAATGACATGGTCAACTGCATGTTTGCCATCTCTAAGATATAAGGGTAAGGTTATAATGTCTATGGTCTCTATTGGCTGATTATTGAAGCCAAAGAGTGGTTGCTTGTATGGTATAAGTTTAGCAATGACTTTATTCTTCATTTGCTTGAAAGTTGGTTTTTATAGGATATTAGCTAAGTTGCTAGTGTTGAAGAGGATTCAAACAATGTTGAAGCCTATGATCCTTACTTCGGTGATGAGAAGGTCATCTTGGGGATGCTAGATTCCTTAGAGGTCTTCATCAGAGAATATGATGGATGTATCAATCCATGGTTTCTTATTCTAGACATTAAGAACATCCAAGTATATCTTGTAGTAAGTATATGCCTTCATCTATGAGTGGGAGCATCCATTGGCTATTGGACTACCTATGATAATGTTGATATGGCCATTTGGTGTAGGGTTAGCAGTAGGCTAGCAGTCTTCCCACTGAGGTTTCTCCCTATTACGGTGAGTTTTATACGTCCATCACTTTTGTAGGGGTTACGCCTCATTAGCTTAAGCTGTAAGTCATTGCTTCATGACATACATCTCTAAATAGCCTTTGTTAGGGCATCCTTGAGGCAGTTTTTCAAACCATTTCACTTGTTTGTGGTGTGGTCAACATCATTGTGAAAATCACAAAACATGTTGGTATAATGCTTGCTAAGGTTGCCTTTCATTGGGGTCGACCAAGTGACAATGCCTCTATGTTAAACCTCCAGGAGTATTTAGCTTAGAGATTTTATAAGCATAGTGTAACAGGAGAACTAGGGAATGTTATGGCTATTCGTACTTGTAGCTAGTCCATTTTCTAGACGAGCCAAGTTTTGATCGTTTAGGTAGTCCAAGGCAACTTTAATAAAGGCTAGTCTTTTTCTTTCTTTTTTTCAAAGGGAACCAGGGGCAATAGTGACCAAGCTTCAATGTTGTCCTCTATAATTATGTAGGATGAGGCATGTAAAACCTATTGATTCACTTAAGTAAAGACAAGGGTACAAAACTAAAACTTTAGGCTCTTATTAACTAATATCGCATCACCATTGTATTGTCATGCTCAAATTGTAAAATTTAGACCCTTTTCAATAATATTTTGAATTCTATATTTAAATCTATGGATGCTTACAAAATTTTCCAAAACTGGTGGAATCCATAATATAAATGGCAAGCATACCAATCATTTTGAGTACAAGGTGAGGAACCAACATTGCATTTATATCTAAGAAGAGATGAAAATTATTATAAAGCTATTGATTATTAGACTATATTAACTTTATTCTAATCTAAGCTATTAAATTCAAGTTTTCTAAGCGAATCAAACATGCAATCGATCAAATAAAAGGGAATAACAATAATAAAGTAAGTATGGATTTTAGCATGAATCTTAGTTTAGCTATTGGATTTCTCTACATCCAATTTCCAAATTTACTTTGAAATTTACATAACCAACATTATTAGAGTATTTATATTAGTTTGAACATGTGCTTTACTCACACTCATAAAATTCACCGACTTTCATCTTAGAATCCAAATGTAGCATTAACACTGTATCACTAATCCCTTTTCTACATCAACAACTAGTTATTCAAGTTTGTTACCACTTAAACAACCATTTTAGAGTTGATTTTTCACCCTGACTAATTAAGCACCAAGAAATTACTAAGATTTTAGTCCTAAATCACAAATTCTCATTTATAGATACTAAGAATCCTAGGTGCTATTCTATTAGAATACATGGAACCTAAGCTTGTTAATGAGGGCACCATACTCTAACTTGACATTACCCAACATTCATGCAATTCTAACTATCATCAAACTAAGTAAACTCACATATTCAATGTAAAACAATACAAAAACATCAATGGCCAATTATTTCATCAAGCAACATGTAAAACCCAATTATACACTAAGTTTAAATCCTAACGTTCATGGGAGGATTTCTAGTAAGTGCATGTACACGTAAATATTAACATATGAACTTGTAGAAACTAGAAAGAAACTATAGAAAACATTACGACCCTTTGATCCACGCCCATAGTAATGGAATCCATCAATAACCCACATAAGCTCCATAGCTCTAGAAGCGAAATCTAAACCTAAACCTTAAAATGCATCATAATCCACTAAACGCTAAGCACAATCATCATTATAGCCATGAAATACCTTAAAATAACCAAATCTACCCTAATACTACCTTATACTACTTAGAAATAGAGAAAGTATTCATAAAGGAAAGCGTAATAAAAAAAAATGGTAGATGTTACGTAGTTGAGGAAGAAAATGTGGATTTGATGGAGTAGGACCAGCATTTGAACACTATAAGGGATAGTGTTTCAACGATGATTATGTGTCAACTTCTAGTGTACCTCCCTTTTAGTAAATGATGCATTTTGCGGATTAGGGCAAAAACCTAACTCTATCAGTTGTCTAAATGCTAAGGTAGTTGGTGTTTACCTGCTATCAATAAGGGATCCTTCTAGTCATTTTTTTTATCCTTAGTGTCTAGACATTAAATCCCATGGCATCCAAATGTTGTGCCATACATCAACAATCCTTCCTTTTGCTCTTCTTCCTTGTGTCTTCTTGAGTAAGCCAGGGTTGCATGAAGATGGCAACCCTATGAACCTATAAAATAGACAAATTTAACTAAGAATAACTTAAAATCAATCAAATTACATTCAAATTGTGCAAAACTTAGTTAAATGCAAGTAAAGTTCAATTACATGTAATTTCTTCATTAATTAACACAATTAAGCTTAATTTTACACTAAATTACCTTCAATTGTGTGAAATTGACCTCCGATAAGTGTAGGAAAATCTACACTTACCAACTAACCCTAACTTAAAACCCTACTTGTTCTCAACTGAGCATAAATTTAACATGCATACAAGGTGGAAAAGAGTAAACTAACAAACCACAAGTTGTTATACTTGCACTTACCAATCAAATATATATCAACTTGTGTTTTTGAATGAATCAAGCACTAAACAAGCACTTTTGATTATGAAATTTGGAACAGGTGATGAAGTGTCTCAAACCTACACATTTAGTAGAATTACTAGATTGATTTGTGGTTTTAATGGTTAATCCTTTTATTTAACAAAAGATTAGACAACAAGATCAAGGTGTCATCAAGCAGGAAAGAGATTCTTAAATGCCATAGGCCAACAAATGTATATTTAGTCCTAATCTCTTCCTTAAGCCAACCATAGAGCAGTGAGAATGACAAAATTAACATATCCTATACTCGAATTTCCTAAGAGATTTTCTATTTTTACTCGTCTTTTATTCACACATGCATCTCGAGCCTTGCTCAAGTGAGCACTTTATTGCTTACCTTTTTCATAGATTAGGTACTAGGGACACATAAACCCATTCATGAATTTTTCATTCCAAAAGATGTGCCTCACACATACTGGGCACCCCAGGTGTCCATCTATGCTCTCTTTTTGTTTTCTTTTTTCTTTTGGAAGGGGTTTACCCCCAATTTTTTTTTTTTTTACCATTTGCATTCTATTTTTAGATTAAAAAATCAATTTCTAAGACATAGTAATTTTTGCATCCTCATTATCTCTATAACTGGCTGCATGAAAGATCAAAGAACATAGTACATGGAAGTCAACTTTCTAAAATGCAACAACTTAGTTCCAGCCATTAGCAACTCCTTATTCCTAGATTCTCAATAAAAAATTTAAATATAAGGTAACTATCTAAGTCATGGATTTGATTAGATAACTTTAAAATTGTGTTAGCAATTCACTACACTCTTATTCTTATTTATGTACACAAATAAACCTTATAAAACATATGTTTGTTTTATAGATCACAACTTGCAAAAGTTGAAGAGCAATTGGTGAAAAGCAAATAAAATTTGACAACCTAATGATTAACTCACAAGATTAAGTAGGTATCAAGGACAAAATTCAATAAAGCTAAGGTTTAAATAATAATCAATCATGTAAAGTGGTCATTACATAATCTAGCTCAAACAATTCAACTTAGTAAACCAAACTCCAACTTCATTCATGTACTACTCCATCTCTAACTTTGATCAACATATAATTTCAATTTCAAAACAAGTAAAGAAAAGTAAAGAGATAGAGTTGAAACGTGACTACCTTGGGGTTGAGGTCAATTTACTTTCTTTATCCTTGTTTTTCCTTCTGTCCACTTCTTAATTCGTTTACATTCTCATCTTTCCCTGCATAAGCAAAAGGAATTCTCAAAGTATCTCATCTGAGTTAACAATTGATTAGAAGACATTAACAAAAAATAAAATGAGTTAAAAGTAAACAAAAGAAAATTAAGTCCTTGCGAGTTGCCTCCCACCTAACTCTTGGGTCGATGATCCTTCAATCGAATTCTTTGTCCCTCCTTCACGGTAGCTTGAGATTAAGGTACCTCTAAGCCTACTTTTTTCTATCAATGTGGAGAGTCCACACCATTACGTTGATCTTTATAGGTGCTTCCTCTTCTCCAATGCACTCGGTGATGAAGTTTGCAAGGACTTGTGCTTTAGTAGCCTATCTCAAGCAAAATCAAACTCCATGGGTACTAAGCTCCAGCAAATACTTGACCATACAACTCGGGGCATTAGGTTTCTATAAGATGGTTTGTAGTGGCTAGTCGGTGAGGAAAACAATGGGATAGGCTTGGAAATATGGCCTTAGGTTCCTCGAAGCAACAACCAGAGCAAATTTCTCCACTTTTTGTACTTGGTCTTTGGGCCCTACAGTATATTCTTAACATAGTAGATTGATTTATCCTCTCGTCCATCTACTTGAACGAGTATAAAAGATAGTGTACGATCACTAATTGCTAGGTACAGATAAAGCTCTTCCCCAAGGACTAGCTTAGAGACGATAGGTGGGCTCTCCAAGAATTACTTGAGCTTATCAAAAACAACTTAGCATTATTTGGTCTAGTTGAACTCCGATGGGTTCTTCAGTAGCTTAAAGAACTTGGAGCTCTTATTAGCACTTCAGGATACAAAGTCATTAAGTGTGGTAACCCTACTGGTGAGTTAATTAGACTTTCTTAATAATGTGGGGGGCCTTCATGTTGTGAATGGATTGTATCTTATTTGGATTGACCTCGATGCCACCATCTATGAGGAACTTTCCTGATGCTACCCCAAAGAGGCATTATTGGGGGTTAAACTTCATCTAATATTTGTAGAGAGAGTTTAAATGTCTTAAGCAAGTATTCGATGTGGTTTGCTTTTTCCTTGCTATTAACGATCATGTTGTCAATGTAGACCTTGACATTTCATTCAAGCTATGGCTTAAAGATTGTCGTCACCAACCTCTAATATGTTGCTTCAGCATTTTTGAAGCCGAAGGGCATGACCTTGTAGCATTACGTGTCAAAGTTGTTGACAAACGATCTATGTACTTGGTCTTTGAGTTCCGTACATATTTGATTGAGCTTGAGTAGTCATCCATGAAGCTAGGCATTACAAGGCCTAATGTTAAATTAATGAGTTAATCAATCTTAAGGAGATGAAAGTAGTCCTCTAGATAGACTTTATTTAGGTTGGTGTAGTCTACATATATGCCCACTTCCCACTGTACTTCTTAACTAGCACTATGTTTACTAGCAAGGTCAAGTAATGCTCCTCCCTTACGAATCCAACTTAAAGTAGATTTCATACCCCCTACTCAATGGCGACCTACTTCTCTAGTGCAAAATGTCTTCTCTTTTGTTTAATACATTATACATTGAGATCTATACGAAGGTAATGGGTTACCTTGGGGGATATAAATGATCTTAAGCATCTCCTAGGGAGAGGATACAAAGATGCCGGAGTTAGATAGGAAAGTGACCAGCTAGTCCCTATGCTTTTTAAATAGTGACGTAATAGTTTGTAGGGGGTCGCTCCTAAATTGTATAAATTTAGTCCTCTCCATAGGCTCTCCCCTTGAGCCGTATGTTTCCTCTAGCCTTGATTCAATGTATATGACTTGGTTGTAAGCAATGTCCTTCAAGTAAAGCAATCTGGAAAGCTCCTAATCACCTTGGCCTATGCTAACTCCTCTAAGCATTGGAAACTTCACCTTTAAGCGTTGTTGATTGATGCATATGGCAAACTTGTTCAGACTTAGTCTCTTTAGTAAAGTGCTATACAGGAACCAATGATCAACAACGGTGAAGTCTATCAGTTGTGAGGTGACATGTTCATTGTTGCCCAACCATACGAGGAGTGTAATAAAGCCCTTAGCTAGCACAAACTTACCTCCTTTGCCAGCTAAAATCTGTTTGTAATGTCATAAGGGCTCTTGTAATTGATCCTTCATTTTCTCGTAGGCATGCTAGAATAAGATGTTTGTTAAGTAGTTGTTGTCAATGATTGTCTTTAAGATGTCAAAGTAGCCTATTTTGGCATTGATCACCAAAAGATCAATGTGTGGGTACTTTACGCCTTATTTATCCTCTACCAAAAAGGAGATGGTGGT
This sequence comes from Lumnitzera racemosa, assembly GCA_024138005.1. Classification (NCBI taxonomy): domain Eukaryota; kingdom Viridiplantae; phylum Streptophyta; class Magnoliopsida; order Myrtales; family Combretaceae; genus Lumnitzera; species Lumnitzera racemosa. The sequence continues at coordinate 43,723,020 of JAMXBC010000007.1, forward strand.
GTTGATCCTCAGCTTCTTTGCTTAGACAAATAGGGTTGTGCCTCGAAAGGGTAGGCAATGTCCCTAGCCTAGTCCTCTAATTATGGTTTGAGACTTGTCCTCTTCTACCTTAACATTGTTAGTTGTTAGGCTTGTATAGCTCTTGTTATTATTGTTGTTTCTCAGTTCAACAGCATTACGATGGCTGTTGAACTTGGTTTCTCTCATCAGTAACAAGGAGGTTGAAGGCATTGTTGATGTGGCCTTTGCATACAAGGCCTTCGATCGCATTCTTGAGGTGGCAGCAATCACTAGTGTTGTGATTGTGGATATTACAATAGTCGTAGAACTTGTTTGATTCTATAGCTTTTGGTGTCTACTTGACTTGAGGAGGCCTCAAGAGTTGGCATCATACATCATAGAGGATTTCGCCGAGAGGTTAGTTAAGAGGGGTGTAGTTAGAGTAATCAACAAATTTTTGTTTTTGCCTCTCTTAACATTCTCTCCCCTAAGAGGATGACCTATCTTTTCATATGCTAAGGTGATCTTAGATCAAGGAACTTCTATGTTGACTATCACTCTTTAGCCTTCCTCAGATGGCATCTACTTGGGCAATGTACTTCTTTCCTATCCACATGAACTTATCAAGAGTGTTTAGATGGTTGAGGGCGATGGCTTCAAAAAACTTACTATTAGGGTCCAATTCATTGATGATGTTTAAGAGGGCAACCCTTATGTCGAGCTTTAACACTTAGAGTTTAGCTCGATTAAAGTGCTCTAAGAAGGCCTTAAGTTTCTTATTTGGCCTTTATTTTACATTACAAAGAGTTGAAGAGTCCCTGCTCAGCACCTTGCCACTAAGAAAGTGCTGTTAGAACTTGACTATGAGCTCGTCAAATGAGTTGATCAAGCTATCTTACAATTGGTTGAAACATAATAACACTGCCTTCATCATTGTACTCGATAATGCCTTGCATGTTATGGTATCAGTAAAGTTGTGTAAGTTGATCATGGTGTGGAAATGTATAAGATGGTTACCAAGGTTACCCGAATCATCATAAGTCTTCAGATGTAAGAGCCGAACACGTTATGGAAGGGTCTCCTCAAGGATGATTAGTGCAAAGGGACTCCTAGTTATGCCCAACCTTGATAATCAAGCCAAGGATTTGGCTTGCTTCTATTCACGTATGATAAAAGTACAACAAATGTGCTCATCTAACTCTTGCACATTCATCTCTTCAAGTGGCTTCTAAGATTTACTTGGGGAGAGTTTGCTTTGCACCCTATTAGTGCCTAATTGCTCATCTGCCATGTGCTCCTTATAGTGATTGATGTTCAACCGATTGAAAAGGTCCTTAGAAGGATAACGATCAGGATGAAAAGACTCATGTAGGCATACGAGGTTCAAGAGAGCACCTGCTCTATTTGCTTAGTTTGCTAAATGAGCTGATGGAAGGGTCCTTATAATGGACCTTCCTTTAAACCCTTTACAAGGCCATGACTTCTTTTTACAAGGCAGCATCTTGTTTAAGTGTTTTCCAATCTGCCTCTATCATTTGGTGAAACATTGCCTTAAGTAGGTCTAACTTCAAAGGTTGCATAATCGTTTGTGGTAATAATATTAGCGACTGACTACTATTACCATGGTGGGAATGAGATGTTTAAGGGTTTGTATTTTTACTCCTAACCATGATTGGTGAGTTTACAAAAATGGTAGGTGCTAGATGGTGATAGTTAATATCATGAGTGGTAGGTGTTTTAGTGGTTCGGCAATTACATGCAGTGGTAAACCAATAAGAAAGCCCCATATGGCAATATCGGTAACGGTCCTAAAAGTATATCTTATTTATATTTGTTTTATAATTATAATGAAAGTGGTTGTTGAAACGTTAGAATTAAAAAAAATAAGAATTCACATATTTTTAAAAGAAAAGATTTGAAATATATATATATTATGTATTTAACATGATTATTTTAATTAGTATTTTTGTAAATATAAATAAAATAAATTGTAGATAAATTTATATTTATAGGGGTTTATTGAATATTTAATTTTAGAGAAGAGGTATACATGGCATTATATTTCCTTTTTTTATATATCTTATTCTTGGCAACTGTAAGATTCAATTAGACAACAAAAAAAAAAACAACAAAAAGATGAAAAAAAGATGAGCAGAACAAAGCTATCCAAGTATCCAACAAACAATCGTTAGTACTAATATGCTACACAATTCAATAAGTAACACATATATACTAATGGAAGAACGTATTTTTTGAAAAAATATTAATTATATTTTTACGTATTAAAATTTTACTTATATTTACATTCTAGTAATCCATACACATAATTCAATATGGTAATTCAAATGAAATGCTAAGTAAATGGCAAGCTATGCGCCGTAATCATTAACGGAGGGAGCTATACCAACGTCATCGCATAAGGAGTAGTTAAAGCCATGAAATTGCTTACTATTCCATACCTTAAGCCCTATAAGATTTACTAGCTAAACGAGAAAGGAGGATTACACATTTCTGAGTAAGTTAGAGTGCTAATTACTGTTAGTGATAGGTGCAAGGACAAGGTGATGTGTGATGTCCTTCCCATGTGTGCATCTCACATATTACTTGGTCGACCATGGCTATTTGACTTGAGAATGTTACACAATGGGTACAGAAACACCTACATGTTTCAAAAGGACGGGAAGAAAGTTATATTGACACCTATGAGTCCTAAGGAAGTGCAAGAAGCCCAGGAAAAGGTTGCTAGATCTTTACAGCGGAAGTCTTTGGTGATTTCCTGAGCTCAGTTTGCACGAGAGGTCAAGGCCGAGGACTATGTACTCCTTTTGGTCAAGAAACTCTTAGAGGTTAGAGAAGCCGAGAACTTACATGTCGAAGTGCAGCAGGTATTTCAAGAATTTGCTAACCTCTTCCCTATCAAGATGCCAAAAGGATTACCTCCCTTGAGAAGAATTAAGCATTGCATCAATCTTCAACCTGGAGCAGCCCTACCAAATTGACGCGCCTATAGACTCAATCCTAAATAGGCGGCTGAGCTGAAAAAGCAAGTTAATGAGTTGGTAGGTTACGAATATTTCCATGAAAGCATAAGCCCATGTGCCATCCCAACAGTGCTAATACCAAAGAAAGATGGATCATGGAAGATGTACATTAACAGTCGTACCATCAATAAGATTACTGTTAAGTACTGATACATGATCTTATGGTTAGATGACATGCTCAATAAGTTGCATGGAGCACACATCTTTTCAAAGATAGATCTAAAGAATGGCTATCATCAAATACAAATGAGACTAGGAGATGAATGGAAAATAACCTTTAAGACTCTGGATGGTATATTTGAGTGGATGGTCATGCCGTTTGGTTTAACTAACGCGCTGAGTATATTCATGAGGCTCATGAATCATATGCTCAGAACATTAATAGGCAAATGCGTTATAGTTTATTTTGATGATATTTTGGTCTACAGTGCTGACCTTCTCGTTCATATCAAACATTTGAGATTGGTGTTTAACATACTCTATGCCGAGAAATTATTCGACAACCTGAAGAAATATGCATTCTATCAAAGTGAGGTTATATTCCTTGGATATGTCATTTCGGGGAGTGGAGTTCGAGTTGATGAGGAAAAGGTCAAGGCTATTAATGAGTGGCCTACGCTGACTAGTGCAGTTGAAGTCAGGAGCTTCCATGGCTTAGCCTCGTTCTATCAAAAGATTTATCTTGAACTTCAGCTCCATAACTATGTTGTTGACTGAATAAACCAAGAAGAACGTTGAGTTTAAATGAACAGAAAAGGCTCAAAGGATTTTTGAAGATGTAAAGTATAAGTTGACATCTACTCCAGTACTTGCCCTACTAGATTTCAAGAAGGTTTTTAAAGTTGAATGTGATAGGTCTGGTGTTGGCATTGATACTATCCTTATGCAGGAGCGCCAACTCATTACTTAATTTAGCAAAAAACTTTAAGGTGTTGCCTTAAATTACTCAGCCTACGAAAAGGAGTTCTATGCCCTTGTCTGTATACTTCAGAACTGGCAACATTATCTATTGCCAAGAGAATTCATCATCTATTCAGATCATGAATCTCTCAAGTATCTTCGCAAGCAACAAAAGCTTTCTTGACATCACATGAAGTGGGTCAAGTTATTTGAGACCTTTTTCTATGTCATCAGCTATAAGAAGGGAAGCACCAACACAGTGGCTAATGCACTCTCTCACCGTCATATCTTTATTACGACGTTGCAAGCTAAAGTGCTTGGATTTGGTACTGTACCTGATCAATATGAGCATGACCCACATTTTAGACCTTTAGTAGCCAAGTGTAGTGATAGAGTGGTTGTAGACGGATTTTACTTGAGTGAAGGGTTCTTGATGAAGGGAAAGTAGATTTGCATGTTGAGTGGTTCTGCAAGGGAGCTACTAGTTCGAGAAGCTCACGCCAAGGGTCTGGCTGGCTATTTTGGGGAGAAGAGGATGATTAAGATATTAAAAGTGCACTTTTACTGGCATAGGATGATGAGGGATGTACATTAAATACTTGAGAGGTGCAAGATATGTACGTATGCAAAAGGAAGGAGAGAAACCTATAGAGAATATACACCCCTACTAATTCTCAAGTGGTCGTGGACCGATCTAAGCATGTATTTCATGTTCGGCCTTCTCCACACGCTAAGAAGACACAATTCGATTATGGTAGTAGTCGATTAATTCAGTAAGATAGGCCACTTCATCCCTTGCCGCAGAACTAATGATGCTTTATTCATCACTAGGCTTTTTTTGCAGGAAATTGTGTGACTACATGGAGTGCCAAGGAATATTGTATTTGACTATGATTCCAAATTCACAAGCTTCTTTTGAAGACCTTATGGAGGAAACTCGGCACTAAGCTCCTATTCAGTACCTCTTGCCACCCCTAGATAGACGGCCAAACCGAAGTAGTTAACAGAACTGTCAGTAATCTCCTGTGCACCATTGTTGGAAAGAACTTTTGTGACTAGGATTTATGCCTGCTCATCATTGAATTTGCCTACAATCGCTCCACTCATAGCTCTACTAGAATATCACCCTTTGAGGTTATTTATGGATTTAACTTGAACCTACCCTTTAACTTAGTTAACAATCCAACTACGCAAAGGGAGAGTCCATTTAGCCTACAGTGTGCCGAGGAATTTCATAAGTTGCATAAAAGAATTGCCGAGCAACTGGCCAAAACTGTAGCCTGACAGAAGAAAGTGGGAAGCCGAGGGAGGAAACAAATCGTTTATACCCTTGGGGACCTTCTCTAGATCCATCTTAGTAAGGAACGCTTCCTTAGCAAGAGGACAAACAAACTATCTCTCAAAGCAAATGGCCCTTATAGGATCTTGAGGCGCATTAATGATAATACCCATGAGATTAAGCTACCAGAAGGTCTCGATGTGTTTGCCATATTCAACATTGCTGACTTAACTCCATATGTGCCCAAAGATGACAAAGAGTAAGATTTGAGAGGAAATCTTCAACAACCCTGAGAAATTGATGAACTACCGACCAACGGTCCCATTACTCGCGTATGGCTCTGAGGACTCCAATCCCTCACCCAGCAAATTCTCTCTTGGCAACCTACTGATGACAAGAAAGTTTACACCAAAAGAATGTATCTAAACACCTTGAGCTCTCCTAATTATCATATGTTGATCTATACGCTCGATAGTGATAATGCCAACCATTCCCTTGCCGAAGACGCTATGCCGAGTAATCTGACCAACTACTGCTGAGAAATTCTTGCCAAGTGACGAGAAACTCACTTGAACAACCAAATAGTTTTCTCTTAGCGTGCCACCATCCCTCTCATCCTGACCCCTTTATTGCCGAAACATTTTGACCCCTTTTGCTTGCTATGCTTAGAGAATATTCTTATAGGACTAATGTTGCATTGCCTGTCACGCCTAGAAGTAGCAGAGTCGTAACAGCCTCGCCGTGTAAACCATCCTCAGATAGAAGTTGGCCTTACAACCGCTATCTTAGACCTGCTCCTCCCGTGTAAACCATCCTGCCGTGTAAACCATCGCACGACGTTGTTCGGCCCGTCGTGAAATTAGAGAAATTACGTCCGCTCTAATCCGGGTTGATGAGTTGCCGTTAATGCAACAGCTCACGACCAAACCCAGGCTTGTGTAATGGAGACCTTGCTCCTTCCGTGACTACCTTCGAACTACTGTCTTCACCCTCGCCGCAACCTCTTCTCCTGTCACTTAATTCGACTGAGGATGAAGAAGGGACCATTTTGCAATCCTGCGCTATCCCTTCCGAAGGGGTCGGTATTTGGCCGGAGAGTCCTAAATTCCCCTAACGAGTTGCCATGCATGTCCGATTATGATTACTGGTCGGATATTTAATTAAGTCCAGTTTAGGGTGATCAATCCTTTCATACAAGTCATACAATATGTGCCAGAGCAACAAACAGAATCATAGCATCACCCATAATCAAGCACATGCACACATTCTCTACTTAATAAGCACAACCAAGCATAATCTTAAGCCTCCAAAATACAGCATCGTATTAATCCCAACTTACCTCGACTCCTCGCTCACTCACTCGAGGTCCGATTTGCTCAGGCCATCGCCGATCATCCCTATAACACGAACGTGATTTCAGTATTTCATATAATATTATAAGTTCATCTTATCCTATAACGCTTATTGTTAGGTTTTGTTTAAGGTTTAATATGCCTAATTATCTAGGTATTAAGTCTTTTATAATTATTTTAGGTTTGGGTTTAGGTTCGGGTTCCGCATCGATTTCTAAATTAGATTCTAGTTCGATTTCTAGGTACTGTTTTGTACCCGGACCCTAGAAACTTGTTTCAACTCATAATGTGAAACTAACCACATTATTTCCAGATACCCTAAATACGATTACTACCCCTAGTCAGCATTTTATTCCATCCGGTATACTTATATCCGTATTAGTGTACCGAATTTACTCATGTTGTGAGAAATTTTTACATTTTTCATATAATTACCTAAAATTGAATTTTGTTTTAGATTTGTTATGTTCTGATTTTCATTCTTTTATTATCTAATTAAACCTAATTTTTCCATATTTATTAATTTTTAATTCTATATATTCCTAATTTTCTACATATTCCTAATTTTCTACATTTACCATATAACACCTTCATTACTTATACTTAACACTCTATACACTAGGATCAGGTTTCCACATCAGAGATTAACATCCCTAAACATCTAATTACTATCTAAATCAGTAATTAATATCCTAATCACCTAATTAACTCCAAATTACCCAATTTTTCTATCATTTTAGGGTTAAAAATTAACTTAAAAATTTCAAAAATTAAATTTTAAAAAATGGCTTCATAGCACTGTTCTATATCACATGAGCATCCCATAGAAAAAAAATTAAGCTCCAAACTACACTCCTAAGGTCATTTATTTCTAAACCGAAATGTGCTCGGTTTTGCATGATTTCTTAAGGACCCTATATTACGGGACATGTTTTCATTTAAATAATATTTTTCCTACAAACTACATACAAAAATATCCTAGAATAACAAAATTCATAATTTTCTAATTATATTTACTATTTTTACAAAATTTTACAAGAATCGGGCTGGAATTTAGACTCACCGGTTTAGGTGGCTCCGGCTACCGTGGGCCGCCGTAGCCTTGTCGGCCGGTGTAGGCGCTGCCACCACCGTGTGGTGGTGGTGGCCGTCCACTCCCAACCCCTCGTCTGGTGTGGGTTCCCTTTAAAATCCCTAATTGCATAGTTTTTTCTTATTTTTTTTTTATTTTCTGGATTTTCTCTCCAATTTTCAACTCTCTCTAATTTTTTCTGGTTTGTATCTATCCAAATGAGCTTCTGGATTTTTCTTGCTATTTATAGATGATTTTTGTAATTATTATGCATTAATTTGACAAGACTTTGTCCAATTTCATTGATTTTTGGCTTTTAAGTTGTTCAATTTTTATTAGCCAATTTTTCTTTTTCTGACCACGACCTGATCTTGCATCATCTTATCCTCTTCTGATTTTTTTCTGATTTTTCCATAATTATTTTATATTTTTCTTTAATTATTTGCCTAGTTTTCGGCCGATTTAGGTAATTACGCGTATTTTTATCTACACATAAATACATGTGGAGTACGCGTGAACATTCCTAAATATTATTTTGGTCATTCTAAAATTTTTAGTATACATATAATCTATCTCTAGTAGTTTATTAGTTATTAGATTACACTTTTTGCCTTTTCAGTAATTAGCAATTATTATGCTTAAAATTTGAAAATTTTATAGTCTCCTATTTTACTATTTATTTTCTTAAATTTAAGTTTACGGGGTCATTTTTACTAATATTTCTCTCAATAGTTTATAATTTGGGTGTGATTGGATCCTTTAGCCGATCGCCCTAAATCTTGGGTTTTAAGTTCAATCCTACGGTTACTTAGCTGAACTTTGGGGCTTACACTGCCACCTATCTACCTTGTCTGACATTGTACTACTTTTCCATTTTTGGTCTTTTATCCTTTTTACCCTTTTTAGTATGTACTAGGAATCCCCTTTTTGTATATACCTTCTTATAATTTCATTATTAGTAATGATGCCCTAGGGACTTACTATAAATAGTCTTTTTCCTTCGTAAGCCAAAAGATAACTTAAATTTTAATACTAAATATTCTATTCTTATGAGACAACCCTCTCTAAGTCCATATTTCAAACACGCTTATCTAATCTTGCCAAGTAGTTCAAGATTAGTGGTAGGTAGGCCTGGACATCAACTTATGCATCATATCTAGTGTGGTGTTAAGTTGTGTTGTGTTCATTGATGAGTCACATCCTCCGAATAGCTTTACGTCAACTACTTTAGTTTAGTTGTGGACCATTTCCATCTAATTTTCTTCAATATCTCGAAGGATCCATTTCAATTCAAATCCGCTTCGGTAAGTTCTAGTGATAACTGAGCTCCTAGGCATACCAAAAGTAGTGTTGAATCGAGCTATAATTTGCTTCATGCTCCTCGATACTTACCAAAAAAAAAAACATATAAGAGAGGGTACGAGAGCCCCCAAAGCTCAAATTAGCAAGGAGAACCAAGAGAAGGGAAGGCGAGCACTGGAGACCAAGTGAGTTGTACTTGCCCGATGTGTGAGTGGTAATTATGTTGTGTAATGAGAGGGGATGAGAGGTTCACGAGCAAGAGATAAAGAAAAGGACCTAGAGGAACTGGATGTTAACTCCCTTCTTAATTGTTGGTGCTTGGTACCTTTTGTGCAATGTACTTAGATACGTAGTGATCAAGGGTTCATTCACATTGGTCGCCGGTAGATTGCACATTCTATGGTAGATGATAAAGCTTTGTTACAAGTGGCGTGTCATAGCCAACTGAACAACCAAATTTGCAGTTTAGTGATCTGGTAGAGATAAAGGTATTCGAAGCGTCGACCATACTATAGATGTCAGATGCTCATTAATGAGTTGTAATAAGTTGCAACCGTTAATGACAAAAACTGGGCCAAGGCAGTCATTAAGGGCTAGCTGATGCTCATAAGAAGGAGTCAAGCCTCAGGCTTACCCTCGACCATTGTTAGGCATCTACTCATTGGTCAGGGGTTAATCTGTTCAATCATTGTTAGGCATCTGCTCGTTAGTCAAGGGTTAATCTGTTCAAAGACCAGGAATGTTGATATATGGAAGTATTTGGTTAAGTGGACTAACTAAAGAATGAGCTGAGGAAATCTAAAGATTCTAACAAGACCATGGAGGGTAGGCTAGCCATTGAATTGAGGGTTATGGGTAAGGAACTCAAGAAGGTGCAAGCCGACTATGATGCGAGGGAAGTCAAGCTTTTAAGGGGTATGGGGCTTCCCAATGAAGTCAAACGTAAGATTTGTATTGCAACTTTAAAGGACCCTTTGATCAAGAAGGTTATCACCAAGGTCAGTTATGTTATGGTAAAGGAAGTAAGGAAGTAAGTCCACCAGAATATGCTGAACATGGACTTATCTTTTCTATATTAGCTAGATGAACCCGAGGTTGTTATTGGGAGTAGGTTGAGCAGCAAGTCTTTTGGTAACTCATTAAGAACTTCCAATAGTAGCTCTAATGTAGACCTCGGGCAAGTAGGTAGTGGAGGCAAGGTTGAGCAAGGGTCGGAGAGGCAGCAAGAGCAACAACAATAGCAAGTTGAGGGATCTTAGGCATATCCTCATGTTTTAATTTTTGTAGTTAGCTTAGGCAACATATGCTCATTTTGTAAACTTTTTTTCTATTTCTTTTGATGGGTAGCGAAGATGTCAACCCATGTTTACATAATTTCCTTAACCTATGAATGAAGTTTCGTTGTCATTCTTCGAACTCATGCTTACCTTTTTTTCCTAGTCGCAGTTTCTTGCCTTCATTTTGTATCCATATGTTCAAATTTAAAATGTTTTTTCACTAAGTCTTTTTGTTCAAGAAGGTCTTCATGGAGCTAAAAACCCCATGTATTGCTTTGTTGGATCGCGAATGATGCGTATTGTAACCAAGAACAGATAAGATCATTCGCTAGATGAGTCTAAGCTTGCCAAAAGCTTAAAAGATAGTGATAAGGAATACACGAAAGAACAGAAAAGTGAATGAAAAGTAAGTAAAACTCATGAACAGCTCCAAAGGATATGATGTACCAATGGAACTTTCAAGGACTCATGAGATAACTCGATATAACATACGAATTGGTCTAGTGAGGTTACTCGCCACCTAACCTTGCTTAAGGGTTAAGATAAGAGTGGAATGAAAGTAAACAATTAGTGTTTACGAGAAGAAAAATATTTGATGTATTAATGATAATCTCATGATTTTGGATATAAGTACAAGGATATTTATACCTAATAAGTTAGGATAACTTGCCTAAAAGAGGAAAAGACAAAAGAGGCATTTCCCAAAGAAGTAATGTATAAAAAATACAAAGGGTAAAAATGAATATTAAAAAATAATAATAATTAGTGTAATAGATTCTACACATGGTCCTATACACATAGTAGAGGTGCATTGGTAAGGCCATTGGAGGATGCAGACAAAGGATTACAATCAGATTGCTTGTCCGAGCAAGGATGACTAAAGATTAGTCCAGGGTCTCTCTCTCTTAGCTTCTCGACAATGATGATGCCAAGGAAATGGTCGATTTAAACATGAGTGAGCAAGTACACGAGGTTTGGTAGATGTCTTCACATTCTTCTATTTAGCATACAATCTCTAAGAGATGGGCAGTCATGCGGCTTAGCAAAGAGATGCTCGGCTTCGATAGGAGTCGGATGAAGCAAGAGGATTCACCTTACCATTTCCTCTAGCCCTAGGGCTCAACTATAAGTTAAAGGGCCAATAGCCTAATTCCTATCATTCTCTCCTAGTTGATTTGGATTTGGGATCAAATCTAAATGGTCTTTGATTGGTTTTTCATCAGGGTAATATGGATTGAGGTCAACAATGTTGAAGATGTTAGAAACTCCATAGTATTCAGGTAGCTCCAACCTGTAGGCATTGTCATTGATCTTTTGAAGGATTCTGAAAGGTCCTTCAACTCTTGTAGATAGCTCGTTCCTCCTCTTGCTCAGAAACCTTTCCTTACTGAGGTATAGCTATACTAAGTCTCCTGGTTGGAATTATTTAGCTATCCTACCCTTAGCCTTCTCTTGCATTCTTCTAGCAACTTGGTTTATCTGCCAAGTAAATTTGTCCTAGATGTGTTGAAGGGATTATACTCAGGCTTTTGCGTCAAGGTCTTTTTATTCGGATTCAAGTACAGGGGTGTGATCGAGGGGTAAATCGGGATTGAAACCATAGATAACCTCAAAAGGGGTCTACTTGGTGACATCATGTACTGTTCAGTTGTAAGTGAATTCAACCACTAGTAAGCAAATGTCCTAATCATCCAAGTTCTTGCCTACTGTACCTTGGAGCAGCAATACCAAAGTAAAATTTACTACCCCTGTTTGGTCATCTGTTTAGAGGTGACAGGAAGTACTAAATAGCAATATGGTCCCCATCTGTTACCATAGAGTTCTTTAGAAATGGCTTAAGAACTCCGGAACTCTATTTGATACTATACTTCTTGGCACATTGTGTAGTTAAATAATTTCTTGAAAGAAAAGAGAAGCAATAGCCAAAGCGTCATTAGTGTTGGAGCAAGGCACAAACTGTGCCATCTTACTGAACCTATCTACGACAACCATTATAGAATCTTTACCTTTGGTAGTTCGTAGTAATCTGAGAACAAAGTCCATGCTCAACTTAGTCCATGGTTTTGTCAAAACAGGCAAAGGCATTGTCTTCCCTTGCTCAACTCAGCATTTAGTTCTCTTGCATACACCATAACCTTCTACAATTCAGTGTACATCTCACCTCATTCTTGGTTAGAAGAAATGACCATTCAATAGTTCATAAGTCCTCTTCTCCCCAAAATGCCAGGAGAGTCCTCCATTGTAAGCGTCCTTGATCAGTAATTCTCTTAGTGAATAGGTCAGCACGAATAATTTTCCTCCTCAGACCAAGTATCCATCCTTTATATGATACTCGTCCACTGTCCTTCCATCCATACAATGTACAATTATGGGTTTGAAGTGTGGATGCTTGAAGTATTACTCTTTAATGCTTGCAAACCCAAACAATCTCGTCTACAATTCATTCAAGAGTACATGCCTTCTCGAAAGAATATCTATAACTACATTGCTCTATCCTTGTATGTATTTTATTACAAAGTTAAACCCCTCAAGGAATTTGACCCACCTCGTCAGCCACTTTAACTATTTCATCTGACTTCAAAAATACCTTAGAGACTTATGGTTAGTGTAGATGACAAATTCTCTTGGTAACAAATAATACTACCGTACTTGCAATGCTTGAATCAATGCTAAGAGTTCTTTTTCATATACAAAGTAGTTTAGTTGAGGTCCCTTGAACTTCTCACTATAGTAAGCAATTGGTCAGCCTTCTTACATTAGGACAACACCTATCCCAATGCCTGACATGTTACACTTTAGCTCAAATATTTTCTTGATGTTAGGTAGAACTAATACAAGGGCAAAGGTCAATCTTTTCTTCTTCTTGGCAAAGCTTCTCTCTTCCTTTTCTCCCCATCAGAAGTCAATGTTCTTCTTCATCGATTTAGTAAGGAGTGCAGCGAAAGTGTTAAAATTCCTAGTGAATCTTCTATAGAAGGAAGCCAGTCTATGGAAACTTCTCACCCCAATACAAGTAGTTAGAGTTGGCCACTTGACGATTACTGGAATCTTCTCATTGTCCACTCGTAAGCCTCCTCCACTTATTACGTAGCCTAAGAATACCACTTCCTCTTAACAAAAGGAACATTTCTTAAGGTTGTTGAGTAATCTCTTGACACGGAGAACATTTAGCACAACTTGGAGATATTTACAATTACGTAGTATGTTGTTGGCACTGCACACTAGGATGTCGTCAAAATACACTATGACATACTTCCCCGTTAGATTTCTTAACGCATGGTTCATCAGTCTCATGAAAGCGCTTGAAGCATTCAATAAGCTAAATGGCATGACCATCTACTCATAAAGCCTATGCTTAGTTTTGAATGTAATTTTCCACTTATCTCTCGACCTCATATGAATTTGATGGTAGCTAGACTTCAGATCAATCTTACTGAAGATCTTAGCTCCACTCAATTCATCCAACATATCTTCCAACCTGGGGATTAGATACCTATATTTAATTGTTCTCTTATTCACTGCTCAATTGTCAACACACATTCGCCAAGTTCCATCTTTTTTTTACACTAGAAGTGCCAGTACAATATAAGGGCTAAGACTTTCCCTAACATACCTTCTTTCCAATAATTCATCGACTTATTGTTAGAGTTCAAAAGCTTGTTTGAGACTCATCCAAGAGGCTAGCTTATTTAGTAGGGCGGTGTCAAGTATTAATTCAATCCAATGTTCTATGCCTCAAATTAAGGGCAACCCCACAGGTAACTGTTTTGGGAACAGGTTGACATATTCATCTAGTAACGCTCTTACTTCCAAAGGCAGTTCACCCCACTCCTTTGATTTTAACAAGCGTCTAACCAACATGAGGATCAACTCATCAACATTGATGGCCTCTCAAAGCTTGGCTCTACTCATCATTAAAGCCTTCTTCGATCCATGAGCAAGTTTTTCCTACAGTTTATTAACATCTCTTGGTAGCATCGAGTTCAGGGTAATCTTCTTGCCATCCTTCTCGAACACATGTGTTCATGTATCCATCATGGATAACTCTTTTATCAAATAGCCATGGTCTGCTGAGCAACATGTGTGAGGCACACATAGGTAACACATCACAAAGAATCTCATTGGAGTAATTTCCAATTGTGATCGGCAGTAGTCCTTGCCGAGTGATATGTAGTACTCCCTTTTCACTCAACCAATGTGATAAGAATCAGCCTGCGACTATCCTAAAGCCAAGGCCAAACATTTTGTACCAAGGCTTAATGGTTGCCAAATGATCGAAAGGTAAAAAGGCAAACATTTAGCATTAGGCCTATCGTTTGCCGAGAAGCCGAGAGAATACATTGCCCAGAGTTGGATGCCTAAGATCTACTTGGCATAGCACGGAGAGACTAATGCTAACTAATCCTAGGACTCGATAATTATAGGCCGACCTTTTAGGTGTCTAGGCCAAGCACTGCAAGACTTTAGGGACTCCTCCTTAAACCCGAAGATACAACTGTCGACCTCATCCCATTCGAATCTTGCTCCTTTCTGGATAAGCTGAATGACTACATGTCGACTTCTTCTATTAAATGCATAGCTTTGTATTCTTGTACATATTTTCTTTATTTTTAATTATAGGTCCATTCTTTAAGATTTGAGGCCTTCTATATTATTTACATTTTTGCCACTAGGGTTTGAGGACATATAGCAACATTTGTAATTAGCAGATAACAACAATCAGATAGTGAAGAATATTCCCATACTTGGAACTTTCGTCTTTTTTAACAAAGTCATCCTTGAGCTTTTACAGCTAACATTGTCGGATTATTAAGTGTACTTTACTCTTTAGTCTCTCTTGCGTTCTTATCAATCTTGTCCTTAAGATTGTGGTGAACCCTTCATTTGAGTGAGTTAGTGAGTCACATATAACCTCTCATTTAAAACTCAAGTGACATTTAGTGTTCGTGAGTTGTATCAAACCTTATTTCAAGCTCAACCCCTAATTGTGTTTATGTCTTGATGTATGATATTCATATACATTTACTGTCAAAACCTCCCATTTTACTTCCTATTATTCATACCCACTTAAACCCCGAATATCCATTTTGTTTTTTGACCCTACTGTTGCATCATCTTGGTATCAAAGCCTTGCGGAGACATGCAAATTAATGTTCTTCAAAGTTAGACTTATGGTTTAAACATTTCTATTAGTCATCATTCTATAGCTATAGTATTGTACTATTTGTACTGGGTTATTTAATCAGACCATAATGTTGGAAGATAGTATCAATAATAGTGGAGACAGTCCTTACAGAAGCTTGAGGAGATGCATTGATGACTTAGATTACCAGCTTCAGGATCTTACTAACTCTATTCAAGAGCTTGTTAGTTTAGTTAGAGGCTACAAACGTATTGGCTAAGGTGAAATAAGGGAATGAACACCCACCAGTAAAAGTAGCTCTAATGAGCTTGATAACTATGAGTGATAATAGAAAAGAGTTGTCGAACCGAGAAAAAGAGAAAATTAACCTGAGCCAAGAAGAAGCAATGATAGGAATGTTGACTTTAAGGTGAATCAAGCAGCCCGAAGAAGAGAGCTGAGGTCAAAAAGAAGCAATGATGAGTGTTGACTCTAAGGTGAATCAAGCAGCTCAAAGAAGAGAGTCGAGGCCAAGAAGAGATGTAGCCGAGTAGAGCTCCAATAGAAGTGGCTAATCTGAGGTGAATGGACACCAAGCACGTAGTTAAGGACTTGACAACATCAAGCTTAAGCTATAGACCTTCAGTGGTTGTAACCAACTTGAAGAGTTCCATGACTAGGTTCCTTAAGTAGAAAAGTTGTTTAAGTGCTATGAATGTGATGATAAAACTAAGGTTAAGCTAACCTCGTTAGCCCTTATTGAATATGCAAGTCTTTGGTGGGATAAATTAGTTGCTAAGCGAGATGCCAAAGGAGAAGAGCTAGTCAAAACTTAGAGGCCTCTGAAAAGATTGATCAACCAACATTTTGTGCCAACTTACTTCAAGCAAGAGATGCTCCATGCTTTCCAGCACTTGAGACAAGGCCGAAACACTATCAAAGAATACTTGCAGGAGTTTGAGACCTTAATGACAAGATGTGAGATTGCTAAGCTACAGGATGGCACCATTGTTAGGTTTTTAAGTAGACTCCAGGATGACATTGCCAACATAGTTGAATTGCAATCATTTAACTCGTTAGACGACCTAATCAATCTAGCATTAAGAGTGGAAAGATAGAGGAGAAGGCATCAAAGGGCGACTAACCAACCTTAACAAATCAGCCGTAAGCCTAAGAAATATGCTAAGAGAAGGCCGGAGAAGGAGATGGAGAAAGGTGTATCTAGCCAACCTAATTAGGCTGAGACAGAGAGGGTTAAGAAAGAGAAGGTACCTAGTAATAAGGCCTGAGAAGTAAAGTGCTTTAAATGCTTAGGCTACGGACATATTGCATCTTAATGTCCGAATAAGAGGGTCATGGTCCTAAAAGGTAAAGGACCCGACGCTCAAATAGAGAGTTAAAGTGACAAGAGTTTGAGAGACGGGTTGATAGAAGAGGATGTCTATGCTGAGAATCTGGATGAACTCATAGCCATGATGAGTCAACGATTCGACCTGAAGGTAGATCCCAAACAAAGGGAAAATTTATTCCATATTCGATGTTTGGTGAATGGTAGACATGTTCCCTGGTTGTTGATAGAGGAAGCTGCACTAACATCACTTTTACCGAGTTAGTAGAGAAGATGAAATTGTCAGCCTACCTACATCCCCGACCTTATGGATTGAAGTGGTTTAATAACAAGGGTATGTCCATGTGCACAAAAGAGCTCAGATAACATTCACGGTAGGACAGTATAAGGATGGGATTGATTTCGATGTGATCCCTATGAATGCCACAAATTTACTTCTTAGCTGACCATGGGAGTATAATCGAAAAGTAATTTATGATGGCTTCCTTAGCACTTATACAGTTTAGAAGGATGAAAAGAGCTAATGTTTGACCCCCATGAGCATTGAGGAAATCTAGAGACACTCGGCACTCATGGTAAAGAAAAAGGGGAAGAGAAGTTTGTTCGGCATTCGGACTCATGCTCATTGTCTAAAGTCAAGGACGATTTCCTTTCGGCCTTACAGTAATGATAAGAATCAGCCTACGGCTATCTTGAAGCCGAGGCTGAACAATTTGTGTCGAAGCCTAATGGTTGCAAGACGGCTGAGAGGTAGAAAGGCAAACACTTGGCATCAGGCCTATCATTTGCCAAGAAGTTGAGAGAGCACATTGCCGAGAGTTAGAGGCCCAAGATCCACTCGGTACAGCACGAATAGACTACTGCCAGCTAATCCTAGGACTTGTCAATTATGGGCTGACCTTTCGGGTTTCTAGACCAAGTACTGCAAGACATCAAAGACTCCTCCTTAGACCCGAACATATAACTGTCGGCCTCATCCCATTCGAATCCTGCTCCTTCCTAAACAGGCTGAATGACTGCATGTCAACTTCTTCTATTAAATGCATAGCTTTGTATTCTTGTACATATTTTCTTTATTTTTAATTATAGGCCCATTCTTTAGAGTTTAAGGCCTTCTATATTATTTATATTTTTGCCACTAGGGTTTTAAGACATACTATAAATAGCAACATTTGTAAATAATAGATAACAACAATTAGATAGTGAAGAATATTCTTACACTTGGAACTTTCCTCTTTTTTAGCAAAGTCATCCTTAAGCTTTTAAAGCTAACATTGCTGGATTATTAAGTGTACTTTACTCTTTAGTCTCTCTTGTGTTCTTACTAATCTTGCCCTTAAGATTATGATGAACCCTTCATTTGAGCAAGTTAGTAAGTGTCTCTCATTTAAAACTCAAGTGATATTTAGTATTTGTGAGTTGTATCAAACACTATTTCGAGCTCAACCCCTGATTGTGTTTGTGTCTTAGTGCATGATATTCATATACATTCACCATCAAAACCTCTCATTTTACTTCCTATTCTTCATACCCACTTGAACTACGAATATCCATTCTGTTTTCCAACCCCACCGCTACATCACAATGCAACTTGTGCTGCCTCGAATGTGCAATAGTCGACAACTTTAACCTTATGATCAAATCGGTTGATGCCATATTAATGCAACTTCCACTATCAACAATTAGTGCATTCACCTGATCATTTACCCTACAGGTGCTATGAAACAAGTTCTCCCTTTTCTCCTCTTTGCGTGAGGGTTCTAAGTTCATCAAGTGTCGGACAACCAAGATCAATTGATCTAGGTCCCCAGCAAACACATCTTCTTCGATCAATTCATTCTCACGAGGAGTTTCTTTCTTGGCAGTATCCTCCCCTCAAGTTTCTCATCAGTAGTTTCTACGTCTAGCTTTAAGTCGTTTCCCTTGATGACCATAGTTTTTAGTTCAAGCACTAAACAGCCATATGTCCAAACCATTGGTATTTGAAATGCTTAATCTGGCTCGTCTTCCTACTAGATCTTTACCCTTTCTTATAAGCTCAAGTTGGCACATCACTATCAAGTCAGCCCTTTTATTCGGCTTAGACATCCATCTTTTAAATTGACTTGGTACATGATTAAGCTCGGTAACTTCCCTATTAAGGTCGACTAGTCGACAGTTTAGTCAATACTCAGCTTCTTTTTTGCCTCTCCAATCATTGAGTTATCCGAATGGTTTCATCCATTATGATGAATCGTTGGACTTCCACAATGTCTCAAATATCACCTCTCAATCCAGTAAGGAACCTAGAGATCATTCATGTTGGTGGTTTCTCCACTTCACAATAGATCATAAGCATTAGGAATTACTGGACATACTTTTCAATAATTCAACTTCCTTGTCTCAACTCTTAAAGCTAAGTAAAAGCATCTTATAGATAATTACCTGACACAAATTTGTTTCTAAGTATTTTCTTCATCTCAGGCCAAGTATTAATCTCTTTGTATCCTTCTCATCTCCTCATAGCCTGGAAATTCTTCCACCATATGGTAGTATATCTAGAGAACTCAACAGTAACAGTTCTCACTTTCTCATAATCCTCATATTGGTAATAGTCAAATACATGCTCCACTTTCTCTTCCCATTCTAAGTATTCATCCACACTTCTAGACCATTGAAGCTCGGAATCCAAAGCTTCACATCGTCAGAGGCTCTGGATGCTCGAACTAGCTCTTCTTCTTTATAATACTCTTCCTCGTCTTCTTCTCCTAAATCTCCCAAGTTAATCCTTCTCCTCACTCATCCGCTTACTCCTCCACCTCAAACTTGTCAAGCTAGGTTTTGAACTCTCATAGGTTGGGCAGCTTGTAGGGTGTTATGTACGACTTCAACAGGTCGGTAAGCCAACGCATGAACAGCTCAAGTTAAATCCACTAAGAGGTTAGCTACCTCATCAAGTCTCTCGTCAATACTCCTAGAGGTTCCTTGAGACTATCGGTCATGATGGACAACACTACTTTTGTCATCTACAGTACCAGCATTAATACTTAGGTCTAACATTTTCTCTAAAAGATTCAAATCTAAAACTCTTGGATTAGGTGTTTTAGTAAACACTTCACAAACCAGAAATTCAATAACCAGTAACACAGCAGCTAAACGAACATAGTAACTTACTCTGTTTTACATACACAAAAACAAATTATAGATAAAACTTCAAAATAAACTACAACTCAAGCGAAACCTTCGCTCTAATACCAAGATGTTACATACCGTGACCAAAAATAGTTAAGGGTAATCGCTGGATGTATCTAAGCTTACTGAAAGCTTGAAAAAGAGTGATGGGGAATACGCGAAAGAACGAAAAAGTGAATGAAAAGTAAGCAAAGCCCACGGACAGCTCTAAAAGATATGATGCACTAATGGAACTGTTAAGAACTTATGGCACAACTCGATATAATGCACGAATTGGTTCGATGAGGTTACTCGCCAACTAGCCTTACTTAAGGGTATTGATAAGAGTGAAATGAAAGTATACAATTAGTATTTACTAGAAGAAGAATATTCAGTGTATTAATGATAATCTCATGATTTCAACTACAAGTACAATAGTATTTATACCCAATAAGTTAGGGCAACTTACTTAAAAGGAAAAAAGACAAAAAGAGAATTTCCCAAAAAAGTAATGTACAAAGAATACAAAAGGTAAAAATGAATATTCAAGAAAAACAATAATTAATATAACAAATTCTACACGTGGTCCTATATACGTAGCAAAGGTGCATTAGTAAGGCTGTTAGAGGATGCAAACAAAGGAGTATGATTAGATTACCTATCCAAGCAGGGGTGATTAAAGATTAGTCCGAAGTCTATCTCTCTCGACTTCTCGGTAAGGATAATGCCAAGCAAGTTTTTCAATTTAAACACAAGTGAGCAAGCATGTAAGGTTTGGTAGATGTCTCAGCATTCTTCTATTCGGCACACAATCTCCAATAGTAGGTAATCATTCGACTTAGCATTTAAAGTGGCTTGGCAAAGAGATACTCAGCTTCAGTAGGAGTTGGCTGGAGTAGGAGGTTTCGCCTTGCCATTTCCTTTAGCCCTCAGGCTCGACTACGGGTTAAAGGTGTAGTAGCCTAATTCTTATCAGCGAAATTGGTTAAGCCCTGTCTCCTTAAGTTGGTGATAGCTGATTGCTCCTCAGGGACCTGCTCGTTTTCTCTATGTGCTAGTGCCTTGCACTTATCCTTAATTTCACTTGAGTGCTCTTGTTTTGCTATGATGTTTACTAGGTTATGAAGTCTCTTTCTCTTGAGTAGATAGTATCTCTTGGGGTTCTTGTACGGGCTCATGTTGAGCAAAGTTGAGTATCTAAGAGGGAATCTTATGATGACATCATAAAATCTCCTTGGCGAAGAGATTTTAGTAGGGCAAATTTCTTTCTACTGTGTACTATCCATCCTATAGAGTTTATTTTGGGTAGCGTGTTCCTGTAGTAAGTAGAATGCCTCAGGTAGAGTACCTTCTAGAAGATAATTAATGTTTGTATCACACGGCACTAATTCCGAAGTTGTTGCTTTGGTTCTTGATGCTTTAGAGTTGCGTGATCATCGACATGTGTACGGTTGGGGGTATCCCATAGACCCTATATAAAGGGTACGTAGGTCCTTGCTTCTCCTCACCGATTACTTAAATAACTTTAGTGGGGTATACTTATGAGCTTCTATAAGTGCGTCCAAAGTGATAATGTTATAGGGTGGTGTGCTTAAGTTGGGGAGACAGTTGTCTTTGGCCTTCTCCTTCAACTTGTGATCGTGAGGCGTAGACAATTGCTCAAAAATGGTGGTCAGATCATGAGCTATGATTGGGAGGCATATGTCATCTCAAGGTCGTACCCTCTTTCTATCTCAGCAATATTAGGTAGAAGAGGGGAGGCTTAGGTGTAGCTCATTGCTTGTCTGTGGCAGCCTCACCATGGTGTACTCGCCTACGTAAGTAACTAAGTAGTCCCTTCTAAGCACTGTCCTACATAAACCCGAGCAGGCAAAGGTAATTGCGATGACTACGATGATAGAGGAGGTCTTTTCTCCACCCTTACTTAAGGGTCGAAGGGCTTATGGGAGTCCTCTAGTTCGTGAGTCCTTATAGTCTACACTGGGCGAAGGATCAACCTTACTTTATTACCAGCAGGGCTTAGACAGTCCGTTACTCTAGGTGGAGTAGCTGGATCAACAATCCCCGCTACTACCTCTATAGAAGAGAGGCTCTATGGGACCTTCACTTAGAGGTTGAGCGTTGCTAGAAGCTCTACAGTTCGTAGCTTGGCCAGGTAGGACTTTAGGGATAAAGTCACAATGTAAGAGCTAGCTGAGTCAAAGTTGAGACAAGTTTCTCTTGGGGTGGAATGCCCAAAGCAAGGAGTTAAGTCGGGGCCTGGAGTAGCCGTTTAAGCAAAGCGAGTAGTGTTAGCATAGGATGTAATTGTATTGCTTTTCTTTTGATGTAGTCGAGCTTAGTATGATGACCCGCAAAACTTTATATAAATGAAATAAAGTCCTTGAACTTTTAATCATCACTTGGTTGAATGATTTGTTTTTCTTTAGCTTTTTTTTATCAATTTTACTTCGATAACTGTTATAAGAGCATTCTTACATAGATAGGCCATCAAGGATGAAAGATCGACTTGTGCTCGGGGCCATTAAGCTAATTAACACTAGGGTGAAGCATTCGCACAATACGTGCAAGGATTAACTTGGGCAAAGCTTAGGGATATGTCAACCCGAGGCTAAGGATCGATGTAAGGATGATTTGCGGTAAGCTTAGGGATGAAAATCGACCTAAGATAAAAGGCTCGATGCGAATCAATGCCCTACGAAGGTAGTCACGTCGTTAGTTTAAGGACTAACTTGGTTGAGGCCTAAGGATGAAAACCAACCCAAGATGAGGGGCTCGATGTAAATCAATGTTCTATGAGGATACTCGCATCATTAGTGTAAGGACTCACTTAGGCAAAGCTTAAGGATGAAAATCGACCCAAGGGAAGGGGCTTAATGTAAATCAATGCCCTATGAGGGTACCTGCATCATTAGTAAATGGACTAACTTAGGTAAAGCTTAGGGATAAAAATCGACCCAAGATGAGGGGCTTGATGTAAATTAATGCCATATGTATGTGCTTGCATAATTAGTGTAGGGACTAACTCAGGACTAACTTAAGCGAAGCTTAGAGATGAAAATTGACCTAAGATGAGGGGCTTGATGTAAATCGATGTCTTATGAGGTGATAAGAATCAAGGAGTCGGAGATGTATAATGAGGGTACCCACATTGTTAATGTGAGGACTAACTTGGGCGCCAAAATGTTGATTGTGTGGAAGATTAACTAAGAAATAGTGTCAGATCGTACTAGAGACCAAGTGGGTCATGCTCACATAATTTATGAGTGTTGATTTGGTTATGTAGTGGAAGGCAGTGGGGGTACATGAGGTAGGGGTTAGGGGGAGTGGTCTAAAAGTGAGAGATAAAGAAAAGGACTTAGAGGAACTAGATGTCAACTCCCTTCTTAACTGTTAACGCCTAGCACTTTTTATCCGATTTACCTAGACACATAGTGATTAGGGGTTCATTCATATTAGTCGCCAACAGACAAATGCTTTACAGTAGGTGACAGAGCTTTACTATAAGCGACACACCATAGCTAACTGAACAACCAAATCTATAGTTTAGTGATTTGGCAAAGGTAGAGGTATCTAGCGTGCTAATTGTACTATGAATATTAGATGCTCATTAACAAGTTATAGTGGGTTGCAGTCGCTAAAGACAAAAACTAGGTTAAGATAGTCATCGAGGGTTAACCAATGCTCATTGGAAGGAGTTGAGCCTTAGGCTTAACCGAAATAGTTGTTGGGCATCTACTTGTTGCTCAGGGACTTATATCTTCGATCATTCGTCATGTAGCTCGCCAGGCACATCATAACGTAGGGGAATTAGCTTGCCTTAGCTTATCATTCTTCATTAGCGCAAGCCTGCAGACTAGAGGGGGAGTTATAGTGCGATACATGGAACTATTGCCTACTTAGGTGCTCACTGGTGCACGCCTTATGATGGGCTTCAATCGTTGGGCCTTGGACTAAGAGAGAATCAAGTATCGACACAACTAATCTAAGCTTTGGGCATTTTTACTCCATTGCCGACCTTAATGTTCTACCAAGTAGTGCATTGTCCATGAGAAGATGACAGCAAGGCCGAGCTTCGTATATTTGGGATAGAGTAAACCCTAAGCTTAAGCCATCCACTTCATTGAACTGAGATTCACTATGTTAACCAGGCTATACATGTTAAATCAAGCTTCTTTTGATAGACTTATGTGAGCTCTTTTTGAACATCTCTCATTAGCGACATGCTCGAAGTACTCTAGCAAAGACCATACATAGTTCGAGAAGCTAATCTATGCTCCATGTAAACAAGTGCCCTAGCTCCTATAACAAGCTCAGTAGCTCTATACTTGAGCATGGATGAAGTTCGGCCTCATATGAAGCTCAAGTAAATGAACAGCTTAGGAAATAAAAATTGTAAAGCTTATACATGTTATCCACTCACAAGAGAAAGTTGAAACCTACTCACCTAGTGCAACACACTGTCCATAAATCGAGAAGCGAAAGCCAAAATATTTATTTCACCCGTGTTCTTCTAAGGGTATTCTTCGTTAGCTTCAAGTGGAAGAATTCATGTATGTGCATATTATTTTTAAGGGGTTGGTTTTCATTATTTAATTCAACGTGGAAGCCTCAATTTGGAGTCCTTGCCTCAACCTCTCCAAGCCTTACCTCTTCGAGCCTCACCTCTTCCCTGCAACCTTAACTCACTTTCATCTTGCAATGATTTAGTTTAGAGCATTGGGAACGTATTCATGCACTCACTCTCCTTGCCGAACTCCTTAACAATGAGAGTAAGGAAGCAACTGTTGTAGGCCTTTTTAGATATAAGCCATTTAAGCTCAAACTGACTGGCCACAATGAACGCTCAACTCCAATATCCCAGTTTAGATATAGCGTAGCCTCATCCACTATAAATAAGGGATAGAGCTCTCTCTCTCTCTCTAAAACTCTTGAGAGTTTTCATCTATAACCATCATGCTAACTTAGACATGAAAGTGCTTACATTGGAGTACCTTCGGGTGCTACCTCATAATTACAATCTTTATAGGCAAAATTTGAAAATGACAATGCGAATTTATCGAGGGAGTCAAACCCATTGATTTGCTAAAGAGGGCTAAGCTGTTGGCTGGAGAAATGCTTAGGGGAACTTGAGCATTTGGAGATAATTGGGCATATCAATGATTACTTCTTTCTTATATATATTTTACCTAATTTCATTCTTGCCTTTTTGCATGAGAGGACTTTGCTATTACTAATGCCACTGCTTCTATGGATCCATCACTTGCTGCTCTCAATGTTGATTGATTAATGGTTATATATTTTTCGTATAATTTGAATACTGTAATCTTTTTCCTGGCTTACCTCGATCAGTGTCATGATTGAGATTTTTGTTTACAGTTGTTTGAGCAATCCTGCCATGTACCGAAATTTTGTACTTTTTGTGACTTAAGATTACTAACAGGCTTAGCTTTGAGGAAATGTTATTCATGGGCGACATTTTTAACTGTTACGCATAATAAGTCTTTATAAGCAAGTAAAATTTTAAAGCGATGGTTATGGTTTAATCCGTAATTCAAAGCCATCCAAACAGTATCATTTGGTTTGGCATGCAAAAGAACCTAACCATAAATTATAAACAAGCCCAGTGAATCGTTCAATTGGTTTTCCTTCCCGAATCTCGAGGAAAAGGAATATCTCTACTACCTACTGCTTTTACATCCCCTTGCAGCTGTATTCTAATTTCTGGCAGAGAGGATTATTAGTCTATTGCCAACTAATATACTCCTGCCAATGTTTATCAACATGCATTGACAAGTTATTTCTTCTTTAATAAGAAAGAGGAGGAAATTAGCTTGTTTCACTTTGACATCATTCTGTGCTTGATATCTCCTCTCTCTCTTCTTCTCCATCTTATCGGGTGAATAAAAAAAAAAAAAAAAAAAAACACCGTGCTTTACAACCGCAGAACCATCAAGTTTCATTGATCCATTACAAGCTATGCACTATAAAAACATTGAACATGACAAGAGGAAGGGAGCATGCAAACTTATGGTGAATATCTGGAGCCCAAAAACTTGGGTCTAGATGAATTCTTTTTATCTTGTGCTATATATCTGAGACATTAATTGCCATTTTCCCTTATTTTTAACAATGCAACCAAGCATCTTGAGATTACAAATCTAAAAACAAAATCCCAGTTGCTTGGCTGAGCTAAATAATAAATCAACGTGACTACTGTCCCTATTTTTTGGAAGGGTATACAAAGATGCCATATTTTCATTCTACTTTGGTACCTGATAAACAGAGGTTCATATCAATGACAATATTCTGCATCAAATCAATCAACCTGTAAAAAGAAGACCAAGAGAAATAAAACATTTACTCATCGGTAGGACTCCTTGTAACAAAGGAGACAAACCAGTTTAAGGAAAAATCAAAATTGAAATCATTTGATCCAACAACCCAAACGCTCAACACAAGAGTGAAGAAAGAAAAATACTGAAAACTGTCTCTCACTGACAGTTCGATCAGAAAATTCATTGTTGTATCTCAACATTGGCTCCCATTCCCTCTTTTCATTTCCTATGTATAATTACCATAGAACTTAATTCAGTTTACCAAAGAAAGAAATAGGCTAAAATGAGGTTACCGTGAAACTCAATAAACAAAGTAGGAATAGTGCAAGACTAATGTGACAGGGACATTTATATGACTGAATTGCACCAATAAGATCCAGTTCAATCACTTTTAGCAATCGGTAATAAAGCTACATAAAGAATACAACTCTAGAAGATAAATCGATAATTAACTTAAGCAATTATGATCTCACTTGCCCAAAAGAAATCTTGATCTTACTTTTCCTCCAAGATATTGGCCCGGTAGTTGAGGTTCTACTGCTCCTTTTGACAAATTGCATATCCAAATCCTACTTAAGGCACTTCTTTTACATGGTATAAACATTTCTTATAACATGGGAATCATTGAGTTTATAAGTGCTTGGAGGTAGCCATCCAATTACAACCCTGACCCCCCAATAACTTAGAGAAAACTTCCACTTATGAACAAGATAATTCCACGCAACTAATAAAGGGTAGGCATTTTAGAGCACTCGTCAAATGAAAAGTTCACCTAAATAAATTAAATATCATGGACTCCATGTGCAAAAACTATGTGCAGATAACACCTTATGAAATTCAACTAAATGATGGAACTCACCAAGAAGATGCATTTTGTGATGGAAGAGTGATTTCTTACCATGCATTTTTATACTATGAAGGTCGCAAGGAGTGCATGCAATACAGCCCAATATATAATGATCCCGAGCCGTAAGGTTGGTTGCCTCATCAATGCTCGATCACAAGATACCCTAAACAATTGAATGTCAACCCATACAAATTTTTTGGGTAAGGTCAGATTTCAACCCATACAAATTAAAGAAATGCATAGAGCAAAATAAGTAATATTTGCTTGAGGCTTACCACAGTCCATCAACCAAGTCCGTCACAGGCCTCGTGAATTTTGGGATAATTCTTGATGTTGTAAGCGACTTAAAACCATGGACTAAGGCAAAGGAAAGAAATGATAAGTGTAAGATAATGAATGGAATTGTTCTACAACCAACTCAAAAGGCAATGCATGTATCAGCAGAAAGCTACCTTTATCATCATCTTCATCATCTAACCTATCACTGCTGGCAGGATCCATATCAATAGCAATAGCGACTTGGTCATTGTTGGCCTTCCGCAAGCTGCGAACTTGAGGGGCAGTGGAGGTGGCAGTCATTGCCCAACTGTTCATCTGTATGAGATTGAATAAACAAGTTAGGTCCCAAAGCAGTAGGCTGATCCCAAAAATATTTTCAGAAGATTAACACCCCCTATAATTATCAGAAATTTAACAATAAGAATCCTAGCATGTGCAAGACAAGAAAAAATTGTTAACTAGAAGGTAAAATAACTTATACCAAAAAACCACCAGACAAAAAGTCAACAGATATACCGTACATGTCTATTCCATGTCAATTCACAAATAATCCAAATTTCATTTCTTAAATATGTATGATAGCTAGCTTATAGTTTAAATACATGCAAGTCTTACATATGAACCAATGAGAAGAACTTTTAAAGTAGCACCAATTAGAAGAGAACCCAAAAGACAAGCAACTCTGAATAAAGAGAATACAAGGACTTGCATGTACTCTTTTAGCCCTGTCCAGATCTATATTTCCACCAAATCTACACATACCAACACCTCATCATCATGCATATTGAATGGCAAAGATATAAAACAAAGCAAATTAAGTTTCACAAAAATGTTCCTTGTTTTAGGATCCTCAACTCATCATGCATGCATTTTTTCCTTAAACAACAATGCTTTTCCCTATTTTGATAAACAACAGCATACACAAGCTAAATGTAAATCCTATTCACAAATATCACATGATCCTGAATCAATTTATAGTGAAAATCCATGACATAAATGCTTGAGGGAGAACCTCTTAAAGATCTGCATAAATGAAATACCCATATGAAATTGAAATCCCTGACATTTTAGACTGGTTTGTGCATATTAATAAAGGCTGATTGAGAAGCCATGCCATATCCCCAAGATGAGTAGAAACGAACTTGCCAAAAATAACTTACCGCAGGTTCGACTTCCACAATTTCTGAAGTTGAGCCAGTTGTTTGTCCAGCAACCACTGTACCTTGAAGCAAACTTAATTCAGATTCCTTCTCACGCAGTGACTTCTCAAGAGCCTCTTCCTTGTGTCTCAGCTCATCCACTTTATTTTTTTCTAGCTGCAGCAAGGTATCCGTGTGTTGTGCCACAACCCGCAGATCTTCAATTTCAGAAACAACAGACATAATCTTCTTCTGAAGCAGTTCCTTGCAATCATCCACTTCACCATTTTTCTTGTCAACTGGGCTGTCCATTACTCCACCAGAGATCATGGAATCAAACCATGCAAGAAAATCGTGCAACTCTTTTGAGTATGTTCTATTACCCATTTGTGATGCAACAAGAGCATCATTCGTGCACCTAGTAACTTCATGCCTTAAGAAAGATATCTCACCATCTCGTTCAGTCAACTGAGCTTGAAGCTTCTCAACCTCACCCAGCAGACTTGCTGAGAACTGATGAAGTTCATCAAACTTACTTACAGTAATAGAAAGCTTTTTCAAAGTTTTTCCCCGAGCAACTTCAAGTTCGTCAATAGTCAGATTCTTTTCTTGAAGAACTTTTTCCAACTCTTCAGTCTTTTTTGCCATACTTTCCATCTGAATCTCTTCCTCATCAAGAGCTTGCATCAGGCCTTCAATTTCTAAATGGATAAAATCTTAAGTCAATTATTACTAGTTGATACAGTATACAAAATGGCAACTAATGTTATACACTCAAGCCCAAGCAACAAACCTTGATCTTTGGATGCTAGGAGATCTGTCAGTGATCTGAGCCTCTCTTGTAAGCCTGCTGAAAGCACCTGCGCATCTTGCACCTCATGTAGTCTCTGCTCAAGCAAATGATATTCTCCCTCCATCACCTTCAACTGCTCCTCTAGACCATGGATCACATCTTTTGAAGATTTGAGATCTGATGAATAGTGTGATGCTGCAGCTTCAGCTGCTTTAATTTGACTCACAAGTTCCATACAGATCTTATCCTTTTGAATGTCCTTCTCCTGAAGTAGGTTCTGCAAATTTGCTATTGTACTCTTCAACTCCTTTTCATTAGATTGCAGAGTACCTGCTTTGATGCAAGCAAACTCCTTAATGGATGAAAGAAGATTGTCTGCAACAGTCCTCACAAATTCTTCAGAGGAAAATTGAGACTGATCACCAGAAGAAAACATTCCCTGAGCATCCACCTTCATTTTCCAATCTTCAGCAGAAAGGTTTCTTCCAAAGCTAGATTTACTACTTTCAAGTTCCATAAGTGAAGTGGAAAATGCTTCACAAAGCAAGGCAAGATTTCTATGCAGTGCAGCAATTTCCACGTCCTTCTGTTTCTTGCTTAACTGGAAATGGCTATTCTCTCTCTCAAGCACTTCCAACAATTGCTTCTGTGAGATCAAGTCACAATTAACAGTGCCCAATACATCAGATAGGCTGCTAGTTTGCTCTTGCCATGAAATTAAATGCTTGTGCAAATCTTCCTTGAGGGCACCAATGCCGGTATGGAATTCTTGAAGGCAATGCTCAACAATATTACAGGCTTCAGTGGTACTATTATCACCAAATTCATCTGAAACTGGATCAACAGAAAAAATATTCTCCTGGAAAGTAGGTCCAAATTAGAGCAAAGAGAACAACATAGCACATAATAAGAACAATGACACACCAACAATACCACCAAAAATGTTCTGCAAGCGAAACTGGATGACTTCTACCTCATGCTGACGGCAAGAAGCACACAACTAGCTTTGAGCTATATTAAGAAAAGGTTTCTATTCAACAATCATGTAAAACTCAAAAGACAGATTTAGGGTTATAAATATCTCAGATTCCAATAAAAGCATAAATAGGGCCAATTGCACAGTGAAAAAGGGAATCTCAAAATCTATCTGCAAACTGCAGAAAAATTTTAGCTCAATGATAACAAGAACTCTCACACTACACCAGAAAATTCAGGAAAAACTAAGGCATTATATTATAAAAAAACTCCATTATATTGACTTGGATCCATCTTGAGAGCTATACATCACTACTCCATTCCATGTCCATGAAGTGCAGGAAGGTGCAATATTAAAACTAGGCTAAAAGAGCAATAAATATCAATATGCCCCAGATTAACCCCCTATATTCTAGAAAGAATTGACACAAACACTATACACCATCAGAAGACAAATGATAAGACAAACTTATTACCTTCTTTTCAACATTGCTGAAAATGCTGCCATGGGGAGAAAGAGAGATTGATGCAAGAACATCAGAAGCAACATTTTGTTTGAAACAAGAATCAATTGCAATCTGCAGCTTCTGCAGAGTTACCAGGTCCTCTGATAAAATATCACCAACTAAACTGCTAAAATCACAAAAGACATCCCTTAGCAGTTCAGCAGCAGATTTCAACACCATAAGCTGCAAAAATAGCTTCCTTCTTTCATCCAAATAGATAGCAGACAAATGTTCTGAACGTGAATTTGCCTCACTCTTGGCAGCCTCTGCTACATCCTTCTCCTGATAAAGCTTGTGAAGTTCATCTATTGCCTGAGCAATCTCCTCTTGCAGTCTATCATTTCTGTCTTGCACCTCATTCAATTCAGCTAAAAGCAGCTCTGCAGCTCTTTTAGATTTCTTTGATTCTTGCTCTAAAGAAGCCATGTGTGCATTATTCTCAACATAGAGCTTCCCTATCTGCCTCAATTTGTCTACTGGATCACCATAACTAACTTCAACACCCAAATTTATTTCATCTAGAGTGCTAAGAATGATTTCCAAATTATGTCCCTTTTCCTGCCAGAACTGCTCAGTTTCTGTCAAATGATTTCTTAAGAGCGAAAGCTCAGATTCCAGTGCTTCCACTCTCCTTGAATGAGAGGATAACTCCCTAACCTTGTTTTCATAATCTTTCAGGGCATTTTCCTTATGGTTGATGTCAGATTTCAGCCGATCCACTTCCATGTTCATCTCTTCAATGGTTTGTTTCAGGCTATCACGCTGTTGCACCAGTGATTTTCCTTTCCTGACTGCAATGTTTAGCTTTTCTCTTACAGATGCTGATTTCTGCTCCTCAAGATCAAGCAACCCTTGCAACTCCTCTATTCTTCGTTGAAATGCTTCAACTTCATGGACTACAGAATCATTCTTTTCCAAGAACATATCTCTCTCCTCCTTCACACGCATTAACTCGGACAATGTCTCCTCCAGTTCCTTCTTAAGGACTGGAACATCTGGATCTTCTGACATTCTTGATGCAGTGGAACTTGCATCAGTAATTCCATTGACATCCACATGAGCTGCATCCCCAACCAAGGATTTTTCTGTAATGGTAGCCATGTGCTTTGCAATGAGTTTTCTCAGTAATGCTTCCAGAACATCAATTCCAGATCCACTGGAATATAAGTCTTCAGAAACGGGATCAAGCAATACATCACTAATAACATCCTGCAGTCTCTTTATACCCAGTTCAATTTCTTGGATATTGCTCTCATTTTCAGTTTTTTCAGCCAGTTTATTTTGCAAACTCATAGCTTCTAACTGCAATCTTTCGTTTTCAGATTCAAATTTGTCTGCCTTTAAAGAAAGCTCCTCTTGCTCATGTCTCAACAACTCCAATTTTCTTGACAGTTCTTCTCTCTCACGTGCAAGCACCTGAAGGTCTTCCTCAAGGTTGGAAACCCTCCCACATGACTCTTCAAGATCAGCAGTGAGCAAACTGCAATAACTTTCAGTCTTATCAACCTTCTCTTGAAGAGAAATTTTATCACCATGAGCTTCCAATAGCATGCTGCCAAGCCACTCAATCTTTTCTTCTGGCTCTGCAGAACGCATGTGTGAAGGGACATCAATTCTGTCCAAAAGTTCTTCCCATCTCTGTATCAAATTGTTTCTTTCCATTAATGATTGCTCCAGCATTTCATTTTGCTCTGCCAAACCATAGAACTTGCTTTGCAGGTCATCATATTTTCTTCGCAAATCATCCCATGAATTTGAGCTTGGTTGCACCTCTTCTCTCCAGGCATCTGTAACAATTGCACCAGCATCTGAGTAAGAACCAACAACTGAGCCCTTCTGATCCCACTCGTTTGGAGGGGATGAGTTTCCAGCAACTGATCTTGCTAACCAATGAACCTTTTCAATTATGTCTTTCTCATGAAAATGCTCTGGCAGATTAAGATCTTCTAAAATTTCCTCTACTCTCTGAAGCAACGAATCTTTCAGAAGAAATGATTCCCTCAATGCAGTAGCTGAGTTGCGGATGTAAGAGAGTTCTGATTCCAAAGCTTCCACACGCTCCCCTGCCTCTGAATAGGTCCTAAGTTTTGTTTCAACCTCATGAAGTCTGGCCTCTTTCATCTGCAATTCCTGGGAACATTTTTCCAGTTCGCTAGATGTCTCCGCTAAAGATTGCTTAAGACTGTCACGTTGCACAATCAATCCTTTTCCCTTGGAAACTGCAATGCTTAGCTTCTCTCTAAGAGAAGAAACCCGCTGCTCAGATACTTCAAGTTCAGTCGATTTTTCATGTAGTTGAGAGCGAAGCAAGGCAAGATTCTCCTCTGCCAGGCTTAAGCTTTCCCTGAGAATAGTAATTTCATTCTCTGAGTGAGAAAAATTTGACTGATGCAAGGCCACTCTAGCATCAGTCAACTCCATCGCCTTAGATGTAACTGCTTCCCTGGACATTTGTAGCTGCTCATTGGCCTCTTGGCATTTTTGCACAAGGAAAGATACCAATGACTGCAAGAGAATATGTGGCTGTCCATTCCTATCAATCTCTGCCCCTTCCAGATTCACCATAGTTTGAACATCATCAATTAAATTGTGAATTGAATCTATACCAATGCAATTCGTATTCATTTCATGAATGCATTGCATTTTATCCCTCAGCTCGGACTGGAGCTGATTCAAATCAGACTCAAGTTCTGACCTCTCTCCCATAATATTTCCCAACTCTTCTACAAGGATATTGAAATTGCTTTCATCCAAGGGCTCATGAATTTCTTCATCTCTTATCCTTTTATCAGCTAACTCAGAGAAGCCTGAAGAAATCACAAGCCTTCTGAGTTTACTGAACATATTGCGCAGCATTGTGATAGTAGACTCATTCTTCCCCTGCAAAATAGACAGTTTCTCCTCTGTCATTCTGCAAGAGGTCATGACTACCTCCTTGTCCTTTTGGGTATCTCTGACTTCTTCTTGCAGACTCTCTATCATCCTGATAGCAGAGAAAATCGAGGCACAAACATTGGCATTTATATCTGACCCATTATTATTGTGATTATGAGGAATATAGCTATTAAGTTTCTCAACTGTTTCAGCAATCTCACTCATGACAACACTCTGCTCCAGCTGCAGCATTACTGCTGCTTGAGTCACCTCCATCTGCAAACTTTGCAATTGAGAATGAGACAAAGATGCCCATTCACTAAAGGTTTGCTGCAGTTGCTGCACTTGACAATCCAAATCCCTAACCCTAGACTCAGACTCTTTAAGCTTAGTAGAAAGCTCATTACTTTCTCTTCTAAGAGTGATAGCTTGCTGATTCAAGGCTTCACTCACAATCACAAGTTGACAGTTACTTAACTTCACATCAGAGATGCATTGCATTAAAACTTCACAAAATACCTCACACTCAATGGTTCTTCCTTCAAGGCAGTCATTGTCTTCCTTCAAGGATTCACAATAATCCCTCAGGTTTCTGATCAGGACATTGGCAGTCCGTCCTTCCTCTAGCTGCCAATTGAACAAGACAGCTGTATTCTCAACATCAAGAGCCAACTGTTTCAAAAGTGCTTCCAGATTTGCCATCAGCTCCCTTGACAATGTATATTGATCTGTAAGTGATTGGTCTGCTGTCATGATCCCTCCTTCTTCTTGCTCATCAATAGTAATCTTTGACTCGAATGCGTGAATCAATTTAGATACCCCAGCTGCACCCACTTTATCTCCTGATGTGCTTGATGGAGTTCTAAAGGAGTGAATCCCTTCAATTGCCTTCTCAAGCTTCTGCAGCATCTTCAGCATATCATCTGTTCTCCCCTTCAGCACAAAAAGTTCAGAGCAATTTTCAGGCAGCTCAACCAAAGCTCCCTTATCCAAGAAAACCACTGATCCTTTTTCCTTTACAGGGGAGAAGTCATAATCTTTCTTGTGAGCAATGTGCCCAGAATAAGTTACATCTTCTTTGCCTTGCCCACTAATTTCCAAAGCATCCTGATGATTCCTCTGACCTCCAGGGGAAGACTCTATCTCAGTAGTCTTATTCAATGTCTCTAAAGTGCTTCTAAGAGAGAGATTTTCTTGAAAAAGCTGTTCCAGGTGTATCACTTTTTCTTTCAGCTGCTCCTCAAGCAACGAATACTCTTCATCTTTTGATGACAACTGCTTTTCAAGAAGGAGAAGTTTCTCTAACAACCCATCATGCTCGTGTACAAGAAAGTCCTTCTCTTCTCTTGTCTTTTTTCCATCTTCAGCCATCACGCTAAGGGTCCTATTCAGGTTTTCAACTTCAACTTGTAAATCTACAGCTAATCCCGTAGATATGGCTAACTCACTAGATATTCCATCAACTTTGTGAACAAGACGTCCCTTCTCTTCAGTTGCAGTATTGAAACTTTCAGTTAAAGCTAGAACTTCCCTATTTAGACCTTCTATAAGCATATTACTTTCCACTAACTGAGCAGACAGCTTTTCATTTTCATGAACTGCATGCTCTTTTGATTCTTCATTTTTTTTTCTCTCTTCAGTCAATGAGGTAACTGCTGAATTCAGTTCTTCATTTCGCAACTGAAGGGCTTCAACTGATCCCTTGGATGCAGCTAATTCCTGTGCCTGACTCGCCAACTTCTCTGTTGACATTTCAAGGCTGGCCTGCAGTTCATGCAACCTTGCAAAAAGTGATTCAATTTCCACTTTTGCAGTATGTACTTCATCTTGAAGTTCTTCTCGCCCACTGACAGCAGCCTGGAGATCACATCTGCATTGTAAAAGCTCCTCCCTGAGACTTTCATTCTTCACATAAACAACTGCAAGTGAACTGTTGATCCTAGATACCTCATCAACCAACAGGTTCTGCTGATGCTTGAATTTTATCTGCATTTCTGAATGTTCCTTGAGTTGTAGATTAAATATTTCATTTGTGAGATTTGCCAAAAAAAGATCATCTTCAAGCTTTTCCAATACCACTTGGGAGATGCTCTCTTGAACAGGAGATTTGCCGTTTCCTTCCAAGTCAGCACCAGAAACCAATCCCCTAGCCTTGAGCAGCAAATCAAAATCATCTATACTGAGCCCCTTTATTGCCTCCATAAGATATGGGAGGCCAATAGTATTAGTGTTGGTTGAAGAGGCCATGGTCAACTCTGATTGACACCTAGTTTTAGTATCCAAGGGACCTTCGCAGCTTTTATCTTCAAATACCAAAGATTGCTGCAATAAACCAGGCAGTCCCAGATCCACATAAGCCTTTCTGCCCTTCATGACAACATCAGCACCTTCATCCTTCAAGCTAGCATATTTACCAGATACTTGCTCTGATAAATTTGTATCAATGATGTCTCCTTGGACTGGCTCTACTTCATTGACAACATCAGATGTAAACCCTGGCCTATCTCCTTGAAGCTCTGGCATTGCACTCCTATTCAGATGATCTGAACCCAAACCATCAGCTTCCTGCATTGCCCCTACCCAGCAACAAATGAGAATTTAATTATACATCAAATCCCTAATTAAGTTCATAACTTCTCTCTTGATGATAGCAACAGAAATTATATATTAAAAAATTGCACTTTTCTAATAATAAAGTAACAGATAGCGAGACAAACAAAACATACATTTGTTACCTGAGCTCCCCCCAGCTGATATGACATCCCATCGAATACCTGCTCACTTGATACAAGAGGATCCTTATCTTCTTCCCTATTCATATTCTCCAGGCTGCCCAGAGCAGCCATCTCTTGAAGGGCATTTACAACACCTGAAAGAGGTATACAATCAGCTACAAGAATTTGTTAGCAAAACCTAACTTTAATCCATATCATTTCTTCAATACCTGAAGGGGAAGGACTAGTATCCTCAGCCAGGACAATTCCCACGTTTTGTCCTTCTGACATTGTCGAGATATCAGCAACAGGATCATTATCTCCACTCAAAACCGCTTCAGGTTTATCTCCAATCGGATCTATTTCAGGCACCTTAGCAACTATTGTAGATTCACTATTGATCCCAGGTGATGCAGCAACTACTTTCGATTCACCATCGATTATAGGCAGCCCCATGAACACCATTGATTCACTATTGCTTGCAGGCAGCTCAGCAACTGTTGCTGATTCACCATCAACTGGAGATGGCTTCCCAACTGCTGTTAATTCGCCATCAACTGGAGACAGCTCAGCAGTTGCTGCTGATCCACCATCAATTGTGGCTGGCTCAGTTACTGTGATTAATTCACCTTCAATTGCAGGGGACTCAGTGACTGTCCTTGATTCACTGTTGATTGCTGACGACTCAGCAACTGTCCTTGATTCACCACCAATTACAGATGGCTCAGCAATTATCTTTGATTCATCATCGTTGATTGCTGATGACTTAGCAACTGTAGTTAATTCACAATCCATTGCAGGAAACTCAGCAGCTGCGCTTAATTTGCCTTCTCTTAAGGAAACTGGAATTGAATCTGGAGCAGCAGTAGACACTGCTTGATCTTCAGATTCGTGTGGTAGTGATACCACTGAAGAGTCCCCAAGAGAATCAGGTCGTGGCTGATCAGCATCAATTTCCACAGCATTCACGGATGCCATAGACTGAGAAGCAACAACCTTAGCATCAATATCTGCCTCAGGTTGCTCAGGCTTGCCGTGCTTTTTTGAGGATTTCCTATGGCTGCTGCTGCCCTTGCTATCCTTCTTCTGGCGAAATTGTTGAAGCTGATAAAAAGCACATAAAGTAATGACAATAAGCTGGCAATCTCATTCTTCACCTAAGAGAAAAAGAACTAAAACGTAAATACTAAAACATCAACAACAGGAAACACTACAAGACCAAAATCGATTTTGTAATTTTTCACATAATAAAAACAGAATTTCACTATTGTAGCTCTTACTAAGAATCCTTTGGCATATTCAGAACATAATGAATCTCATTAACACTAGCACTCAACTTGAATAACAATATACGGACCTTTTTTCGGCCAGCGGCAAGTAGATCACTCCTGTTCGTACTCTTATCCATCCGACCGATACCGTGTTTTGAACCCACAACGATATAATCAAATCACCTTCAGCACGGCTCAGTCACCATTAAATCCTATCTCCTAATCAAATGAAAATTCCAAACACATTACAATCACATGGATCCCTAGTTAAATCCTAGGATTGATTGCACGAGTCAAAAAGCTCGATAGTATAGCTAACGAATACCAAATGGCAAACTATGCAACGGTTGCGAATGACATGACAATTTTCAATGCAACAAGTTCATGATCCAATACGAAAAAGGAGAAATCAGAGATACGAAGGGAGCAAGAAAACAAAAAATAGCATATAACACATGTTAAGAAGAATAGTAAGTGATATGAAACCCTAGAAATTAGAAGGAGACGTAAAATGCAAACCTATAAATGGTTGGATCTGATAAAGACAGTGAGAAGTTTTGTTGTTGTAGCGTAGATTCATAATAAGGTGGTCAATCGTTTTCTGCAATACTTATGCTTGTTTGGTTTTTTGTTGCGTAATGAATATATTTTCTTAGATCTAAAGCTTGGTGGTGTCAGTTTTTGGACTTTTTAGTATGATTTTTGTTTTCTGATTTCTAAAGGACGGTTATTTCTCTCTGTAGCCTGCAATCCTGCACACCGCGCGGAAGATTAATTAATTAATTAATCCATTTCTTTTGTTGTTTTCGTCACTCTTGCAACTGTTACAAGTTATTTATGATTTTTTTTTATAATAAATTATTTAATCATGGAGAGAATAACGAAAATATTCTTTTAAAAATGTAAAATACTTAATTATGCGATCAAATCATTAGATATTTAATTTTTCACTATCTAAGCTTTCTCCTTGGAGGTGAAAGAGATCAAAAAAGTTGTTATATAGGTGTTATATGTATATAGCACTACAAGTGGTTTAAGAGGAATTGACATGATTACTATCTAATGAATGATTAGAAGAGCAGTAGCAAAAAGGAAAAATAGACAATTTTAATAAATTCCTACCATAATGAAATAAATGAAGGAGTTTATAGTATCAAACAGTATAATTAATGACGGATTGTTTTGTGTTCTTCAAATAATTGATTATTAATATCAAATTATTATGATCGAATGAAGGGGACCTTAAGTATTTATAAAAGTTTATTATTGATGTCATTCATCATATCTCATTAACGATTAATGGTTGATATTAATCTCTTTGTCAATGGATATCTAGATGAGCTCTCTTTTGAACTCAAGCTAAGTAGAGGCCTTCTTTAGTGTATGAGGCAATTAAGTAAAGTTAATATTGAACAATCCGATATAAGGAGTCTTACTTTAAACCCACCATACTAATTATCTTTAATCATCCCTCAACTTTAAATTATTGGGCCTTGTCCATTAACCCAAATAATCAAATCCAATCAATTACTAAGCTTAAGGCTTAAAACCAATTTCAGCCCTTCTTAAGTCTAAAATTTTAAAAAATTTAAATCTTTTAAACTTTGACTCATAAAAGCACCCTTTCCCTAAATAGGAATCACTCGACAAAAAGGATTAAGAGCTAAACTTTTTAGGAAAATTAATTTTGGAGTCACCATCAACAAAAATTGAAAAAATGAAAATGAAAATGAAAATTAGTTTGATGATCTTGTTATAATTGCCGAAAATAAAAAACGAAGACAATCTTTTAATACCGATAATGGTTACCAAATAAAACTTCCTATATATAGACCCAGGTGTAATAAAATGTATTTAAGTTGAGTTAATATAAAACGCATCCAGGTAAGGGAAAGTTTTTAATTTATAAATCTTAGTGTAATTTCAAATTTATTTTAAATTTTATCTTCAGAATAAATATCTAAATTAAAGTTTCGATAATATTTTCCATAACTCTTATTATATATAAGCATAAAATAAAATAATTTTATTTTACAAATAAAATATATATTTTTATTATACACTATATCTTTATATATTTTAATCCTTATCATATTTTCTTAATATTCTTTATTCTTTTATTTTCATTTTAATTATATTTTATTTTTCCCAAATTTACTTGAATACACAAGCTAAATTCTATAATAACCTAAAATATTTTTAACCTTAACTTAAACCCTATTATAATATTCTCCGCCACAATCCTCTTTCTATTTCTCTCTCGACTCATTTTTCTTTCTCAGGCCAAATCTCTCTCTCACTCTCTTTCTATCCTCGTCCCATCTCTCTTCTTCCTCCCTCTCTCAATCTCTCATCTTTTCCTGTACAGACCCCATACCCTTATTTCCCCTCTCTCTCTCTCTCTCATGCCATCTTTTTTTTTTTTTTTTTTCCCAAACTCTCTTTCTCTCGCTGCTTCAATTCATTTTGCCGGACAACTTTTCGTAATTATATTACACATATTCCAAGCTTATTCTTGTAAAATTATTTATTATTAATTATTTTGAGTATTGTTAAATAAAGTATAATTTTCGATTTATTTATTTTTAATAGGTTATCTATCTAGCAATGATTCTGTATTCATTGGGTACTTTTGTTTTGGCCATATTATGATAGTCAACTTAATCACATTTTCAGCGTATTATATAATTATTTTTATTTTTATTTTTTTATTATTGTAAAAAGTAAGTTTTTTGCTAGTAATAAATTTATATTATAAATTGATTTATTTGCTATATTTTACTATTATTTTATATTAAAGTTGCTATTATTAAATTTTTTCATGTATTGAATTATTATATATATGTGTAAATATGGAGTTAGGTTACTATTTTCTATTAAATGTGAAGTTACATTGATACTTGTATCATGTATGTACGATTTCAATTATTGATTTGGCTTACGATAATTTTATTCCCTTACGATTATGCCTTATAATTATTATTAATGACATTGTTATTTAATTATTTATATTACGTTTCTTATTATAATTATGTAGTATATGATATTAATTATATAGTATGTTCATTTCTGATTCCAATTAATAATATGTCTTTATGTATTTTTATGACCTTTGGTATTACTTACTAATACACATATTCTTTATTTATTTTAGTTAGTAAGCCTATATTTTAATATCCTCATTATATATTTACTTTATATTTCCCTTATATATTGTACCCTTGTGATGTGAGTAATTAAATAATATTATATATAAACAAGTTAACTTTTCACTTTGTCATATTATATATTTATATTATTTCCAATTCTTATCTTTAACTAATGAATTGATTCAACTAATTTTATCTGAAACCTTTAAATTGATAAGTTTAAATATTGTCAAGTAATAGATAAATAAGTTTACAAGTAACTTTAGGTAGAACTTATTACCAAATATCTAAGGGTTAACATATGTGTTTATTTTCAAATAAATTTGTACTAGTTATTGGGTTCTATGGCATTACAAATCGAGTTACAGAAGAATAGCCAATAGTTGCTATCTTGCTTTAGACAAGAGAAGAAGATGATCAAGTGATGAATGTGTCATGAATAAACCTACTCTTAGTAAGTGCCAAACCCAGGACTTATGCTTTTTCCTTAGTACCTTATTTGTAGGGCTGGTGGCTCATATCTTTTATGTTTTGCAAACAACTTATATTTAGTCATACATGATTTGGATTAGTTTTATTATTATAGAATCGGTCCATACCTGAATTGAACTCCAAACATGTTTCTTAAGGCAATCTTGGTATACATATTTTAAGTGGGGTTAATTCGATAATTTTCGAGCTTTAGTTCTTCTAAATCCTATTTATATTCAACTTGATTTTATCATTTCCCAATTTGCTCAAATTGTTTTGAAATTGTTTTCTTTACAAATAATTAAGCTAGGTACAAATCAAATTATAAAAAAGCTGAAATTTTCCTTTAAAAACTCATTATTTGTCAAATTGGATATATGTATTATGACTAAAAGTCCTAGGAAATTGAATTGAACCACATCCTTAATTTTCTTGGGGTAATTTATTATTTTATTTTATAAAGCCAAAATAGGGCATCTATAACTGTAGGTGGTCATCGAGTTGAACCGGTTCAAAATTCATAGGCCAACAATGGAGTGAACTGAACCTAGTTCCTAAAGGTATGGCTTCATGTTGATTTAGCTAAACCAGTGGTTTGAGGGACCCCTTGACTACCACTACCCCTCGCTCCTCCTTTTTTTTTTTTTGGTTTTCTACGTGTCCCTCAATTAATATAAATAATTTGAGGCCTATTCATCAATTACTTTTTTTTTACAACTAATTGTAAAACTTTATGTAGATATGTAGTGATGTGTGAATTGAAAATTATTCTTGATTCAATTTTTTTTTTCTATTCCGAAATTACAAGGTAAGAAGATCTCTTATTTGAATCTCAAAATACATTATCAAAATAGAAAGAAATAAATCATAACATAATTATGAATTGTAATTTATAATTATACATCACATAATATTATTTCTCAGATCGAAGTACAGTTACCGAATGAAAATACAAATTACAATGCCATCCATAATAATACAGAAAAGCCATTTCATACTTAAAGAAATTAGGGATAGTAAAGGAATTTTTTTTTTTAATTTTTAAGGTTGCTTAAAAAATGTCTATGTATCCACTAATCAAAATTAGATCACTATAATTCAATATATTTTTTAAGAAAACCTTTATTGTGTTGGTCAAATTTAAATTAGGTAAAAAATGCCAAGTATACGTGATTATGCATTTATATTTTTTCAAGAAAAATAACTTTTGTCATTGTTAATTTGAAAAGTCTAAGAGTGAATTACTAATTCGAAAAAAACCATAACATTTCATTTCTTTTTTGTAATTACAAAAATAATTTTACTAGATGACAAAATATTTTTAAATGACAAAAAAAAAGGGTTACTTGATCTCACCTTACTTTGGTGTGTGCTTAAGAGTGGAACCCATGATTGAGCTTAGGCTTCTACCAATCTGTTCCAGTTGTTAAAGCATTTATCCTTTTCGCTTGACGTACTAAATTACTTTTATTCTTATAAAGGGCTGAAAATTTCTATATTAGTTATGGGTTAAGCCTATTATTTATTTAGGCTTAACTCCTTCAGCTAGGTAACAGGGCTCAAGGAGTCTGGTCCATTTATTAAGATGATTTAAAAAGATTTGGCTTGATGGATTTAGAACAAGGATTGTTGGACTGTTCTATTCACATCAAATCTTTCTCAAGCAGACTCATGTACTAAGGAAGGTCGTTGACCTTAGATGAATGCCATCTTACCCAAAGCTTATAAATACTTAGCATTTTCTCCTCATTTGAAACTCTTAGAGAGAATAGAGATACAATAGCTCTATGCAAAATTTCTGCTCTTTAAGATCAAATAAGCAATTCAAGCAAAAAATCAATCTCATTTCCTCAAGCTACAAGGTAAATGCTTAAGGTCTTCTAAAGCTGCCTTATTTGTCACTTATACATTTGAGACACTGAGATTGTCTGTTCTTCTTCCTTACTTCGTTTGTACTTAATAATCGCTTCAGGTAGCAATGTCACTTCACTTTTTTGAAGCTACTTGTTGATAAGGATCAAAGAAATAGTAAAAAATCTCAAAATAGGGTGAAAATGGGTCGAATAGGTTTGACGGACAGGAAATGAGATGGTTAGTTTTGATAGTGAATGTAAACAGATATCATGTACTAAGACACTAACACGATCAAGAGTTTGAGATTAAAATAGGGTTCGATACAGCTTATGAATACTAAATGTTGCTCGGGATTTAAATGAAGATTAGATATAATTTACTGACTGATTCAAATGAAGGGGTTCACCACAATCTCAAGGTCAAGATCGATAAGAATACTGGAGAGATTAAAGAGCGTAATCTATACTCAATAATCTTGTAAATGCTAACTTAAGAGTAGCCTTGCTGAAAAAAAAAGGAAAAAATTCCAATAGCAGGAATTTACTTTTCTATCTAATTTCGTATATCGACTTCTATGTATGTATATCTATCTGATGTTTACAAATGTTGCTATTTATAATGTTTACAAAAGTCCTAAACTTTAGTGGCAAAACTATAAATAATGTACAAGGCCTTAAACCCTAAAATTGGGCTCATAAATAAAATAAAGGAAAACATGCACAAAAATATAAAACTGTGCATTTTATAGAAAAGTCATTATGCAGTCACTCGACATGTCTTGGAAAGAGTAATATTCAAATCAGGCGAGGTCGACAGTTAGATGTACCAGTTCAGGAAGGAGTCCTAAAAGTCTTGCATGGGTTAGTCGAGACACTAAAAAAGTTGACCCACAATTGCCAAGTACTAGAATCAGTCGACACGAGTCTCTCAATGCTTTGACGAGTGGTTCTTTAGTCTCAAGTATTCGGTCTTATATTATCTTGGCTTCTCGACAAATGACAAACTTGTTGCCGAGTAGCTCCTTTCCTTCCCTTCGGCCTTCTGTCATTTACTCGGCCTTAGTGAAAGATGTTCGACCTCGGCCTTGAACCTTTCATCCTCGAGTTAGAACAGGTCAACATCTTCTTCTAGAGGATCGTCGTCAACTTTGGACAGGTCAGCTTCGGCTTAGACGTAGTCAAAGGCTGATTTCCATCATTACCTTGGCTTTGAAAGGAAGTTTTCCTCAGCGTTAAGCTCAAGCCGGGATGCCGAATAAGCACTTTCTCCCTTTTCATTTTACCATATGTGTCGAGTGTCTCTGGATTTCCTCAATGCTCATTGGGGTTAAGAGATGGCTCTTCCTACCCTTCTAAATAGTATAAGTGTTAAGGAATCCATCATAGATCACTTTCCAATCAAATTCCCATAGTCGGCCAAGAAATAGATTCATGGCATTCATAGGCACTACGTTGAAGTCAATCTCATCCTTATATGGCC
This sequence comes from Lumnitzera racemosa, assembly GCA_024138005.1. Taxonomy (NCBI): domain Eukaryota; kingdom Viridiplantae; phylum Streptophyta; class Magnoliopsida; order Myrtales; family Combretaceae; genus Lumnitzera; species Lumnitzera racemosa. Next base: position 43,767,552 of record JAMXBC010000007.1, read on the forward strand.
CTGTTTTGAATGTGATTTGCACTCTTTTGGCAATCTCACATCTCATCATCAAGGTCTCAAACTCCTATAAATATTTTTCAACAGTATTTTGACCTTGTCTCAGGTGTTAAAATGCATGGAGTATCTCTTGCTTAAAGTAGGTTGGCACAAAATGCTGATGATTTAACAATAGTTTCATGAGCCTCCAAGTTCTAATTAGCTCTTCTCCTTTAGCATCTCACTTGGTAACCAACTTATCCCACCAAAGGCTTGCATACTCGATAAAGGATAATGATGCTAGCTTAACCTTTATTCGGTCATCACACTCATATCACTCGAACAACTTCTTGACTTGGGGAACCCAATCAAGGAATTCTTCAAGTCAATTACTTCTACTGAAGTTCGATAGTTTTAGCTTTACATTATTAAGTCCTCGACCAAGTACTCGGGCTTCATCCCTTGCATTCTGAGCTGGTCGATTCACCTTGGATTAGCCACTTCTGTTAAAGCCTTACTTGGCCATGTCTCCTCTCGGCATCGGCTCTCTTCTCTAGGCTCCTTGATTTGTTTTGGAGTCAATATTACTTTCATTTCTTCTTCTCGGCTCGGGTCTATTTTCTCTCCTTCTTGGCTCAGTAGTTCTTCTCTACTGTCGATCATCATAATCAAATTCATTAGAACCACTTCCACTTGTAAGTGCTCTCTCCCTTCTTTCCTTTCAGCCATCCCTTCTGTAGCCTTTGACTAATCTAGTGAGTTCTTGGATAGAGTCTGTAAGATTCTAAATTTGATATTCTAAATTGTCAACACATAGCCTCAAGCTTCCATGAGGACTATCACCAGTATTGTTGATATTATCCTCTAACATTCTTGTCCGTACAGTAATTTTCCAGAAAATCGAACAAACAACAAAACACAATTACAGTAACCCAGAAACAACCACTACTCAACTTCTATAGCTACCACTATTAACAAATAACTACTACAAACAACACACTACACTACAGAACAATGATTAACAGGGAGGTATAAACCACGAATCAAACTTTAAAGATCACTAACATACGTGTCTCCCCAAAGCTTTGTTATCAAGATAATACAGATCAAAGGAATAGTAGTGGATCTCGAAATAGGGCCAGAATGGGTTTGATGAACAGGAAATGAGATGGTTGGTTTCGACAGTAAATGTGAATGGATATCATGCACCAAGATATAAACGCAATTAAGGGTTTGAGTTTGAAATAGGGTTTGATATAACTCATGAATACTAAATGTTTGCTCGAGATTCAAATGAAGGTTATATGCAACTTACTAACTGGTTCAAATAAAGGGGTTTACCACAATCTCGAGGTCAAAATCGATAAGAATGCGAGGGAGATTAAAGAGCTTAATCTATACTCGATAATCCGACAAATGCTAACTCAAGAGTAACCTACTAAAAAAAAGGAAAAGATTCTAATCATAGGAATTTATTTTTCTATCTGATTACATATATCAACGTCTATATATGTATATCTATTAGATATTACTATTTATAGTAAGTCTTAAACACTAATGGCAAAACTGTAAATAATGTATAAGTCTTAAACCCTAAAAAATCAGGCCCATAAATAAAATAAAGGAAAACATGCACAAGAATACAAAGTTGTGCATTTTATGGAGAAGTTGGCATGTCATAGAAAGAGTAGTATCTAAACCGAATGGGGTCGACAATTAGATGTACAAGTTCGGGAAGGAGTCCTAAAAGTCTCACATAGCTTCACCAAGACATTAGAGAGGTCGAGCTACGATTTCTGAATGTTAGAATTAGTCGGTACGAGTCTCTCAATGCTTTGTCGAATGGTTTATTGGTCTTAAGTACTCAGCCTTATAATATCTCAAACCTTACATCTACGTTTTGGCAACTCCATTAGGAAGAATGATTACAAAGGCATGGCACCTCCTAGGAAGAGAACATTTGGTACGTTTAATACCATATCCTAAAAGCTCGATGCTAATGTTGAGTTTACTGAACAGAATCTACTCCTACCATAAAAAATATAAGCCAAGACCATTTAATCCCTAAAGCTCCTTTAGATCCCATATAAATAATGTGAGCAATGCAGGAAGCCACAAAGGCTTTAAGTCAGTTTATGGCAATGTTTCAACCTATCCTCACTGGGATAGCTGCTACTATTGTTGTACAATAAGGTATGGTTTTGCCAAATCCTGTAGTTTCTACATAACTAGGCCCCATTACCTCAATTAACCAACTAAGCTTCCTACTATTGAGAAAGATCTCCATCAAAGAGGCGCTAATGAAATCCCTCCACCAAAACCTGTACAACAACTAACCTTTGCAACAAAGAATGTAAGAGTCTAGTTAGGCGATTCTTCATCCTCATACGTACTTACTCCTCCATCCAATCTTCCAATCCTAAACTTAGGTAGATCAACTTCTCATCCCAATGTTGCTCTTGCTCCATTACCTGCGTCCACAGCTTCTGTTCTAAGGACTTCCTTTATAATAAGGGAAGACTTAGATGTTTTAGTATGCCTAAGAGGTTAGTTATCACTAGGACTTATTGTGGCAAATCTAACTAAAATGGGTCATCCGAAATATCGAAGAAAATTAGAGGGAAATGGTCTACAAATGAACAAAAGTAGTTGACATGAAGCTGCTTGAAAGATTTGACTCACCAACAAACGCAACACGACTTGATACCCCACTTAATATGATGCATAAGTTGATGTCAAAGTCTACCTGCCATTAATCTTGAGCTACTTGGCAAAATTAGATAAGAGTGTATGACAGATGGATTGGAGAGGGTGTCTCACAAGAATAGAATATTCAGTATTAAAATGTAAGTTATCTCCGGCTTACAAGAGAAAGGCACTATTTATAATAAGTCTTTAGGGCAACATTACAAATAAAAAAATTACAAGAAAGCATATACAAAAAGGGGATTCCTAATACATACAACAAAAGGGTAAAAAGGATAAAAGACAAAAGACAAAAATGGAAAAGTGAAATAATGTCAAACAGGGTGGACAGGTAGCAGTATAACATTAGTCCCGTATGAATATTCTATGAGCATAACAGGCAAGAGGGATCAAGATGTTGCTGCAATAAACGAGAGAGATGATAGCATGCCGAGAGAAAACTATTCGATCGATAAGTAAGTCTCTCATCATTTGGCAAAAACCTCTCAATAGTTGTTGGTCGGATTACTCAATACAAGGTCTTCGATAAAAAATGGTCGACATTATCACTACTGAGAGCATAGATCATAATATGACAATGTGGGGAGCTTAAGGAGTTTAGCCACCTTCCTTTAGTGTAAATTTTCTCGTCATTAGCAAGTTATCGAAAGAGAATTCTTTGGGTAAGGGATTGCAGTCCTTAGAGCTGCACGCGAGTAATGGGACCGCTGGTTAGCAGTTTATCATGTTTATATGAGGGAAATATAAGCTAAGTCGTCTATGGGAATATAGGAGATGAAACTCCCATATCATCAACGCATTGTAATGAAGCCATATCCTAAGGACTATTTAAGTCCTAAATTCATGCCTTTCAATGGCAAAAAGGGAAATATGAAGGAACACCTGTTAAAGTATATTAAAACCTTAGAGCCTTATAGGCTTGATGATGACCTAAAGCTTAGAGAATTCTCTAAATCATTAATAAAGAAGGCACATACCCGATATGTCAACCTCCCTTCAAGATTGATTGATTCATGGGAACTATATGCAAGCTCTTCCTAAAGAAATTCTTCTTTACTTGGGGATGGGTTACAATTACAATATGGGAAGAATGTAACAAAACTTGAAGGAAGATTTGATGAATTACATAGAGTGCTTTAGAGAATGTACCTTGAACATCTAAGATGTGTAAGACGAAAAGGAATTGGTGAAGATTTGCATTTAAGGAATGATCACTAAATATGCCGTCTACCTAGAAAACCTTAATTTATGTTCTTTCTCCACATTTGTCGAGACTACGAGGAGAATTAACAATTCCATTGTACAATAATAGATAGAAGGTGGGTGACTCAAGAAACGAACATCATGAGTTAGCTTAGCCTAAAGAGAAACTTCTAGAGATAACAAGAAGTCGAAGAATGATAACTTACGAAGCTCTACATTAGCTATATAATTCTCATGCCCGATGGCTAAGGTATATGCTGCACTTAACCAATGGTTACAGGATGGAACATGAATCTCCTAAAGGTAGACCGTTTGCCAGTTATAAATGAAAAGAATGACCCAGAGTTCTATAGATATCACAGGACTATTGGTCATCCAACTAAAGAGTGTTGGACATTAAAGAAGGTATTTAATGATAAGGTCCGTAATGGGGAACTTGTTATAGAGAATAATAATATACGCAGCAATCTGCTCCTAGCACATAACATCTAAAGGGGTGCTACAAATGCTGTAAGTTATGATTCGAGATAAGAAGAAGGAGAAGTGCCACAAGTTAAGGTACATGAAGAGAAGGAAGCAGTAATAAAAACCAACCAAAGCATATACCATCAACGGCTATCGCCCTAATGAAGACCTCCAACTTTAGGAAGTTCATTAATTTACTAAGATTTCATGAAGATGCACGATGTAACAGCAACTACATTTAGCTAGATTTTTGAGAGATAATATGGGGACTACAATGCAGCATAGTTAGTACGAAGGATGGCCAATGTATATGAGAATGCGATACTCTTTACAGACGTAGACATTTGTGCAAAGAACCCTAATTATAGACGTCCTCTTTACGTAGAGAGTATGCTTAACGAGCATCCTATTAAGAGGACATTCATAGACAATGGCTTTTCCATAAACATTAAGCTAATGTCTACATTCATGGTTGCAAAGATAGACAATCGATAGTTGGTGAAGCAATCTATTGCAGTAAACAGCTTTACTAAAACAACTACAAATACAATAAGGTATGTTAATGTAGACTTTAAGGTTGGACCCATACAGGTGTAAGATCCATATCAAGTATTCGAGGTTTAGTTTGTAGAATTTAGAGCGATTGAACAAATCGTTCGATCCAACCTAAGTTTTATGATAAAGTTAGAAATATTAGTAAAGTGATTTCGTAAGTTTGGATTTAGGAAAATAAAGAATAAAATAATTAATTATTATAATATTAAATTATATGTAAAATTTTTGTTATATATCGAAAACGCATAAAATGAGTTTCGATAACTAACGAATTGATAGAAATAAATTATATGTACACTAAAAATCATAAAATAACTTAAATAATATTTAGGAGTATTTATTTATAACATATATGTATTTACATATAGGTAAAAATAAGCAAAATTATTTAAATACGTGAAATATGCTAAAATAATGTTAATTAATTAAAGAAAATGCATGAATAATTAAAGAAAAATCAAGAAAATTATGGGAAAATATGGAATTATCTAGAATTGAGGCATAGTAGCTTGGATTGAATAAATAAAAGCAACTAATTAAATTAAGACAAACAAAAAGCAAATTGGAAGAGGATAAAAGAGAAATGTCAAGTAAAAATTAGAAGAAAAATATCAAACCAACCTTATAAATTTCAAAAATCACTCTCACTCCTCATTTTGGACAGTTAGGAATTAGAAAAAAATTAGAGAGAGGAGAATAAAGAGGAGAAACTAAATTTATAAAAATTTAGAAAATTATAGTACAAATAGGGCATATAAGGAGATTCCCAACCCAACGGCAACCTGGGAGTAAGCGGCCACCACCACCACAAGATGGTGATAGCACTTAGACCAACCAACAATGTTGTGGTATCCAACAATAGTCAGAGCCACCAACTCCAATGAATCTAATCTTCCTTTTAGATTTTCATATTTTGTTAAAAATACTAAATATACTTAGAAAACTGTTAAATTTGGTATTCAAAAATTTTTAAGTACGTAGATTTAAGGAAAAGTTTTATTTTGATGATTTTGTGTCTAAATTATACTGTCCTTAAGAAACTACAAATTCAAGCTTTGTTTGAATTAGAAATAAATAACCTCAAGAGCGTAGTTTTAGGCTTAAAAATTTTGTATAGACTACTTAGGGCTTATAGAGCAGTATTATGAAGCCCTTTTCCAAAAATGAATTTTCAAAATTTTTAGACCTTAAAATTATGCATAAAATTGATAATTCGGGGCTTATTAAGTAATTAAATAGGTAATTATTGATTTAATATATAATTATATATTTTAGGATGTTAAAATCTGATGGAGTATACTATTTGTAGCAATTAGGGTGTTAGATGTAATTATTAGGGAATTATGTAGTATATATGTAATAGGAAAAAATGGTATATTTTAAGCTAATTATGTAATTTAGGGCAATTAATTAAAAATTCTGATTTGGGATGAATCTATGTATTTTGAGATGTTAATTAATGTTTGTAGACACTCAATTTTTTCTCCCTTTATTTTATTTTATTTCCTTAATAGGTCCTAAATTAGGAAAAACACAAAAAATAGAAAAGTAAGAAGAACCTAAAAATAAGAATTTTAGAAAATACAAAATAAATGCAAAAACACGAAAGAGCACAAAAAATAATAAATTTGAAAAAAATGTCAAAAAATAGGAAATCTAGAAAAAAAAAACCCTAAAAATGATAAATTTAAAAAATAAAAAAATTTTTTTGAAAAAATTTAGAAAAATAAAAAATTTTAAAAAAAGAAGAAGAAAATTTTAGAAAATAACATTTTATTAAAGTAAATTTTTTTTCTTTTGAAGTAAGTTTAAAAGTTAAGCCGTTAAACTTAGGCTTAGATTTAAATCAGACTTAGATTTAAATCTAGCTTAGGTTATCCTAGTCCATATGTATAATTTAATTATACATATGAATAGGATACAAGCCAACGATCTAACGGATGAACACTTAGCCTTGGTATTGTGTATGAGCATGAGGTTAGGGTTTTAAATCTTAGTGGAGGCATACATAGTTTTTTTTTCATTTTTTATCACATTAGGGATTACTACGTATCAGGATTTGATTGCACCATGTGTCCTAACACGTGGCATCATTAGATTAGATAACATGCTGATGTGGTGCCATGTGTCACATGGTGACATGTAGCAAGCTAGGATTAGTTGGGTTGGCTATTGTGGTGTCACGTTGGTGCCATATCAGCACTTCGCTCCTCTTTCTCTTAGTTTTTCTCATTTTCTCCATATTTTCCTCCTCTTTCTCAGTTAAGAACAACTTAACTTCTTCACTTTGGAGCTAATTTTGCACAGATTTCACATGCATACGTGCAATTCCTTGCTTTGATTATGTTTACTACGTAGCATACTTCAAATTGAACCCAATAACGTCTCTAAATTCAGTCAATAGAGCATTTTAATCAAGCTTCAAAATTAAAAAAAAAACCTAGATTTTCGAACATTTTCATTCAAGTCTAATTTGTAATTTCCTCGTTTGTTTGGTGAATCCATGTATAAATAGAGGGCTTATGAGCATACACAGCTACAGAAAATCACTCATGAGCTACAGAATCAATCTACAAGCCCCTTCTCTCTCATTAGAATCTCTCTCTCTCTCTCTCTCTCTACTTAACTTTGAGCTACACCACTACCTTCATTAGCTTCCCTACCTCGCAAACTTCTGAGCCCAGCCACCTTCAACTGCAGTCATGCCCCTTAGTGACATTACTAAACCACTATGGCCAAACCCTCACCACCAACATCCCAAACTTCGACTACCATTAAAACCACCTCTATTGGCTAAGGCATCAAGTCTACCCCCTATCCTCAATCTGAAACATTCTTTACCCCCTCACTCTGGCCAATAAAACAGCTCGAACCGCCTTCTACCGTCGTTGCTGCTGTTGAAGATATTATAGCCTGGCCTGGATTCGAAGTTCGACTCTAAATCCAACTCGAATATTAAACCTAAGATCCGCGTGCCCTAATTACTATCCGATCTGACCTTATCCATTTGAATTCCTTTGTTTTGTTTTTCGATTCCCTTTTTCTCTTTTTATTTATTCCATTTTTGAATGTAAATGTAAATTGTATTGTAATGTAAAGAAAAACAAGAAGGAAAAAAGAAGAAAAGAGAAAAAAATAATAACAAGAAAATAGTTTATTTATTTATTTAGTATAACAGAAATAGATAAAAAAAGGAAAAATAAATAAATAAAAATAAAAATAAGTAGGTTGATGAATAAATAATTGTTTTATCACTTAGAAAAATATTTTTCCAAAATGACAAAAATAAATTAATCCATATTCAAGTTTATGGCATTTTAGAATTTTTTCAAAAATAAATAAAAAAATCCAATTTAGGACCTTCTTTTTTAGAAATTTTCTCAAATAAACCAAATTGAATTAAAAACGTAAATCAAACATATTTTTCAAAATTAAAATAAACTTCACTCGCTAAAGTTTTCATAAAAGAATCGCGTACATTTGATCTCGAATAACAGATACGTAGGTACCTATAGGGCAATGGTAAAAAAAGAAAAAAGAAAAAAGATTCTTTTGTTAGTTTAAATTGCTTCGTTGAGCCAATTAAAGTAATGAATAAATTCAGTTCTACTGCATGAAATTAAAAGGTGATTTTTAAGATTAAGGTTAAATTTGGAAAATTAATAGTACCTATAAGGGTTTAAAAAACTTAACCTACAGATCTAGATCTTTGGGTTTCTAAAACCGTTTTTTTTTTAAATAAGTTTTTATTGAAAGACCGGTAGCTAAGTTATAAATAATTAATTCAATTAGTTATAACTTAACTCTTTTTTCTCGACTTTAGTTGGGTGGCGACTCTAAGACATTTTTAAAGTATAAAAAACCGGCTTTCTTTAAACCCTAGTTGAGAGTTAGTATTAAACGGATAAGGGTTTAATATTGATTAGTTTAGAGAAGACTTAAATTTTAAAAAATCGGGAGGTGAAAAATCAAGCTCAATAACTTGGTGACTCTACTGGGGACATCAAGTGGGTTGGCCATTTAACTTTCCAAAAATTAAATTTGATCTCCAAAAATCACCTTAGTGTAATTTATTTACTTATTCGTTTTTTATTTGTATCATAACTGTACTAACATCTTTGTAGGTTTAGTTTTGTTAGTGGAAGGGGATTTATTTTCTTGTACCATGAATGCATGATAAATATAGTTGAACCTAAACCATCTTAAGACCTTAAGACGAGGAGCTATGGGATAAGTTACGGGCATAATATGGCAACCATTGTTTGAGGCCAATTAGGCTACCCCACTTAAACTTCAATGTGACCAATGAACCGTTTTTTCATAAACGCGTGAGGTCATAGAGTTTAAGGACCATTAGAACTCACTCTTTTTGCATACATTTCATGGGGTCAACAAATAACTAATAAGGCAACAATGTTATAAAAAAAAAAGAAAAAAATATGACGAAACTTGGAGTTTCTTTTCCTATATTTTTTTCTTAGAAATTCATGTACATAGGGAGTTTTTTTTTTTTTTTTGTAATTCCTTTTCATGTAAATAGTCCTTTGTGATTTATGCTTTCCTTAAAATATTTCAAAAATGACTAAATCATCCAACGCTAAGTTCTTCACTAAGAAGATTCATGTCCACAAACCTACAAACCCAAAGCTCATACTCAACTAGTGTTTTCAAACCATTAACCTAAGAAAACAATAATTCATTATCAATAAGATTGACCCATACTCTCATTAACCAAAGTGGATGTTAACATCATGCTAGTAAGGGCCTTAATCCATTTCTAGGAGCCTAAAGAAGTAGCATTTTGATTTGGGCCACACATAAGTAGTCCAATTTTAGAAGAATACACCCAATTGCTCTAAGCTCCTCCATTGGATGAAATATACGTTCTAAAGCTCAGCTTCGGTCCATCTTATATCTTTTCAATATTCTTGGGAATCCATAAGATTGAGATAAATGAAGTGCTAAATGATTGCAACAAATACACTATCAAGATATGGGATCTAATCCATTGGTTTTAAAATGAACCCAGCTCCAACAAACGAGCTATGTTTCTTAGAAATTAGAGGGAAAATCGAATCAAGGGCTATGTATTAGTAGTGTTTGCCAATGCCTTATTTCTAAGTAGGTTTTTTCTTATACACTTTAGGGTGACAGAATTAGTAGCTCAGTTATTAAACAGAAGTTCTACAAGATTTTTAGGTCAAAGACATACTGTAGACCGCTAGATGGAGCAGTTATACTAAAGTCATACTGGTTTGTAAAGGTTATTATGCCGTACCATTGATCGGAATGAGTTGATGTATAGGTTACTATCTAAACAACATGATAAGGTAGTTTAAGGGGATCTAGGACATAGTTTACAAGCCTTCATTGAAGCCATTTACCCTTAACCTCGAAGATCCCCACTCTACAAAATAGGTATCTAAGCTTCATAAGATCAAAGCTTGGTAGGATACTAAGACCGTAAGCCCTAATGTCGATTTGAGTGAATTTATAGGAGAAGTGGACAAGCACTGGGTCACTAAAGAGTACATATACAATCAACTTCACAAGGTAGGCATAATGTGGTATCAAGCACTAGAAGTCCTTCAACCTTCCCCTGTGTACCCTAGCTCTGAAACGGTGACCTATATGAACCAAGTAAAAGCTTGTATGGAGGTCCTCTATGATGAAAAAGACATATGGGAAAACCTATTTTGAGAGTTTAGGTAAAGGTTACATGCCTTGAAACACCAGTTTAAGATGGCCTAGAGGAAGATTTAAAGGTTTAAGGAAGCAACTAAGCATGATCAAAAGAAGGAGAAGAAAATGTTATTCGGCCCACAGAAAAAAACAAAGAAAATTAGTATAGATGAATTTGTATCTTTTCCTTTCTTTTATGTAATAAAACTTCGGGAATTCAAAAATAATAAATAACTTGTCGTTTTGTTAATTATTCGTGATTGCCTCCTCTCCATTCTTGCAGCTTATTTGCATTTCATTCATTTGTATTCTTTCAAAATTAAAATATTCCTATACTAACTTGTTGAGAAGTGGTTTTAATTAGGTCGCCAAGATAGCTCCCAAACGTCAAATTTTCCAGAGAAGCCCTATTAAAACCTATTCTTAAACTAGAATGGCTAACTAAGGAAACGATAACACCAATACCAACAACGGTAATGTCAACCCTAAGGTTATTGATCCCACTAACCTAAGGTTCTAATCTTTAGAGCGAACAGTGGGGAAGATTGCAAATCAACTAAGCTTTCTTGCTAATAGCATTACCTTGCTTAGGTTCATAGCTCCATTAAATGAAGAAAGTTCTAAAGCTTGATATGGAAAGAATGTTGTAGCCCCACCCTTCGAAGTGGAAAAGGCCTACCTCAAGGTCAATCAGGCCTTCGAATCCTTTGAAATAGAAGGGGTATTGCCAAAGGCCAACCTAACTTTTGAGCCGAACATTTACTCATTCTTAGTTAATCCAAAGCCTAAAGCTGACCAAGATAGACTGAAAGAGCTTAAGAAGTGGATAACTTAACAAATCATTGAAAAAATGAAAATGCTCGAAGGGTATGATGGATTTAAGCATGATGACACGACAAACTTCTTTGCCTATGATTATGAAAACTTCCTAAAAGAGTTCAAAGTACTTGACTTCGAAAAATACAATGGGACTAGATGCCCTAAGCTACATACTCGGCTATATGTATGTAAGATGGGCAAATATGTGCAATATGACCGGCTTATGGTCCAGACCTTTCAGGACAGCCTAACTGGCCCTACTTTAACTTGGTATGCCCAATCAAACCTGAATCAGGTGAACACGTAGGAAAAGCTGGCAAGAGCATTTTATGAGCAATATAGATTCAACGTTAAAGTAGTGCCAACCATGATGGATTTGGTTGCCCTAAGGAAGAGACACAATGAATCTTTTAAAGAGTAGACCAAAGGTGTAGGCACCTAGCTGCAAGGGTATTTACCCCCGTGACTAAGAAAGAACTAATTACGACTTTGATCAACACTCTTGAGAGACCCTACTTTGTTCACCTAATTAGACAAGCCTCTTCTAGCTTTGTAAAAGTAGTGGTAGCAAGGTGTCGAATTGAGAGTACAGTCTCCTTTGGCAAGCTACAAGAGACATCAAATAGAAGACCACCCTCTGTTAAACCCACCACCAAGCTTAGAGAAATTACTGTCAATACGGTCAATTCGAATACTAGGCCTAACACCCGAGTCTCTTTTAGGGCAAATCCTCTACCAACTTAACAACAATACAGAAGCAAACTACAGGTTAGCAAGGCCCCAAGGTAAATCACCAAAATACCCGTTCCACTTAGTTAGGTTCTTAAAAAACTAAGAAGAGATAATCTGCTCCATTCTAAGGCTCTTAGTGAAAGGTATAGGCCGAGATTTTTTTATCCAAGTGTAAGATGTCAGTATCATCTAAGGCAAGTGAGCCATTTAACCGACTTGTACTGGAGGTTAAAGAACAAAATTCAAGACTTAATTGATGAAGGCACAATACAACTAGATTTCGTGGAGGCCCCTACTCCAAATGTCAACAATAACCCCCTACCAAACCATAGGCCTGTCATAAATATGATATTTGATGACTTAAAGCTCGTCGTTAACATAATTGGCTCCAACCGAGAGCCTAAGGTTTATAGATTCTATAGACAAGAAGAGAAGTAAACTAAACGGTATACCTTCCATGTGCCTGTGGCCCCCCAAAATTATAAAACTGCCCCTCTCAACTACCAGGCAATAAACCAGGGATAGTTGAGCTCTCTTGTAGGGGAGATTACCCACTCTGGTAAGATCTATGATCCAAGCGAAGACCTGAAAAAGAAGGCTATGCTGGAAAGACTAAATAATGAACAAACTGAAGAAGCATTGTCTACCTTCACCAAGATGATTAAGTCTAGTGAGTATAAAATAATGGATCAGCTTGCTAAGACTTTGGCACAAATATCCCTCATGAGTCTCTTGATGGCATTGGATCTGCATTGGGAAGCTTTGTTCAGAACTTGAAGGGAAGTCAAAGTCCTTCATGAAATACCACCTAAAAGGATTGGATCTATCACCAATTCTATCCTTACTATGGGTCAAATTTCTTTCTCCATTGAAGAACTAGGTGGAGAAGGTAAACAGCACATAAAGCCTCTATTCATAATAGTGAGGATAAGTAACATCATTACAACAAGAGCCCTTATCAACAATGGGTCATCTCTGAATGTCTACCCTCTAGCTACCTTGGATCTATTGGGCATTGATACAACCACTATCAAGCCGAGTTTGACAATAATAAGAGCTTTTGACAGATCCAGGAGAGAAATAATAGGGGAGATCAACTTACCAGCGAATATCAGTTCATAGACATTCAACATCCTATTCTAAGTTTTAGACATTTCAAGAACCTTCAATTTGTTATTGGGAAGACCTTAGATACATTCAGTAGGGGCCATACCATTAAGTCTTCACCAAAAAGTTAAGTTCATTTCTAATGGCCAGGTCATCATGATTTTGGGTGACTAGGATTATGAAATCTACAAAGAGATGGCTATACCCTATCTTGGTACGGAGGAGTAAGAGACTTTAGACTCCAAATGTTTAATGAGGTGTACATGATCATCAATTAGGAGAAAAATGAGAGGCCAAAGTTCAAAGAAGACCAATTTGGAACATATAGGCTAGGATACATTCCGACCCCGGTGGAGGAGTTGCAAAGAATGGAAGCTAAGGGCAAAAAAGGTGATAGGTTGTATTACGTCACGATGACCTTCCCACCATTATCAAGAACTTTCATCCAGGTTGAAGTCCAGAACTCAAAACCTGCCAAAGAGGATACCTCCAACATAAAGAAAGTGACTAGTCCGTCCAACAAGTCCTAGCACTTGAACGATTGGTTCTCCATCCCTATGAATAATAATAAGTCTTCCCTAGGGTAAAGGATGAATCACAGTCCAGCATTTTATAGAGTTTTGTAATAAATTACCTTTTGTCCTATGAATAATTGTACTTGAAAGAAGATTCCTCTGAATAAGAATTGGTCTCTTTTCTATTCACTTCTTCCTTACTTACACTCTTTCTTTGACATACTTTTCTTTTTTCCAGATCCAATGATCCAAATAAAGGCCATGGATACCTCGCGCAGGTAAGTGATAAAAATATTGATATCACCTTCGGTCCTACTGGCTTAATCATTGGGAGTGATGTCAATGACCATAATGACGTACAAGAAAGCTGGCAAAAACATGAAATGAGTAGAATTTCCTTTGACGAGCTAATTGAGATAATTAATGTTAAGACTTACGATAACCTTATGGTGTTGAAGGTTGGAGGAAATTTGAAAGAAGACCAAAAGGTAGAAATGACTACATTACTATCTGAATACCAAAATGTATGTGAATGGTCTTATGAAGATCTGCTTGGATTAGATCCATCGAACGCAGTCCATCGGTTACCTATACGAGAGGATATCAAACCAAAGAAATAAATGTTAAGAAGGTTTCGACCATATGTCCTATTGAAGATCAAGGAAAAAGTTAGAAAATTATTGGAGATCAGTTTTATTGAGATATTTGATTATCCCGAATGGGTAGCTAACATTGCGCTTATAATGAAGAAGAATGGGAAAGTTAGAGTGTGCGTAGACTTTCGAGACCTTAATTAAGCAATCCTTAAAGATAATTTCCCCTTGCCCCATATTGATGTCTTAGTTGATAATACAGTTGGAAACCACCTTTTCTCTTTCATGGATTGATTCTTCGGATATAATCAAATTCAAATGCCTGAAGCAGATAAAGCCAATACAACATTTATCACAACTTGGGGTACATTTTGCTACAATGTAATGCCTTTTAAACTAAAAAATGCCAAGGCAACTTATCAAAGGGTCATTGTAGCAATCTTTCATGACATGATGTACAAAGAAGTTGAAGTATATGTTGATGATATGATTGCAAAGTTTAGAGAAAAAGAAAATCATGTAGATAATCTAAGGAGATTGTTTGATAGGTTGAGAAAATTCTAGCTGAAGCTCAACCTAGAGAAATGTACCTTCAAAGTGACTTCAAGGAAATTATTAGGTTTTATAATCAGCTAAAAGGGCATCAAAGTAGACCTCGATAAAGTCAAAGCAATAGTTGACCTACCTTCTCCACGCATACTAAAAGAAATCAAAGGTTTGTTGGGTTATTTAAACTATATAACCTGATTCATATTTCAACTCACTAACAAGTGCCGCCCCTTATTTAAGTTATTGAAAAAGAATGCCAACATCAATTGGGACAAAGAGTGTGAGCAAGCCTTTACAACAATCAAAGAATACCTCATGAACCCTCTAATTTTGGTAGCTCCAAAACTTGAGAAGTCTTTATTTCTGTACTTGACAATATTACTGGAATCTTTAGGGTATATGCTTGGTCAAAAAGATGAGGAAAGAAAATAACGGGTTGCATACTACGTGAGCAAGAAATTCACTGAAGGGGAACATAAATATTCAAAAATTGAAAGAACTTGCGGTGCTTTGGTCTAGGTAATGCATTGGCTTAGACAATACACACTCTACTACCAAGTTGAATTATTGACTCAACGTAATCCCTTGAAGTACTTAGCAAACAAACCAACCCTAATTGGTAGAATCTTAAAGTGGCAAATGTTACTATCACAATTTAACATTACGTACGCGAACCATAATTTAGTTAAAAGGCAAGCTCTAGTGAATCAATTAACAAAAAATCCCTCCAATAGTACTGCCCAAGAGGAACAAGTCAATTTTCTCGATGAGGATTGAGGGAAGATTTGATAAAAGAGAAGATGACAAGACACCAAAGTAGAAGATGTTCTTTGATGGTGCAGCCAACGTGCCTGGGCATAGAATTGGGGCAATACTAATATCCCCTAAAGGTACTTGATACCCCATGGTTATAAGGCTCGTTTTCCAATACACTAATAATATCGTTGAGTATGAAGCATGCATTATGGGACTCAAAATGGCCCTAGACAAAGACATCCAAGAATTAGAAGTGCATAGGGACTCTTCACTCATTATTGGTAAGCTTGGGCAAAGTACAAGATGAAGGATCCTAAACTAGTACCTGATCACCAGCACTTTACTGAATTGATGGGGAAATTTAAAGAAATTACGTACTAAGAACTCAGAATCATTGCTGATGCCTTAGCCACTATAGCATCTATGATCTAGATATCAAGTAGAGTCAAGATTCAACCCCTTACTATTGAAATTGAAGACAAGGCTGCCTTCTATCTAACAATTGATGGTACAAATGACCAAAAGTCATGGTACCTTGATGTGAAAACATTACTACAACAAGGTACATACCTCGAGGAGGCCAAGAAAAAGGACAAAAGGATGCTTTGAAGATTGGTCACTCAATTCTTAATAAGTGAGTCTCCTTGTACCAACGCTCTTTTCACGGTACACTCTTAAGGTGTATGGATGATAAGGAGGTTGAGAAGTTAATGAAAGAAGTAAATGAAGGGGCATGTAGCCCTTACATGAATGGTTACATGCTGGCTAAGAAAATTATAAGGCTAGGGTACTATTGGTCAACAATGGAAAGTAATTACATCAAACACATCAAGTACTGTCACTTATGGCAAGTTTATACAAATAAGATAAACGCCTTGCCTCAAGAACTATATTTACTCTTAATACTACGACCTTTTTCAATGTAAGGAATGGATATCATTAGGTTGACTACTCCAAAAGCATCTAATGGGCATCGCTTTATACTAGTCGCCATTAACTATTTTAGTAAATGGGTTGAGGCTTCATCTTGCTCAAGCATTACTAAAGGGGTTATGGTTAAGTTCATCAGGAGAGACATCTTGGCTCAATAGGGGACTCTAGAAATGATCATCACTAACAATGGCACTAATCTCAACAATAAGCTCATGTCAAAATTATGTCAACATTTTTGGATCATTTATAAGAACTTTACTCCTTATTGAACCCAAATGAATAGAGCCGTTGAAGTAGCCAACGAAAACCTCAAAAAAAAAAAATCATTGATAAAATGGTTGTTACGTATA
Organism: Lumnitzera racemosa; assembly: GCA_024138005.1. NCBI lineage: Eukaryota > Viridiplantae > Streptophyta > Magnoliopsida > Myrtales > Combretaceae > Lumnitzera > Lumnitzera racemosa. Next base: position 43,784,493 of record JAMXBC010000007.1, read on the forward strand.
AAGATTGGTATGAGATGTTACCATTTGCAATCATAGATTATCGGACTTTCATCAAAACGTCGATTGGGGCAATACCTTACTCTTAGTATATGGTACTGAAGCAGTATTACCAATAGAGGTTGAAATCCCGTCGCTCAAATTACTATAAAAAACTTATTTAGATGAAGCCAATTATGTAAGAAAATGCATTGAGTAGTTAAATTTGATTGACTAAAAGAGATTGATGGCCTTGTGTCATAATCAATGTTATCAACAAAGAATGGCTCAGGCTTTCAACAAAAGGGTATGACTTCAGACGTTCAAAGAAGGTAACTTGGTGTTGAGAAAGGCTCTTCCCAATGCATAAGACTCTAAAGGGAAGTTTGCTCCCAATTTGGAGGCCCTTATATCGAGAAGCGAATATTACTGGAAGGGGCTTTGATTTTGTCCTAAATGGATGGTCTAGATTTAAGGGACCCTATAAATGCCAATGTTGGAAATTGTACTATCCATGATAAGTCAGTGGAAATTTTTACTCAAAACACGAAAATCCGAGTCATTCTGAATGTCATTGTAGTCTAATTTTCATTATTTGCAAGCAAAGTTGGTATCCTTGGCCGTTGTCGACATTAGACTAGTTACCCTCTCTATTGAAAGGTCTAACTCCCGTTACTCTATTTAATTGAACCCATATACTAAAAACACAAGAGAAGTTAAGAAGTGAGATCTAGGACTCTGGTAATTGATAAAACTTTTTGAAATACTTTATTGCAGATTAATCCCTCTCGATGGGGAGCTTTATTGTCTATTTTTTAGGGAAGCGTTAAATCTAAGTAAGCAATCACCTTACAGCAATCATTCATTACTTGGGAAAGAGGGCTTCGGTTCATAAAAGTTCTAAATTATAATATAGCAAAGATCAAGTAAGTATTTCCATGCAATGTTAGCATACTAATTTTTGAATCTTGCACTTGCATTTAGACTAGTTTTTACTCCCAACACCCTGCATTTAGTATTTAGCCAGCCTTTAAAGGCACGATCTTAACTAAGTCTCTTTTCCATGTTCTTTTAGCAAGACCATAAGGCATTTTGGTAAGCCCGTAAGGCACAGCATTAAGTCCAAGATTAGGGTTAGTAGTCCCCTAGAGACACTCCCACTTAAGTTAATGAGCCTAGTAAGGCACAACTAGATTTTAGATCGATCCTAGATTAGGGTTGCTAATCCCCAAGAGATGCTTTCACCTAGGTGAGTAAGCCTAGTAAGATACGATCAAGTTTTAGATCGATCCCAACTTAGGGTTGCTAATCTCCTAGAGACGCTCTCATCTAGGTTAGTGAGCTTAGTGAGGTATAGCTAGGTTTTAGATTGATCCTAACTTAGGGTTGCTAGTCCTAGTGAGATGCCCCTGCCTCGGTTAGTGAGCCTAGTGAGGCATGGCCAGGTTTTAGATCAATCCCAACTTAAGGTTGCTAGTCCCCGAGAGACGCTCTCGCTTAGGTCAAGGAGCCTAATAAGGTACAACAAAGTTTTAGATCGATCCCAAGTTAGGGTTGTTAGCCTTCGAGAGATGCTCCCACCTAAGTTAATGAGCCTCGTAAGGTACGACCGGGTTTTAGATTGATCCTAGATTAGGGTTATTAGTCCCTGAGAGATGCTCTTGTCTAGGTTAGTAAGTTTAGTGAAGCACGACCAGGTTCTCTACTTTAATTCTAGAGTAGGATTACTTATCCCATAGAGACACCCCTACCTAGGTTAGTAAACTTAGAGAAGCACGGCTAAGTTTCATTTCTTCACCAAAATCCCTAGTAGATCGAGTGTAGAATAACTAATTAGTCGTTTCAAAGTCATCTTAGGGGCAAAAATAAAAATAGTATCTTTTTGTCTTTATGGCAAAGTTTTGTTCAAACTTCACCATAAAGAGGAACAGTCGTAGACAACCAATTTTTGCTCTTTTTATTTTATTTTATTTCCTCAATAGGTTTCAAATTAGGAAAAATACAAAAAAATAGGAAATTAAGGAAAACCTAAAAATAAGAAATTTGCAAAAAAAAAAAAACGAAAAAAATGCAAAAACAAGAAAAAGCATAAAAAATAATGAATTTGGAAAAATGTCAAAAAATAGGAAATTTAGAAAGAAACCCAAAAATGAGAAATTTATAAAATTAAAAAAAATTGAAAAAAAAAGAGGATTTTAGAAAATAACATTTTATTAGAGTAGATTTTTTAGTTTTAAAGTAGGTTTAGAAGTTAAGTTGTTGAACTTAGACTTAGATTTAAATTTAGCCCAAGATAACCTAGTCTATGTACATTGTACATATGGACATGGCACAGGCTAACGACTTAATGGATAAACACTTGGACTTGTTATTAGGTATGATCATGAGGTCAGGGATTCGAATCTTGGTGGAGACATAAAAAGTTTTTTTCATTTTTTATCACATTAGAGACTGCCACATATCAGGATCTAATTGCACTACGTGTCCTGACACATGGCATCATCGGATTAGACAACGTGTTGACATGGCACCACGTTAGTTACTACGTGTCACGTGGTGACACATTATAAGTTGGGATTAGTTGAGTTGGTTGACGTGGTGCCATGTTTGCACTTCCCTCCTCTTTCTTTTAGTTTTCCTCATTTTCTCTAGATTTTCCTTACTTTGATTGTGTTTACTATGTAGCCTACTTCGAGTTGAACCCCATAACGTATCTAAATTTAGTTAATGGAGCATTCAAATCGAGCTTTAAAATTCGAAAAAAAAAACTGGATTTTCGGACATTTTCATTCAAGTCCAGTTTCTAATTTCCTCATTTGTTTGGTAATTCATGTAGAAATAGGGGGCTTATTGTAAACCCTTGAAAGTTTCGATCTAGGTTTTGAAATAGACTCAACTATAGTAAACAATTTAGGAATCGACAAGGCTAATTAAAGTGAAAACCCTAAAAGACTTAATTAATCGCGTAAAGAATTTTTCGACCCTAAATGTTTCTAAAAGCTAAAGATTCAATTCGAAAGTGATAAAAACCTTAAAAATGATTTCATTAAGGACATATATACACCAATTCATCATGATATATCCTAAAACCCTAATTGAAAATATAATGCTTATATTTTGCAAAATCGTTAGTAAATGGTTAGAGATAACCCTCATTCTTATTTATATGATTCAAATTCTTAAATAATCCATTAGGAACTAAGATAATGGGTTATAGATTATATTTATCCCTTAAATATATGATTAAGATGGTCTTACTTAGGATTAGGGTTATAGTTGAAGATTAGGTTACATATAGTGAACTTTAATGCCCAAATTAGCACTTTTTACACTTGTTATCCAAAGTTATTTATCAAATGGGATATATGGACTCTAAAGACCTAAAGTAAGATCTCATCAACCACATTTACACATCAATGCATCATATACCTCAATTCTTCTCATTTTCTTCATTTCTCCCCTAATTTCCCTTAATTACTACATTATGTGCACAAAATTACACATACTTAAGGAATGTTGACCAAGATAATACATGTTGACCAAATTTCAAATGTTGACCAAGTCAACACATGTTGACTAAAGTCAACATTTTGAAAAGTCAACATATGTTAAGAGATAAGGAAAATATCTCTTATGTAATGATGCCATCCTTTTCTTTTCTTTTTGATTTTTCTTTTTCTCTCCTTTCCTCTTGTTGCCGTCCACATATCTTCTTCTTAACCCCACCACATGTTACTTTACATTAAGAGAAACAAACAAAAAGAAACAAAACAAAACTCCTCTTTCATTGCCGTGAGTTCCCTTCCCTTCTTTCCCTTTCATTTCTCCCCTTTTGTTTCCTCCATTTCAACATCATAAAAGGTATGTTTTTAAGTGCTTTATCTTACTTTTTATTAGTCATTAGTTAGTTAATTAGGTAGATTAGATAAGTAGTTATATGGTTAGGTTTGTCTTGAAGAAGAGGAAACAAAGTTTCCTTCTTTATGTGTAGAAGTTTGAAGTTTGAAAGAGAAGAAAGAAAGACATATGGATATGCTTCTATGTATGCATACATAATGAAATACCAAGAGAGTATAAGTAGAAAAACCTTTGTACATGAGTATATAACATGTACATAATCTAATTTAAGATTAAATCTTACTAAACATACCTATACTACACTAAATATGTACATAAGAACACAAAAACATGGAATTAGAGGACTTTTCTTAAGGACAAATTTAGGCATACGAAATTTTAGTGTAAAATACTTATTCCACCGTATAGGTATACGAGTATGTATACATGTAGAAATACGGTATAAACCTTAGTATAGGTATAAGTATAAGTATGTATAAAGTATATGTACATAAGTATAAGAAAAAGGGATAATATGTACATAATACATATGTATATAACATAAGCATGATGGAAGGCTTATGTAAGCATATGATGAGGTAAAGGATGACATAATCACATGATGACATAAGCAATGACATAAGCAAGTGATGATGATGTAAGCAATGACATAAGCATAAGATTAAAAAAAAAAAATAGAAAACTAAGGAAAGTGTAAGTAATTAGGTAACAAAATTAGGAAAAACCTAATACACTTTCTAAATTAGATTATACCTAATTCACTATAAGAATTAATAATAACAAAGTAAAATTCTTTCATTAGAAGAATTTAAGGAATAAAAGATATAAACATAAGTAATAGAAGTACTTAGGTGGTCATAACCAAAACTTTCTATAAATTTAGCTCATAACATAAAATAGGGGTTTTAATATCTAAAATAGATATTACCATGTGAAAATATGTTCAGAAACGATGAAAATCGATTATAAATTCATAAATATCAAAACTAAAACGGAAAAGTTACATACGATTGAAATTAAATCTTACCGGGTAAAAATTTAATAGTGCTTTAAGTAGAACTAGGTACGTAGTTGTTTAGAATTAATAGTTAATTCAAACACTTATTAGTATTGTTATCACATAATGATCAGGTGACACTGAGGTGAGCGAGGACCTCCCAGTCGATTACTACGATTAGGGCGAACCGCTATGGCCGAGTGAGTATTTACCCTGTGATTCCATGCTTGATTGTGATTGTAGATAGTGGACTTAAATATTATCGTTAATTAACTGCTGTGTGGGGTTCGGGATATGCTTGTGTATGAAATTGCTTGTTGAGTTGTGAATTTACCTTAAATTCAGATAATGCCTTGTTTGTTGCATGGTAGTATAGAAAATGATTGTGTGTATTAATGGTTGGTCACAGCATAATTGGAACTAATTTATACTCGGCTATAAAAAGAAACTGGAACATGCATTAACATGCATAGCATGGATACTATTCCAGCTGTCACATCACACGAAGGTAAAGAGAGGCTATTTAGGGGTTGATATTATTGAGTTATTTGGTTATGTACGGTGTATTCGTACAAAATGACCTTACCCTGGCCCGCGGGAACACTAAAACAGTTCAACGGGGTTAACGAGGGATAATTGTGTTTGGGATTTGAAAATGAATGCCTAACTTCATTTCGGTTTGCGTATCCGATTCAAAATGGACTTCCTTTAAGGAATAAGTCCAAAATATCCTCATCATGATGCCTTTTAACTCTCAAAGTGTTTAAGGGTTAGTGTATAGGATATAGCTCGCCTCTTTTCATTTAAATTTTTTTAAAAGTGAGTTACCAATTCCCTATATAGGGATGGATTGACCTTAAGGTGATGACAGACCTTATTCCCCAATTCCTTGGAACATGCCCCGATTGTGAAATTTCAAAGACCAAAGGCCCCATGCCCTAGACTTATAGGTCTTAATGCCCCTAAGCTTCCATATGTGATTTTGGGTCAGGTTCTTTAAAGTTCAAATGGGCCATCATTGACAACTTCTAAAGTTGAAGGGTCTAATAAATTGCCTTTTTTGTTTATACCGAGGATCAAGCTTAAGATAGTGTTTCATGGTCTCGTGTTTTGACTCGGTTCATGGTTGGACTTACTGGCTTAAGGGCCTTGAGTTAGTTTGACTATCTTGATGGGCTAAGGTTTGGGTTTGGTTGGTTATTTTCTCGAGCCAAGTGGATCTGTTTAGGTTAACTACCTTAATGGGCTAAGTGATTGTATTTGTCCTGAGTCTCATAAGGATTTGTAATTGTTAGCAAATTTATTTATTTATTTTTCTTTTTTTTTTAAAAAAAAAGAGAGAGAGAAAAAGTTAAGGATTTTATGTTATAGAGCCCAAATGATAGGATTGTAAATAGATGATTACGGAGGATTGCTTTCATAGAATTCTATATATAAGCCTATAAAATTTATCGTTACTGAGAGTCTATTTACAAGAGAGGAATTCTGAAGAATAAAAGACTAAGTAAAGAAAATATCTATATCTTATTTATTCCAAATAAAAAAGGCTATTTGTAAAATACTAAATTTACTTAAAAGAATGAATATTTCTAGTTGGTAGAATACTAAGCAAAATGATAACTACCTATTATTTTACAGGTTTGATTCTTTTCGTTTGGCTTCCTTTTTTATTTTTATTTTTGTTTTCTATTTACTCCATGAAGGTTGGACTCAGTTGATGTGAGCCTAAACAAAAAGCGATAGATTCGGGCTCTCATAGATGTACTAAGGCCCGTATACAGGTAATATTTATAGGGCTCTTCTATAGGGGCAAGATGAGCCTAATCTTGTTCTTAATAAATTTTTACTTATTGAGGCTAAACAATTAGAACCATATCTAGAGTATCTTTTAAGGCCAATGAGGTGGGTAGACGTGGATCTGTTTGGAAGCCCCTTGACTCGATCTAGCTATAGTTATGTAAAAAAAAAAATCAAAATTACAATCATCACCTATTCCAAACTTTACATAGAATTATTACAAATTATTTACGGAGAAATATTACAATTGTAACTTCACAACTGCCCTTGTCTATTTAGGTTCACCACATCATAGGTTCTTGTGATTTTTTTTTTTAAAAAAATGTTTTCATGTGATGCAACGGGTGGGTTCTAAAGGTCCTTAAGTTCTACAACCACCGCGTTTTTTCAAAACAACGGTTCTATGGTTGCATCTAAACTTGAGTGGGGTAGCCTGATCGGCCCCAGAAAGTGGTTGCCCCACAACATCTAAAACTTACACAATGGCTCTCTTCTTAAGGTCTTAAGATGGTCTGGTTCTGACCGTATCTACCATGCATTTATGATATAGAAAAATAGAATAAAAATAAAGTAAACCTCCAAAACTACCCCTAGTAAATAAACTTCAACAAAAAAATGTTAGTAAATAAAATAAAATAAAATAAGCAAATACATAAAATAACATACCTAAGTTTTTTTTTTTAAATTTCGTCTTTTTATTTTTTGAAAAATAATCTGATTTTCGGTAACTTCTAGTGGTTAGCCCTTTAGCGTCTTCAGTAGAGTCGCCAAATTGTTGAGCTTGTTTTTTCGGTTTTCTTTTATTTAAAATTAATTTCTCCATTTTTGATTAATACTAAATTCTAACCCATTTAATATTAATCTTTGATTAAAGAAATTGGAAAATTCTGATTTTTTTTTTAATTTTGGAGTCGCCACACTACCAGAGTTAAGAGAAGAAAAAGAAACTGTAATCAATCGGGTAGATTGATTACGATTTAGCTACTGGTCTTTGATTTCAATTTGAATGAATAATTAGAGGGTTCTAAGTTCGGGGGCTAATCTATTAAACCCTAGTGAGTACCACTATCTATTTACCGAAATTAGGATTATTCTTATAATTATAATATTTTTTTTAAAAATAAATAAATAAAAAATCAAAAGAAATAAAGAACTTAAGTTTCTACATATTTTATCGTTGCCCCGAAGTTGCCAATGTACTCGTTAGTCGGGATAAGACGATCGTAGTTCTTTTCGAAAACTTTAATGTGTTGGTTCTTTTTATAAAAAAAAATAATTTGTTGAATTTGTGTTTTTATTAACCATTTCATTTTTATTAAGAAAAATCCTTAGAAGCCTAATTTTTATTCCTAATTATAAAAAAAATAAACTAATTCTCGAAATGTCCCAAATTAAGATTTTTATTTAAAAACAACTAAGTAATATTTTTTTTTTATTTTTAAGAAAAACCCTAAAGACCTAAAAATGCAATTTTTATGAAATATGAAATGCTCTACATGATGAATCTTTTATATAGAAAAGATGCTTAAAACATAAAAAAGAAAAAAAAATCCTAATAATAGAAAAGATACCGAAATCATAGAAAAGATGCCTAATCATAGAAAAAATATCTAAACTATAGAAAAGATGTCTAAACTATAGAAAAAGATGTTTAACCATATAAAAGATGTTTAACCATAGAAAAGATGTCTAAATCATAGAAAAGATGTCAAACCATAGAAAAGAAACCTAAATTATAGAAAAGACATCTAAACTGTGGAAAACAAACTTAAACTATAGAAAAGATATCTTGTAGTAAAAAAGAAGTCAATTAAAGATTTTTTTTTTATTTTATGAAAATCACAATGATTTTTTTTCTAGAAAACCCTAATATGCCTAATGCAATTTTTCTAAACTAATACAATATGCAAGGAACGAGATTTTGTAAAATATGAGATTTTATAAAAATGTCATTTTGAAAATATGAAATCTAAAAAAAAGAAGCTAAAATTTAACTTAATACATGTTTACTAGATACTGATGCTATAACTAATTATTGACATTTAAAGACATGATTAAAATAAAAAAAAAATAGTACAAATTTTAAAAATAACTGTGCATATACTAAGTGAGATAAAAATAAATAAATAAGACAAGCTATACATAATAATTAAAAATCATTATTATGTACCTACAAGGCAAAGCACGTAAAGCTGATGAAAGGGAGTAGATTGGATCCTCAATCCTATCGTGCACACAACTATAAAATTGGTCTAAGGAGTGGGTTTGAGCGTGTTTTTAACAAATGTGTAATTGTTCTCTCTGGCTCGCACCATATAATCCCTATTTATAAAACTCGAAAACAAATCTTTTGAATCAAATCAAATCGAGTCTAAATTGACAAAGATCCAAAATAGATTCGAATCTTACAAATCTTGATTTTATTAGATTTAATGTCATTGCATCGATTTTTTTTTATAACTATTTTGTCAAGATTCCATCAAATTAATTTTTTTTGAATTTTTTTTCTTTTTTAGTTTTTTTTCTTTTTTTCCAACAATTTTCTTTTTTCTTTTTGTCTTTTTTATCATTTTTCAATTTTTTTTATTATTTTCTAATTTATGACCCTAAAAACAAAAATTATAACTACTATGGGCAAAAATCGAGTGTCTATAAGGATATCTGAAAATAATATGATTAATTTCACATTATGGGTCAGAATAATTTCATAGGGTTTATGTATAAAATCCCTAATTGAAAACTGAGTTAAAAACCTAATTTAGAAATTGACTTCAAAACTGAATTAGAACTTAACTTAAATTAGGAACAACTTTAAGAGACTTAAAAACCTGAATAATTCAATATACTAAATATCCTAAATTAAAGATAACATAAAGGAACAATAGAATGAAGTTTATATAAGATAGTTACATACACACGCTAAAACAATATTTGTAATATTGGGATTATTGGCAATAGCCTAAGCGAGTCATACATCGAATGAGTAAGCAAAGAGTCCAAGTACGTTAAGATTAATACGTTAGTTTATTTTGAAGTAGTAAATTGTAGTACTTGGAGGCTTGAAATTATATTTGATTATACTTATTAAATAGTTGGCTATGCGCATGTGCTTATTTTGAGCTGCTAATATGATTCTGATTTATTGCTTTGGTTTATATTTATGTGATTTGTTTCAAATAATTAAACACCTTAAATCGGATTTAACTAAATATATGACTTATAATTCTAAATTGGATTTGCAGTGTAACTTATAAGGGGAACATTAGGATTCTCTGGTCAAATACCAACCTCTTCAAAAGGGATAGTATTGGATAGCATAATTGGTCCCTTCTTTATCTTTGGTCGAACTAAGTAACAGATGAGGAGGTCATGGCAAGGGTGAAGTCAATGGTTTGAAGGTAGTTATAAGAGGATTGGTGTTTCCATTACATAAGCCTAGGTTTGATTGTGAGTTGTCACATTAACGAAAACTCCTTAACTCGAATTAAAGCGAGTACAATTTCTCTAATCTCATGACGAGCTAGACAACGTCGTACGATGGTATTTGCTTAACCATGTATTGTACTTAATAATTTAGTTGATAACCCTATTTGTGTTTGCTGTATAGTTTTAAGTCTCTATCCCAACTTACTAAGCTGTAATTGCTTACATCTCTATAGACGTTATTGCAAGTGCTAGCTAAGAAGTAGCCTATATTTACCCTGAAGCTAGCAATTGCTGGATCTTGGAGAGTAAGGAAATACATTTGAAGAATAGATATACTGTTAAGGTTTTAGCTTTTGTTTTAGAAACTTTTATCTTTGAATAATGTATTACTTAGGAAATATAGTATGATAAAACTTTTCAAACATTAATTGTAATATTTAAATTTTAGTGTATATACATATTTCCATAATTTCTTAAGTAAATAATTTATTTAATTTATGTACTATTTACTTCAAAGTGAGTTAGTCATGGACGCCTTGTGTAAACCAGATCTAAGATAGAATGAATGGTCAACTTCTATCTTAGAATGGTTTGCATTACGGGACTGTTATGACTCTGCTACTTTTGGACGTAATGGTTTTAAGTTGGTATTAGAGCGTAGTTCTAGTGAACTCGCTTTGAAATGAACAATGAAAAGATGGAGATACTGTAGGAATACATTGAGAGTAGGCAGAAATAAGTGGGTATTAAAGTATTGTACTATAACTTATAGGATAAGTAATGACTATAACACTAAATTGATATAAATGTTAATTGAATTTAACTTTAGTTATGAGATCACATGGAGAATGGATAATTAGATAGAGTGATCTAAGTAAAATGGAGAATTGGTGGTTAGTTAAAGTGATTTAGGTAAAATGAAGAAGAATCTCTTATTTACCACAGAGCTGAAATGTGGAGAATATTGGTAGAAATAATTAGTGGGATATGTTAATACTATGGATGAGATTATGGGGGAAGTTTGTTCATAGAGTTGTGATGTTGTGATAAGATACATAGATGATAACAGAGATTAATTTGAGTTTTCATTATAATGGTGATATTATTGGCCATTGATTGAAGATGAATAGAAAGTAAGAGATTGCAACTTAAGTAATACTAATGAGATATTTTTAGAATAAGTAGAAGAAAGAGACCTGACCCTATTAGTACAACTCATAATCCGACTAATATGTTATGTATTTTTAGATGATTACCCTCTAAAGATTATTAATTGGTTCCATATTCTTGGATTAGTTGGAGTAGATTATATACAAAACGAGAATACAGTATATAAGATAGTAGTTGATAATAGTATTGGAAAGTTTGATAATGATAAGGTATATAGATGATCGTTATTTCTGATTTTCCTATGGAAGTACTAAATCAACAAGTAGAAATGACACTGAATTAATTAGAAGACAAATGTAGTGGAATTCTTTTGAATGAATGGTTGTTATGGGTGATTTGAATTATGGATATAGTATGATAGCTAATCATGTTTTCTTGAGAATTAGAATTGATCTTATTTTAGTTATTCATATATGTAGATATCCCAATGATCTCTTAATGCATGTAATTGTGCTTCTCGATAAAAGTGTATTCTTTTGGATATGTGCAAATACAATAACAATTGACATATTTGTAGCTAGGGGTATAAAAGGATCTAATGTATTTTAGCGATCAATCTTAGGAGTTCTTTATATGTGTAAGAACAATAGAAGAAATGGTATTGTGAGGCTATAATCAGGTTATGAATTCTTTAGCCCTTAATGAATCATGAATTAAAGACATATTTTTGGAGTGATAAGTAAGTGTAAGTGAAACAAAATGAATGTGAAATGGATAGTAAATTTGTTGTTGTTGAATTTTGGGATTAAGGAAAATCCTACAAAAGAGAATGAAATGCTTGGTATCGGGGCCAGTTCGGTATGACCACTTTAATGTCTAAGTTAGTAGGGTGACTTTATATAAAAGTATGTGAGTGAAGTGTTAAAGATGGAGCCCTTATGAAGTTTTCTCTCCTATATTTATAGCTGGCTATAATGTCTAAGGCAGTTATTGAAATAACTTAAGATACGTAGAAGTTTCTTGATATGACATTTTTCTTGATATTTAGGGAGGGCATGCAGTTATGTAATATAACTATGCTTATGATGACTGTTCACGCCATGGGCTTGAATTCAAACAAGGAACGGATTTAGGATATTGGGCATAAATGCTGTGTGTTATTTTTCTAGAGGCATGCCGAGAGATTTAATATATTCGACATATCAGCTGCCGAATGGATGAGTATGCTAGATGAGCAAAATGACTATCAACATTTGCCCCCTAACTCCCGTATTTGAGTAGTCACCAAAGGGAGTGATATATATTGTACTAAAGGTTGAGTGGGGGAATGATTCTTTAGATTGATGCTAAGCAAGATAAGAAGTGGGATAGATCACATCCCAATCGAAAGGTCGCCATTTGTAAACTCTTGCCCATTCAAGAAACCAAGAAATTGGTGGTGTGACATTTGTCATCAAGGTCATCATTTTGTTGTAGACTTAATAACTATCAGAAAGTTGTCAACCTTCAGATTTTTGTCACGAAATATGTGTCGGCAATTTGCGACATTACCAAATCAGCGCATCATTACTGTCAAAAGCAAACTTGCAGTTACAAGGACAGGTCATCCATATGTAAGGTACTATTCATAATCAAATTTCATTTCTCTAGTTATGTCTTAAACTTTCATTCACTTTCTCATCTTCAAATTCACATTCTTCGACTTGTGTTATTTCATTCCATACAACCATTCAGGTATGGTTTACAAAGTTGTTCGTTGACTTGTTCTATTCGATTCCAAGGCAACGAAAACTAAGGCCACTTTTCTACCCCAAATAAAGAGCAAGGCGGCATGCTCTTTGGGCAGTTTGGCCGATAGTATAGAAATAAGGTGGGATAAACTTACTCGGATTAATGAGCTTCCTATGGATAATTATCTCCAGGATAAGGAAGAGAGGTCTTTAGCAAGATATCTGTACAACACAATTGCCTGCTTTCACGACTCTCTTGATGGTACATCTAGTTTTGTCAATAGAGTTCTTGTCACAAAGTACAACCAATATTAGCAAAATTTTCTTAGAACATGGAACTTGAGAAAGCTGAGAGATGGGGAGAAAGTATGCTTCCCAAGGGAACGCAAGTTCTACATATACCTGAAATATCTAGATTTTAAGCTGTGCTTCCCTTTTTCAACTTTTGTTCAGGGATTCTTCAACTACTTCAGAATCGCACTGAGTATGTTCCCACCAAACACATATCAGCTTTTAGCAGCTTTTGAGATAGTTCGTGAAGAAGATGAAGTTAAGGCTACGTCTTAGTTATTTAGGTTTTTCTTCACTATCCGGAGGTAGCCTGGCGGGTAGTACTTTATTTCTACAAGGCATGGGCGCAAGTTCGTGGATGTATTAAAATCCAAGATCCACAAGTGGTATGACAAATTTGTGTCAATAGTGTCTGATGAGGACTTGGACTTCTGGACCCAATAGACCGAGCCGATTCGTACAAAAGATATAGATCTTATGTTGAATGATGTAGCAATAGCAAGAAAAATTCAAGAGAGGAGGAAGAACAAAATGTTCTTCTAGGATGCTAAGAGGATTATATGGCGATATGAAAATGGAGACCCAGTCTTTTCCAAAAAAGAAGTTACACTAATGAGTTATCGCCGTGCTAAGTATAGCTATGAGAAAAGCCATTCTTGAGACTTCGGGGGAGAATGGTAGCCATTGAGCCTTGCTCGGCACGGAAAATGTAAGTTTATCTTTCTCCCATCTTTATATTAATTCCTTTACTCATATTGTAGCTATGGGTGCTAGTAAGGTGAATCTTGCTAAACTACTTGCTCAGGCTAAAGCTAAGAAATCCAAGGTTGACAAGAGGGCGACTACCTTAGCAAATACCACTCAGCATGCTGTGGCAAAGAAGGCCACACAGAGGTTGCAACAAAGCAGGTGATTGTATAGAAGATCTTTCGTCCTACTAAGAGATTGAAGGAGAATGAGAAAACACTTCCAACCAAGGTTGTTCGTTTTGAGGAGCCTCCGGTTGTAATTATTCAAACTTCTATCGAGCCAAGGGATGGTGAGTGTTGAGAGACATACCCCGACGAAGAGGATGAAAATGCCATTGCTGTAAAAGGCTCCTTGCTGGTGATTGCAGCGACTTCGAGGTAGTGACAAAAGACCAGGGAAGGAACTCGTCGGCCAACTACCTACCAAGAAGTCTAGGGGGTTGGATGAAAGGGCAAAGGAAGCAATGCATTCTAAAGCTCTCAGAATCAGTAGCACCAAATTTGTCCCCAACAAAGAGGTTGGTAAGTACTTCATCCCTTGTTGGAGCCACCAAATTTTGGACATCAACTTGACCCTAGGAGATAGGTTGAAATCTTTAGCCCTAATGGAATGGATTATTCTTCTAAAAGACAAAGATATTACTAAGAAGGATGTCAACAAGGTTGGCGGTTGCAATAAGGCCTATATCATAGCCAAATGGTATGATGTGAGTATCTATAACCATTGCTTTTAATTATCAAATTTGTTCGGGTAACTAATACATTTCTTTTTCTAAATGAGTAGCTACATTTTCACAGCTTTGAACGAGGCCGACAAAGAGGTAAAGAAGGTAATTTCTTCAGTTGTGTCTATCATATCTAATGATATGGTATGATGTGAGTATCTATAACCATTGCTTTTAATTATCAAATTTGTTCGGGTAACTAATACATTTCTTTTTCTAAATGAGTAGCCACATTTTCACAGCTTTGAACGAGGCCGACAAAGAGGTAAAGAAGGTAATTTCTTCAGTTGTGTCTATCATACCTAATGATTCTTGATTGTATTAAATAAATTTGCTGCAAAAAGTTGAGGATGCATATAAGGTATCAAAGGCCTAAATTGCTGCTGCCGAGAATGCGAAGATTAGGGTTGAGATGGAGGCGAGAAAGCTTAACGAAGAACTTGTTGCCTAGAAATTGGCACATGACCTCACTGCTGATGAAATCTCTAGTCTGAAGGCTAAAATAGAGGAACAGTAGAAAAAGTCTGAAGGCTTGAAAGAGGACTTGCAGAAGAAAAAAGAAGAGTGTTAGGGCTTCAGCTGAATTATTTGCACAATGAGCGACGATGAAGATAAACTTAGGATGCAGAGAAAGGAGTTGGAGATAACAACTCAAACTTAGAGAGCCGTATGGTCGAGTTGGAGGAGAATATGAGGAGGGGACCATCTGTTGAAAAAGCTCTCGATATAGTCACTCCCAGTTAGCAATACGAGAGGCTTCTGTACAATAAGTTGTTGGAGGGGGTTCAAGTGGCAAGAGAAGAGGTCTTGAAGCTTTATCCTGATTATGATCTTTCGTGTCTTGACTTTGCTGACAACAACAACAAAGTTAGTAGTGCCGATGAAGATGAAGGCAACAAGACAGGTGCCAAGAGTATGTATTATGGTGACAATGAAGCTCATACCAAAGAAGTTGCCCACTTTGAGAACCTCGTTGCCGAGGAAGCCTTAGCCACTGATTTAAAAATCACTTCTATTGAATCTGAGGATAGGCCATGGGACTTATTTTATTAGCATATTGCATTCTCGTATAATTATCAATGGAAATATATTCAAGGCAATGCTAAGTGATTATGACGCTTGAGCAAAAATAGTTGACAAGTCTCTAATACATTTAATTTTACATACTGCACTTTTACTACGTGTATGGTATATGTATGTTGCTTTACGCTCTTGTTCATCAGCATGTTTTACTTAGCATGTTTTATTTCATACGCTATTTGTTTCTTAGCATGTTTTATTTCACAAGCCCATCGTTTTATACTATCCGTTAACCATTTAAGCCGTAGATTAGCCGCATTACTGGACCATAAGGTTAATTTGTGTAGTTCGTTAACCGCGTTTGGCGAGTACATAGGTCAGTTTGTTTGTCATGCAACCTAGAACTTGTTAATCTAGTAATCATGACGAAAACAAACGTAATGAGACTTTAAATATAATTCTCATAAATAAGTACTGCAGTTTTGCAAACAGGTTGGTTGTCGCCAAATGAGTGAAGACATAAATCATCTAACAGATTAATTGAAATAAAATTTCTAATTCTCAGTGTTCTACACTCAAGGGATGATTAATTCATCTAACCTTTCCAGTCGATAAGCCCCCTCACCAACGACTTTCTAAATCCTCACAGGATCTTCCCAATTGGTGCCGAGCTTTCCTTGAGTCGCTCACATACCAGTGGCTTACATTTTACAGCAAACTAGATCTTCGGATTAGAAAACCTTATGCTTCACTTTCTGATTATAGTACCTTGCTACTTTATCCTGGTATACCGCGACCTTAGCTCTCGTAATGTCTTGAATTTCCTTAATTGTATCCAGATTTGCTGTCAGTCCAACCTGATTAAGCATAACATCAAAATTATGCTTCTACAGATTGGACAAGTCCAGCTCAATTGGCAATATAGCTTCTATACCGTATGCTAACTTAAATGGTATCTCTCCCGTTGTAGTTCTGTGAGTGGTTCTATATCCCCATAGGACATTTGGTAGTTCGTCTGCCTATCTCCCCCTAACATGATATGCCTTCCTTCTTAAGCCGTGTAATATGATCTTATTGACAGCTTCAACTTATCTATTCATCTAAGGGTGTACAATAGATATATAATTAAGACAAATGCCATGCTTCTTGCAAAATGCTCGGAACTTATTGTTGTCAAACTGCAGGCCGTTGTCTGTGATTATTGTATAAGGAACTCTAAATCTTGATACGATGGAACTGGAGACAAATACTTCTACCTTCTACTCAGTGATCTTTGCTATTGTTTCAGCCTCGGCCCATTTAGCAAAATAATCCACAATAACGAATTGCCACTGGGTGGTAGATTTCAGAAAGGGTCCAAAGATGTCTAGCCCCTATTAAGCAAAAGGCCGAGGGTTGGTCAAACTACATAACTCGGTAGCTATCGCATTACTTGGCAAGTCATGCTTCTAGCATTGAAGACAGTGCTGGATAATGTCCTTCACATCTTCGCTCATAGTTGGCCAATAATAGTAGAGTTGTAGAGCTCAAATGTATAGTGTTTATGCCTTTATGTGGTTACTCCATATGTCACCATATAATTCAAACAACACCCTCTAGGCATCTCTTAAGGAAAGGCACCGAAGGTGGGGTTAAGAAGTGCTGCACTTATACAACTGACCATTAATCAGCGTGTAGTTTACAGCTTGGTAAGCTAATCTTTACACCTCCTTTTTATCGTCAGGGACAGTACCATCTTTTAGATAATTCATTAGGGAATCCATCTACGATTCTTCTCTTGGGCAAGGAGCTAGCTCATAGCTTTGTAAGAGATTGGATAAGCTTTTCTATAGGAGAAACTCGACGAAAAATTTCTCGTTCAGCTTAAGGAATGCTATATTATCCCACTTCAACAGCTTATCGACAGCAATATTCTTGCTTCTCAAAATTTTGTGAATGGAGAAAGATAGAAATTCTTCTACGAAGGTTTATACCACCAATAGGTACTTGCTCATCTTTTCTTCCCTTGCCGCATAACTTTTGGTGACCTAATTTACCACTAGTTGGGAATTAGAGAACACTTCGAGTTTCTCGGCACCAATTTCTTTTGCTAATTTCAATCCGGCGATTAAAGCTTCGTACTCTGCTTCATTGTTACTGGTTAGGAATCCAAATTTCATAACATAATGAACTTTGACATTATGGGAGCCTTGAAGAACTAGGCTTGCATTGCTTCCTTCTCATATCGAAGAACCATCGACATAAAGAAACCAGATAGGTTTCTCGATAATCTCTATATAATCTTCCTCTCTGGTGAATTCAGCTATAAAATCCACAAGTACTTAAGCCTTAGTACCGGGTTTATATTGTACACCATGGGCATTGAGCTCTAAGGTATATTTCATCATCCTCTTTGAGGAGTTAATCCACTGCAATGCTTGCTGTAATGGTTGATCGGTGAGGATAATAATCTGGTAAGCTTCAAACTACAGCTTCAACTTTCTCGTCGAGAGAACCATTACTTATACAAATTTTTCAATCTTTGAATACTGAAGCTTTGGCCCCTACAAAACATGACTCATGTAATAAACAGGTCAATGCTCTTTGCCATCAATTTAAACCAATATAGAGGAAAGTGCTCGGCAGCTGATTGATAGATACAAGTATAAATTTTCTCCAGGAATAGGTATTGAGAGCATCGAGGGTGATGCAAGAAATTCCTTAAGCTCATTTAAAGCTCTTTTACAATCGTCAATCCTGTTGAATTCCTTTGGATTCTTCAAAATTTTAAAGAATTCTATGTACTTATTTGCACTTCTCAACATGAATTTGTTGAGGCCAGCAATTCGCTCAGTGAGTTCCTGTATCTCCTTGACCATATGAAGTGATTTCATATTCCTTATGGCTTTAATCTTTCTTGGATTGGCCTTGATGCCACATCATATAACCATTTACCCGAGAAATTTCCCTAATGTTGCGCTAAAGATGCACTTTTGTGGGTTGAGTTTCATATTATATCTCATCAACGTGGCAAACGTGTCCTCCAAATCAGTGAGATGTTGATCTTCCTTCATACTCTTCACAATCATGTCATCCACATATACTTCAACATTCTTACGGATTTGAGATTTAAACATCTTCGTTACTAATTTCTAGTATGTGGCACCAGAGTTCTTCAGCCCAAGGGGCATTATCATATAACAACATGTTCTAAAATTAGAAATGAAAGATGTGTGGACTTCATCTGCCTTATCCATCTTGATTTGATTGTAACCAGAGAAAGCGTCCATAAAAGAAAGCAACGTATGTTCTATGGTTGTGTCTACCATCTAATCGACTTTTGGTAGTAGGAAACAATCCTTAGGATAGGCCTTGGTGAGATTCATGAAATCTATGCATATTCGCCACTTATCGTTAGACTTCTTGACTAACATACAATTTACTAGCCAAGTCAGATAAGGTTCTTCCTAGATGAATCATACCTTCAATAAGTTTTGGACCTCTTCTTCTATTACCGCTTATCTCTTTGATGCAAATGTGTCTTTTTTTTTTGGACCACCTTTACATTCGAGTCGATCTGCAGCTTGTGTACCATAACATCTCTCGGAATACCCAGCATGTCTAAAGGTGACCATACAAACACATCAGCATTGGCTTGCAAAAAGTCAATCAAACTTTGTTGACCATCTGCTGACATGGGTTTTCTTATCCTTGTTGTCTTCCCGGGATCATTTTCCAAAGGAATTTCCTTTGTATCATTCTTGACATTCTCTATATCGACTTATTTGCCTTCTAGACAGGTTTCAACTTGAAATACTTCCTTTCGTCTCAAGGCCCTTATATATAAGGATCGTACCAATTATTAATCCCCTTTGCACACACCAACTCCCATGGGAGTAGGAAACTTGGCCTTAAGATGTGCTATTGAAGGGACAATGCTAAATAAATGTTAGCATGGCCATCCCATTATCATGTTGTAAGGGGACCAATATTTGATGACGAGAAAATCTACTTTGTCCTCTGCAACATGCTTATCATCATCTGTATTGGTAAAGAGATAACTTTGGTTACTCGGATAGGTTGATTATTGAAGGCATAGAGGTCATACTTGTAAGACCATAGCTACACTTTGATCTTAGGCCTCATTTGATCAAAAGCATGTTGAAAAATGATATCGGCTAAACTTTTAGTATAAACAAGAATCTTCTTGACTTCAAAGTTAGCTACTCTCACATTGATGACGAATGCATCATCGTACGGCCTCTAGATACCATCAAAATCTTCTTCTTTGATAGATATTGTATTGTTCATCCTAACCTTCTTTTCGTGAATATTGCAAACGTAATTCTTAGCGTTTGGCTTATATTCCGCTGACAATGGTATTAATTACTCCATTCAATGCTCTGTTGGGATTAACATCCCTTGCATCTCTCATGGCCATTACTAGCTAAGTGTCATCCTCTTATTCCTCTCTTCTCCTCTGAGACGGTCTTTCGATTCTTTCTACATCATGCGTTACAAATTTTCGCAAGTGCCATTGTTGTATTGCATCTTCAATTGCATTCTTGAGTTGAATGCACTCATCTGTATTGTCACCCTTGTTACGATGGAAATCATAGTGCTTATTCAAATTTCTTCTTGAGGGATTCCCTCGCATTCTTTTCGACTATTAGAGGACACCTCTCTCCCCACATACCTCAGTCAAAATATTCGAGATTGGACAATTGACAGGCGTATAAGATGAGAATGTTGGGATCCTCAGTCTCTTCCTCTCAGCATCTAAATTGTAGTCGCTGTCCATGCTAAGTCTATCCTTTACATTTTTCCATTTGTCATTCTTTCCATCTCCTTTGCTTTGATCGGCCTCTCATCATACCTTTATGTTGTCTTCCTATTGAATGTATGAGGTGGCTTTAGCCTTAAACTTAGCGAAATTTTTTGGCGTGTTCTTTGTGAGAGACATGAAAAAGTCTCCATAAGGCTTGACTTCGTCAATTATGACGTTTAGGGCTACACTCATGCCCAACTTTGGGATTTGGACCATCTTAGCCATAGAATTGGCTAAATAATCCCTGATTGACTCATTGGACTTTTTTTTTAATGGTGTTAAGAATTAAGGAGTCCTTAACAGGAAGTTTACTTGTAAGGAAGTGTTAACGGAACACTTTTACTAGTTCATTGAAACAAGTAATGGTATTTAGTTTCAAATGTTTGAATCATATGCTGGTTGCATTCCTCAATGTTGAAGGAAAAGCTTGATAGGCCATTGCATCACTCAAGCCATGCAACTTGGCTAACGTACGGTAGTACTCCAAGTGGTTTTTAGGGTCCTTTGTTCCATCGCAAGTCTCAAACTATTGTAACTTTATGTGCCAGAGTATTACTTCCTCTAAAATTTCTGGAACAAAGGGACTCTTTTTAATTTAGAACTATTTGCTTAGGGTAGCAAGGGTGCTAACATGTGAGGGACCTGCATGGTGCACCTGCTGCGGTTGTTTGCTTTTGTCATTCCTTTTGAAAGCAAGAGTTGAAGGCCCTATCATATTCTTAGGTTGCTTTTTTTTGCAACTCGAGTGAATAAATGGAATAATCCCTTTTTTTAGCGTCGTGATCGCCTTGGTCTTTGTTTTGGGTTGGATTTGGGTGAATATTACTATAGAGGAGGTTAAAGATTTTCTTGTGTTTTTTGTTTAATTCTTGGTTTTACTTGGCTATGTTGAGGTAGAGTTGCTTGAGCCTAGCTAACCACTGTTCATCAGTATGCTTACTCCCCCCTTCAAGGTATTGGGAGGTAATGCTGGCACTTGTACTCTTAGATATTCTTGTCCTAGCCATATGGCGTATTTAGGAAAAAACTAGACGGCGCCAAATGTTGTTGGTGAATTTTGGAAACAAGGAAATCCTGCAAAGAGAATGAAATACTTGGTACTGGGGCTAATCCGGACGCCTAAGTTAGTAGGGTGATTTTGTATAAAAGTATGTGAGTGAAGTGTTAAAGAGAGAGCCCTTACATAGTTTTCTTTCCCATATTTATAGCTGGCTGTAATGTTTAAGGCTATTGTCGGAATAACTGTTAAGATACGTAAAAGTTTCTTGATTTAACATCTTTCTTGATATGTAGGGAGGGTAGGCGGTTATGTAATATAACGATGCTTACGATAATTGTTCTCACAATGGGCTTAAATTCAAATAAGGAACATATTTAGGATATTAGGCATAAATGCCATGTGTTATTTTTCTAGAGGCATGTCGAGAGATTTAATATATTCGACATATTGGCTACCGAATGGACGAGTATGCCAGATGAGAAAAAATTGACTATCAATAAGATCTTTATGTGGTGTTAAGGCAAATGGGATTATACCATTATATGGTACTTATAATTGGTTATAGGAGATAGTTGGTTATTAAATGGTACATGAGAAATGAAGTAAGATTGTAAGATAAACTATGATCGAATATGTATCTACGTACCTTAAAATAATAGTAGGATGAGTAACAATTGATGGTGGAAATGAAATTAAAGCAAAAAGTTCAGAGAGGATCAGAACTTGCAATGAAAGGTTTCCTTACTATTTCAGGATTGGTCTAGATAAAACATATCCCACCAAGAAATGAAGTTCAAAAGACAGCTACCCATTGATAAACTTATTATGATATGATGATAAAGAATGCTGAATAAAGATGGTTGTTCAATGAAACAACCTTAAAGAATTGGGAGATAAGTAGTGATTTCAATGAAGGACTCTTACTTGATCTTAGCTGAATGATAATAAATCTGAATAAAAGGATTGGTTGATAATCATAAGAATAAGTACAATTATTGTAGGATATATATGCAAATGGATGAAATGCAAGTACAATGATGATATTGAGGTGTTCATTCCCTACAAGTCAGAAACTAGTGGACAAAAAGAGATTTTAGGTGATTAAGATTATCATTATTTGTTAGTTTATAATTTATATTAGAGGAAGGATATTAATAAAAAAAAACCGTAGGATAAGATTAAAGTGGAACTTGGAAGAAAAGCTACTAATGATAGGTGATGGGAAGTTTGTTGATATTTATAAGTGAAAGATCGAGGAAAGTACCACTAAGTACTATATCTATTAGTAATATATGAATATTAGTTTTTAGATATTTAAACTTTATGGTTAAGTTAATTAAGAATCGAACATATAGTGTATATTTTGTATTTGACATTGAAAATGAGATATTAAGAGTTAAAGGAATGATTATGTTTTTCTGTAATCACTTAAGATTGGAATGTCACTGATTTAGTATTAAGTTAGAGAAAACTTCTGTATCATAATATGATATGGAAATTATGAAACCTTAGCGATATCTCTTAGTTTAGCAATGTATAGACCGTATTCCCAGAATTAAGAGAATCATATGCATGCCAGCTATATATCAAGACATTAGTTGTGATAACTACCGATAGTATTTTGATATATAAAGTGTTTGTGGATAGCATTAAGGAAGTTAAACAATCATAAGTAGTATGCTAAACTTGAAGAGAAGATAATACTTCTTTCATTAAACAAGTTATCTTTGGAGAAGGAATTTTTGTGGATATTAAAAATGTTGAATTGGTAATTGAATAAAAATCCATTAAAGTAATCCAATGTACGAAAGAAGTATGAAGCAACGATATACTTCATATGGACAGTTGCAATGGGTAACTCAACAGAGGAATGGCAAATCTAAGATGATCAATTCATTATTGTTGAGTCTCATGTCACGTTAATCCTATCAGTGTATTATGTTGTGTCATGTTTTGTCAAGTAATCAGTTCTTGTCCATACTATCTCTTTTGCTGAATCTATCAATCAAAAGTCATATTCATTCTTATCAAGTCAAGTCGAATCGAGTCAAATTGAGTTGTTAACCATCTCATTTGAATCTGAGATGGAAGAAAATCAAGATTTGCCAAATTTGCTTCTATTAATCCTATATTGAGCTATATGAAAAACAAATGAGAAGTCACAACAACGACGTAGACATTGTGAGTAGAAGATTACGGATAAGAGAAAAGGTGATGATATGAAGAGAACTTAGAACTAGTGATGGTCATAAGAAAAACCTAGGAATTGGTAAAATAGGGAACAAATGGGGGATATATCAACAAGAGAATTTGTAAGCTTATAGAGCTAAGTCAGAAGATAGTATATGTCGAGCCTTATTTCAATTTTCTTAATTTAACCTATATTAAGCTTAGCTTGCTCAATATAAATTACTCGACATTAAATTAAGGAAATATTTTTCTAAAATATTTAAAAATTGGAGTCACCAACCAATTCAACTAGTAAATAAATGAAAGTAAGGTTTTTAGATAGAAAAATCCTAATTTGGCTACTCGTATATAGATATTCTAAAAAATTGATTTTTAGAAAATTAAACTAAAGAAAACTAAATTCAAGAGCTAACTTATTAAGACTAAGTTACCATGTAAAAACTAAAAAAAATTAATGGGCTTATATTTTTTATAATTTTCTAACAATTCTAAAAATATGCCTAAATAAACAAAAAATAACTAAAGTGATTTTTATTATTTTTTATTATTATGAACTTTCAAGACAAGGGAAAAAGTTTATTTTTTTTTATCTTTTTATATGGTTCTCCTGAAGGTACCTACGTACCCGTTATTCGGGATCAAATCGACCATAGTTCTCTTTTTTTATAAAATTTTTAGTGAGTGAGTCATTTTTATATTGAAAACTAAGCCAGATTTATGTATTTTATTAATTTATTATTTTAAGAAAACAAACCTAAAAAAATCTAATTTTTCTGAATTAAATAAAAAACCCTACCTAATCGAATCTTTTTTAAAAAAATTAATTTAAGATTTTTTATTTTTCAAAACTACTATATGTCAAAATATATATTTTTTATTTAAAAAAAACATGATTTAAAAAAATAACTTAATTCAACTAAATTTTATTGGAAAATAAAAAATTTGCAATAAGAATAAAAAAACTTGCACTTAAACACAAAAATTGTTAATAAAAACATAACTAATAAAGTAAATTAATAAAAATTAATTAAATAAATAAATAAAATAAATGAAAATTTTCCTAACGTCGGATCGTGTTGGTATTGGGAGGTGGACTGGGCAACAGGCTAGGCGAGAGATTAGGCAACTGATTAGGTACTGTTGGGCGATAGGCTAAGTAAGAGATTGGGCAACTGGCTAGGCGCTGTTGGGAGATAGGCTGGGCACTGCTGGGCGACGCTGGGTATTACTGGGCAAAAGTACGAGCTGTGACTATAGTAGTTGTGTGGTAATGTTAAGGTATTACTGTATAGTGTTGCGTACTGGTTGTATTGTAACGCAATAGTGTTTGTGTGATGTTTTAGGTAGGAGTATGATTAAAAAAAAAAAAACCATCCTTGAAACCCCTGTTGATGTGCTATTAATAAGATCAAAATTGAATCTTTTAAAATTTACCCTAACTTCTAGAAACCTTAGTTATTTTGGGCCTTCTATTTCTTCTAAGGCTCGATCCGTTTCGCTATAATTTAGTCTAATAATTCCCTAATTTGATTTAAGTCCTTAAATTAGATGAGTTTTATTCTATATTGGTTTGGCCTAAAACTAATTAAGCCCATATTGTCATCTAATCTAACAATCCAACTCAATTCAATTCAACCCAACACAATTCGACTTATGACTTAACTTACTACAACTTGACTTAATTGGATATAATTTGACTTAACTAGATATAATTCGACTTAACTAGATATAATTCGACTTAACTTGATACAACACAACTTGATATGATTCTCTTATTATTATTATTATTATTATTTTTCTACTTTTTTGTTTATTAATTAACTTACCTCAATTAACAAAAAATTGGCAAAAATGAGGTATCTACAACTACCTCTCTTTGTAGTGAAGTTTGATTAGAACTTCGCTACAAAGACAAAAGAGATACCCATTTTTGCCAGACTTGACTTAGATAATTTGAAGAGAATAGATCTCTTCAAGATTAAAAACTCGTTTTAGCGAATAATCTAAGGATGATAGATCTCTTTTAGGATGAGTTGCTTGAAAAGATAGGTTTTTCAAAGACAAGATGAGACAATGCTCTCATGAGCAGGCGATCTTTTAAATGGCTGGACGACACTCCTATGAGCAGGCAATTTAGCTAAGAATTAGATACGACAACACTCCCATAAGTAAGCGATCCTAAAAAAGATTAGATGGCGCTCCACTGAACAAGCGACCCAACTAAGGATAAGATAACTTTACTTTGAGCAGGTGATCCTAAAATAGATTGGATGGCACTCCTATGAACAAGCAATCCAATTAAGGATTAGATAAGACAGTGCTCCTATGAGCAAATGATCCTAAAAAAAGATTGGATGGCACTCTATTGAGTAAATGACCCAATTAAGGATTAAATAGGATAGCGCTTCCATGAGCAAGCGATCCTAAAAAGGATTAGATGACGTTCTATTGAGCAAGCGACTCAATTAAGGATAGGACAACACTCTTTTGAGTAGGTTATCCTAGAAAAGATTGGATGGCGCTCCTATAAGCAGGCGATCCAACTAAAGATTAGATTGGACAGCGTTTCCATGAGCAAGCGAGCCTAAAAAGGATTAAATGGCGCTCCATTGAGCAAGCAACCCAACTAAGGATAAGACAGCACTCCTTTGAGCAAGCAATCCTAGAAAGGATTTTGATGAGTATTGACAAAATGATCTGAGACTTGAGTTTGAAGGATTTTGATAATTCTTTGAAAATATTGTTCTTTGACAATTTTTTTTTTAAAAAAGGTTTTTCTTTTTTCTTCTTTTTTTTTTTGTTAAGAAATTTAAAAACATTCTTCGATAGAAAATTGTGTTGCTAACAAGTAAGAAAGTCTTAAAAACTCTAAGGACCACAAATAAGGGGTTAGCTTACCTCTTACCAGTTGATCGCTTATTCTCTTAGTCTTATTTCCTAGAACATGATCTTTGAACTTTTTAGAGTCATTGATGACCATTTACGTTTTTGATAAAGTACTCAACTCTTCAATTTTCCACTAAGGGAATAGATATCATTACTTGAAATGTTTAGTCAAACTGAACTTCTTTGCACTCTCATTAGTCTGTTTTTACTCTTAACATCAATTCCAAAAATTGTAGCCTATCTTATAAGTGGTACACTTTAGTCAATCAATAGGTCTTTTCTGGGTTTGCAATGTAAGGCTTTTGGGTAATGGTTAAGCAAATGGATATCAATGTACTTGGCTAATTTTGAAGAAATCATATGCAGTCAATCCTGAGTTTACAAGCCAAGAACCTAAGAGAAACTAAACATAGGCTTGCCCCAATTTCATGAGCAAATTTCGTTGAAGATAAATCCATTTCTTTAGTCAAAAGAGTTTCATTAAGGTTGGTATAGTGTGTAGGATCATACAGTGAGGGCCTTGCTTTCAAGCTTGGGAATTGAAAGTGTTTAGCCTTTGGATACCATTACAAGTTCAGACTTTAAGCTTTATTGGTAATTTGACTATTCTTTGAAAGTGATCACCCTGTTAATATTTTCAATCTTTTTTTTTTCACCTTTTTCTTTTTCTTTTTATCTTTTTCTTTCTTTCTTTTATTTATTTATTTTTTGTTGTGATTAAAAGCCCTAAAACCATGGGTTCAAATAGTATAACCTTTGGAAAAGTGTATATGGCATAGAGTGCTTAGAAAAGAATCTATAGACTTGATGTGTTTGAATAAGTATACGGGCCTGAGTGAGATGTATATGGTTTGAAGCTCTTCTTCATTCTAAAGAAATTGAATTATCTTTGATAATATTTGCTCGTGAATTGGTATAACTAAGGAAAGCACATATTAGTCTACTCCTTCTTCTCCAAATTAATAACCTTAAACTCCTAATTGGACCAATTTAGGGTGGTTCTTGGCAGGGATAATTTTAAGAAAAATTCCCTAAAGGTTCAAAAAGATTTGCAAAGGATAACTGTATTTAAGGATAATGAAATGAATGCCTAATATTATTTTGACATGTATACCAAGTTCAAGATAGACCTCTTTTAAGGAATGAATCTAATTATTCACCATAATGGCATTCTTCTCTCATGTGCATTTAGGGTTAATGTTTGGGACATGGGTTGCCTCTTTTCATTCCCTTAGGTGGAAATTTTTAAGTTTTGAGTTCACATTTTCTTTATCTATTTTCACTCATTTAAAATGCCCTCATTTGAAATGAGTTAGCTCCATAGCACACAAAAATAAGTATACACATGAAAACTGCTTTATTCAATAACTCAGATCTGTTACAAGCTGTCAAATGAAAGAAAATGCATGAACTAAAATTCTTTCCTATTTCTTGCCTCTATTTCTATCACCTCTTGGCCCATTCAATTGAATTGATCTTTCGAAGATATACCCAACTGCTTCAAATGGCGAACCATCTTGTCAAATGATAGTAGTAGACCCTCAATGCCTAATACTGGAATTTGTTTAGTTGGTGCCTCTTCAAAACCTAAGGAAGGAATACTACTGCTAATCAACCCATCAGTCTCTAGAAAACTTGGTCAGATAATCTTGGCATTAATCAAATTTTTCACCTTTTACTTTAATCTCCAACAATCTTTAGTGGTATGCCCTACTTAGCCTACATGATAGTCATACCATTTGTTGGGGTCACAATCCATTGGCTTGTATTTCTTTGTTAGGTTTTCACGTGTTAGTAGTCCTACATCTGTCAATTGTTTAAAAACTTAGGCCATTAGAACTTGAACTACGCAAATTGCCTCCTTTTATTGTGGATAGGCTTGTCTTGATTTTGGGCTTTCCTAATCAGCACATTTGTTCCTGAATTCTCTTTCATTGAATCTTCTTCAAGCTTGGGCTATAACTTTATATTAGGATGTAGGTTTCTGAGTTGTTTAGGCATATAACCCATTGCCATTTCCGTGCTAGTGAGTCTTTCTTCTATTATCACCAACTTTTCTTCTAGGGTAGCAACCTTTTCTTCCAAACCCTAGCAGTAAGATGTCCCTTAGACTTGATAATTCAACTCTGATTCTGGCAACTTTTCCAATCCTTGTATCATGTTGATAATGAGCTTTATATAGAAATTGGGCGTTGGATCCCTAATGTAGTTTAACTGGACCAATTTTTTATCAATCAAATCTTAGGCTTTATTCTTCAACTCCCAGCAATGGTTAGTAGCATGCCTTTACTGACCTATGTAGTACTCTCATTGCGCATTGGGATCATATTTTCGAGGTTTATACCTTGGTGTTGGAGTCTTAGGATGCAATAAACCCTCTTCTTTTAGTCGGCGATAGACCCAAGACATAGGAATCAAGATATGAGTGAACCTCTTTCTAGGTGATTTCTAGCTTAACTTATTTTCCTTGAGCTCTAGACTAATGCTTAAGGCACTAAGCTTGCATATCATTAAATAAGACATTGTAGTGTTCACAGCGGCCTCTAAATCTAACAAGTCTAATCCTTTCCCTATTAATCTCTCCACTCTAATAGCATCCTCAATGCAACTACCAACTGCAACTACATATGCAAACGTAGAAGCAATATGGCCTAATAGGTGATTATAATAAGGTTTACCTAATGTGCAGATGAATATGTTGATCAATTCATTTTCTAGCAATTGTACTGTAGCTTGAGCGATTGTAGATCTCCATCTTTGGGCATACTCCTTAAAGGACTTAGTCAGCTCCATTTTCATGTTATTCAAATCCATTAAGGATGGAGCCAATTCTTAATTGAACATGTACTGTTGATAAAAGGCTTGAGCTAGCTTATCCCAAGTATTAAGCTTAACTAAGTCTTGTTAGGCATACCAAATTAATGTCAGCCCAGTTAGGCTATCTTGGAAAGTTTGAATCATCAACTGCTGATGTTTACAAAATTGGGCCATCTTGCGAATATAAAGCTTAAGGTAAACTTTAGGATAACCTATTCCATCATACTTTTCAAAATTTGGTACCTTAAACTTCTTGGGTAACCCATGGTCTTCAAAAGCGCAAATACTGCTCAAACCCAGATCACTCTACACATCATGATCCTTGAGAACTCTCATTTTTACTTCAATTTTCTAGAAGATTTCTTCTTCCATCTTCATTAATTTCTACACCAATTCCTTCCCCAAGCCTTTGTTGTTATTGGTGAGCTCATGAACCAACAACTCTTCAGACTTGTCTATCTTAGATGGTATGTCAACAAGCCCTTAGGCTTAAGTATAAGCCATGGTCTTGACTTGCTTCACAAGCTTTCCCAAAACCCTTTCAGCTGTGCTTATTCTATGCTTAAGAGCTTCAGACATCTTGTTTTTGAAAATGAGTAATTATGGGCTTCAAGTTGGATCAGATCACTTAAAAAGCAATTTTTCGAATCCTATAAGGATCCCTTCTTGTTAGTAACACTGCATCGTGTTTTTAGTTTTGAATTTTTTTTTGGGAAACTTTTATAAGAAAAACAATGCTTATTTTATGTCATAGAAGCTTAATACTGACATCGACGAATCTAAATAATAAAAACATTAGGACTGACGACCAAGGACATAAGATGACAATAACATTAAAAAGATGATATGGAGAAGCAGAAATTATTTTACAATGAGAAACTTATTAAATAAATGATACAAGGATGACTACTCATGGAGAAAACTCTATTAGGACTGTGACAACTTAAGGGCTAAACACAAAGAATAAGAACTTAGACATTTACAAGATTAATAACCTTAAGATGGAAAATAATTCATAATGGAAATCTAATGATTAAATCTTTTTTTTTTATTTTGTTAGTTCCTAACAGTATGGTACATGTAAAGCATTGCAATAGAAATCAACCGAGCAAATAATTATCACGAAACTAGTTTTATATAATAAAATATCTTTTGAAAATATTATTTTTTTAAAAAAATGTTGGAAAGTCTTTTTTAAAAAATGATAATTCCATAATAATCTTTATCATCATTAATTTCCATGATTATATGCCCAAAAAAAAAATCATAAGTTGATATAGAAGTTTTTTTTTTCTTAACATTGGCACATGGGGAATACTAACGATTTTGAGCATTTTATATTAAATATTATGTTGCACAACTTATTACTGATGAAATAAAACAAAACCTAAAAGATGTACATATATTACAAAAGATAGCATATGTAAACAATTATGCAAAATAAATGAGATGCAATATGCTAAACACGTATGCAGTGCAGTGGGGTTAGTCATTAATAAACTATAGGGAGTATGATAAATCCACGGTCAAAGAGCACCATTATATATAAATATATTCAAAATAAGATTTAATAAAAACGAAGTTCATGTATACTTATATATAAGGGTTACTGAATTTTTTAATCGAAAATGGATGATAAACTAACTACAAATTAAATCAAGCTTTTCCTATAATTTAAAAATAACTAACACTTTTTCGAAAAAAATAATGCAAAAGGATGGGGTCTATGGGTCTTAGACTCTATGGCTCCAAAACTTTCCGAAGAGAAGCCTAGTAGGTTACATCAAAGTTTGAATAGGCTCGCCTATTATTGCTAGGTGGGGGTAAAGACTCCAGCGACCTGAGGGTTATACAATAGCAGCCCATCCTAGGTTCCTAAGGTGGCCCAAGTCCGACTACATCTAAACACACAAATGATTATTAAAAATGAAAAAAGAAGCCCCCCCCTCCCCCCTCTAATTCCCCAAGAAGGCCCATTAGGCCGAGCTTTTTTTTTTTTTTTTTTTCTCTTAGGGTCTGCATTACTAAAAAACAATTAATACAACTATAATACAATACAAAAACAAAATAATAATATAAAAGCCCATCAATAATTTTTTAATTTTCACACGGCTAGCCTACTAAGCATCCCTAGTGGAGTCATCAATTTTATCAAGCCCTATTTCAGTTTCTTTAATTTAACCTATATTAAGCTCAGCTAGCTTAATATAAATTACTCGACATTAAATTAAGGAAATATTTTTCTAATTTACATAAAAATTGGAGTTGCCAACCAATTCAACTGGTAAAAATATGAAATTAGGGTTTTCTGGTGCAAAAACCCTAATTTGGCCATTAGTCTGCAGATATTATAAAAAAATGATTTTTAGAAAATTAAACTACAGAAAACCAAGTTTGAGGGTTAATCTATTAAAACAAAATCACCATGTAAAAACTAAAAAAATTGATGAACTTTTATTTTTTTATAGTTTTCTAACAATTCTAAAAAGATAGCTAAATAAACAAAAAATAACTAAAGTGATTTTTATTATTTTTTATTATTACGAATTTTAAAAACAAGGGAATTTTTTAAAATTTTTTTATAATGTTATCTCAAAAATATTTATGTACTCACTATTTGGGATCAAATTGGTTGTAACTCTCTTTTTTATAAAATTTTTAGTGAGTGGGTCATTTTTATATTGAAAACTGAGCCAAGTTTACATATTTTATCAATTTATTATTTTAAGAAAACAAACCTAAAAAAAACTAATTTTTTTGAATTAAATAAAAAAACTCTAACTAACCAAATCTTTTGAAAAAACTCAGTTTAAGATTTTTTTATTTTTCAAAACCACCATATGTCAAACTATATATTTTTTATTTAAAAAAATGATTTAAAAAAACTTAATTCAACTAAATTTTATTGGAAAATAAAAAATTTGCAATAAGAATAAAAAACTTGTACTTAAACGAAAAAATAGTTAATAAAAAAACATAACTAATAAAGTAAATTAATGAAATGAATAAATAAAAAATAAATTAATGAAAATTTATTTAGCGTCGGATCATGTTGGTGTTGGGTAGTGGATTAGGCACTATTAGGCGATAGGCTAGGCGAGAGACTAAGCGATATTGGGCATTGCTGGGCTACAAGCTATGCAACTGGCTAGGTAAGAGACTAGGCAACTAGCTAGGCGCTACGAGGCGAAAGATTAGCCGAATAGCTAGGAGAAAGATTTACCAATTGGCTAGGCGCTGCTAGGTGACGCTAGGTAATAGGTTGGGTGAAGCTGAGTGTTGTTGGGCGAAAGCACAGGCCGTGACTGTAGTAGTTGTGCGATGGTGCTAGGGTGGTACTGTGTAGTGTTGCGTGGTGGTTGTATGGTGGCGCGGTAATGTTTGTGTGGTGTTTTGGGTAAGAGTGTGATTAAAAAAAAAAATCGTCCCTAAAACCCCTATCAATATGCTAGTTATAAGCTCAAAATTGAATCTTTCAATATTTATCTTAACTTCTAGAAACCCTAGTTATTTTGGGCCTTCTATTTCCTCTAAGGCTCGATCTAATTTGCTTTGTTATAATTTAGCCTAATAATTCCCTAATTTGATTTAAGTCCTTAAATTAGATGAATTTTATTTTATATTGGTTTGACCCAAAACTAATTAAGCCCATATCGTCATTTAATCCGACAACCCAACCTAACCCAACTCAATTCAATTCAACCTAATACGACTTGACTTATGACTCAACTTGCTACGACATGACTTGACTTGACTCGACTCAATTCGATATAATTCAACTTAACTCGATATGACACAACTTGATATGATTCTCTTTTTTTTTTCTACCTCTCTATTTATTAATTAACCTAGCTCAATTAATAAAAAAAATTGGCAAAAATGAGGTGTCTATAATATAATATGAGTAAATAGTTGTAGTGATGAAATAAGATTGAATAATATCAAAGTAGAAAATATAAAAGAAGAAAATGAGATGAGAATTAGAGAGATAAATAAAAAGGTTAAGCATAGGTTCAGATAGAGAAGGAGTAGGAACTTAATCAGAAGACAATTTAGAAGCTTCATTAGAAGATAGTTTAGTGGAATAAAATATGGGTTTTAAAGTTGTGAAGTAGCTCACAAAAATACTGGATAATCAAGTTCATAAGTTAAAAAAGTTGAGACATAGGATATGTAAAGATATAATGGGATGTGTATTTAAGTTATTATAGAACAGAATTTAACAAATATAAAACATTCCTTGTAATTCTTCTTATTCCTATGACAGTAAAAGAATATAAGCTGCTATTTTTGTTAATTGAGTGATACATAAATATATAGCAGCTTTGAGGACAAAACTATTGTAAGGGGGGTGGAAATATAAGACCTACAATCAAGTATTTGGTGTTCAGTTCATAGAATATATGGCAATTGAGCAAATCGTTCAATCCAGTCCAAATTTTACGACGAAACTAGAAATATTAATAAAAATGATCTTGTGAGTTTGGATTTAGGATAATAAAAAATGAAATAATTAATTATTATAATATTGTATTATATGTAAAATTCTTATTATTTATCGGAAATGCATAAAATAAGTCTCGATAACTAATGAATCAATAGAGATAAATTATATATACACTAAAAATCATAAAATAACTTAAATAATATTTAGAAGTATTTACTTATACCATATATGTATTTACATATAGGTAGAAATAAGTGAAATTACTTAAAATATGCGAAATATGCCAAATAATGTTAATTAATTAAAGAAAATGCATGGATAATTAAAGAAAAATCAAGAAAATTATGGGAAAATATGGAATTATCCAAAATGGAGGTGTAGTAGCTTAGATTGAATAAATGAAGAAACTAATCTAATTAAGACAAACTAAAAGTAAATGGGAAGAGGATAAGGGATAAATGTCAAGTGAAAATTGGAAGAAAAAAAATCAAACCCGCCTTATAAATCCTGAAAATCACTCTCATTCCTCATTTTGGATAGTTAGGAATAAAAAAAAAATAGAGAGAGCAAAGAAAAGAGGAGAAACCAAATTTACAAAAATTTAGAAAATTATAGTGTAAACAGGGTATATAAAGAAATCCCCAACCCAATGGCAACCTGGGAGTGGACAATTACCACCACCATACGATGGTGGCAGTACCCAAATCGACCAACAATGTTGAAGTGTTCAACGATGATCGGAGCCACCAATTTCGATGACTCTGATCATCCTTTCAATTTTTCATATTTTATTAAAAAAACTAAATATATGTAGATTTATGGAAAAATTTTAGTTTGATGCTTTTGTGTCTAGAAATATACCGTTCTTAAGAGTATAGCTTGAGGCTCAAAATTTTTGTATAAATTACTTAGGGCTTATAAAGCAGTGCTATAAAACCCTTATTTAATAATGAATTTTCAAAATTTTTAGCTAATTTTTAGACTTTAAAATGATGCATAAAATGAGTAATTTAGGGCTAATTAAGTAATTAAATGGGTAATTATTAATTTAGTGCATAATTATATGTTTTAGAATGTTGAAATCAGATGGAGTATGCTATTTGTAGCATTTAGGGTGTTAGATATAATTATTAGGGAATTATATAGTATGTATGTAATAGGTAAAAATGGTATATTTTAAGCTAATTATGTAATTTAGGGTAATTTGGTATAAATTCTAATTTGGGATGAATCTAAGTATTTTTTAGATGTTAATTAATGTTAAGAGCTGATATTTGGAATGATGAGAATATTAGATTTATATATTATGTACATATTAGGTGATAATGTATAATATGTAAATATAAGAAATTGATGAGTAGGAAAATATTATGTTAAAATTAATATTATACCAATAATAGAAATATGTAATAAATCTGGTAAGAAAATTAAATGAGGGTAATTATATGAAAAATATAAAATTTTCTTACAGCGGGAGTAAATTCAGTAGTTGAATTAGAATTAAAATATACCGCATGGACTAGAACATTTGTTTGAGACCAAAAACAATATTTAGGATATCCGAAAATAAAGTGATTAATTTCATATTATGGATTAGAATGATTTCCTAAGATTTACATATAAAATCCCTAATTGAAAACTGAGTTAAAAATCTAATTTAGAAACCGACTTCAAAATTGAATCAGAACTTAACCTAAATTAGGAACAACTTTAAGAGACTTAAAAACCTGAATAATTAAGTATTCTAAATACCCTAAATTAAAGATAACATAAAGGAACCATAGAATGAAGTTTATATAAGATAATTACATACATGCACTAAAACAATATTTGTAATATAGGGATTATTAGCAATAGCCTAAGTTAGTCATACCTTGAATGAGTAAGTGATGAGTTTAGGTAAGTTAGGATTAATACGTTATTGTATTTCGGAGTACTAATTTGTAGTACTTGGAGGCTTGCAATTGTACTTAACTATGCTTGTTAGATAGTTGGCTATGTTTATGTGCTTGTTTTGGACTGCTGATATGATTCTAATTTGCTGCTTTGGCTTATATTTGTGTGATTTGTTTGAAATAATTAAACACCTTAAACCAAATTTAACTAAATATATGACTTATAATTCTTAATTAGATTTGTAGCGTAACTTATTAAGGGAACATTAGGATTCTCTAACCAAATACCAACCCCTTTAAAAGGGATAGTACTAGATAGCATAATTAATCCTTTTTTTATCCTTAGTCAAACTTAGTGACAAGTGAGGAGGTCGTGGCAAGGGTAAAGTTAATGGTTCGAAGGTAGTTGCAAGAGGATTGGTGTTTCTATTGCATAAGCCTAGGTTTGGTTGTGAGCTATTACATTAACGAAAACTCTTTAACCCGAATTAGAGCGAATATAATTTCTCTAATCTTACGACAGGCCAGACAACGTCTTGTGATGGTATTTGCTTGAACATGCATTGCACCTAATAATTTGGTTGATAACCCTATTTGTGTTTACTATATAGTTTTAAGTCTTTCATCCTAACTGACGTTGTTATAGGTACTGACTAGGAAGTGACCTATATTTACCCTGAAGTTACTAACTGTTGGATATTGAGAAGTGAAGAAATACATCTAAATAACAGATATGTTGTTAAGGTTTTAGCTTTTGTTTTAGAAACTTCTATTTTCGAATAATGTATTACTTAGAAAATATAGTATGATGAAACTTTTCAAACATTAATTGTAATATTTAAATTCTAGTGTATATACATATTTCCATAATTTCTTAAGTAAATAATTTATTTAATTTATGAAATATTTACTTCAAAACAAGTTAGTCATGGACACCTTGTGTAAACCAAGTCTAAGATGATGGCTATATAGTCAGTTTCTATCTTATAATGGTTTGCATGGCAAAACTGTTACGACTCTGCCACTTCAGGGCATGATAACGGTGATCCACATGATCAATGCAGGCATACCAACAATCTTTTGGTTAGGAGGAAGTGGCTACACGATCACAACCTCATACCTTCAACATAGTACTAGTGTATCAAGGGCCATTGGAAGGTAAAGATGTTTTCATTCCAACTACGAAGAACCCATTTAAACATAACAAGTTTTATCTAACAGACGCAGGGTTCTTCAATGAGTATGCTGAAGATGGAGAGACTACCCTTGCCAAACCCCTCAGCATACCATTGCTCACATAGGAGGAGTTCTAAGATAAACAAAAGACGAAGAGGAGAATGCAAGGCTCTCATAGGGGTAAAAAGAAGCAAAGAAATGTTGAAGCAATATAAAGTTTTGTCAGGGATGATGAGGCGAAGGGTATATTGCTTATGACGGTCTTTAGGATCTAAGGAGGCTTTTTTATCTTCCTCAAATCCCATACCGATGCAAGGTACCCAGCCTGCCCCTCCTCAAATACAAGACCAAATGAAACCTTAAGCTGAAGAGATTGAAGAGTTAGACCTAGCGGGACCAGGGGAGTCTCCACGACTTATCTTCATTAGCAAGAATCTGTTGTAAGAAATTAAGGTCCATTTAGTAGAGTTGTTGAAGGAATACAACAAAGCGTTTGCTTGGACATATGATGAAATGCTAGGATTGGACCTTAGTCTACTGATGCATAGATTGAACATCATGCTTGTGGTTAATCTAGTAAAGTAGGGATAATGAATCTTTTGTCTTGAAATTGAAGTATAAATAAAAGAAGAGATTAAAAAATTGCTTTGAGTTGGCTTCATTAAGCCAATTGAACATCCTACTTGGCTAGGTAATATTGTGTTAGTGATAAAGAAGAATGGATACATATGCATTTGTATGGACTTTCACGATCTTAACAAGGCTTACCTAAAGGATGATTTCCCACTACCAAATATTGACACATTGGTGGATGCTACAACTGGACATAAATTATTCTTATTCATAGATGGCTTTAGTGGCTATAACCAAATAAAGATGGCTACCAAAGATGCCAAATGAACTACTTTCATAATGCCAATAGGAAACTTCCACTACATAATCATGTCGTTTAGACTTAAGAATGCAAGAGTTACTTGCCAAAGGGTAATGATTGCCATATTTCATTACTTGATACATGACTTCATAGAAGACTATGTTGATGACATAGTTGTCAAGTCAAGACAGATGCTAGATCACTTAACTCATCTATGGAAGATCTTTGAACAATGTCATCTATATAAATTATGTATGAATCCCTTGAAGTATATCTTTGGCGTGGCTTCTGGAAAATTCCTTAGGTTCATTATTTATAGAAAAGGAATTGATATAGATCTACCAAAGGTGCAGGCTATACATTCTATTCCTTCACCCATTAGTCTAAAGGAATTAAAGACCTTTATGGGGAAAGTATCCTATATTAGGCGATTCATTCTTATATTGGCAGAAATTTCTCATCCATTACAACAACTCATGAAAAAGGGAACCCCATTTGAATGGAGACAAACTCATGAGGAAGCCATATAGAAGATCAAGGAGATACTCACTTCCTAAACAACGATGATAATGCCAGTTAAAGGATTGCTAATGATAATTTATTTGATAGCTATTGATAAGTCTATCGGAGCTTTGCTAACTGAAGAATTAGATGGTGATAAATGACCGATCTACTACTTAAGCAGGTCACTCTGAAGAAGCAAGGTGAAATACTGAACTTGTGATAAGCATTACCTTGTATTGGTATTTGCCATGCAAAACTTGTGCTACTATTTTCTAGCTCATAAGGTTAATCTTGTCACTCATTTAGATCCATTGAAATACTTGTTGTCACGACTAGCTCTTTCAAGAAGGACTGCAAAATGGTTGCCCCTTCTATCATAATTTGACATTACGGTCGTACCACCTAAGGCTATTAAATCTTAGGTTTTAGTAGACCTTTTGGTTCAGTTTCCTATGACACAAAGGGCTCCTATCGTAAATACAATCCTTGTAGAGTTCCATGAAGACTCTATGAGAGCATAATTAGATGGAAAGTAGCAAATGTAAGTTAATGGCTCCTTTAGTGACACTCGGCAAGGAGCTAGGGTAATCTTAACATCTCCAAAAGCCTAAGAGATACCTTTAGCTTTTAAGCAGACTTCCCATATACCAATAATGAGACTGAATATGAAGCTCTCTTATTTAGTCTCATTTCAACGCTGAAGCATTTAAGATGTGCATTTGCGGTGACTCAAACCTGATCATCAAGTAAGCAAATGGTGAATTTGCTATCAAAGAACCAGCATCAGCGCCTTATAGGGCTGCAGTGCAATATTTGGTTGGCAACTTCAAATCGGTGAGGTATAAGCATGCCAAACAATCTACCAGCCACTATGTAGATGCCCTAGCAACATTAGCTTCTAAAGTTCCTTTCCAAACTACACAGGATAATCTGAATGTATAAGTTATTAAGAAATTCATCCCATGCACATCTCCACAATTAGTAGATGAAGATGAAGAGGCACAAGACGACTAGTGCATCCCTATTAAGGCATAGTTAGTGCATCCAAATGTAACTTCTGTGACATCCTTGAATAACTTTACATATATTAATGGCGTATTGTATTTTAAGGGATTGGAAGACGCCTTGTCTCAATGTATTTATGCAAAACAAGCTCGTTTGAAGTTAGATAAATACCATAAGATCTGGTACGAAAAGGAAGGGCTACCATTATATTATTACATTTAGCATGCAGGGTATTATCAGCTAACAATATCTAAAGATGCATCTCAACTACAAATGAGTTACCTAAAGTGTGCTGAACTCCTTGACCAAGGAGAATGTAACTTTATAACAAGTGTAGACGATTGGAGGTACCCTTACATCTATTACTTGAAAAATATTGTTTTGCTTATGAATGGCACAGATGCTTGATTAGGGAAGCATAAAGTAAGAAAGTATCTTATACATGAAGATAGGTTGTA
Source organism: Lumnitzera racemosa (assembly GCA_024138005.1). NCBI lineage: Eukaryota > Viridiplantae > Streptophyta > Magnoliopsida > Myrtales > Combretaceae > Lumnitzera > Lumnitzera racemosa. The sequence goes on from JAMXBC010000007.1 coordinate 43,824,231, forward strand.
CAGGGTATCATTCATAGGAAAGCCTTTCCGATGTATAGCACCTCCTGAAACAAAAACTCTATTGTTTGAAGCATAGTTAGAGATGGTAGGGAACATCAAGGGGGAAGGAAGTTGTACCACTACTAACTTGATATGGGATACTATTGGCCTATCATGGAAAATGACACGTTCGATTTTCTTAGGAAGTGTGTTGCATCCCATTAACATTGTGATGTAATCTATGCTCCTACGATTACATTATGTAGCCTAACTACTCAATGGCCATTTTATAATTAGGCATTTGATTTAATTGGTCCAATACACCCGCCATCCAGAAGGTACATATGGATCTTCATTGGGACTGAATGTTTCACCAAGTAGGTTAAGGTGATCCCCTTTAAGAATGCAATAAGACCTACCATAACAAATTTCATGAAGGAACATATTATTTACTATTTTGGAATCCCAAAGCATGTCCTTTTAAATAATGGCACCTCCTTCATCAACTCACATGTACGATAGCTATTGGTTTCTTACATTATCAATCATATGAAATCCATACCAAATTATTCAAAGGGAAATGGCTAAGCAGGAGCAACAAATGAGACTCTCTTGAAGGTACTCAGTCGAATGGTTCATGAAAATTATAAAGAGTAGAATGACAAACTGTCATTGGCACTATAGGCTTACAAAACTTCCAAGCAAGGTCTTACTTAGGTGACACCTTTCTCTTTGGTATATAGGTTTGAGGCAGTGATGCCTATTGAAATTTGGTTCCTTTTGCATGCTTAGCCCTCAACACTAAATTAAAACCAAATAGCTTAGGTATGTTGGATCTTGAAGCCTTAAAAGAAAGGCGAGATACTGCTAAGCGCTACCTTGCTAATTACTAGAGATGACTTAGTGTTGCTTATGATCGCTTGATCAAGAAAAGATCTTTTCAGCAAGGTAATGTTATACTTCACCCAGTAGAGCATGTACGGTAAGGTATTCCAACGTAAAAATTTACACCCGAGTGGGAAGGCCCTTTTATAATTCATGAGTCCATGACAGTAGCTATTGCAAGCTCCTTAATTCGAAAATTGATGCAATAACCCCTCTCGTTAACTTTTCATACGTTAAGAAGTTTCATTTGTAAATTCAACAATGTGTTTGCAATTTACATGAATAAAACATTTAACTTGCATTACTCTATTTCTTTGTGTTCCTTTCCTTTCTCTTGTCTCGTTGTTGCTACAAAGTTAGAGATTTATCTCCTTAGCACATCATTTTAATTATGTATTATATTCTTATCTCCCTATTACTACAAAATTAGGGATACATCTCCTTAACGCATAAGGCTAACACATAAATGAGTAAAGATAAAGCGATGCAAGATTAAGTATTAGGAAATAAACTCTTGACCACTAACACTAATATGCTTGGCATATGTTATTATTATTGCTTAAGTGTGATTGACTATTTTATGTCATGTGCTTAACTTATTGTTGCTAATAAGTGAGAGCCTCCCTATAATGCGCAACGCTATGCTTTAGGCTTCATAAGTTATAAGAAGTAAATCTTACTATCATGGCATTTCTTTTACATTGTTGTTGCTTCCTAAAGCGTACAATGACCCTCATAGGTTTCAATGGCATAGGCCACCTCTAAGTTAAGAAGACTTGTTATTTGATACAACTAAGCCATTGAAATAAATAAAGAATAGAAGGACATAAGGAAAGCAATCAAATTTCATTCAATCAACAGGTTTTATTAGAAAGTGTTGAAAATAACTCGAATACCAAAAAAATAAGGAAGAATGAACGTTGGCAAAATAAATGAATATAGCCAAAACTCTACTAAGGGTAGCAATCCAGACCTACTATGGACTCAAGGTCCATATTGCCCAATAAATCTTTTACTTCACAATCTATCTCCTCCATACCACCTTATAAGGCTTGAACCCTCACTACTAACTCGCATTCGCTTCTCATAGCAGTACGATAACTCAATAATCTCTTATCTTTAATAGCAATAAGTTCTAAGCTACCAACATTGAATTTTAAAAAATGAGCCCCTTCAACATAACTAATCAGTTGTTGTAGCTTAGCATTTGATAGAAACCTCTAAGACTTCTTAAGCAACGATGCAACTTCCCCTAACATTTTCACTATGGTATGAGCCAACTTGGTCCCTAACATAGGAGACTCACTCCAAAAATTTTGGTTCATGGTATAAAGTCTCTCCAATGATTTTAGTAGATGAGAAGGAACATCAAAACCATGAAAGGATACTATCTCCTTCGGGATGGCCTTTGGAGTTGTTACCATGTCTCTATAAGATAAGTTAGCAACTAGGGGTGGAGAGACACCAACATATGCTAGACATACTTCAACTCCATGAGTCCTTGAATGTAGTAATGTGTCTGTATAAGTATCGCCATCACTTGCCTCATTGATTAATGAAGTAATGTCTTGATGCGTCTCCGGGGTTAGACACAAGGAGAGGCATCACAACGAACCAAATAAAAAAGAACAAAAAAAAAAGCTAGCAAAGTTCGGGTAGCTACCAAATGGATATGACGCACTGCTTGATTTTACTTGGCCTATAATTCATCGAATATGACATACCGGTCCAAATTAAAGGGTTACTTACTATTACTCTTTGTTGAAGAGAATTGAAAAAAGTTGAAGAATAATAAGAACACTAAGGTTGCTAAAAAAAGATGTAAATAATTTCTGCATTGATGAATTATTTTCTGCGTACAAGCAAGTGAGAGTTTATATACTCATCTACTAGGGCTACTTTACATGTATGAAAGGATAAAAGGGAGTTCGTACAATTAGGTTACATAGGATATTCCAAAAAGGGTAAAAAAGATAAAGAATATTCAGTACGAAAAAAGAAATAATCATTCTAGAATATTGTGTCAGAATGTACATGTCACTTGGTGGCTAGACATTAGAAATATTACACAAAGTAGGCAGAAATAGAAAAGTGTTGTAGTTAGGGGCCGACCAGATCCAAATTAGGTCGGGAGCCAATCAATCATATAAAGAAGTTAGTTGAATTGAAGTTAAATGTTTGTAATCTGTTGGGGAGCTCGGCTCAACTAGTCCTAGGCTGTCTTTTAGAATAAAGCATCTTTACTGGATAGGAACAAATCTGACGCACGTGAGGATTCGATACCAGGTGAGCAGGAGATTAGTTTAGAATAGAAATCCTCATCTCGGATATAGCTTTGAGCTAATGCTCTCCATGGGAGTGCTTAAAGTCCTATAGCTTAGCTACATATGATCGATCTAAGGGGTTAATTCCTATCATTTGCCTGGGGGTCGAAAAGATTTGCCTTCAAATCTAGAGTGGTTTTTGCTTCTTCTCTTAAGGTGCTCATAAGGTCTTCTTTTGTTGGTTGTGAGGGATTAGATTGAACCCATTGAAGGTAAAGAAGATACCATAGTCATCAAGTAACTTGATTTGGTAGGCATTGCAGTTGATCTTCTTCAAGACCTTGAATAGACCATTAGCTTAAGGAGATAGTTTATTTTGTCTTAAGTGCGAAAATTGTTCTCTGTTGATGTGAATCCATACCAAATCTCCTAGTTGAAAAATGATAGTTCGGTAACCTTGGCTACCAATCTCATATTGTTTCTGATTGAACTTAATGATCTTCTTGGTCATAGATTAGTGTAGCACTTGCAATTTTTAGGCCTGATCAACTCCAAATTGATTCTCCTCAACAGTTGTTGAGGTGTTGATCATGTCAAGGGGAATTGTTGGATTAAGGCCATAGACGACCTAGAAAGGAGTCTTCCCAGTAGTGTTGTAGATAATCTGGTTGTATCCTAACTCCACATTTAGTAGGCACAAACTCTAGCCCCTTAAGTTTTTTCCCACAACATCTTTGAGTAAATTGCTTAGCGTCTTATTCACCACTTTAGTTTGGCCATCAATTTGAGAATGGCTACTAATGCTAAACAAAAGTTTAGTTCCAAATTCTTCAAAAAGTTTTCCAAAAATAGCTCAAAAATTTTATATCCTTATTTGAAACGATAGTCTTTGGTATTTTATGTAGTTGGACAACTTCCTATAAAAACAAATCAGTAATATATAAGGCATCGTTAGTCTGATGGCATGAAATGTAGTATGCCATCTTGCTGAAGCAGTCTACTATAATAAATATAGAATCTTTCCCTTTATTAAGCTCGAATTTTGAAAAAAAAATTAATCATTTTAATTCCTTAGTTTATAAAAGGTTCCCACCTAATATAAATTGTTCGACAAAGGAATTAAAAAGAAAAGATTTTTTAAAAATAGAGTCATCACCGACAAAGTCAGAAAAAGGAAAATTAAAGTTAGTTAGGTAAACTAATTTTAATTTTAACTAACTTTAATTTTTAAGGAAACACTGATATTTTGAAAACTAAGATTTGAGTTTGGAGACTTTTGTTTAAAACTCTAAAAGCTACCAAAATAAAACATTCTAAAATAAAAAGAGCTAAAATAATAACTAACTGAAACATGTGTAAGAAAGGAAAATTTTTATTTTTATTTTTTTTAAAAAAAAACATATATATATTTTTAAAGTTAAGGTAAAAAGAAAAAAACAAAAGCAAAAATTAAGAAAAAGAAAAGAAAATAATTTTTTTTTATTTAGGCTACTGTAAGTACCTATATATCTGTTATTTGAGATTAAGTTATACGTAGTTCTTTTTTTTTTTCTAAGAAATCTTTTAGTCTTGGTTAGTTTCTTTTATTTTAAAAATAAAAACATTTTCTTTAAGTAACTAAACATTTAAGAAAACACTAATCCCGGTTCCTATGTTAATCCGTGGCATCGCAAAATAATCCTAAGGCCGTTAATTATTTTAAATGGAAGATTAAAAGACTAATCTGTATCAATTTTTGAATTTAAATCGCGCGGTTAAACTTGTAGATAAGCACAGTTCGAATTTAAATTTTGAACTCTGACGATATGCGTCAAGTCTTTAATCTAATGGTTAAAGATGAAAAAAAATGGTGGGACTGAGTTTGGGATGTTGATCTTTCTTTGATCGGGTTGAAATCATTCGAAAAAATAAGGAATCAAAGGAGGGATAAATATTGTTGTCGTCGCCATTAATTCTGGTGACTGTCTAAATCGCAGACTCCTTGCGTAAGGGAGAAAGTTCTGGAGGAAAAAGAAGCAGAAAAGCGCAATGTTTTACTCCCTGGTATCGATCTCATGATCACCACGTGGTTATCGACCCATGCTCTTTGTTGCTGAACCAATAAGCTCTTGCGGCAGATGATGGAAATGCAAATATCTTTTTTCTTATACGGATTAAACTGGTTTAAACAAGTTCAAGCCGAAAACAGGCCTTTTTTTATAATTTTTTTTAATTTTCATAAAAGATCAGTTTGAAGTTTTTCAAGTCCCAATTCAATTTGATCTAGTTTTAATTAAGAATGTTTAAACTAAACTAAGAATCAGATTTTTAAAACAATTAAATTGCACATGTGTGTAGCAAAATGACTTGATCTAAAGTCTTTTATTGAGGTGATTTTATTGTTCTATTAAGGGCAAAAATGGGTTGTCTACCCCCTTTAGATGTTTGGAGCAATTCTAGGACAAAATTTAGCTAAGATCAGCCCAAGATAAGGTTGGCAACAGTAGAGGCATGTGTTCTTTATGGGGTCTTTATTCCCCTTAGCACGCTTTATAATTACCAACTACTTTATAGATATCCTTAGCCAAACCTAGTTAGTGAAAGTTCTCCTTCAATAGATTGGCTATTTTGGTCTCTACAAAGTGACTCGATAATCTACCATTATGAGATTTCCTAATCAATAGCTCATGCGTGGAACAGTTTGGCATGTACAGCCTTCGGTCCTTGAACAGATAAGCTTCCTTAAGAAAGTATCTTAACAATAATTCCATCCCTATACTATTCTATGATAGGGCTGAAATAAGGATCGTAAGCATATTATTCAGTGATGACTGAGAATCCTAATAATTTTGTTTGCAAAGCGGCCTGTAAAGTTTGCCGTCGTGATAGAGCGTTAGTGACCATATTTGTGCTTCCCTTCTTATGTCAAATGACATACAAGAACCCTTCCATAAACTCCAACCACTTTGCGTGTCTTTTCAAGAGATTATTCTGACTCCCAAGACGCTTCAGAGACTCATGATTTGTATAAATAATAAACTCTTGTGACAGTAAATAGTGTTGCCAAATAGTAAGGGCTCGGTATAGAGAGTATAATTCCTCTTCATATATAGAATAGTTTAGGGTAGGACCGCTAAGCTTCTCATTGTAGTAGGCGATGGGTCGTCGCTCCTACATCATGACAACGCTAATTCCAACTCCTGATACATCACATTCTAACTCAAAGGGTTTGTCAAAGTCTAGTAATGATAAGATAGGCGCCAAGGTGAGATTCACTTTGATCTCCCTATTGCTCTATTCAACTCGTTCATTCCACCAAAATCCATCACTCTTCTTTGTCAGCTCACTCAAGAGAACGACTATTGTATTGATGTCCTTAATAAATCGCCTATAGAAAAAAGCTAAGTCATGAAAACTTTGGACTTTAGTAGCATTCTTTAACGTTAGCCATTCCAAAGCAGTTTGGTTCTTCTCCTCATCTATTCGAATTCTTTCCCTTGATATGAAAAACCCTAAGAAAATCACTTCATTCTAGCAGAATTTATACTTCTACATATTCCCATACAACTTCTCAGTTCGCAAAATATGAAATACTTCACGAAGATGTTAAACATGGTTATTCAGGTCGGTACTATATAGCAGTATGTCATCGAAGTACATGCCCATACATCTTCCGATTAAGGGGTATATCACTTGATTCATTAACCTCATAAATGTACTTGGCGCATTAGTAAGTTTGAATGGCATAACCAACCATTCGTAGAGTCCATGCTTATTCTTGAAGGTAGTTTTCCACTCATCGCCCAATCATATACGAATTTGGTAGTAGCCACTTCGCAGATCGATCTTCGAGAACATCTTAGCACCATGAAGCTCATCCAACATATCATCGAGCCTTGGTATTAGATATTTGTACTTGACAATAATCCGGTTGATTGCTCAAATATCAATGTACATAAGCCATGAACTATCTTTCTTCGAAACAAGCAAAGCCGGTACTGCATAAGGGCTCATGCTCTCCCTCACATACCCTTACTCTCTAAGTTCATCCCTGCTTTTTTAGCTCGGCAGCTTGTTTAGGGTTCATTCTATATGTGGGTTAGTTTGGTAGGGCAACGCCTAGTTGTAGATTAATATAGTGCTTTATACCTCAGACTAGGGGTAGTCCCCTAGGTAATTGTTCAAGGAACAGATCAACGAACTCATTTAACAATCTAAAAATTTTGTCTGGAATATTCTCTAAGGCTTTCACCTCCAACAATCTCCTAACCAATAAGAACATGGGCTCATTAGCCTTCTCAACAAATCAAAGCTCTCTTCGGCTCATAGCTAAGGGCTTCTTCTTATTGGCTAGAGTGAGTTGATGATAGGTCTTGTTTACTCGGGATGGGGTCATGGGCTGCAACACAATCATCTTTCCATCCTTAATAAAGGCATAGGTGTTATTACACCTGTCATGAGTAATACATCGGTTGAACAACCAAGGTCATCCAAGTAAAAGGTGTGAAGCTCCCATAGGGATAGCATTATAAACTACTTTGTCCCTATATACGTTCCTAACATCGAATAATATGATCACTTGTTCAGTTACGTACCCTTTTCATAAAGCCAATGCAGTTTGTAAGCTCGGGGATATTTTGAGGTCGATAGTTTCAACCTCTACATAAAAGACTGTACAACGACATTAGTACAACTTCCCCCATCCACAATGATTGTGCATAATTGTCTCTTTATGGTACATTTAGTATGGAACAAATTTTTCCTCTAGTATTCCTTGGCGTTCGATAGGGAACTCAATACTCGTCTCAAGGCTAAGGTCACTACTTCTCCCTAATCGGCATAGATACATGTTTCCTCTTCTCCTTCGACTTCTGCCTATCAAACTTCCTTCTTCCCCTCAGGCTTGATTTTATTGGTACTATCCATTACATCTCCCCGAAGCACTATGACACGTCGATTTGGACTGTAAACACCTTATTTTTTCCGTTTTTATTTTAGTATTTTTATTGGGCTAAGTTTGAAAAAAAAAAGAAAATTGAAAAAAAAATAAAAAATAAAGTGTTAAGTCGTATTAAGTTAAGTCGAGTTGTTTAGGGTTAAATCGGATAATGATGTAGATTCAATTTAATAAATTCTAAGTCGTTAAAGAATCGGGCTTTGTTAAAATATTTTTTAGTTTGATTTAATATAAAGTGGATTTTTATTTAATATATATTAGGCTACATAGATTTAAGATTTATTAAATGGGTTAGTGTGTGTTTTAGGCTAAATCAAGATGGATTAAGTTAAGCCCGAAAGATAAAAAGCTTAAATCAATATAAGGTTTCTTGAATCTTCAATGAATCTTCGATGAATCGGTTATTATCTATCTGGTATTTGTTAAAATTAAATCTTCCTCCAAAAGATTCGATTGTATGGTTTATAAATAGGAATGAGACAGTAAAGTTTTCAGACGTTTTTCACAATCCCAAACATCACATACTCTTCATCTCGATCACTCTTTACTACACGATCACATACTCTCCTCGCTACACATTCCTTAACGCATTGATCACGACATTACACTCACACATACGTTAGTGATCTTCACCTTAACACTGGTAGACTAGTACCATACCAACATAGCCGCATACTACCTAACGTATGAACATTCACTCACCGAAGTGGACACATACTGCATACGCTAACTCACACCATACATGCTGCACCTAACATATTCCACACATTAATTTGATCATTGTCCCACGTACATACTGATCCATTGATTTCCCATACGCCATTCACTCCCTGACATACGAGCACTCACTCACCGAAGTGGACACATACTACATGCGCTGACTCACGCCACATATGCTCACCTGACACATTTTACACATTGATCTGATCATCATCCCATATACATACTGATCCATTGATTTCTTACACGTCATTCATTCGCTCACTGAGAACATGAACATGGTCACTCGATCACATGTACAAACACAATCTACGTTGCATATCGTACACAATCACATACTATACTACTGCACCTGATTGCATATGATCTATGTTGCACGTCGTTCGCTTCACAATCATATTTCACACTGAATACATGAATGTAGTCTAGACGATCACGACATGATCAACATGGACATACCGATTACGCACGACTCAACTCCTTTAGGTAAAAATATATAATTATTTTATTTAGTTGTTTATTTCATTTTTTAGTTAATTAATTATTTTACTATTTGTTTTCTTCAGTGCAGTTTTTTTTTTTAATTGTCATATTATTTGCTATATTTTTTAGATAATTTTCAATTTTTCAATAATTTAGTTAAATTGCATTTTTTTAAAACTAAAATAGCATTTTTTTTTACGAAATTGCATATCTTTTTTTAGATTCATATTTTCAAAGAAAATATGTATCTTAGTATATATTGTATGTAGGATTTAAAAAAACAAAAATTTTTTGGACACATAGTGATTTAAAATAAAAAAATAAAAAATCATAATTGGAGTTTTAAAAAGATTTAGTTAGTTAGCTTTTTTTTTTAAAACAAAATTTGTTAAATTAGATCTTTTAGTATTTTTTTTAAATAATAAATGTAAATCTAGCTCAATTTTCAAATTTAAAAAAAGATCCATCCACAAAATCTTTTCTAAAAAGAACTGTGTTGAATTGATCCTGATTAGTAGGTACGTAAGTATCTCTTGGGCAATTGTATAAATTTTTTTTTTCTTGAAAATTTGTAATAAAAAATCATTTTAGTTATATTTTTGTATATCTATATATATCTCGGTATTTATTGAAAAATTATAAAAATAAAGCCTATTAGTTTTTTTTTTATATGGTGACTTAGTCTTAATAGGTTAGCTCCCGAACTTAGTATTTTTGGTTAATTTTATAAAATTATTTTTTAAGAAAATCTGTAGATTATTGGCTAAATTAGGGTTTTCCCACCCGGAAACCCTAATTTCATTTTTTTACCAATTTAACTGGTTAATGACTTAAATTTTTTAAAAAGAAAAATGTTTTTTCTTAATTTAATGTCGAGTAATTTATATTAAGTAAATATAGATTGAATTAAGGAAAACTGAAATAAAGTTCGATACTGGCACTCAACGGCCATGTGTCTAAAATCTAAGCATTTAAAGCACTTCATTTTACTGGTCTTCCGTCTAGAAGTTTGTCCTTTCTCATATGTTCTCGAGGTCGGCATAGCCTTAGTTTAACCAGGCTGACTTGCTTGGCCCTACTAGCTTGCTTCAATTCGATATGGCCTCTTCGGCTCAACTTGAATAGGTCGGCATGGAATTGGGATCCGGGAGAATGTTGGTTCAGGTCGGCTTAGAGCATTTCTCCTCTGCTTTTAGACCCTTTATGCAATCTTAATCGCCTTTTCTAAGGTATAAAATCTTTGCACTTCCATGATGTTGCGAATCTCATACTTAAGCCTATAAATGAACTTCAATACTGTGCGGGCTTCTAGTTCTTCCACATTGGATCGGATCATAAGCATCTAGAACTCTCTTACATATTCATTAATAGATTGGCCTCCTTGGCGAAGTTCTTATAACTTTGCATACGTATCTTATAAGTAGGTCTTAGGCATAAATCTACCCCTCAATAACCTTTTCATTTCCTCCCAAGTTCTAACACCTTGTCTTCCATCCCTTGCCCTAGATGCATTTAGATATTTCCATCACATTGTGGCATACCTAGTAAACTCCAGTACAATAAGTCAGACTTTGACAGGATCTGTATATCCACAACAATCAAACACCTTCTTAACCTTCTCTTCCTACTCTAAGTATTTATCTGCGTCTCCACTCTGACTGAAAGGTGAGATTTGAACCTTAGCATTGTCTAGCCCATGAAGAGCTTGGTGTCATCGTCCTTATGCTTGGTAATAGTCAATTTCTTATTCTTCTTCCCCAAACTCTTCAACATCCAGCTCTTCATCATCTGATCTACACTAACTCCTGTTTTCGTCTAACAGTTCGGTCTACTATTCCTCTAGTTCGCTGTAGTCGAACTGGGCGATTAGTTTGGTTACCTTGGCCATAGTGTCTTTTAGGGGCATTTTCTCATGGGTTATGGTGTTGTACACCTTGGGGTTATTGTCTATTAACTTGCATCGCTATGATTAGACGCTCAATAAAGTTTGTGAGTTTGTTAAGTTTCTCATCAACCCACCCTGGGGTATTATGACCATTATGACTACGACTAAGTTGAGCACCACTGCTTTAGTCACCAATAATACCTTGAACACTCAAACTTGACATGGTATAATACTTCTCAAAACCAATTAATAACTCACTAACAACTTTAATACCCGATAGTCACTTCAATAGAACAGAAATAAACTTGGTATGTTTTCATGGTGCAAAACAAAGCAAGAATAGAGTAACAATAAAATCATGCTTAACAATACATAAAACATAAATCTTCACTACACAGCTCACAATCCCAAACTTACTCCATACGAACATGCTACGGCAACTACAGAAGGAACACAGTAGCCACTAACAACAAAGTGAGCCAAAAACTTCATTGCAACTTCACACACTCCCTTTCGGAACCGTACTCTGATAATAGCAAAGCTGATGCATCTTTGGGGTCAAACATACGGAGAGGTATCAAAAATGAAATGAACCAAAAGCAACAAAAGAAAAGCTAGTAAAGTCTGAGTAGCTATTAAATGGAAATGATGCATCACTCAATCCTACTTGACCTATAATTCGCTAGATATGACACATTGGTCTGAACTAAAGGGTCACTCGCTACTAATTCTTGCTAAAAAAAATAGATAAGAGTTGAAGAACAATAAGAACACTAAGGTTGCTTAAAGGAGACATGAATAATTTCTATATTGATGAATGATTGTCAGCGTACAAACAAGTGGGGGTTTATATACCTGTCTAATAAGGCTACTTTACATGTATGAAAAGACAAAAAGGTATTCTTACAATTAGGTTACATAGGATATTCCAAAAGAGGTAAAAGAGACAAAGAATACTCAGTATAGAAAAAGAAAAAAAAATCATTTTGGAATGTTGTGTCAGAAGGTACGTGTTACTTGGTGGTTGGACATTAGAAATATAATACAAAATAAGCGAAAGTAGAAAAGTGTTATAGTTAAGGCCTGACCTAATCTAGATCAGATCAAGAGCCAATAAGTCCTATGAAGAAGTTAGCTGAATTGGAGTCAAATGTTTGTATTAAGTTTGAGAGCTTAGCTCAGCTCAGCTTAACTAGTCCTAGGCTGTCTTTTGGAATAAAGCATTGCTGCTGGGTAGGAGTAGATCTAACAGCCAAGTCTATAGGAGATCAGTTTGCAATAGAAATCACCGTCTTGGATATAGCTTTGAGCTATAGGAGTCTTTAGAGTCTTTTAGCTCGACTACATGTGATTGGTCTAAGGGGTTGATTTTTATCATATCTTGTGCTTCAAGGAAATCATTCAACTTTTCGGTTCCACTATCATCATTAGCATCCCCATATTAAACTAGAGATTCACTATAATCTACCAAGTCCACATCATCATTGTCTTTATCTAAAGCTACCATTGGTGTAGCAGAATTGTCTACATAAACACCTGAGCTTAAGATAGCAGCACTGTTCTTCTTGCTAACCGTAATAGGAAAGCCCTTCTCAACCTACAAGAGTAAAGAAATAAAGTCACCTCTTGAATTAATGCTCGCTTAGTTTGTCTCGAATATATTAATGGAGGCGAAGGCTAGCTACTCTTAGACTTTAAAAAAGGTTTTACCCCTGTTGTCTTATTAAGACATTCCGATTTTTTAGTAATAGTTTCTCGTGCATTTCAACTACCTTAAGACTTAAGCCTTGGGAGTTTAAAAAAGAATTTGTAACGATACACAATAGGTACATAAAGTGTATCACCTACTGATGCAAAGGCATAAGCTTAGAACGCATCTAGGCAATTCATCCAATGTGTCAGCCATCCAAGGGAAGTAACCCCAGAGTGACTAATAGAAGGAAAGAATAAATATTGCTTTCCTGGGTGAATCTTCTTAAATTCGTTTAGACAAATGACTAGCAACAAGATTTGCAACTCTTAATCACGGTAATCAAGTGAGGCATTCCTTGATCAAAACCAAGTTGATGTGCAACTCAATGAGGGGAGTACACCATGACTCTTCCCTCTAAAAAGCAGTCAACTGAGTCTTTATTATCAAGAAGGGAAGGTAAGCTTCCTAGAATACACAATAAAAGGAACTTAGCTTAAGAATAAAGGATATTTTCTTAATTTTCCACTAAGATAACCTCATTGTTTGAGCTAGGAGGATAAAGTCCATTACTGTCTTCATATCTTGCAATTTGCTCAACATAAGAGCAGAATGTGAATTTACTCTCAATGTCAATGAGCTATAGGAGTGACTGATCAATCGATCCCTCAACCCAAGCCTCTACTTTGCAAAGAGTAAGATCGAGTTGGTCTTGTGCAATTGGAGGTAAAAAATGTCTTCGAAACCACTCGCAAAAGAAAAGTTGAAGGAACACCAAGTATACATGTGAAATGATCGCATATTGACCTTTTGAACGTACGGAAGCATGTTGATATAAGTCCAAGCATTGATAAAGTGAACCCAAGTAGAAGGGACCTAAAGCGAATCACTTACCTTAGGCAATGTGTATGGCTAAGAGGAAGAGTCGCAGATTAATACCTTTCTCAAGCCCTCTGAGGAATACAAATAGGGAAAGCCAGAACATAGTGAAAGTGGAAAGTTCATACCTGCAAAGATAGGAAAGAGAACATATGAGTAGAAGACACAACTACAACTTTTGAATAAGAAAAAAAAAAAGAAAAAGGAAAAAGTGGGTATGAAGGTACTTACTCTTTTCCATAACCTAGGCCTAGAACTTGAGGCCTATCCTTTCTTCACTCGTCAAAGAAATATGTGAGCTAAGAGGCAAAACATGGCTTCTTCTTCTTAGTTTAGGTAGCTTTCAAAGTACTCATTAGTGATGCTTGAAAGCTGTGCTCTTTATGAGAGGTTATCGTGGTAGTGAGGTTGGCTTGTCTAAAGCTGTGCAGATTCAATAGCACAGCTAAATCTTCTAATGTTGGAGTTATCTACCCCCACGAAGTAATAAATGTATAGGTTTGAATACTCTAACATAAGATGATTGCCTGCCATGCTTTCATTCCACTTGTTTGTGGAATTGCAACTAAATAGAAGTGGCAATATCATGGTGGACTTTAGCCTTCTTTAGTAGAGTTACGTATTTTGGCTTCTCTGCAATTTATACTACCTAATCATCCTATCCAAAGGGTGGTTCCTTCAGGAATGTAAAATGGGTATTAGAAAGAGGTAGCTCTCTCCTCTTGTTTTCAAAGCGCAACATTGAATCTCCCTTGATAGTATCTCTAGAATCAGCATGAAACTTATGCTTGATAAACTGGAGACCACTATCAGTGGGAGTTGTTGCACAGGCTTCTTGACGCTTGGTTTTGTCCCAGAATGTGTTTTCAAAAATACTCTTGTCTAGCCACTTATCCTTAGGATATGGGATGGATGGTGGACATTTATCTTGATACACTAGCAAGTCCTTTTGTTTTATAGATTTTATATTTTAACTTGGATTGGTCTTCATCTCTCTCCTTACTAGAGGATAAAAATAAATATATTCTCTAATTAAAGAAACAAATGCTCAACAAATTGCAAAAAAAAAAAAAAAACCTTAACGATTATCCACATACAAAGTGTGATACTCCTCTAAGATTTTGACTTATCTGATAGGTTTGATCACTCGCTTTTGACGACCGGAGGCAAGCAATTTGAAATTGGAACAAAAATAAGACTCACTTGTATTTATAGCCAACATGGTTGGAGTTGCGAGGTTAAGTTTTGGAGATATAATTGAGATTTGATAAATTTAAATTGCTATTGGATATGAGATATTACGAAAATATTACTCACTATTATGGAGAAGATTTATTTTATGGTGTGTTTAATTGTGAATTATTTGATAACGAATTCAAGTCTTGTAGATTGTGATGATGTGGATAAAGAGAAAAGTGCATATATCTATACTATATATATATATATATACATCACATGACTCTTACAAGGGGTGGTGATTTCGAGTTTGGTGACCAAATTAAAAGAGAGAAGCAAAGCTCATTATGTAAAGCATATATCATGGCAATTTATGGTCCGGAAACGCGAGGGTCGTGCATGAAGGACTTGTATATGAAATTTTACTTTGCTGCTTTGCACAATTTGTTATGCTATTATGAGGAGCTTATTTGGAAAAATAAATGTAGACGTCCGATTTTCGCAAAGGGACTCCATGACCACTGTCCAGTGTTCTCATCGTTTCAATAGCAATATGCTTGACATGAGACAATATCATGAAGCGTATGGCTAAGGGAAGAATCTGGTTAAGTAATCTTATGTATAAGAAGAATATCTAGAGCGATTCTAAGGAGAAAAATATACTCTGTTTCGGATTTGTTTGCTCCTGATTTAGAATTTCAGAAAAAAAAAAAAAAAGAAGAGAATATATCAAAACAATTAACTTTGGATCAGGATGCGCGATAGTCAAGCTGAAGACTTGAAGTGAGGAGTAGAATGAGGATATTATGCTCATCACTTTCAAAAAAGAAGAAGAAAAGATTCATCTAATCATTATCAGCAGCATTGGTCAATTTGTCTCAACATGTGTGTATATATAAAGATGAAAAAAAAAGAAGGCAATGGAAGATGGAGCAAAGAGACGTGAAATTTCTACACTACGACCCATGAAATATGTTTAGTTCATGGAAAGGAATCAGAAGAGAAACCAAGCACGGATTTTTTTAGTTAAAAAAAAAAAGAAAAAAGAAAAAAGAAAAAGAAGAAAGAAAAAGGGATATGTTGCACAGGAAGAAGTTGTCACCCATATTAGTGTAAAGAAGATTGGGGCTCAAATCTGCTTTACCTCAGTTAATCTACTTTGACTCAAACACGTCACTGCTCGACGCGTAAAGAGAAGGGTGTGGAGTTGATCGAAGGCTGCTGCCCAACTTATGTTTTCAGTATGAACTTTGAGGAAGTTGTGAGTTAAATATTTAAAAAGAAATGAATGAAGAAGATTATGGAAATGCATGAAGGGAAGACCTACTGTTAAGACTCGTTGGTATTGTGAGAAGTGAAGAGAAATCGACATATATATGTATATAAATATTTATAGCCGATGCAAGGAAATTTGGATGGAGACGAATAATTCAAATCTAAGTCTTGAAAAAAGATAGATATTGAAGATTTAACTTTTGAGGTTCAAAAACTTGAAAGATATTTTTATGATAAGAAAAAAAAGGGGTGCGTGAATGAGGACATGGGATGAGGATGTGGCGAGTCAGACAATTTGGATAAAAAGATTTGAGGAGTTCCTTTGCGATATCTTGATCGTGTAAAAATAAATAAATAAATAAAACTAATATAATAATAATGTTGCAGGAAATTGAGGCTTGATATGTATTAGAATTGTGACCCCATGTTACGTCTTACCACTAAAAGCAAAATATGAAATAATAATAAAGAGGAAGCCCTCAATTGTGTGAGTGCACTTGGCAATGATGTGACTTTATAGTACGCATGCGTTGAATAGTAACCTAAATATTTAAAGTAAGCAATTGATACCTGAAATACTTGCACTCCATACAAGAATTTTGGTTAAGGGACAAAATGTAGAAGCCTAAAAATTTATATATTAGTTATTGGATTAAACTCATTATTTATTTAATTAAACTCATTATTTATTTAAACTTAACTTCTTGAGCTACGTGATAGAGCTCAAGGAGTCTGATCCATATATTAAGATGATTTAGGAAAATTTGGCTTAGTAGGTTTCGATCAAAGATCATTAGACCAGTCTGTCTGCCTCCAATCTTTTTCAAGTAGGCTCATGTACTAAGAAAAACTACTACCCTTGGTCCCATCAGTTAGCTTATTCTTGATAATTACGAATATAGTAAGTTTTATCTCATCCGTTGATCACCTAAATGATAGGACAAATACTATCTTACCCAAGAATCTATAAATACCTAGCATTTTCTCCTCATTTGGAACTCTTAGAGAGGGTAGAGAAATAATTGCACTATGTAAAATTTTTGCTCTCTAAGATCAAATAAGTAATTCAGGTAAATAATTTATCTTATTTGCTCAAGTTAGAAGGTAAACGCTTGAGGTCCCTTAAGACTGTCTTGTTTGTTACTTGTGCATTTGAGATATTGAGATTGCATGTTCCTCTTCTTTACCTTGTTCTCACCTACTAATCTCTTTAGGTAACAATCTTGCTTCATTCCTTTAAAGCCACGTGTAGCATATTACTTACACAGCACGCACGTAACTACTCTAATTAGACCTCTACATCTACAATTCTCTATAAGCTACCTTATACTAATCTTCGGTGTAGGTACTTACCTTGACATTAATGATGGAAAGGGAGGATGATTAATCATCGAAGATAAGGCTTACAGTACTGAAGGCTTGCTCAATAGCCATTATCGATGCAGGAGCAATAAGTACTTGATGGATGATGCAAGATAGGATGTGGTAGCTCCTTGCATGCCTTTACCACTACTCCAAGATGTTGAAATCCCTTATTGCGATACTTTTGAAGAACTCGAAGTTTGTACTCATGTAGTATTGTAGCTTGATTAGTAGCCCTCCGAATAGTTGTTGCTTTAACTTTTATGCGAGTAGCTACTCACCTACAAATGAGTAATGATGTTCGACAGGGGGTAGTAAAGGAGAAAATGTTGTCTAACCATCATATTGATAGTGGTAGCAAGTGAAAAGCTCTTTTAGGTTGGTTGTAGCTTTTGAAACCTCATCCTATGCTTCTAAGCTATATATGTTTTGGGAATCCATTAGTAAGTCGATTTCTCGTAATAAATTTTCAATTACACTTGCAGTATTTCAATTTTACAACTAAAGTCTGAAATAGTTGCTACAAGATAAATATGGGCAATTTCTCTATAATACGATAACCACTTGTATGCCACATTAAGCCTATAGTTGTATAGGTTTGGGTTCATGCATGCCTCAAGTAATACGTCAAGAATGCTGACGGCTAACATCGTGAACAAATGGACATTAGGCCTATATAATTGAGAAAATGTTTTGATTGCATCATGAAAAATCTTACAAGCCTTCATTAATTGGATACATATATTCCAGTTGCTAAGGTGAATTTCAACTTCTCGTATGTTGTATATCACAAAGTTACAAAGCAGTTTGTTTTAAGGAACGGTGCTATACAACAACTCCTACGTTGATTTCTTACGATGTCATACATCCATCTTAAATTTTCTGGATCTCTTCTCGTGTTCGATGTAGTAGTTTCTCCATTTCTTATGTAGGAATAGGCTCTTAGATATTAGTTTCATCGTGTCTTTTGTTGAGGATATCTTGTCTTACAAAATTATAATACCATCCTTGACATACAAGTTTAGAATATGATATGCATATCTAATATGAAAAAATGTCCCCTGTAGCGTTAGTTGACAAAGGTTTTGTAAATTCACTATGGAGGCAATGTTTGCACTTACCTCATCAAATTCAATTGAAAAAAATTTATTAGCTAACCCATACTCATTTAAAATTACACCCATAATTATATATATATATATATTATGCCTTGTGGCATTCGTTGAATATCCTTAATGCCAATAATCTTTTACATAGCTACTAATTATCCTCAATCTACTGATAAGTTATGCCCATTTATGAATTTTTGCGAAAATGATCCATCCATATATCGATACATATGAACACTAATGTATCTAGTGAAACAAACTTACCTTTGAACTCTTGCTTACCTTTATGGTAAAGCTTCAGTTAAGTCTACTCAACATGCTATGGCTTATTTTGGGAGCACTAAGGTTAAACATCTCTTATTCTTATTCGCTTTGCTATGGGGATGAACTCGCATTAAAGGATAAGTGCATGTTTATGAGGTACTGCATAATATTGTACTTATACTTCTCGTGATCGTACCATATTAACATTGGATTAGATGAACCGATGCTCCATATGATTTGTTGTCGTGTCTTATCTATCCCGATCTCTCTAAGATGCTTCGATTTCAAGTGTCTATTAAAAGTACCGTAACCCTTGTTGGTTTTCCATGCTTAGTTTGTACTATAATAGTTACAATATGCCTACAAGTTCTCTTGTTCATTTGTATCTTTACAAAAATGTTTAGTGAATATATCAAATTTACAAGGTCTAAGAGGCTTACTTAAACTTGAAGGTCTTGATTTGCCTAATGGTTGATCCATCGATTTCTCCTCCATCTCAAGAATTATTTGGATGTCATCCTCCTCATCTTTAAAGATGTCTACTGTGCAACTATTATGTGGATGTTCAAATCTAGGTGGTGATAGAGGTTTACGATCGATGCTTGGCATGATGTCATGTACTCTCTCTTAGGTATAGTTGTAGGTATGCTGGTACATCTTCAAATTGTTGTGGCGAAGATGACGTACTCATGCTCGTAGCCTTCATCTTACCTTTTCTGCTTAATGAGGAAGTTTTCTTCTTTTTAGAAATGGAACGTCAAAAGAAATGATCCATAGAGATATTTTAATTTTTTTTACTAAAGTAAAAACATTTATGTATGAAAAAATTTACACGGAAAATAAGAATTATCTTTTAAATAGCAAAATTGCAGTTACTTAAACAAATTAAAATTTTGGAAATGAAGACTGAAATGAGCAAAAATGAAGCTTGAGAACGAGAATAAAGTGCAAACAATAAATGATTGATATATCCAAATAGCTTATATAATGTTGTTTCAATAAAATTAGAAGATTTTATGAAGAAGCATTTCTAAGTTTGCATGTTAATTTATATGAAACTTTGGTGAAGTGCATAATGTGTTTAATTTTGAATGTTTCAAAATTTTTTCGTTCTGTAATGGATCTAAAAGACTAAAACCAATGCCTACAAACTAAAATTTTTTTTAGCACAATATATACTGAGCCTAAGCTTGAGCATCCACTTTCATCTAATATGAAATACGAGTACCTTCTTCTATTTATGTGTGCTGTTGTGAAATGAAAGTGAAGCTCAATGCCTAACATTATGAATGTGTCTATGCTTGTGAAAAATGAAAAAAACTAAAGAGCAAGAGAAAGTAGGATGTGGATGTGGTGTTTGAAAAAGGTAGAAAAGATAAAGTGGGGAAGAGTAAGAGAAAGTAGGGGATAGTAGGAATTGGGCAAGGCAAAGTTGGTGACAAACCAATAATTTTTTTTTTTAATTTTCATGTAAGCTTAAATTACTAGGCTGAACTGGTGGTTTGGCCTTTCGATTCAGTAGCCTATTGGTTCAATGATTTTCTAAGGATAAACTGCCTTTAAAGGCATGATGGGCTAGTTTACGGTTTGGAATTGGCCCTTGCATGGGTCTATTTATAACTTTATATCATCATCTAGCTATTGCATTAAAAGCAATATGTATCATATCAATTCAAAATTTGAAGACTAAACACTAAATTGTTCAATATACTATCATGATACACTTATAGAAGCACTCAAAAGAAAGCTGAGAAGATACTACTACACTTGCATTTTATTTCTTTACATTCATTGTTTCGTACTTAATTGTAGAGGATTAATTTGTATCATTTATTAAGCTTTCTTATCATTTTTATGCAGAGTTAGAAATAGTAGTTAGAGAGAAGTTTACATCTTATGATCTCTATAGATAGTTAAGTGTTGACTAGACAAGTAGAGCAAGGTGCCTCGAGTCATTTGGTTAACAAGACTTATGATCCCTTAATTTTTAAATATAGTGGAATGACATCGATTTAGAAGACTAGGTCCCCAATAATGGGCATAGAGGAGTAGATGTAAGTATAAGGTCGAATAATTATAATTCTTGCCTAAATTTTTGTCACGACCTAAGGGTCGCCTAATAGTGGCAGATGTTGTATATCATATAAAAAACCATAGATTGGTTTCCCTTCCAATCATGGATCCTTCATACAACATACAAGGCTACTATAACCACTAACCTCCCAAAAGTAATAAGATAAAAATGATATTATAACATACTTATATTCACATAACATTTAGATCGAAATATTTACACTAAACAAAAGATACAGTATTCTAAATTATTAGTAAAGTAACTACAATAAGGTCATACTGAAAGTATACATAAAAGTTTACATATGTTCTCTTGACACTCATATTGGCTCACACTTCCCTAAAATTTAATACCAACCTCCAACATCCAGTGGCTAGCATCTGCAAAAAGATAGTCTTACATCAAATGTCTACGAGGAAATAAACTAAACAACTTAGTGAGTTAATCCCTCAACCATACTGACAAGCAAGTTATTCCTATATTAATTAAAGTGTATGAATAAATGAGCAAACAAAATGCCAATCAAATATATACAATTAACCAAGTACTATACGCAACTCAGATTTAACGCTTTCCGAAGTTAGGGTTAGAGTATACATGACACTAATCAAATTCAAGTATTATACCTAAACTTACTTACTATGAAACTCCATATTTCATATTCAAACAAATACTTTATTTGTTTTAATCAAAAACCAAGTTCAAGGTATAATTGTGAGTTGGTCCCCATAATCTACACTCAACCCTAAATAGAGGCCTCTAGACTCGACTCTTAGCTAGGCAATTAGTGCCTCTATCGCCAAATGTTCTCACGAGCCAAGGTAAAGTCATACTGTATGTATGTACTGTACTAAACCACTGTATTCATATAATTAATAACCTCCATATGGCCTCTCTTTACCTCCCCATAATGTGACGGTGGGAGTTAATTTATGCAATGCATGTTTATGTATGTTCCAATTTACTTATTAAATTAACTATAGTCAAGTATAATTATTATATGACAAGTCAATATCACAAATAGTACAATTCCTATCCAATCTATTATGCAACAAACAATTAGTTATTGGTATTTAAGGTAACTTCACAATTCAACAAGTAATAGCGTTCACATGCATGGCCTAAACCCAACCATCATCTAATTAATTGTATTATTTAAATTCATTAACTATAAATGCAAACAAGTATGGAATCATAGGAAATACTCACTTGGCCATGATGTTTCTTAAGCATTGTAGTAGTCTATAGGAAGATCTGAACCTTTGTTAGGATCACCTAATTATTATAAAGTAGAAAAGTAACAAATAACTAAGTGAACGAGTTATTATATATAATTGTTTACCTAAATCTACTTAGGTTTGTATCAGTTTTCCCCTGATTGAACTTTTTTTGTTAATGTCAAGCCTTATTTCGATTTCCTTTAATTTAACCCATACTTTGCTTAGTTTTCTTAATATAAATGACTCAACATAAAATTAACAAAACATTTTTCTTTAAAAATGTTTTTTTTTCAAAAAATATTTAGAAAAATTGTAGTTGCCAACCAATTATACTGGTAAAAAATGAAATTAAGGTTTTTAGATAGGAAAACCTTAATTTAGCCACTAGTCTATAAATATTTTAAAAAATAATTTTTTAGAAAACTAAACAAAAAAAAACTAAGTTTAGGAGCTAATCTATTAAAACTTTGTTACCATGTAAAGATTAAAAAAAAAAAAGCTAATAGGCTTTTGTTTTTTGTTTTTTTATAATTTTTCTAAAAATGCTAAGGTATGTACAGATATGCAAAAATATAACTAAAATGAATTTTTATGATTTTTTTATTACGAATTTTCAAAAAAAAAAAAGTTTTTATATTTTTTATGGCTATCCTAAATGTGCCTACGTATTTGCTAGTTAGGATTAAACAAATGTATTTTTTTTTAGAAAAGATTGAGTGGGTTAATTCTTTTTAATTTGAAAATTGAGTCATGTTTACATTTTTTTAATCAATTTATTTTTATTAATAAAAATCCTAAAAAAACCTAATTTTTATTCCCAATTAAAAAAAATAAAGACTTAATTTTTAAAAAGACTCTAAGTTAGTATTTTTTGGAAAAATTGCTATGTGACAAAACTTAAAAAAAAAAAATCCTAAAGCACCTAAATGAAAAAAAAAAGACATAACTTTTATGAAATTATGCTAACGTGTTGTTTTATGAGAAAAATGCAATTACTGTTGACAATATGTTTAACTATGAAAAAGATATCTAAATCATAGAAAAGATGCCTAATTATGTATAAGATGCCTAATTATGTATAAGATGCCTAACTATAGAAAAGATATTTGAATAACAAAAAACATGCCTAACTAGAGAAATGATACTTAAACTATGAATAAGATGCCTATCTATGATAAGATGCCTAATTATAGAAAAGAAGCTAAACCATGAAAAGATGCCAAACATAGAAAAAATTTCAACCATAGAAAAGATGCTGATTAAAAATTTTTATTTTATGAAAAACTAATAAATGACAAAATGATTTTTCTAAAAATTCCTAAAATACCGACTTTATTTAAAAATATAGATTTAATAAAAAATATGCAAATTTCCTATAGAAGTGTAATTTACAACAAAAATATTGAATTTTATTAAAATATGTAATTTTGAGTAAAAGTATACAACTTTATGCTAAAACGCATAATTTATGTGAGAGATGTGAAAGGCATGAATAAATGGGAATCAACATAAAGGACTTGCAAAAACTCATATTAGTAAAGATTCTACATAAAATCCTAATCATGTAAAAACTAATGTAAACTAACAAAATAACAATAAATAAATCATATAATTGAAAAAAACTAAAACTATTACTAAAATAAAACCTACATAAAAATAAACTAAAGTTAGTGTAGGTTATTAATAAATTATCTAAACCAAAATAAGAAAAACAAATAAAACAAGAGGGGGGAAAACAAATATAACTATACTAAAAAAATGAAGGCCCAACTATACTCTACAATGTAGGTTAGATTAGGGAGAAAACTTACGTAAATTGCGTTGTTGTTTTGCTTTGTATGGAATTGTTGTTCGACAAGCTATTGATCATATGGCTGCTGATCACGTGAAGTTACTGCTATGCATACATGTGTTGTTATGGAGCTGTACGTGATCAAAAGTATGTATGTGAGATTGGATTGAATTGCGTGGAGTGTACGTGATTGAGAGTATGTGTTGTGCAGGTGGAATTATGCATAGGAGTGATCATATGTGGGTTGTATGTGTATGGGACTAGATTGTATGCATGGAATGTGTATCAGGTGCGGCGTACATATGTTATGGTGTTAGGTGCGACGTGTATGTATTATCATGTATATGAGTGAATGGTGATCAATGAGTGAATGGTGTATGGTGTACGTATATTTCATAACGGAGAGAGTGATTGGTGTGATGTGTTAGTGTAGTGAGCGAGTAATCGATGCAACGTATGTGATTAAGGTAGTGGACAGTGTATAATGTGTGGACAACATGTGAGTGATTGGTAGAGTGATCATGGTGTGATCAGGTGCGATGGTGAAGAATGGTGTTGTGTTGTGTGAGTGAATTGTGTGATTAGGGATGATCATGGATGTGCGAGAGATTGTGTTCATAGGGTATTATGGTGTGTGTTGGGGATTGTGAAAACGTGTTAAAACTTCACAGTCGCATTACTATTTATAAGCCACCAATTGAATCTTTGGAATCTTTTTTATCATAGATTTAATCTTAACAAATCTAGATATAATAATCGCCAATTTAGATTCATTAAAGATTCAACCTAGATTCTAAAAACCTTATATTAATTTGGGCTTTTTATCTTTAGGGTCCAACTTAGTCTATCTTGATTTAGCCCACTGACTCATTTAATAAATCCTAAATCTATTTAACCTAATATAAATTAGATAAAAACTTGCTTTATATTGGATTAGACTAAAAAATATTTTAATGAAGCTTGATTATTTAACGACTTATAATTTATTAAATTGAACGTACACCATTATTCGATTCAATCCTAAATAACTCGACTCGATATAACTTAACACTTTATTTTTTATTATTTATTTTTTTTTTTAACTTGGCCCAACAAAAATACTAAAATAAAAATGGCAAAAATAAGGTGTCTATAGTTGCCCCTATTTGCAGTGAAATTTAATTAAAACTTTACCACAAAGACAAAGGAGATACCCATTTTTGTCAAACCCTACTTTAAACTGATAGAGTGAAGATTACTAACTTGAATGGTTAGCTAAGCTGTGCTTTATTTTGAATAAGGATACCAATTTGAAAGGTCGATGTAAAGAATAAAAAGCCTGTCCTGAAAGGGTTGGTTGAAGGAATGGGAAACTTGTCTTTCAAAAGATGGGGTTGAGGAATAGGAAGTCCATCTTGAAAGGACAATGAAAATGATTAGGGGGCCCATCTTGAAAGGATGGGGTAAAAAGGATTTATCTTGAAAGGATAGGGTAAAAGGTTATGGGGCATATCTTAAAATAATAGGGTTAATGATTAAGAGGCCCGTCTTGAAAGAACGGGGCAAAAAGAAGCCTAGCTTGAAAGAATAAGCCAAAAGGTTATGGGGCCTATCTTGAAAGGATAGGGCTAAAGATTTAGGGTGCCTATTTTAAAAGGATAGGACTAAAGATTAGGATGCTTATCTTAAAGAGAAAGGGTTAAAGATTAAGATACCTATCTTAAAGGGAAAGGGTAGGTGATTAAAGTACCTATCTTGAAAGAATATGGCAAAAGGATAGGGGCTTGTCTTGAAATGATAGGGCAAAAGGATTAAGGGGCTTATCTTAAAGGAATAGGGCAAAGGAATAGAGGGTTTCATCTTAAAAGGATGAGACAAAGGAATAAGGGGCCTATCTTGAAAGGATAGGGCAAATGATTAGAGTGTCTATTTTGAAAGGATAAGGTAAAAGATTAGGGGGCCTGCCTTGAAAGGATAAGGTAAGTGATAAGGTAGTCATTATGCCAAAAAATTGATGGTCTTAAAAGAAAAATTGCCTTCTTAAAAGGATAGATCTTTCAAAAAAGAAAACTTAACAAAAGGGTTTAAAAGCATGGTAATTTTTTTTTTTGATCCCTAGAAAATTAATGTCCCTTAATGTAGGATGACAAAAGTTCTTAGAGGGAAACTTTTTGAATTTTGAACACGGGACGTCTAAAATTCCCAAAATTCCTAGGATGGCCTAAGCTCTTAGCATGATGACAAAGGTTCATGAATAATCTTTCCATAGGATGGCTGAAGCTCCTGAATATTCTTACACCATAGTTCCTAAATTAAGAATGAGTAAGACTCTTGAATTAGATAATCAAAGTTCCTAAGGAAGGATGACTAAGGTTCTTAAACCAAAGTTCCCAATATAAGAATAACTAAGGCTCCTGTTAAGGTAACCAAAGTTCCAAAAGGATTACTAAGGTTCTTGAAATTCCCTTAACGGATTACTGAAGTTCCTCATTTGAGGGTAACTAAAGTTCACATTGCAAATTCTCAAATTTTTCATGTTTTGAAATTTAAAGGAAAAAAGCGTGTTTTTATTGAAAAAAAAAATTGTTCATCTTTTCCTTGCTAATAAGTAACAAAATTATACCAACTTTAAATGTTACAAATAAGTAATATGCTCATTCTTTTGCCCATTAGCTATTCATTTTTCATCTTTGATTGCTCATCCATTATGATGATGGAAAAAAACCTCAATTGAACACCTTGTTCTTCTTGCCATAAGGAATTCTCATTCAATTCCGAGTGAAGAGCTTCTCTTACCCCTAAGGCATGCTTGACTTTTGCATCCATAAGTTTCTTACTAGGGAAAGTATCTCAATTATTTGAATAATTTAGTCTAAGGGGACTTCCTTACACTCTCAGATAGCTTGGTTTCACCCCCAACTATGATTCCAAAAATTATGATCAATCTTGTAAGTGATACATTTTGATTGATTTGATAAGTCTTTTCCTCAAGGTTGTAACGTAGGCTTTTGGTCATTGGCTTAAACAAAAGGGAATATCAATGTGTTAGCCAATTTTTGAAAATAAAAAAATTCTCAACCCAGGTTTATAAGTCAAGAACCTTAAAGGAAAATACTAAAATAGGCTTGCCCCTATTTCATGAGCAATGATTGCTTAACATAAATCAAATTCTTTAGTCAAAAGAGTTTCATTAGGGGTGGTATAGTAGGTAAGATCATAGAATTAAAGTTTTATTCCTTTGGGCTTAGAATCACTTGTTTAGGTTTATGCTTTAAAGGATATTGAGAGAAGACTCAAGTTCTTAATTTTGAAATTCATTGGTTCAGCTTTTCTAAGGTACTTAAGCCCTAAGCCTTTGAAGAGCTTTTAAGCTATCCTATGTGATCACCTTATTTTTGCTTTCTTCTTTTTTCTCTTTTTCTTTTTCTCCTTTTTCCTCCCCCAACACCCCCCTCCCTTTTTCTCTCTCTTTTTTCTTTCTTTTTTTTTTTCCTAAGGTGATCACCCCCATGTGTCCGAGTTTCCACTTGAAGAAATTGATGGCCTTAAAACCATGAGCTTAAAGTGAATAAGCTTAGTGAAGTAAGGTATGACTGTGAAGGGAGTGTTTGAGAAAGATCAATAACTTTGTGGTGTTTGAATGAGTGTATGGATTTGAGTGGAATGTACAGTTTGAAGCTCTTATTTCACTATAAAGAAATCGGATTATCTCTAACAATTATTGCTTATGAATTGACATGACTGAAGTAAGCATAAGTTAACTTATCCCTTTTCTCTAAAATTAATGGCCTTAACCTCTCATTGCCTTAGTGTAGGGTAGTTCTTGACAGGATTTATTTTTGAAAAAATTCCCTCAAATGGGTTCACAAGGGATAAAAATGTATAGGAAATGAAATGAATGCCTATCATCCTTTTAATTCATGTATTACATGTAACATATGCTTCCTTTAAGGAATGAGTTTTATCCTCACTTTTATGTCTCTCAACTCTCATGAGTATTTTAGGGTCAGTGATTGGGAATATGGCTTATCTCTTATCATTCTAAACACTTCAAATAATGAGATACTTTTGTTAGTTTGATGATGAAACATTTTATGTTTTGTTTGCCCTTATCTGCTTTAGTCTCATTGATATGATTGGATATTCTGTGATGCCATAATGTGTCACATGCCTCTCTACCTTTAAAAAGAATTGCCCTTTTAGACTTAATTAAATGGGTCCTTTTATTACCCTCCAAGCTTAAGTTGAGTCATAATAGAAACAAACTTTGTATTCAGTTTTAGGGTTAGAGTAGGTAGGTTAGTTTTTGTGGAATGAATGTTTAGAACCTTTAAGGCTTGAAGAGTATCGATGTTGATGAGTAGGCCATGTGTTTGGGTCTTTTTTTTTTGTTTTTTTTTTTTTGCTTGGAGTAGGTTGAAATAGGTGAGGAGGTTGGTTGTTCGTGTTTAGGCTTTTGTGTTTAAGGTTTTTGAAAAGGTCAGATAATAGGCTTCTCTTTAAGGATTGTGTTTGGCTTGGGCTTTTCTTAGGGATGGGCTATGTCTTCACCATTTTCATTTATCAATTTCCTATGTGCCATGCCCTTTTGCCCCTTAGTATTAAGTTTAACTCATAGGCTACACATCGCTTTGGGCTTAGAATGAGTGATTGCTAGGATTAGGCTTAAGTAGGAGTCGTTGTCAATTGTCTTAGCTTCAAAAAAAGAATGGCTATGGGCTTTAATAATGGACTTAATTGCTTAAAAGTAATAACTTAAAGCCCATAAAATCCATACTCATTAGCAGATTTTTTTTTTGAAATCTTAATGATTTTTTTTTGAAAATTTTTCTAAAAACATTAAAAAGCACTTATTTTACAAAAAAAAAAAATGTTACAAACTGAATCACTAGCTTCTCCCTAATTTATTGGATGAAATAGAAAGTTAAAAGGTCGATGGGAATTAGTGACTATCTTACAAGTTTAATGATCGAAAGTAATGACCTATTTACAACTAAAAGATCTTGAAAACGCTAAAGGATGTTGAAAAGAACCTATGCTATATGTAACTGGATTGCTAATATTACCTAAAGAATAGAAAAACCCAATTATAGAGACGACAACATGAGGATTGCAAAGCTATGAAAGGACACCCGACAATTAAAGGATGATAATTTTACAAGAGGAGTGCCTAATGTTATAAAAACATAATTAGGAGATACTCTTGGGATGATGACTATTTATTACTTAAGGATGACAAATATTTACAAGTCTGAAGATTATTATTTATTTTTTAAATTTAAACGAAAGTATGTTATTGGACAAAATTCTCAATACAAATAAGAACACCAAACAAAAGTAAATAATTAATATATAATAAAAGTCTATACATGCAAATGCTAGCTGGCAATTGGATAATAGTGCAACAATTTATTTTTTAAAAGAAATTCAAAGTTGCAACTTTATTAAAATCTCACAATAAAATTGATTGATTACAAAATGGGATAGACCCTTATTAGGCTTATAATTTTTCTGAGTATAAACATAGACAAAGCATAGAGAAAATTTTACAAAAGCAAATATCTTTTAATATTTTACAAGGGAAAATTTTTTACATAGAAAAAAAATTGTATGACCACTATATCATGTAGAAAAATAACAAAAATTGCAACTTCTTACCCATGATTACTTTATTTATTTATTTTTTTCAAAAACGTTGTATTATTATTCATTTGCTAGCCCATAAAAGATTAAATACAATTCGGTGGGTTCCATCTTGAATTTTCATTGCACCACCTTTTATTTGTAAAATAAAACGAAAATGCAGCACATAACATATGTTACACGATCAAATATAAGGATGTACATACATAATAAGGTATAAAAGGAGATACAATATGATACATATGTATGCAATGCAATAAGGGGTGATAATTAATAAATTATAAGAATTATTATGAACCCGTAGTTAAGGAATACGCTTATGTAAGTGGATTGAAATAAAAAAATGAAGCTAATAGGCACTTATATATAAGGGTATTGATTCTCTTAATTTCCTTTTCTTTTTTCTTTTTTGAAAAAGAATGTCGAACTTACCACTAATTAATTAAACTTTTCCTATAATTAAAAAATAACCATCCCTTTAAAAAAAAATGATGCAGGAGGATGGGATCTATGGGTCTCAAGTTTTATAGCTCCAAGGATTTCCAAAGAAAAACCTAATGAGCTACATCGAAGCTCGAGTGAGCTCCCTTATCATCGCTAGGTGAGGGTAAAGACTCTAGTGACCTGAGAATTACATAATGATAGCTCATCTTAAATTCCTAAGTTAGCTTAGGTTTGACTACATCTAAGCATAAAAATGGTTATTAATAATTAAAAACCTTCTAAATCCCCAATACGGGCCCATTAGACAGGTTTTTTTCTTAAGGCTTGTATCACTAAAAATTAGTTAATATAACTATAATATAATAAAAAATAATTCAAAAAGCTTATTAATTAATTAATTTTTTTTAATTTTTACATGGCTAGCGCACTAATATCCCAAATGGAGTCACCATTTCTATCTAACCTTATTTATGCTTATCTTAATTTAACTTATACTAAACCTAGCTCACTTAATGTAAATTACTTGATATAAAATTGAGGAAACATTTTTCTTTAAAATATTAAAAAAAATATTTAGAAAAATTGGAGTCGTCAATGAGTTACATTGGTAAAAAATGAAATTACGGTTTTTGGATAGGAAAACCCTAATTTCATTTTTTACTAGTTGAAAACCTTAATTTAGTCAGTAGTTTTCAAATATTTTAAAAAATAATTTTTTAGAAAATTAAACCAGAAAAAACTAAGTCGGGAGCTAACCTATTAAGATTAAAAAAATAATGATGGGCTTTTATTTTTTTATAATTTTTCTAAAAATGTATAGATATGTAAAAATATAACTAAAATAAATTTTTTATGATTTTTTTATTACGAATTTAAAAAAAAAAGGTTTTTATATTTTTTATAACTGTCCTAGAGGTGCCTACATACCCGCTAATCAGGATCAAACTATTATAGTTGTTTTTTTTTTTAGAAAAATTTAGTAGATTGATTCTTTTTAATTTGAAAATTAAGCCATGTTTATGCTTTTTTAACCAATTTATTTCTATTGAGAAAAATCTTAACAAAGCCTAATTTTTATTCCTAATTAAAAAAAAAATTAAAGACTTAATTTTTAAAAAACCTCTAAGTAAGTATTTTTTATTTTTTAAAAAAATTGCTATGTGACAAAAATTAAAAAAAAAAAAATCCTAAAGCACCTAAATGAAAAAGAAAAAAGATGCAAATTTTATGAAATAATGCTTATATACAATTATCATGAAAAATTTGCCGTTTTATGAGAAAAATGTAATTACTATTGATAATATACCTAACCATGGAAAAGATGTCTGAATCATATAAAAGATATCTTACTATGGATAAGATGCCTAACTATAAAAAGATATCCAAATCATAAAAAAGATACCTAATTATAGAAAAGTTGTCTAAATAATAGAAAAGATATTTAACTATATACCATGAAAAAGAAGGCTAAATCATAGAAAAGATGCCTATTAATTTTTTTTTTATGAAAAACTAACAAGTGGCAAAATGATTTTTCTAAAAATCCCTAAAATACAGACTTTATTTAAAAATGTAGATTAAATGGAAAACAAGAAAATTTAAACAAAAGATGCAAATTTCATTTAAAAGTGCAATTTCCAACAAAAATATTGAATTTTATTAAAATATACAATTTTGACTAAAAGTATGTAACTTTATGCTAAAATATGTAATTTATGCAAGAGATGTGAAAGGTATGAATTGCGACATAAAGGACTTGCAAAGACTCTGACTAGTAATAATTATATATATAATCCTAATTGTGTAAAAACTAATGCAACACTTTAATCATATAATTTAAAAAAAAAACTAAAACTATCACTAAAATAAAATCTACATAAAAATAAATTAAAGTTAGTATGCGTTGTTAATAAATTATCTAAATCAAAATAAGGAAAACAAATAAAATAAGAGGGTGGTGGTGGTGGAGGTGTTGTTGGGGTGGTGGGGAGGAACAAATAAGATATAATTATACTAAAAAAAGGAAGACCTAACTATACTCTACAATGAGGGTCGGATCAGGGAGAAAACTTAAATGGATTGCATTGTTGTTTTGCTTTGTGTGGAATTGCTGTTCAATAGACCATTAATCATGTGGCCGTTGATCGGATGAAGTTGCTGCTACGCATATATATGTTGTTGTAGAACTGTACATGATTAAAAGTGTATGCGTAGGATTGGATTGAATTGCGTAGAGTATGCCAAATCGAGACCATGTCTTGTACGAGTGAAATTGTGCATGGGAGTAATCGTATGTAAGCTATGCATGTATGGGACTGGAGTATGTGCGTAGAATGTGTATCGGGTATGGTGTGTGTGTATTATAGTGTCAGGTGTGACATGTATGTGTTATCATGTGTGTGAGTGAATGATGATCATTGAGTGAATGGTGTGTGGCGTACGTCAGTATGTGTGTTGTCATAAGGGAAAGAGTATATGTGGTAAGGAGTGAGTGATCGATGCAGCATGTGTGATTAAGGTAGTGGATAGTGTGGAATGTGCGGACAATGTGTGGGTGATTAGTAGAGTGATCATGTTATGATCAAGCGCGATGGTGAAGAATGGTGTTGTGCTGTATGAGTGAAATGTGTAATTAGGGTTGATTGTGGATGTGTAAGAGATTGTGCTCATGGGGTATTGCGATGTGTATTGTGGATTATGAAAACACGTCAACACTTTATAGTCGCATTACTATTTATAAGCTACCAACTAAATCTTTTGAATTTTTTTTGTCATAAATTTAATCTTAACAAATCCAGATACGAAAGATGCAATAATCCTTAATTTAGATTCATTAAATATCCAACCTAACTTCTAAAAATCCTATATTGATTTGGGCTTTCTATCTTTAGGGCTCGACTTATTCCATCTTGATGTAGCCTACTAACCCATTTAATAAATCCTAAATCTCTTTAGCCCAATATAAATTAGATAAAAACTTATTTTATATTAATGAAGCTCGATTTTTTAACAACTTATAATTTATTAAATTGAATGTACACCATTATCTAATTCAATCCTAAACTACTGGACTTGACTTGATTTGACATAACTTGACACTTTATTTTTTTATTATTTTTTCAATTTTTGTTTTTTAATCAATTATCCATTTTTTTAACTTGACCTAATAAAAATACTAAAATAAAATAGCAAAAATAAGGTGTTTACAATTAATCGTATCTAACTATTTTGTTTTATTTTTAATATTTATTAGTTTATAGTTGATTTTTATCGTTTTTGGAAATATATTTGCACGGTGAAGTCCATTTTGGACGTTAAGGCCTGCATTTTTTGACATAGGCTTAAATTATTATAGATGTAGTTATTTTGACTTGAATTTATTATTTTTGTGTCTTATTTTGATAATTTATAATCTAATTAATTTTTAAATTTTTTTAGATTCTTATAATTTTGAACTTTTATTATTATGTATTATCATTATTAGTATAATTTGTAGTTTAAATAGATTATTTGAATAGGTTGCCAATGTAGCATAATTTCATTAGTCAACGTGGTAATTTATAAAATTTTCTTAATTTTTACATTTTCTCAATTTTATTTTTTTATTACATATATTCATATACTATTAGAATGAATTGAGACATGTATTATGAGCTTAAGTGATCCCTTTATGGGTTTTGGCCCATTCATATATATATATATATATGTGTGTTATATTTAATTATTTTATTACTTTATATTGAACACTAATATTATAATATGTATGTATTCATTTTATACATATATGTCTATATATTTTATATGTATGCTCTTATATATACACTTTCAATATACTAGTATATGTACTTGTATATATACTTGTACATATAGTATTATTATGTGTATACGTATACATGTATACATATACGTATATACATATATTTATACTTGTATTTATGTGTTATTATATATGTATATTTATAGGTATTTTGTATTTTCATAGTATAATTTTGAGGAATTTTCATATAACTCATATATATATATTTATGATTTCGGTAGGTATAAGTATTTGTAAATACCTAACATTCTTTATAGTTAATTATGTATATAAGGAATATACATGTATAAGGATGTGTAGGTACATGTTTGTGTGTATTCCTAATCTTCTTTATGTATATATATATTTATACTATATATTCAATTAAGATCATATGTATATAGTCCATATATGTGCATTTATTATGTATATATGTGTTCTTACACTTATATGTATATGAGTGTTCATATGTGTACTAATATATACACATAATACATGAGTTTTGAAAGAAATAAGATTATATACGTAACTTTATTACATATATAAAAGACTTTTAAGACTATACTCTAAAATACAAGCTAAATAAACATGCTTTATAGAAGATACTAATATTTATATAATAGATATACCTCTTTTACTCTCTAAAGATGGAAGAGGAATTGTGATTTTGAGAGTAGAAATTTATAAGCTAATTGTAAGGGAAAAAAGGAAAGTGGAAATGAGAAACTAGAAAGGGGAAGAGGGAAAGAGGGTTACGGTTTGGGGAAAGGGTAGATGTAGGGATTTTGTTGTGTTTTAAATGTGTTGAAAAGGAGAAATCAGGTGGAGTTTCGAAACACTCCAAGTGAATGGCAAGGCAGAAGAGAAAAAGAGAAAAAGAAAATGGAAAAAAAAAATTAAAAGAAAATGGAAGAAGCTTCTAGTTGAAAGTGATATGTTGACTTGATCAACCTTTTGACTTGTCAACATTTTAACTTGGTCAAATGTTGATTTGGTTAACTCTTGTAATATTACATGTATTTATTACATATATTTTTAGAAATACAAGTAATTAAGAAAGGTTAAAGAAAAAAAGGGAAAATAAAGAATTAAATGAAATAATTAGTAAAAAATTTATTAGAACTTTCCTTAAATATTTATAACCTTATGAATAATATTTAGCATAATAGTTAATATAACTACAAAAAAATTATAAGTTATAATACTAATAATTGCTATATATTGTCTAAATAACAACTAAGTACTTAAATCTACATAATACTAGTTTATTTGTATAATTATAAGGCTAATATTATTTATAAAATAACATTATAGTTTCTTATAAATTAATTTAGTACATAAATCTTTATAAGCAATTAGAAATTACCTTTAATTATTTATTAGCGATGTTATGTGATTTAACATATTGTTAAATATTTATACACGATTAGGGTTTTATCATGATTGTAATGAATTAGCACACATAGAAGCTTAAAGTTGGGGTTTTAAGGTTTTTATTGCTTTTAGATACAATCTCTAGTGTTTACATGCATTTAGGGTTTAAAGTTTTTATACATGATTAAGTTTTCGATTCTTATATGAGGGTTTTTATCTTATCTGGCCTTGTTGACTCTTAAAGTTATTTAGCGCACTTGAGTCTAATTTAGGATTTAGATTGGAAATTTTAGGGGTTTACAATTTCTCTCCCTATCTCTTTTGGATTTTCGAATATTTGCTGATGCTTATTGCATATTGTTCCATGCTAAAGTAAGATAAGTAACTAATTGTAATTTTAATTTTAAAAATGTTTGAATTTTTGTACAGTAACCAGTTTACCCATCCCTCTTAGTTACTTAAATCATTACCTTCCAATTGGTATCAAAGCATAACTCTTTTATTATACAGAGTACAATGATACGATGGTTGAAAACAATATCTCAATAGCTATATTCCTTGCTCCTTACTTTGATGGATTGAATTTTCCTTATTTGAAATGCATGATGGAAACTTACATCAAGGCAATAGACTTCGACTCATGGGAAGTTATCTAATTTGGAGATGATGAAGTTGTAGTTGATGGTAATTCAATATTCATATAGGGCATGAAAAAGAAAAGCTAAAAAGAACAATCAAGCTAAGAACTTATTGCTTATGACTATTACACCATTTAAATATTATTTGATTTTTTCTTACAAGATGGCTAAGGAGATTAGGGACAAGTCGTGTGAAACTTATGAAGGAACTACAACTATCAAAGATATACATACTATTTCCCCGATGTAAGAATACCAATTGTTTAGATTTTAACTTTTGGAGAACTCATTATCTTTTTAATCATTTCACTACAATTATTGATGAGTTATCTTTTCTTAGAAAAGAATAGATGATATCAATCTTGTTCGAGAGTTTGTGAGCATTTTACCCAAGTCTTGGGATGCAAAAAAGACCCCAATCGAGGAAGCACATGACCTTTCAATATTCACAATGACTCAACTAAAGGAAAAGCTGTTAGCTTATGATCACATATAAAACATTCAAATGATCAAAATAGCAACAAAGAAAGCCCAACGAGTAAACTGAGATTTTGATTCAAAATTAGAAAGTGATGATGATGTCACGTTGTTAGCTAAAAGATTCATCAGAATGCTTAAGAAACAAAGTAAGAAAAGAAGTAGTAACTAATGATCTTCATCTAATTATAGTAAATTTGATGTAGGAAAAAAGTTGTGAGGAAAAAGAAGAAAATTAAAGGAAGAGGAAAGTGTTGATGTGTTACAAACATAAAAACCTCATATGCAATAAGTTATATACCCAATTCTAATGAAGAAGCTCAAGAAGTACATGAGAAAGAAAAAGGCATTGTTGACTATCTAAAGTGACTTAAACAAGTTAGAGAGTATGTAAGGGATACAATATAAGATGAAGAAAATGTCAATCTTTATTTGATGGCCATTTGGGAGATAACTTTTAAATCCAAAGATGGGATGCTTGATGATGTTATTAAGCATATTAGAAAACTTCTAAAGGCTCTTTTAAAAGCTAATCTTAAAACTACTAAGCTTGAAAATGAGTATAGAGCTTTAGAAATGAAAGGGAAGCCTTAAGTGAAACAAACATGTTAAATGCTAATGAAAATTTTATTTTAAGAGAAAAAATCAAGGAGCTAAAGCTCAATTGATGAGCTTTCTAAACCAGTTGATATGACCTTTAATAATTTTAACAAAAGCGATAAAAAGTTATAGATGCTTATCTCCTCTCAATGAATAAATAATTCAAACTTGGCTAAGTTTTTGAAAAAGTTGAGACATAAAATACTTTTAATAAGACTATTTTGGTTAAGGAAAATGAAGTTCTAAATCTTGAACCTACTACAAATAAGAAAGTACTTAAGAATACTAAACTTGTTGTTTAAGGCTGAGGGTATATTAGAAGGTACCTTGAACAAAATAATAAGTATTATGTTAGAGAATACATTAGAAGGTTGATCAAAGGATATATGACAAGGTTCCTAAGCCAAAACCAAATGAG
Organism: Lumnitzera racemosa; assembly: GCA_024138005.1. Taxonomy (NCBI): domain Eukaryota; kingdom Viridiplantae; phylum Streptophyta; class Magnoliopsida; order Myrtales; family Combretaceae; genus Lumnitzera; species Lumnitzera racemosa. The sequence goes on from JAMXBC010000007.1 coordinate 43,861,593, forward strand.
ACAAGTAAAGAACATGTATAATGTATGAATCCCCTATGCTTGCTTCTTTGGCAATAAGTTAAGACAATGAAAGGTATCACTTTTACAAAAAGGGGAAAAAAAAAACTTAGCAAATAATATATAACAAGTAAAATCAATCAACACCATAAGCTTGGATTTCAATGGACTTAAGTTATTCTAGCTTTCTAAAAGTAAAAGGTCTTGATCAAGTTTTAATGATTACAAGAACACAGAGTAAGGCTTAAAGGAATGTAGTACCTTAATAGTAGGTGTATATGCCATATATTAGGAGATGCTTCACTATTCACAAACCTAGAATGGAAATGAAGATATGTCAAATTTGGTGATGACAAAAGGGAAAGAATAATTACAACTGGTAACATTGGATTACCCCCTTATTCTATTGAGATTGTATATTTGGTAAAGAGCCAGTATAAGTTAGCTATGTGATAAATTAAAAAAAATGGTTTTTGATGAAGAAAAAGTTAAGGCATTTAGTAAAAATGATATAAAATTGTTTGAAAGTTTTTGTAAAAAGAATATTTATTTGATTAAGTCTTCTAAAGTGAAGTTGAAACGTGCTTTTTATTTGTAAATAAAAGTGTTTTTCTTTGGCAAAAAAATTAGGTTGTGTCAATTTTTCATAGTTATAAAGTCTCTAAAAATAATTTGATAAATTTGCAAAATCAAGAAAAAGGATTTAATGCAAAGGGAAAGGGAAAGGAAAAGGAAAGGGGGTGGGTAGTCTAGAGGGGGAGGCAGGGCAGTGTAGGGTAGGGTAAGGGTTGGGTTAGTAAGGGATAAAAAAAATTAGATAATCGACATAGTAGTTCTACCTTATGCATTGGTCTACTTTTCCAACACCTAATGTAGGGGATTAGGTCCTCTACACTTAAATATCCTACTATTTGAAAGAAATTAAATGAGGTATAAGCTCCCATGACTTTGCCTTGCCTCCTAATTCATACCTTAGGATTACATAAGTTTATAACATCTCCCTCACCATTCTCTCAAATAGTATTTCACTATGAGTTTAGTTGCTTTCTTTGAGGATTAAAATAGGATTCTTCACATTTTAGCTCAATTTCTTAATCTTTCATAATACATTTGACATGTTGACTCATATAGTTTTCACACAATAACTTAAGATCACAAAATCACTTGTTCTGCTTGTTCTTTATCGTATCTCTTTGTTCTTGATTATCTCTATGTCTCTATATCTGTACGTATTTCTCCTTCTTGAGTCTTCAATCCTTTAAATAGACTTCATTTTATTGTTCACTTGTTATATTTTTGGCAATAGTCATTGACAACCATTATCTTCAAAATCTTTGTGATTCTTCAATTTATTTTGTCATCATATTTCCTTTAGTTGTCAAAGATATGTGTTATTGATGCTTTCTTTCTTTTGTGTCTTTTAGAAAGCATTCTTCAATTACTTTTAATAATTTTTTTATTTGTTTCAAACTTTAATATTTGAATTTCATTTTGATGTCCCTTGCAGATTAGATATATTACCTAAATATATCTTCTCCTAAATGCTTGCTATAGCCTATAATTACATAATGTTGTCTTCTACTATTAACTTTTTCTTATAAACAAATATAGCTTATGCTTGTATTCATGTTTTAAACTTTTGTAGCTTCTTGTCTAGCTTCTATAGTTTTCTTGCTTTGATATTTCTTTTGCCTTTCTTGTTTAGATTTCAAATTTGTCTTTAACTTGTAATGTACTTGAAGCTTCTAGTTTAACATGTTGTATCAGTGCTTCTAATGTTTCTACAGCTCTTGATACTTTTAGCTTCTTTTTTATGTACTTTTTTTTTCCTTCATCTATTTGTTTAGGTTTTGTTTTTATATCAAATCTTCACTTCTAATATTTATTTTTTAGGTTCGAATTGATACTTATTCTTTAGTTTACTCATTGGTTCTAATTACTTATTTAAGTTTCATAAGATCTATCTTATTTGCATACTTAACAACTTCATTAGTAACATCAAGGATGTTTTTTTTTTTTTTTGGTTACTATTAAAACACCTTGTTATGTAGTTTCTAATAATCTCCCCCTTTTTGATAATCATGAAATGCTTGTCAAAAAATAAATATGAGAACTAAATGAACTTAACCAGATTTATCTTTTTGTTTGCTCTGATCTACATTTGCTTTTGTATCATTTGGTTTCATTGATTCTCCCATTTAATTAACAAGTCATGCATGTTTTTGCTTGAAATGTATCTTACCCTTAATGTTTGCTTTCTAGTTTTGATAATGCTTATATTTTTCGCAATTTTCCTATTCTTCATAATACTTAAGAAAACCTTTTATTTCCTATTTTCATATGTTTGGAACCCAATGTTTTGTAAAGAAATTGAGATAAAGTTTCAGTAAGTTTGATGAATGGGTTGATGTAGCTATCTTTTTAGGTTATTTTATTATATAGTATAGCATATCGTATGTTTAAAAGGCTATAAGAATGCATGAAGAATTTATAAATGCTAAATATATTGATATGCCTTAAATTGATGCTTTTGATGTTGAAGCTCCATTAAACACAAAGAAAAGGGTGAGATTTAAACTCTTAGCAAAAATAAAAGGCTCAATCAAGACTCACAAAGAACTTAAAGCTTAAAGTTCCTCAATATCTAAACCAGAGGGTAACTAAGAGAGTAACTTAGAACCTTCATAGGTTACACTTGAGCCTTCTAAATCTTAAATATTTTAATCTTATCATCTACCTATACAAGTAATTACATTCTAGTGTTAAAACAAAATCTATAATGTTTAGCTATTTGGTTTTGGGGAACAAGGCAACTTAATAAATGGATTTAAGATTCTAATGCGATCTTTAGATACATTATTGCAAAAGCGATTTAGGTTGAGTATATTCATGGTTAGGAGTTAGCTAGAGACGTAAGTCTAATAATTCATTTTAGGAATCTCCAAATGAGATTGAAAAGTCACATAGAATCAGGTAGCAGATAATGAGATATACTAAGGATTATGTGTTTCTTTCAATTAATCTTATTTATTTTATTTACTTTTGTTTATTTTATTCTTCTTATATAATTTATTATTCCTTGTTAATTAGAATTATTCTATATTGTTAAGTTATATAATTGGTGATTTAAGGTATATTGCTAGTAATCTAGGATTTCCTCATATTCATGGCTTCCTATAGGATTGATGCTCGAACTCAACTTTGTTTACTGCACTATAACTTGATAAGTACACTTATCTACCAATTAAGTTTTTGGCACTGTTGCCAAAAAGTCAATGAAGTGAAACCAATTAAGATACTAGGAAAAATCTCTCTTCCAAAAATTGTTTGTAACATATTTTGATTAATTGCATCCTTCTTACTTCTGGTATTTTCTTTATTTGTTGTCTCTAACCTCTAAATTATTTTAGTATAGGCAATAAGGGAGTTTGCTAAGTAAATACTGAACGGAATCCCAAACTAATGGGTTGAACTGAAATTAAGGGAAAGATGAGTTCATCAAGCTAACGATATCAAACAATAATGTTTTTTAGGAGGTAACCTAAGTTATCTTCACTTTAATTTTCATTTGAATAATTGTTTATTTTAGTTCTATTGATTAAGTCAAATTATTATTAGTTTTTATTTCCTTGATAAATAATTCCTACTCTATTTTAGTTGTCAATTGTTAGATTTTGCAGTAAAATTGTCATTGAAAGTTGTTAATCTTACAATTAAAGTGTTTTTCAATTGATTTATGACTTTTAGCAACTCAATCAATTGTGTCTTTGATGATTTTAGGTAAAGAAATAAGGAAAGTTAACAAAAATTGAGTTTAAGAGTCAAAGAAGATCACGACCAAAGCTCATGGTCTTGAACATGCTCATGGTCCTCTTAAGAAGAAGCATGAAATAGTTAGTCGAGAGGATCATGGATAAGATCATGCTTGTGATCCTTGCTTATGATCAAGCCGTCAGTAAGAACATAGATGAAGGGAAAAAACATGGCCAAAGATCATGTTATGCCACGAAGTGACGAAGTCATAACAATCTCACCTGTAAACTAACTTGTAATAGTAACCAATCTTACAGTCACTATCGTAGATAGGGTTTATATAAGACGTTTATGACTTTTCGCTTTGAAATAAACAGCTCAATTAAAATTACTGCTAAAATTTACATAAAAGAACTAGAAACTTTAAGTCGTATATACATAATTATATCTATATTATCTTAAAATCCTAAGAAATTGTACATCCTACAGTAGTCTGATAAGTAACATATTACAAGACCAGTACATAAACCTAAGAGTACTGATAAAACACTAAAGGGCTTGATTGTTTAGCTAGATGATTCTCACTCCCCCATAGAACTCTAAGAAGAAACTAACCTCAAGATAATTATGTCACTACATCTCAATTGGAACCTACAAGAAAATCTATAAGAGTATGAGCAACCAACAACTCAGTAAGTCAGGATGAAAATTTAAGAATGCATAACAAACACAATAGAGTTTTCCAATAATTAATTATATGCAATGCAACATGCAAATGCGATCACACAAAGTGGTATGATTTGTCGTGAAAGCAGAGTCATTTCACTGGCTTTAATCTGTGAGGAGTTTTCATGTTTATGCAACATCTTACAACCAAACCTAGGTTTGTGCAATGAAGACACCACTCCCCCTGTGACTATCCTTTAAAGGTGTCGGTATTTGGTTGGAGAATCTTAATAGCCTTTTAAAGGATTGTAATGCATGTCTAATTAATGTATTTAGATCAATTATAATTAAGTTCAATTTAGGGTGACTAAACAATCTCACACCACTCAATTCACAACACATCACCAACACAACATCACTATTCACATAGCTACTTACAAGCATAACCATATACAATTCGAAGCCTCTAAGTACTTTAATGTAGTACTCTAAAATATAATGATGTATTAAACCTAACTTACCTGAAATCATCAATTTGCTCACTCAACTTGCCATAGGTTAACTTGTTTCTACGTGTCCTATAATATAATTACTCTTTTAGTATTTATATTCTTATAACATATAAGCTTTAAATTATGATTTGACCCTAATTTTCCATATATATATATTTATATATATATTACTTATTACCAATCTTATTCTAGGCTAGTTTCAGAGTCGGTTTCCGAATTCGATTGTGATTAGTTTTTAACTATGGGTGTAAAGTGTAAATCTTAAGAATGCATTTTAAACTATAATATGAAATTAATCACATTATACTCGAGTCACTTAAATATCACTTTTGACTCTTAATCAGTATTCTAGTTTGTACGGTATATCTTAATTTTCGTTTAACTACCGAATTTACTCTTGATGTGAGAAAAAACTATGTTTTTCATGTAATTGCCAAAATTTAAGTTTTATATTAGATTTATTGTGTTGTATTATTATTATTATTATCATATTATCAATTTTATCCTAATATTTTATATTTATTATAAATCCAATTTCACATATTATTAATTTTCACATATTCACTACATATTACACTTAATAATTACATCTAACATTCTAAATGCTACAATTATCATACTGCATTAGATATTAACATCTTAATATACCTAATTATGTATTAAATCAGTAATTATTCATTTAATTACCGCATTAGCTCAAAATTACCCATTTTATACATTATTTTAAGGCCTAAAAATTTCAAAAATACATTTCTAAAAAATCTCTACACAATACTATTCTACACCCTCAAAAGAACCTACATAAAAAAATTAAGCTCAAAAATATACTATTAAGACTATTTATTTATAAATTGAAATAAACTCAATTTTGTAGGATTTCTTAAGCACTATATATTTTCAGATATTATTTCATCAAACCAATATTTTTTTCCTAAATCTACATACATAAAAACCTCATAATACCAATATTCATAATTTTCTAAATAAATTTGATAATTTAAATCAATTAAACAAGATTCAGATTAAAGTCAAACTCACTTGTTTAAACGCCTTTCGGTAATGTCGACAACAATGGACGGTAAGGGTAAGGTGTAGTTGTGTTGACCATTCATTTTCAAGTGGCTATTAGTCGTGGGTTCTTTCTTTAAACCTTAATTGCATACTAAATTTGCTAATTTTTGTAAAAAAACCTGATTCTCACTTTTTTTATTTATCTCAAATTTTCTTTTATTCTTAACTAACCAAATGAGTTCCAATTGGAGTTTGGGGTATTTATAGAGCTATTTTGATTTTTTTCTTTCAATTTTTTATTGACATTTGGCCTTATCCTTTTCTATTTCACTTTTTATTTGCCCTAATTTAATTGGTTAATTGTTTTCTTCTTAATCCCAACATGTCACGACCTAAATCCAAACAATTCCTTTATTTTTCTAATTTTCCCTCATTTTTATTTGATTTTTTTGTAATTTTCTTTAATTATTTAGCATTAATTTAGTATATTTCCAGTATTTTAAGTAATTTTGAGTATTTTTATCTACACGTAAATATATATAGAGTACAAGTAAATATTTCTAAATATTATTTATGTTATTTTGTATTTTTTAGTATGCATATAATTTATTTCTATTACTCGTTAGTTATCGAAACTCGTTGTACGCATTTTTGATAAATAACAGATAATATACTTATAATTCAATATTATGACATTTAATTATTTATTACTTATTTTCCTAATTTCAAACTTATGATATTGCTTTTACTAATACTCTTAGCTTCTTCGTATAATTTAGGCTTAATCTGATCGTCCTAAATTTTACGTATTGAATTCGAACTTCTAGTTATGGGGCTTACAGATCACGACCATGTCCTTGCCCATGGTGATTTTATGATTAAAAAATCACAATTATTTCACTCCTATTCATTCTAAACTCTCACTTTATCTCTAAATCAACATACACCTTGACTTTTTCTGACTATAAAGCAATAATTCTTGCAATTTTTATAGATTTTTCTTGTGAAATCATTAAATCAAAGGTACGTTCAACTCAATTGACACTTAAAATTGTTGATTCATTGATTATTAGTTAAGGCTTTATTGAGGAAGTTGATGTTGCAAGTGTGTTAATCTTCAATTTTAGGTGTAATTATCAAGTGTTTATAGAAATCACTATATACACATTTTTTGCTAAAAGATTACTCCTAAAGTTGTGATTTCAAAAGTTTGAGATAAGGTGGAACACGAAATGTTTTTGTGATGATGAAGAAAGAAAAAGAAGACATTGTGATAAACTTGTGAATTGTTTGTGCTTCTTTTTTATGAACTCATATTGCTCATGCCAAATTTGTGAAAAAACACTCTCAAATTGCTAAGATTATGTGAGTATTCAATTGTAACAAGAATTTCCATTAGCAAGCTACAATTTGAAAGTAAAGAGATTATGAACTAGGATAGAAATTCTTTATGTTCTTGTATTCCTAGTAGTTCATAAATCCACGTTGGTAACAAAATTAGTGCTACGATGTGGAATTCCATGATTGATTGGATTGTAGCAAACACAGCAATGTCTATAGAAACATGTCATTAGATTAAATTCAATTGTTTTTCTTTGTTTCATATCGTAAATTAAATACGTTGCCCAAAAGGATAGATTGAGTTCTGCTATGTCTCACCCCATGCTCAAATTCAATCAACTATGGTAGAGAAACCACTATAGTACGTTAAGCAAGAAAGGATTTGGGGAGAATATGATAGTAAGTTAGGAAAACTAGTACGGGATAAGTTTGATTTTCCTATAAGCAATATATATATATATATATATATATATCATCCTAGCGACCTCAATCATTGGTTTTACGTAAGATAATGGGAAACTTGTTAAAGAGGAAAAAGACTCTCGAAAACTAAGCAAAGCAAACTGATCAACTATAGAGGCACTTATATCCTAACATGTATATAAGCAAGCAATTTTTTTCGAAATTTTCCTATAAGTTGTTGTGACCTTACTTTACTTTGCTAAATTTGAACAATTAAATCTCCACAATTCAGAGTTCCTATTGCTTAAGCTTAAACTTAAACTCGGGATTAGGATAGATATTGACGGGTTAAGAACTAGTTATTTTTATTTATATGCTTAATTCTAAATGATGGTTATCTATCTATCTTTTTACAAAAAAATTTTAGATTGGATAAACAAAGGAGATTTATCTTTTGAAAGTCTCTTAAAAAATCAAAGTAATTTGAGGTATAAAAGTAAGAAAAGAAAAGCTAAAAATTCTTGGTGCTAATGTAAAAAGGAAATCCAATAAAAAGTGTTAACAATCGACTTTAGTCCCTCAAAAGAGTAAGGTACTTTTCCACTATCAGTGCAAAAATAAGGGGCTAAATTAGAAAGGATTGACCTTGGTTTGTCTGAAGAGTGAAGTTTTTTCCCAATGCTAATAAGCTCCAATAAAGGAATTAAATTGAATCAAAAAACCTCTTAGTGAAAATTGAAAGAAGTAAGGAGATAATCAGAGATTGAGTTGATGTAACATATATCTAATATGAGTTTTTATAATGAAAATAGCATAAGGAAGACTGCTCTCCTCTTGAGTTAGAGTAGTGAAATTCTTATAACTCTTTCTTAAATTGTTAATGTTAGTTTTGACCTCTAATTTAGTTTCTGTTTAAGTGATAAGGCTAACTCAGAATTATTTTAATTAATTGTTAAAATTTAGTAGTTCTTCAAATATTCTCATCTAAGGGTTCTAAGGGCATTATTAAAAGAAGAAACTGGTGTTTTGAGGGGAATTATGAAGTTAATGATTTAAGGATATACTTTTCAAAGTAATGAGGGAATTAATGATTTTGTCCTTAAGATATATTGTTTTGACCTTTCCATTGTTTTGCTTGAGGGTAATCAAAATCTGAAGAGTAGGAGAATTTGATAACTCTTATTTAACATACATATTTTAGGATAGTTTTGTATAGATTTTGTCTATAATTTGTGTTAATTGTAAAGAATTTGAGCTTATTTGTTTATTATTTCATTTTGTAGGTGTTTTAGAAGCATTTGACTAGTTTTTAGAGATTTTGAGCTTTAACAAAGAAGTGCATTGATCAAGTCATTCAAAGGAAGGAATTTCAATCAATAATCAAAGTCTAGAGAGGACCACAGGTGAAAACCATGGCCATGTACCTAGCTATATAGCTCTTGCAAAAGAATTGCATTGAATTGATTTAGTTTTGTAGGAAAGAAAAAGAATACACCTAAGATCATAGTTATGGTCCTAGGGCATATACATGCAATAATTTGTAAATATTTCATTTTTAGAAAGTTTCCTTTGTAAGACTTTATAAATTGGTGTTTAGGCTTAGTATAAGGAAGAGCTCCAAGGAGAACATTGTAGGGTATAATATAGGAGGTTCTCTTATGTCTTTCCATCTCTTTTCTTTTAATTTTATGTCTTGTTAGCGAATCTTTTATTGAACCTTAGGACAATGCGACAATTATCTCATTTCTATTTTCAATCTACGATATTGTATTTTGTGATCTAGTTACATTGCATTGTTTGTCTTTAATTCAATATTGTCGACTGTTAAATTAATGCATAAGTTTGTTATAAAGTTTGCTATATTATGATAGATAAGTGTAATTAGAAGGAACTGGTAGACTAAAACGTTTAGCTATTTGGCTTCTCTATATTAGGGTAACCTAATAAATGGATTCAAAATCTTAATGCGATCATGACATACACCATTGTATAAGCGATTTGGGTAGAGTATACTCAAGGTTAGGAGTTAGCTAGAGACATGAGTCTAGTTAATTCGTTCTAGAAACCTTTACGGTCTAAAATCACAATTGAGATTGAAAAGTCACATGGAATTAGGTAGTTGATAAGAAGACTTGCTAAGGATTATGTGTTTCTTTAATTCAATGAATCTTATTTATTTTATTTGTTCTTGTTTATTTCATTGTTCTTATATAATTTATTGGTCCTTGTTTATCCTGACTTTTTAATCAGAATTATTCTATATTGATAAGATAGATAATTGGTGATTTAGGGTAAATTGCCAGCAATCTAGGATTTCCTCATATTCATGGTTCTCTGTGGGATCAATACTTGGACTCAAAACTGTTTACTATAGTATAACTTGACATGTGCATTTGCCTACCAATTACCTCTCTTACCAAATCAAGAGTGTATCTTAGAGGTATGGTTAAGTGTATTAAAGATACAATTCATTTTCCGCTTAAAGCTTACCAACCATACCTATCAGTACTTGGTAATTCCATAAGTAAAAGGGATTTTCATAGTAATTCCATAAGTAAAGGGATTTGCATTCTCTCTCTAGCTCATATTATCTTCCTTAGACACATTTTCAAGCCCTTCTGACTTAAATATCGGAGTGCTCACATTAGAACCACTTCTCGTGCCCCTCTTAACTTACATGTGTTGGTGTTTGCAGGTTGTCTCTAACCTCAGCCATCCAACCAAAACTCAGCATCAACATTTTGATGCCTTCTAATGATGGATCCTATTCTCACGACGTGTTAAGTCTCTTAATTAGGTTTTGATGATAACAAAACATGCGTTAATTTAATACTAATATATTCACCAATTGTATAGGTTAAACTAGAAGTAATATGCACTAATTCATATGTTGACAAGTATTAAGTTAAGGAAGTGATAAGACTTAAAGAATATTTCAAAGTATATCTCTTAGAGCTAGAGACTAAACTAAATTTAGAGGACATTTTAGAGAATAGACTTAAGAGAAAGTTTTGATAGAATATTGCAAAGTATTACTTGAATATTTGAATGAATTGAAAGCCTAGCTCCACTTATTGAGTTTATTTGGATAATATACTCGATACATTATACTTAAGTCAAATTTATATTCATAGGGATTAATTGAGAGACTTATACTAGCACAACTAGGTTCGATAGTTGATTTAGAGGATTCAGGAAAGTAACCCGATTAAGTTAAAAACTTATGAAGAGTTTCTTGATATTTGTGGAGGAGTTTTTGTAGGCTTAAAATTTGAAAATATAATAAAATATCAAAAATATGACCAAAATAGTATAAATTTACTATATTATTATTATCAATAATGTACAAATTAGGTCTCGAAAATTAACGAGAACTTAAAGATAAATTATAGGAGTAATATAATTAATATTGTACATATAATATATAAAAGACATGTATACGTATCGGGTATAACCATTATATAAATATATGTATCTATAATTGTCGAAAATATCCAAAAATATGTAGAAATTACTAAATAAATAAATAAATAATGGAGAAAAATTGTAAAAAATCTTAGACAACCTAGGAAACATAACTTTTGGCATGGCAAGAGTGCAAGGCATGTGGAAAATAAGGAATCAATCTAGGGGACACCTAAAACCATACATCACACTTGTTGATGAAGGGTAAGAAAATCAAAACACCTTATAACTTGCTAAAAATCCTCACTAGACTACCATAGCAAATTTTAGCCTACTTGAAATTTGGGAAAAATTCATGAAAGGTAAAATGAGGATAAAGAAAATTTTTAAAAAATAAGTGCGAAATGGGGGTTTGAGGAGTTCATGTGTGTCACCAGCAACTAGACATGAAACCACATCATAACTTGAAAGGCAAGGTCACGGGAAGCTTGACCGACAACCCCATCCCTCCCCACGGTGATTGGAGCATCGAGTTCCTGTGAGTCGCGAATTATCTCCAATTTTCTAAAAAATTAGGGAAAAATAAAAACGTTCACAAAAATTTATGTAATTTGGTTCCCCATGTATTTTTGTATAAGGAATTCAAATCTTTAATTAGATTTTCAAAATTTTGAATGTAGATATGAGGTCATTAAGAAAAACATCCTACACATCACTATTTGATCGGGTTTTTGAAAAACTATTTAGTGTAGTTTCGACTTGAATTTTTGTGGTTTCACTCTTAAGATGTTGAATTTTGATGTTATGTAGTTGAATTGGTAAAATTAGATTATCGGATTTTAGGGGATTTTATGATTTTCCAAAACAATACATCGAACGAATTGTTTTACAAGGGGCTTAATCAAGTCTTTATAAAAATCATATTGTAATCTATATTTATTTACATGCAACAGATGAAAGTGGTTTAATATGAATTTAGGAAGGATGATTTTTAAGTAAAAGTGGGTATTTGGTGATTTAAGGTTAGATCTTTCAAGTATTTAGTATACTTGTAAATGAATGGATAGTATGATAAAGTAAGGAAATAGATGATTGAAGTATTAGTTGATACTTACTACTTATGTAGAGTTTAAACTTTTGGAAATGTAGGGCAAGTGGAGTATATGTGAAGTAGTTAGATGCATTAATAGCAGTAAGGTCAAAAATTGTGTTAGAAAGTAAGTTAAAATTGTAATCTGGTGTGAATCTATTGAGTGCACCAGGAAAATTGAATTTGTATCAAAAAGTGGCTTATATTTAGACTTTATCCTATTTCTTGAGACAAATTGTAAGTCAGGAACTTCCTAAATGAGAATTTAATTTTATATTGAGAGTTAGAAACTTCGTTAGAAACTAGGTCAAAATGTAGTCTGCCATTTAATATCCTCAACTACACTAGGAGTTCGATAGTAGATCAGTTAGTGATTTGTATATGAATTCTATAATTTTATCAAAGTCAAAATATGAGTCAGAAGCCATTCGGACAATAGCCATACTGCAAGGCTGAGTTAGAATCTAAGGTAGAAACTCAATCAAAAAGTAGTTCGACGAAGATGCAAAATGCAACAGCAACTAAGAGTTTAAAGATGGGTAATACTAAATATCGAATCATTAAGAGTTAGAGAGTAGATCGAAAAGTTTCCTCGTTATGTCTTTAAGAATTTACTGAAGTTGGAATTTTGGTCAAAAACCACTAGGCAAAAACTTGTATTAGGTTAGAACCTTGGTCAGAATGTATTCTACTTAGCAAATATCTAATAAATACCTTAGACAACTCACTTAACACAATTGAAAATATACTTAAATGTTCACAATGAACACATATATTATATATTAGATGGAAACTAAAGATGCGATCACCTCTAAACAAAGCTTCTAAGTTTTACAATTTATAAACCTATATCCTATTCCTAACTCAATTCGACTGGCAGGTATACCTATCGTTTTATAACATGAATAAGTATAGGGTCGTCTTTACTAAGAAAAATGGCTCAAACACTAGTACTTAATAATTTTCCTATTGTCTAGTAGTCTAATTTGTTAAGTGATTGATTATTAAGACTTTAATTGTTAACTAAACTACACTAATCCACAAATTAAAATGATTAAAACAATGATTATGAGAACAACTGCAAAAATACACTTAATATGCAGACTTACTTCATCAATTAGCATCATCTTACCAAAATGCCTTTCATCATAATATTTGTTCATTGTGGGAAATTATAGTATATAAGTATCCTTCTTAGAACTACTTACGTCTAATCCTAATTGTATGTATTGGAATCTCTTCCTAATTAACAGCCAACTAGGATTGCATTATCATCGTGTTCATGTATCAATTCCCTTATAGATGTAATAATTTTCCTAATAATATTTTTATTATCAGGAGTAAGTTGTTTCAATGAGTTAGATCTATTCAATAGAATTGTCTCTTGACATATTCTATTCAAATCTATCCTAAGTTGATGCCATACACTACACCATACTTAGATTCATTAAGTACAATTTATCGGAATTAACAAACATCAAAAAATTACTTTTTTAAACACTTAATCATGCTAATGACATAGCAAGTCCTAACAGATTATTCACACATGATGAAATAATAATACAAACATATATGAAACATAATTATTCATAAATGAATTATGGAATAAGTGAAAAGTTAACAAAAAAAAAAAAACCCTTTTATTCTAATGAAGAAGTTTGATGAATACACGAACAAAGAACTCCCATCGTCTCTCTCGAATAACTCCAGGAATAGTATACGATACAATACTTAAAATTATACAACAAAGAACTTAGTACAAAAAGGGTGAATGGATGTATGTCTTTGCAGATGGTGTTTTTTCCACTTGATGTCTATTCTACTAAAATTTTAACAAAAAAACATTTTTTTTTTTCACCAATTGTGGTAGTTTTTTATATTATCCCCATCAAAAGACTCGAATTTACCCCTTCACTACATCACTTGATATTTCTCATGTATTGGTTCATGTGAAAAGGTTGAAAAGATCAGTTGTACCTATAAGGACCTTAGCAGGTGTCTAGTAGTATTGCTTAGAATTTTCATACCACATCTGCAAGACTCTAATTAGTTAATCGCTACGGTCTTCAATTTTAGTTCATTGACTCTTTATATAATATAAATAATTATGAATATCCATTTTTCCACAGTTCCTCAAAAATCGCGAGAATCGGTATTCCCTACCAAAATAGTGAAATAAGATAAATAATTCTAGAAAATTCTAAACTTACTAAAGATACTAAAGTTAATTGAGATATTAGTCATTTTCTGGAGCATTCCGAATTAATTACACAATATTTTCATCATGCTTATTCAATGATAACACTTTGTGCTTAGTTCTTACCCTTGTCCCAACTATCGATGGCCCCTCGCCAACGGTTGGTGTCTCCCGGCACTTAGTAAGCCTGTCAGCTTTGGATAGAAACTCAATAAAATGATGACATAGCTAATGTCTAATCCTGTAGGAGGCCCTCCTCCTGTGAGTTCCTTCCCATCTTCTATGTGAAGTGGTAGTCGATGTTATTTGAATGCAATTATAGGGAATACATGATCCATTTAATTTCTTAATCATATAAGTGGTTAATTTGAAATTTTTTTCATAGTGATAAGACAATTTTATTCCATACAATTGTACGTATAAATTATCACAAACAATTTCCATTGTTATATGATTAACAAGCCATAGCATTCAATCACAAATTCATACACATGCATTTCCTATATCTCACAAGCATGTAATTTATATATATATATATAAGTTTAGGTGCATCTATTCTACAAGCAAAATCAAATAAAGAGTTATTAAGAATTTACTCACTCAACCATGTAGATCAATCAAAATAATCTGAGGTAAGTTGTCTCCTAAAAGCCGGGTCTCCTAGACATCGTAAATACAATACTATAAGGATCTGAAATAAAACTTGGAAAACTAAGCTAAAACCCTTTAAAATGTACTTTTCACCTGGTTTCATATTTTTTTCCGATTTCTACTTAAAGTTTAATCGCATATAACTTTCTCGTTTTAAATTCGATTTTTATAATCTTATAGTCAATCTTCATCGTTTTCAAGTATACGTGGTGAAGTTATATTTTCATGATGAGCTATGCAAAACTACCCATAGGTCTGAATAGTGGCGATCCTCATGATTTAGAGTACTCTTGAGCTTTGTTTGGTTAATAGACTTTTTATTAACTTAGGAAATTTTTTGGGCTTGGGCTTAGGACTTTATTCTAAATTTAAAATACTCCTTAAGGTCAGATTTTCAACTTTGGTTTACACTCTTGGTGCTAACAACAACTCTTTGGGCTTTTATGTGGGCTTAAGTTATCAAATGGGCTTATTTTTTGTTCAAACTAAAGTTAATGACTTTGTTGGGCTTATAGAGTCTTAGGTAGACTTCTTGTAAGCTTAAAAAACAACCTTTCTTAATATTTTAAAGTGCTGGTCAGGCTCGATTTGAGAGTTTTAAGCTTGGTTTTGAGTTTTAGGCTTTATACATTTATCGTACTTGCCTTGGTTGGTCTTTTCACTTTGTTTACTTCGTTTTATCATATTTTTAAGTGACTTCTATTGTGGTTCTAGATCAAGCCATGAGAAATCCAAGGAGCACTCACTTGGTTTCTCAACTTATTTTATCATTTCCTTCAGTTTAGGTGTTAGATCATAAACCTAAGCTACTTATATTCAAATCTTAGCTTGACTTCTCTTCCATGAGATGATTATTTAGCTTATGCTTTATATGAAAATAGTGGATCTCATACTTATCACAACTTCCATATCATTGTTTGTCTTATAAAGTTGGTTTCTCCATAAAAGCTTCATGTAATGGATTTTCCTTTACCTAAAGCTAGGCTCGAGCATCATTAACTTAATAAAAGTGGAAATAACATCTAAATGAATCACATACACTCCATGTCTAGCATGATGTCTCTTCATTCATGTACATATTTCATGACCTTCTCAACTTAAAATTTTCCATTCTAAGTGTTAAATATATATCTTTATATAACACTAACTTAACATGCTCATATTCTAACTTTCGTGTAAGGGTTTCATGAGTTTGATTCTTAGGGTAGTCTTAAATGTTTCATTAACTTATGATTATACTCATATCCTCAAGAAATCATGGTCTCTTAACATGTAATACTACTACTAACACAAAGAAACAATTTACTCATCCTCAAAGCGAAAACAAGGTGGTGGTGCAACTAAGTATCCTCTTAGCTCATTGCCTTCTTTCCTCTTCTCGTAAGTTCTTTTAGAAGCTAAGGTCTTGTTCTTTGAAGTGGGTTTTTGGAGATATTCTAAAGTTCATAAAAGTAGTTTTTGAAGTTGACAAATAGAGGGCACGGAATAAAGCTTGGTGCCATGAGTATGGAAGAAAAATAGTAGCGGCAATGTTAGGATTTTATGGGGTTGGATTTCTTCTTTTGATTTGTGTTTAAAGTGAGAGAAAAGGAAGTGAAAATGAGAGTGAAAGAGGGAGAGAGTGGAGGATTTTTGAATGGGAGGAGAAGTATGTTGAAGACGCTTTAATTAATTGTCTTTTAGTATGCACAAACACTAATTTTTTGACAAGACTAGATGATATAAGCATTAAGGAATGAATAGTAGATGTGTAAGACAATTGAGTAATGGACAACTGATAAGGCATGGCCTCTCTTTTCCTTCTTTTCCAGCCAGCCATGTAAGGAGCAATTAGGGCATAATGTTGTCTTGTCACTTAATTAAAAGTTGAACACATAAAATAATGAGATAACTTATCCATATGTAGTATTAGTTGTGGTGTGATAAGAGAAATGTCTTATTACTAGTTTTTTAATAAGTTATCAATTGATAAATGATTCTAACTCTCAATTTATAAGTTATTTAAGGTGATTGGTGGTTTACTTATTCATGTGCATAAGTCTTATGCATGAAGATAAGGAGATAGTCTTATATAAAATTCTTTTAAAGTTTGTTTCTTAAATTAATTTGCAAGTTATGATTTGATTCTTATAAAATTATAAAAATTTCTAGAGTTCAATAACATTATTAATTAGTCACTTAGGGTTATAAGTCCTTAACTGTTTTAAGGTTTAAGGTTTTGAGTAACTTAGAGTTTGTGGTTCTTGTATTCGAGTTTTATCGATACTAGACTTTTGAATTGGAAAATTAAATTTGTCTTTTAAATGCAAACTTGAACTCTTAGCTGAGTTTATCCTTGGGAATGTTTGGGAAGTACTCTTAGTTGAATCACAAGTCTGCTAAAATGTAGGGTTTACAACTTATCCATGAGTAACATGGCTTATAAGTGAAAATAAGGGAATTGTCTTATATGTAATTCTTTTAGGGTTTGGTTTTTAAATTAATTTGTAGGTTGGATTTGCTTTTTAAGAAATTTTAGAATTTTCTAGAGTTGAATAAAATTTATTCAAATTATATTTTTAATTGTTTATTTAGGATCATAAGTCCCTGATTATCTCAGGGTTTAAGGCTTGAGTGAGTTTAAGTATGTTTTAGGGTTTTTCACCAATTCAGGAGTAATTGACTTATACTTAGGAGCTTAAGGTTCAATTGGCTTAATTATTTAGGATCATCGCTTTATTATGCAACATATATACATACAATAGATTAAGAAAAGAGAAGGAAATTGCTTAGTAATATATTTATATATATACATATTATGGGGCTACTTATGTACAAAAGTAAAATCAATTTTGTAAATTTATTAATTTATTCCTTTGATTAGCTTAGTTTTGTTGTTAATTATTACTTGAAATAATCCTTGATTTGTTTGTTATAATATTTCACAAAATTATTGATAATTTTATTAATTTATGGCTTTTCAAGCATTAAGATAATTTTATAGAGTTTTAAAAATTTTTATGATTTGATATTTATGGCTTCTATTAAGTTTAGGTTTACATTTTGAAAAGCACACGTATGTAGAGATTGGGGTTTTCTTTGCATGATTAAGGTTTCCAAACATGATTAGGATTTCCAAATTATATAATAGAGCCTTTTAAGTTCATTTTAAGTTCCGAGTTTAAAATTTTAGTCGATTTTCATTTTATGTGGTTTTATTGACTTAGGAAAATATTTACGATACTTGAGTTTGATACTATGTCTAGAAGGTCGAATTTATGGAGTTTATAGTACCTCTTCCTTTCATGCCTATGACTCGGGGCGTGATAGTCTTGAAAAGAATTATTCTTCACTAATCATCGCCATCATTGAGGCCGTAAACTCCTCGTCACATTATGAAATCTCATTACGCTTGTGACTATGGCCGTGATCGTTCTTCTACTATTCAATCATGGCCATGATTGATAAGGGGATTGACAAAACTTCCCTTGATCATAGCTGTGATTGAGGGTGTGACCAAAGTGTATTCTTCATTGCTTCGCTATTACACTCGTGATTAATGATGCTATACTTATTTCTTCTCCTTCACGGTCGTGACTAACTTAAAAGTTGTTATTTAAGTATATATTTCCTCCCTTTGCTCATGATTTATCTAAAATCATTATTTTATTCAATTAAGTACCCAATCTACATAATTAAATTACATTTATGATCAATTCTATGCCTAAATATGCTTTGAAAGTGTAAAGTAATTTATACTTATCAATTTCCTTATACTTAACTTTGCTTATCCTTTAGCAAACACTCAAACCAATTAATTGCACAATTGACAAAACATCTATAGTGGCTTAACTTTGTGTATACCCCATTTTGCTCTTAGAATACAAAAACAATATTTTAAGACTAATCAAAGTAAAACATACTTAACCCTTACTATTTTAACAAAGGTTTTCAAAGGTCCAAAGTCAATCACAAAGTCAAATAGATCAATGGTAATTGGTTATACTTCATTGACTTCCTTAAGTGTATAAGAAACCTTCAAGTACTTATTAAGGGCACTAATATGGAAGAAAAGTATATTGCATCCATCTTTCCCTTATATTTCTACTTCTTTTATTGAATCTCTCTAATATGATTTATGCATTGGATTCATTTTTTTTTTTTCATAAGAATACCAAAGATCAACAACGGAGTCAGACTTCACTCTTCTAAGAAATCGAAGCCTGCCCTTACCAATTTGGCTATAAGGTCAAAGTTCAGCAAGGGAGTCAGACTTCACTCTTCTGAGGGACCAAAGTTTGCTCTTACTAACTTGATCCTTATAAATTCTTATTACAAAGTTATAAAGGAAAAAATTAGTTGCACGGTCAGACTTCTCTCTTCTAAAGGACCGAAGCTTGCCCTTACTAAATCAGTCCTTATACTTTAATTTATTCTAATTTGAAGAGATTCTGAAGAAGTATCAACAAGTGAACTACTTCATCTTCCCTTTTCATTCAAGATTAAATGATTTTGAAAAAGTACAGGAAAAGTAAATATACTAATTAGAAAATTTAGAAGTATAACCAATTAGCTTTGAAACAAAGACTACGATTCACTTCTAATCCCTAAACTCATTCATTAAATAGTAAGTAAGTATGATTCACTAAGATTCTATCCCTTAATCATAATCATGCAAACTAAGTTCACAAGATATCAATGAGGCACAAAATTAACCCACCAATTGTTTGTTATTTTTTCAAATCCACAATCCATTAAATCAATTCATACTTCAAAACAAACCAACTAAGTGGAAGGTTTTTTATAAACATAATTTGCTTACCTTTCCCTACACTTAATGAGAGACATTGTCCTTAACGTCAGAAGGAAATAAGCTTAGAATAGGCATATAATTGAAATAACTAGAAAGATGAAAATGAAGAAACAACAAGAACTGGCCTTCCCTGAAACATAAAGTTCGAGTAATTCATTGATTCCTAAATGATCAGAGAGTATAGCTTCCAATATAAGGACAACTTAAACAACAACATACACTTGACCATCAAGATAAAACAACAGAACAAAACAAAAGATGACAAACTTACGATACAAGAGTCTCCATAGCAATATACATCAGTAAAAGTAATCCCTCAAAGAACTGGCGATCTTAATCAACAATAAACATCAAAAGAAAACAAAGAAAACAAAAGAAAATAACAAGAAAAAAAAACAAACAAGAAACAAGTCAGTCTTCATTGGCTGATGTCTCCTCATCCAACCCGTCTTCATCTTCCTCAGAAGACTCCTCTTCACTTCCATCCTCAGCATCTTGTCCAACTGGTGCTTGCTGAGCTTCTTCATCATCACTATCAGCTTTGTCGAAGTCGTCCTCATGATCACTAGAGTCGTCCTCTTCAGACTCTTCATCTCCTCCTTCTTCTTAGGGAGCCGGCCTTGGTAGGGGAACTAAAGTTTAACTGGGATCAACGTCCTCTTGAGTTTGGGGACGAGAGAAATAGGAAGGTATAGCTGTTCCTACTTTAGTGGCTATATTCTTCAAGAGCTCGACAATCCCCTTCTAAGTTTCCTTAATCTCAGCTACCTTAGTTTCTAATCTTTTTAGATTGCCGATTGAGAAGCTAGAAGTTGAAGGTGCAAACTCAGGAGCTCTAAGGTCCTTGATATCCAAATCAGGATCTGAGACTCTTGTAATACCCCATTGATTAAAAGGGGTTCCTGGAAGTGGTTCAAGATCAATGCAAGAGTCGCTCAGCCTATTACTTGTTGGCCATAACCTTAGATTCCTTAGAATCCTAGTGATCAACCCCCCTATGAATATACCTTTTCTCTTATCAAAAGTCTACCGATGAAGTCCATATGAGATTAAGATGCCTACATTCACTGGAAATCCCTTCAACACACTATATAGAGGTAATAAATCATGCTCTCCCACTACTCCATGGCTCTCGTACATCCCATAGATCGTTCTGACCCGAATATAATGGAAGACTCGAGCATTGGTCTTCTTTAAGGTAGAAGATTTTGATTTACTTGCCTTAAAGTTGTTTTCATTGGAGATTTCTCTCCAAAATTCAGTTATTGAAGTTCTACAGGGCAAGTTCACAGGTAAATCGATAAACTCCTCATCTTGAAGCTTAGCTCAGGTATATTACCCCATTGTCCATATGAATGTCATCATGTCAAGGTGTGAGTCCTTCCAAATGCAAAGAACCCAACCTCATTATCCATCTTAGCGCCAATATATTCGTACTTAATCTTGAAGGATGAGAGAAAAGCTAGGGTTGTTTGCCGATATGTCTTTTCTTGCACTGAAAACAACTTTAGCCATGGTCCATTCCCTAATAACCATTGCATGGCTATCTTTAAGCCATACTCCCCCAATATGTCCTAGTCTACCATACAATGTCTCTTAATAATCTTCTTTACGGTAAACTCCTTGAATCTGTCTGCTTGTTCATCAATCATACCGACTGGTGGAGTAACTGACCAATTGGAACTTGCAGGGTAGGAACGTCGGAGAGGAGGAAAAAGAAGACTATTAACTCTTGGTCATCTATGTTGAGAAGTAGTTGAACATTTTGGTGCCATATGCAAATATCAATTGTTAGTTCAAATTTCAAGTACACTTCAATTCAAGCAAACCTAATTCGACTTCTTCTTTACTTACGAACATAACGCATCTATGGACTAATCCTGATCAACCTTATTCAACTTCCACACACTTACTATAAAAGAATTGAAAATGACTTAACTCGGAGTCATAACATCTACTAAAGATGAATATCTTCCTTCGACTAAACACAATTAATGTTACTATACGTAAGTATTGTTGAACCTAGGATTTAATATTTGATTTTGATGAGAACAAAACAAAAAGTATATAATTAAACTTTTTTTTTTAAGAAAGCAAAATAAACAGATGATCAAACCAAATATTATTTGATTATTTTGAGATAATTGAATAAGTTGAATTAGCTTCCTTAATGATTAAATATATCAATTATCTCTATAAGAAATTTAATCTTTTGAAGTGGTGATCAAATGATCTTGAAGTTATATTGCAAAGAGTATTCGTTTGTTATGTGTTAAAAGAATTTTTAGGTGATATTTGGTGTACTAAGTTGATGGCTTAAGGAAGAACCAGGCTGACAGTATAAAGCCTTAGAAAACACAGAGAAAAGCTCACTAACCTAGAAGAACTGGCTTGTCGGTTCACTTGCCGATAGAGTAATTTTTACTAGCTTGCCGATAGTTCAGAGTACCAACATGCCGGTGAGTCAGTTTTAAGTAGCTGTTAGAGCATTTAATGCGTAGTAATGGGAAGAATTTAAGGAGTTGTTATAAAAGCTCAACTACTCGACCAAGGGCTTTTAAGATCCAACATTCTACTACAACTTAAAGACATTCTCTTACATTCTTGAGCTCATTTCACTTCTCCTTAGTCTCTTGTACACTTATTTTTCATCAAACAAAAAGAGACATAATTATGTGTTTGAAAGTCCTCACATTTGTAATCTTGAGTAAAGAAAATATTTTTCTTGAGTTAGTTGTGGTAAAAGAGATTATATAAGCTTGTGTAGCTCTTGGAGCAATTGGATTGTGAAATCAATAAAGTGGTGTGAAGTCCTCAATTGGAGGCATTGTATGTCAATGGGGATTAGGGGATGGTTCGAACTCCACGTTATATCCAAGCTTGATTTTCTTTATCCCTAGCTCTTTAATTCCTACATTCATTATTATTCTATTGTTGCTTTGATTACTCTTATTATTGCATTTAGTCACTTATATCGAAAAAGAATTGAAATTTTTCCTTAAACTCAATTCACTCCCCTCTTGAGTTTAGCCTAGTGTTCTTCAAGTATAAAATAGTAACTAACAATGCAGTTCTACAAAACACAAGCACAAGGACGAGACAAATTTATCACTTTAGGCTCAATTTGCAATAATCCTTGATTTTACCCTTATCCAAAGGAATTAGGTTTTCATTAGGAATAATTAACTTATACTACAAATGCACACAAATTCAAAGTTTAAAGATGATAAAAACAACCTAAAACTACTATAACAACATTAACACAAATTATAGCAAACATAGACAGATAAACCCTAAATCACATGAAATGAATCACCATATATGTAAAGAAAAACAAAAGGAAAAAGGGGGAAATCATACCTTAGAAACATGTTAGTGTGTTGAAAGTGATTGAGAAAGTGCCAAAATGGTACGAGTTTTCATGAAAGACAGATGTGGAGAGTGTTTTATTACAGGGTGGAAGTTTAAAATGTGAGAAATTAGGAGAGAGAAAGGGAAATCTCTTATATAATGGAGTGATAACTTAGGCCATGAACCCCTTTTCAAGCCTTGTCATGGGCATGATGACTCCCGTGATAGGCGCAGTATCCAAAAATTTTAAGCCATCATGGCCTTTCTACTTTATTAGTTACGAGAGTGATGACACCCACGACTAATACTGTGGCCTTACATTTCACAAATATTTGTTTAGATCACAGCTGTGATGTTATAAAAAACTCCTAAGGAATTGATCATGGCCGTGATTGAAGTGTGAACCCTTACAGGGGTTAATCACAGCCGTGATCGACAGGTAGATTGGCCCTATTAATTTATCACGATTATGATTGATCCCGTGATGGATGTTTTACTTGAAATGTTTAAATAATTACCTTATCATGACCGAGATGCATAGTAGGCTTCCAAATTCCATCTATGTCACTACACTTATTGAATTATTCTCTTCTCTTTAATTTGCCATGGCTATCATTCTATGAGCTTTTTCCTTACATATAAAACTTTAGACAAAACACTTAAAACAATCCAAAAACCACTAACAATAACAACCATAAATTAAAATAAAAACTCCACAATTCTCAAAGTACTTGAAACAAACTAAATGAAACTGAAAGTCTAATAAAATAAATAAATAACTAAAAACAGGCTTGTTTAACGTCTCAAGCTTGACATTTTCAAAGTATGTAGCTTCACTCCTTAACTTAAAGAAGTCTTAACTCCCCCCTTCCTTCCTTCCTTCCAATTCACTTCTCCATGGTATATCTTCAACCGCTGCCCATTAACCTTGAATGTCCCTTTTCCGGATGTGCAACTTCAATTGTTCCATATGGAAATACCTTTTTCATGAAAAATGGACCTAACCACTTAGACTTAAGTTTTCCAAGAAATAACTTAAGCCTAGAATTGTACAATAGTACTAGATCGCCCTCCTTAAATTGCTTAGGTTACTTAATTCGGGAATCATGAAGATGTTTAGCTTGCTCTTTATACATTCGATTGTTCTAATAGGCTATCCAACGCCACTCGTCCAACTCATTAAGTTAGAAACGCTGATGTTTACTGACTACTTCATAATCCATATTTAATGTCTTCAAAGCTTAATAAGCCTTATGCTTAATCTCCACCGGCAAATGGCATGCCTTACCATACACCAATTGATAAGCTTTAGTACCTAATTGAGTCTTGTAGGTAGTTCGATATGCCCATAAAGCATCATCTAGCTTGTTTATCCAATCTTTTCTGTTATGTGCTACAATCTTCTCCAAAACCTTTTTCAAGTCCCTATTAGATACCTCCACTTGTTTGTAGATGGTAAGGAGTGGCCATCCTATGGTGTACCCCATATCTATTAAGGACTCGCTCAATCAGATTACTGCAAAAGTGAGTTCCTCTATCACTAATCAATGCTCGGGGTGCTCCAAATCTAGAAAATAACTTTCTCAAAAATTTTGCTACCACCCTAGCATCATTTGTCAGTAAAGCTTAAGCTTCAACCCACTTTGATACATAATCGACTACAACAAGAATATACTTATTACCATACGAGCTCAGGAGTGGTCCCATAAAGTTTATTCCCCAAACATTAAAGACTTTACGTTCCAATATATAATTTTGTGGCATTTCATCCTTCTTTGAAACATTTCCAAATCTTTGGCACTTATCGCAAGTTGCCACATAACCATGGGCCCCCCGAAATATACTTGGTCAATAAAAACTAGCCTCCAACACTTTCTGAGATGTATTTGTACTATAATGTCCCCTAGTTGGTCTACTATGGCAATGGAACAAAATTTTTTGTCCTTTCTCATATGATATACAACGTCGAATAATTTGATCAGCACACATCTAAAAAAGAAAAGGATCTTCCCAAAAGTAATGTTTTTAACTCCGAGAAAAACTTCTTTTTCTTGTACTAATCCAAATCTTGCAATAAAATTTTCCTAACTAAATAATTTGTTATATCAGCAAACCATAGAATGTTATTGGTTGCTACTATGGAAAGGGAAAACAAGCTTTCTTCAAGAAATATATCATCAATGTCACCCTCATCCAATTCTTCCAAATGTGGATTATCCAACCTAGACAAATGGTCAGCAGTCAAATTTTCAACCCCCTTCTAGTCCCTTATTTCTAAATCAAATTCTTGTAGCAATAGCACCCAATGGATCAACCATGATTTTGCATCAGATTTAGAGAAAAGGTATCTTAAAGCTGAGTGATCGGTATAAACAATTACTTTTGAGAGAATCAAATAGGGCCGAAATTTGTCAAAAGCAAAAACAATTACTAACAATTCTTTCTTAGTCGTAGTGTAATTTACTTGAGCTGGAGTGAGTGTCTTGCTAGCATAATGTATTGGTCGAAAGTGTTGGTCTTTTCTTTGCCATAATAACACTTACTGCTGAATCACTTGCATCACACATTAATTTAAATGGCATAGTCTAATCAAGAACTACCATGATAGGAGCATTGGTCAATTTTTCCTTCAGAACGTTAAAAGCCTCTAAACAATTTGTGTTAAAATCAAACGGTACACCTTTCTCAAGGAGCTTCGTCAATGGCCTCCCTATGTTAGAAAATTCCTTAATGAATCGCCAATAAAATCCAGTATGTCCCAAGAAACTCTTCATAGCCTTTACAGATGACGGAGGTGGTAACTTTGACATTACTTCTATCTTCACCTTGTTTACCCCGATGCCTTTGTTTGATATATTATGTCCTAACACAATGCCTTGTTGTACCATAAAATGGCACTTTTCCCAGTTGGGAACTAGGTTCATCTCTTCGTACCTCCGTAGAACCCTTTTTAAATTTTCAAGGCATCCGTCAAATGTATTACCAAACACAGAAAAATCATCCATGAAAACTTCCATCACATCTTCGACTAGCTCTCTGAAAATAGCCATCATACAACGTTGAAAAGTGGTAGGTGCATTACATAGTCCAAATGGCATTCTAAGGTATGCAAAAGTACCGTAAGGGCAAGTAAAGGTCATCTTCTCTTGATCTTCCAAAGCTATCAGAATTTGAATATAACCAGACATCCCATCTAGGAAACAATAATATTCATGACCCACTAATCTCTCCAGGATTTGATCAATAAAAGGTAGTAGGAAATGGTCTTTCCTTGTGGCATCATTAAGTTTCCTATAATCAATGCACACTCTCCAACCAGTCACAGTACGCATCAATATCAACTCATTCCTCTCGTTTGCTACTATTATCATGCCACCCTTCTTTGGAACTACCTGAACCGGACTCATCCATGGATTATTTGATATTGGGTAGATGAGTCTAGCATCTATAAGCTTCACTACTTCTTTCTTAACGACTTCCTTCATGTTGGGATTTAGCCTCCTTTAAGGTTGCACTACAGATTTAAATCCATCCTCCATCAAAATTTTGTGTGTACAAAAGGAAGGACTAATTCCCTAGATGTTTGATATCTTCCAAGCAAATCCCTTCTTATGTTCCTTAAGAACTGATAAAAGTTTCTCTTTTTGGTGAGAATCCAGCCTTGATGAAATGATAACCGGCAACTTAGAATCTTTAGATAGAAAAAGCATATTCTAAAAAGTAGGCAATTTTTTCATTTCTAAGTTAGGGGGCTCCTCAACTGAAGGCTTTACATGAGTAATCAAACTCCTTCCAATCTCTTCAATCCTAAAATTCTTCACTTGTAAGCTGCATACATCCAACTGAGTGATCATCTCTTTCACTTCTTCCATTTCATCTACTTCATTCCCCTTCGTCAAGCATATCTCCAAATGATCCTTGCTCAAGATATCTTGCAAAAACTCAGAAACGGTAAAGTCAAATGAATCAATTACAAAGCATTCATCCTCACTGCTCATTGATTTTTGGAAGACGTCAGGAATTTTGATCACCATTTCCTTACTTCTGAACTGCAGGACCAGCTTTCCATCCTTGACATCAATCATAGCACCCGCAATTGCCAAGAATGGTCATCCCAATATGAGTGGGACTTCAATGTCCTCATCCATATCTAACATTATAAAATCTACAGGGAAAATAAAGTCATGCACTATAACCAAAACATCTTCCATAACTCCTTTTGAGAACCACATGGATTTGTTTGCCAACTGAATGCTCATTCGAGTACTTTTAGGCTCTCCCAAATTCAATCTTTTGAACAAATTATAGGGCATCAAATTGATGCTGGCTCCAAGATCTGCTAATGCCTTTTCTACTGGAAGGTCTCTTATCAAACAAAGGATGTGCAACTACTTGAAGAGTTCTAAAAACTTCTTGTAATGCTCATCATCCTTATCTTTCCTTAGTCTAGAAAGGTATGCCAATTATGCCTTATATTCTTTTGGCTCTATTGGTAAGACTTTCTCTTTTAGTGATTCATTGTTCATTGGCTGATCCCCATTCGTGGCCTTAACTTTTCTTCCACTATCTTAGAGCCTCTTAGAAGTTTGTAACTCTTTACCACTTCTAAGAGTCAAAGCCTTAACGTGCTCTTTAGGGTTTATCTTCGTGTTGCCCAGTAGTGATCCAGGAGCTCTTTTGAATAACATCTTGGAAATCTGCCCCAACTGATTTTCTAGGTTATGTATTGAGGCTCCTTGATTTCTTAAGGCTGCTTCTATAGCTTAGTGGCGGCTCTCAGAGGTCTTGATGTACAGAGCCAACATTTCTTCAATAGACATTGGATTATTCTGTAGGGATGGCGCTTGTCTCTAAAATCTAAGAAGTGGCATGTTAGAACTTTGACTGGTGTTGTTGCCCCATCAAAAATTATGATGATTTCTCCAACCCGGATTATAAATGTTGTTGAAAAGGTCATTCCTAGGTCTCATCGGGTTCCCTAGGTAGTCAACTTCCTCTACTTGATCAATCTTGGACGGGCTAGTCAACTCTGAACCTATAATTGCTAAAGCTTTGTTTTAACCCATTGAGAAACTATCAATATTCCCTGTCAACACTTCCACCTTATGTGCTAAAGTGGAAGTAGCATCCAATTCATGTTTTCTTGCCAACTTTCTTTCTCTTCTTCTTGTAGATGACCACTAATAATGATTATTAGCCATGTCTTCAAACAATTGAATGCATTGCTTAAGTGACTTGTGGTTCAGGCTTCCTC
This sequence comes from Lumnitzera racemosa, assembly GCA_024138005.1. Taxonomy (NCBI): domain Eukaryota; kingdom Viridiplantae; phylum Streptophyta; class Magnoliopsida; order Myrtales; family Combretaceae; genus Lumnitzera; species Lumnitzera racemosa. The sequence continues at coordinate 43,890,015 of JAMXBC010000007.1, forward strand.
CAGCGGCTGCATCAATGAGTTGCTTAGTAGTGTAGTTTAGTCCATTATAGAATGTCTAAACTTGATGCTAATCTGGAAGACCATGATAAGGACACTTTCTTAACAACTCCTTCCACCTCTCCCATGCTTCATATAGAGTCTCTGAATCCATTTGACTAAAGGAAGAAATATCTACCCTTCGCTTAGTTGTCCTTAAGGGTGGAAAGTATTTTCTCATAAACAATTTGGCCATTTCTTGCTAAGTATTAATGGAATTCCGTGGCATAGAGTTGAGCTATTGCTTTGCATTAGACCTTAGTGAAAACAGAAATAGCCTAAGTTAGATAACATCCTCAAAAGCTCCACCTATCTTGATTGAGTCACATATCTCCAAGAACTGCTACAAATGGTTATTGGGGTCTTCGTCACTAAACCCATCAAATTGAATACATTGCTGGAACATTTGAATAATGCTTAGCTTGATTTCAAACGTATTGGCTTGAACTCTAAGCCGAGCTATACTAATACTAACCTCATCTAGGTTAAGCCTACAATAATCCAACATTGTCCTAAGAGCTGCAAGCGGATTTACTCTTAACTCGATTCTTGCTCTAACTACATTCTGATTCGCATCAACATGTGGGTCCAAATTCAACGGTAGATCACCATAGATACCATCTTCCGAATTTAAGAACTGATTTCCTATTCGCGGCTCGACATTTTGATTTGGGTAATTCATCTAAGATCTCAACAGTTCTCGTGCTCTTACTTCCTTAGTTGCTGAAATTTACTTCTCAAAATATTCTCAAACTTTCATTAAGTTACTTCTAAGTGTTCTCTCGGGTTAAGGATCGAAGTCAATTAGTTCAGTTATGCTGCTTCGGGTCATAAATTGCAATTAAGCAAATAATCAAATATGAGCACAAGTATTTTGACTAAACTACTAACAATTACAAAAAGAAGATAAAGGCTAGAAGAACAGGAATCCTAATGTTCCAAATGATGATGCCGATTTTCCTCGGCAACAGTGCCAAAAACTTGATCGCCTCTAAACAAAGCTTCTGATTTTTATAATTTATAAACCTATATCCTATCCTTAACTCAATTTGACAGGCAAGTGTACTTATCGTTTTATAACATAAATGAGTATAGGGATGTCTATACTAGGAAAAATGGCTCAAACACTAGTACTTAATAATTTTCCTATTGTCTAGCAGTCGAATTTACTAAGTAATTGATTATTAAGACTCTAATTGTTAACTAAACTACACTAATCCACAAATTAAGATCATTAAAACAATGATTATGAGAATAACTATGAAAATACACTTAACATGCAGACTTGCTTCATCAATTAGCATCATCTTACCAAAATACCTTTCATCCTAATACTTGTTAACTGTGGGAAATTATAGTATATAAGTATTCTTCTTAAAACCACTTACATCTAATCCTAATTGTATCTATTAGAATCTCTTTCTAATTAACAACCAACTAAGATTGCATTATCATCTTGTTCATGTATCAATTCCCTTATAGATGTAATAAGTTTCCTAATAATATTTTTATTATCAAGAGTAGTTTCAGTGAGCTAGATCTATTCAATAGAATTGTCTCTTGACATATTATATTCAAATCTATCCTAAGTTAATGTTGTACACTACACCACACTCAGATTCATTAAGTACAATTTATCGGAATTAATAAACGTCAGGAAATTACTTTTTTAAACACTTGATCATGCTAATGACGTAGCAAGTCCTAACAGATTACTCACACATGATGAAACAATAATACAAACTAATATGAAACATAATTATTCAAAAATGAATCATGGAATAAGTGAAAAGTAAAAAAAAAAAAAAAAAAAACCCTTTTATTCTAATGAAGAAGTCTGATGAATACACGGACAAAGAACTCCTATCGTCTCTCTCAAGTAACTCCGAGAATAGTATACGGTACAACACTTAAATTATACAACAAAGAACTGGGTACAAAAAGAGTGAATGGATGTGTATCTCTGCAAATAGTGTTTTTTCCACTTGATGTCTATTCTCCTAAAATTTGTTCTTTAAAAAAAAAAAAAATTTATATTCTCTACATCAAAAGACTCGAATTTACCCCTTCACGACACCACTTAACGTTTCTCATGTATTAGTTTGCATGAAAAGAACAGTTGTGCCCCTTCCTATCATGCTTGTAACTCGGGGCGTAATAATCTCGAAAAGAATTATTCTTCACCAATCACAACCATTATTAAGGTCATAAACTCCTCGTTGCATTATGAAATCTCATCATGCCCGTGACTGTAGCGTGATCGTCCTTTTGCTATTCAATCACGGCTGTAATTGATAGGGGGATTGACAAAACTTCCCTTGATTACAACCGTGATTGAGGGCGTAACCAAGGTGTATTCTTCATCGCTTCGCTATCACTCTCATGATTGATGCTACTATACTTATTTCTTCTCCTTCATAGCTGTTACTAACTTAAAAGTTGTTATTATAGTGTATATTTCCCTCCTTTGCTTGTGATTTACCTAAAATCATTATTTTATTCAATTAAGTACCTAATCTATAGATTTAAATCACATTTATGATCAATCTTATGCCTAAACATGCTTTGAAAGTGTAAAGTAATTTACACTAATGAAGGTGTCATATTAAATTTTAGGGATAATAAAGAACAACACATAAGGAGAATGAGCATCAGTATTTAATTAAGTAAGATCAGTGTTTCACTACACTTTGAAGTATTGTTTAAGAATACTTAGAGACCTTACTATATGTCTTGTTTATGGTTGAAAGAAAGGTTACCAAAATCACAACTCTACCTAGAATCATTAGTAGATTGGTAGAATTGAAACATAAAAACGTAAATTTCTACAACCTACATAAAATAGTTTTAAAAAACTATAGATATACTTATAATAATTATTTAAAACTTGAAATATTTGATGAAAACAAAGAAATGAAAATATTAAGTTCTTTTTTAGTAAAAATTTTCTAATAATATATAATTTAACATATATGGAAGAAGGACTAACAAAGTTGATACTAAATTCTTTTCCTTTTTCTTTTTGGAAAAAAATTAATAAATTAAAGAGAACCAACTATTTCAAATTATTTTAAATTATTGATAGTATAAAGTAAAGTATATAGTTTTCCTTATAATCTTTGTTATTAGATCTAAAACCTAGACGAAGGTTATAAATATAAAATAATTGACTAAGAGAGAGAAAAAAAAAGGAAAAAATTTAAAATAGGATAAGGAAAATGATATAATGCCTTAATAGTTGATGGCTCGTTAAAACTTAATTGTATTTTTTCATTTTTTATCCAATTCAACTCAGATATGTAGAATCGATAAACTCACAACTATGGTTGTAAGCTAGTTGCCTGTGTGCATATAACGTTTATGCTTGAATATCGTTGTGCTACTTTGAGTGCTGGATTTATGTGTTGATTGTGTCATGATATTACTTGCTTTAGATTGTTTGAATTTGCTTGATAACTCTAAAAGTAATCTAACACAAACTTGGCTTAACTACTAACAGGACCTAAATCACAACCCATTAAGGGAAAATGACTAAGAAGTTTGGCCAAACTTGAACCCTTCGTTGAGGAAAGCAAAAATGGTCATTTCCCCACCCTAATTTGAATTAACTAATAAGAGAGGAGGTTAAAGATAAGTTAGGGTCCGTAGTTCGAAGGTAGTATTGGGCGAAGAATGTTCTCCATTGCATAAGCCTAATTTAGTGACCGATTCGCAAGTGCGTGATGTTAAACTCCTCAAAACTCAGATTAGAGCAAGTACAATTTCTCTGATCTTACAATGACTAATCAAAGTCATGCGATGATAGTTGCTTGATTATGTATTGAATCTAACTAAACTTGCTTAATAACCCTAATTATTTTGTATCAGATATGCGATATTGACTCCATCCCATTTATTAAGCAAGTTGTCGCTTATTTCCCTATAGCTGTTTTATAGGTTTCCCCAATAGATTCATTAGTACTATTTCAAGTTCTAGAAAATTAAAGAACGGGGTCAAGGAGTGAGATTTAAGATTATCCTATTAGATTTTTACTTAATTTATTGACTGTATTAACCTTTAAGAAAAGTAATAGGATCTCCTCAAGTGATCCTTAGTCTTCAACTAACAAAAATCATTTCATGCTTTATAAGTCTATGGATTTTAGTAAATATTTTATCTTTTTGTAGTAATGTATTTCACGAAATTTTATTAAATTTAAGATTTCATCCTTCATATGATTTATGAAACTTGATGTTTCCTTATAATTTCAATTATAAAAATTATTTTCGGTAACTATTTTGAAAATTTACACCCTAGGTTGATTCTTACCAGATACTAAATGGGACATCTCTAAGCAATAGAGTGGTAAATACCTTATGTAAGTTATACCTACGTTAACGGTTAAGGCAACTAACTTCTAGTATAGATTGGTTTATCTAGTGAGACTGTTATGATTCCTTGATTTGGGGCATGACATTAATTTTATTGAAGGTGGAATAAATTGATGGATAAGGTTGAATTAAGTTTTCATGTAATTAAATTATGAAAGTCGTATGAAGTTATAAAAACTAATTACTTGAATATATTGATCTAAGTGTACTTCAATTTATGCATAAGAAGTGAAAGTAGTGTCAATCTTGTTGACTACAAAAGTGATTCCTTGACTTTGATCATGGAGTAAGCAAACGGTCAGCAAAGGAATTAGTTTAACCAGTTCATTGAGAAAAGATGGAGCCAAAGTGTTCTATTTTGTACAAGCTTGGACGTGATTTACATCAGCAGCTCGGAAATTTTTACTCATAATCAGCTCTGCATTGGAATTAAAGTAATTGGAGAATATTTTTCATCGCGTGGATAAGAGCACCATGTCCACCAACTTATTTATTGTTTTCATCGTGGCAGCAACTTCATGCACGTGTCCATTTCTTAGCTGGTTTGTGCCCGACAAATCAATCTAGTATCATAGCAGTTGATTGAGTTAAAGCAATTAGGTTTATCTTCACGCTAAGCTCAGTTAAGAAATTATTTGATGTTGTTCAAATATTTCGGTGGAGTTTGCTGGAGAAATATTTGGGATAATATTTCGAATTTGAATGAGAATGCTCCGGGATAGTATTTTAAATTTAAATGAAGAGATAAAGAAGAAGATATGAATTAAGTTAAAGATATTTTTTTCAATTCAAAATTGCAAGATTTGGTGGGGATTAATGAAGGATTTCAAATTCAAAATCAATGGAAATTATGGATGTATCTTGAGGTAATGTTTTGACATATGAACTTGAGGATTTGGAGGAAGATAATAAGAATAAAATGAGGGCCTCTTTGGACGAATTTCAATTGTATATTTGGTGAAGCGTCTAGAAGCTCTAAGTTGGTTTTCAATATTTAGCTTAAAAAATCAGATTAATCTAGAAGATATTTTTCATATTTCTTGGAGAGCTTATCAACAAATGGATATTTCAAGAAGAAGAGAGATTTACTCAAGTCTATCTCAGTTATAAAATAGCTTTCGTATTAGAGGAGATAAATGATTTATCAATTTAAAATTTAAAGATTAGAATTTTGTACAACTCAAAGTATTTATGTGATCTCATCATAAGGCACTTAAAGGCCTTTTAAAAGGATTTTATTGCACTAAGATTTTCACATTATAATTTTGAGCTTATTATTAGAGGATTACATATATTCTTTCCTCAATTATTCTTTTCATTCTTTCGAGGGCTAAGAGTACAGTTAGAGAGGATTATAGTTTTGTATCTCTATAAATATGTGATTGGCCAAAGGGTAAGCTAAGGAGACAAAGTAAAGTAATTAGTGTTTGTAATCTATCAACCAATTTGATTTAGATATAGTAAAGCATCACCAATGTGGAATATCGAGTTCTCACCAATAGAGCTAGAAGAATACAATAGCCATAGGCCAAAGTATTGTAATTTCTCTATATGATTTTTTCTCTTTATTTATTTATTTGCATACTTATTATTGCTTATTGAATATTGTTTTACACACCATATTAACTATGTAATCAAAGGGATATCTTTAGTTTGCAAAAAGTCGTAAATTCTATAAAGTAACCAATTCACCATCCCCCATCTTTGTTACTTAAACTAGGACCTACATAATAGCTAAAAGCAAATGCAGCACTCATCAAAATTAATAAGGCAACAATGGCAATAATGAGCAATAGCTTAGTTAACATGTTGGCAGCATTGTTGAAGACCCACCCCTAAAGCATCAAAACCAACAACTAATGCCCTCGACATATACCATTGATTTGAAGTGTTTTTATCTCCTATAAGAGATTTTCCTCAAGATGCAACAAGAAAATGAAAGCTTAAAGCAAAAAATTCCAATAAAGATTGATAGGACATCTCTTTAGAGCTAGAGGATTCCTCCACTAACAATATTCCACCTTTGCCTCCAACAGCATCACCAATAGCCACATGTAACACCCTTAAGTTGTTCCCCTAGCGACACTAATAGTTGCACATAGCAACATTCTAGCTTAACTTTGGTACAACAACCCTGCTCCATCATTGGCCAATTTACATCACTAACTCATTAGTAACTATTTAAACCGAATAGAGTAATATATTTGAGTTCTTACTAATTACAAAGACTTGAAGAGAAACGAGGCTGATAGTGAATTCACTATAAGTCAATCTACCTTCACTAACGAGATTCAAGATAAGTTGTATCCTCAATACATCAAGCTCTTACTCTTTGAATTTTACAATGGCTTAGGAGATCGTAATGATCATTTGCCTCATTTCAAGACATTGATGAATTTGTGTGGCTATGATGATGTAATCATATGCAAAACTTATCTAAGCAGGCTTTAACCCATTAAAGCCAAGCCCCATCTTAAGCTTCCATGAACTCTACCCTAAGTTCCACAATCACTTCGTGGTAAGCAATACATCTCCTAAAGATTCTTCCATCTTTAGCCTCATCAAGTAGTAATTTGATGAGCCTATCTAGGAGTACTTAGCTTGCTTTAAAGATGTCATGCTCGAAATTCCAAATGCTAACATGGACATCACTCTTCATGCTGCAATTAACAGGATGAAATCAATTTGACCCCTTCTTCATGTCCTTAGCAAAGAAGGTGCAAAAAAAATTTTGAGAATTGAGAGAGAGGGCTTCGATGTTCATTAAAGTCAAAGATACAAAAAAGGCCCATTGTGAATCCAACTAAGCCAAGTTAGATTAGAATAAGGACAAAGACAATGGATCAATCAATGACCACCTCAATCCTAAGGAAGATCTTAAGATGGAGATGAGAGGAAAAGTAGGGGTACAATGCCTTCCTATTGAGTTAATACACCCTTGAACAAACCTCCAAGATAAATTTTCCCAAAGATTAAAAACAAAGAAATCCTCCTTAAGCCTAAGAAGATGAAGGGCAGCCCCTCTAGGCGTAATAAAAATAAGTATTATCACTTGCACTAGGATAAGAGGCACAATATGACAAGTACAGGGAGCTGAAGAATACCATTGAGGACACCATCAAGCATGACCACTTTAGGGAGTACATTCAGTACCATACAGAGGAAGAGGACCACCCTATCCAATGAAAGTGCACAAAGCAACATAACTGACCTACAACATCTAGCATCAACAACAATAGCTAAGCCCCTAATGGGGCCATAAATTAAATTTTTACTTTTGTAATCATACATTTAGATAATAAAGTTTACCTTATCCGATATTCTCTTCTAACATTATTATATGATTAGCCCCACTTTATTCTTTAGCAACAAACCTCTAACACATTAAGCTTAGCCTTATTTGAGGAAAATGGCCTATAGTCCTATTCTCTCTCTCGACAAGTGGACCTACATACTCTAAGACCACCTCAAGGTGACCAAAATGACTTACACTCCAAAACTACCCTTAGGTAAACAAAGTAAATAACCTCTTTAAGTCATGTCAGTAGTTATCCCTTATTTGATAAAATTAGGATGCCTTTGTTGAATTAGACCAAAGTCTACAATCTAAAGTGCTCCCAACAGGGGATTTTGTCACCATGTTTAAAAGAAGAGTCCAATCACGATATGTTCTAGCCTAACAGACCTCTTCTTAAGGTCTTTTGCAATCTCCTAAAAGCTCTATTACAATTCACTTTAGTCTAATAAACTCTTTGTGTAAAAAGCTCGACTATAATCTGCTCTAATCCAATGAGCTCGTTATACTAAAAGCCCGATCAAGACCTACTCTGGTTTAACAAGCTCCTTATACTAAAACCTCGACTATAATTCACTTTAGTCCAACAAGTTCTTTGGTTTATAGATTCGACTATGATTTGCTTTGGTCTAACGGACTCTCTCTTATGTGTCTCTGACTATGACTCGATATTACTTTTGAAGTATTATGAGTTGTAAGCACAATAAATGGGTTTTAAGTTAAAGTAAAAGAAATGAAAACAATCTTAAAGTAAATACAAATTTTAGGAAAAAATCTAGACTTTGTTTTGGTAAGATGTCTAGTGGTACTTGCAGTTATTTAAGCTAACATCCCAACCTTTACTATATATAAACCAATAAACAGAAATTAAAGACTAGACATAAAGGAGCATAAGGTCCTTCGTCACTAGGGCATGTAAGATTTATGGACGTAGGACTCATCTAACCCAAGCCCCAAAGAAGCCATCAGCATTGCCTTAGACATTCTTAATATGACCTTCTTTAGGGGCTTTAACACTTCAATAAGATTAGAACTTGGTAGAGTCAGATTATTATTAGGTGGATTAGCTTGGACATGGCTTTCCACTTCTATGATTATAGATTTAAGTGCCGTATCAATGCCTTCTTATTAAACTGCCCTAAGGTCTTCGTCATAAGTAGAAATGGCATAAAGATAGTTCCCTATTAGGAACTTCATAACAAGGTGTTTTGATGATAACAAAACATATGTGTTTAATGTGACTAATCAAGTTGTTAAGTATGTAGAAAAGGCGGGTCTTATGAAACTTAAATAAGTAATTAGAACCAATAAGGAAGCTAAAGAATAAGTATCAATCAAAACCTGAAAGTTAAAAAAAATTAGGAGTAAAGACTCGATAAAGAAGGACAATTAAAAAAAATAAATGAAGCAAGAAAAGAAAAGTCTAAACAAAACTAGAAGCTAAATGTTTTAGAAGGTATAGAAACATCAAAAGCATTGTTACGAGTTGAACCAGAAGCTTCAAGTATGTGATAAGTCAAAAGAAAATTCAAAAGCTAGACGAGAAAGGCAAAGAATTATCAAAAGTAAGAAAACCATAAAAGCTAGATAATAAGCATCAAAAGTTCAAAAGACTACTACAATTGGAAGCTATATTTGTTTAGAAGCAAAAGCTACTAATAGAACACAACATTATGTAATTACAAGTCAACACTTAACATTTTAGGAGAAGACATGTTTAAGTAATTGTCGAGCTTAAATTTTGGTATCCCTTTTTCTTAATTTGATTTATATTAAATCCAACCCTTCCAATGAAAGCCTCTCAACTAGATTATAAAAAAGCTTTGATTATTAAAAAAAGTTTGTTTTTAAAAATTAAAGGCATTACTTAATTGAAGTCAAGAAAAGAATGGAATTAGGGTTTATAGGTAAATAAAACCTAATTATAACTACTGATTTGCAATTTTCTAGAAAAAAGGTTTTAGAAAATGGAAACCATAGATTGTTGGATTTGGAGGCTAACTTATTTAAACCTATGTGGTTTCAAAAAAAAAATCCTTAAAATAATTAAAAGGAACTTTAATTTTTCCTTTCCTTTAAAAGAGTAAATTTTTCAAGAGAAAGGGATTTCTTATTTTGAAAAGGAAGAAATTTGTTTTTAGAAAAAAAAAGTGGAATATGTTTTTTATTTTTCCTTTTAGAAATAAAGGGAAAGTGGGTTTTTATTTTATTTTGGGAAATGGGAAAATGGGCTTTTATTTTGTTTTAGGCTAATCAAAGTGCCTATATACCTATGAGCCGGATCAAAGGCATGTGGTTCTAATTTTCTATAAAAGCATTTTATTTGTTCATTTCTTTTATTTTAAAAAAATCTATCCAGTTTAAGTTTTTACCATTTTATTAATTTTTTTAAAACAATTTCTATTCATTTTTGAAAAACCTAAAATCAAGCCCTTATTTTGGAAAAGGCCAATTAAGTTTTTTATATAAGAAAGCATTTTACTGAGTGTAGAAAAACATTGTTTTTGGAAAACTAACATCTTCTTGAAAACCATTTTTGAAAGAAAATACATTTTTCTAAATCTTGAGAAAAACCCATTTAATTGAAAATTTCCTTTTATGAAAATTAAAATTATTTATTCATAAGAATCATATATAGACAAAATTGAATTATCATGCAATAATCAATACATAATCTAACATATGAGAGACATACCCTTATTATAAAAAAAAAAGAAAAAGAAAAAGAAATATAAACTAGTAAACTAATAAACTAATTGTCAAGTATGATTTTTTGATTTCTTTTATTTAAAATTGATTTCCGCATTTCCTAATTAATACTAAACCCTAACATATTTAATATTAATCTTCGACTAAAGAAATTGAGAAATTCCGGTTTTTTATTGAAAATTATTTTTGGAGTCGCCACTCGACCGAAGTCAAGAAAAGAAAAAGAAACCGTAATCAATTAGGTGGATTGATTACAATTTTGGCTATCGGTCTTTGATTTCAATTTTAAATGAAAAACCAAAGGGTTCCAAGTTCAGGGACTAACCTATTAAACCCTTAACGGGTATCACTATCTATTTACCGGAATTAGGATCATTCTTTTAATTATAATATTAAAAAAATAAATAAAATCAAAAGAAAAAAGAACCTAAGTTTCTACATATTTTATCGCCGCCCCGAAGGTGCCTACGTACCTACTAGCCGGGATTAGATGTCGTAGTTTTTTCATGAAAACTTTAATGCATTAGTTGATTAATTATAATTTTTCAAAATCGGTTGAGTTTACGTTTTAGTTTATTTGGTTTTTATTTATATATATATTTTTAAAAAAATCTAAAGAATCCTAGCTCATAAATGATCAAAAGACTATCTAAGACGTTATAACCTTCTTATAAAGGTTTCTTTTTGTTAATTGTTATTTCTAAAAATAATTTTTTCTATGTGAGGAAAATAAATAAATAATCCTAAGCTAATGTGTATATATATATATATATATATCTATATTATTACCATCAAACAGCCATCTATCTAAATCAACATAATATACTTAATCTATATAACAGAAAAAACTAATGCTAAAAGAAATGTCCTAAACTAATATATATGTACATGTATATATTATGTTAATAACTAAGGATATAATAAAAATAATCATATAATATAATAAAAATAAAACTCAAAAACTGAACCTGATTTGTTTGTTTGGCTATGGCGAAGGAGCTTGCCCAACAATCCAAGAAACAGCCATGAATTGTAATGTTGGTAAGCATCATTGTTCGGAGTCCGTATATAGGTATGACGAGTGGCGTCAGACATTGAGTACTTCTGTATATATGGTAGCGTGAGTGGAAAGCTGTAGAAGATGGAGCTTCTATTTTATTGTCGTCCGAAACGATGGAAGGACTAAGTACTGTCGATGTCAGGCAAGCGTAGTTGTAACAGGAGTTATTGTGCAGACTGATCTGGACAAACAGTGAACGTGAAGCTGCTGCTGTAAACTAGGATAGCGTCAGGTCACTAAATCACAAGTTAAATAGTCCAGTAGGGAGAGAACATGGTTTAGTCGGTTCTTGGATCAGGTCATCAAGCTTCACAGATTCAAATCCGAGTCGTAGGTTTGAACTCAACAATAGGCATTTTTCAAGTTCGTGCAACAGTTGCCGATCACTGAAACAAAGAGGAAATTGAAGATTTGCAAGATTGTGATTAACAAAACTTATATTGGTGTGTATGCCTCGGAGTTTAGTGGTAATTTCGTGGTTTTTGGAAGCATAGAGCTTTAGGCATCATGTTATTGTACGAAAGGGAATGTATCACGTAGAGCTCGCTGCGTGTGTGAAAGGGGATGAGGATGGGTGGTCTATCCAAGGCCGTAGTGGGTTCGGTTGGGGTTCTAAGCCCGAATACTATTGCTCGTTGGGTCAAGGTTGGAGATGTTGCATACTTATGCCTACAGGCATCGAGAAAGGATGGTTGGGTTATTGACTGCTATTAAGGGGTCATCGTTGGATATTGTTTGGTCGGTGGAGTGTTCGTGTTCCAGGCGGTGAAGCTCGTATGTTGCACGTGACAGAGTCGCAGGATAGTTCTTGCAACGTGCTATAGTCAGGATGTGGCTGCGAAGCGTAGGGATTGGGCTACATGTTTTGGGGCAGGTGCTAGATGAGAGGTTGTGCTTTGGCAGTATGTTATTTGATGATTGATCAGTGAATTATTGTTGTCCACATATGGAGTTCAGCCTTCTCTTTTTTCTCTGCACGTGTGTGTGTTTATAGAATCCAAATCATATCTATCATATCTAATTAATTTATTAAACTAGATTTAAATTAATTCAAATCTAATTTAATAAAATCAAACTAGATTTAAATGATCTTAATTAGATATGAATCCCGTTTATTCATCTCACTTTTGCAAAGATAGAAAAATAAATATATAGGTGCCTGTTGAGACTTAAACCTAAGACCTCAAGTTAAATCTAACCCAAAACCTCAAGTTAAATCCAATCCAATACTTCAATGTTTATCAGGTTAGGCCATTAGCCTGCGCCTTGACATTCAGTATAATTAAATTGTACTTAAACTACTCAATTCTCTAAAATAATTATTTGTACTAATCTAAAACTAAAACTAAAACTAAAACTATTTGTTCCTAATATGAGTTACTTCCTAAAAAATCTTAAAGTTTTTTTAAATTTTCCTTTCTTATTTTTTTGGTATTTTCATTATTAGTTAAAAAATTTTATTATTTTTATCTTTTATTAATTTTTGTTATTTTTATTTTTCAATTAGGACCCTTTTTTGTAAAAATAAAAATTAAGACTACAGAAGAGCAAAAATTAGGTATCTACAGCTGCCCCTCTTTATGGTGAAGTTTGAGCAAAAATTTACCACAAAGACAAAAGAGATATAGTTTTTGCTTCGGGACAACGCTATCTTAAGGAACGTTAAGTCACTTGACGAGGGTTAGAATAGCAAGGGGTAGTGCCTTTGTAAGTTGGCAAAAATCCCTAAAAAGAATAATGAGAACTTGGTCATGCCCTGATGAACTGACTAACCAAGACGGTTAAAGTACCATTTGAGTTGGCTAAGACCTAAAAATGAAGAAAACTTGATCATGCCCTGATAAGTTGACTAACCAAGGTGGTTAAAGTACCCTTTGAGTTGGTTAAGACCTAAAAACGAGGAAAACTTGGTCATGCTCTAATGAGCTAACTAACCAAGGCGGTTAAAGCGCCCTTTGAGCTGGCTAAGACCTGAAAACGAGGAAAACTTGGTCGTGCCCTGATGAGTTGACTAACTAAGGCGGTCAAAGTGCTCAGTCATGCCCTGATGAGCTAACTAACCAAAGTAGTCAAAGCGCCCTTTGAGTTGGCTAAAACCTAAAAATAAGGAAAAATTTGTCATGCCCTGATGAGCTAACTAACTAAGGCAGTCAAAGCGCCCTTTGAGCTGGCTAAGACCTAAAGACGAGGAAAACTTGGTTGTGCCTTGATGAGCTGACTAACCAAGGTGGTTAAAGCAGTCTTTGAGCTGGTTACAACCTAAAAACGAGGAAAACTTGGTCGTGACCTAATGAGCTGACTAACCAAGGTGGTTAAAGTGCTCTTTGAGCTGGATAAGACCTAAAAACAAGGTAAACTTAATCGTGCCCTAATGAGCTGAGTAACTAAGGTGGTCAAAGTGCCCTTTGATCTAGCTAAGACCTAAAAAGGAAAAACTTGGTCGTACCCTAATGAGCTAACTAACAAGGCAGTCAAAGCGTCCTTTGAGCTGGCTAAGACCTAAAGAATGAAGAAACTTGGTCATACCCTAATGAGCTGACTAACTAAGGTGGTCAAAGTGCTCTTTGAGCTGGCTAAGACCTAAAAATGAAAAAAACTTTGAGATTGGGATAGCGCTCCGTGAGCTTGCTAAATCCATTGAAGAAATTTTGAGTCGAGTAACGTTCTATGAGTTATACAACTAAGAGTCTAAAGAACTCTAGATGAGGACCATGCTTTACGAGATGGCTAACTTACTAAGAAATAGTTTTTAGAAAACAAGCTGTCATCTTTAAGGGAAAACCAATTGCCAATGCAATGTTTTATCAAGCTTAAAACCACTTACCTGGTTTCAATGATAGCTCCCAAGTAGTCCAATGTCTTATTGAGCAGTCCGATTAGAAACAACGATTCTGACCGTTACCATTTCCTTTTCTTGTTCTTGCTCTTCTTCTTCTGTCTCTTTCTAACCAACCCCCCGTTTTCTTTCTCTTCTCTTCTTTTCTTTTCTTTTTTTTTTTCTCTTCTTCTTCTTCTCTCTCTCTCTCTTCTGTTTTTTTTTTTTTGTGAAAGCAACTTAAACTTGAAACAAATGTAAAACATATTCATTTCTCGAACAAAGATGTCATGTATTGAACTTCCGATCCAAACATTGGCTTTTCTTATAAGCATCTGTTCTCAAGCAAGTTTCTACTTATACACCACACGTTACTCTTTCTAAACATGGCCCTATCCTGAAAAATAGGAAACAAATCTCCCTTTCTTGGGGGCTTAACCACAATAAAGTATTAAAAGAATTTTTATCAATAGTCATCGCTTCAAATTAAATGATTATTTTTCTTGTGCTTCTTGTGTGTAAGGTTTATTTTGGGTAGATAATAGAGCAAGAAGTGATGTCTTTTAGTAAGACAAGAAAAGGGCTAAGGATATTATTCGATGCTAACGACTACCAAGACTACCAATCTTTGCATGTAGAAAATGAAAATAAGACCACAATAAAAGTATGATTGTTTACATTTCATAATCTGAACAAAACTTTCATTGATGTTCATGGATAGTACATCTTCAATGCGTCAGCGTTTACTGGGTCCTTTAAGTCTGAACCATCCATTTGAGACAATATAACAACTCCTTTAGGCAATACTTTCTTCACAATGTAAGAGCAAACTTCCTTCTTGAATTAGTTGTGTTAGGCAATGACTTCCTCAGCACCATATCTCCTTGCTTAAAACTTCAGGGTCGTACTTTTTTGTTGAAAGCCCTAGCCATTCGTTGCTGAAAGCAAATGTTGTGGCACAAAGCTACCAGCTTCTTTTCATCAATTAAGTTCAATTGCTCAATACGCTTCTTTACCCAATCAACCTCATCTAACTGAGTTTCTGACAATATTCTAAGAGATGGGATCTCAACCTTTACTAGTAGTACAACCTCCATTCCGTATACCAACGAATAGGGGGTTGCCCCTATTGATATTCTGATAGAAGTTCGATAGGCCATGAGTGCAAATGGTAACATCTCATGCTAATCTCGATATGTAATGGCCATCTTTTCAATAATTCTTTTAATGTTCTTATTGGCTGCTTCCACGGCTCCATTCATTTAGGGCCGATAAGGAGTAGAATTTCTATGAATGATCCTGAAGTGTTGGCATAACTCAGACATCAATTTATTATTCAGATTTGAACCATTATCAGTAATAATTGTTTCTGGCGTACCATACCGAGCTAGTATGTCTCTCCTGATGAACTTAACCACTACTCCCTTCGTTACACTAGAGTAGGATGAGGCTTCAACCCACTTAATGAAATAATCAATAGCTACTAATGTAAATCAATGCCCGTTAGGTGCTTTTGGAGTGATTGGGCCAATGATATATATATTTCCCATATCAAAAAAGGCCATGGTGCTGATAGTATATGCAATTCTTAAGGTGGAGCATTTATCTTGTTCGCATAGATCTGGCACAAATGGTAGCGTCTAACATGTTCGATACAATCTACTTCTATAGTTAACCAGTAATATCCCATCCTCATGGTTTTCTTGGCAAGCATGTAGCCATTCATGTAGGGGCTACATACTCCCTCGTGCACTTCTTTCATTAGCATTTCCACCTCTTTCCCATCTACACAACGTAAATGTATACTATCAAACGATCATCAATACAACGTAGAATCGCTCATCAAGTACTGAGCCACCAATCTTTTAATTAATTTTTTGTCCTTCTTCTCTGATCCTTCGGGGTACGTACCATGTTGTAGAAACATTTTGATATCATAATACCAAGGCTTTTCGTCACATGAACTTTCCATTGCTAAACAAAAAGTGGGCTTTTCTTCAATTTCAATTTTAAGTGGCTGAATCTCCACTCCTCTCAATATCTAGATCATTGATGCCAAAGTAACAAGAGCATCGGCAAATTGGTTTTGAACCCTTGGTATGTACATGAATGTAATCTTTTCGAACTTGGTTATCAACTCGGCTAGGTGTTGGTGATAAGGTACTAATTTGGGGTCTTTCATCTTATACTCACCCCGAGCTTAGCCTATGATCAACAAAAAATCTCTATACACTTATAATTCTCGTATCTCTTTAAACAACGCGATTTTCAGTCCCAAAATACATGCCTCATATTTTGCATTATTATTTGTACATAGGAAAGCTATCTCACAGCCATTGGAAATTGTATACCTTCAGTCGATTCCAGAATTGCCCCTACTACACATCTAAACACATTAGCTACTTCGTCAAAGAATATTTTCCACCCTGAAAATTTTTCGACTACTTGACCATTAGAAACTTTTCTCGCTACCAAGATACTTTCATCGCAAAACTCAACCCATACTTCTTGAGGGGTATCCTCAGAAGGATTCTCCGCTAATTGATCTGCCAAAGCTTACCCCTTGACTGAACTTTGGCTCACATACTTAATGTCAAATTCTGTCAACAAAATTTGCCATTTCGAAACTCTACCAATGAGAGCCGATTTTTCAGCTAAGTATTTCAACAGATTGTGTGGTGTTATTAACTCAATTTGATAATAAAGTGTATGCTATCTGAGCCGATGCATGACCCAGACCAATGTATAACAAGTTCTTTCGGCTTCTGAGTATTTCTGCTCCCCTTTTGTGAACTTCTTGCTTAGATAGTAAACGACTCGCTCTTTCCCTTCTTCATCCTTCTGGCCAAGCACGGATCCCATGGATTCGGGTATTATGGTCAAGTACAAAAACAACGGCTTTCTAGGTTTAGGAGCTACTAATACTGGAGGTTCCATGAGATACTCTTTGATTTTCGTGAAAGCCTCTTCGCATTCCTCATTCCAGCTGATCTTTGCGTTCTTCTTTAACAACTTAAAAAGAGGGCGGCATTTGTCCATTAACTATGAAATGAATCGGGCTATGTAATTTAAGCGGCCCAGTAATCCTCGTACTTCCTTAAGTGTTTGTGGAGGAGGCATGTCAATTATGGCCTTGGCTTTATCAGGATCGACTTCAATCCCTCTTTGGCTGACTATGAATCCCAACAATTTTCCTAACGTCATGCAAAAGGTACATTTCTCCGGATTCAACTTCAAGTGGTATTTCCTTAGTCTATCAAACAGCTTCCTCAGGTTTTGTAAGTGATCTTCCTCCTCTTTGGATTTTACAATCATATCATTGACATACACTTCTATTTCTTTATGCATCATGTCATGAAAAATTGCAACCATGGCCCTCTAATATGTTGCACCTGCATTCTTAAGCCCAAACAGCATCACCTTATAGCAAAACGCTCCCTAAGTCGTAATGAAAGTCGTTTTTGTCTTATCTTCTGCAGACATCTGAATCTAATTATGTCCCAAAAAATCGTCCATAAAAGAGAATAGATGATTTCCAGTCGTATTATCCACCAAGACATCAATGTGAGGCAATGGAAAATTATCTTTAGGCGTTGCCTGGTTGAGATCTTAGAAGTCTACACACACTCTGACTTTCCTATTCTTCTTAATTACTGGAACAATATTAGCTACCAATTCTGAGTAATCTGACACTTCAAAGAATCCAACCTCCAGTAGTTTCTTTACTTCTTCTTTAATTTTCAGCAAGAAGTCAGTCGAAATCTCCTCAATTTTTGCTTTTTTGGTTTGGCGTCTTTGTGCATGGGTAAATGGTGGATTACAATCGATAGGTTCAACCTAGGCATATCTTCATACGATCAAGCAAACACATCTTGATATTCGATTAATAACGTAATCATTTCTGTCTTCTGTTTCTCTTTTAAACTTGCCCCAATTTTTAGATTCTTAGGGTTTTCTTCATTCCCTACATTAAGTGTCTCAATTAGTTCATCAATAGTGATTCTACCCAGTTCATGTTTTTGCTATTCCTCTTATATATTACTGTGGTCATCGACATCGCTCTCGACGGCTAACCTAGTAAAGCCAAAAGCGATATTGATATTCTCATTTTCTACCTACGCGAGGTATTCCTGGTTTTTTCTTGGTTTATTGGATTTGAATGCGAATGCATTAAAGAAAAATGTATGTAAGCAAAAGAGAAATATAGCGCAACATAAGAAAGAAACGAAATAAGATTTTATTGAATAAATGGAAGTGGATCTCAAATGAGATAAAGGCCTAACTAATTTTGAATGAAAGGTTCGACGATACATTTGAAATGACGACTATTGGAAATAAAAATTCAGAAAATACTAATTATGGGTCATCCCTTTACCCTAAGGGAGACCTGTTGCTATTCATCGGGGTAGAGAACTAGTTATTCAAATGATGCTGGAACTTATGTGGCGAGTTTGTTGATCCTTCTTTGCCAGATTCCCGGGCTTAAGTCTCCTCCCATATGAACATCTCAACTAGCGGTGGAAAGGTCATTGAGGCATGGTATAATCTGTTACCTCTCTTGCCCCTCGCTTGTTTCTTCTGGAATTCTTCTACCGAGGTAGGATTGTAGCCAAGGCCATAGGTACCGATCTAGCCTTCCTTGAATCCCATTCTTTTATCATCCTCTCTGTCGGGACTGATAATCATGTTTACTTCTTCAAACATTTGTAAACCCAACTCTTCTTGTCCCTTACTTCCTATGTAGGGTATAGCTGTCTCCTTGTAGATTTCATAATCTTGATCTCCCATAATTGTAATCACCTAGCCATTTGAGATAAACTTCAATTTTTGGTGCAAGCTCAAGGGTATGGCCCTTGCTACATGAATCTAAGGTTTTCCCAAGAGTAAGTTGAAAGATCCTAGAAATCTCCCCTATAATTTCTCTTCTAGAACCATCAAAGGCCCTAACTGTTGTAGAAGAAGGCTTAATTGTAGATGTTTCGATGCCCAGCAAATCTAAGGTAGCAAGTGGGTAGACGTTCAGCGATGATCCATTGTTAATGAGTACCCTGATGATAACTATGCCGTTACTCCTTACCATGATAAAGAGTGACTTTATATGTTTGTTCCCTTCCTCACCTAATTCTTCAACTAAAAAAGAAATCTGATCCATTGCGAGGACAGAATTAGTAACCATCCTATCTTCTCAATTGGAATTTCCCAAGGGACCTTCACCTCATTTAAAGTGTGAAACAAAGCCTCCCTATGTAGTTCAAATGTGATTAACAAGCTCATCAACAATATTTGTACAGGATTCTTACTGAGTTGATCCATGATCTTATACTCACTTGACTTGATCATTTTGGTAAAGGTCGATAACCCTTCAATGCGTTTGGTCGTCGTCTTGTCATTTGATTCTCCTAATGTGACCTTCCTCCCATACTCCTCTCTTGGGTGATAAATATTTCTCGATCGAGTAATGCCCCTTACCAGAAGACCACATTTTTCCTGATTTACCAAGTGATAGTTAAATGGGGCAGCCTTATAATTCTTTGGTGGCAACGGTACGTGAAATGTTTACCTCTTCACTTCTAGTGTCTGGTTGTTGGTATAAAACTTAAAAACCTTAGGCTTCTTATCTGAATCAATGATGTTGACAGCGCAGTCATCAAAAATCATACCAATCATCGGTCCGTAGTTACGTAAGAGATTATTGTTAACGTTAGGAATCGGGGCTTCTATAAAATCCAACTGCACTGTCCCTTCATCTATCAAGTCCTGAATCTTGTTCCTTAATCTCCAGTATGAATCAGTCGAATGCCCTACTTGTCCACAGTGGTATTCACACTTTACTGTAGGGTCAAAGATTCTCGGTCGGTATCGATCATTAGGAAGTTCATACCGTATCAAATTATCCCTCCGCAACTTCTCGAAGACTTGACTTAAAGGGACTGGTATTTTGGTAAATTTTCTATAAGTCTTATTAGTTTGAAATTGGTCTTTGAACTGTTGCTGAACGGGAGGTGGATTCGCCCTAAAAGCAACTTGAGCATTTGGTTTGGCATTTAAACTTACCATACCAACCATAGATTCTTTAGGCTTGCTGCCGGCTGGTCTAAGACTAGATGATGACACTGGTGGTCTTCTATTTGCTATCTCTTACAGCTTACTAGAAGAGATGTCACTTTCAATCCTGTACCTTGCTACTACTACTTCAACAAAACTGGACGAGGCCTGTCCGATGAGATGGGAAAAGTAGGGCCTTTCTAAGGTGTTAATGAAAGCTGATGTGAGCTCCTTCTCGTTCGTAGGAGTAGAGATTCTTGCAACTAAGGACCTCCATCTTTGAGCGTATTCTTTGAATGATTCATTATTCTTCTTCCATAAGGCAACTAAGTCCATCATAGTTGGGGCTACTTCTACGTTAAATTTATATTTTTCATAAAATGCTCGAGCAAGTTTCTCCCATGTATATACCTTATTCAAATCAAGTTGGGCATATTAAGTCAGGGTCGGTCCAGTCAGACTATCTTAGAATGTTTGTACCATAAGTGTATCGTACTGAACATATTTACTCATTTTCCTGACATACAACCTGGTGTGGAGATTAGGGAAACTCGTCCCATTATACTTTTTGAATTCTGTTATCTTAAACTTCTCAAGGTATAATCCCATGTCATATATGGAAAACTCCGTGATCCCCGCTTGTTCAAATCCATCATACCCTACAAGTGCCTTTATCTTCTCAGTTATCTATTGTGTCAATTTCTTTTCTAGTTCTTTCAAGCTGTCCGTACTAGTCCCTTGGTCAACAAGCCTTGGGGCCACATACGTATCAAGTTCGAAGGTTAGGTTGTCTTTCGAGTAAACTCCTTCTAATTCGAATGGGTCTTTTTGATATTCATGCTTTGCTTCAAGAGCGTGTGTATTCTTCCCATAACGGGTCTTGGAGCTTTCTTCATTAGCCGGTACTGTGGCTCGTAGTATAGCAATGCTATCTGCTAAGAAGCTCATTTGTTTTGCCATCTTTTCCATAACCCTTTCTATGGAATGGAACCTTAACTCGGAGGGATCATTGATCTCAGGGTCTCCGTCATTTCCTTGAGTGATGGCTATCCTGGTCTGGGAACTTGTTCTAATCGGACATCTCTGAAAGACTTGACGTTTGGGAGCTATCTTGAAATTTTACCTGACTGTAAGATCAACTCAATGAAAGGTTAATACATGCTACATTTTCTTAAGACAGAGTTGTTAATCGTATAGATGCAAGATACATGTCACACGAGTGCAATGAAAAATAAAAAAATTGGGAAGAAACCTTTGATGTGGTAAAACCTAACTAACTTTTATTAATTTTTGTAATTGTAAAGCTTTACACCTCTTATTCTGTACAAAAAAGAATTCTAAAGAAAACATAAAAAAACCTAAAATCTAAAATCTAATCTCCTAGTAGCTAGTAAGCTTATCCTGCATCTTTCTCCTCTTTCGGATCATAGAAGCCAACTCTTCTTTGCCCTTGTTCCTCTTCAATTATGGTTCCAATGCCTTTATCTTCTGATTATACTCCTTGCAACGGTTTTCCAAATCTTGCTCTCTTTTACTCGTCCTCTCGGGTTAAGCTTCAACTTAAACTTCCCCGTTCTCTTTGTTCTCTTCCATATCCTTCAACTCTTTTAGTTGGTGATAAAAGAATCCTTTGGTTGTCTGGCTCCTAGTTGTTATCCCTTTAGTGGTAAGGGTAGTCTTTCTTGTGCACTAAAGAGCTCAGATGCTTTGAAGCTTGGTTACTTTGCTAGCCATCGTCATGCCGGGGTTAAGGAAGTCCAATGAGATAGCTTCTAATGACAGTCTGGAGATCATGTCGTCAATGAGTCCATTGGCTAGGACGTACGCAGTGCAAAGGTTGAAGACGATTAGAGGGACCGCCTTGAAGTCTTCACACCCTCTTATCATTTCCTTGCTTGCAAACCACCTGGGTGTCAACAACAACTCTTCTGCTTTCATATTTTAGAAGTATCGGACCTAGTAGCGGCTAGCTATATTAGCTGGTAGCTCAACTCTTTCTTTAAAAGATTTGATAAGGTTATATTGCTGAGTTAACCCAGCCCGATTGAAATCAAGTTAGTAAATTCTCATGTGGCTAACGAACCAGACCACCAGTAGGACCATATTAGTTTTCAAATCTCCTCATTTCTTTTTCTTAAGATGGTTTAGTGACCGGATCTGCTCGGCCAAAAGGGCCTGGACATATGATTTCCCTTCAAGGAATTGGGTTACAAGTTCTGCAATTCTGAAATGGACTCAATGTCTTTCATTAGGGAATAAGATAGTATTGAAGACCACCAATATAAAAGCGTTGATACAGTACTGGTGCCATGCTTCTGAATTTGCACAAAAAACTTGGCATTTTTCTCTATACTTCAATTCAGTAGAAAACCAGTCCATGACATCTTCAAATCGAATGGTCTTTCCTTGATTTAAAACCCAGTTTATTTCGGTTTTTTTGATTCCTAGCAACTTGCTGAAGATCTTTGGTGCTACAACTTCCAAGTCTAGTACATAGATATCATCAGTGACTGTAAGAGCTCATAACAATTGGGAGTATTCTTCTATAGTTAGGCTTAGTTGATGTAGGCTCATACAAAAACTGGTGGATTCGGGCTCCCAAAGGTAGATTAAAGCCCATACTAGAGTGATGTTTATGGAGATCTTCTGTAGAGAGAGGATGGGCCCAATCCTATTCTTAATAAATTCTTGCTTATCTAGGCTAAAGAGTTGAAATCACATTTGAAGCAGTTTTTGTGGCCAATGCGGTAGGTGGATATGAATATCTTCAAAAGGCTCTTGACTAGTTTAACCATGACTGATAAAAACCAAAATTAAAATTACAATTACAATGTAATCTAAACTTTATATAAAAATTTTTACAAATTATTTACAAGGAAATATTACAGCTACAACTTCACAACTACCTTTATCCATTTAGGTTTACCACATCATAGGTTCTTATAATTTTTTTTTTTTTTTTGAAAAAAGGTTTTGTGTAATGCAAAAAGGTAGGTTCTAAAGGTTCTCATGTTCTGCAACCACTACCTTTTTTCAAAGCAACGATTCTGTGGTCATATTTGAACTTGAGTGAGGTAGCCTGATCGGCCTCAGAAGGTGGCTACCCTACAATATCTAAAGCTTACACAATGGTCCCCATCCTAAGGTCCTAAGACGACCTGGTTCTAACCGTGTCTACCATTCATTTATGATGCAGAAAACAAAATAAAAGTAACACCCCCGAAAATTACCCCCTTAAATAAACTGCCACAACAAAAAAAAAATGTTAGCAAAAAATAAATAAATAAATAAAATAAACAAATAAATAACATACCTAAGTTCTTTTCTATTATTTTTATTATTTCATCCTTTTATTTATTTATTTTTTTTGAAAAATAATCCTATATTCGACGACTTTTAGTAGCTAGCCCTCTAGCATCCCCAGTAGAGTCACCAAATTATCGAGCCTGATTTTTCGATTTCTTTTATTTAAAATTGATTTCCCCATTTCTCGATTAATATTAAACCTTAACCCATTTACTATTAATCATCGACTAAAGAAATTGAGAAATTCCAATTTTTTATTGAAAATTATTTTTGTAGTCGCCACCCAATTGAAGTTGGGAAAAGAAAAAGAAACTATAATCAATTAAGTGGATTGATTACAATTTTGGCTATCAATCTTTGATTTCAATTTTAAATGAAGAACTAGAGGGTTCCAAGTTCAAAGGCTAACCTATTAAACCCTTAACGGGTATCACTATCTATTTACCGAAATCAGGATTATTTTTCTAATTATAATATTAAATAAATAAATCAAAATAAAAAAGAATCTAAGTTTCTACATATTTTATCGTCGCTCCGAAAGTGCCTACGTATTCGCTAGCTAGGATCAGACAATCGTAGTTCTTTCATGAAAACTTTAATGCGTTAGTTGATTGATTTTAATTTTTAAAAACCGGTCGAATTTACGTTTTAGTTGATTTTTTTTTTTAATATATTTTTTAAAAAAAAAAATTTAAAGAGTCCTAACTCGTAAATGATCAAATGATTATCTAAGATGTTATAACCTTCTTATAAAAGTTTCTTTTTGTTAATTGTTATTTTTAAAAATAATTTTTTCTATGTGAGGAAAATAAATAAATAATCCTAAACTAATATATATATATATATATATATATATATCTATATTATTACCATTAAACAACCATCTACTTAAATCAACATAATATACTTAATCTATATAACAGAGAAAACTAATACTAAAAGAAATGCCCTAAACTAATATATATGTACGTGTATATATTATGTTAATAACTAGGGATATAATAAAAATAATAATATAATACAATAATAATAAAACTCAAAAACTAAACCTGATCTGTTTATTCGGCTATGGCGAAGGAGCTTGCCCAATAATCCAAGAAACAGCCGTGAATTGTAATGTCGATAAGCATCATTGTTCAGAGTTTGTGTATAGGTGTGACAAATGGCGTTAGACGTTGAGTACATCTGTGTATATGGTAGCATGAGTGGAAAGCCGTAGAGGATGGAGCTTTTGTTTTGTTATCGTCCGGAACGATGGAAGGACTAAGTACTGTCGATGTCAGGCAAGCGTAGCCGTAATGGGAGCTATTGTGCAGACTAATCTGGATAAACAGTAAATGTGAAGCTGCTGTTGTAAACTGGGATGGCGTTAGGTCACTAAGTCACAGGTCAAATGGTCCAGTAGGGAGAGAACGAGGTCTAGTCGGTTCTTAGATTGGGTCATCGAGCTTCACATATTTGAATCCGGGTCGTAGGTTTGAACTCAACAGCAGGCACTTTTCAAGTTCGTACGGCAACTGCTGATAACTAAAACAAAGAGGAAATTGAAGATTTGTAAGATTGTGATTAACAAAACTTACATTGGTGTGTATGCCTCAGAGTTTAGTGGTAATTTCGTGGTGTTTGGAAGCGTGGAGCTTCAGGTATCATATTGTTGTATGAAAGGGAATGTATCACGTAGAGCTTGCTGCATGTGTGAAAGGGATGAGGATGGGTGGTCTATCCAAGGCCGTAGTGGGTTCAGTTGGGGTTCAAGGCACGACTACTGTTGCTCGTTGGGTCGAGGATGGAGATGTTGCATACTTATGGCTATAGGCATTGAGAAAGGATGGCTAGGTTATTGACTGTTGTTCAGGGGTCATCGTTGATATTGTCTGGTCGGTGGAGCACTGTTCGTGTTCTAGGCGGTGAAGCTCGTATGTTGCGCATGACAAAGTCACAGGATAGTTCTTACAACATGCTATCGTCGAGATGTGGCTGTGAAGCATAGGAATTGGGCTGCGTGTTTAGGGGCGAGTGCTAGATGAGAGGTTGTTCTTTGGCTGTGTGTTGTTTGATGATTGATCACTGAATTATTGCTGTCCGCAGATAGAGTTCAACTGCTGTTTTTCCTCTGCACGTGTATGTATTTATAGAATCTAAATCATATCTAATTAATTTATTAAACTAGATCCAAATTAATTCAAATCCGATTTAATAAAATCAAACTAGATTCAAATGACCTTAATTAGATATGAATTTCGTTTATTCATCAAACCCAAGACCTTAAGTTAAATCTAATCCAATACTCTAATACTTATCCGTTAAGCTGTTGGCCTACGCCTTAACATTCAGTACAATTAAATTGTACTTAAACTACCTGATTCCCTAAAATAATTATTTGTACTAATATAAAACTAAAACTAAAACTAAAACTATTTGTTCCTAACATGAGTTACTTCCAAAAAAATCTTAAAAAGTCTTTTTAAATTTTCTTTTCTTATTTTTTTTGGTATTTTCATTATTTGTTAAAAATTTTATTATTTTTATCTTTTATTAATTTTTGTTATTTTTATTTTTGAATTAGGACCCTTTTTTTAAAGAATAAAAATTAAGACTACAGAGGGGTAAAAATCAGGTCTCTACACTAATAAATAAGTTGATTAACATATTATTATCAAACATAACATCCAAAATAACATTAGGCAAACAAAACATAATAAATCATAAAAATAAGTTAATTTTCCAAAAAAGAGTTCCTTTTTTATTTTTATTTTTTGAATTAGTGAAACAAATAAAAGAGCATAAACAAGGACTTACCCTGCACCAATTTAGGACTGTTTAGGTTTAGCTGATTGGTTCTAACATTGGGGCAGTAGCTCTTAAGATCATGTTCTTCTAAAATCCTCAACCAATTTCTAAAAAAATCAAAGCTTAATTGAATTCGTAGAAAACCATACAAGTGTCATAGGCGGATTCCATCACTCGAACCCATGCGGTACTTAGCATTCCTGACCACACTAAGAAAGGCTAAGTTAGCCTGTAACATACTCACAAAGTTTAGAGAGAGAAAGTAGAGAGAAAAACTCGGAAGGTATGTTGTATTCACTTAAATGACTTGTATATTACATCTGAGGGGAACACCCTTATATATATAGAAAGCCTTTATAACTTAATGGTTAAGATTAATTTAATCTAACGGTTATAGTTGACTCCCAACTACCATATTCACCTACCCAACTTACTACTATACAAGATTCTTGACTTATTTAAAACCTTCTAGAGCTTTTCATCTTCTAGAAGCTTTTAGTGGGCTTGGGCTTTAGTCTTAGGCTTTAAGAACCTCCTGGAAATGGCCCATTTTGGGAGGTCCGTAACATTCTCCCCCACTCAATCTGACGACGCCCTCATCACTCCATCATCATGAAACTTTTGAATCTTGTCTTTGAATTGCCATAATGCTTTGGCTAGTTCCCAACTGGCCTCACTCTTTGGTCTTCCCTTCTACATAACCATATACTCATGTCTGGGAGTCTATCCACGTCTCCTCACATGTCTATCAGCTATAATCCCTTCAACTTTCTTATCAAATGAATCTTGTACTCCTATTGGCCCCCTTTACGATATAGCTCTTATGGGGTCTTCCTCATCCTTGTGGAATGGTTTTAGCATGCTCACATGGAAAACCCGGTGGAATTTCAGTTTGGATAGTAGTTCCAATTTATAAGACACTTGCCCCACCCGTTTTACAAAGGAATGGACCCTTGTAGCACCTCATTAGACATTTATGTAATTGTTCCCTCATATGTTGTATCAAATGTAACTTAATAAGCACTTGGTCGCTTGCTTGATATTCCATCGGCCTACACTTCTTGTCCAATCTTCTTCATTCTCTTGATAGCTCGGTCTAAGTATGTTCGAGCTACGTCATGATTTTCTTACCATTCCCTTGTAATATAAGTGGGAGGGCTGGACCCCATATATCCTATTGTCACTGTATGAGGAGTTAAGGTTTGCCTTCCTAGGACAATCTCAAAAGGACTCTGTCCGATGGACTCATTCTTCTGTAGGTTAAATGAGAACTACGCCACATCTAACAACTTGGTCTAATAGCATTGGTTAGCTCCTACAAAATTCCTTAAGTATAATTATACTAGAGCATTCACTCACTCCGTTTGGCCATCCATCTAGTGATGCAAACTAGCTGAAAAGTTCAACTCGGATCCCAGAAGTTTGAACAATTCTATCCAAAATTTCCCTGTGAATCGCTTATCTCAATCACTCACAATGCTTCTTAGCAAGCCCCAATACTTTACTACATGTCTCAGGAACAATCGAGTAACCTCATCTGTTGGGCACTCCTTTGTTGCTAGAACAAAAGTCACGTATTTTGAAAACCTGTCTACCACAACCATAACTGTATCATACCCTTCCAATCGGGGCAAACTTACAATGAAGTCCATGGAAACACTCTCCTATGGCCATTCAGGAATGGGAAGAGGCTCTAGTAGTCCCAGAGTTGCCTTATGTTCAACTTTGTCTTGTTTGCATACAAGACAAGTTCAGACATAGCTCTCAACATCTTCCCTCATGTGTGGCCAAAAATACTTTTCCTCTACTAAGGCTTGGGTACGATGCATTCCTGGATGACCTGCCCATTTAGAATCATAACACTCTTTAAGTATCTCCCTTCTTAGGTTCAAAGATTGGGGTACATAAATTTGATGTCCCTTTGTGTATATTAGTCTATTCTCTTGCTAAAATCTCCTTGTTTTCCCTACTTTACATTGGATCAATAGAGCTTTAACTTGTTTATCACTCTCCATCCCTTCTTGAATTCTATCAATGAAGTTGCTTTCAGGTTTGCTGATGGCTGCCAACTTAACCCTTCGGCTCAAAGCATCTGCCACGATGTTAGTCTTACCTGACTTATGTTCAAGGTTGAAATCAAATTTCACTAAGAAAATTACCATCAAGCTTACTTAGGAGAGAGCTTCTTTTGAGTTTAAAAATAGCTAGTGGCCATATTATCAGTTTTGACCATAAACTTCTTCCTTAACAAGTAGTGCCTCCATACCCGAAGACAATGTACTGTCACCGTCATCTCCTTTTCATGCACTAGATATCGCCTCTTTATGTCATTCAGCTTCCGTCTCTCAAATGCCATAAAGTGTCCTTCCTGCATTAAAACCCCTCCAATAGCAAAATCACTAGCATCTGTACATACCTCAAAGGGTTTGCTAAAGTTAGGAAAGAGAAGGACTGACTCCTTAGTGATTGCCATCTTTAAGGTCTGGAGTGCCTATCGTCTATCTGTACTCCAAACCCAAGGGGTATTTTTTTTTTAGTAAGTCTGTCAATGAGCTCGCTATCCTCGAATAACCCTTAATGAATCTTCTATAATAATTCACTAAGCCAAGGAAGGATCTCAACTCAGTAGGCTTAGTAGGCTCCTTCCAATCCTAGATGGCCCGTACCTTTTCTTCGTCCATTCTAATCTTTCCTCTACCCACTATGTGACCAAGGAACATCACCTCTTCTTGTGCAAAAGCACATTTCTCTAGCTTCACTTATAGATCATTCCTTCTCAAAGATAAGAATGCCGAACGAAGGTGCTCTATGTGTTCCTCCAATGTCTTACTATAAATCATAATGTCATCCAAGTATATTACTATAAATTGATCAAGAAAGGGGGCCAAAACACGATTTATAAGTGTACAAAAAGTAGCCTGGGCATTGGTAAGACCGAACAGCATGAATAGGAATTCAAAAGCACCATACCTTATAACACAAGTGGTCTTAGGTTTGTCTCCCTCTTCAATCCTCACTTAGTGATATCTTGACCGTAAATCCAAAGTATCTAGCTTCTCCTAACCTATCGAATAAGTCCGATATCAGTGGAATGGGATACTTATTCTTTATAGTGACCTTATTTAATGCTCGTTAATCAATACACATTTGGAATGATCCATCTTGTTTCTTCTGAAAGAGTATAGGAGCTCCAAAAGGTGCCTTTGAAGGCCTAATGAAACCTACTTCTAGTAATTCCTTCAATTGTCACCTTAACTCTTCTAATTCTGGAGTTGACATCCTATATGGGATTGCGATAGGCGACTTAGCTCTAGGTTCCAATTCTATCACATGGTCTGCCTCTCTTCTTGGTGGTAACTTTTTGGGCAACATTGGCGGCATTATATCGCTAAATTCTTCCAATATCTCCCCCACTTCAGGTGGAACCTTTTCTTGACCAATAATCTCTTCCTTGACTTTTGAGGAAGCCAAGTGACTTCCTTCTTCTTGAGTCTCTTTTCCAATTGCATAGCCGATAGGAATTTGGTGGCTTAGCCTACCTTTCTTATGACGAGGACTACACATTGTGAGTTGTGATCAAGTACACAAATGCAGTTTACCCACGATATAATAAGTGCATCAATGTGATCTAGGAAATCCATCCCAATCACAAACTCAAAATCATTCATTGGCACTACTTCAACCATCTCCTTTCCCTGCTAACCCCCAATATAAAGCTCTATCCCCCTAGCTACTCCAATAGTGGGAACTTCTTTTGAGTTAACTGTTTTGAGCCATTTTTTGGTCTCCTCCACTTTTAGCCCTAACTTCTTTGCTACCGTATCAGAAATGAAAAGATAAGATGCTCCTATGTCTACGAGGGCATTAAGTTTCTTACCTGCTACCGATACTTCGGTATACATCAATCCTTTTCTTCTTTTGTTAACTTGAGATTTCATGGCATTAAGTACATGAATTGACCGTAACTGAGCCTCATCACCCTCATCTAAGCTTTCACCTGCTACTAACATCACCAATCTCTCTTTCTTCGAACACTCCCTAGCGTAATGGGGACCATTACAAAAATAAAATTTCAATTCACGAGGTTTCCATCGTTCCCCGTCTCTCCCTTCACGAGTTTTACCTCAATCATTATCTCTTTCTTCTACCTTGGCTTTCCCTTTGGAAGAACTCCTACTCTTCTCCCTTTCAACTCCCCCTTTCTATCTTCCCTTTGGGATCTTAGGATCTATCTTTCGAAATTCCATTAAGCCTTCAGTAACTGCTATAGCCTTAGAAATGTCTTCCATTCCCCTTCGCTCCAGTTCTAATTTAGCCTAAGGCTTTAAGCTATCTACAAACATTACCAAAGCATCTTCTTGGTTGAGGTCTAGGATCTCCAACATCAACTTTAAAAATTCCTTTACATATTGCTTTATATCACCCTTGTGGGTTAGGTAACGCAATTTTACCTTTACTTCCTTAGCACCATTTTGAAGGGAGAATTGACCCATCAGCTCTTGTACAAAGTTATCCCATGTGTTGATATCAGCTGCCCTCCTACGTTACCATACCATAGCAAAGTCTTTCAAATACATGGTAGTAATACGTACCTTTCCAGCATCATCTAAGATTCTTACAGTGTTAAAGTATTGTTCCACTCCCCATAAGAAGTTGTCTACTTCTCGAGTGGACCGCGTTCCGTTGAAATGCTCTAGCTTTGGAACATCGATCCTAGGGCTCATCTAGATGATCAATCCATTTATAACAGCAATTCAACAAGCCGTCAATTACGTCTTGAGATCTTCAATCTCCTGATGCATGGCTACTACTACTGCACTAATCTTAGCTTCATAAGCCTCTTCCTTAGTTTATAAAGCCATAACTTGGGCTTGGAGAGCATTACCCTTCTCTTCAATAACGTTTCCAAGCTGCCTAAGCTCTTCTATTACCCGATTCAATGCTCCTTGCAATTCACCTCGGAGTTCTTCTTCCATTTCCTCAAGACTACCTTGAGACTCATCAAATTATTCCTTAGCCTCAGCAATGCTTAACTCTACCTTATTCATCCTATTAAATAGGGAGTTCAACAAGTCCCGAGACCTAGCCCTTTGCCTGGAAACATGGTGATCATCATGGTCGGCCAACTCATTGACCATTAAAGTGTTATTGTTTCCTCCGAATGACATTTTCTCCACAAATAGTCCCTTAACCTGGCTTTGATACCACTTGTCATGGGCGGATTCTGTCATTCAATCCCACGCGGTACTTAGCGTTCCTAACCACACTAAGGAAGGCTAAGTCAGCCTATAACACACTTACAAAGTTTAGAAAGAGAAAGTAGAGAGAGAAACTTTGAAAGTATGTTGTATTCACTCAACTAACTTATATATTACATCTGAGGGGAATACCCCTATATAAACAGAAAGCCTTTACAATTTAATGGTTAAGATCAATTTGATCTAATGGTTACAATTGACTCCTAACTACCATATTCACTAACCCCACCTACTACTATATAAGATTTTAGACTTCTTTGGAACCTTCTGGAGCTTTTCATCTTCTAGAAACTTTTAGTGGGCTTGGGCTTTAGTCTTAGGCTTTAGGAACCTCTTGGGAATGGCCCATTTTGAGAGGTCCATAACACTTAGGTGTCTTTGGGGCAACCGTATAAAGAAATTAAAAAAAAAAAAAACTTTTTCCTTTAGGTGAATTAGTTACAACTTAGCCACTAGTTAACGATTAAAACCAATTTTGTGAAAACAGTTTTTTGAAAACTAGAAATTTAGGTTCGGAGGTTACGAATTTTAAACCCTTACGAGTACTATTAACTTTTCAAAACTAAAATTAAACTTAAAAAATCACCTTTCAATTTTAATAGATAGAACTCAGTTATAAGTTACTCTAATAAATGAAGTAATCTAAACTAAAAAAGGAAAATTAAGTTTTTTCATTTTTATCATCACCTCGTAAGTACCTACGTACCAGCTATTTGGGATCAAACGTACATAGTTCTTTTTAAAGAAAACTTTAGTAGGTTGAGTTGATTTTAGTTTTTAAAATAACTAGGTTTAAGTTCTTACCCATTTTGATTTATTTAAGAAAATTTTCTAAAGGGCCCTAAATTGGTTTTTATTTTTGGAAATTCTAAATAATCTTAATTTGAAAAATGATTGATTTATTTTTGTTTTATTTTTGAAAATCAATTTTCTAAGTGATAAAACAATTCCCTATTCTACTTATTTTATTTTATTATATCACCTTATTTATTTATTACTTAATATATTTTATCTATTGTTATTAAACTAGTAAAAAAAAAATAAAACAAGATTAGTCTTTTCTTTTTTTTTTCTTCTTTCTATTTTCTTTTCTTTCTTCTTTTTCTTTTCTTTTTTTTTTAGTGCTATTACATTTATACAAAAAAAAACAACAATAACTAAAAAAAATGAACAAAATAAAAAATAAAACAAAAAGAGAATCGAAGCTAGTTCGGACCAATAGAGATACGGGTTAGGTCAAATTGGATCAGAGTGGATCTCGGGTCGGCTTAAGTAAGACGCATGAATTAGATTCTACTGTCTTCAATATAGCGACGACTTGGGGTCAATTCTAATCGTTCTAGTTGCCAAATTGAGGAGGTAAGCAGTTTTTTATGAGTTTTGGATTGGGAATGGGGGGGTAAACTCAATGCTATGGTCGTTAAGGGAGGTTTGGAGGTGTTTTGGAAGTAGTGGTCAGCGGTGGTGTTCAAGTCTTGGTGTTTGGGGTTGCTAGGCATGCTAGGGGTATTGGATCATGGGTTTAGAGGCACATGGAGAGTAACCGTAGGATTATTTTAGGTTAAAGGGGGTCAAATCTGGTGGTTTGTGTGGTGGTAGCTATGGTTACTAAGGTTTGGGTAGCGATTGTCGGAGTTACGATAAAGATCGATAGTAGCTGGGTTAGGGAGCCTAAGCTATGGGTAGTTTCCCTATAGTGGTGGTTCAGTCCAGACTGGAGTAGAAAGAGAGAATCGAAGAGAGAGAGAGAGAGAGAGAGAGTGAGTTAAAGAGAGAAAGTGATTGTAGGGAGATAAAGGGGTTATGTCAAGTGATTTTGCTGGTTATTTGTGGTTGTTGATGGTCTATAAGCTTTAATTTATAGTCAAATTCAACCTAAAAACTAAGGAAAGCTTGAATTGGATTTGAACGCAAATTCTAGATTTTCTGTTTTTTTTTTCCACTTTTTTTTAGCTTAATTTGAATGCTGATTTAACCAAATCCAGATACATTCTTGGTGTTAATTCATAGTAGACCCTGTAGGGAATGAAATCACACCATTAATTGGTGTGTTGTAGCAAGGAAAATGTACGAAATCAAGGGTTGAAGTGAGGGGGTCGAGTTTGTTCTTGGTTGGGGAAAGTGGAGGAAATTAAGGGATAGGGCAGGAAAATCGAGAGAAAGAGAAGGAAAGTGCTAATGTGGCGCCACATCAACTGACCTGACCTATCATAGCGTACTACGTATCAATACGTGATACATGGTACACTACGTATTGCCATATCAATAAGGTCGTCTAATTCGACACATGGCATTGTAAGACCCTAACTTGTGGCAACGTATTAGTTAAAAAATAAAAATAAAAAAGGCTACCCTGCCTTTGCCAAGATTCGAACTCAAAACCTTACACTCAATACCCAAACCATGTCCATATGCTTAACCATTAGGTTATCAACCTGTACCTTATCCATATGTTCAATCAAATTATACATATGAACTCGGTTAGCCTGGGCTAGATTTAAATCTAGGCACAAGTATAACAACCCAACTTCTAAACCAAAATTAAATTAAAAATCTATCCTAATAACATGTTATTTTCTAATGTTTTTTGTTTTTTTGTAATTTTTCAATTTTCTAAACTTTTAAACTTTATTTTCTAAAATTTTTTATCTTTTAGGGTTTCTTTCTTAATTTTTTGGGTTTTCTTTAATTTCCTATTTTTTTGAATTTTTTCCAATTTAGGATCCTATAACCTAATCTAAAAAATAAAAAGAGGAGAGGGGGGGGGGGGGGTGCATACAAAAATTAGGTATCTACAGTGCACCTTAATTAAGATACTTCTTATCTCGACTTTACCAATGTAGATGATGATGAGGAAGAGGAGGATGGTGAAGACGAGAGGAAGACACTAATCAAGAGCAGAATCGGGAGAACCTTGCTCCCATAGAAGAGCTTACTTCAATGGAAGTTTCGATTCAAGTAGAATCTCCCCTTTCCGACCAAATTGAAAACAACTAGATATATCCTCCTATTACTTGAATTTCCTTTTCTTTGCTATGGTTTTTCATATGGGGATGCCAATCTTATTTGTATGTCTTATTAGACTTTGTTTAATCTTTAATGGGAATGTTTTTATCATATGATCTTATTTATTTATCAGCACTTATGAGGCCTATAATGTCTAAAAAGACTTAGATATGTAATATATGTGTTTCTCTTTGATTGGCCAAGATATTATCATTCCGTTGACCATTAAGGCATGAACTTATTCATTAACCTTCATTAAGGTGTGGATTTTATATTAATCCATTAACCATTTTGGGTTAGAGCCATTAACCTAATTCATTCGTTGAGCTAGTTAGAACTTTTTCAAACCTATTAGTCTATTAACTATCACTTAATTAGGACATAATTAAAAGAGTAGCTTCACTAAGCAAATACTCGATAAAAGTTGGTACTTACATTAGATCATCATAGCAACATTGCATTTAAATTATAGTATGGGCATAAGAAAACAATGAACAATCAAACTAATTAGAGGTTAATAACTAAAAGCAAACACTTGAGAAAGATAAACAGTTGATGAAGAGATCAATCGAAATATAACTTTAAATTTTCAATGTTCCATGCTTTGGGGACAATTTTCTTGCCTAATATCTCAAGTCAATATGCTCCATTTCCTACAACTTCTAGTATTATTGCCAAACCTTCCCCTAATTCCCATTGAGCTTCCCATGAGTACCCCGTATCCTTGTTGCTTCCATCTTGCAATACATTAGATCTCCTAGTTGAAAAATTTTATACTTCACTTTCTAAATTCATGTTAATACACCACTATCTAGCTCTTACTATATCTTGTATCTCCTTAATTGTATCTAAATTTGCTATGAGGCTAATATGATTGGCCATGACATTAAAGAATTACATACATAAACTTAGAAGTTCAAACTCAATAGGAAAAATAGCTTCATACCCAAAGGCCATTTTGAATGGGGTCTCACTCGTTGAAGTTCTATGGGTGGTTTTATACCCTGTAAGATGTTAGGAAGCTCGTCATCCCAATTCCCTTTGGTTGGATTCACTCTCCTTTTCAAACTATAAAGGATAGTCTTGTTCATAGCTTAAACTTAACTATTTGTTTGAGGGTATGCAATTGATGTGCAATTTAATCAAATTCCAAACTTTTTACAAAAGATCTAAAACCTATTATTGTCTAAATTTAGTATGTTATCAGTTATAATCATATACAGAACTCAAATCATGAAATAATAAAGTTGAGTAAAAATGAATCCACTTTGCATTTTGTAATTTTTGTGACATCTTTGACCTCAAGCTATTTCATGAAATAATCCACAACAACCAAAATAAATCGCCTTTCTCCAATCGCCTTTAGAAAGAGTCTAAGAATGTCTAACCCCCATTAAGTACAAGGCCATAGATTGGTTAGATGTTAATTTTGCTAGATGGAGTACGATTAATTGTTTCATACTTTTGGCATTATGGGCAATGTTGTACTAGACTTTTCATATCTTCCTTCGTTATAGGCCAATAATAACCAAGTGTGAATTCTTGGATATAAAATATCAAGGAACTTACATGATTGTAATAGACCCCTGCATGAAGCTCTAAAAGAACTCGTTGTTCTTCCTTCGGGGAGAGACAGTCAAGATAAGGCTAACTATAGCCACGCTTACACATCTAGTCATCAATCATCGTGTAATTCATAGCTTGATAAATAAGTCACTATGCTTCTTTTCTATTTGTAGGTAAATTTTCATCTTTTAAATAATTAACAATCAAGTCCATTTGAGATTTTTTCCTTATAGTAGGTTACACTTCAAGACACTAGTTGGTGGGTATTTGCAGGCTTTTATTTGCCAAGTATTCAATAAATAGTTGATCATGATGTTGAAGCCAACTTTAATAATTTTTCAATAGGTATATTCTATACTTGAGGTACTTTGATAATATTAAAAGATAAAAATCCTTTTGTGAGCTTTCACACTACTAATAAATGTTTGCTCATCACTTCACCCTTTGCAGCATGCTCACCCTTCACCTGTTGGACTATTAAGTAGGAACTAGAGAAAACCTATAGTCTTTCAGCTTTAACCTCTTTAGCAAGCCTTAAGCTAGTTGCTTCATATTATGCTTCATCATTACTAGCTAAGAATCCAAATTTGAGTATGTACTGAATCCTAAGGTTATATGGTCCTTACAATATCAAACCTACTCCATATCCTTCAAAGTTGTCCTTAATCAGTATTGAACACCATATGTACTTAATTTAAGTGTACATTTCATCATGCAACCTAATGAATCAAGCTTTTGTAAGGCCTAACATAACGGTTAATTAGTAAGAAATGTAACTTAAATAGCTTAAAGTACGGCTTCAACTTTCACGTGGCCATGACTATAACCAAGATGAGCTTGTCCATTTTTGTATACTTCAATCTAGCAGTTGTAGAATATCATTAACATAATAAATGGTCAATGCTCTTTCCCTTCAATATGTACTAGAACAAAAGAAAGCTCAGTCACTGATTGGAAAATAAAGAAATAGTTCCTCTCCTAAGCTAGGTTTCAAGAGTGTAGGTAAAGATGAAAAAATCTCTCTAACTCTTGAAATGTAACTTCACACTCGTTAGTCCACTTGAATTTCTCAAGGTTCTTTAGGACTTGAAGAACTCGATACATTTATCTGCACTTCTTGAAACAAACTTGTTCAATGCTACATTTTGACTTGTCAACACTTGTGCCTCTTTTACTAAAGTCATGAACTTCATATCCCATATTACTTTAATCCTCTCTAAATTGGCTTTAATTCCTCGTTGAGTGATGACATGAATTTAACATATATTTTCTATGAGTATTTGGTGATAACTATGACTTTTTTCTTATTGATTTTATATTATTTTGAGCTTGGTTTGCTTTATTATTATTTTTAGGGACTCCGGGAACATTTCATAAAGTTTTGAAGGATTTTTATGCAATTTCGAGCTTAATTGATGTGAAAACTTAGATCAAATAGGAAAGTAAAGGAGTTTTGATCAAGGAACATAGACTAGTAGAGATTACGGTCTAGTTATATTCCCATGGTCTCTACTTGTGATACTCTCATCATGAATTTCCATTGAAAATTCGAGATTTCAAACAAAGAGCAAGTACACACCTAAGCTTCATGGTTATGTACTTTAGGCATGGAGTGTAATGATTTCCAAATTTTCTATTTTTGTTACATTTTCTTTATAATCTTAGATCTAGTTCTTATACATAGACAATTAGGCCTAAAGTTATAAAGAAAGCCCCTTGAGTATTAGTTGTTAACTTTAAAATTACTAAGGGAGCTTCTCTATTCTTCTTTACTTTTCTTTTAGTTATTATGTCTTTATTTTAGTACTTAGTAAATCATTGTTGAACCATATGTTCTAAAGGTGATTTTTATTAATGAATTTTAGTCTATGGTTTTGCTTATTGTGATCTAATCACACCTTTCATATTGTCATTAAATGAATATTTACTTGGGTTATTAATTTAATGTTTGAGTTTGATGTAGAAATGCGAGTCCTACAATAGATAGATAAGTGTAATTAGAGATGATTAGGATTGATTAAACCATTTAGAAATTTGATCCTTCCAAATTAAGGTAACTAAGGGTGGTTGACCTAATAGTAGGAATTAAGTTCTTAATACAATTCTATAATGCTCTATTCAAAAGCAATTCAAGTAGAGAGGATTTCAGGATTAGAAACTTGCTAAAGATACAAGTTTGGCTAATTTAGAATTTGAATTCCATAGGAAATAGGTTTAGGAATCTCCATAATCTAATATAGCAATTAAGGTTAAATAAGTCCCCTAGAACTAGGCAGTAAATAGTAACAAAGATTTACTAAGGAAAATGTTATTTCTTTATTAATTAGTTTAGGTTAATTAAGTTATTAGTTATTTTTCTCTTTTGTTCTTTGTTAATTGTTTTAATTTGATTTCCTTGATTTTATTTTAACCTTCTATTTCATTATTGCAATCTTTACTTTATACTTTTAGTTTATTCCATTGAATCTTTTATCGTTAGAAGTTAAGTAATTGAATAATTGAAGGGTATCATTGCTAAAAAAATAATTAGATATACTCACATATCTGGTTTCTCATGGGATCTACACTTGGATTCAACATTTGTTTTATCAATACTACAATTTGACTTGGTGTACTTACCTATTAAAGTGATATATACCCTAATCAAGTTTTTAATACTATTGCTAGGGAACCAAAAATAGAATAGTCTAAGTAGAAAACTAGCAAAACCTTAGATTCATCTATTATCTTAATATAATTAAAATATTTCTTTTCCTTAGTTATTTTGATATCATTCCCTTTTTTTATATTAGTGTTAATTTCTGAATCTTTTCAGCTTATGACAAGAATTAACAGTAGAAATATGGTAGACTTTGATCTAGAGATTGAAATAATAGTGTAGCATCTCCATATAAGAAATTGTTACACCGTAAATTAAAGCTTACCACTCAAATTAAAGGAAGAGTTAGAAAACTAAGATAGCAAGCAAGAACTTGAGGTTAAAGATATAATCTTGAACAACAGAAACAACAACAACAACGATGAAGCCAATGAGATGCTCATGGAATTTGCAAAGCCAATGGTGACTAAAGTTGAATCCAGCATTGCAAGACTTACAATTCTGACCAATTTTCAAATTTAACTCAATGTCATCCAAATGGTCTAATAATTCGTCCAATTTGATGAATTAGCAAACGAGGACCCCAATAACCACATCTCAAACTTCTTAGAAATCTTCAATACATGCAAAGTCAATGGTATCTTAGATGACACGAGAAGGTTAAGGTTAAGGTTAAGGTTATTTCCATTCTCTCTACGAGGTAAGGCTAAATAATGGCTCAATTCTTTACTTAGAGGTTTAATCATTACATAGGAATCATTAATAGAAAAATTTCTTAGAAAACATTTCCTACCCACATCATAGACTACATCAATGGATGCAAATTCAAACATTTTACAATGAACTTAATTATTCTACATGTAAAACAATTGATGTCGTAATTAGTGGCACTCTAAGTGCTAAGACACTAAATAAGGCCTAAAAGCTTATCAAAGGAATTAAGCTAAAGTAAAATTGTTTGAAAAATGAAAAGTTGACTCTATAATTGCATTAATTTCTTAGGTTAAGAAATTAAGTAAAAAGATTGATGGATTAATAAAACCTGTTAATTTAGTGCAGAATGAAGTTTTGATGGAAACTAAATATGTGAATTTTGTCACTAACCCTTCTATAGATAATCCTTTCAATTACACTTATAACCCATGGTTAAGGAATCATCCCAATTTTTCTTAGGGAGATTAGCAACAGTAATAAATTGTATTGTGTAATAACAAAATAGGTCTCCTAATGTCGAAGAGTTGCCAAATCGGTTTATCCAAAGTTCAAACATAAGATTCTAAGATAATGAAGCTGAACTATGAAATATAGAAGTGTCATTAAGGAATTTAGAGAACCAATAAGGCCTGTTGGTGATATTGATCACCAAAAGGCCATAAAGAAGCTTGCTTAGAAATACCAAACTAAATCTTAAACTAGTGAGTTTGAAAGCAAACTAAGGAAAGAAATGTCAACCGTCAAGCTAACGATGTAAAACAAAAGCGCTCCTTGGGAGGTAGGCCAAGTTTAACCAATTTTATTTTTAGTTATTTTAGTTTATGTCATTTATTTTTCAATAAGTTAGTTCAAGTATTCAATTTTGAGTTAGTTTCTATCCTACTTTTAACATATTTTTATTAAAACTAGTATTTGAATTAGTTTTACAATATTAGTTAGTAAATTTATCATCCGATTAGACTTTATTTGGATGAATTTTTGTGCTTTATTTAGTACTAGTTTTTAATTTTTCTAGTAATTTTACAAAATTGAGTCGAAAGAAATAACCTAGCATGAAATTCCAATTTTAAGGGAAGATTAGGGCTAATGTCCATTGACCATGACCCTTTCACAATTTAATTTAAGAGGAAGTGGAGAAATGTAAGATGAAGAGAACATAACTTGGACCACATTCATGGTCTTTGGTTGTATACATGTAGAGCTTCATAATCCAATACTAAGGGAAGGAACACGACCACACTCTATGGCTATAGTCCTCTCAACCATGGTCGACACACAATTCAAAAAGCACGAGTATATTTCTTCCATTCTTATTCTACACTTACACTATCTCTCTAACACACATACTATTCTCTGTTCTCTCTCTACACTTGCTTCAAACACTCACGAAATCCTTCAATCTAAGCATGAAAACAACAAATCCTAAGCACGTACATCAACTTTTCTTTGTTATTTTCTTAGATTTGTTGTTAGAATGTGTAAAAATTCAATTTTTAATTAGGTCTTCATGGAGAAAACTTTGTTGTGCATGTATAAAAATCTAAGTTTCTTAAAGTGTTCTAGCATAGATAATGCAATGTAATTTTTTATCTATCTATTATCTACTAAAAATCTTGAGAAAAATGTATGCTTTGTAAAGATTGGATGAAAGAAAGTGAAAGTAACAGTAAGAAAATGATAGAAAGAGAATGAAAGGGAAAGAAAGTGAAGGAAAACCATAGTTCTTGCATATCAATGATTTTGATTTGTGTTGAAAAAGAAATTTGTTGCAATTAATGTTTGTATACAATGTACATATAACTTCTATGCTAATTACTTTACATAGAATTGAGAAATCTAAATTACACATGAATAATGAAATATGAAAAAAGAAAAAACAAGTTTCTCATAGAAATATATATTGAATGTTAGCGTTCATGTTAATCTAAATGATAAAATTATAGGTTTGATTCAAGATAGGAAAAATTTGTAACCTATAATTTTATTAATCAAGACTTTGAAGAACCTAATATTTCAATATAACAAAGCTTGTTAGTTGAACTATTGAACCAAAATTTTGGTAATTTGCATATTCAATTGCTAAAACTTATAGGGATTATGCATAGTTGCTAAAGCTCATAGGATTTAATTTCAAAAATGAACCCATAAATGTGTTAATCTATGATTTTAGTGATTTTAGCATTATATCATACAAACTTGTTGAATTATTTATTACCTTAATTGCTTAGTGTATTACACTAGCAATGAAATAGGTATGATTTTTAAAATTTAATTCTAAAATTAACATTATACATGAATTATTGTTATTAAATTTGAACTTTTTTTTTGTTTTTATTTCAGATCATGCCAAGAGTTAAACACACTACATGTAAAACTTTGGTGCAATTCCACAACCCCCTTTAACTTACATTCTAGCGTTCATGGCAACATGAAAGTTTTGAGTACCTATCTAAAAAGGAGTTTAGCAAGTTCACATTTATAAATTGAGAGGTTTTAGCCTAAGCTAGCTATGAAGCTAGAATTAGGCAATTAATTAGACTTAACTATTAACACATTAGTATATAAAGAACTCACCTTAGAATTCCTCAATACTTTTAAGTTAGGTATCCACAAACTTTCTCAGGGTAGACAAAACATTATTCACTTTAGATGTTATGGTTGTGAGGTTACCATGCCTATTGATGATTTTAATGTCTAGACAGGGCTTTATCTTGTAGATTATATTATGATGCAAGAATATATGGATCTACCACATCAACTACCCTAAAGTATGGCTAAGTCTTTTGTATGGAAAGATTTGACTGGAGATGGGGAAGGAGTTTATCACCTCTGAAAGTCAAAAGCATCCAATTTGGTTGATCCTACTTGTAGGCTGATACATTATGTATTGGCTAGAAATTTTATTGGTAGAGGAAGCAGTTAGGGAGTTGTCAATGAGAGGAATATTTTGTATTTGCATAGTATTGCTGTCCATCAACCCCTCAACTTAGTACTTAGAATGGCTTGGTTTTGGTTCTTGAGAAACCAAGCTACTAAGGGGTAGCCTCAATATATTTTTGCAAGTTCCTTCATTACTTTCTTGGTGAAGAACTTTCTCAACCTTTGCGATGAGGCACACATGTGAGCAATGAACCTTCCTATTTCTCTTGCCCATGATGCAATCAAATCCATGTAACTTCCACCAGCACCCAAAGGCTTACTACCTAAACTTGCCAGTGAGGCTACCTCATCATCTTCCAAGTCAAGAGTTGAGCCTTCATCTTCCTTAGTGATTAGCACATTCAAGAAATTTTTTAGGAAGCTATTTAAGAAGCAGCAAACCTTAGAACATAAGGTGGACCGTACTTTAGTACAAAAGGAGGTAATCATGAGCCACTTGTAGATCCAACCACTAGCAGCACCACCAATGCTTGAGCAAGACTCTATTAAAGAATCAACTGGAGATGAGATTGAAGAGGAGGATGAAGAGTAATTTCTCCATTTTCATTTTTTTTAAAAAGACTTGGTTCATTTTATTTGCTACTTTGGATGGTTGTATTAATTAACTAACTTCTTATTACCTTTTG
Source organism: Lumnitzera racemosa (assembly GCA_024138005.1). Lineage (NCBI taxonomy): Eukaryota > Viridiplantae > Streptophyta > Magnoliopsida > Myrtales > Combretaceae > Lumnitzera > Lumnitzera racemosa. The sequence goes on from JAMXBC010000007.1 coordinate 43,933,151, forward strand.
ATTATTTTACCTCTATTGGTCTATAAGATTATACGATAATAACCCTTAGATACTTGAATTAGCAGTGGTAACTTCATTCAGTTGTTTTGCTTAGTTTAACTTTCTCTTTTCTTTTTCTTTAGTTAGTTCATTTTGATGAAAAAAGAAAACTAGGTGCTTAATGGTTCAATGGAAATTAGCTTTTAAACTTCAAACTTTTTAAAAGGATTAAATGTTAAAACTAGGGAAGTCTCAGTTCTTTATCTTTTCTTGTTTTTATCATTACTTTTAGAATTTTGATTTGAATGATCATGTACATTAAGGATAATGTACAACTTAAGTGTAAGGAACTGATAGATTATATATGCTAATACATAATCACTAAAGCATTTGGCAAATTTCTCAAAATAAAAATAAAAAATTGTAGAAATTTGTAACCCTTCCTATATACCTAAGCAAGCATGATTTTTTTTTTTTTTTTGTGGAGAATTTGCCCACATCCTTTACAAATTTAGAGAACTTTGCTCAATTTAAGTGATTAAATCTCTAGGATTCAGAGTTTCCCGTCACTTAAACTTAGACTTAGACTCGAGATTAGGATAAATGGAAATAGGTTAAGGACTAGTTATTTTGACTTGTAAGCTTGATTATAGAGGATAATTATTTATCCTTCTTTTTCAAAAATTTGAGATCAAATGAATAAAAGAGATTTATCCTTTGAAAGTTGCTTAAAAAATCAAAGTAGTTTGAGATATTAATTGAATAATTGAATTAAAATAATTATTGAGGATTGGTAAGGACTGATCTTGGTCCCTCAAAAGAGCGAGTCTCTTTCTTGCTGCTAATCGTAAAAGTGAAATTAATTAAAGTTATTATGAATCAACCTTGATCCATTAGAAGAGCAATATGTCTTCCCCTTAACAACCACTAAGATAATTAAACAGGCTAAATTAGTAAGGATCAGTTTCGGTTCATTAGAAGAGCAAGAAACTAACTTAATGCTAATCAAGCTTTAATAAAGAAAATCAATTTGAATTAATAAGCCTCCTAATGAAAATTAAAAAAAAAGTATAAGGACAATTAGAGAATGAATTGATGAAATATGCATCCAATCTAGTTCTCAAAATAAAAGCAATCAGCGAAGATCTCTATCCTCTTCAATTAGAGTAAGGAAATCTCTATAATTTTTTCTTGATTAATTTATGTCTATTTCAATGTTTAGTTTAGTTTCTACTTAAGTGTTGTGGCCAACTTTGAATCATTTAGATTGATCACTAAAATTCAATAGTTCTTAATTTGCTATTATTTAAGTGTTCTAAAGGTATTATGAAGTTACGAACAAACGTGGTTTGGGAAGAATTTTTGCTAAGCAATTCAAATTTTAAGAATGCACTTTCTAAGATTAGAGTCAATCATCTTGTCCTTGAAATATTTATCTTTAATTATTTAGCTTGAGAACAAGTAAAAGCTTAGGTATGGGGGCATTTAATGATGTGAATTTAGTATATATTTTCTACAGGTAATTGGTATTATTTTAGACTTTATTCTTATTGATTTTATGTTATTTTGAGCTTAATTTGTTTTATTATTGTTTATAGGGACTCGGAGAACATTTCATGAAGTTTAGAAGGATTTTTATGCAATTTCGAGCTTAATATATGCAAAAGCATGGATCAAAGAGCAAAGTAGAGGAATTTTAAGCAAGGAATGAAGTCTAGTAGAGATCACAGTCTAAGACCATGCCCGTAGTTCTCACCTATGATCCTTTCATTGTGAATTTCCATTGAAAATTGAAGATTGCAAACAAAGAGTAAATATATGCCCAAGCTACACAACCATGTACTTCAAGCATAGAGTGCAATGATTTCCAAATCTTATATTTTTATTAAGTTTCTTTGTAATCTTAGGTTCACTTCTTATAAATAGACATTTATGCCTTAGGGTTATAGAGAAAGCCTCTTGAACATTAGTTGTTAGACTTTAGAATCACTAAGGGGGCTTCCCCATTCTTCTTCTCTTTTCTTTTAGTTATTATGTCTTTATTTTAATACTTAGTAAATCGTTGTTGAACCATATGTTCTAAGGATGATTTTTATCAATGAATTTTAGTCTATGATTTTGCTTATTATGATCTAATTATACCATTCATATTGTGACTAAATTAACATTTACTCGGGTTATTAATTTGATGTTTAAGCTTGGTGTAGAGACGCGAGTCTTGCAGTATACAAACAAGTGTAATTAGAGAAGATTAAGAATGACTAAACTGTTTAGCAATTCGTTTCTTCTAGATTAAGGTGACTAAGGGCAGTTAACCTAATAGTGGGATCCAAGTTCTTAACGTAATTTCGTGATGCTCTATTTAGAAGCAATTCGAGTATAGAGAGTTTTAGGATTAAGAATTAGCTAAAGATACGAGTCCAGTTAATTCAGAATCAAAATTCTATAAGAATAAGATTAAGAATCTCTATGGTCTAATATAGTAATTGAGGTTAAATAAATCCCCTAAAGCTAAGTAGTAAACAACAATAAAGATTTACTAAAGAAAATATTGTTTCTTTATTAATTAGTCTAGGTTAATTAAGTTATTTAGTTATTCTGTTGTTTTATTCTTTGTTAGTTCTTTAATTTGATTTCCTTGCTTTTATTTTAATCTTGTATTTCATTATTGCAATCTTTACTTTATGCTTTTAGTTTATTCTATGAAATCTTTTTTTGTTAGAAGATAGATAATTGAATAATCTAAGAGTATCACTACTATAAAAATATTTACATTTACTTACATATCCAATTTCTTATAGGATTAACACTTGGACTCAATATCTGTTTTATCTATATTATAACTTAACGAGGTGCACTTGCTTATTGGAGCAATATATACCCCAATCATTGAGTTACCATATATCCTAAGAACTTTCCAAAAATGGTCCTAAAAACACACTTCTGAGGATTCAATTTCATACTATACCTTCTTATAGTATTAAAAGTTTCTTTTAGGTTGGCAAGCTTACAACCTTGTTCTACACTCTTTATGATCATATCATCAACATGAAATTCCACGCTACAATGAATGTGAAGCTTAAACATTTTTGTTACTAACCTTTGATAGGTTGCTCTATTATTCTTCAAACTAAAGGGCATTATAGTATAGTAGTGCATACTTAAGTCAATAGCAAACAAGGTGTATACCTTATCTTCCTCTTCCATCTTTATATGGTTATAACCCCAAAAAAAAAAAATCCATAAAGCTTAATAGAACATGTTTTGATGTTACATTCACTAGTTAGTTGATTCTTGGCAATGGAAAGCAATACTTTGGAACAAGCCTTATTTAAATCCATAAATTGAATGCACATATGCAACTTGTTGTTTGACTTCTTAACTAATACACAGTTAGCCAACTAGGTCAGGTAAGGCTCTTCTTGTATAAAGCCTGCTTTCAAAAGCTTTTATACTTCCTCCTCGACTGTTATCTATCATTCAAGGGTAAAATGCCTCTTCTTCTACTAAATGACCCTAATATTGGGATCTATCTTGTGTATGTACGTCATTAACTCTTTAAGTATGCTAGACATGTCAAAAAGAGACCAAACAAATACATCAGCATTCGTTCTAATGAATTGTATCAATTCCTACCGTAACTCAAGAGATAGAGATTTCCTAATTTGATTGTCTTATTAAGATCTGTTCTTAGTAATATCTCTTTAGTTCCTTCTTTTAGTTTTTCCATTTCCTCGATGTTTCAATATGGGTTTGTCTAAATGTGAAAAACTTCTTCGTGCTTGAGAACTTTCAAATATAAAGGCTCACAAGATGTTGGTCTCCTCAACATACTCTTACTTTAGTTGGAGTCAGTTACTTAGCCTTAAGATGTGTTGTAGATCAAATCATGACAAATAAGTTTTGACTTGGTTGGCTTATAATGATATTATAAGGAGACAACATTTCACTAAAAGGAAATCAACTTTATCTTCTACTACATGCTTATCATCTTTGATCTAGATGGTGAGAGAAATTACCCTAACAACTTGTACTGACTGATTATTAAAGGCATATAAATCATGGGTATAGAATCTCAATTGTGTCTTAATCTTAGGCTTCATGAAATTGAAAAACAAGTTGGAAAATTATGTCTATTAAATTTCCAATGTCCGCAAGCATCTTCTTTACTTCAAAATTTACAATCCTTATGTTGATAATTAGTGCATCATCAGGGGAATATGTGTACCCTCAAAATCTCTTTTAGAAAAAGACATTGAGTTGTCAATCTTCAACCCCATACGCTATACATTATTAATGTAATCAATGGTATTAATCAAGCTCATAGAGCAAGACCAGCCTATGTTATAAGGTCCACCAACAATGGTGTTTATCACATCGCTTGGGGCCCTATTGTTTGTATTATTACTGTTGTCTTTATCATTCTCTCTAACTTAATTAGGTTGCTCGTCATGATCTTGGTCATTCCTTATTCTCTTAGTATATTTTTAGCATCATAGGCTAAGAATTTCTTTATATATCTTCTTTGGATAGCATCTTCTAATGCATTCTTGAGTTGAATGCACTCATTAATGTTATGACCACTATTACAGTAGAAGTCACAATACTTGTTGAATTTCCTCAAGGGGGATTACCTTTCACCCTCTTGGGCTACTATAAGATTCTCTAACTTCGCACTTCCATTAAGATATCAAATAAGGGCAATTGAGGGGTAAATAAGTAAAGTAGGTCAAAATTCTTAATTTCTTCCTATCTCAACTAGTCCCTTAAACCCAACCCACCCACCCACCCCTACCCCTCCCCCCACCCGACCCTTCCCAAACAAAACGAAAAAAAAAAAAGAAAGAAAGAAAAACGATTAACTCAAGCACTAAGCCAATCTTTTGCACTTGTGGAGTTCTTGATATTCTTGTGATCATATCTATTTAGGTCAGCCTTACGCTAAGCTTTAATATTATCTTTTTGCCTAATGTAAGATGTAGCTTTTTCCTTAAATATAGCACTATTCTGGGGTTTATTTTTTGCTAGTGACTTAAAAAAGTCACCATGGGGCTTTACTCCATCTATTACTATGTTCAAAGTGACGCTCATGTTTATTGACAGAGGTTTTTCTCAAAGTCATAAATCAAACTACTTAGAGTAGCTTTAGATTTGATATCCAATCACATCTCCTCTTTACCTTACTCTTAACCTCTTAAAGGTCTCACTAATCATGTAGGATAGGTCAGGAAAGGCTAGTAACTCGAACTTATATAAGAAAGGTTTAACTAAGGAAGATCAAATCAACTTCCTTTAGTTTGGAACAATTGTCATTAGGTCGGATTTTAACCCAATTGGCTCCAAAGGTTCAAACTCCAACATTGGGTGCAAATAATTAGCTTTCTTGTTTGGATAATCGCTTGTCAACCTCCATAATGTTAGCTATGTTTCTCAAAATTAAGGAGTGATCTTAAACTTAAATTAGATGCATACATTGGAATTAGAGGGAGCGGTTACCATATTCAAAACAATCTTATAGCTAAAAAAGGGATCCAAGAGTAATAAGCAGGTTCTTTTAGAATTTTAAGCACTCTACCTTTTATTCTTCATTACATATTATAAGCCTTACCTAACTCAAGCATTAGAGTTGCGAAGCCTAAGTTGTCCCAGTACCCCCTTGGCTTAATTTCTATTCATTTTGCAGAGTGCTTATAAGTTTGATATTTAAGACACCATTCTTACCAAAATCCGATATGAACAATTGATGTTGTATGTTTCTAAACCATGATATGGCTAGAATTAAGTCACCTACTACCAATACTACGGGGGAAAGTAAGGTACCTTGAGCTATTCAAGAACAACAATCACTACAACAACATACTTATGAAGTATGCTAGGTTAAGTTACCTAATTAGGTACCTCAAAGTCAATAACAACAGAATGATGATCCATGGATAACACAATTAGAGGCATTATGTGCCAAGTTTACAAAAGAACTAAAGGAGATTTGAACTACAAAAAGAGAATTACGCTACAGGCTTAATGAGAGAGATGTCGCCTCTTCTTCTACTCCTTTACAATAAGCAAGGTGTCAAGTTGAACCGATGACACAAGAAGAAGCATTATGACAATTTTGTGGGAAGGCTTCCTTAGTAAATGAGGACAACTAGCAACAAGGATAGAAGCCATAATCGAGGGAGAATTACTAGCAACAACTACCTTTGTAGACCCTTACCATACCATATGTGCAAGCTCCTCTTGGTGGAAGAGTTAAGAATGTAACTACTTGCCTACCACAAAAAGCCGTAGTAAACATGAGTCCACAAGATTTAGAGGATTATGCAAAGAAACTAACTGTTGAAGGGACTTTTGGGAAAGAGGTAGACATGGAGAGTAGAAAGGCCAATCCTTTCATACAAATTATAGTTGATAAGGTGTTACTATTGAGTGTTCAATTACCTTAATTCAATGCCTACAATGGAAGGAAAGACCCAGATGACCATTTAAGCACCTTCTACATACAAAAAGAGCTTTATGGATTGACTGATGCAATTGCTTGCAAGGTCTTCCCATCCACATTAAGGGAATCTGCGAGCAATTGGTTTAATTCACTAAAGGTGGCCTCCACTTCTTCTTTTGATGAACTAGCCAAGGACTTTCATCAATACTTTCTAGCTAACAAGCCTTCAGCCAAAGATTCTTCGCTCCTAATATCAATTAAGTGAAAGCAACGAGAATTGATCAGAGACTATGTTCATAAGTTCAATTAGTTGATGATTGAAATCACTAACTATGCCAAGAGTATAGCTTTGCATGCCATCTACAACGAAATTATAGAAGACTCGAACTTCTTTAAGTCCCTCACAAAACACCTTCGACCTTATTGGATGATTTTACAAAAAGTTCATTTGGCAAGAGGACCAAATGCAAGCCAAAAGAGAGCTAGAAAAAGAAAAGCATGAAAGGAAGTCGGACAAGGAACTTTGATGTGCATAATAAACTCAATTGACCATTAGGAGATAAAAAAAAAAAGACTAATACCCACTTTTGCTAAACATATCTATCTCAACCGATCCATGTCAAATATTTTGATGGAAGTACACAATCATGGTTTTTTGCTTGGCTTGAGAAGATAAAGAGCAATCTAACTAAAAGAAATTCTAGTAAGTATTGTGATTTCCATGGAGGTAGGGGTCATAATACGGACGAGTGTATTCATATGAAGAATGCACCTAAAGATATTGTAAGAGGGTTTACTTGAAGAAATAACTGATAAGGGGGAACACGATGAGTGACTTACGCAAAGAAGGAGGATTGAGCAATAAGTTCATAATGAAGTGGCTTAACCAAATAATCAGGACCTAGTATTACCTAATAATGAGAGGGGAGATAACTGAAGTCCTCACAGCATAATGAATGTGATCTTTGGAGGACCTATAAGGGGAGGTCTTCTATCCACGGTAAGTTTGTCAAATGCATTAAGGGATCATGTACTAAATTTGAGAGGTAAGAAGCATAGGGTTGACGACAAAATTGTATCCTCAGACAAGGATATGTAGGGGATTTAGTTTTCGCATAATGATGCCTTGGTTATTAAAACAAGAGTAGCAGGTTTCAAGGTTAAGAAGGTGATGGTAGAGATAAGGAGTTCTACTAATATAATTTTCAAGCACGTTTTTTATTAGATGCATCCTAAATTTGAGAGTATTAAAATGCAACCGTACAAGTATAGCTTATATGGATTCAATAATCAATTGGTCAAAGTACATGGAGTGTTACTCTAACCTTATAAATCGAAGATGATAAAAATGTAGTAGAGAAGGAGATCAATTTTATGATTATAGATTGCCCTTCTTCAAACAATGGCATAATGGGTCGACCTTTAATTAACAAGTTTAGGATGCTAGTGTCCATGGCTTCATCAAAAGGTAAATTTTCTTACTCCAACTACGATAGAAACATGCTATGTAGATTAGCAACTATCCCAAACTTTATACCTAAAAGCTTTAAAGAGGGATCAAGTTTATGCTAGTGAACAAGGCTCGGGCAATTGGGTGTAGATCAGGGGAGAGCCTATGGAGGAAACACTAACAATTTAGCTTTATAATAACCCTAAACATGTGACTAAGGCTGGGGCTAATATGCTAGCCAACCTAAGAGAAAGCATAATACATTTCCTTCGAGCTAATAGGGGCGTTTTTGCTTACTCCCCCTCCAACATGCCAGGTATACCTGAAGAGGTCATCACCTATAGATTGAATATTAATCCGTAAAGGTTGTGTTGTAGAAGAAAAGACACTTCACTTTGAAGAGACAAGCTGTAACTAAAGAGGAGGTGCAAAAATTGTTAAAGGCAAACTTTATTAGAGAAGAGCCATATTTTACATGGCTCGTGAATTGTGTGTTGATACAGAAAGCGAATAAGAAATGAAGGATGTGTATTGACTTTATAAACTTGAGCAAAGCATGTTTGAAGGACTATATTTCACTGCTCGAATAGATTAGATGGTTGACTCATCCTTAGGACATGCCTTATTAAGCTTTATGGATGCATTCTCAAGGTACAATCAAATCAAAATGCATTCTTCCAATCAAGTATACACCTCCTTTATTACAAACTTAGGAATTTACTATTATAAAGTTATGCCATTAGGATAAAAAAATGTAAGAGCCACTTATCAGAGATTTGTTACTAACATGTTTAAACCTTAGATACATAGAAATATTGAGGTTTATGCTGATGATATGATAATAAAGAATAAGGTGAACAACGGCCACTTGACTAACCTCTAGGAGACTTTCAACACTTTAAGAAGATATAATATGAAGCTAAATCCACAAAAATGTGTGTTCGATGCTTCTTCAGAGAAGTTCTTAAGTTATATGGTGACATAGCGTGAAATTAAGGCTAATCCAAAGAAGATCCACGTCATTTTCAACATGAAGTCACCAAAATCTATTAAAGAAGTCTAAAGGCTAACTAGTAAAGTTATAGCATTGAATAGGTTTGTTTCGAAGAGCGTAGAAAGATGTGTGAAATTTTTCAAAGTGCTAAGGAACCTGTTCAAGTTCCAATGGAATGAGGAGTATAAGAAGGCTTTTAAAGCCTTGAAGGAATTCTTGACAAAACCTCTGATCTTGTTAAAACCAGTAGAAGGGAAATGCTTTACCTATATTTGTCTATAATTAGGCCTTTCTTCCATTTTAGTATGAGCTAAAGGGAAAGTGCGCTAATCGATTTATTATGTAGGCCATGTCTTATAAGGACTTGAATTGAGATACACAAAACTAGAAAAGTTTGTCTTAGCCATAGCAATTGCTGCCAGGAAACTTCGACCATACTTTAAAGCCCATCAGGTTGTGGTGCTAACTAACCAACCCTTAAAGCAAGCTTTACATAAGCCTAATGCTTCAGGTCAAATGGTCCATTATGTTTTGGAACTCAATGCCCTCATAATACATTACCAATCTATTAAAGCATACAAAGCTTAGAACTTAGCAAATTTCACTGTTGAATTCACAAGATCTAAAAGTTTTAACTCAAATACAGACTAACTAACCTAGAAATTGTATGTAGATAGCTTGTTGACCAGTAAAGGTAGTAGAGTAGGACTAATCCTTATAAGACCTATGGGAGCTCAAATCTTTTATGCTTTGAAGTTCAATTTCTTAGCTAGTAACAACAAATCAGAATATGAAGCATTATTAGCTAGAATGAGATTAGTGAAGGAGGTTGGGGTGAAGTAGTTAAATTTTTTTTTTTTCAATTCTTAATTGGTAGTAAACCAGGTTGTAAGAAACAATATAATAAAGGATGAAAGTATGATTAAGTATTTACAGTTGGTAAATGATTATGGATTGAGTTTTGAGGATTGGCAATCGACAAAGATACTTAGGATGGAGAATTATATGGCCAATAAGTTGTCTAAGTTGGCCTCAACAAGCTTAACAAACTAGGAAGATAAGATCTTTATAGAAAACTTGCTTGAAAGAAGCATGGAGTTACTGTTGCAAGAATGCAATGCCTTAAGATCCAATAAAAAGACTCGGAATATTACTTTTTAATGATAAAAGGGCACAACCAACTTAGAGTATTGTTAGATGGACCCAATAATAGAATATTTAGAAAAAGGAACTTTGCCTCAAGATACTAAAGAAGCCCGATGCCTTATCTATAAGGCGGCTAATTTTACGATAATTGATGGGAACTAATACAAGAGGGGCATGAGCATGCCTTATCTACGATGCCTCCAACCATTTGAAGCTTAGTAAGTATTATTTGATCTGCATTTTAGGTATCCAACAACCATATTAAAGTAGTAGCTCTTTATGTTTGAGATTTAAGGCTAGGGTATTGGTGGTCTGTAATGAGAAAAGATGCTCTTGATCTAGCTCAGATGCATGATCAATGTCAAAGGAATGCCCCTATTGAGCAAGCTCAAAGCTTGTAACCAATCCCTCTTACTAGCCCTTGGCCTTTTACCTAGTGGGGATTAGATATACTTAGTACATTCCTAAAGATAACCAAACAAAGAAGGTACATCATTATTGCGATTGATTATTTCACAAAATGGGTCGAAGCTAAGGCTGTGGCAAGCATAATAGAGTGGAGCATTAAGCCGTTTATGGTCAGCAATATTCTAACAAGGTTCAGGATAACTTATGCGACCATAACAGATAATGGACCATAGTTTGACAATGATAAGTTTAAGGAATTTTATGAAGCTTGGAAGATCAAATTATGTTACATGTCTGTTGTACACCTTAAGGTAATGGTTAGACTAAAGTGGTTAAAAGGTCATTCTACAAAGTTTGAAGAAGAGAGTAAACTAAGTTGGTAGTAAATTGGCAGACGAGCTGCCCATTGTTTTGTAGGGGATAGGATTACCTAAAGGACATTAACAGGTTACACTCCATATCAATTGGCTTTTAGGACTAAGGCGATGTTGCTAATTAAGTTACAAGTGGAGAGCATAAGAGTCCAAGCTTATTACCCTCAGTATAATGATATTAGCCCATAAGCTAATTTGGATATGATCTACGAGACGCATGCCCTAGCCAAAGGTCATCTCACTTCTTATTAATAGTAAGCAGCTTAGTATTATGACAAACAAGTCAAGCATAAGTGCTCCCAACCTAGTGATTTGGTATGTAAGAAACTTAAAGCATTAAGAGCAAGGGAATGCTAAAGGAAACTCAACCTTACATGGGAGGATCCCATTAGAGTGAAATAGGTGATAGAGAATGAACATGCCTATAGGCTAGAAAAGCTAGACAAGCAACCAATCCCTAAGCCATAGAATGCTAACAACCTCATACTATACTTTGAATGAAAGTTGTGAAGGTTTGACATCCAAAGAACAAATGAAGCTACGTTTGTCCGTTTACTTGCTTGCTTTATTACTACAATAATGTTGTTTGGTTCGTATTTTGTTGAACTTATTTCTCAAAGTTCATGTGGCAAGGTCTATTTTTTTTTTTGTCACTTAATTTACTTTGTTTTGTGATCATGTTATGGAAGGTCAGAATTGATTGTCAACCTGATTCTTCTTTGGTATGGATTTTAATGAAATTTTTGTTCATCTTTCAATCCTTTTTACTTTACTTTATTCTATCATAGTATCTATCATTGAAGCATAGTGTCATGGGAAATAAAAGCATGATATCTAGATCACTTTTTTAATATGAAAAGCTTTTGAAAGTCTCCAAGCCCTATCCGATAGGGCAACTATAAAGCACTAATTCCCAAGTCTTATTTGCGATGGACAATGGGAAAGGATATCCTTAAGTCTTTGAGTCATATGGAAGGATGGTGAGATCTTAAACCTTAAACCCTTGTAAGGGTGATAGGTATTATGGCTATAAATCCTTTGAAGGATGATGAGCTACAAACTATAAATCCTCTTAAAGAAGATAGAACATAGGCTAGAATTCCTATCAAGGATGATGAGACACAAATTATAAACCCTCTTAAGGGTGATGAGTAATCATATTCCTAAGTCCTTAATTAGAAAAAAGGAACAATGCACTAAACTTAGTGCAAGAGTGACGAGCTACCAAAAGTCTGATAAGCCCTAAGTCTAGTAAATAGACAATGAGCTATTAAGGGGCCAATAAGCCTTAAGTCCAATATGTCGAGATTTCACTGAAAGTTCCCATGCTATTTGAGAAATAACAAAACACATTAGCTTATGAGCAATTTAAACCAATTAAACAACATTAGAAGAGGTCATTGCAAGATTGATGGCACTAATCATTGACAGTACTAAAGCAAATTTAATTGCAAACGTAAGTAAAAAAAGAAGTCCTTTAAGGAAATTTTTCATAAGTACCAAGGTTGGCATGCCAACCTAAAAGCAAACTTCTATAAAAAAGATAAATAGTAAACGGAAAGAAATCATTGGTCTAGAGCTTGAGTAAAAGACATGTCTTGGGCTTCTAAACTTAAAGTGCTATCTAGTTAAAGGTTAATGGAAGGACCAAGAGTTGTCACTTTTAGGACTTTAGGAGTTTCGTCTTGGTCTTCAGTGTTAGTAAGGTCAGCTACGGGGGTACCTACATCCTCTACTGCCCATTCCTCTTCCTTAGGCTCTTCAGCTTGGGCTGGGGCATTTTCAACCTACTTGGTGAAAGATCATACTTAGGGTAATGGATCAAAGTTTCTTCCAAGGCAAAGTTGATCCCATCCAACACTTTGCAATGCAGTAATCTCTTGTATTCTTCACTCTCCGAAATATCCTTGTAGGCTTTATCATAAGCTCGTCGGTACATAAAGTTGTGCTCCTTTTTAGCATCAGCTACTCTAATCTTCAGCTCCTCATATGAACTTTGCAAGTGGGCAACCTCTTCACCATGTTTACTCTTAAGAGTTTCATTCTTGCTTTACGTTCCTTGAAGGTCATTTACAAGCTAAGAGTTCTTCTTCTGCTCCTCTGCTAAAGCTATCTCTTTTGCTTTTCATATGGCTTCCCTTTCAACCTTCTCCTTCCAAGCCTTGAGCTTTTCTTCAACCTTTGTCTTCCCTTCTTCTAATTTTGCTTTCTTAACTCCCCACCTCTCCTATAGATTCTTCTTCTCGGCCTTTATACTAGCCACTTGATTCTTCGCCTCTTTAACGATTTGAAAGTGATGGAAGGGGAAGTGATGATCTTAAAGAAATAGAAAGGAACCTAAAAACAAAGATTACAGGACTTACAACATTCTTTTCCTAAAAAAAAAAGCCTCCACAATCATTAGGAGTCATTGAGAGTTCCAAAAGATCCATATAAGGTTAGAAAATAGACAACAAGCTCAATGAGGTTAAAATTATATAAATAAGAAGACTTACATCATAACAACTTAAAGCAGCTAAACATAGTAAACTATCTAACCTCGAGTTCTAGCAAAGCTTCACAATGTTGGTTAGGGGCTGAACATCATGAGGAAGACAAATCCCTTTGAGTAACTCTAGCGCCACCCAACCATTCCCTAATGCGAATCAGTCATGCTAACATTCTATGTTAGAAAATATTGTAGTACCTCAGTATTTTGCCTTTAAGGTAGAGTTATTTAGCTCATAATTCTGAATGGGGCTTCCTTCCCCTTATTAGGATTGGTGGAGTTACCCCTCATTTAAGGATTAGCATCCCTTAGAGATTTCCCCTTTTCGAGGTTCTTCTCTAAAGGAGGGCATTCATGAATATTTGGTTGCTTCCTTAGTTCAATGACCTTGGCGACCTTCCTTTTGGTGAGAGTTTTAGGTTATTGAGGATCCTTAGCACTTTTGGCTTACCAACCGTCCTTCTCTTTAGAAACAAGAGAAGTAATGGGGTTTGTCGCCAGTTTAGCTAAAGCTTTTGGTACTATCTTAACTTGAGGCTTAGATGGCTGTCTAGTTAGGACTTACTTGGAGGAGGTCTTTTTAGAATCCTCCTTCCCTTTTCATCTACTGACCTTCAACTTGACGAATAGATCTTTGGAATTATAATCCTTAAGCATTATATCTACAATAAGCAACTTAAGAGATTAGGTCAGGAAGGCAAGAAAATAGGAATCAAGGACTTACAAAAGTTGTGCTAAGCACGGGTAAGGAAGACCATCCTACTCCTAAGTAGACATGAAGGTTCCTCTTCTTACAAGCTTTTCTCAACATGGCGAGATTGTAATGGTCTATACCTTGTTCTACTTCAATTCCCTTTTTTAGGCCTTTAGTATTACCATCAAAAGTGTTGCTAATACCTTCTTTTACCTAACTTTCATCCTTAAGAAAGATCGAAGCACCATTGGAATACTTAAAGATTATCTCGTCTATGTCCCAAAGAAAGTATCTATTGTTATAAGCCTCCATAACAACATCATGAGCCTCTAATTGTTGGGAAGTAGATGCTTAATGTTCAACAACCTAATTGACTTACTCAAGGCAGTTAGGAAGTCTAATGGAGTAGTTGACCTAACAACAACCCACTTATGTTTCCACTTGTGGATTGAGGATTCTAATCCAACTAAAAGCTATGATGAGGTTGAATGCAAATATGAAATTACCCCTCTTTCTTTTTTAAGGTAAAAAAGTACATAAACAAAGTGACAGTAGTCCTAAGCTCTAGATCTTCACATATACGCTCAAAAGTTATGAGTAGTCTGTAAGAGTTTGAAGTAAGCATAAAAGGACATAGGAGCAACCTCAAATCAACCTCAAAGTACTTTTTGAAAAGGGTAAAATCTTAATAACTTAACGCAGTGATTCGCTCATGAGGTTGAAGTCTCTCAAACAACCAATCTCGGAAGGCACCTCTGAAATTAAGTTGCATAGCATTAAACTCTTGTTCGCTCACTGTACCTATGATACAATTTGAACTCATATCATACTCGAGTTGAACATACAAGGGCAAAGTAAGAGACTTACCTTCATCATCTGTAGGATAATCATTGAATGCAAGCTTCCTAATTTTCCATGACCAAAGAGCACAAATTCTTGCTAGCCTATTATGCCTAGTCAAGTCCCATGGGCAATTATTGATGCCTAGATTTACCGAAGAGGAATTATCTACTTGATGTGTAGTAGATAGCTCTTGGCTTTGCTTTTGGGCATAGGTCGAGTTGTTAAATTCAATAGAAGGCATAGTTTATCTTGTTGGAACAATTGTTGTAAGTAAAGAATAAGGGAAAAATGTGTGATGTGTAAATTGAAGAGTATAAGAATTGAAGAAAATTGGAGCAATAGTGCAAGAATCAACAGAAAGGAGAAAGAGAATGCAAAGGAAAAGGTTAAAAATATAAAAGGATAGATATGGCTGTAGTTTTCCTAAGATTCGTAGCCACTACAGTTACCAATTAATGTTGTTCGTTTGATTTACTACACACTCGGCAAATTAGACTGTCTAGATGAAGTTGCCCATACCAATGGACACATGTAAACTCTGGTACGAGAGTACAAATGACGATAGTAGCACGTAAAATGTCATGTTTAATAATTGAACTTCATTAATAAGTTAAATAAAAGATAACGCTCTGAAAGTAATACACTACCTCAATGGATTGGGTTTAAAGCCTGTGATTTAAATCATGGAAATAGTAGCTTAATACTGCCCTTGAAAAAGGAAAGCATGGCCTGTATTTTTTATCTTCGAAATGGCATTATTACTCTTCTTAATAGATTTATCAAGAGGAGTTAAGGAGCAAATGTTGATAGAGGTTTTTCTCAAAGGCATAAATTAAACTACTTAGAGTTGCTTCTGACCTAACATTCAATCATATCTCCTCTTTACTTTGCTCTTAACCTCTTAAAGGTCTCACTGAACATATGGGATAGGTCGGAAAAGGTTAGCAACTTGAACTTCTATAAGAAAGGTTTAACCAGGGAAGATCAGATCAACCTCCTTTAGTTTGAAACAACTGTCTTTAGGTGGGATTTAGACTTGGTCAGCTCCAAAGGATTCAAACTCTAACATTAGGTACAAACAATTAGCTTCCTTATTCATAATTGCCCATCGACCATGTTCCTTAAAATAAAGGAATGGCCTTAAACTTAAATGAAATGCATGCGTTGGAATTAGAGGGAATGATTACAAAATTCAAAATGATCCTATAGCTATAAAAGGAGGTCTAAGAGCAATAGGTGGGTTCTTCTGGACTTTTGAGCACTCTACCTTTTATTCTTCATTAAATATTATAAACTTTACCCTACTTAGGCATTGGAATAGTGATACTAGAGTTTCCCTAGCACCCCCTTAGCATAATTTCTATTCATTTTGTAGAGTACTTGCAAGTATGATATTTGAGACACCATTCTTACCAAAATCTGATATCAACAATGTCAAGCTTTAAAATATGAACCTTCTCTTCCATGAATTAAGCTAAATATTTTTTAATTGACTCATTAGGCTTTTGCTTAATCGTATTAAGGATTGAAGAACCCTTAATTCCAACTTACTCATAAGGAAGTATTATAGAAATACTTATGCAAGATCATTAAAATAGGTCATTGTGTTAGGCATTAAATGCTTGAACCACATACTTATAACATTCCTCAAAGTGGATGGAAATGCCTAACATACAACTACATCACTTAGGCTGTATAACTTAGCTAGAGTATGATGATGCTTTAAGTGATCTTTTGAATCTTTGGTTCCATCATATGTCAAATTGTGGAAGTCTAATATACCGAGGAATCACTTCCTCTAAAAAGGAGGGGCTTTTCTTTAGGACAAATCTTTCACAAGTTAAAGCATAAGCACTAACTTATGTTCGAATAACATGTTGTGCTTGTTGTAGAGCTTTTCCTTTATCATATTTTTTAAGAGTAGGACCCTTAGTGTCACAAGCTACTCTAGCTTACTTAATTTCTTGTTTAGGAGAGTGGATGGAATCATTAGAGTCCTCTACACTATCTTAACCATCGTATTTACAATTTTGGTTTGGCAACGTAATCATACATACAAAATCAAAAATCCCATTTTCCTTCTTACTAACTCTTGATTTTCCTTTGTTAAGCCAACACAAAGTTGCTCCAACTTAGCAAGCTAATCATCTTTTAACTGATGTTGTCTACACTCCCTCCTTAGTTATTGAGAAGTAGTAACACCACCAACACTTTTTGTCATTCTTATATTAGTTACCATAGTAGTGTGTCGAGCATAGATGGCACCATATGTTGTTTGTTGAACTCGGGTTAGAACTTGAGTTTTGCAAGAGAGTAAACGTTAGGCTAAAGGGGTATCAAGACTGATTGGCATTACCACTTTGTTGCCTAAGTTAGTTATTTTTAAAAAGTATATGAAAGTGTAAAGAGAGTAAGAGAGTAATGGAAGTATTCGGAGAGTTCTTGCAGTGGTGGCTTACCTTTATTTATAAAGCTTTTTCCGATGAGGAAAGTAGTTAAATTGCCTTTAACTCGCGATGCCGCTTGAATTTAAGCATGTGACAAACATGAGGATAAACGAACAATTTAGTAGTCACTAATTAAAGCAACTATCAAACTATTTGCACCCTTGTCCAAATATTTGAATGTTTGAACTTGATGGTTGAGCCTTAGTGAATCGGCCTTAATAAACATTTGTAAACTTTGGTCTACAAAAGTATTACGAGCTAACAAAGCTCTAGAAATAGGTCGGTATTCACCAAAAATAGGTTAATGGTTAAGATGCTAAGCTATTGATACAAGTCGAATAGGGACTATAAACCATTACACGATATAATTAGGAGTGTAGTCACTACACTAAGTGTAACTCTAATTTAGAACAACTTGGCACTTGACCAAGTATTCAGTTACTCAAATAAAAATCTATCATCAATAACACGCTCTCAGTACACTAGCTTGACAAAGACCGCCTAGGGCTTCAGTTTACAACATGAGTTTAATATACCTTAGACCATCCATTTGCTTAGTCATTCCACTAATCAAAAGCCTCGAATCACTAGCTCTAAGGATAAAGTCAACATCATGATAGAGCAACTTGCTTATAGAACCTAACTTAGTTCACAACTTACCCTAAGACTTGGAAACCTTATTGGGAGCTTATTTTCCTTGTTGACCCCTTACTAACGAGAATAGGGCACATATGTTGATTAACTATTTTAGATGTAAGCTTCCAAGCTTATGTCGACCTTATTAAAGTGTAGGCGAAGCCTATGATCAACCAACTTATAGCCTTACCCGAATTCTCAAAGTTTAGCTAACCTCATGATGATCTACGTCAAGTTATTAGCTTTACGGATGACATTCCATATTATGGACCAATTTTTTAACAGCTCATCCAGCTTGGTTAAACTCTCTATTAAGCTCTTATCACCTTCCAACACTTAAAGGCCATGTCGCAAGCCTACAATGTGTAAGCCTAGTCCATAAGGCTAAAAGAAGATAATGTAGGAATAGCTTTACTAGATGAGGAAAGTTGACAGGGAGCATATGCCTAACTCCATATCCTTTTGCCACCAAATCTAGAGTGTGCCTTGGAGATATGGTTTACTTTCCACTTAAGACTCACTGACTACATTAATAAATACTAGATCACTTAACATGTAAAGGGATCAACATTCTCTTTCTAATACACATTATCTCCTTTAGACACTTTTCTCGAGTGTTGGAATGGTCACACTAAAACTGCTTCCAACACCCCACCAAGCTTACATGTTATCTTATTTATAAGTTTATCTCTAACTTTAGCCATCCAACCAAAATCAACATCACAAACTCTTAAAAGAATCATACAATCTACCTTTTTATGAGTTAGCTGTCCATATATCTTCTCTGTCCAATGAGGACAACTATTTCAATTTATTTAATTAACTACCATTAAAAATTAATAACATGTTTAGAAAATAAAAAATTGGAAAGTTTGTAAGAAAATAGATGTAAAGAAATAGGAGGAAATTAAAAAAGAAGTGTATGGCTATTGCAACAACCGCATAGTTTTTATTTTAACTTTTTTTTTGGCATTTTTCTTTTTTTAATATCTTGTGTTTATTTTAATATTTCATATTTTAGTACTTTTATATACTTTAATTAAAAAATTAGAACAAATTATACAAATCATCCCTAAAAATTTTAGCAAATTATCACACCAAATTTTTAGGACATGTATATATTGTTTTTTTATAAAAAAAAAAATTGGGGATATATATAATTTAAAAGTAATTTACCCCATATTTGAATCATAAGTTCCTATCTGCCGTCGCAATAACTTACAGTTCACGATTTATAATTTATACAGAAACTTCATCGTGGATTGAGTTTCTTTTGCTTTGTTTTTTTTTTTTTTTTAATTTACATGCACAACACTAAATAGACAAACTTTCTAACCTTGTTTTTTATTTTTTCCCCACCAAATGACACTGGAGATTCGTCATTTGACCATTTCTTCGTTTAATTGCTACCAAAATATGACTCTAGTATACATCAACATTTATTTTTTTGCTGGATATAGATGTTATTTCTGAAATGTTGATTCTTTGAAATTTTCTTAGTTGTAGTACCCTAAATTATTATTTTTTCGTATTATGAAAATTCAAACTTCAGGTAGAAATGTATAATTTAGGGGCTGTCAGTCTTAGGATGCCGACATGCCGTTTGGACAGCTGTAACCGTACACAATTAAAAAAAAAATTTCTAATTTCGTGTTAGCGGAAGTAGTAGAAGAGTAGTAAAAAAGGTTAAGTAAGCTGTATGTATGTACACATATATATATATATGTGTGTGTGTATGAGTGAATTTCACGGTGGACGGTGGTAGCCTCTTTTTGCCTTTCTGTACCGCACTTTGGCTCTACTGGCAGTTGGTCGGACATTGCAAAAAGCACCCTCTCTCTCTCTCTCTCTCTCTCTCTCTCTCTCTCTCTCTCTCTCTCTCGCGTATCTCATCGGATTCATTTACGCACTATTCCGTTGAGTCCGAGTCATTCATACGTTAGTCACTGCCTCTACCTAGGGTTTCTCTCTCTCATCCCTCTACTTTTCCATTCAAAAGCTCCGATTCAGATGCGCTGACTCAACTCTCAATTAATCTTTGCTATCATTTTCCCAATCAGAAAGTGGGTTTTTCCGTTTTGCCCTATTTTTCTGTCTCAACACTCAAACAGAGTCACACGCACTCTCTTTCTCACATTTAAACCTCCCTTTTGGTAGTTGAGAAAAATCTATTGCTTCTCTTGCTATTCTCCTCCGGTTTTGGTTTGATTTTGTTGAAGTTAGCTGAGGTTTTAAAATGAGCATATGTTTTTATATTAATCCTGGTTAATTCAAGTTGTTCAACATTTTTTAAATTCCTTAATCTGTTTTCAGTAAACACTGATAAAGATCATTGATTTGAAAACTTTGTCTTTTTCCTTTTTCTTTTTCTTTTGGGTTGTAATCAGTTGAATTTCAATTTTCAATTCGGTCTTTTTGAGTTTTGAGAAATAGGGTTTTTAAGTTCAATGGCTAAACCTGGTGACACTGTTAGTAATGGTAGTGTTAAAGGTATTGAGAAGTTGGTATCTTCTAGGAAATCATTGATGCTTAGCTTAGAGAAATCAAAGGCTTTAAGTTTAGCTCTTGAGAAAGCCGGCCCGAGAATGGCCGAGATTAACGTAAGGCTGCCCTCTCTGGAGGCTGCAGTACGCCCAATTCGAGCTGATAAGGATGCCCTTGTGGCTGTAGGGGGTCACATTAACCGAGCCGTTGGCCCAGCTGCAGCTGTGCTTAAGGTTTTTGATGCTGTCCATGGCCTTGAAAAGATGTTATTATCTGATCCACGTAATGATTTACCTGGGTATTTATCGGTGTTGAGACGTCTCGAGGAGGCTTTGAGGTTCTTGGGGGATAATTGTGGATTGGCTATTCAGTGGTTAGACGATATTGTGGAGTATTTGGAAGATAATGCAATGGCAGATGACAGGTACCTTTCGAGTCTGAAGAAGTCATTGCAGGGTCTTAGAGAAAGGCAGCATGATGTCGAAAGAGCCCGTCTAGATGGGGGTCTATTAGATGCTGCATTGGACAAGTTGGAAGGCGAATTTCACCTGCTCTTGATGGAACACAGCACACCTCTTCCTATGGCTTCACAATCATCACTTGGGGATCAAGCTTGTATAGCACCATCACCTTTGCCTGTTGTGGTTATCCAGAAGTTGCAAGCGATTCTTGGAAGGTTGATTGCAAATAAGAGGCTTGAAAGGTGCATTTCTATTTATGTTGAAGTGCGGAGTTCTAACATTAGGGCAAGTTTGCAGGCACTTGACTTGGATTACCTTGAGATATCGGTTTCTGAGTTCAATGATGTGCAGAGCATAGAAGGGTATATAGCACAGTGGGGTAAGCACTTGGAATTCGCTGTGAAGCATTTGTTTGAGGCAGAATATAGTCTAAGTAAAGATGTTTTTGAGCGGCTAGGGATGGAAGTTTGGATGGGATGTTTTGCAAAGATAGCTGCACAAGCAGGCATTCTAGCCTTTCTTCAATTTGGAAAGACTGTCACAGAGAGTAAGAAGGATCCAATCAAGCTTTTGAAATTGCTAGACATATTCGCATCTTTGAACAAACTGAGATTAGATTTTAACAGGCTTTTTGGTGGTGTGGCATGTGCCGAGATTCAAAACTTGACCAGGGACCTAATTAAGAGGGTTATCAATGGGGCAGCTGAGATATTCTGGGAGCTTCTGGTTCAAGTGGAGCTTCAGCGGCAAAGCCCACCACCTGCTGATGGTAGCTTTCCAAAGTTGGTTAGCTTTGTTACTGATTACTGCAATAGACTGCTTGGGGATGATTATAAGCCGGTCCTAACCCAGGCTCTCATCATTCATCGAAGTTGGAAGCACGAGAAGTTCCAAGAGGGACTCCTTGTTCATGAAATTATAAATATCATTAAAGCCATTCTGGTGAATTTGGAAATATGGATGAAAGCCTATGATGATAGCATATTAGCTAGCTTCTTCATGATGAACAGCCACTGGCATTTGTATAAGCATTTGAAGGGGACAAAAGTTGGCAAGCTTTTGGATGAGGCTTGGTTGAGAGAGCACGAGCAGAGCACGGATTACTACTCTATGGTTTTCTTGAGAGAAAGTTGGTGTCTGCTCCCAAGCCATTTAAGTAGGGAAGGTCTAATTCTATTCTCTGGTGGGCGTGCCACTGCTCGTGACCTTGTAAAGAGAAGGTTGAAGAATTTCAATGAAGCTTTTGATGCCATGTATCTGAAGCATTCGAACTGGGTTGTGTTGGAAAAGGATCTGAGAGAGAAGGTAACTCAGCAAATAGTTCAAACTGTAGTGCCCGTTTACAGGAGTTTTATGCAGAATTATGGACCATTGGTTGAGAAAGACCAAAGTTCTAGTAAATATGCAAAATACACCGTGCAAAATTTGGAGAAAATGCTTGCTTCCTTGTATAATCCAAAGACGGCTAGATATGGAAGTTTTAAGGGAACACCACCTAGTGCTAAATTTAACAATGGGTTGACAGACCATCGTCGCACTGCCTCTGCTGTCGTGTAATTTATCAGTGTCGACCTGGAGGAGAGTTGTGTCCCTTTGTGTTAGCCATCTACAGTGTACATAACAGTGAAATTAAGGGTTTCTTTGCTTGGATGTGGAAACGAGGGTGGTGTCAGCTTCGCTGTTATTTGTTCCATTGCCTGAATTTCTCAGGAAATCTGGAGAGATGCCTGTATATCATGTCATCATTACTTGTTTTTGTTGTTCAGCAGTACGTCTGAAAGTGAAACCTGAAGAGCTTCAAGAGCCAGGGTGTACGATGATCCAATTTGCTTCAGGAAGTTCAGGTGGGGACCTCTGATAATGCGGCAACTACAATTAGATTAAATGAGCGGTTCAGTTGCTAGTTGCTAGGCAGGTCCGAGTATAACCTTGTAGCTGACATATGTTGTGTACAATTGTTATATTTATATGTAGCAGTTACCCATGCTTAGGTTCATGTTCCTCGTTCTGGGAGATTAGCTGAGGTTATAAGTATTTGTGAGCCTAGTTGACCGTTGTAAGGAAACATTAGATTGAAGTGAAAGATTTATTCGGGAATCATGCCAATAAGATGTTTATTTGTAGAGTCCAAGCTCATTTGCTTTATATGGATACTGATAATTATGCATAGAAATTGTTATTACATCTTATATGGATTCTGGTAAGGGTATTTGCATTCTGTTTTCTTAGGATTCTCTTATTTCGTGAAAACTTCTGTTTACATGGTTCATCGTAAATTATAAATGTATTCGAAGCTATCTGGAGTTTGCTCGTTTGCATTCATTTCAAAGAGCGCTATCCCATTTGCTAGTCGGTTCTTCTTTTTTTTTTTTTTTTTTTTCTCTTTTTCCAATGGTTTTACTTCCTTTTGGCAATAAGCTGGGCATTCTGAAATATGAGATATGCCAGGTTATGAGCAGAGAATGAACTCGAGCTCCTTATTTATTTTTGTATGCATATACATTCTATAACGCCTCCGAACCGAAGGGCATTACAACTTGCCTCGAATATGTTAAAACTCTAAAACTGATTATGACTTTCAAAATCACTTGTAATAACTTCTTAATAGATACAAAGTGATATAAATCTTTAAATACATCGATTCGGATTATTTACAGACGAGTTATTTTAGTTGCAAATAGACTAAATAGTTAGATCTTGATCTTTTACAATATATTCTCCTTTCTAATTCGATGGTAGTGATTTTTATAATTATCGTAAACTTATTAAATCAACTTATAGTTATAGAAAATGAGAGTAAGTCGAAGCCTAATACGAGTGTACAAACATATAGATGTCAAGTTCAAAATATACACATACACATACACACACATATATATATATAATGCAACCATAACAGAATATAAACAATAATAGTTTGATTATCTTTAATTTGGGCAACATACAACACAAAGGTACCCATGATCTCACCACATTATGATCCTCATCCACATATATAGGTAAATATAATATAAGTTTTTCTTTAAGTTCTTTACACTTAAAGACCAGAAATCTAAAATTTTAGTTACATCATCCTATATACGAGTCCACTAGAAAATTATCACATATGAGTCCACTAGAGAATTCTCATATATGATCAACGGTTGCTTTTTTAGGGAACTACTACTGTGAGCTCTTAGAGTGAGCAAATCAAGCACATTCAACAAATCATTCATTTAAGTCAAATATAATTTAGTTCGATTAGATATTTTATATATTAACAGGCACAACTAAGCAAACACGCACCACGTACTTAGAAAACCAAATCCAAACCAATTGCAAAGTTCGAACTAACCATAAAACTCAAATCTAATAACCCGACAAATAACTGGAAATTCACAACTTTAAGTCTCATAAGAATAAGCTCTAACTGCCCAACAACGAAAGAACTTGGTAACCTGCATAAATTTATATGAAATTAGAAATAATTATACACATTAACTTTCAAACACTTGGTAACTAAGTTATATCTAAAAGTTACCTATGAACTTATAAATTATCCAATTAAGATCCTAAAAGAAATCGTCGACTCCAACTAAGAATTCCAAAATAGAAATAGAACATAATATAATTAAGTTAAAAAGTTGACATATTTATATAATATTATTTAATCATTTTAAATCATAAAGTATGATTATAGTTCATAAAAATACGTAGGAAAAGACATATTAATAATCATAATTCAAAATAGACATACTTTATAAATAATATAATATACTATATAGTCATAACATTTATCATAATAGAAATACTTAAATCAAAATATTATCAATATTAATGATAAAGCATAACCATAGTAAAATAGTATCATCGTAAACCAAATAGATACTCAAAAACTTATATATATGATACGAGTATTAATGTAACTCTATACTCAGTTAGAAAATAGTGATCCAATTTCAAATATAATAAGAAATAGAAATACAAAGCTATAAATATACATAATTCGTTATTATGATATAAGTTACAATAACAACTTACAAACAAAATAAGTACTTTTCACAATAATAATGGAAAAATAAAAAATAAAAAAAAATATACAACGTACGTAATAACAAAAAAAGTATAGTTTAATTGACTTGTGAAATAAAGTCGAGACTAAAACACCGGATGAATACAAATCGATGCCAAATATGTACCTATTAAAAACAAAATATATAAATTACAATTCATTTAATAATATACTAAAATACTTAACAGATAATATTTTACCAAAATAGCTCGAAATGTGTAGAATATAACGGGGAAGAAGTTGCCCACAATTTATACGGAAACTGGTGGGAAAGATATTAAGGAACTGAGGGTAAGGTAGGGTCCAATGTCATATGGTATCCAAATCCATTATGTACCGATTCTAATTTACCTGCCCTAATTTCAAACCTTTTAATGGTTTGGATATACTAAATTTTATAAAGACAACGCACAGATAAACAATTAAAGTTACTTCTCATAAGTACAAGATTTGAGATTATAATGGACAGGTCACTATCTTCGCTTGTATCAAGACCCACAATACAAACAGTGTTGTTCTGTTTCTTAAAGGGATTAATTACTACACTTTAAAGGCAAATAAAAAGATAATGTGGGTACTTATACCTAAATCGAATAAGGAAGAATTTAATGAATGGATGCTTAAATTTCTTTAAGGTTAGACGAAATAAAAGATAGATAGTTCACTTTGTTATTGCCATTTAACATATATGGTCCTTGGCAAAGCAAAACGAATGATACCCCACTAGAAGAAGAGGAGAATGCACACTGCCGCGGATGAGATTGGAATGGAGTGTCGAACAACGGGAAGCTGACTCGTTGTAACCGGAGACGGGGAAGAAAAATTGGAGACTAAAGTGAGAAAGCAAAGTCGAAGAAGCTGCTAGTCATGAAAACGGGTTGTTGAAGAGAAGCTAATAGGGCAACGTGTTCGTCAAACATGAAAAGAAAGAGCTAGTGAGCGTTGCCCGAGAATGTTGAGCGAGTAGGAGAGCTTAGAGCTGGACAAAAAGGATTTGAGTAAACTGAGGGTTTTAAGAAAGAACGAGTGGATAGTGGGGGTTTGCCATCTGGTGGTTGCGGGGTAACAGTTTAGATTGGGTTTTAGAGTGGAGTCCACGTTATTTAAGACTTTTCTATAATATATAGGATGTGTCTATAATTAACATAGAAAAGTAAATAATTAATTGAAATGAAAATAAATAGTATTCAAAAGAACAAAAACTAAAATAAATAAATTATCTATATAAAGATACTGTAAGATATATATATATATATATATAATACTAACAAAATATTATACTTTATACTTAAAATAGAATTTAATCTATTTAATATATACATAAAATAAAAGTTTCAAAAAAATATTATTAAAACCTTAATTTAAACATCTATTCTTTAGGGTATAATTTAAAATAAGTTTAAAATCACTAAGAAGCGATTGCTAATAATATAAATTTAAAGAATTTTACGATTTAATTAAATTACTAATCTAATTAGAGTGTTCCATACTAATGACGTGTTCCTACCGTTAGCTGCATGGTGGTTGCTTAGCTTTGTGCTCATCTCGACCGCTTAATTTCATTATTCGTAATCCATAGCTCTGTGTTTCGGTTGCCATCCTTGTGAGAATACCCTATTGGCAAATGGAGATATGTTGGGCTGGGTGTGTATGAAACCAAGTTGGGACTTAAACTATACTTTTTATTGTGGAATGCTCCCTCATGCTTCAATCCATCAAAGGGGTTAATCATGGACTTTCAGGCATTTGGGACTTGACCATCTGTAGGACAAATGAAACATGCATTTCAATATCAGTGTGCTTGGACCTTTGGCTCCACTATATACCCAATGGCCGAAACGCTCGTCTTTGCAGCTCCCCAGTGATTTAGACTTTGGTTTTTTGTCGAAGATTCACCTGAAAATGTGTGATTTAAAGGATATATACATACATACATACATACATACATATATATATATATATATACACACGCATAAAAATATCATTTCCCTTGGTTATTATGCTTATATAATATAATAGTAGTTTCTGATTTTAATGCAATTGTATCGATACCCCTCCATATTTCTATTTTTTTTTTTTTAAAAAAAAAAGACTGATCCGGACCGGGTTAGCTTCGATTTTTCTCGTCTAAGGTGTCTCATTTCTATTTGATTCACCCACCTATTTGCTAATATCAAATAAAAGTAATTAAGATATGTATGGTTTTTCTTTTGTTTCCTGCCCAGCAAAATAAAAATAAATTCATTAATCAACCATGGTCACACAAAGTACAACCAGAGACAGAGCCAATAGTGCATAAACTAACCACGGTAAAAGCAAGTACACATTCTCCTCCTATGCTACCCAATCTGCAATCACATTAGGAAACTTCCTAACAAAACCCCAAAAAAAAAAAAAAAAAATCCTCTAAAGAGTACAAAGGAACAAGGACTTGATGAAAGTACGGCTCTGTATTGCCATTGCCATTGGTACAAGTTAAGGACTGGAACAACAAAAGACCATCAACGATAAAGGTTAAATTCTGCAAAATCAATTTGCCAATGACAAGGCTTGGGGCTTCCATTGCCTACGGGCTTGGGGATGAAATAGCAAGTACCAGCCCTCTCCAAAAGCCCAGCCCATGACCCATCAAAGCTCAACCTAACGAGAGAATCACCGCAAGAGGAACAAATAAATATAAGACTAGGGTAAATACGATATGGTTTAATTGGTTTACTCCTTCTTATTGAATCAAATTTAATATTACAGATTATATTTTTTACTTTATTTTTTTTTTTTATAAAATCAAACCCTATCATACTGTTCAGTTCGTAAATTTTTTTAAACTAATTACAACCAATTCAGTTTACGGTTTAAATCGTTTATATCAAATTTTCGCTAAATATTTTTATTTATAATAATAGATTTTCCTTTTAATTAAACTTTATTATATTTTCAATTAATTTCTTATAGATTTATCATATATAATAATGGTTAGTAAAAAGCAGTACAAGAGCTTAAGAATTCAACTTGATTAGATGAGCATAAGTGACTCTACTTTAGCAAACAATAACAAGGAGGAAGAAATAGAGTTGTCCATCCAAAAACGATAAGAAAAAGATGATGACAAAAAAAAAAAAGTGAGGGAAATTGTAAAAAACATCCCTTAAACTTTAGCTTAAATATGGATTGATCCCTTGAATTTTAAAAGTAAGGTTTTTACCCTCTAAACTTTTATAAATTGGCAAATAGTTTTTATAACCCTTTTAAACTGTGATTTTGGTGTATAAATATTCTATAAACTTTGATTTTGATATATAAATATCCAATAAAGTTTAATTTTGGTGCGTAAACACCTTCTACAGATCAAAATCAAAGTTTAAGGGTTATTGAGGTTATTTTACTATTTTATCTCAAAAATCTTACTTTGAAAATTTAGGGAGATAATCCACACCTAAATCAAAATTTAGAAGGGTTTTTTGCATTTTCCAAAAAAAAAAAAACCACACTAAAGATTGGAAAAGAGATGGGAGACAAGTAAAGAGCATCAAGATCAAATACTTAATTTAAAAACATATAAGAAAAATGATAATTTAAAAATAAAATTTGAATGAAATTTTAAATATAACTCACTCAACTTAATTTTAATAATTGATCTATAAATAAGATAAATAATAACAAAATATAAAAAATTTGATGGAATCCATCAAGATTGATGAAAAAAATAAAAAAATTATAAAACAATTACATAAATTTTCTTTTTTTTTTTTGTTTAACGAAACAATTCGGTTTGGTTTGCTTTCTCGAATCAAATCAAATCAAATCGTAAACCATTTATATATAATCAAATCAAATCATAAACCAAATTGTTTTAAAAAAAAAAACCATTTTTTTTGTTTAGTTTGTTCACGATTCAATTCACAATTCACAGTTATTTGCTTAGCTCTGTATACAACCAGCTAAACTCCTACCTCAAGAAGACACACCAACATTTCTTTGCATACAAAATGTGACCTTGACAAGTAACTCTTAAACTGTTGCTTCTACACATAGTGATTATCACCATCCTCATGTACTATCGTAGTTTGAGAAACAACACCTTTAAACTTCCCCTTGAAAGTTATGCACTTCCCTTCTCTATGAGTTATTGAATCAACAACATTCTGCTTACCATTTAGAGATCTCGATTGGATTTAAACAAGGCACCTTCTTTCTATAAGTCATTTCTCGCTCAAAAACCAACTCTCTACTTTTCTAACTCTTTCCAATCAAAAACCAACATCTTTCTTAACTACTTTGGTTTCAAGCTCCTTTCCTTTCACCCTTCCATAGATTTCTAACCTTACAAAGGGAATGCAACTGCTTAGCTATAATTCTAACTTCTCTCCTCTCAACATGCCATTCCAAAGCACACAACCAAACCTATGAGATCCATAGAAAACATGGTAATAGGTGCTCTACTATTTCATGTTTAGAGTAGAAAGGACAAGCCTAGACTCAAAGCTACCTTTTGTTGATGCAAATTTGCCATTGTAGAAACAAAGTTAGTTAGCATACGCTGATAGGAATTAGGCTACTAGACTTCTAATACGCAGCTACGCCTGAAGCCTAAAAGGACTAACGAGGCGAATCTTCCTATTCTAACCAACTCCTACCGAAGCAGAGCTAATCTTTGCTGGTGACTAACTTCTTATGTCTAGTCAAGTAACCATAAATTTCTTAGAAGTTGTGTTTCGACTTATCGAATGCCCTATTGAATACCCACCCCCTTACATACACTTACTTGGCTCTAACTAAGCTGACCTCTAGATCGGCGACATTGGTGCCAAGAAGCCGATAGCTCCAACACATATTTATAGCCACTCTTTCTTAAACGAGCCTAGACCTACCCGATACCTTTGTTTGGCACCCCTACCCAGTTTTCCATCATGATCGTACTATTTTTTTTTTTTGGTTTCTAAAAGAAGCATTCCTAATATGTTGTTGCTACGTATCTTAGACCTACGTGAAGGAATCTACAACATTAATCATTAATTTACTTGAATTAACATTTGTATTCGTTATTATTCTTTGCACATTACTACTTTTAGATATTATCCTTTTTGTCTTTTCCCTTTTAAGCAACTTGCTCTAGTTTCTTGGGTATAAATACCCGTTGTACATGTAGCCACATCATCACTTATCCTCTTATCGTCAATATACTAAATACCCTTTTATAAACATTGTTCTCATAGGTTGTTTACTCTTTTTACTCTTATCCCAACTCTTAAGTAAGACTAGGTGGCAAGTAATGTCACTAGACCATCTCATGTTTCATATCAAGTTATATCGTGAGTCCTTGGAAGTTCCTTCGTGCATCATCTCATCGGAGCTATTTGTAAGTTTTCTTACTTTACCTTTACTATTTTTGCACAATCATATCATCCTCTTTAAGCTTTCGATAATCTTGGACTTACCCTATGACCAACTTTATCTATTCTTGGCCTCGATTTGCATCATTTACTAAGGAAAACAATGACAAAAATCTTTGTTAATGTTCTTAAATTCCAAAGCTTTTTCCATAAAGAGCCTCTAATAACTAAGAAGGATGATGGTGCCTTAGATTTAAAGTTGTTCACTTCCAAATTTATAGGATGAATGAAGAAGAAAGTGGTAACTTGACTTAACCAAATACTCGCCACTCTAGGTGAAAGGCCATACAAGCTAATCTTCACTTTCAACCCACATACAAAGGTAAAGTCCTTTTTTTTTTTTTTTTGTAGCTTCATCTTTTAAAAGATATTGTCAAATACTAAGTAAATCCTAAAACATGCTCCTTCCTATTTATCAAACTACTAACCTACAAATTTGGATCTATTTAGTGCCCTTCCTCAAACCAATATCCTTTAAGGATGGAATCTAGCTATCATACCCCAATTTCCTACCTAGCTACTCAATTTTACCTTCTAACCACTCTACTAAATAATACCCTTCATCCATCAAGGATACTACTCCATACCTAAGAATTCCTACTTCCACTCCTAGTAAATCTAAATTCATCCATGGTTAAATAAATGTAGATCCTATGGACCTATGTTGTTACACAAAAGCACTTTTGTATAAGGATATATGAATATTAGGTAAAGAGCTTATGGATTTTGCTGGATATGCCTAGCTAACTTAGCCAATAAACTCAAATTAAATAAATGTAGATCCTCGAATCCCATTCCTCCATATTATTTATCTATGGTGATCTTCTCCCAACTCTTCTCATAAATTTTATTCTCATCTTCTTGTTGCCCCCATCAAAAGTTCACTATCATTGCATTAACTTGTTTGCACCATTTTAA
Organism: Lumnitzera racemosa; assembly: GCA_024138005.1. Classification (NCBI taxonomy): domain Eukaryota; kingdom Viridiplantae; phylum Streptophyta; class Magnoliopsida; order Myrtales; family Combretaceae; genus Lumnitzera; species Lumnitzera racemosa. Next base: position 43,964,353 of record JAMXBC010000007.1, read on the forward strand.
GGGAAACTTGAAAATCCCTTTCAATAAATTAGAATAGCATAAGCCATAAACCTAATAAGAATTTCTCTACCTACTTTTATTAATAATCTTTGCTTCCTTACCCTTGCAACTTCACAACAACCTTTTCGTTCATAAAACTAAGTGCCTCATGTGTTAGTCTTTCCTACATTATTGGAAGTCTTAAATATTTCCTAGGATCTATGGTACCATCACTTCCATGTCTATATGCTTCTGGATTGTTAACACTAAAAATAATTGCTGACTTACCAAAGTTAACTAAAACTGTATTTAATAGGTGGAAACTAGTAGAAATTAAAGGAAATAGAAAGAAAGTATGTGTTTGGATAGTTGGGAAAGAGTGCATCTAATGGAAATGGGTAAAAAGAATTCCATTCACAGGTCCTGTTCTTTTCTCTCCTGATTTGGAGAGAAATATGTGGAAATTAGAGGAAATATCATGATATTATAAAAATGCCCTAAATAAAAACATTGTTAATCATCTTCTTCTTCTTCTTTGTCTGAAAAATGTCTTCACCATTTTTGCACTTAGTGTTCATCTACTACACCATGCCTCTTCCCCCCTTCCCCCCCCCCCCTCCCCCCCTCTCTCGCTCTCTCTCTCTCTCTCTCTCTCTCTCTCTCTTAGATCTTCTTCATATCCTACCCTTTCTCTTTCTCTCTCTCCCCATAGTCATTAAACATAGAAGGGTAATTTAATTAAGTTAAATAAGTTTCACTTTTTACATCTAAACAATAATAAAAATTACGTTTCTTTGATTGCTTTTCCCTTATTTTCCTTCAATTTCTCCTATCCATAATAGTTACCAAACATAGTGTAACTGACCAAAAGCTTTGGAATATTGAGTGATTAGCCTCTTTAAATTAGTAATATTTCACTCCTCAACTTCTAAAAAAAATAAGAGAGTCATCTACAAAAAGTAAATGAGTGAGAGTAAGACAACTAACCTTAATTTGGACTTCTAGAATCTATCCTCTATTACATGCTTTAATTATCCCTTTAGAAAGTACGTTAGCTAAAATAATGAACAAATAAAAGGATAGAGGATCCCTTGTCTAATCCCCCTGCTAAGAGCAACATGCCTAACCTTACACCAACTAATCACGACATTAAAATTGAAATTTCACACACACTCCATAACCCATTTCACCTAAACATCAGCAAAGCTTATTCTTTACCTTTTACTTCTAGAAAGTCCTATTCAATCCTATCATAAGCTTTGCTCATGTTAATTTTTAATTGCATAATAGAAATCTCTTCCTCTCCTTTTAGTTTTTAAAAAATGAAACTATTCATGTGCAATCATAATATTATCTTGAATGGGAATCATATGTCCTTACATAAAAGTGCTTTGGTATTCAATAATGAAATCATTGAGAAAGGGTTTTAGTGTTGCAGGCTATTTCCTTAAGTTTATTTTTCACTTTTCTACATTATATATAGAGGTTCCGTATGAGTAAAGCCCATGACCAAGGGTTAGTCCTCTCTTAGGAACATTTTAGAAGCGTCTGGATACTTTAAACCCTGGTACGTGGGGGTAGGTAAAATAAGGTAGGTTCAATTGTATATTAGTTATTCGATTGAGTAAATCTTGGTGGTACAATGATGGAGCCCTCTTATATATAAGGAGTTGATCTCTTTATTCATAAATCATCTAGAAGTACAAGTCATAATCTACTCAAGTATTTCTCTATTCTCTCTAAGTGTGCTCTTATGAGTTCTAGTGAGAAAAGTTAACTAAGCCTCTTGAGAGAGTGTCCAGAGAATCCAAGTGTCGTATGTGAGAGCTAGTAAAACACTCATCACGTGACATTAGCATATTGATTAGAATTTTTGACACAATTTTATACATTTTGTTACATAAGCTAATCGACTTAAAATGGGAAATTTCCAATAGATTAAGAACTTTAAAGATAAGCATGAAAATAGTGTTATTGAGAGATTGAGGAAACTTACTTGTAAGAAAGAAATGTTATACTGTTGAAGCAAGTGAGGAACCAATAATACTTTAGTAACACTGAATAAAATATCCTAAGAAAGCCATTAGGTCTCAGGTCCTTAAGTGCCCTTAACCGAAAAACTACTAACTTCACTTCCTCTAACCCTAAGTGAACACAACATATCATTAACCTCCCTTAACACCATGTGATCCACCCATTCTAAAGTATCAACATAATATCTACTTCGACTAGTAGAGAATAGATTATTAAAATTTTCCACAAAAAGGTTCCCAATCTCTTTAACTGAATCTACTACTTACCCATCTTCTTTCTTTAGATGAAAAATTTTGTTAAGATTGAAGAAGAAAGCTATATTCTTATCACCATACATGAGCTCGATCTAGTGCCAATGGATTTCTTCCCTATTCCAAAGTTCCAATTTGGGCGTAAATAACCCCCTCTTCTTCCATATTCTTATTAGTTGAATTTGAATGCAAGTTTCATAGTTTTTCTTTCCACTACTCAATTAACACCCTATTATTAGGAAAATGTGACTTACTCCACTTCACCAACAGCTTGCTGCATTCAACTAGCTTTAAGAACAAAAACCTCTAAATTATTTACAAGTACTTGGTTCTCTTGAACTTCATTAACAATACCCTTATGCCCCTCATCAGTCGGCCAAAGGTTCTTGAACCTAGACTTCTTTTCCCTTTTTATTTCGAAAAATCAGTATTAACTAAGGTTCATGAATAACCTAAGATTTTGAGAATTTTTGGACACACCTAATCAATCCAAGGTCTTTGTCAAATTGTTCTTTAACACATAGGCCACTAATCTTGATACTAGTTTACATAAAACATTGAACAACAAGCTTAGATCTGTAGGCCCATATCGAAAATCATGTTCTTAAATACTATTATCTACCTTCTTTCTCTCAAACAGCCACCACTCTTCTTCGTCTCCTCATAAATCTTGTTAAAATCTCTTGTACATAGCTACAAAACACATATCATCTTAGAAATATTAACTAAAATGGCCTATAGCTTGACCCTTTCCCTAAAGTCGCAAAATGCATGGCATGGCACCATGTAACATTACTAACCAAAGTTTCATCTAGTAATTGTATTTCTATATGTATAAACCATCTATAACTCTCTAAAACTGCACTTTCAAATCAACATCCCTCTACAATGACAAACCCCGATTGAAACCCCTAAGAAGCACATTGAAACTCCTTAGGTAACACATCCTATTCCTTATCTACTCTAATTTATTCTCCCCATTCTTTGTTTCCATTAAAGAAAATACAATAATAAGATTATACTTATAAACATATCCCATTCCTTATCTGCTCCAATTTATTCTCCCCATTCTTTATTTCCATTAAAAAAACAATAATAGGATTATACTTATAAACCAAGTCATTAAGTTACCAAATTGTCAAGAACAACCGCAATTTAATAATAGGAAAATCATAAGGCCCTTGTGGCAATTGAGGGCTAGCTACCACCACAACAAAAATTAGAGGTCTCTACTAGCACATCAACAACTCAAATGTTTCTTCAATAACCATACTTTTCTTTCTTTTTTTAATTGTACACCATTTAATACTCTACATTTTTTTGTATTTTTTTTATATTTTCAAGATTCTTTTCCCTTTTTTTTTATCCTTTCTTCAACTACTTTCTGCTACTACATTTTTGTTATTCTCCTCTTCAGATAATCTTCTTAGTTCTTTCATTCCCCTCCTAATATTTCATCATTACTGTTCTTTAGTTTCAATATGTCAAATGCAAGAATTAAAGTTAAGGATACAATAATATCACAACTTAGCACTAACTTATTCGAACTTAAATGTTCAGCATAATCATCATCAAGTAACCCTACTTATCACCCTTACTATCTCCCTTCTATAAAGCATACTTCTCTTTCAATAAAGTAGAACCCAGTAATATAAATCCCAAATTTGACAGAGATAAATCAAATGAGGAACCATGTATAAATTCCAAGTTTCGCAAGGGAAAAATAGGCAAGGAAACAATCAATGAAAAAGAGGTAAGGTCTATAGCAAGCTAAGAAGAAGGTATAAAGCAATGTAAGTTTGGTGATGAGATGTAAGGGAGTGGGCTACATATGTAGACCTAAAAACATTAGAAGGTGATGATGTGTTTGAGCTAGGTCTAAAAAGATCGAAGAGCATAGGTATAGTATTAGTTAGTGAAGGAGAGGTAGGGATCAATAATAGGTTGAGAAGAAAGTACAAAGTAATGTAATTTTAGTGATGAAGATATAGGGGGTGGGTTGCATGTGTAGGAATAGAAACATTGGAAGATGATGAAGTGTCTAGGATGATTTTATAGAGAGAGGAAATAAAATTTAATATTATATCAAATGATGAAGTGGATAATTTCTCTCTCTCTCTCTTTCTCTCTCTCTCCACCCTTTATGGTACTATTTAAATGTTACACATGTAGAGTTTCACTATTAATAGAATAGTAGTGGTTTCAGACTCCATACTTTCCAAAAAAAATATTTTTATTCGCTTTATTGCATCACTTACCCATAGAATAATAAGAGTTATCTTTTTTTCACAAGGTTAATTAAGAATTTCGAGGAAATTTTCCTATTCCCACCAGTAAAATTGTAAAACAAATCCATGACATGCAATCAAACTATAATAATAACCACTAATAATATATCACTTAAAGTCAAATTATAATAATGTCAATTAATATACTTTGTATAGTAAAAAATAATGCTATTTTATAATCTTTAATTCATATTTGCCCCCTTAAAAATGTCAACACATTTTGCATCTCATTTTATATTTTTCTACTCCATATTCTTTGCAACCACCATTTATAGGTTTGCTCCATATTTTATGGTGACCCATAATGATGACCATTATTAACTGTAAAGAGCTAAACTTGTATTTGTGAATCAATTCAATGTTGCTATAGAAATGAGATCAAATGCATTCACATTTTGGCACTAAATACACAACTTTTGTTCAATAAACTAAATTAACACTATTTCAACTATGAGAACTTATTTGTTTTTTCATAAAAGAAATTTGAGTCAAAATTTTCAATTGATAAAGATCTAAGTACTATCTACATGGCAATTAATACATGTTTTGTTTCTTACATGAAACTCTTGAGATATCCATGATTTTGACTGATGATTCAAGGGGCCAAGCCAGATTAATAATATAATAAATTAAAGTAATGTGAAATTACAGTCACAATACTTGGAGTATATGAAGAAACTAGTGGAACTTAGTGATCTTTCTTATTAGTTATGCAATTCAAGCACCTAAATAATGGTATCACAATTAGGCTTTTGATCTTAGGTTCATCCAAGTTGTGATTTAGGTTTTTATTTCATTAATAATAGAACCTTTTGTTGAGATTTTTGTTTACATAGTCCATTAAGATATAACTTAATATTAAACAAACTTCTACTTTGAAGACCATGAAACTTTGACTATGTTCTTTAGTATGCATAAAATACCAATTTATCCTTTTCTGCAATCGGATTATTATTACCCTTGAAGAAGAGCAATCAGTGGATCATATCATGTATTAAGCTTTGTCATTGTTGAAAACTACAATCTTGGAAAAGGAGAAATGCTAAGGACATTATGGTCACAGTGAGGTTTTTATTAATCTTTTTAGTTTTCACTCTTTAGGGATTTGATGATAAATGTAAATAGCCTAAGAGTCAAGTACTTATATTGTAATATGTAAAGAAGTTGACATCTACTTTATTGTATAAAATGTTATCTTATGATGTCTTATATTATTATCATATATTTTAAACATTGTCCTCTCTCTCTCTCTCTCTAAAGATGATGTACCATAGATTTCTATATTTTAATTTTTCTTCTCACTATTTGAAAGTGTAAATAATGTATTATATTAATTTGTACTGTTGATAGCCATTTTGGATTATTATTGTGTAGGCTTATATTAATCAATCCAATACTTAAGCCCGATCCAATTATCCGATCCAGATATAATCTTCATTATCTTACTATAAATACCAAGCATAACCCCCACGTAAGGGAACTCTCTTTTCCATGCTCTCACTCCTATAACTATTCAATCATTTCACTCTCATCACAAGAAGTCTAACTTAGGCATCAAAGCAGTCGCACTGGAGTATCCTCTAGCACCCACCGTGATCATTTTCTTATGTTGTAGGTGTTCATGTACTGGAACAAGAATCACCCATCAACAATTGTCCTCGTGTTGAGTCTGATTTTTCGGTTTCTTTTATTTGAAATTAATTTCACATTTCTTGATTAATACTAAACCCTAACCCATTTAATATTAATCCTCTACTAAAGAAATTGAGAAATTTCGGTTTTTTATTAAAAATAATTTTTGGAGTTGCCACCCGACCGAAGTCGGGAAAAGAAAAAAAAATCGTAACCAATTGGGTAGATTGGTTATGATTTAGCTACTGGTCTTTGATTTCAAATTTAATAAAGATCCAGAAGGTTCCGAATTCGGAAGCTAACCTATTAAACCTTAACGAGTACCACTATTTATTACCGAAATTAGGATTATTTTTCTAATTATAATTTTAAAAAAATAAATAAGAAAAATAAAAAAGAAAAAGAACCTAAGTTTCTACATATTTTATCGTCGTCCCGAAGGTACCTACGTATCCGCTAGTCGAGATCAGACGATTGTAGTTCTTTTTTATAAAATTTTCAGTGGGTGATTCATTTTTATTTTGAAAAACTGAACTAGGTCTATATTTTTTTTATCAATTTATTATTTAAAAGAGATCGAAGAAATCTAATTTTTCTAAATTAAAAAACTAAGTAAATAAATCATTTTAAAAACTCAATTTAAGGTCTTTTATATTTTAAAACCAATATACGTAAAAAATATCTTCTCTATATTCTAAATATAAGATACGGTAAAGATACGGTTAGATACGTATCTTCATACATATGTTTCTTGAATCCCAATTATAAAATACGTATCTTTTTAAATCCGAACTGGAAGATACGTATCTCGATACATATCTCAACCAAATCTTAATCATAAGATATGCTGAAGATACATTGAAGATACGTTTTTTTAAAAAAACGATTTTTATTTAAAAAATGCAATTTTCGATTAACTAAATTTTAGGAAAAATTAAGATCGTCTAGAAAATAAAAACGTAATGCAAAAACAATAATAGACCTACACTAAAAAATATCATAAAAAAACAATAAAATTGACTAATAAAACAGATAAATAATTAAAAAAAATTTACCTACACATCGAATCACAAGTGATCGCTGTCATATGTATCATATTTTAGATTGCGTGTACTTCGCTGGATGTCGTGTGTGAGGATTGTGTAACGGTACAGAACCGTCCTAAACATGCAAGGTAGTAGGGGCATAAGATGTGTGGCTCAGTGAGTGTCACGTGATCTGGTTAGTGTGTGCAGTGCATTGGATCTGTGGCGTGCTTGATTGGCAAATTACAGGGTGCGGCGTTGTTGGATTTCAAGGGACGTTGGCTGGTCATTGGTCAGTTGATTAGATCGGCGTAAATTGGGAGACGTCAGATGCTGGGGACGTGTTTAGATTTACCGAACTTCGGATTCGTTGGCGTTGCGGCAATGTGAAGTGATCTCTGGATTTGTGAGCTTGCGGTAATGGGGAGTTGTCTTCGGATTGCTTTGTGGAGTTCGACTTCAAAGATTATAGATTGAAGATGGCTTCCGGCTTTATCTTCGGATTGTATATGAAGTGTTTCCAGAGGAAGTTCTAATGAATGAATTATGGAATTTGTGATTTAAGTGGATCAATTATCTATAAAAAAAAATCCCTTTGGTCAACATTATCTATCAATTTATAAAACCTCCAATCAAATCTTTCATATCGTTTTAAAAATAAATTCGATTTCAAAATATGAAAGATACGATAACGCTTTTTTAATGATTCGATCCAGTTTTTAGAAAGCCTATTTGATTTAGATTCTCTATTTATCGGGCTCAATCTGATCCTATTTGATTTAGTGAAAGAGTCCACTTTATAAATTTAATCTAACTTAATATAATTTAGATAAAAAAATCTATTTTATATCAAACTAGACCAAAATTATTTTAATGAATCCTAACTTCTCGAATGACTTAATTAATCACATCTATTACCCGATTTGATTTTAAATAATTCGTCGTAACTTGGTTTAACACGACTTGGCTTAAGATAATTTGACTTGTCTCGATTTGTTATGACGCAACTCTATACGATACGATGTGACTCGATATGATACATCGTGATGCGATACGATGCAATATGATATAATTCGATGCGATATGACGTAATTCGATGCGATAAAACGCGATTCGCTTTTTTTTTTTCATTTTTATTATTATTATTTTTTTCTTTTAATTTTTGTTTTTTATTATTTTTATTATTTCTTTATTTTTTAATTAAGACCCTTTTTGTAAAAATAAAGAAATTAGGACTATAGAAAGGCAAAAATTAAGTGTCTACAGCTGCCCTTCTTTGTGGTGAAGTTTGTGCAAAACTTTGCCAAAAAGACAAAAAAGACACCGTTTTTCCCTCGAGATGACTCTATCCTAAGGAACGTTAAGAGACTTGACGAGGGTTAGAACGACAATGAGAAGTGCCTTTGTGAAAGAATAACGAGAATCTTGGTCGTGCCTTTGATGAGCTAATTAACCAAGATGGTCAAAGTGCCCCTTGAGTTGGCTAAGACCTAAAGATAATGAAGAAGACTCTATAACGACCCAACAGTATCGTTGTCGTGATAGGTCGCCGTGTACCGTATAAAGATCTATTATCAACCCCCTTGCTGATCATAGGCCTTTCATACGACACACAAAGTTCCTTCCACTCTACGTTACCACTAGGCCCATTGACAAGTAATATGGAGCAATTTAACTAAAATTACTTCTATGTTATAAATTAACTAAGTGTGTGGACTCGTGAGACCCACACTAAAACAATATTACAAACAAATGCAGTTCATAACGGAACTGCATAGAATCTAAGTTATACATAAAAACATAAAAGTATCTAAATATCTATAATCTATTACAAAATGTCCTCTTCGCTCTCTAATCGCTCCAACCCGTCTTTATACGAGACTTACCACGGGCATGCCTCGGCCTGGATTGACGAAGAGGTTCTCCTCCACCAACAAAAATCTATGGGGGTGTAAGCTTACGCTTAGTGAGATAAATGCCCTCATCAGTACCACATAGCAAAAGTTTATTATATGCACAATCATATGAATGTATGAACAAACAGTATGCCAAACAACGCATGCAGTGACCTAGAAACTGCATACGACTCAGAATTTCGCCCCCTGAAGTCGGGGTTTGGAGATAATTAACCGACCTAAACCAAAATCTAGGTTCTAGACCTTGGGTTTTATTTCATTTGCACTATCGTACTCATACCAAAACAAAACTCTACATATATATATATACTTCCTTTACCAAAATCAAATCATATCTTTTAAAATCCTAAGTCTAGTAGTGTGGTGGACCCCGCAGTCCACAAACACACACCCTAAGCAGAAGCCACAAGACTCGGCCCCTCGCCGACGGTTGGCGTCTTCTAGCGCTTAGTAAGCCCATCAGCTTGAGATAGAGACTCAATATATATGATGGCATAGCTAGTGCCCAATCCTATAGGAAACTCGTATTCCTGTGAGTCCCTTCCCATCTTCTGTGTGAAGCGGCAGTCGGTGTTATCCGTATGCAATATGGGGAATACATGATTCATTTTGAGTTCTTAATCATATAAGTGATTAACTTGATTTTTAAGGTGATCAACCAATTTCATTCCATACAATTCACATGTATATATTCATGCAAACAATTCCCATTATTATATATAATTAACAAGTCATCACATTCATCCACAAATTCATATACATGCATCTCCCATATCCCACAAGCATCCAAATTTATAAATATAAGATTAGATGCATCTACTTTACAAGCAGAATCAAGTAAAGAGTTATCGGGAATTAACTCACTCTGCCATATGGGTCAGTCAAAGTAATCCGGAGGCAAGTCGTCTCCGTAAACGGTGTCCCCTGGTCATTGAAATAATTTTTATAAGGAATTGACGCAAACTTAAAAAACTAAGTAAATTTTCCTTAAGTTATATTCTTAACTAGTTTTCGTATTTTTTCCCGGTTTTTACCTAAAGTTCAATCGCGTATAACTTTTTCGTTTTAAATTCGATTTTTATAATCTTATAGTCAATATTCATCGTTTTCGAGTGTACTTTAATGTCGTAAGGTTAGATTTTTGAAATGAGGTATACAATTCTGTCCATGGGTCAGAATAATAGCGTTCCTCATGTGTTGAAGTGTTTTTGGGCCTTGTTTGGTAAATGGGCTTTTTAATATCTTAAGTAATTCTTTAGGCTTGGTCTTAAGATTTTATCCTAAGCTTAAAATACTCCTTGGGATCAGATTTACAACTTTGATTTATATTCCTAAGGCTAACAACCATTTCTTGGGCCCTTTAGTGGGCTTAAGTTGTTAAATGGGCTTGTTTTTGGTTCAAACTAAAATTAATGACTTTGGTCGGCTTATGGGGCCTTAGGTGGATTTCTTATGGGCTTCAAAACAACCTCTGTTAGTAATTTAAGGAGCTGGTCAGATTTTTATTGAAGGCCCATCTTAGAGTTCTAAGCTTGTTTTGAGAGTTTTAAGCTCGTTTTGAGAGTTTTAAGCTCGGTTTTGAGTTTTAGGCTTTATATGCTTACTATACTTACTTTAGTTAATCTTTTTACTTTGTTCTTTCACTTTTATCATATTTTTAGGCTTCATTCTCCTACGTTCCAGATCTGTTTATGATGGTTCCAAGGGGTCCTTACTTGGTTTTTCAACTTATTTCATCGTTTCCTTAAGTTTAGATGGTAGATTATGCACTTAACTACTTGTGTACAAATCTTAACTTAAGTTTTCTTCCATCAAATGATCCTTTAACTCATGCTCTACATACAAAAATAAAAAATCTTATACTTAATACAACTCCCATATCATAGCTTATGTTATACAAAGTTGGTTTCTTCATAAAACTTCATATGATGGATTTTTCCTTAACTTAAGTCTAGATTTGAGCATGTTTAACTTAATGGAAACAAAATCAACATCTAAATGACTATGGAACCCTCATGTCCAGCATGCTTATCATCCATTAAAGTTCTCATTTCAAGATTTTCTTAGCTTAAAATCTTCCATTCAAAGCATTAAACAAATGTCTTCACAAAACACCAACTTTACATGCTCATATTTCAACTTCATGTAAGGGTTTTATGGTTTGTTTCTTAAAACGATTTTTAGTGTTCTAACAACTTAAACCTTACTCATAACTTCAAGAAATCCAAGTCTCCTAACATAAATACTAATCCACACATCACAAGAAACACTTACTCGTCCTTAATGCAAAATGTTGTGGTTGTGTACTAAGGTTCCACTTTAGCTCTTAACTTTGCCTCCTGCTTTTTGCTACCTTTTAAAACCCGAATCTTTTGTTCTTTTGGTATGGATTTTATGGAAGATTCTAATGGTCTTAAAAGGTCTTAGATGGTGAAAGAAAATGATACAAGAACAAGGGAAAATAATACCGTAACTGAAGCTTTAAAATGGAAAATTTTGATTTTCTAGGGTAAGGTTGTTTCCCCTTTTTATGTTTGTTTCAAAAGAGAGAAAGATGAAGTGAAAGTGGAATTGAAAGGGAGAGAAATGATGGAGAGTGTGGCCGGTTGGAAATGGAGAGAGAAGGAGTGTTTAAATGTCTTGAAAGTATTGTCTTGTAGCTTACATAAAGTCAACAATTGCTATTCTTGATGATGTAAGCATTAAGGGGTGAATAGTGATGTATAAGAAGAAGTGAATGATGGGTGAATGACAAGTGCATGGCCCCCCTTTCTCCCCTTTTTAGATCTGCCATTGGAAGTCTTTTTATGCCATGGAGTGGTCTTGTCTCCTTTATTAAAGTTAAGCTTATGAATTCTTGTGAAAAATTGTCCATATGTAGTATAAGTGAAGAGGTGATAAGGAAATTGTCTTATCACTATATTTTGATAAGTTATCAATTGATAAATGATTCCAACTCTCAATTGATAATTTATTAAAGGTGATTAGTTGGTCTACTTATTTATGTATAAAGCTTATACATGAAGATAAGGGCATAGCCTTATAGAAAATTGTTTTAGGATTTTTATCTTACATTGTTTTGTAATTTATGATTTGATTTTTGTAGAATTGTGAAATTTTCTAAAGTTGAATGAAATTATTCAAATTAAATTATCGATTAATTATTTAGGGTTAAAATTCCTTAATGGTTTTAAGGTTTAGGGTTTTAAGTAGGTTTAGAGCTCGTAGTTCTTCAAGCTCGGGTTTTATCGACAATTGGCTTTTGAATTGTAAAAGTTTAATTCGTTTCTAAATATAAACTTAAGTTTTTAGTGTAGTTGATCTTTAGGAACGTTCGGAAGGTACTCTTAATCGAGTCTTAGGCCCACTAAAAGTAGGGTTTACAGACTCGGATCATGCCCTCAATGAGCTGATTCTCCAAGGCAGTCAAAGTGCCCCATGAGCTGGCTAAGATCTAAAAAATTTGAAGGAAAACTTGGATCGTTCCCTTAATGAGTTAACTCTCCAAGGCGGTCAAAGCACCCCATAAGCTGGCTAAGACCAAAAAATTTAAAGGAAAACTTGGATCGTGCCCTTAATGAGCTGACTCTCCAAGGCGGTCAAAGCGCCCCATGAGCTGGCTAAGACCTAAAAATATGAAGAAAAACTTAGATCGTGCCCCTAATGAGCTAACTCTCCAAGGCGGTCAAAGCGCCCCATGAGCTGGCTAAGACCTAAAAAATTTGAAGGAAAACTTGGATCATGCCCTTAATGAGCTGACTCTCCAAGGCGTTCAAAGCGCCCCATGAGCTGGCTAGGACCTAAAAATATGAAGAAAAACTTGGATCGTGCCCTTAATGAGCTGACTCTCTAAAGCAGTCAAAGCGCCCTATGAGTTGGCTAAGACCTAAAAAATTTGAAGGAAAACTTGGATCGTGCCCTTAATGAGCTGACTCTCCAAGGCGGTTAAAGTGCCCCATGAGCTGGCTAGGACCTAAAAATATGAAGAAAAACTTGGATCGTGCCCTTAATGAGCTGACTCTCCAAGGTGATCAAAGCGCCCCTTGAGCTGACTAAGACCTAAAAATATGAAGGAAAACTTGGATCGTGCCCTTAATGAGCTGACTCTCCAAGGCGGTCAAAACGCCCCATGAGCTAGCTAAGACCTAAAAATTTGAAGGAAACTTGGATCGTGCCCTTAATGAGCTGACTCTCCAAGGCGGTCAAAGCACCCCTTGAGCTGGCTAAGATCTAAAAAATTTGAAGGAAAACTTGTTGAGCAACATTTTGTGAGTTGGGTAACTAGGAGCCTGTGAAACTCCGAATTGGGACTGTTTTAGGAATCAGCCAGAAACTTAAGAAACTTAAGGTTGGGACTATGCTCTATGAACTGGCTAAATCCCTAAATGAGAATATGAGTCGAAGTAATGCTCCATAAGCTGATCGAAGCACTAAATCCCTTGAAGAAATTGTGAGTTGGATGATTGGAAGTTGAAGACACACTGGGACCATGCTTTATGAGCTAACTATCTGTTTTTGTTTTGGAAAATAAGCTATTATCCTTAAGGGGAAACCAATTGTCAAAGCAATGTTTTATCAGGTTTAAAACCATTTACCTGGTTTCAATGATAGCTCCCAAATTGTCTCTCGTCTTATTAAGGAGTCCGATTAGAACCAACAACTCTAACCCCTTACTATTGCTTTTCTTGTTCTAGTTTTTCTTCTTCTTTCTTCTACCGTCTCTTTCCAAAACCCCTATTTTTTAAAAAAAAAAACAACTTAAGCTTGAATTGAATGTAAAACATATTCTTCTCGAACAAGGATATCCTGTATTGAATTTCCGGTCTAAACATTGGCTTTCCAAGCAAGCACTTGTTCTCAAGCGAGTTTCTACTTATACGCCACACATTACCCTTTTTGAACATAGCCCTGTCCTAAAAAATAGGAAACAAATCTCCCTTTCCTTGGGGGCTTAACCACAATAAAGTATTAAAAGAATTTTTATCAATAGTCATCGCTTCAAATTAAATGATTATTTTTCTTACGGTTCTTTGTGTGTAAGGTTTGTTTGGGTAAATAATAGAGCGAGAAGTGGGGTCTTTTAGTGGGATGAGGAAAAGGAAGGCTAAGGATATTTATTAAATGTTAATAACTACTAGGAATATAACCTTTGCATGTAGAAAATGAAAATGAGACTACAATAATAGTAAGATTATTTGTAAATTTTCATTGATATTCAAGGATAGTACATCTTTAATGCATCAGCATTCACTGGGTCCTTCAAATCTGGACCATCCATTTGAGATAAGATAACAGCTCCCCCAAGTAATACTTTCTTCACCATGTAAGGCCCTTTATAGTTTGGGGCAAACTTCCCTCTTGAATCAGTTATGTTAAGCAATACCTTCCTCAACACCATATCTCCTTGCTCAAAACTTCGGGGTCGTACTTTTTTGTTGAAAGCCTTAGCCATTCGTTGCTGATAGCAAATGTTGTGGCATAAGGCTGTCAGCCTCTTTTCATCAATTAGGTTCAATTGTTCAATACGCTTCTTTACCCAGTCAGCCTTATCTAACTGAGTCTGTGATAATATTCTAAGAGACGGGATCTCAACCTCCACTGGCAATACAGCCTCCATTCCATGTACTAACAAATAAGGGGTTGCCCCTGTTGATGTTCTGATAGAAGTTCGATAGGCCATGAGTGCAAATGGTAACATCTCATGCCAATCTTGATACGTAATGGCCATCTTCTTAATAATTCTTTTGATATTCTTATTGGCTGCTTTTACGGCTCCATTCATCCGAGGCCGATAAGGAGTAGAATTTCTATGAATGATCCTAAAGTGTTGGCATAACTCGGACATCAATTTATTATTCAAATTCGTACCATTGTCAGTAATAATCGTTTCTGGAGTACCATACTGAGTCGGTATGTCTCTCCTAATGAACTTGACCACTACTCCCTTCGTCACACTAGAGTAGGATGAGGCTTCAACCCACTTAGTGAAATAATCAATAGCTACCAATATAAACCGGTGCCCCTTGGATGCCTTTGGAGTAATTGGGCCAATGACATTTATTCCCAAATCGAAAAAAGACATGGTGCTGATAGAGTATGCAACTCTTGAGGTGGAGCATTTATCTTGTTCGCATAGATCTGGCATAAATGGAAGTATCTAACATGTGCGATACAATCTGCTTCTACAGTTGACCAGTAATATCCCATCCTCATGATTTTCTTAGCAAGCATGTAGCCCTTCATGTGAGGGTCACACACTCCCTCGTGCATTTCTTTTATTAGCAGCTCTGCCTCATTCCCATCTACACAACGTAAAAGCGTACCGTCAAACGATCGCCGATACAACGTAGAATTGCTCATCAAATACTGAGCCGCCAATCTTCTAATTAATTTTTTATCCTTCCTCTCTGCTCCTTTGGGGTACGTACCATGTTGTAAAAATATTTTGATATCATGATACCAAGGCTTTTCGTCACATGAACTTTCCACTGCTAAATAAAAAGCAGGCTTTTCTTCAATTTCAATTTTAAGTGGCTGAATCTCCACTTCTTTAAACATTTGAATCATTGATGCCAAAGTAACAAGAGCATCGGCAAATTGGTTTTGAGCCCTTGGTATGTATACAAAGGTAATCTTTTTAAACTTGGTTATCAACTCGGCCAAATGTTGGTGATAAGGTACTAATTTAGGGTCTTTCATCTTATACTCACCCCGAGCTTGGCATATAATCAATGAAGAATCTCCATATACCTGCAATTCCCGTATCTCTTTAAACAATGCGATTTTGAGCCCCAAAATATACACATCGTATTTTGCAATGTTATTGGTACATGGGAAAACCAATCTCATAGCCATTGGAAAATGTGTACCTCCAGGTGATACCAGAATTGCCCCTACTCCACATCCAGACACATTGGCTGCTCCGTCAAAGAACATTTTCTACCCTAAAGATTTTTCGACTATTTCACCATTAGAATCATTTCCCGCTACTAAGATGTTTTCATCGGGAAATTCAACCCGTGCTCCTTGAGGGGTATCCTCAGAAGGATTCTCCGCTAGTTGATCCGCCAAAGTTTACCCCTTGACTGAACTTTGGCTCACATACTTAATGTCAAATTCTGTCAGCAACATCTGCTACTTTGAAACTTTAACAATGAGAGCCGGTTTTTTAGCTAAGTATTTCAAAGGATTGTGTTAAGTTATCAACTCAATCTAATAATATAGCGTGTATTGTCTGAGTCGATGCATAACCTAAACCAATGCACAACAGGTTCTTTCATCTTCTGAGTACTTTTGCTCCCCTTCTGTAAACTTCTTGCTTAGATAGTAAACGACTCTCTCTTTCCCTTCTTCATCTTTCTGGCCAAGCACGGATCCCATGGATTCGAGCATTATGGTCAGGTACAAAAACAACGGCTTTCTCGGTTTATGAGCTACCAACACTGGAGGTTTCATGAGATATTCTTTGATTTTCGTGAAAGCCTTTTTGCATTCCTCATTCCAGCTGATCTTTGCATTCTTCTTTAGCTGCTTAAAAAGAAGGCGGCATTTGTCCGTTAACTGTGAAATGAATCGAGCTATGTAATTTAAACGACCCAGCAATCCCGCACTTCCTTGAGCATTTGTGGAGGAAGCATGTCAATTATAACTTTGGCCTTATTAGGATCGACTTCAATACCTCTTTGGCTAACTATGAACCCCAACAATTTTCCTGACGTCACACCAAAGGTACACTTCTCTGGATTCAATTTCAAGTTGTACTTTCTTAGCCTATCAAACAACTTCCTCAGGTTTTCTAGATGATCTTCCTCCTCTTTGGATTTCGCAATCATATCATCAACATACACTTCTATTTCTTTATGCATCAAGTCATGAAAGATTTCAACTATGTCCCTCTAATATGTTACACCTGCATTCTTCAGCCCAAACGGCATCACCTTACAGCAAAATGTTCCCCAAGTTGTAACAAAAGTCGTTTTCGTCCTATCCTCTTCGGACATCCAAATCTGATTATATCCCGAAAAACCATCCATGAAAGAGAATAGATGATTTCCAGAAGTGTTTTCCACTAAGACATCGATGTGAGGCAATGGAAAATTATCCTTGGGCATTGCTTGGTTGAGATCTCGAAAGTCTACACACACTCTAACTTTCCCATTTTTCTTCATTACTGGAATAATATTAGCTACCCATTCCGGGTAATCCGACACTTTGATGAATCCAACCTCCAGTAGTTTCTTCACTTCTTTAATTTTCAGCCAGACGTCAGGTCGAAATCTCCTCAATTTTTGCTTTTTTGGTTTGACGTCCTCTTGTGTAGGTAAACGGTGGACTACAATCGACGGATCCAACCCAGGCATATCTTCATACGACCAAGCGAACACGTCTTGATAACCAGCTAACAACGTAATCATTTCTATTTTTTGTTTCTCTTTTAAATTCGCCCCAATTTTTAAATTCCTAGGATTTTCTTCGTTCCCTACATTAATTGTCTCAATCGGTTCATCAATAATGATCCTATCTAGTTCATGTTTTTGCCATTCCTCTTGTATATTACTGTGGTCATCGACATCACTCTCGACGACTAACCCAGTAGGACTGGAAACGATATCGATATTCTCATTTTTTACCTGTGCAAGGTATTCCTGGTTTTCGCTCGTTTCATTGAATCTGAATGAGAATGTATGAAAAAAAATGCATGTAAACAAAAGAGAACTAAAGAGCAACATGGGAAAGAAACGAACTAAGATTTTATTGAATAAATGGAGGTATGGTCTCAAATGAGATAAAGGCCTAACTAATTTTGAATGAAAGGTTCAATGATACATTTAAAACGATGACTATTGAAAATAAAAATTCAAAAAATACTAATTACGGGTTACCCATTTACCCTAGGAAGACTTGTTGCAATTCGCCGGGATAGAAAACAAGTTGTTCAAATGATGCTGGAACTTAGGTGACGAGAGTGTTGATCCTTCTTTGTCAGATTTTCGGGCTTGAGTCTCTTCCAGTATAAACATCTCAGCTAGTGGTGGGAAGGTCATCGAGGCATGGTATAATCTGTTACCTCTCTTGCCCTTCGCCTGCTTCTTCTTGAATTCTTCTGCCGGGGTAGGATTGTAGCCAAAGCCGTAGGTGCCGATCTAGCCTTCCTTGAATCCCTTCCTTCTCTCATCCTTTGTATCGGAACAGGAAATCATGTTCACTTTTTCAAACATTTGTAACCCCAACTCCTCTTGTCCCTCACTTCCTATGTAAGGTATAGCCGTCTCCTTATAGAGTTCATAATCTTGATCTCCCAGAATTGTAATCACCTGGCCATTGGAGATAAACTTCAATTTTTGGTGCAAGCTCGAAGGTATGGCCCCTGCTGCATGAATCTAAGGTCTTCCCAACAGTAGGTTGAAAGATCTTGAAATATCCATAACTTGGAATCGAATAGTGAAGTACTGAGGGCCAATACTCATAGATAAAACAATCTCCCCTATGATCTCTCTTCTGGAACCATCAAAGGCCCTGACTGTCGTGGAAGAAGGCTTAATTGCAGATGTGTCGATGCCTAACAAATCCAAAGTGGCGAATGGGCAGACGTTCAGCGACGATCCATTGTTAATGAGCACCCTGGTAACAATTATGTCATTACTCCTTACCATGATAAAGAGTGGCTTTGTATGTTTGTTCCCTTCCTCACCCAATTCTTCAACCGAAAATGAAATTTGATCTATTGCGAGGATCGAATTAGTAACCAGTCACATCTTCTCAGTTGGAATCTCCCGAGGGACCTTCACCTCATTTAAAGTGAGGAACAAAGCCTCCCTGTATGGTTCAGATGCAATTAGGAGGCCCATCAGCGATATTTGTGCGGGAGTCTTACTGAGTTGATCCATGATTTTATACTCACTTGACTTAAGCATTTTGGTAAAATCCGATAGTCCTTCAATGCGTTCGGCCGCCGTCTTATCGTTTGATTCTCCCGACATAACTTGCCTCCCCTGCTCCTCTCTTGGATGATAAATATTTCCTGATCGAGTAATGCCCCCTACCAAAGAAATGGGTTTCTCCTGATTTACCAGGTGATAGTTAAATGGAGCAGCATTGTAATTTTCTAGTGGCAACGATACGTGAAATGTATACCTCTTCACTTTTGGAGCCCAGTTGCCCGTATAGAACTCAAAAACCTTAGGCTTCTTATCTGAATCGATAACATTAACAGCACAGTCATAAAAAATTATACCAATCATGGGCCTATGGTTGGGTAAGGGGTTGTTGTTAACATTAGGAGCCGAGGCTTCCACAAAATCCAACTACACTGTCCCTTCATCTATCAAGTCCTGAATCTTATTCCTCAATCTCCAATATGCATCAATCAAATGCCCCACTTGTCCACAGTAGTATTCGTACTTTACTGTAGAGTCAAAGAATCTCGGTCGATATCGATCGCCAGGAAGTTCGTACCGTATCAAATTATCTCTTCGCAACTTCTCGAAGACTTGACTCAAAGGAACCGGTATCTTGGTAAATTTCCTATAAGTCCTATTAGCTTGAAACTGATCTCTGTACTGTTGCTGAGCGGGAGGCGTATTTACCCTAAAAGCGACTTGAGCATTTGGTCTGGCATTTGAATTTACCATACCAACTATAGATTCTTTGGGCTTGCTGACAGCTGGTCTAGGGCCAGATGATGATGAAGGTGGTCTTCTATTTACTGTGTCTTGAAGCTTTCCGGAAGAGACGACACTTTCAATCCTACACTTGACCACTACCACTTCAGCAAAACTAGATGAGGCCTGCCCGATGAGATGGGAGAAATAGGGCCTCTCCAAGGTGTTAATGAAAGCCGATGTGAGCTCTTTCTCAATCATTGGAGTAGAGATTCTTGCAGCTAAGGACCTCCACCTTTGAGCGTATTCTTTAAATGACTCATTATTCTTCTTTCGTAGGGCGACCAAGTCCATCATAGTCGAGGCTACTTCCACATTGAATTTATATTGCTCATAAAATGCTCGAGCAAGTTTCTCCTATGTATTTATCTGATTCAAATCAAGTTGGGCATACCAAGTCAGGGCCGGTCTGGTCAGGCTATCTTGAAATGTCTGTACCATGAGTGGGTTGTACTGAACATATTTTTCCATCTTCCTGACATACAACCTAGTGTGAAGCTTAGGCAACCCGTCCCATTATATTTTTCGAATTTCGATACCTTAAACTTCTCAGGGTATGATCCCATGTCATACGCAGAAAATTCTATGATCCCCGCCTATTCAAATCCATTACACCCTACAAATGCCTTCATCTTCTCAGTGATCTATTGTGTCAATTTCTTTTCCAGTTCTTTCAAGCTGTTCGTATTTGGCCCATGGTCGACAGGTCTCGGGGCCGCATACGTGTCAGGTTTGAAGGTCGGGTTATCTTTTCGGTAAACTCCTTCTGATTTGAATGAGTCTTTTTGATATTCGTGTTCTGCTTCAGGAGCTTGTGTATTCTTCCCATAATGGGTTTTGGAACCCTCTTCATTAGCTGGCCCTATAGCTCATAGCAAAAAAATGTTGTCTGCTAGAAAGCTCATTTGTTCTGCCATCTTCTTCATAGCCCTTTCTATGGAACGAAACCTCAGCTCAGAGGGATCATTGATCTCAGGGTCTCCATCATTTCCTTGAGTAGTGGCCATCCTAAACTGGAAACGTGTTCTAATCGGACTTCTTTGAAAGACTTGACGTTTGGGAGCTATCTTGAAATTCTACCTACGCTGATATTAAACAACTCAACAAAAGGTTAGTACATGTTATATTTTCCTAAAAAAGGGTTATTAATCGTTTAAACACAAAATGCATGTTACACGAGTGCAATGAAAAATCAAGAATTGGGGGGGACCTTTGATGTGGCAAAACCTAACTAACTTTTATTAATATTTGCAATTGCGAAGCTTTACACCTCTTATTTTGTTCATAAAAATAAATTCTAATGAAAACATAAAAAACCTAAAATCTAAAATTTAATCTCCTAATGACTAGTAAGCTTATCCTGCGTCCTCCTCTTCTTTCGGATCATGGGAACTTGCTCTTCTCTACACTTAGTCCTCTTCAGTTATGCTTCCAATACCTTTATCTTCTGATGGTACTCTTTGCAACGGCTTTCCAACTCTTGCTCTCTTTTACTCGTCCTTTCTGGTTCAACTTGAACTTCCCTCTTCTCTTCATTGTCTTCCCTATCTTTCATTTTTTTTAAAAAATAATCCTATTTTCGGCAACTTCTAGTGGCTAGCCCTCTAGCGGTCCCTAGTGGAGTTGCCAAACTATCGAGTCTGATTTTTCGATTTCTTTTATTTGAAATTAATTTCACATTTCTTGATTAATACTAAACCCTAACCCATTTAATATTAATCCTTGACTAAAGAAATTGAGAAATTTTGGTTTTTTATTAAAAATAATTTTTGGAGTCGCCACCCGACCGAAATCAGGAAAAGAAAAAAAAAACAGTAACCAATTGGGTAGATTAGTTACGATTTAGCTACCGGTCTTTGATTTCAAATTTAATAAAGAATCAGAAGGTTCCGAATTCGGAAGCTAACCTATTAAACCTTTACGGGTACCACTATTTATTACCGAAATTAGGATTATTTTTCTAATTATAATTTTTAAAAAATAAATAAGAAAAATAAAAAAGAAAAAGAACCTAAGTTTCTATATATTTTATCGTCGCCCCAAAGGTGCCTACTTACCTGCTAGCCGAGATCAGACGATCGTAGTTCTTTTTTATAAAATTTTCAGTGGGTGATTCATTTTTATTTTGAAAAACCGAACTAGGTCTACATTTTTTTTATCAATTTATTATTTAAAAAAGATCTAAGAAATCTAATTTTTCTAAATTAAAAAACTAATTAAATAAATCATTTTAAAAACTCAATTTAAAGTCTTTTATATTTTAAAACCAATATACGTAAAAAATATCTTCTCTATATTCTAACTATAAGATACGGTTAGATACGTATCTTCATACGTATCTTTCTTGAATCCTAATTATAAAATACGTATCTTTTTAAATCCGAACTGTAAGATACGTATCTCGATACATATCTCAACCAAAGCTTAATCATAAGATATGCTGAAGATACATTGAAAATACGTTTTAAAAAAAAACGATTTTTATTTAAAAAATACAATTTTCAATTAACTAAATTTTAGGGAAAATTAAGATCATCTAGAAAATAAAAACGTAATGCAAAAACAATAATAGATCTACACTAAAAAATATCATAAAAATAAAATAAAATTGACTAATAAAACAGATAAATAATTAAAAAGAAAAATTTACCTACACGTCGAATCACAAGTAATCGCGGTCATATGTATCGTATTTTAGATTGCGTGTACTTCGCTGGATGTCGTGTGTGAGGATTGTGTAACGGTACAGAACCGTCCTAAACATGCAAGGAAGTAGGGGCATAAGATGTGTGGCTCAGTGAGTGTCACGTGATCTGGTTAGTGTGTGCAGTGCATTGGATCTGTGGCGTGCTTGATCGGCAAATTACAGGGTGCGGCGTTGTTGGATTTCAAGGGACGTTGGCTGGTCGTTGGTCAGTTGATTAGATCGGCGTGAATTGGGAGACGTCAGATGCTGGGGACGTGTTTAGATTTACCGGACTTCGGATTCGTTGGCGTTGCGGCAATGTGAAGTGGTCTCTGGATTCGTGAGCTTGCGGTAATAGGGAGTTGTCCTCGGATTGCTTTGTGGAGTTCGACTTCAAAGATTATAGATTGAAGATGGCTTCCGGCTTTATCTTCGGATTGTATATGAAGTGATTCTAGAGGGAGTTCCAATGAATGAATTATGGAATTTGTGATTTAAGTAAATGAACATAAAAAAAATCCCTCTCGTCAACGTTACCTATTAATTTATAAAACATCCAATCAAATCTTTCGTATCGTTTTAAAAATAGATTCGATTTCAAGATATGAAAGATACGATAACGCTTCTTTAATGATTTGATCCAATTTTCAGAAAGCCTATTTGATTTAGATTCTCTTTATCGGGCTCGATCTAATCCTATTTGATTTAGTGAAAGAGTTCACTTTATAAATTTAATCTAACTTAATATAATTTAGATAAAAAAAATCTATTTTATATCGAACTAGACTAAAATTATTTTAATGAATCCTAACTTCTCAAATGACTTAATTAATCACACCCATTACCCGATTTGATTTTAAATAATCCATCGTAACTTGGTTTAACACGACTTAGCTTAAGATAATTTGACTTGTCTCGATTTGTTACGACGCGACTCTATAAAATATGATATGACTCGATATGATATATCATGACACGATATGATGCGACACGATGCGATATGATGTAACTTGATGCGATACGACGCGACTCACTTTTTTTTTTTTATTATTATTATTTTTTTAATTTTCGTTTATTATTATTATTATTTTTTATTATTTTTTTATTAAGACCATTTTTGTAAAAATAAAGAAATTAAGACTATAGAAGAGTAAAAATTAAGTGTTTATACCTCATCTGTAAGAACAAGCAATTCATCCATATAGTTTTTAGTGACTTGTTGGATTTTTTCTCTTGCCTTTTGGTATTGATATCTCCTTGGTTCATATTCCGAGGCCAGCTGATGTTTTGATCAACGTACTTAGAGGACTATGGCTTCAAGTATCATTTTCTTTTCTTCCTCGTAGAGGACTACGGCTTTAAATGCTATCAATGATAACTAGGGATAATTCATAACCACTTTCTATGAAAAACCACCGTAACTTCTTGTTGGTTTGGTCTTGTAACCATTATTATCCAATATTGCTTGAAAATATTTTATAATTCGACTCGCATCATTCAACATGCGGCTATGTCTAACATTTGTTTTTAAAATTTTGAAAAATTTTTCTTTTTGGATAGTGTAACCGTGATGCTGCATCCATGTTTTGGGAATTTGTGAGCTTATATAATCACAACTGCTTCCTTCATGTAAGTTTTTATGTTTGAGTAATTGCAATGCCATCTTTTGTGAATGATAACCGTTGCCTTTCGATCGATAACCGTATATTCATCCACCACCTATATATTCGTCTTTTGTTGTTCAACTTTTTAAGTTGCTATCCAGATCACCCCACTAGGAGTTCCTATTTTATAATTTCTTCCACGTGAATTGAAGTATTTTCGAGATATCGTCGCTTTGTGAGACAATTGCGAACCAATTTCTATCGGCCTTCATGTTGCCGAGAAGCCAAGTGTTTCTGAGTAATCCGAGCAGCGCGATAGGAGCTCAAGCTCGAAGCTCCTTTCGGCCGAGCTCCGATTTGTAGTTTCTGCCATGCCAAGCAAATTCTTTCGCCCTGCAAATTGCTGAGAAGCCGACTGCCAAATGAATCTAATGGCCGTGTAGCCTAAACTGTGCTAAGCAACTTTGATGTATTTACGAGCCGAATACTCCTTAGGAGTCAATCTGCTGCACAAGTCCGAGTTCAAGCACCATGTTGAATAGTCGACAAGAGGCTCGAATCCGAATAAGATTCCTAAGCAAATGAAATCCAAAAATGCCTGTCGGATAAAAGCTATTCCTGAGCACTATGTTGAATATTCAATGCCGAACAGCATTTAGAGTTGAGTAATGCCAAGTCACCGAGACTTACGATGCCGAGGAACATAGACGTTGAGTAATTTCTATCGGCTTGCAACAATGGCCGAGTAGTAGAACTTGTACAGTTGCCAAGCAGCCGAGAGACATTGTGCTGAAAAGCTTTGGCCGAGCAGTTTACTTTGCAAAAGCGAGTCTTATGCCGAATTGCCGAGAAGCTTTGGCTAAGCTGTTCACTTCCAAACGGAAACTCTAAGCCTAGTGCCGAATGGCCGAGAAGTTATAACGAGACGACATAGCAGCTCATCCAAGCTCTTTCCACCCCCAAGACCAAATTATTCACATTTCAAACTTCTCTTCGATAACCACAATATTGAGCTTTGCATCCTTCGGACGAATGACAAGCAAGCTTTAAAGCTTACTAAGGAAGAAGACGTCAAAAGGCTCATATGGTCTTTAGCTTCACAATCCTGGCTGAAGCGCCTTCTCTTCAAAGGGATCGATTTGGATCTTCAGTTCCCAAAGAAATCACGCCCAAACTTCACCAAGAAAGTCACCGCATTATATGAGTATTATATATATATATAAAAAAAAAAAAAAGTGTACCGAGTTGTTTCCTCAGCATATCCGAGCTTCCTATAAATGTCCCGAGCTGTAATATTTGGGCAACAATTTGGGAGGCAAGGATCCAAGTCACCGTTGTAGAACGCGAAGTACACAGCAAAATATTTGCCTAAGTTTTCAAGGTTGGCAATAACTGATCAGAACGAAGAAGCCGAAGTGTTTGTCTGTCCAAACTTTGAGCTAAATCTTAGGCAATTAGCGAGCTTTTGGATATTTGCTGCAGCACGAACACTTGGTGTCAAGTTGCATTGCATGTGTACGCCGTGTACCATCTTCACTTGCCAAGCCAACTGTCACATACATAAATTGCGGACCATCATGTGGCAGACGATCGAGCTCCTGATCCAGCTCCTCATGTTCAGCGATCATGTTTCAAGCTTTCAAACTCTTGAAAATTTGGTAGGCATTCGAAATGTCTCGACCTTCCATGGCCAAGCAATCCACATACCCACTATATGTCAAGACTTCACTTTTCAAGTGGACCATAGCAACTCAAAACAGAATGCAAAGAGAAAAGGAAAACCATGCCTCGAACCTCGTTAAGTGATTGATGAACAACTCCAAAATTGGAGTAAGTGGCTACTAAGTTTGATAAGCCCAAGGATGCTTGTAAATTCCAGTATAAGCTTATGGAAAACTGATTCATATCATATATAAGGACCATTTCATATGACTTTTACGATCCAAAATAAGCTCATGTGACTTCAAGAGCCCTACTTACACATTAATTCAGATTGATGGAAAATGAGTAAAACCTCTCTATTATTCTTTTGATTCATTCAATTATTTATCTTTATGATATTGCTTTATGTTGTGCTACAAGTTAATCAATTAATGATGTTCACATTAGATTCATGCACGATATATTATTTATCTATGAGATGCTCCTATGAGAATTCAAAGACGGATTGGGGTTAAAGAAATACCCTCAATTTTTAGCCTACGCAAAGTGTAACTTGCTAACGGGCTACTCTTGATTAGTTCTAAGCCCTATATACTATGGGTGATAAGCAAATCACAAAGCACTAATTCTTAGGCAAATACTTTAACGGATCAAAGGGCAGTTAGCCTATCTTACGACCTAGCACAAGTCATGTCCAACTCGGACAACTTGCATACTTCCCTCGCCTCTTCAGGCACATTGGCCTTTTTAGGCCTTCGCCTCTTCAGGTGCTTCAACCCCCTTAGGCTTTCACCTCTTTAGGTGCTCTAGCCTTTTTAAGCCATTGCCTCCTGCCTCTTTAGGTGCTTTAATCTCATCAGATTCTTGCCTTTTCAAGCATATCAGCCTCTTCATGTCCTCTCGCCCCTTTGGGTGTATTAGCCTATTCAAGCATTCGCTTTTTAAGACATATCGATATTTATAAGTGCTTTAGTTACTCTTGCTTTTCGCCTCTTCAAGCCTTTGTTTCTTCAAGCATTTTAGCCTCTTCGGGCTACAATTACAAATCTTTCTAAAAATCCCACAAAATCAACCTCCCTAAATACTCTTTTTTTCCAATTTTGTCACCAAAGAAAGTGGGGGGAAAGTGTTGATAGCCATTTTTAGATTATTATTATGTAGGGTTATATTAATCAATCCAATACTTAAACCTAATTCAATTATCTTGTCTAGGTACAATCTTCATTTTCTCCCTATAAATACCAGGCATAACCCTCAAGTAAGAGGACTCTCTTTTCCATTCTCTCACTCCCATAACTATTCAATAATTTCACTCTCATCGTAAGAAGGCTAACTTAAGCATTAAAGTGATCACACCAGAACATCCTCCGATGCCTTCCGTAATTGTTTTCTTATGTTGCAAGTGTTCGTGTACCAAAACGAGAATTACCCATCAACATAGACGACTCTTTGTATTTTTATTTATTTTTTTATACATCGTTATTGCATAAACAAATAACATAATCATTTTCATATTTTGAAATCAAATTTGACATTGTTTTGATAAAAATGTGTAATGCCTCACCTTTTAGGCTTTTGTTTAAAACTTTTTCTTAACTTTTGGTGTCTGAAAATGGTTCATTACTACCATTCTTAAGTTAAGGATAAGGTAAAACCTATATTCAATCGACTATTCATTCTTCATAAAACACTTGTTTCAAACCCTTACTTATTCATATAACAATATGCAACGAAAAATGATACAAGTGTGAGCCAAACCTAGAGTATCAAAACTATACAATCTTATATAAAATCTAAATTCATAAAAAAGTTTGTACATCACGTTTATAATCTCATGTTGAGGTCCTTACAACATAACTTGACAATTTTCTTGGTGAACTCTTTCTTAGAATTCAAATACAAGTCTATAGCTATAGACTATTTAAGAAAAGACATTAACCTTTAGTGTTCTCAAGTCTTCTTGCTCCTAAAGTATGAGGTTCTCTCTATCTTCTTTGCTAACTTAAGGATAAAACAACTTATCCCTTGAGTTTACTGTAAGCTGAGTAAAAGTAGATAAACAAGTAGCAATATAGGCGGTATTTTGTCACAAACACACAACAATCTATCAATTCAATCACAATACTATTTAGTCCAACCAAGTAATGCATGTGTAACAAATGGATACCCTGCTCATTGATACAAGGTAAGTACACCTATCAAATTCTAATATAGTGGATGTGAATCCGAGTCGATCCCTCAAAAACCCCAAATAGTAGTATTAGCCTTAGCTTTATTATTTAATCGATAAATTCAACTCAAGAACTAAATTCTTTAAACTAAAATTTGTAGCATCTAATTAATTTAATAAGTAATCAAGAACTAAACAAGAAAACAAATTATTAAAGATTAACTTCAAGACTCAATGATATACCTAGATCTTAATTCCTTGTACCTATACATGTAACTTTTCCTAAAGATAATCTAATTCAATCTTTAATTTCTTCTTGATCGGGAGAACTCTTTTCTAAAGTTAATAACTTTCTTAAGTTTATTAATGCCAATCTCTAGATTACTTAATAAAATCTCTTCCCCATAGCGTAATCTAAGATCATATTAATCATGCAACAAATTCTTTTAAAGATAATATTAAAGAAAATATTATAATTGTGGAAAAGTTTTGCAATTTCTCTCTAACATTACGTAAACTTCCATTAATTATGCTAGATCTAATTATATAAGAAATCTTTTAATCTTCTTGTATAATATTAAATTTAAATTAATAACCTTCAAAATTATCAATCTAAACATGTAAGAACACATAATTGAATAAAAAAGAATAAAGATCTTTATTAGATTCTAATAAAATGAATTGTCACATGTAAAATCTAGGTTCACAAGATTTAGATACTAAAAATCTATTCTCTACACATCATGAAATAACAAACTAATATCAAAGAATAGAAGAAAAGAGAAGAAAGAATCATGAAAATCCACAAAAGTTTGAATCTTGAAGTCCATTTTTGCTTTGCTCTCTTAAGTGTTCTTGGCTTAAAAATTTTTGAAAAAGTCATCCCCAAAAAAATTTATCTATAAAACCCTAACAATGCTTCATATAGGAAGTGATAAAAAAAATGTGTCAGTTGGAAAGGATACGACCGGGGACACAACTGTGTCCCTTAGTCGTATCCTTTACTATAATATATGTTTTCTTTTTTTTTTTAACAAAATGGGAATGATGTGATCAAGGACATGGTCATGTCATTTGGTTATGTATTGGGCTATGATACTTGAAAATAAGCTCTAAATTTACTTAGAAATGACATAATTATGTCGTTCGATTGTATCGATTTTCAAACATTCATAACTTGTTCATTTTAACTCAATTGAGTGAAACTTATTTTCATTTTCTTATTTTTTCACATAGATCATTTTAAAACCTAAAAAACAAAATTTTACTCAATTAAGTATCATTATCTAAAAATAAACTCAAATATTAAGAGAAAATTATGAAAAATCACTAAATAAAATGTCTAATTAAGAACTCATCACTCATACATGTGACATGCATCAGTCTTGATATTCTAACCTAACCCTAGCATAAGCCCAAGCCTAAGCACATCCGATTAATCAATACTCTCGAGCATCTAGATACCCTATCTTAGAACCTTGAAAGAAACTCAACTTAGCGAAAGTTATGCAATAGCTATATGGTTAAGAAACCAATTTTTATAAATTGAGTTGTTTTCTTAACAAAACCAAGCTTTTAGGAGTCTAAGTCATTTATATTGTAAAACCCAGTTTTTCAAACAACTCTTCCTAATGAAATCTCAAGTTTTAGGAAACGTATTCCATAGGTCCTTTTTCATGTCATGCCACACCATGAATGCACTAATCGCATACCAAGCAAATGATAAGTAAAAAGTAGCCAAATTTACTTATTTACTTTTAGTCCATTCTTGCTTTATTTCATTTACACTTTTCATTTCCTAAAGCCTTAGTCTTTGGTTCACTTACATGAATATCTTAAGAGATGGAGTTAGGAATTAGTACACAATTTCACGTTTAGGTTAATACGGATTTCAATTAACAATTATAACCGTGCAACAGCACAATTGAAATCACAAAAGTCACTAGCTAAGCACGATTCATTAGGCTGCATATATAAAAGAGATCGAGAATCATTTCATATCTCCCCAATCAACATGTCATACTTGTACACAATTTAACCAAGACAATCATAGCTAAGCAAGTTAGAAAGTCATATGAATAGATATGATCAAGGTTGTCATACTCGTGATTCCACCTAGAATTGCTAGAGTTTGTAGAATCATAACATAAAATTGAAACGTAGAAATATAAGCTTCTATTACCTATATAAATTATCTTTAAAAAAATTATAGATATGCTTGTAATAGTTATAGGAAACTTGAAATACATGATGGAAATAAAGAAATAAAATAATTAAACTTTTTCTTCTATAAAAATTCTCACTCTATAAACTTCTTGATAACTCAAAGCCTACCCTTCAATGCAAGATCTTTCTTTAGCTAGTATACCTAAAAAGCATATATGCCATTGCCACTCATAAGTTAGATATAAATTAATTCAAGAAGTTACTTACATCTATGATCCCAAGTACTTTTTGACTTAACTTTTGATTCACTTTCTAACTCACTTTCTTCTTCACCATCTAAGCTAACTACAATATAAATCACTACTCCAAAACTTTTTGACCTAACTTTTAAGGAGTTATAGTTTAATGTTCTTATCAATAAATCCTTTGAATTAACTTTTAACCAATCCAATATGAGGCTTTAACTAGCTAAGGTTCTAACTTACCTTTTAACCAATTTTAGAATATACATTTCAATATAACCTAATTCTAACTAAGCTTCTAACTTACCTAATTGTCATTGTAAACTACTACTCCACTTTGACACTAATACCTCCATCCACATATTTGACCAATACAGAACATCACTTAAAATCTCTCTACAACATTTGTATTAGTACATTTAAGTAGAAAACATAGGATTTCAATAAAGAAATATATCATTTTAGTAAGAAAACATGTAGTTTGGCCTCTTTAACTTCTATTACCAGCTTATAAATTGGTGTTCCATCTAAAATCAAATGTCCTCTTCTTCTGAAATTATCTAAAAACATTAACTCCTCATCTTATGACAAGAACACCGTAAGTGCATTAAAGGAATCCTAAAAAAAAAAAAAACACCTCTAACACAATTTTTTGCCAAAAACCAAAATTGATCAAAATTCCAACTTTGTAATTTTGAAAAACTAATTATATGACACAAAAGTACAATCTTTAAGGAACCTACACACAAAAATTTTAGCCAAAACTACATCGTTTGAGTCTTCAAAAATATAGTTAAAAATCTATTGATGAGACATTTTTCTTAAGGAATCCATACATGCACTTAAATTTTGGAAAATTTGAATTTGATATGAAAAATTACTTTCAAAAACTAAGTTTCATAATTTTTGAAAGTTGTTAATTATTTTAAGTCAAATTTTGGTGAAAATAAGAAAAAACAATTATTCATCGAAAACTAATGCTTTGGCTACTATCAACTACCTCGAGTTTGTCTACCTATTAAGACACAACCCAAATTGTAGGGTGATGACCTTGAAACACTTCTAAATTGGGCCAAATTTTCACCATATTTTTGCTAACTTTCATATAATTTCTCCCTTCACTTTCCTAGATTTTTCCCAATTTATCTAGACTTCCCACTAGCCAAAATGAAGAATAGATGCGCCAATACCTTAAAAGAGGCTTAATAGGATTACTTAGGACCTCCATATCAAGTGTGCACTCATGATATAAAAATTGCTTTGCAAAGTCAGAAATTATAGAACTCTAATTAATTAATTGCTAGGCTTTTGATTTATTTTTTCATTAATTTAACATAAAATATAAATAATTATTGATACCTAATATTCTACAATCCATCAGAACTGCAGATAATCAATGTTTCCTACTAAATAATAAGATTGGTAGTAAGATTCTAAAATTTTATACAACTCACCAAAGTTACAATAGTTAATTAACAAAATGATCATTACATTTAAGGTTCTAAACCAATTATACAATCCACCTTCTGATCCTATCTTTCTAATATCTATCTCAACACTTGCACTCCGTGCTCAATTCTTATCTTGATCCCAGTTGAGGTCCCTTGTTAAAGAAGTCATGGAGGAATGAGCAAGTCACAGTTTAGTGAGTTCATTCATCATTACTACCATTCAAGTAAGTTATCAAGAATTATTATCACACATGCAAATATATCTACATACAAAATGCAAACATACGTGATGAATACAAGCAACACATCTATAAGGCTCCAAAATTATGGAATGTATAGATTTACATTGTCTATACGTCGATTTTTCCCTATACTTACCTGTACGGTGCACCTCATCTTACCTACATGAGGTGAAATGGGGGCATTATCCCTCTAGATGTAACTCAACTACTACCCTAGTTGAGAAAATAATTTTATAAAAATCAAGTTTTGTAGATCCCAACTAGGGCTATCTACTATCAATGGATTAGATCTAAAGTCCCACGGGCTCAACATCAGTATATCAATTCAATGCCCTACAGGCTTATTAATGTGAGTTTTATCAATATCAATCAATTGGAGATACTCTACTAGCTTTGCCTTAATGATAATATCATCTACGGTCTCTACTAGTTTGTAACAATTTGTGCTAAAATCTTTTTAAGTTTGGAAAAATGTTTCCAAAATACTTTTTCTCAATCTATTTTGAAAATTGGCAAAGCTAGTATTCTTCATGAGTATACTAATTGAGTCATAGACATGTGACAAATATAATTAGTTATTTTGGTTATGTAGATGATAGCATACAAAGCAATCTGTCATTTAACAACCAATCAATGACAACCAACAAATTAGCAAGCAATTTCAAGTATAAGCAGATATTAGATCATTAGAACTCCTTCACTTGAGCTTGCTCGCCTACTTATCTTAGTCTTCCAGGTCTTTGAATAAGAAATTAAGTCTTTAAAAATAATAATAATAAAATCTATATAAGTAATTGGAACATTGTTTGTTTAAGATCCTAAAACTTCACCTAATTACCTATATCCGCTATAAATCCCTAATTTTGATTATAGGTTTAGTCGTATGTAATTTTTCCATTTTAAGTTTGATTTTTACTTTTTTATAGTCGATTTTTACTTTTTTATCGATTTTGAATGTACTTTTTGGTAGTAGGATCCATTTTAGTAGATAAGACTCACACTTTCTATAGCATCATGGGCTTGTTATGAATTTCATATTTGTTGGGGTCAAATTGTTTTAGTTTCACTTCTAGTGGACCTTTTTCATGTTTTCTTCTAATCAAGCCTTGTGCAAAGTATTGTCAAGCATTAATTTTATGTAGGCCTAATGTTTTATGGGTTTGGTTATTATTAGGCCCAACTATTAATATGTTTTTTCTAAAGTTTTCTAAATGGATCTTTTTGTATCCATTTCCACCTTAATTGTAAATGGACCCCTTCTCTTCCTTTTTATTTTTGATAATAGACTATCTTAAATTATTATTAGGCCTTAAAATGATTTCATTAATTGATGTTTCAATTGGTTTCATTCTATTTGAGCCCTAATTATCAATATGTAAGCTTGAATGGGCCTTCTCATCAATTTTCCCAATTTGATACATATAGGGCCCATTCAACTTACGCGTTCTAACTTATGCCTCAATTAATACAAGACTTTTAGGTAGTTCTCCTAACTTCTAGATTAGGTCGGTTCCTCTAGTGGGAAGACTTTTATGTAGTTCTCCTAACTTCTAGATTAGGTCGGTTCCTCTAGTGGGTTAGTTAGTTCATTTCCAAGCTCGGTTTAGTAATTTTAGACTCGACTCTCCTTTTATGGCTCTATGCTCCTTAAATAAACTAATAGTCTATCGAATTATTGTTAAATTTATGATTATGATTAGTTTCCCATTTTGGCCATAATTTTTTTAACTTTAGTTCATAATTGGAGAGTTACTGTACTCTTGTCACATCCTGGCATAGCATAGGATGCTTTTTATACAAGTAAACCTTTTGTAAATAAGCTTAGTTCTACTAAAATAACATATCATTATATACTTCGTGCTTAAGGGAGTTTAGTTGTATGTTAATGGTTACAAATATTTACAACATTTACAAACTTCAAAAACTTAAACATTAAACTATAGTTAAGCTTCTAGATCTTCACTATACCTGTTCAGTGATACTTTCATTTTCAAAATAGTTGACTCTATCTAGAGCTCTCCAAAAGGTTGTCCCTGTTGTTGGTGATGCCCCAAAAAGTTGCATCCTAACCTAAGCATAAGAGAAAACTTATCTCCTCAACTACTATTGAGCTAAGCGAAAGTGGAAAAGAAAGCAATAATACACCAAAACACATAACACAAGCACTCAAGTTTCATATTTAGTTAATATCCAAGCAAAAAAATAAGATAATGCAAATTATATTCCATGCTAATGCACATGATATAGATCGGTACCAATATCTTAACTAGCCTAGCAACTCATCTGGTTTGGTTTACTATAAATTCAAGCATCTAGAGAATATATTCAGGATTTAGCAAATATTTTGGCCTAGCAAAACCATGGAGCATGGTTAAAGTTTTAGTCAATGCAAAACTATATGTATGACAACCCAGCTTTGTAAACTTAACCTAACAAAATCATAACTTTTAGAACTTTGACCTGTAGGTCGTTTCAATACCATGTTATGAATGCACAAACCAAATCTTGTGTGAATACCAAGCAAAGCAACCAAGCTTATTTAGTTATTATTTTAGCTAATTCCGAGCTTTATTTCCTTCTCCCTCCTATTTCTAAAAACCTTGGTATCAAGTTCACATAAGTGAACACTTTAAGAGGTGGAGTTAATACCTAGCATATATCCAAGTTAGCTACACACATCAACAATATCATGATCAGGTAACATTATATACATAAAACACAACGTCATGGTGTATTGAACATAGTAAATCCCATCAATATACATACAGCTACCACAATCACATGCAATGATACTCTCTTCCGAGTAAGTAGATATAAATTTACTCTCTATGTACATATCCACTTACTTGGCTTGTCGCCCGTTCCCAAGCTTTCTTATTTATATGAACTCCTTCTTTAGTGATTTCACTTAATAAGTATACATACTACTAAAGTCAACTACAAATCATACTTGTGTATGTGTGTGTGTGTGTGTGTGTGTGTGTGTGTGCGTGCGCGCGCGTGTATGTGTGTGTGTGTGTGCTTACGCGTACGCGTGCATGTGTGTATGTGTGTGTACGTGTGCGTGTACGTGTGCATATGCGTATGTATGTGTGTACGCGCGCGCGCGCTCGTGCGCGTAGGCATGCGTATGCGTATGTATGTGTGTGCGTGCGTGTGCGTCTGTATGCGTGTGTGTATATACTTATATATATATTAGCTTGCTGGATTTTAATTTATGTCCTGTCCCAAACAGAAAGAGTCATAACAGTCCTACCGTATAAACTAATCTAAGATAGAAGTTGACCTCATAACTGCTATCGTAGATACAGTTCACACAAGGCGTACAACTCAACCAGCTTGAAATGTCTGTTCTGACATCTGTTAATAACCAAACCTGTGGTAGAGCTTTTACAAAATACATGTTCTATACAACCTGTTGTTTAGTACCACAATAGTATTTATACAAATGTTTAACGTCTAAAGGTAAAGTTTACAATCTGAGTTTATTAAAAACCACAAGTTTTGCAGTCAATATACAATAAGTTAGGAAACTAGTGGGTTCTCAGGGAATTTCCAATCACTTTCTTCGAAACTCAAAGACAAAGTCAAAAACTCAGGTTCAGTTGATTCCTCGATCCTCACTTTCCCAAACAGTAGAACATTAACCTAGGAATGGTGGTATTTGAACATCCTGTCCTTACTCAACACCTGTAAAAGAGTATATAGGAATATGAGCACAACTAGCTCAGTAAATGAGATGGAGTCAAAAGAGTATTGCATAATCACAAATAAGGTTAATAGTTATGATGAAATGCAATGCAATAACTCAAATGAAACATCACACAATGTTATCCGGTCTACTATGAGGTTAGAGAAATTACATCCGCTCCAACCCAGATTTAGGAATTTCATTGCAACTCAAGTCAGACCAAACGCGAGCTTATGCAATAGAGAACACCCTCCTCCTATGACCATCTTCCATCTACGACCCCCAACTTTACCATAACCTCCTCGCCTGTCGCTTAGTTCGACTAAGGATAGGGAAAGGACCATTTCAGCTATCCTCATTGAAGGAAGTCGGTATTTGGCCTAACACTCTTAATCGTTTCCTCTAATGGGTGTTATACATGTCCAATTTTATTTTAGTCGAATAAACGTTAATTTTAATCAGGGGTAGCTAATAAGTTTTCACAATACAGAATCAATGCAACATGTAGAACAATACACAAAGGATTTAAACCCCTATCACAACCGAGTATCATCCACACACACAGCATGCATACAATCAACTAATTACAAATACAACCAGAAGTACTCTTAGGTCTCTAGATACTTTAAATAGTATCCAAACAAGCGGTGAAGCCACAATCCCAACTTACTTGTTTAGACGTTTGCTATTGCTGACTTGAATCATCAACCATCTTTGTATTAGAAGGTCCTAATTACACAAAAAACTCATATTTAGTTTTCATAATAATTATGAAAACATTAGGGTTTAAACTAAAATGGTTATATTTACATATATATATATTATTATTATTTCCATAATATATAGTCGTGTTATTACTATATATCGAATTAAGTTATTAATTGTTGATATTGTACATCATATATACTATTACGTATTATATATCGTTTTGATCACATTGAAACGTATTTTTAATTGATTAATTAAGTTTTAATTCCGGTAAGGTTACCGAAATATTTATATTCTTGAATATGATAAAGTTATAGGTTAAATTACTTAAGGTTGTCCGATTTTAACAAAATTAGTGTTGTTGGGTTCGTATGAACCTAACGATATGTTTTATGAGTCCTGTTTTTAGAAACGACTTTTAACCGGTAGTTTGAGTTTTTAATACAGTTATACATAATTATATAAATATGATCATATTATACGCAATTTACATTATTGAATTGTATTTTATCTAATTTGTCCATATATTGTTACAATATAATTATTATCCAATTCTAATATACCTAAAGTGTATCACGATCAGAAAATATTAATAAATATAATAAAAATATCCATTCTAATCTGATCAGCAATCTTATATATAGTTTTTATTTAACTATTTAATTCATTTTAGCTTATTAATATTATAAATACACCCCGACTTGTAAATTAAGCCATTTTACTTAGTAAATTCATAATAAATAGTTCGGGTTATCGAATAATTCTCCAAAAATTTATATAGACTCCTAAAAATATAGGGGATTTAGTTACCACTTGGTTTCAAGTTTTCGATCTATCGCTTATATATTCATATTGACGATTTTACCCCTAAATTATCATAAATTACCCAATTATGATTTTTTTTGCACCAAATTAATTTCAATCTGACTCAATACTTTTATTATTTATTATAGATTAGTATATGTCCATTTCATCAATTAATTTCATAATTTCAGCCTATTTTTAAGCTATTTTCAAGCCTAAAAGTGCAATAAATATTAAAAATATTCAAATCAAAATTCGGGCTACATAGCAATTATCTATATAAACACCTTACACAAAAATTTTCAACTAGAAATAACATCATTTAGCAAATTTATTTTACAAATCTGAATTTGGGTGAACAGTAGATTTCTTAAGAAAATATATTAAATATTATGAATTTTTCA
Source organism: Lumnitzera racemosa (assembly GCA_024138005.1). Lineage (NCBI taxonomy): Eukaryota > Viridiplantae > Streptophyta > Magnoliopsida > Myrtales > Combretaceae > Lumnitzera > Lumnitzera racemosa. The sequence continues at coordinate 44,001,969 of JAMXBC010000007.1, forward strand.
AAAATAAAAATATCACATGAAAGCATGTTTAAAATAACCTAAGTATATTTTTTTTTTTCATAATTTTCTAGGTTAATTTACTAATTTTTAAAATTATTGAGAAATAGGGTAGGAAATTGACCTTGGTGTTCTTGGGTGCTTTAGTGGCCAGCAGTGGTTAGGTCATTATCAGACTGCCTGCACGATGGGTGGACAATGTGGGGTTGGCTGGGTTTCATAATAGATTCAGGGTAGGCTTGGTTTCTAGTCTAGTACGAGTTTTGCCCTGTTTTTTGTTTAATTTTCCTAACTTGTTCTATTTTCCAATTTTTTTCTTTTCTTTATTCTTGGTTCTTAATTGCTAAAATGTTACTAATCTGCTGATAGTATAGTATTTATAGAATTTTTTTTACCGCTTATGAATTTTTCTTTTTTTTTTCTTTTGTTTTCTCCATTTAATGAAGTAAGAGGTGTCCATTTTTCCTCCCTCTACTTTTAATTCATCAATTTCTTTTCTTCTACAGTAGCCACTGTAGCATCCAGCAGTTTCAAGTGTCTTAGAGTTGATTTAAGTCAATTTTAATATAGTTTAATTAAATAATGATAATATATATATATATGTAATGTCCAAATTAGTTTTTTACTTAGTATATAGGTATATACCCTATGTAAATATCACGTGTATTATATAACTTTACTCATATAATTAAGTTTCTAACATATCTTTTATTTTTAGGATATGTTCTAAAGTAAATTTCATAAATTCAATACAATATATATATATAATTATATAATTTAGGGTTAATTTACAAGTATAATTATTATTTATACTGGGTATACTTATAAAATTACGTGTATTTTTATATAGTAAATTATACTATATTATCTCATTTTATAGCTTAATTAAGTTATCTCTAAATTCTCGTTGCAATCTGAATTCGGTTTTTAGAAATTTTGAACATTTTAGTACTATATTGAATATTCCTACTTCTAAGGGCAAAATTGGGATTTTGGGTCATTATTTCTAAAATCTAACTTCACCGTAATATCTCGACTAACTTTTTTATTGTAGTCATAAAGTTTGAGCTCAATTAGATAAGTTTCCCTAAAAGCCCTAAATCAATGCTCGGTTGTCCTAAACTCAATTTTGGGAGCTTACAATTTATTCCAGATTGTATCTGATATACTGTCTAACTTAGCCTCCAAACTATCTTCTAAATTATCCTTTGACATGCTCTCTAAATTGTTTCGACCACACCTTGCCATATCTTTGCAATTACTCCAAAATAAACCCAAGTACTGTCACGACTCGAGGGGCTAATCGTGACAGCCATCGTATACCGTACAAAGGACTATAGATTGAATTCCCTTACAATCGTCGTCTCTTTATATGATACACAAGGCTATAACTACAACTAACAACCAAGAGTTATGCAAGTATAAGTAATATCATTTCATGATAATAATAATAAAATATAGAAACATAACATATAATCTATTTATATAAGAATTTATATATATAAAGTCTTTAGAACTTTTCACTCAAACTAATATCAGTTTATCACATATTCAAATCTATAATCTAGATAAACAATCATGTGAACACTCCGAATACGTCTTGCTCCCACATCGACCTCCTGATGAACCACTAACCTCGGGCATGCGATGACTCGACTCTATTAATAACTCTGCCTGCAAAAGAAGACTATAAGAGTATAAGCTAACTAGCTTAGTGAGATAATCCCCTTAACCATATAGCAATTAAGTTATACAATAATTAAGTTCAATCAAATGAATGCGTGTCAACCAGTATGCCAAACAAATACATACAGGTGACTAGGTACTGCATGCAACTTAGATCTAACGCCCTTCAAAGTCAGGGTTGGGGATACATTGGCACAGTCAGATCTAGGTATCATACTAGAACTTATTTCATAACGAAACTTCACGTTTCGTATTTAAAATATAATGGTATATCCATTATCAATTTTATCAAAAATGAGTTCTACATATGATTATGATTCGATTCATGCAACCCTCACTCACCTCTAAATGAAGGCTTTTGAACTCGACCCTTGGCCAGGCGATTGGCGCCTCCAACACCTAATAATCCCACAAGCCAAGATGAGGTCATATCGTACATGTATACCGTACGAAATTTATAACAATCAATAATCAACCCATGTATGGCCTCTCGCTACTTCCATGTAATGATACTGCTGGAATTAGTTATGCGGTGTATGATTATGCGTATTTCAAATTAACTTTTTCTAGTTGAGTAAAATCAGGTCTTATTATTCAGTGATTATTCAAAGTCACAAACAATCAATTCTTAGTAAATTTACTATGTAACAATCAATACATTATTGTAATTTAAAGTAAATTTACCATTGACAACCAATTATCATACACAAGAAAAACCCAACTCCATATAACATTCCATTATTGATCATAACTTGTATTCACTAACTACAAACACAAACAAGTATAGAATCATCAGGAAAACTCACTCAGCCATAGTCGACTCAAGGATTGTAATAATCAGGTGGCAACTCAAGGTCAATGTGAAGATCACTTGAGAATAATAAAAATTTGTAAGTTGAAGAATTTAAAACTAAACTAATATCGTAATTTGTAAGTTTTACTTCGCCTAGTTACATGAAATTCTCAATTCGAGTTTTTTATTGAATCGCGTATAACTTTTTCGTTTTAGCTCGAATGGTTATGAACTTATAATCTATTTTGATCGTTTTCGAGCATATTTTCTCATAACGAGGTCCATTTTGGATGTTATAACTCGCAATTTGAATTGTAATATAAAAATATCACAAAATTTATTATTTAATTTTAAAAAATTCTAAAATATTAATTTCACCTTTTTCTTAATATATTTATGATTTAATAATTATTTAAATTATATAATTAATAATTTTATTATTTTAAGCATATTTACTTTAGTTACTTTTTTTTTACTTATTTTTTAGATCTTAAACTTATTATAATTATTATTATTATTACTGTTATTTTTATTATTTATTATTTTCTTATTATTTATTTGTATTTTACGATATTCATATATATATATGTACTTATACTATATTTGATTAACTTTATAATTTACTTTAATTTTGTAATTCCTAATTTATGGTAATATATATATATATATATACCTACTCCTTACATATTTATGAATTTATTTTATTTAGTAAATATTATTATATCATATATACTACTTAATATTCAGTATACTACATATATACTATATGTTATATATATTTACCCTATATGTATATATATATATATGTATACATAAAATCTAGCTTATATGTATATATGAATATATAACTACAAAATACATGTATATACTATACGAAGACATATTCTTATATATATATATATACATATGAAAATAAAGCTTGTATACATATATACATACATAATCATTTTCACGTGTACAACTATATATATATATATATCTATATTTAGTTTGTAAAAATAGTAAATACTTACTTGATATATCCTTATGTACACATACATATATTTATGTACACACATATGTGTACTCATAGACCGTATATTTTACCTAATAGTATATATATATATATATATATATATCTACATACATATCTTTATATATTCATATATCTATCTTAAGTTATCTACTTATGCACACATACATGTACATGTAATGAAATATTTAATAAAATACAACACAAATACTTATATATACATGTACATACCATATAATATACATATATGCCACTAAAATAATTATACTTACCTAATTATATTTAATTTTCTTCTTCTTTTCTTCCTCCTCCTCCTTCTTCTTTTTCTTCTTATTCTTCTCCTTGTTCTTCTCGGTTTTCTTTTGGTTTATTTTTACTTTTCTTTTCTTTTCTTTTATTTTTCCCACTTTGTAAATTCGGTTTGATATTTCTAGGATTTGGGGCATGAAATTCTTCTGATTTTTGAAGAAAATAATATTAAAAAATAGAGAAGCTTATTCTCTTCATTTAGGTATTAATTAGGATAAGATAGTTACTTTATTACTTTGTCCTTTTCCCCCTAAATTGGTGACACATGTACATTTATTTATGCGCATGGGCTACTTATTTTTTTTTCAGTTGGAATTCACGTGTAAGATAAGGAAAATAGAAGAGAAGAAGAAAAGAAAGAAAAGAGAAGAAGAAAGAAAGAAAAAGGAAGAAAATAGAAATTAAAAATAAATATATGTAATTTTTCTAAACCTAAAAATCATAAAAATAATTATCATAAATTAATTTTTGAATTTTTTGAAATTTTATCAATTTAAATGGCGCCTATTATAATTATAATTTTTAGAAGTTATTTTAACAATTTCATTAAAATTTTACATGATTACACGATTTAGTTAATAATTGCAATCAACTACAATTATATCACTATTAAGTGATATTTAACTATTTTATAGGCTTAAAGTTATAATTTTAGGGTTTCGATTAAATTCGGGTTTAATTTTGGTTAATTGTGCATAAATTAAATTAAGGATTTTACTATACGATTTAGGGTTTTGATCAATTTCTAGGGTTTTTATTATCGATATTATATTCGATTTATTAAGTTTCATAATCTTTTACTATTACTAGCCTTATTGACTCATTACACAGTTTAGGACACTCGAACTTAAATTAAGGTTCAGATTATCGATTTTCTGAGGTTTATAAGTACCAATCATATACTAGTAATTCCCTATAAGTCATAACTGACTTGATAGTGTTTCCATAGAAAATTACCTTTGAATCATGTAAGTGTCACAAGTATTAACAATATTCTTACTATTTATTAGTTTGGATATAGCTAAATACTCATCAATTGCATTATAGAGAGCATTCTATCTCAACTGCCATAGCTTCATAAAATTGTAAATGAATACATTTTTCATATGTTGAATTGAATTTACTAACTTTCAAATCTTGTTATTCGAGCGCCATGATGATAAACTCTTTATTTTCTCTCTTTTCTTTTCTTATTCCAAAAGACTAAACAAATTGAAATGTGACTTTTGGTAGCAACATCGAGAGATTTAACCTATATAATTATAAAAAAGGAAAGAAATATGTATAACCTACACGCCTAGATATTTCCTATCACAAGTACTACAAGTTTACGACATCGATACCATGTAGTACAGTTTCCATCTATAAATTCTCTATTAAGTTAATATCCCTTCTTCATGATTTATCAAGCAACATCAAGTGAGCTTCCATAATGTTTCCAAGTCCTTATAATAGTAATTCAATGTCCTAACATGTAACTAATATGTAAGTTTTTATTTTATAACTATTTATTCTAATTATATGAAATATCAATTCATACAATAATTTAATCTATCCTTGTAACGCCATTACATTATTCTGATCAAGATAATATTTATAGTATCACGTTCCAAAATTTGGTAAATGAAGTTACTTACTTGAAATGGTTAGTCGTAATTTCTCGCCATGCAACAAGGACTTCAATATTTTTCCTCTAATATTTACATGTATTAAATTTGTTTTCCCCTCAATTGTGTTTTCTCATTTCTGATTGCTCAAATAATGTATATGTCCTTCTCTTGTGGCACTTATTCTTGTTCAGGTTGTCAATAGATTAGTAATCTAAGTGTTTATACTCATAATTGCAAATGTGTTTAACATGATGGCTAGGTGTCCCTTTCTAATGAATTTCTATAGATGACTCATGTTGTTGCCAATATATGCACATACCAAGTGTGATTTGATGATTTTCTTAATATATTTTTTTTAATTATTAGACATAGCTTTCTAGTTTCACTTTACATATAGATATTTATTATAATAACATACGTTTATGAATATTAGATAACATGTGTACTTACTAACTATACCTATCATTTAAATATTAATGTATACCATATTGCTAGCTTTATATATATTATTAAAGCAAATACGACCTTAAGTAACCGCTTTTCTTTTTTTTAAATTACCTATTTACCCTCTATTTAACAAAAAAACTAACAATAAAATGAACTATTAACATTATAATTAATGGATAAATATGTCCACTTACTTCTTTTTTTTTTTCTCTTCGTTTCTCTAGTTATTTTGTATTTTCTCTCTCCCACTTTTTCCACTCTCCTACTCATTGCACCTACATCTCTCTCTTTCTCTCTCCTTATTTTGTATGTTGCATATGCATTGATCACTAGTATGCCAAATATCCATCTTTAAGGCTTTGTTATATTTTTGCAACCTCAATTTTTACGATAATTATTGAGCTTACATGGAAAAGGGTAAAGTGGTAGGTGTTTTGTCTGAAACTTGACAAATCAAATTAATATATTTTCACAAGATTTGATTTTATTTGCATATGTAACTCATACATGTGATAAAATTATTTTTATGTCCTTTTCAAATGAAATTTTATGAGTGAACTTGAAATAAATAAAATATTTAACACAAAAACATATAAACTTTATTATTTTCACAACATTATAGTACCTATACTTTCAAATGTTCAATTTAATACCTAATTGAAACTTTCACTACCTCACTTAACTTTGTTAATATTTATTAGTTGATATGACATAAATCAACATATAGCAATAGCATAGCATGGCAATTTGTTAGTAAATTGTTGTGGCATAAAGTAACAATTGACAACTTAAAGGGAGAACAACAAAAACCCTCTTATGCAAGTTATACCCTCACATCCATAGCCATCACCACAAAGTACTTTAAGTAACTCTTCTCCTTAAATTAATATATAAAAGACAATTGCTTGTGATTTTATCTATGTAGGACTTATAAACTAAAAACCAAAGCAAACTTTGCATGAAAACCAACTAATCACACTTGTATGATTTTTCTTTGCTTTTTTTTTTTATTTCATATTACTTCTAAATTAGAAAAGGACCTCTTAATTCTAATCTACTTTATTGATCTTTAATATTATACAAATTTTTTTTCAAAACTCTTCTAAAAATGGGTTTAAAATAGCAATCAAAATAGGCCCACTAGAGTAATTTTTTTTTTTTTTAAATGCAGCAAGTGTACACTTTCATATTTCCATTTTAATTTGTTTTCATGATGTTATAAAGAGAAAATACGGTACTTTCATAATCTATGTCAAATGGAAATCATGAATATGTGCATGTTTTACTAAGGAAATAAATGAACACAAAGAAAATGAATCAAGAAGAAGGTGCTTCACATATGGTTAACTACAAAATAGTGACTTCTATGTTTATCAATCCCACATTGCCCAAATTGTAAGAAGATGTCTTCTATATATTAAACTAGGTGAATTATCCCATTAAGATCAACATAAGCAATAGCCATCTAAGTGAGCATGAAATATATGGTTATATAAAAGGTTGAAAATTAGTGGTTAATTTCATGTAAACTTTATGCCACATCAGCATACTAATACTGTTATGCCATGGGTCAGTTTATGCTATTATCACGTGTTGATTTATGCCATACGACAATGAAAGTTTTAATTAGGTATTAAATTGAACTTTTAAATTTAAGTATATGTACTAAATTGCATATTTCGATAAAGATAAGATACTAAACATGACATTTATCCTTTTATATTTGACTCACAAACTTTAACTTACACTTAAAAATTATACAACAACTAATTTTTTGCACATGTAACTCATATGTATGATAAAATTATTTTTATGTCTTTTTCAAATGAAATTTTACGAGTGAGCTTGAAATAAAATATTTAACACAAAAACATACAGATTTTATTAGTTTCACAATGTTACTTTATTTTTATTTATTATTTTTTCTATATTTGACTCACAAACTTTAACTTGCACTTAAAAATTACACAACAACTAACTTAAATTACAATGACTAAAAATTGGCAAGTGCATCGAGTCATAAAAGTAGTATAGATAGTGAACTAAGGTCATATTTCATAGAAAGCTAAGTGTTAAGTACTAAACTAATCAAGTTTTTCCCAAAGTTAAGCTATCGAAAATTGTACTAAAATAGAGTAAAAATTGATTAATGAAATGAACATTAAACCAAATGTCCTAACTACACTTTGAGGGTTCTAAAGTCAAAGAGATGTGAAAATCAATTTGAGATTTGCAAATCTATTCTCAATGCGATACCTTAATGTGATATTTGAAAATGGCTAAATAGGTTTAACTAAGCTTACAAGAATTCGCTCACCTCACGAAGTAGTAGAGTTCCAATTATATCATAAATTGTTCCGTCAAGACAATTTATCCATAATTATCGAGTAAATAACAATCTACTTACACCAGAACTACTATTCTAATTAGAAATATGATTCAAGTATGTCCCTATGATTTGAACTATATTTTCAACCATATTAAGAGTATGAGTTTATGAGTTTAATTAAAACTCACATGTTCCTGTGACGAGCCCTTTCAAAAATTCAAATTATATTTGCAATGAGTTGTTAAAACTTTCTCGAGTATTTTCTAACTCTATTTAACTAAAAGTGTTGACTAAATATTAACCCAATAGATGATGAATATAATAGAAAAATGCCTAAATATTCAATATTGATATCAAAACAATTTAGAAAACATGTTAATTTATTAAATTCATCAATACAAAACCTAACATGTGTTAAACATAATATCTCATTACAATACTCAAATAAATCAAGTTATAGAACAATTGAAATTGTAAGAAAAAAAAAAGCACTTTATTAGATATATTTAAATTTGACTCTTAATATAAAATTGATATATTTAGAATTTAGAATGGATTTTAGTACGTTAGAACAAAGATTTTGATATCCTAAACATATATCGAAAATCCGTACGTTAGTGTTCTATGTAGCCTGCTGCTCAAAACTATCGACTCCGTACTCAAAGCAACTTCCCACTCTTTTATTACTCTCTGTTCGACTGAGCTTCCCCACCGTCTGGCATCCTTCTGGATGTTTATAGGTGACTGGGCTTTTCCAAATATTGGCCACCGTCTAATTGATGATATAAGATATTCCCTATTCACGTGGAAGAATTCCTGGCCCGCCATCTGGCTGTTTTCTTTTTTAAATACAAAAAAAGACCCACACGTACTGACTCCATGCTGCTCTCGTTCAGTCAATCAATGCTTCAAATCCACTAACTTCTCAATTCTCCTAACAAATAGAAATAGAGTTACGCCATGACTGGAGTCATGACTGCAGCAGTTTTTATTTATTTGTGTATATTTTTAAACAAGCTGCTACTTAGAAATGCTAGATTCAATTGCTGCTGGTTGCCAAAGTGTTCATCACAGGCTGCTGCTTGTCCTCAATTCAAAGAGTTGCTTGGTTTAGCCTGTTGCATGGTGCTCTCAAGTCCTGTTTGGATAGTACATTGGCTGCTGCTAGTGTGTGTGTTCCATCAGCTGCTCGGATTGGTCTACTGGTCGCTCAGATGCTTTGCGTGGAGTGTCACAGCTGCTGTCGACGAGTGAAGCTTGGAGTGCGAGAACAAGTGCGAGAATAATACTGGCCACATGCAGGAGGTTGTCTTTCCTTAACTTATTATTTATTATCTTTTCCCCCTAAATTATATTAATATATTACGAGATATATATAGTGTAAATTATAATTAATTATGGGTAAAGTATTATATAATTTCCCATCAGATTTTTTTAATTAAAATATATGATTTTCTCTTATATTTTCAAGAAAATATACTAATGTGTTAAAAAATTAAACATAGATAAAAGAAAAACAAAATGTAAATTGTAAAAAGCTCTTATTTTTTAATTTTAAAGGATATAGGTGTAATTGGTAAATTTTGGAAGTTGAAAATGTCCTGCAAACCAAAGAAAATTGCTTAGTATTAGAGTTAGTCTGGTGTGACCATTCCGATGCCTAAATTAGCAAACAGGAACGAGGAAAGCAAAATAAGTTATTAAAAGTTATTAGATATCTGTTACAGAATTCTTTTCCCGTATTTATAGAAGACTATCATGTCTGAAGGAGCAGTTATTAGAATAACTATTGAGACACATGAAAATTTCTTGATTAGACACCTTCTATGAAATATAGGAAGAGTAGGTAGTTATGTAATATAATTATGCTTATGATAATTATTCGCGCCATGAATTTAAATTCAAATCAAGAACGGATCTGTGTTACTTGGTAAAATGCCGAAAATGCCAATTACTCGACGAGATGCCGAGAGAATAAATGACTCGACCAGTTGGCAGCCGAATAGACAAATAAGCGATCATATCAACGCTTGTCAAATTAAGTGGACAAAAACTGACTATCAACATTTGTCTCCCAACTCACGTATTCGAGGATTCGACAAAGAGAGTAATATATAATACGCTTAAGGCCAAATGATGAGCAGTTCTTTAGATGCCAAGTGAGGTAGGAAGCAAGACAGATCGCATACCAATCGAAAAGTCGCAATTTTCAATTTATGATCCGTTCAAGAATAAAAAAGTAAGAGGCATGGCACTTGTCACCTCAGTCATCATTATGCCATAGGCATAATAACAATTAGAGAATTGCAAACTGTCGGATTTCTATCTTAACATACGCATTAACAATCCACGCTACTATCAAATCAGTGCATCATTACCGTTAGAAACAAATTTGTGGTTTCGAGGGTAAGTTGTTCATATTTAAAGGATTGTTCAAAATCAAAAAATATTTCTCCAGTTGGATCTCTAAACTTTCGTTTGCTTTCTCGTCTTCACTCTTACATTCTTTAACTTCTGTGATATCATTCCTTATAACTATTTAGGTATGGTTTGTAACGTAGTTTGTCAACTTATACTCTTTGATTCCGAAGTAACGAAAACTGAGGCCACTTCTCCCCCTCAAATAAGGAGCAAGACAGTGTGTTCCTCTAATAGCTCAACCTGCGACGTTAAGAAAAGGTCAAATAAACTCACTCGAATAAATGCTTTTATAGTGGATAATTATCTCAAGAACAAAGAAAGGAGATCCTTGATGAAATATCTATACAATAATATATCTTACTTTCGTGACTCTCCAAATGGAACTACAAATTCTACCCATAAAGTCCTTATCACGAAATATAACCAGTATTGGCAAGACCTTTTTGGATCATGGAATCTTAGGAGGTCAAGAGAGGAGGAAAGGGTATGTTTCTCAAGGGAGTGTGAATTCAACATATAATTGAAATGTTTAGATTTTGGGTTGTGTTTTCCTTTCTTGACATTTGTGAAAGGCTTCTTCAACTACTTTAGAGTCGTGCTAAGTATGTTCTCACCAAATACATACTAACTCTTAGCCACTTTAGAGATAGTTTGTGAAGAAGTCGAAGTCGAAGTCGAAGTCAAAGTCAAGGCTACGCCTCAACTGTTCAGGTATTTCTTCATAATTAGAAAGCAACCTGACGAATGGTACTTTGTCGCTACAAGGCATAGTCATAAGTTTATGGATGGGTTAAAGTCCAAGATCCATAAGTGGCATGATAAATTCATGTTGATAGTATCTAACGATGAGTTAGATTTCTAGATTCAATGGACTAAGCCAATCCGTACAAAGGATATAAAAGTGGTGACGAATTATGCTGCAACGGAGAAGAAAATTCAAGAGAAGAGGAGGAACAAAATGTTGTTCTTAGACACCAAGAGAATTATAAGGCGTTATGAAAGCAAAGAGCTGATCTTTTCTAAAAATGAAGGTACGCTAATGAGTTACCACCGTACCAAGTATAGCCATAAGAGGAAAGTCGTTCTTGTGAGCGAGAATTGTTGCCTTTGAGCATTGCTCGATACAAAGAATATAAGTTTATTCTTTTCCCCTGCATTAATATTAACGTGTTTGCTCATATTGTAAATATGAGTGCTGGTGAGGTAAATCCTGCCAAGCTATTGACCTAAGTTAAAGCTAAAAAATCAAAAGTTGATAAGTGGGTGGCTAATGTAGCTACCACCACTTAGCTTACCACCTTAAAGAAAGCGACAAAGGAGGACACAGCAAAGTGGGTAGCAATATAGAAGAAAGCCCCCCACCCAGCTGAGAAGTGAAAGGTGGGTGAGAAGACTATATCGGCCAAGGTTGCTCATTCTAAGGAGCATTCGGTCGAAAATATTAAACTATTGCTGAGTCGAGAAAGTAAGGTCGAAAGACTTAACCCAGCGGTAACGCCCAAGATACTACTGCCGCTAAAGGGTCATTATTGATAGTGGTAGCGACGCTAAGTGCTGATAAGAGACAGGGGAAGGAACTCACCAACAAACCACCTACCAAAAGGTCCAAGGGCTTGGACGAGAGGACGAAGGAGGGAATGTGGTCTAAAGCTCTTGATATCAGTAGTGTCGAATTTGTTGCCAACAAGGAGATTGACAAGTACTTCGTCTCATGTTGGAGCCATAACGTCTTGGATACTAACTCGACCCTTGGAGACAAGACAAAATCTTTGGCCTTAAAGGAAGGGATTATCCTCTTAAAGGATAAAGAGATTACCAAGAAAGACATCGACTGGGTCGATGATTGCAAGAAGGCCCATATTGCAACTAAGTTAAATGACATGAGTATCCATATCCATCTTTTAACTGTTGAATTTACTCAGTTGATAACATTCCTTTTGTTTCTCAGATAAGTAACTACATTTTGATGGCTTTCGATGAGGTTGATAAAGAAATAAAGAAGGTAAGATCCATAGTAGTCTTTATGTATTCTATTAAGTTACTTCTAGTACTCATCATACTAAATGAAATTGTTGTAGAAAATCGAGGATGCATATAATGCCTCCAAAACCTAAATTGCTACTACCGAGAATGTAAGGATAAGGGTCGAAATGGAGGTGAGAAAGCTCTAGGAAGACCTTGCTGCTGAAAAGTTGGCATATACCTTAACTGTCGATGAAGTCTCGAGCCTAAAGGCTAAGATTAAAGAGCAATACAAGGAGCCTAAAGGCCTAAAGGAAGAGCTGTAGAAAAAGAAAGAAGAGTGTTAAGGGCTAGGTTAAACTCCTTGCACGATGAGCAATGAGGAAGATAAACTTAGAATGCAAATTAAAGAGTTGGAGACCAATAACACGAATTTACAAAGCTGTGTTGCCAAATTGGAGGAAACTATGAAGAGAAGACCCTCTGTTGAAGAGGCACTTGATATAGTTACTCCTAGTCAGCAGTACGAGAGATTTCTACGAAAGAAGTTGTTGGAAGAAGTCTATGTAGCAAGAGAGGAGATTTTGAAGCTTCAACCTAATTATGATCTTTCCTACCTTGACTTTGCCAACATCGACGACAAAGTCAATAGTTGCGAAGAGGCCAACGACAATGAATCAGTGGTGAGATGATTATGAAGGGTAATAACAAAGCTCATGTTGAGGATCCAACGAAAGACGAAGAACGTCTATCAAAATTAATTCGCTATGAGCGAAAATAGAAATTTGCCGACTCTAAGATCCTATGCGCCAAGAAAGAAGTTTACTCAGAGAAAAGCTTAGCCTTTGATCCAAAAATTACTTCTGCTGACCTTAAGAATAGGCTGTAGGATTTTCCTTGTTAAATGAAATAAAAATATGACAAATATTTGTAACAATACATTATTGAATGAAAAGTATCTTTCATATAACTGTTTCCACTAAGTTTTATTTTATGCACTGCGTTTTCCCGGCATATATGAAGTACGTATTTTATTTTACACATTTTTATTCGTTAGCATGTTTTATTTCATACACTAAATATTACTTAGCATGTTTTATTTCACACACCCAATTCATGCGTCTTTATAGACATTGTCCATTAGCCATTTGAGACGTAGACTAACCATATGACTCAGCTATGGAATTGATTTTTGTAGTTTGTTAATAGTGATAAGCTAGAACTTACATTAATTCACTCGCTGTGTAGTCTAGAACTCATTAACTCAGCAATTATAAAAAGATCAAGAAGCATAATAAGACTTCAAGTATAATTCTCATAAACAAAGACTATCATCTTACAGGCAAGTAAGCTATCACCTTACAAAAAAACGGAGATGAACATCATTTGAATAATCAATTGAAATATAATTTCAAATTCTTAGCATTCCATACTTGTGGGATGATTGATCCATCCAATGTTTCTATTCGATAGGCTCCTTCACCAATGACTTCTTAGATCTTGAGAGGGTCCTCTTAATTCGTATTGAGCTTTCCTTGACTCGTTCACGTGCCAGTTACTTCCGTCTTTTGGTAAATTAGATCTCCAGGTTGAAAAACCTTATGCTTTACTTTTTGATTATAATACCTCATCGCTCTATGCTAGTATGGCGCACCTTTGCTCAAACATACAGTATCTACGCTTTTACGTAGTTACTACATACACTACCATGTAGTTTAGATAACACCCTCTAAGTATCGCTTGGAGGAAAGTATTGAAGATATGGTTGTGATATGCCATATTTGTACAGCTAACCATCAATTAGTGTATAATTCATAGCTTGGTAAACCAATCTCCATGCTCCTTTCTTGTCGTCAGGGAGAGTACTGTCTCTCAAATAATCTATTAAGGGATCTATCTAAGATTCTTCTTTTGGATAAGGAGCCAATTTATAGCTCTGTGAAAGAGTAGATAAACTTTTATGTGGAAGAAATTCGATGAAAAGTTTGTCGCTCAAGTCAAAGAATGCCATATTAACTAATTTCAACAACTTGTCGGTAGCAATATTTTTACTTATCAGAATCTTATGGATGGAAAAAGATTGAAATTCTCCTGCAAAGGTTCATACCACCAACAGGTATTTGCTTATCTCTTCTTCCCTTGCCATATAACTTCCCGTAACTTGTTTCACTACCAATTGTGAATCAAAGAATAGTTCAAGTTTCTTGGTGCCAATCCCTTTTGCCAGTTTCAGTTCGACAATCAAAGCTTCATGCTCTACTTTATTGTTGTTGGTAGGGAATCCAAATTTTAAAGCATAATGAACTTTGACATTGTAGGAGCCTTGAAGAACAAGGCCTATACCACTTCTTTCTTTCGTCGAAGAACTATCCACAAAAAGGAACCAGATAGGTTTCTCAGCAACCTTTATGCTATCTTTCTCATTAGTAAATTCAGCTACAAAATCTACTAGTACTTTGAGCTTTCAGTATCGTTCTGGGTTTATACAGTATACCATAGGTACTTAACTTTAAGGCATATTTCATCATTGTCCTAGAGGAGTTAAGCCGTTGTAATGCTTGCTGCAATGGCTGATCAGTAAGCACTGTGATCTGGTGAGCCTTAAAATATAGCTTCAACTTCCTTGTTGAGAGAACTACTACTAAAACAAATTTGTCAATTTTTGTATATCAAAGCTCTAGCCCTTACAAAACATAACTCACATAATAAACGAGTTGATGCTCTTTATCATCAATTCGGACCAATATAGAAGAAAGAGCTTGGTAGTTAACCGATAAGTACAAATATAAATTCTCTCCAAAGATGGGTATCGAGAGTATTGGGGATAACGCGAGGAATTCTTTGAGATCATTGAAAGTTCTTTCACAATCATTGGAACATTTGAATTCTTTAAGATTTTAAAGAATTCTATGCATTTATCTACACTTCTTGACACAAACCTATTAAGGGTGGCTATTCGCTCAGTAAGTTCTTGCACTTCCTTAACTGTACGAGGGGATTTAATGTTTCTTATCATCTCAATTTTTCTTAGGTTGGCCTTAATGCCGCGCCAGGCCATGTATTCAAAAAATTTTCCTAACATTAAGCCAAAAACGCACTTTTATGGGTTGAGTTTCGTGTTGTATCTCCTTAGTGTAGCAAATGTCATAATCATGTCGTCGACATATACTTCGACGATTCTATGAATCTGGGGTTTGAATATCTTGGTAACAAGCCTTTGATAGGTTGCACCGATGTTTTTCAACGCAAAAGTCATTACCGTGTAACAATATGTTCCAAAATTAGTAACAAATGATGCATGGACTTCATCTTCCTTGTCCATTTTGATTTGGTTGTAACCAAAGAAACCATCCATAAAAGAAAGCAATGTGTGTTCAACGATTGAATCTACCATCTAATCTATTTTTGGCAATGGGAAACAATCCTTGGGATAAGCCTTATTGAGATCTGCAAAGTTTATGCACATTCATCATTTGTTGTTAGACTTTAACTAGTACATAATTGGCTAGCCAAGTTGGATAAGAATCTTCCCAGATAAATCCTATCTTCAATAACTTCTAGACTTCTTCTTCTTCTATTAATGCTTGTCTCTCTGGTGCAAAATGCCTTTTCTTTTGTTGGACTACCCTCATATTTGGATCAATCTGGAGCTTATGTATTGTAACTTCTCTTAGGATACCTAGTATGTCCAAAGGGGACCATGCAAATACGTTAGCATTGGCTTGCAAGAAGTCAATCAAAATTTGCCAAATATATATTGACAAGAGTTTCCTTGTCTTTGTTGTTTTCCTAAGGTCATCTCTTAAAGAAATTTCCTCAGTATCACTCTTGACATTTTTTTATGCCGACTGACTTGCCTTCTGGACAAGTTTCTACTTGAAATACCTCTTCTCATCTTAAGGTCCTCATATATAAGGACCTTACTAGTTGCTAATCCTCTTTGCAAACAAGACTCCCGTAGGAGTAAGAAACTTGACCTTAAGATGTGTAGTTGAAGGGATAATGCTGAATAGATGCCAATATGATCATCCCATGATCATATTGTATGAGGACTAACATTCGACAATGAGAAAGTCCACTTTATCCTCTATGACATGCCCGTCATCGCTGATCTGTATTGGCAAAGAAATTACTCTGGCTACTTTTGATTATTGAAGGCATATAGATCATACTTATAAAATCTTAGCTATGTTTTGATCTTGGGTCTCATTTGGTTGAATGCACGCTAAAAAATGATATATACCAAACTTCCTGTGTCAACAAAAATTTTATTGACCTCGAAGTTAACGACTCTTACATTAATAACAAGTGCATCATCATGCAGCCTTTAGATGCCCTCAAAGTCCTCATTCACGAAAGAAATTGTGTTGTTAATCTTGACCTTCATGCTTTGGATGTTGCAAACGTAATTTTTGGCGTTTGTCAAGCTCGAAGAGCTTAATTGGCCTATAATAGGTTTGCCGACAATAGTATTAATCACTTCGTTGGGTGCTCTGCTGGAATTTGCATCCCTTGCATCTCTCCTCGCCATAGATAGTTAAGTGTCATTCTCTTGTTCTTCACGTCTCTTCTGGGATGGTCTCTGGATATTTTCGACATCATGCATTAAGAACTTTCACAAATGCCCACGTTAAACCGCATCCTTAATCACATTCTTGAGTTGGATGCACTCATCTATGTTGTGACCATTGTTGTGGTGGAAATCGCAGTACCTATTAGAATTTCTCCTTGAAGGATTTCCTCTTGTTTTTTTCGGCTACTGTAGAATGCCTCTCTACCCACATACCTCCATCAATATGTTCGAAATTGGACAATTGACGGGCGTATAGGATGAAAATGTCGAAATCCTTAGTCTCTTTCTCTTGGCATTCGAACTTTGATCATCATCTGTATCGAGTCTATCCTTTTTACCTTTCCTCATCATTTTTTCTATCTCCTCTGTTCTGATCAACCTCTCATTGGGCCATTATGTTATCCTCTTAACGAATGTATGAGGTAGCTTTAGCCTTAAACTCAATGAAAGTTTTCGATTTGTTCTTTGCAAGAGACTTAAAAAATTCTCCATAAGGCTAAACTCTATCAATTACAATGTTAAGGGCCATACTCATATCCAATTTTGGGATTTGAACCATCTCAACCATAAACTTGGCCAAGTAGTCTTTGATTGACTCATTTGATCTTTGTTTGATTGTGTTAAAGATTAAGAAATCCTTAACAGGAGGCTTACTTGCAAGGAAGTGTTGAAGAAACACTTCTGCTATTTCATCAAAACAAGAAATGGTGTAGGTTTTAAGTGTTTGAACCATATATTGGCTGCATTCCTCAAAGTTGAGGGAAAAGCTTGATAAACCATTACATGACTCAAACCATGCAATTTGGCCGACATACGATAGTACTCCAAGTGGTCTTCGAGGTCTTTCATCTTGTCATAAGTTTTAAACTGTGGTAGCTTAATGTGTTGTTGTATCACTTCCTCCAAAATCTTAGTAACAAAGGGACTCTTCTTGATTTGGAATTGGTTGCTCATTGTAGTAGGGGTGTTGACATGCAAGGGTCTTGCATGGTGTACTTGCTGTGATTGCTTGCCTTTGTCATTCTTTTTTAATGTAGGAACAAAGGGTCCCATCACAACCTCGACTTGCTTTTTTGGCAACTTAGGTGAATAAATTGAATTATCGCTGTTATCGGCATCATGATCACCATGCTCTTTGTTCTGATTTAGATGAATACTATTATGAAGGAGGTTAAGGATCTATTCATGTTTTTTGCTTAATTCCAAGTATGCCAACTGTCCCTTTCAAGGTGTTAAGAGGAAGTACCAGTACCTGCACTCTTGGTCATCCTAGTTTTTGCTATGTTAGTGTATTTAGGAAAAAATAGACGGTGCCAAATGTCATTGGTGAATCTTGGGAGTTGGAAATGTCTTGCAAACAAAAGAAAATTGCTTAGTATCGGAGCTAGTCCGTTATAGCTACTCCAATGCCTAAGTTAGCAAGTAAGAATGAGGAAAGTAAAGTAAGTCGTTAAGAGTTATCATATGTCTCTTATAGAGTTTTTTTCTCGTATTTACAGGAGATTGATATGTTTGAAGGAGAAGTTATCAAAATAACTATTGAAATACATAGAAGTTTTTTTATTAGATACCTTCCCTAAAATATAGGGAGAGCAAATAATTATATAATATAATCGTGCTTATGATAACTGTTCATACCATGAACTTGAATTTGAATTAAGATCAGATCTATGTTACTCAGTGGAATGCCAAAAATGTCAATTACTCGGCGAGATGCCGAGAGTATAGATTACCTAGATAGTCGGCAACCGAATTGATGAATAAGCGATCCTATCAACACTTATCAAATCGAGTGGACGAAAATTGACTATCAACAATAGGTTATTTTTATTACTTTATAAATAAATATAAATTATATTATAATATTTCTATTGATTGTAGTCTAATTTTGATTCAACTTGATTGACCATCTCGACTAAGGTTATAAATGAGTTGAGTTGAGACGTTATAACACTAAATTCGAACTTGGGCTTGACTTGAAATTTGAAAGCCTAAACTCAACACAAACTTAATCGAGTGTAGAATCTTAAGCTCGAGCTCGACTTAAAATGCAACCAAAAAAACTTAAGCTCAACTCGATTAATCTTGCTTAAGCTCAAATTATTTTAATTTTTTTTAATTATAATAAAATTAGTGTTTAAACTTAAGTTAGACTCGATTGACATTTATATCTAACTCGAGCTCGATAAGTCTCATGAGCTAGTTGAGTTAAGCATTATGAAGCCTAAGCTTGACTCGATTAATTAATTGAGTAGTTTAAGTTTCACATCAACTCAATTTTTTTTTAATCCAACTTGAGTAATCCATGAATAATTTGACTCATTTACACCCTTAATCTCGATTCTTAACCTCTGCTCACTCCAAATCAACCTATCAATCCAAATTTAAGAATATTAGATATTACAGACATCATTGGATATCTAAAATGATTATGTATAAGGCTTTGGTAAAATATCTAAAGCAATGTAGAGCAGTTTTATGGAGAGTATCTATTTATTTGGTACAATTACATACAACTTACCAATAACAATGAAAAAAGAAAAAAATTTGGTCAGTTAATGAATAAAATTTCTAATCGAAGATTTTAAATGGCATAAAATTCAAGAATAGCAAGCTTACTTTGGAGTTTTGTACTTCTACAGTATATTTTGTGGAAAATTGTACGAAAATGGTGCATTTTGAAAATGGTATAATGAGAGCGTATGCCTTTATTATATACACATTTTTTATATTATAGGTGTGCTGTGTTAGCATGCTTTCCTCGTTATAATGAAGGCACATGCTATGACTGCGCCTTCATCATTATAAGGAAGGTGCATGCCAGAAGTGCGCTTTCCATTTCCCTATAAATAGCTTAATTTTTGCAGTTTTCCCTCATTCGAACTTCTTCCAATTATATAAAACCCTCAAAACCTTTGAGTTTCTCTATCGGAGCGATAGCGTAGCATTATTTTCTCTCTACAAGCAACAACTTTTCCTTATTTTCCTTAACCCATTTATAAGTAACCCTTGACCATATTTGTTTTGCAATAATTTTTTTTTAAATACAAATTACATTGTTAGTATAGTTATATTTATATTGTCCATATGAAATGTAGTTTATGATTATTTTTTTATTGTTTATATTTTCGTAAAATGCATATTGCATTTTGTTTATTATTCATATGATAATATATAGTTATATCAGTTGTGGTGGTTACTTAAATATATATATATATATGACCCATAGATTGTATGTGATTTTAGTGAAGCACATATGCATTTATAATTATAGTATGTGATGAGATGTCTTAACGAGAAGTAAAATCATATGGGTGCGATGAGATGCCCCACCGAGAATTAACGTCATGTGAGTGCTTAAGATTATAGTATATGATAACATGCCCTACCAAGAAATGAAGTTATGTAGGTACTTACAGTTATAGTGTGAAGTTATAGTGTGTAATAAAATACCTCACCGAAAAGTGAAATTATATGAATGTGATGTGATGCCTCACTGCGAAAATGAAGTTGTGTGGGTATTTATAGTTATAGTATGTGATAATTACGTTGATACAATATCACGTTTTACCAAGAAATGAAGTTGTGTGAGTGCTTAAAGTTATAGTCTATGGTAAGATGCGTCATTGAGAAATGAAGTCGTAAGGGTGCTTATAGTTATAATGTGAAGCTATTGTGTATGATAAGATGTCCCATCAAGAAGTGAAATTGTATAGGTGCAATGTGATGCTCCGCTGAGAAAACGACGTCGTATAGGTGCTTACGGTTATAGTATGTGATAAGATGCTCCATCGAGAAGTGAAATTGTATGAGTGCGATGTGATGCCCTATCGAGAAACGAAGTCGTGTGGGTGTTTAAAGTTATAGTGTGTGATAAGATGCCCCACTGAGAAGTGAAATTGTGTAGGTGCTACGAACCGTACAAAATTATATAGGCTTTACTAATTTTGTCATTCATGAATCAACAGGTTATCAATGGTTGATTACATGAAGATAATTGTGTATGCGAGTGGGAATATAATAAATAGATGTAACGGTCCGCAATATGACAAGGACCCGATGAAAATGTTGAAGATGAGGAAGAATTCCAATTTTGGTTATTTCCTTTAGTAGATCTGTGAGCATCGAAGTTAATTCTTGTAGGATCGAGCTTATTCCTCGATATCCTTCATACTATGAGGGAGGTGTTTCGTATATTTTGATGGCCATTACGGATAATGATGATGTAGAAAACTTCATAAAAATAGCTGATGCATTTGGAGAAAATTGGATACAAGAGATATATGTTAAGGCTTTTGATCAACTTAGCAGGAGTATTGTCGATAAAACTTTACTTGTTAGGTCTTCCAGTTTTCCTTAACCTCATGTGCAGAAAACCAAGAAAAACAACCCTATGTATGACGGATCGAAAACTTATCCGGTAGAAGACCACCCCACTTTTAGTGAAGGTAGTATGAATAAAGAGGCAATTAATATAGAAATAAGGTCAATCTTACAAGATGACCCGGGCTACGGCCCTGATGAAGATCTTATTCCAGTAGTTACTAAAACAGAGGTTGAGGGGAAGCACGTGGGGGTTGAATATAAAGTAAACGAAGCAATTGTAGAAGTTGAAAATACTGCAGATTATGCAACTATGTCAGAATATATATCTAACAGCATTCCATCCGTACCTCAATTTACTATTAGCCAGGGGATTGGGATGGCTCCCCAATATAATCAAACCAGGATGCCGACATCCTAAGTTAGAGATTCATTCCATATATGAACATTGGTGGTGGCAATGGTTATGTGAGATTTGAAGAGGATATGGAGGCGGATAGTAGTAACTAGGTTGATAACATAGATTTATTTGTCGAACAACACTTTAGAATGAAGGATGAGCTTATTGACACTGTCAAAATATATCATATTAATAACCATTGTGACTATCACATTGATCAATCTAAACCACACCTATGGGCCATCAAAAGATATCATATCAATAACTATATTGTTTTGTTGCCTTTTGTGCTTGTTAATAAGGAATCTACGGAGACATGGGGTTGGTTTCTTAAAAGATTGAAATAATTCATTGTCAGTGGTCGTGAGGAGACAATTTGCCTAATTATGGATAGGTACTTAGGTATTAAGAATGCGCTTGACAAAGAAGATGTTGCTTGGAAGGAACCATTTGCGGTTTAGAGATAGTGCATATGACATATCACCGGCAATTTCAGCAAGGTACATAAGAACCAACCATGAAAGAAAATGGTTACTGTTGCTGCTAAGCAAGCACAGCCTAGGAAATTTAAGTTTTTAATGGAGCAGATGTTGTAAGTTAAGGAAGATACACCATCATGGTTTTCACCATTTGACAATAGCAAATGGACGTTGTTCTATGATGATTTTTATCGGTTCAAATATATGACATCCAATATCATTGAGAGCTATAATATCGTTTTGAAAGGTTGTAAAGGATTGCCCTTGACATCACTTATCAATAAAATTTTCTACAACTATGTCAATTATTGAGAAAGAACCGTTGAATAAGCAAGGAAGGAAATGGACGCGGACTAAGTGAATACGGAGTATGTTATGAAGAAGCTAAAAACGTAGGCCAGGCAAGCTTCAGCTCATTCCATCAAGCAATATAGCCATCATTGTTAAAATCACGAGTCAAAAATATATTTTTACGAGTTTATAATTTTATAATATTTTTCTTAACAAAAATGGATATAAAATCATTTATGTATAGACTTTTAGCAAAATTATAAACTTTTATATACGATTTTACGAGTTTATGATTTTACCAATTCTGTACGATTTTATATGATTTTATCAATTCTATGTATTAAAATAAAAATAGAATCACAATTTTGATAATCATGAATATAGACGTGAAAACAAGATATAAGAGGTGAAGACAGGTTGGAGGTACGAAACAAATGGAGTAATGAAACGAAGCGGTCGAACATATATTGTAGACACAAATAAAATAACGTGTTCACATAGGAAATGGCAAATCTATAGAATCCCATGCTCACATGCGATAAGGGCACTTAATTCTATTCGAGTAACAACTGGTCGATACATTGGCATATGGTATATGTGGTCACATCAGTTAGATGTCTATGCCAAACACTTCATACTAATCGGTGATGAGTTAAATTGGCCCCATCTTGATTACTCATTCCTCATACTCAACGAGAATTTAAAAGTAGCTTGGGTAAACTAAGAAAAAAAAAAGATACCATTTGGAGATGAACTTAAGAGAGCCTAATGATAAGAGCAGGTGTAGTGTATGTAGAATAGAAGGATACAATAGGAGGAGGTGTCCTCAACTTAATAGAAACGATATGGACAAACATATACGTATCGTTTTCTTACATTATATTATATATGATATCTTGTTATACTTCTATAAGTCAATGACATAATATATTTTTTATTATTTTGCAGGTTAGAAGGATTTAGGACCAAGTGACTCGTTGGTGCTGCATGGATAGGGACAACATCGATCGTATGACGTATGGGATTTTTGGGTATGGCTTAACGTTAATTTATCTTTTAAATTGTACAATTCAATAATTTTCTACAGTTGTAATGAAAATGAATCTAATATTATAAGGAGGCAAACACATTACGGTTCGTCGAGTGGAGTTGAGCTTGTAGAAGAGCATGTCATAGATGCCATTGGATAATTGCTTCATCACCTACCTTACTGACATTGGTTTCCTAGGGGTCGCATCGCTACTATTCATCCAGATCAATCATTACTATCGAGCCTAAATTTTCGATTTTTTTTTTAATTTTCATTTGCCATTTTCTGATTAATGAAACCCTTAACCCATTCAGTATTAACCCTTGACTATAGAAATTGGGAAATTCCGATTCTTTTATTAAAAATTTTTTAGAATTGCTACCCGATTGAAGTTAGGGAAAAAAAAAAGAAACTATAATCAATTAGGTGAATTGACTACGATTTGGTTACTGGTCTTCAATTTCAATTTCATATAAACTAGAGGAATCCGAATCGATGGCTAATCTATTAAACCCTAACAGGCACCACTATCTATTTTCCGAAATTAGGTTTATTCTTCAAATTATAATGTTTTTAAAGAAAAATAAAAACCAAAAGAAAAAAAGAACCTAAGTTTTTATAAATTTTATTATTGCTCCGAATGTGCTTATATACCTACTAGTTAGGATTAGACGATCTTAATTCTTTCCCAAAAACTTTAATCTATTGGTTGATTGTAGTTTTGAAAACCAACCGAATTTACATTTTAATTAATTCAATTTATTCAAAAAAATAAAAAAAATCTAAAGAGCCTTAATCCTTGAGTGTTTTTATTTTATAAAGGAATTCTCTAAAAATCCTATTTTTTTAAAGGGTTTTTTTATTAATTTTTATTTAAAGAAAAATTGACTCTTTATGTGATGAATCCTTAAATAAGACCAAATCTTAAAAAAAAAAAAAACAACTAATCCTAACAACCCCTAAATTAATATATACAACTATGTTTCCAAAATAAATTAATTCCATATAATACACTTATATAAAAACTAATACTAAAACTTCTAAACTAACATACAGGTAATAATAATATAATAATATAAATATATAATAATAACTAATCTTAACACTCTCTTATCTAATATCTATATATCTTTATATCTATATCACTACTTATTAAATAAAATTCACTTAAATAGATATAATATACCTAATTCATATCATAAAGAAAATTAATGCTAAAGAAATAACCTAAATTATTATCTACTTGCACTATGTTAAACCACTTAAGGTTCTAATAAAACAAAAATATAATATAATAATTAAAAAAATTGGAAGAACCCAATACAGCTGAACTTAAGCTTTATCTACTATTTCTAACATGAGTAGCTACTACAAAGTGTTGTTGTGTGAATTTTGTTGGCGATCAACGGTTCGCGCAAAAGATGTGCAGTGGGGAGTGCTCGCAATTGCTATGCACGATGGGGATTGGTGTTAGTGCTTATTCGTATTGTGTGAGTTGTGGCTTGAACTGGCGTAGAGATGGAGTAGCGAATAGCATGCATGGACTTATATAATGCGAAACAATGTGGGGTTATAGCGGTGTATATGCATCGTGCAGTGTTGGCGTTGGATGTGTACGATGATCAACGAAGTTTACTTCGCTACTACTGTTTGGTGTCAAGGATCGATCGGTGAGTGGTGAGTTTTTTGATGGAGAGAGGATGGATTAGAGCAGCAACGGTGAAGCTTAGACGTGATTTGTTGCGCTCGTCAGTTGTGTTGCTAGAGTTACGAAGTGAAGTGGTATGTAGCTTAATGTAGGTCGCTGTTTGATGTAAGCCCACAACTAAAGTTGTATGAATGGTATGGTGCTATTGTATTATGTACTGCACTCAAGTGCGTTCGGCGTGGATAGTGGCATGTTGAATATACTTAGATGCTATTTGTTGTTGGGGGTGTTCGGATGTGCTGTTATAACTAATTGCGTGGGGCTGCTGTATGGACTCAGACTTTGGTGGGCGTTAGGCAATTTAGTCAACAACTTATGTGAGTGCTTTGAATTATGCCAAGGGGGCTATGCAATTATGTATGCTGTTCTAGTGTTGTCGTCACTAATTGGTGTTGTGAACTTGCTGATTCGTATGTTGCAGTTTGGTTAATGGAGTGAGGCTTGGAGATCGAACATGGAACATAGATTGTAGGCGTGTGTGTGTAAAAATTGTTCCTCTTTTGTCACACGCTTCCTATTTATAAAGCCCGAACCAAATAATATCGAATGGAATCTATTATATTGATTTTAATTTTTCTTAATAAAAATTAAATTAGATCAAAATCATCTATATTAATTCAAATACAATTTTAAAAAAATCAAACTAAATTTAAATCTTTTATAATAATTTAAATCCAATTAGATTCAATTAGATATGAATCCTAGAAGCTCAATCCGCTTTGTTGTAAAAAAATAAAACGTACATAAGTACTTATCATAACTTAAACCCATAACTTCAAATTGATTCCATATCAATATTTCAATACTTATCCGTTAGACCGTTGGCTTATACCTTAATACTTAATACAATTAAATTATACTTAAATTACACAACTTTTTAAAATAATTATTTGAATTGAACTCAAAACTAAACTAATTGACCCTAAAATAAATTATTTTAAAAAAATCTAAAAATTTTTATAATTTTTTTCTTTTCTCACTTTTTTTTTGGTATTTTTATGATTTTTTTAATTTTTTATTTTGGAATTAGGACTCTATTAAAAATAAAAAATTAGAACTACGAAGGACAAAAATTGGATATCTACAATTATGTTATCACGACGTTAGTTGAGAAGTGGAGACCTGAGACCCACACTTTCCATATGACTCACGGAGAGACGACAATCACGCTCTAGGATACAGAGATACTGTTTGGTTTTCATGTGACTGGGCCTACACAGTTAGTTTGGCTTTAAATAGTTAGGAGATTGCTAAGAGATTACCCCACTAATGGTATTAACAAAGGGGGGCTATATTAGTTTGGCTTGGTTACGGAACAGATTTAGTGTACTTCCTGTAGATGCAGATGAAGATACCATTCGTCAACATACTCATGCATACATCCTGCAGTTATTTGGTAGATTTTTATTTGCTGATAAATCTTCGTTTCTTATTCACATGATGTTCATACTCATATTAGAGTATTTCCTACATGTTATGACGTTTAGTTGAAGATTGACTTATTTAGCTTGGTTATATCGTCAAATATGTGGGGCTGTACGATCAGGAGCGTAAGAGATTGGAGGCGCCGCCATATTATTACAGCTATGAGCATAGAATTATTTCTCCCATATTGCACTACGAACCAGGTCGAACTTTACCATACATGAGGGCCTACTACTAGTTGCTAGGTGGGCTACATCATGAAATATTACACACCATGCTACACATGTTGTAGATGCATACCAAATTGCATTTGATTTGCAGATAAGTCAACAGGTATGTACTTCTCCAATTTTGTTTCTATTGTTGATCTTTATTAAAAATTTATGGATTATTAATGCATTTTCTTTGCAAATGCATTGTAGGTTGTATAGGAGCCAAACCTGGATGATCTTATTAATCTCTTACCCTCGTTTTGTAGTGATGGTTGAGCCATTTGGATAGCTAGGGTTCTATTGATATGTTTCCACATTGTCGAGTTTCATTTCCCTAATTGTGTTATACGACAGTTTGAAGGCTTCCAAATGATACTAATTAATGTTCATACCAGTGAGGAGTTATACCATATTAACCTTAGAGACAGAACAAACATAGACTGGTTGGTTACATATTGGAGATATATATCAACTTGGGT
The DNA here is from genome assembly GCA_024138005.1 of Lumnitzera racemosa. Taxonomy (NCBI): domain Eukaryota; kingdom Viridiplantae; phylum Streptophyta; class Magnoliopsida; order Myrtales; family Combretaceae; genus Lumnitzera; species Lumnitzera racemosa. The sequence goes on from JAMXBC010000007.1 coordinate 44,029,455, forward strand.
AGATCACCAAATGTAGGTTGTTTATGGTTAGGGACTAAGGGGTATCGATCCAACTTACTATGATTGGTATATGGATCATATACGCCCATACATCACTCATCATAGGGCGATGATGGGATACTTGGTAAGCTTTCCTTCTATTTATCTTATGGTTTTTCACAAAGCAATGTGTATAAATATAACATGAATAGTTTCATTAATTATAAGGGGATACATTATGTCGGGCAAGGCTAATAGACAATGTTGACGTTGCTCATCATATCATCGATGATAGCCTTCACCATCTCGAGGAGTATGGTGATTTGATGTTATTTTCTGACCAATCAACTGATCCAACCCCTATACTTGCTCCTTGACTATGTATAAGTCCTAGAGTTCGTACGAAAAGATGTCGACCAACATAGACAAGTGGTCAGGGACACAGTGATGATTCTATGGCATCAAGATCTCTCCATTCCATTGACTTAGGTGAGATTTGTAGTAGTTCACTACTCGTTGATACCTTTAGTTCCTCCCCATTTGACACTCTAGATGCTCATGTGTTGATGTATCTGTAGCCCATCACTACTAACACCTAACTACGACCATTATAGATTTCACGGATATTCCTCTGCAACCATCTAAGCCTCAATTATCAGAGGGACTATCTACTTGCAGACCATTATTATTATCTTGTTTTAAAAAATAATTAATTAGATTTAGAAAGAAGTAGTTGAAAATAACTATATTTATATTAGTTAGTTTGATTATTATGTATTATCGATATTTATTACTCATTATGTAAATGGTTTTTATAAATGCCGTTTCGTATTACATTGCTCTTTCCTTAATACTAATAGTTTACTGTATATATATTTTTTATATACTATACCTACTTTTAACAGGTTTAGTTGGTAGTTTAGTAAACCATTTAAGCTGACCTACTAGGCGTTAATAGTTTTTATAGGTAGTACATAACTAGAAAGAATATGAAGTATGAATTGAACTTAAGAGCGTAATAGATAACTAACTTGCTATATTAAAAATACTTAATCAAAAAAAGTGCAAAGCATCAATTGAATATACGTAATAGTGATATTGAAAGCATGCTCAAAGGGTACGCATTTATATAATAATTTATATAAATATGAAATTAAATTTTTATTATCTAATTAGATAAATTAAATCTAATTTATATAAAAAAAATCAATTAAAGACATGTACAAAGATGCGTCTTCTTTATTGACACTAAAGGTGTGTTTTTTTAATTTGCCTTTAATATTCGTAAAGAAGGCTTCCATATTAAAACATAATATGCACATGCACAACGTGCCTTCGATATAAAAAAATTTATGTCACGTGTTTTTATTATATCATTTTTATAAATTTTATTCAAAATACCTATTTTTGTATAAGTTTTTACGAAATAATATATTATAGAAATACAAAACTCCCTGCACAGATAGAGACATAATTGCCCATGCCTTGGAAGTCACAGATGCGATGGGGGTCAGGTAAAAAAAAAACTAAAAACTCTCAGCCTGGGTACAATTTAAGGATCAGTTCCACTGAGTTCAAGTTCAAGAAGTTTTCTTCCCCTCCGTCGACTCCGGTCAGCGGTGGTAGGCATAGGCACCGTCACAACTGAACTTGCATGATGCAACGGGTTGAAGATGAACAAGCTTCTGCTGCTTCTTCTGCCTTTCCCCCTCCTCTTCAAATCCAGAAATGGATAGAGTAGGTTTTATTTTTGCCCAAATTCGCTTGAATTCATCATGTCCCGTCCTCTTTTTGTCTTCTTACATACCGTTTTGATTTTTGACTAGCAGAGAGCGAGATTCGCTGAAGAAGAGACTGATCACGGTGGATAATTTCCCATGGGAATCGCCTGTACAAGGACTCAAGTACATCGGGGGTGTTGATTTGAGCTTTTCCAAGGATGATGCATCGCTTGCATGTGCAACGCTTGTCGTTTTGGACTTCCAAACCCTAGAGGTCGTTCATGAAGATCACTCTCTTGTCAGAGTTGACGTCCCTTATATTCCCGGCTTCCTTGCCTTTAGAGAGGTGCTTCTGTATTTCATTAATTTAGGATTTTCGGAGTTCCAAGCTCATTGCAGTAATTGATATATCTGATTTATCTACTTACTGTGAATTTGGTCGTCTAGGTTCGGTCTGATTCGACAACCAAAACTTAAATATGGTATTTTGTACATACAATGGAACCAGAGCGAACTGACCTCTGAACATCCTACATCCTGGTCCATTTGAATGATTTTCATTATGCTTGAATCCTAAATAAACCAGGACATTTCTTTTCTGTTTTTTGTTTTAATGATGCAGCCTTTTTTATTGCAAATTACCAGTTATTGAATAAGCATATAAATTTTTGGGTAAGTGAATAAGTATATTAAATGCAAATGGGTAGTTTATACTTCTAGCAGAAACAACTGGTTTACTTCCATTCCGGCATTTTTCCCCCTTGCTTTAATGTAAAGTTTGTCTGTCCTTAAATATTTGGTGTCTGCTACTTAGGCTCCTGCTCTTCTTGACCTTCTGGAGAGAGTGAAAAACAGGAGTAGGCATTTCTATCCACAGGTGATTGTTGTATTGGTTTACTTTAGCTATTTCGCATTTTTACCTTGAAATCAGCCTTATATTGGATCTTCATCTTAGTTATAAAATATGCATTAATTTTGAAAAGCCTTATTCATTAACTTGACATTTGCTGCAGTTGCTTATGGTTGATGGAAATGGATTGCTTCATCCTCAAGGCAGGTGCAGTGTGGTCTACGAGTGGATTGATAATTTCGTCTGAGTATTGGAGGATAGAATGAATGAACGTTGCTTTACTTTACTATGCAAGATCGTGGAATAGAAGAAGGCCTTTCTTTTTTATTCATTTTCCATTTTATTCTTCTTTTTTCCTTAGAAAGGAAATTTTGAGGAGCTTTATGGTCCTAATGCGCTAGTTAATCTTGCTTTTTCACTTGGTATGCATGTCATAGACCAAATCCTTATATACGGTGGTATTGTAGTGAAAATGTTGGTTGTATGAAGTGATGCGCTGCTGGCTGTTGTGTTTTATGCTGATATTTTTTTTGTGCAATGTGTTTATGTTTGTGTGTCATAATACTGCAACATGGTAAATGTGTATCAGTTACTGTCAGTGAGTGCTTCAGCTACAAATTAGTTTTTACTAGTGTCATGTGACAACATATATTTAGAATTTTAGTGAAAGTAAACAAGAGATTTTCTGGCTTAAAATAAAATCTTCTCACAATGTCTCTCCCTTTTCTTGGGGTTAACCTGCAATTCCAATAGAAGAAAATGGAGTTTCTACTTCATTCTCAATTGCATCATCCATTTAAAGAGTTTTCTAAAACTTTCATCAAGTTTGTTCGCTTTTTGAGTGATTGTAGTACCCATGGATTGTCACATGAATGTGACTAGGCAATTGGTCTAAATAATAATTGTCACCTTTTTGAGCAAAGATATCTTTCTTTGTAGAGTAACTCTACTAACAAAATAGTGAAGTTTCTTATGTTTACTTCAGTTATTAGTTGAGGTGCTCAGGCATGAGCATCTATATACATATATTTTTTTAATTTTTAAATCATTACCAAACTAATAAATATGAAATAGTTTATAGAAAACAAAATCACGAGATGAGGATGGAGGAAGAAGGATAATTAGATATCTAAAGCAAAAGATGCTATGCATCACTACCAATTGGAGTTAATTTGGTAATTTCACATGTTTCACCAAAACTCTCCCTTCCCCCTTAAATAGCATAGATAATATTGTAGCCTTTCCAAAATCTAATGTTCTCTAATGTCTGGATCTTCCAAGCGAAATTTAATGCTATTTTAGACCTTTAGAGAGCAAGCAAAGTGTGAACAAACTACATATGGTCAAACCGAATGTGTGGAAATAATGCTACTGCTAGCTATGCTCTGTCACTTGTATCTTTAGTCACTTACCTAAAAAACTTGTATCTTAGTGGTAAAGACGTGTTTTTAATCTAAAATTTCTTATGTAGGTTTTGGTTTGGCATGCTATATTGGTGTTCTGGCTGATATGCCTTCTATTGGGATTGGAAAGAATGTGAGTTAGGCTGGCTGTGGACATTTTGAATAATGTGTTGTTAACAGTTTTCTAACTTTCCTGTCTGTCTATTTATATCAGTTGCATCATGTGGATGGTCTTACCCTAGCAGGAGTGAAGCAACTTCTTAATGCCAAGGCAAACAACTCTGAGAATCACCTGACTTTGACGGGCTCTTCTGGATGCACATGGGGTGTGGTAAGAATTCTAGCGTTACTCTGGCTCCTAATGAACCTTTAGGTTCTACAATTTTGTGCTTTATTTCACTTCTACTACTTGTGTTCTTAATAACTTGATAGTGGAGGTAAGATATTATGATATGTTCTTATGTTTTATGGATCTTTTGATGAACATAGTTGGGAAATAGTACCCCTTTACATGTGTTTCTCTTGAATTTTTTTACAAATGATAAAATGTGATTCGAAAGCACACCCTTGGCCACCATCAGATCTTCTTTATTGCTTTCGGTACCCACAATAACATGGAATTGAAGATGTATTCGGAACTCGAAGGTTCCTAGTTCAAGAGCTCTTTCTAGATGGCTCTTAATCTCCAAAATATTGACACGTGGTATTGAAAGGTTGACTACAAAAGATATACAAAGAGGAATGTAATTTAGAAGTAGTGATGCATTGAGAAGTATGACAATGATGCTTGTGGGATGCATAAGAATATAACATGTCCTTTTCGTCTTGTGAATTCTATGGTGGAATCTGCCTGTTTAAATCTCTTGTAGTTGGATGGTTTTAGCAAAGAAGCAAAAGGTGGACCTTTAAGAATCAAAGAAGACATTACTAAAGCCTTGAATGGATCTGGAGGGGTTGTATTACGCATTGACATTATTTATGTCCTAAATATCAGTCTCCACTGTGTGAAGAGAAGCTTAATTTTTTTATCCAGAAAATATGTAAATGAGTACAAGAATTGTCAATCACTTGCTGGAAATTCTCTGGGCTTAGCTGTCAGCTGCATGAATAAGTAAAGATTACAGAATCGTTTGACTTCCTATAAAAGAATATGAGCTGATTTTGTCTTTGCTATCTAGCGCTCTCTATTGTATGATTTTTGCATCAATTGCATATGCAGGCAATAAGGTCAAATCCAGGTTCAATGAAGCCTATATTCATTTCAATTGGGCACCGTATATCACTTGATATTGCTGTCACCATTGTTCGGATGACTTGCAAGTATCGTATCCCAGAGCCCATTCGACAGGTAGATTCCATGGATTTTCATTTGATACCATCATCTCCCAGCAAACCCTATTATGATGGGAGCTATTAATAGAATACTCAGGAGATTAACAGAGAAATCTAGTAGAATATTACTGGTTTTGCAATAGAATTCAATTACAAACCTTAATTTCCCTCAATATGAAGGACCATGAGCTATAAGCTCACACATTGTCATGAGCACTCTGTTCACAACTAATTCTCAGGAATTTCACATAATATTTAGATGCCTATTTCTAACAAACACATGCTATTTATAGCAGAAGCTAACACCCTTATTACTATGCACTACACATGTGACATGTCACTTACTGCACTTACACATATTGCACATGATATCACATATTGTCTCTACTAACACTAAGATCCTATCAGCTATTGTTCTATATTTTATTTTAGGAACCACTTCTATTAAATTCTTATGTTTTTAATGCTTCTTTTCACTTAATTATGAGTAGATGGAACAGATTTTGCTCTGATAACCTACAAACATTTAAAAGTTGGTACAGATCCTTAACAAAATCCTCATTATGATATGTCAAATTGCAGGCTGACATAAGATCAAGAGATTACCTCAAGAGGCATGGCTTTATCTGTTAAATACTTCTCCATTCAGTATGCTTATGTTGATTCATATTTAGCTTTATTTATGGTGACCATGTTATAAATTTATAAATGCATAGGCAGCAGAGTATTGACTAATAAGTCCCTTCCAAGTATATTCTCACAGGGCAATGTAATGATTGAATGCACCTAGTGTTTATATTCTGCGATTCTGAGAATAAAGTATTCATATTCCATAATTGTTCAAAAGCAATTTGGAATCTTCCAATTTTGTGAACACTTTCATAGGAATACTTGAGAAGTAAACTCAAACTTGCCGGGGCTTTCCCTTTGGATTTGATCCTGACAGTTGAGTTACATATACTTAATTTAATGTATCTATATATATATATATATATAAATAGAGAGATAGAGAGAGAGAATGAAGAATGAAGGGAGAGAGAAGGAGGGAGGGAGGGACGGAGTGATAAATATCATTAAAGCCATTCATTGAAGTTGCAATGGACAGCTTGGGGATGATTATAAAACAGTCCTAACCCAGGCTCTCATCATTCATTGAAGTTGCAACCACAAGGTCCAAGAGGGATCCTTGTTACTGAAATGATAAATATCACTGAAGCCATTGTGGTGAATTTGTGGATATGGATGAAAGCCTATGACAATGCATATTAGCTAGCTTTTTTCATGATGAACAGCCACTGCCATTTGTACAAGCATTTAATGGGGACAAAAGTTGGTGGGCTTTTGGGTGATGCTAATTTGAAAGAACACGAGCAATGCAAGGATTACTACTCTACAGTTTTCTTGAGAGAGAGTTGGTGTCTGCTCCCAAGCCATTTTAGTAGGGAAGGTCTAGTTCTTTTCTCCAGCGGGCATGCCACTGCTTGTGACCTTGTAAAGAAAAGGTTGAAGAACTTTAAATGGAGCTTTTGATGCCATGTATCTGAAGCATTCAAACTGAGTTGTGGAAGAGGATCTGAGGGAGAAGATAACTCAGCAAATAGTTTGAACTGCAGTGCCTGTTTACAGGAGTTTTATGCAGAATTACGGACCATTGGTTGAGAAAAACCAAAGCTCTAGTAAATATGCAAAATACACTGCAAAATTTGGAGAAAATGCTTACTTGTATAATCTGAAGACAGCTAGATGTGGAAGTTTTAAGGGAAAACCACCTAGTGCTAAATTTAACAATGGGTTGATAGACCATTGTCGCACTGCCTCTGCTGTCATGTAATTGATCTGTGTCATGGTCGACCTGGAGGGCGAGTCATGTCACTAGGTGTTAGCCATCTACAATGTACATATCAGAGAAATTAAGGGTTTCTTTGCTTGGATGTGGAAGAAAGAGAGGGTGTCAGCTTGACTTTTATTTGATCCATTGCCTGAATTTCTCAGGAAATCTGGAGAGATGTCTGTATATCATGTCATCAGTTCAGCAGCATGTCTGAAAGTGAAACATGAAGAGCTTCAACAGCCTTGGTGTACGATGATCCAATTTGCTTCAGGAAGTTCAAGTCGGGACCTCTGATAATGCAGCAACTAAATTAGGTTACATGTATCTTAATTGTTATATTTATATGTAGCAGTTGCCAATGCTTGGGTTCATTTTCATCATTATGGGAGGTTAGCTGTGTAAGAAAACGTTAGATTGAAGTCAAGATTTATTCAGGAATCACGTCAATAAGATGTTATTTCGAAGGGTCCAAGCTCATTTGCTTTATATGGATAGTGATGATTACACATATAAATTGTTATTACATCATATATAGATTCTGGTGAGGGTATTTTCATGATGTTTTTTTCTTATGATTCTCTGCTTTTGTGAAAACTACTGTTTACACGGTTCATCGGAAACTAAAAGTGCATTCTAAGCTCTGTGGACTCGCTCACTCGCATTCATTTCAAAGAGGGCTATCCCATTCACTAAATCAGTTCTTTCTCTCCTCCTCCTCTTTTTTTTTTTTAATTTATTTTTTAAATATATGGTTTTATTTCCTTTTGGCAATCAGCTGAGCATTCTCAAATATGAGATATACCAGGTTATGAGTCGGGACTGGACTCGATCTCCTCATTTATTGTTGTATTGATTCTCCTCTATATGTGTGTGTATATATATATATATATTTAAAATAGTTGTGGGCCCGTTAAGCTTTGATTTTTCTCTTCTAAGGTGTCTCATTTCCATTTTATTCACCCACCTGTTTGCTAATATCAAATAAAAATAATCAAGATATGCATATGTGTATATGTATTGTATATAATATAACAATAGGTCACATGATAAATACAATGAGTATACACGGTTTAAATCTTTTAGATAATCAAGTTTTAGTAATACGGTCATCACCCGTTATCTTTTATTTTATAACAATCCACCTTGTGCTTATAAACTTGTAACAACACATAGGACAAACCTACTACTTGAGTCAACTAATACGCATGTTTCATATGTGCATTACTTCAAAAGACACTTCCAATAATTTGTCCTAGTTAAAGCATTCATCTTCTAGGTATCCATCCCCTTCTCTGTACGCATAATTGACAATTTTATTCTCCAAGCCAAAGGTCCTCACTTGGAAAACAAAAATTCTCATGAACTTGTATGCCTAGATTGAAAAGTCTTCTCTATTGTTGAGTATATTATATCGTTAGCCTTTGTGTTTTTTTTTTTTTTCTTCTTTTTGTTGTTTTCATTTATTTCTTGAAGAGGAAAAATTACACGAATAGTTTAAGTAATATGCGCTGAGATTATTTTAGAGTTGATATAATGCACGACGTTTATAATGAATGATTGCCATAATTATTAAAGTTGATAAGAAATAAAGAATTGTGCAAATGCAAAACAAATATATACGATCAGCTCTCGGATGCTTGTATATGTACTAAGAAGAATCTTATTTATCTAAAGAAGTACTTAAACAAGCATTAAAACTGGAAACTCAATATTCTAGGAAAACAACTGACTAGTAACGTCATAAAATAGGAATAGAAACATTTAGAAAGTAAATAATAGCTAAAGAGGTCTAACATGAAAGATGTACTATCTAAATTTACCCAAAAGACATTAGGATGGTTTCAAAGGTTTGACACCTTGATAGGGTTTATACAAAAAAAAAAAAAAAAAAAAAGCCATGAGCAAATCCGATGCGTTTGTGGTAGATCATGGAGGACAAGGGAAAATCGCATAGAGATTAAGCTCACGAATACGTCGAGAGGTGAATCATGCTGAATGTTGCACTTGGATAAATAAGAAAAGTGGTGCATAAGCATAGCAATACGCACCCTAAAATTTTGAATAATATAAATCTAAAAATAATAGTTTGAATGTGCATAAAAATAGTATAGACACTTAATTTTTACTCCTTTGTAGTCCTATTTTTTTTATTTTTTTTTCCAAAAAGGGTCCTAATTTAAAAATAAAAATAATAAATAAATAAATTAATAAAAATTAGCAAATGATGAAAATACCAAAAAAATAAAAAAATAAAAAAATTATTATAAAGAGTTTTGTAGATTTTTAGGAAGTAACTTATATTAGGAACAAATAGTTTTAGTTTTAGTTTAGTTAAAAAAAAAATATTTTAGGAAACCGAATAATTTAACTATAATTTAACTGTACTGAATGTCTAGGTACAAATTAACGGCCTAACGGATAACTATCGAAATATTTGGATTGGATTTAATTTGAAGTCTTGGGTTTCACATAAATATACAAATAAAAGAGGGCACACAGCAAAAAAAGGATGTATGCCATAAGCACGAAACGATTAGCAGCCAAAACGGTAACACCGACGTCCAAAAGAAACACGATCATCACTGCAGTCCCTACTGTCCGACTGAACAACTAGTCCACAAGATGCTGACACACAACTTCGTTCCTGAGTACAGAACATGCCGTTGTTCCGCACATCAAACCAAACACGACACCAAGCCATACAACTTCGCTGATAGTCCTTCTCCTAGCACGCGCACAACACGCAGCACTCATCCTTAGTACTGCGCGCTCCAGCAAGTCCCCCAAACACGTCACGTGCAAGATGCTAATTGCTACTGCACCGTGTCGTACGCTGACGATCACCACTGCTCGCTGTAAGCCACACTTACACTCGCGACAGTTCAACAAGGCCAACAACGTTAGCGTAATTTTGATCAGCCACGGTCCAGTTCAACCCCCTGACGGATGAACTCTACAGCCGTAGCTTTCTACTCACGCTACTATCCAACGATGTGTCGTAACAGCCATACGCAATTAGTTTCAACCTTCGCCCAGCCACGCGCAGCATCGAGTAACACCAATCAGCAGCCAACAGCAACTCCAGCCGAAAAACAGTGAAGCTTCAGTCCACAATCAGCCAACTCCCAACGTCCGTAACAGGCAACACATTCGTACGACAGCAATCCACAATGCCATTGCACATCCTCTTCACGCAGCTGCAATACACTCACGGCCCACAACGATGCGACCATCGTCCTCGCCCTTGTTGAATATCACACGAACAGCAAGCCTCAACTCCACTGTCCAATCAGCCAACTCCCAACGTCCGTAACAGGCAACACATTCGTACGACAGCAATCCACAATGCCATTGCACATCCTCTTCACGCAGCTGCAATACACTCACGGCCCACAACGATACGACCATCGTCCTCGCCCTTATTGAATATCACACGAACAGCAAGCCTCAACTCCACTGTCAACTCGCCAAGATGCTAACTAACATGGACAGTTGCAACAGCCGCTGTCTTCTTCGTCTACAACCACTGTAGACCACTCATCAACACGGCTAAATTGTGGACACTATAATGCTGAATAGTTGAAGATCAGGTTCGGTTCTCTTACAATCCTGAATTTTTTATTCATTTATTTATTTATTTAATTGTTGTTTTATTTATATATCTCATTATTATTATCATAATCATATTATAGTATTATTATTATTGGATCCTTGGTTATACGATGTAATGTATAAGATATGTATATATTAGGAGATTTTTTCTTAGTATTAGTTTTCTACACATATATAAAGTATATTATATAATATGTTTTTATTTAGGTAAATAGTTGTATATATTAGTTTAGGGATTGTAAGGATTTGTTATTTTTTAGGATTTGATCTTGTTTAGGATTCATCATGTAGAAATTTTTCTTTTAAACTAAAAATTAATAAAAGACTCTTTTAAAAATAGGATTTTTAGAGTATTTTTTTTTAAAAAAACAAAAACACTTACGAGTTAGGACTCCGTTAGATTTTTTTTTTTAAATAAACTGAATCAATTAAGAACGTAAGTTTTATCAGTTTTCAAAATTAAAATAAATCAATATACTAAATTTTTTGGAAAGAATTACGATTGTCTGATCTCGGCTAGCAAGTACGTAGGCACCTTTGGGGCGACGATAAAATTTGTAGAAACTTAAGTTCTTTTTTTTTTCTTTTGATTTTATTTATTTATTTTTTAAAATATTACAATTAGAAGAATAATCCTAATTTCGATAAATAGATAGTAGTACCCGTTAAGAGTTTAATAGGTTAGCCCCCGAACTTGGAACCCTCTGGTTCTTCATTTAAAATTGAAATTAAAAACCGGTAGCCAAATCGTAATCAATCCACCTAATGGTTACGGTTACGGTTACGGTTACGGTTACGGTTTCTTTTTCTTTTCCCGATTTCGGTCGGGTGGCGACTTCAAAAATTATTTTTAATAAAAAAAACAGAATTTCTCAATTTCTTTAGTCAAGGATTAATATTAAATGGGTTATAGTTTAGTGTTAATCAGGAAATGAGAAATCAATTTTTAAATAAAAGAAATCGAAAAACAGGCTCGACAAATAGCATCTTATACTAACATCATAACAACATTAGCAATGGATCAATAATCGCATAAACATATCAAATATGTCATAATTGGTTTTTTTAATATGTACCCCTTATAACGATTTGTACTTTAAATCATCACTAACTTGGAGTTGGTTTGATAGTGTGCTAACCTCTAAAAAACCCCATAAAAATTAACACCTACAATCACTGTCAAGATATCTTTGCTCATTGTCACAAACACTAACTTATCCCACTTCACTTAGCTCCCACTAAGGCTACACACACCAAAAACACAATCATACACCTTATCCACTTAATGTGTCACACTATAAATTCGATGGGTATGCTTATATACCATATGCTTACACCATAACATATATATGTAAGGCTTGCTTTTGTACTCTCTAACTTTAAGTAAAAAATTTTGGATACTTAAGAGAGAAATTCCCAAATAAGGTGAAATAAATGTCCAACAAGATTCCAAATTACATTAATGCACATATACACCACCCTTAAAATTTCATAGATGGGCCTTATTCTAGATGCAAGAAATAGGTGATTATTTATCTTGTTCTTAAGTGTAAGAATTGGTACTCTTTTGGCATCCTAAGACTTAGAATGGCTTAGATCCCTAGCAGTTAGCATGTAATCATACAAATATATACTTTGCTAAAGTGTAGGTCTATAAATCCCATCACCATTGAAATTAGTCATCACATCTTAATTTTGTTACCAGTATCAACCATTAGTATCACTAGTCTATTATAACCATTTGCAAAGGCTTTCAAGACCATTAATTGGATTTGATTAGAACTTTCTTCCATAAGACTTATCCATATCATAATAGGTAATAGTTAAGAACCCTTCTACTTATATGTGGTAGTTCCATACATAATCTTTATATCACATCAACTTAGATCGCTATTTATGTAAGATGCTACATTTATAAGTTCATACCTGCCACTTCTAATACCTGCGTACTCTTGGTACCCCCAACATAGGTGCAAGTACATGTAACAATTTTGCCAAGTTTAATAGTTTTAAGTTCACTTAATTCTCTAACTTACGTAGACATACAACAATAACTATATAACTAATGCACGCTCAATAATTGGTATTGATAGTTGAAAATTCCCTTAAGCTTTCCTGTTTAGCTGTAGTAGAGATTATGCATGAAAAAAAGAATGTGTAAGCTAAGAGTGCGCTAAAGGTAGCTCCATTGCATACACTTTAGTCCTTAAGTCAATGAAAAGGCCCTTAAGAAAGGGGAACTTTCAATATCAACCCTCAAGAGAGGTAAAGTGATAGAGGGAAGTTGTACCTGAGGAACTTTAGGAGTGATCTAGGTTAGTAGTTCTTCTTTGTGTTGGAATTAGATCCTCCTATCTGCAGTACACCAAAAGGGTTATAAGGGAAGGATTTAGCCCTTGAAACTAAGCTACGTAGACAATATTGATTGCTCTAATTGGTACTTTTGTCTATGAGAGGGGAGCATATAGCTTGGTGACATATCTTTCTTAGGTAGAATGGTCATCTTCTAATGGGACAACTAGTGACGGGTCTTATCTAAGATGATGCCTCATTGTTGATGCAGGTTGATGATGCTTTGTAGCTTCTCTCGAAGGTCTTATTGTTATGGTTAGAATAGAATTTGGGTGTTGAGGATGATAAGGAGGCCTAATGAGCTAATGGGTCTTAAAGAGCCACAAATAAGTGATAGGCCTAAGGGGCATAAATTGGCAAATTATGTAATTACAAAAGCCTTGCAATCCATTTGTTCAAATGGATTTGATATATTAGGTACTTGACGAATGCATGAGACCCAATTGACTTTAGAGACCTATTTGCAACCTTGTTGGAATTGTGAGTTTGAAGTTGTTCCTTATGGGTTGATCATTGATCTAGGAGGATTTGCAAGACAATTTAACTTCAAGATTTAAGTTGAATCTTCCTTAAGAGAGAGGGATCATTAGATCAAGACTTGATGCAATATCTGAGAGGTAGTAGAATGAATTAGATTTGAAGATGGATGTAAGGCCAACAGTTAACCGCTAAAGGAACCTTAATCAAACGCTAAATGACATCTTGCTTGATCGGCCTTAGTCCATAGAACAATGTGCTAGTAAGGAGACGTTTAGACTTGTCTTTTTGTTAATTTTTTATATCCATATGTAATATTTTTAGTACATTCACATTTTGACTTATTTTTTTGGTGATTGAGGCCACTTTAACTTTCTTATCTAGTTTCCTCGTATTTCATTTCTTAGTTTGCTAGTTAAGGTTATTTTACTTAATTATACATAGGCATGAATGTAATTTATAAACCAAAGTGATTTTTTGATATATATATATATATATTTAAAATATTAGATTTAGTTAGTTAAACTCGTAATCTTTTGCTCCTATCAATCTTTATAGATTATGGCAAATATCTCATTAATATGATTTATGTGTCATCTTGAATCCCTTCAACAAATGTTGGTTGAGCTTCTTGTGAAATATCAAAAGCTCTTTTAATGAGATTAGCTCATAAATTGTGTGCCATCTTAATTTGTGTTTTAATCAACCCCATTTTATTTTAGAAATTGGTGCATTGAATCTAATTTAAGATTCATCCATATTCACTTTTAACTTCCGAAATAAAGTTACTTAGAAATCCATAAAAATTCATCTCCTTATTTTATTTTCTTATTTCCAAATCCAACATTAATGTCCCTTAGTTATGCCTAACACTAATTGGATTAGGTTAAATCAAATGAAGGCCATGTGGATGGTAAATGGCAAGTGAATGGTTGGTAATTGTTCATAATAACTTCATGCATAAGTATAAAGGGGGAATGATTAGAAAACAATAGTAAAATTTATAAATTTTTTCATTTTTTCCCAATCTAATTGATTTAGGGCATAACTAAAGGGACATGTCTAAGGATTTTAAAAGGTCCATCCAACTTCGGGGATAACTTGTTCATCCTCTTCCTTAGAAAAGTTTCCTTGTTGAGATGGATCTAAACAAGTTCTCTTGGGTTGTAAATGACTTGCTTTCTTCCTTGGCCTCCCTTAGCTAGTTGTTTAGTAACATTCTAATGCAAATTATGGAACTCTTTAGCACGTTGTAGGCTGGATTGACTTTCTCCTTAAGATGTTGGTCTAATAACATCTAAGGGTAAGTTTGGGTTAAATCCATAAACGACTTCAAATGATGACCTTCCTATCGAGCTGTGGGTTGAGCAATGGTAAGTTAACTTAATGACGAGCAAGCATAGATCCTAATCATGTAGATTCTTACCAATAGTAGCTCAAAGGAGGTTATCAACTGTTCTGTTTACAACTTATGTTTGGTCCTCTATTTGCAGGTGGCAAAAAGTACTGAACATAAGCTTAGTGCCGAGCTTTTTCCATAAGGTTCTCTAAAAGAAGCTCGTGAACTTCGAGTCACGATTAGACACAATACTCCTTGGTACTTTATGCAGTTGCACGATCTCCTACAAAAAGAGGTTAGCAATAAATAAAGCATCATTGGTTTTGTGGCAGAGAATGAAGTGGCTCATCTTGCTGAACCGATTGACCGCCACCCCAATGGAATCATGCCTGCTTGATGTTCGAGGAAATCCATACTTAGATCGATCCATGGTCGTTCAGGTATAAGTAGGGGTGTATACTCTCCATACGACTCCTTTCTACCCTTTATATGTTTATACACCTTGCGTCTCTCAAGGATTCGATGCACATCCTTCATCATCCCAAACCAATAAAAATGTTCTTTTAGCAACTTAGTTGATCTCTTCTTACCAAAGTGGTCAGCTAAGCCTCCAACATAAGCTTCATGGACAAGTAACTCTCTAGTAGAACCATTCAGCACACAAACTTACTTACCTTTCATTAGAAACCCTTAGCTTAAATAGAACCCATTCGTAACTCCCCCAATATTGCACTTGACCACTAGGGTTCCAAAATATTGATCATGCTTGTATTGATTAGGTAAGATGCTAAATCCAAGAATCCTAGCTTGTAAGGTCGTAATAAGGATGTGCTGATGAGAGAGTATGTTGGCCACGATGTTAGCACTCCTCTTCTTATACTTGATGACATAGCACAAAGTTTCTAGGAACTCAACCCATTTAGCGTAACGTTGAGAAATTTTTTGCTACCTTCGAAGATGTTTGAGAGATTTATGGTTTGTGTAAATGATGAACTTTCTTGACAATAAACAGTATTGCTAGTTCTAAAGTGCTCGGACAAGGGTATAAAACTTCTTGTCATATGTTGAGTAAATCAGTGTGGCCCCTTTGATTTCTCACTGAAATAGGCAACCAATCAATGTTCCTGCATAAGAACAACTCCAATGTTGACTTTAAATGCTTTACATTCTAGTTAAAAAAATTTCTTAAAGTCCAGTAGGTTGAATATTGGGGTCGAAGTTAATCTAGATTTAATCTCATAAAAAATCCTTTAAGCCTTCTTTGACCACTTGATTTCAAAGTTTTTCCTAGTCAGCTTAGTTAGTGGAGTAGTGAGGGAACTAAAGTTTTGAATGAATCTTCAATAAAACGAAGCTAGACAATGAAAACTCCTTACTTTGGTAGTGCTAATCAGCGTTAGCCATTCGAGAATAGCTCGAGCTTTCTCGTTATCAACTTTTATACCTCCTTCAGAAACAACATATCTATAACCTTACTTTGACAAAACACACATTTCTTTAAGTTGCAAAACAGTTTCTTTGCATGGAAGATATCAAATATAAATCTTAGGTGCTTAACATGAGAAATGAGGTTGGTACTATAGACCAAAATGTCATCAAAGTAAACTACTACACATTTACCAATTAAAGTCCTCAAAACATGGTTCATAAGTTGCATAAAGGTACCTAGTGCATTTGTCAGACCAAATGGCATCATCATCCACTCCAACAGTTCGTTCTTTGTTTTGAAGGTAGTCTTCTATTCATCTATTGGTTTCATTTGTATTTGGTGGTAACCACTCTTTAAATCAATCTTCAAAAAGATGCGAGCAGCATGTAACTCATTGAGCATATCATCCAATTATGGGATTGAATATTGGTATTTAACAATGATTTTGTTGATTACTTAGCTATCAATTCATATTCTCCAAGAGCCATCCTTCTTTGGTACCAGGATAGCTGGTACGACACAGGGGCTTATGCTTTCTCGGATGCATCCACAATTAATCAACTCGTCTACTTATTTCTTTAAGTAGGTTGCTTACTTAGGGTTGAGCCTATAGGTAGATCACTTCGAAAGAATAACTTTAGGTTGAAGATCAATGCAATACTTAATGCCTCTTACGGGTGGTAAACCTTTCGATATATTAGCAAGAAAGAGATTAGCATACTCCTATAATAGTATTTGCACCTCGATAGTTAAGCTGCTGGCTTCTCTCAATTCTAAAAGCTTCCTTACTAATAAAAGCATACACTCTTTTGTCTTAACATCTTGGGAGAGCTGTGCTCGAGAAGTCACTAGAGACTTCTGTTGTAGTGAACTGGTAATCTTCTCTTATGACTCCTACACTTTCGTAGGGCTCATTAGGGTTAGTATAACCTTCTTTCTATTCTTTTGAAACATATAGGTGTTCTTATTCCCATCATGCAACATTTTCAAATCAAATAGTTATGGTCATCTCAGCAATATGTGTGAAGCGCACATGGGTAAGATGTTGCACAATAGCTCATCCTTGTATTTGTCACTAATAATAATAGGCACTTTAAGTTGCTCAACAATGGGTAAACCTCCCTTTTCATTTAGGCAATGAATCTTGTATAGCTTAAGTTGTGGGTAGGTTAGAAACTTTAAGGCCTTGACTACTCTTTGCTCTATGACATTGGTACAGCTTCCTCCATCAATGATTAATGTGCAAAGCTTGCCATTCACTTATCAATTCGCATGGAAGAGGTTCTCCCTCTACTCGTTCCCATCAGACTCAAATGTATCGAGAGTCTATTGTACGATAAAGTAGTATTTGGCTCCTACTTCAAGTGGGGTTATGACATTGGGATCTTCTTAAAAGCTTTTTATCACTTAATCGACTCCCTCTTAATTCTCTCCTTCACTAGCGCTCTCCACTTTGAACTAAGGCTTATCTCCCTTGATGGTCATGATACATCGGTTTGGATACTAACTAGCTAAATGTCCATAGCCAAGACATTTGAAACACTTGATCTCTCGGATCTTCTTCTTAGAGTTCTGAACTTAGTCCCTCCTGACCTTAAGCTCCTTAACCTAACCCTTACCTTGGCCATCATCCAGTCTGGTCAATACCTAACCTTGGCAGTCTACCTCAGAGCTTTTTTTAGCTCGATTGTTTCTAGGTTAGCTAGGTATACCACTTCTGCTGGACATACTAGGTCACTTGCTTAGCACTCGACTAATCTAGCTCTACCTCTGCCTTTCGACCCTCTATGCTTATAGCCCCTATAACTCTACTATATTGCCAACTTTAGTTCTAAGCCCAAAAATGAACCGCGCTATAGTTTAGGTCTTAGGTTTGTCAACATCACATTGAATCATCAGTAATTGGAACTCTCAAATGTACTTGTCCACTGATCTATTGCCTTGTCTCAAGTCTTAAAGTTGTCGAAAAGTGTCTTGTTCACAATACTCTTGAACAAGTTTTCTCTTCCGAACTCTCTTCATTTCATTCTACGTTCGGATTTCATGGCAGGCTCTCTAACGCTTGTCCTACAACTTTTTCCACTACATTACTTTATACCCAAAAAATTCCAACATAGCCACTTGAATACATATAGAATCTTCGTAATCATAAAAGTCAAATATCTTCTCAATCTGCTCCTCCTAGTCTAGGTAGTCATCAGTGCTACTAGATCTATTAAAGCTCAAAATCTATACCTTAAGATGTTCAGTTCCTCTAGGAGTTCTAAGCTCGTGCTACTCAATTCCATCATATTGTTCCTCCTTCTCATACTCCTCAACTTCATCTAACTTTAGTCTCCTTCTTGCAACTCCTTATCATACCCTTGATGAGTAGTAGCATACCCAAGAAAAATGCATTTAGCACCTTTAGCATCAAATTTGTCTCTATCTAGCCTAAGATTGGCTATGTAGCATACACAACTAACAACTCTCAACTTACTATAATCAGGAACCCTTTTAAACAACACCTCATAAGGAGACTTCCAAGAGAGTTTAGTTACTTGCATGAGATTAATGAGATGAGTGGCAGCAAGTATGCATTCTCTCGAAAACTCTTTTTGCAAATTGGCATGAAGCCATACTGCTCTAGATTTGTCTAAAAGATGTCGGCGTTTCCTCTCTAATCGACCATTTAGCTATGGTGTATAGGGTAAACTTTTTTGATGCAATATCCTAAGGTCATGAAACAGGTCTTGACAAGTACAAGAAATGAACTTATTCCCTTTATTAGTCCTAATTGACTTAGGTATGATAAGGAAGGGGTTAGAAACACATTTAAAGAAATGTTTTAGAATGTGTAGTGTTTAACTCTTGTGATGCATAAAAAAAGTCCAAGTTGATCTGGAGAAATCATCAAGTATAGTGAGGAAATAATTGACACCACATAAGGAAGAAACATAATAAGGACCCTAACAATCAACATGTAGAAACTCAAAAGTAAGAGAACAATGACTTGTACTAATATTAAAAGGAAAATGATGGAATTTTGCTTCTTGGTAGGTATTACAAATGAAATTGATAAGACCTAAGTTTTTACAAATTAACAAGTGCTATAACTTAGAAATAGAAGTATGTCCTAGTCTATCATGAAGGAGGACAAGATTTGTGTTATTAATATTATTAACAGCACTAACTAAATAACTAACAGAGTTAGATAAGATGTTAACATGTAGAACATAAAGTCCATCCTTAGCTTGAACTGTAGCAATAGTCTTCTTAGAAATTAAGTCCTATAAGGTACATGAGAATGAATCAAATACCGCTTGCAAAGGTTACAAGGACATAAGTTTGGTAATAGAAATGAGGTTCTGTGTAAAGCTAGGAATAAATAGAACATTATATAATGTAAGATGTGGATTGATGATGACAGTACCGGTTTTATGAGCATATATAATGCTGCTATTCGGTAGTCGAATTGGTATAGGTTTTATGAGATGTTTAATGTTTTGAAGAAGGTTAAGACAAAATGTCATATAATTGGTTGCCCCAGTGTCAACCACCCATGAAACATAGCAATTATTTACTATTGTAATAGAAGAGGAAAGTGACAAAACAATATTTGTACAGTTCATTACTTGATTAACGGTACTTGAACTAGGTGTAGCTATTTCCTTTCTACGCATTAACTTGAACATCTCAACACATAGCTCCTATATGAATTGCTTATTTCCTAGAAAAGAACTAACATTACAAGTATCTTCATCAAATGATGTTTCAATAGAATCAGGTGATTGTTGCTGGTTCAAAGTTAAGGAAACCAAACTAGTTTTCCCTTTAACTCCAACCTTCTTACCTTTGTACCAATTTGGGTACCCAACCAATTAAAAGCAGCTATCCATTAAATGACCTTCATGTTTTGTAATGTTTGCGAAACAAACCTTTCTTGCTCCTTTTCCTCTCATTAGCATTATCTTTAGTTGAATAAAAAGCAGTCATATCAACATTTGAACTCAGAACTCCTAACACTTGCCTTTATTTTTCCACTTGCTAAACTAAGTAGAAAGCTCTATTGACTGAAGGTAGAGGTTCTACGGAGAGAATTTGATTCCTAACTGCCTCATAGACTTCATTTAAACCCATTAAGAACTGGATCAACCTAGAATGTGACTCAAAATCAAGAATTTGTTCCTTTAAAGCACATGTACAATTGTCCATTCTACCACACTCACATCTAGGAAACGAATACAATTCATGTAACTCATCCTAATACTTACACAATTTATTGTAATACACACTAACATCATGATTTCCCTATCGCACATTACTAATCTCATATTGAAGTTGAAATATTAACGGACCACTCACAATTCTGTAATGTTCCTTGATCTCCCTCTACAACTAAAATGAAGATTGTGTATACAAAAAGTTTTGCAACAACTCACTAGTCATTGAGTTAAGTAACCGACACCGAACCATATAGTCTGCCCTAATCCATTTATACAAAGCATCAGAATCATCATTAGGTCTAGTAATTGAACCATCAATAAATCCATTAGGTCTAGTAATTGAACCATCAATAAATCCAGACTTAACCTTTAATCTTAACCTTAACTTCATAGATTTGCTCCATGGAATGTAATTATTGCCATTAAAGATGATATTAACAATACACATGCTAGGATGATCCAAACTAGAAAGGAAATAGGGATCACCGATCACTAATTCTAGATTATTATTCATATTCACCAGACGAAGAGTCATATACAAATCAGACAGTAAGGAAGGAAATTGTTAAATGCAACAAGTGATGTAGTAGTTAAGGAAGAAATAGATGGAACCTACTCTGATATCATGACGGATTCCAGCAAATTCTATTGTAACACAGCAAAAACCATACGATAACTGCAGAAGCTATACGAGTGTGATGAAGGCTAAAAGTAATTCTCTGTCATTGATCAATGAAAACTAAAGCTATTTATACAATATAAAATATAGTTATAACTAACTAAAAGACTAACAAATAAAAAAATATACAAGTGGCAGTACAAAAGACTGTACACATGGGCAACATAACTTCAGTATTGATGATTTAATGTATTATCAATGCATGTAAATTGCATATTAACATCTCGAATATAATAGTTTGTCTTTAAAGATGCCTAATTCAATCTTTTTCTCAAGTGGTATGGAAAATGCGCATCATGCTTGAATTTGTCATCGAAGAGGCCGTTGCCAAAGTGAAAAGGTCTCAGAATAAGGCCTCAAATAAAATTGATGAGAATGAAGTTCCACTGGTAGATAAGCTTGGTGAAACTATGCTTGGTTAAATAATTAGACTAGAACAAAAAATAATGGCAATTTCGACAAACATTTTGAAAAAAGAATCTGATATTGCATATTACATGTTGACATCGTTGAATATCTAACATAATTTTATGCAGTGACTTTAGTGAAATATCTAAAGCAATACTAAATGGTGTAGAATATTTGATTCCATACAGCTTACCAATAATGATGAAAAGAAAAGTCGTCTGACAACTGACGATGTAAATTTCTAATAGAAGATTGCTCGGGACTATCTTTGCCTATGCCTTAGAAGTTATAGACGCAAAATGGGCTAAAAAAGAAATGACACAACAACTCTCGACCTAGTTACCGAAAAATAAGACCAATAGAAAGACTCTTGATCGGCAGGGAGGGGGGAAAAAAAATTCAAGAAGTTTGTGTAAAATATGAAAGGTGTTGGTATAGAATCATTGTCTACACATAATTTCTTCAGAACAACGAAAAGATTTGAAAATTGCTTTTGGGGCAACTGTTCCGTACCCTTTCCGTCTTTTCCTCTCTTGATTGGGGTTTCTAACAGGTCGTTTCCCTCCCTTGGTCGTTCAATCGTTCTACGTTGGGTAATGCTATAAAATAACATCTTTATTAGGTTGCTCATATGAATGGGAGAATTATATTGGAAATAATTAATGTTTTAGAGAAAATTCAAATAAATGATTAAAGTTTTACAAAATTTAAATAAGGGATCAATATTTTATAATGTAGTTTTAATAAGGTTTTAGCTATTATAAGATTATAATTGATGTGGACCTTGACCTATTGAGATATCTGGTATAGAATTAGAGATATAATTTAAACTTAACCCTAACATTAAGAATCCCAATAAAGTTATGCCACACATGTTGCGGCTTTAGCAACAAATTTAATAAAGCCAAACCAAATTCCTCCCATTTGACATGGTCTCAATCAACAAAATATCATGTTACTATGTTGAAAATCATACTCAAGTAATAGCACAGAAAATAACAATAGCCCTCTTGTGCATTAATAAAGCCCAATTCTCGAATTAGCTAAAAAACTATTACATGTTTCTCTATAACATCTTGTATCGGCTCGTAGAATTTTAACCTTCCAAAATACCTATATAATCTCAAGCATCCATGTACTATTAACTCATTAACAACATTACCAAGCGTAAAGAGAACACCATACCAATGTAAATAATCTTCAATAATTTCATAATTAATTCCTACAAACATCCTATAAAATTTGACAAGCACAATAGAATTGCAGCACCCATTACCGCCACATAATCCTAATAATGGATCAAGATATATTTGTTCTAAAGATGGAAGATGAAAACTCAAATACCTATAATCCCTAGTATCTGTAGGAGTTGATAATAATGTAGGCATATTAAGAATTACTTTAGAGCGCTTTACTAGAATTGTTATTTCAGTCACCTTGTTTTCATATGCTATTTCTATAACCTCTACCCATCCCTAAAGCCTCTTCAAAACCTTATTCATATTTTCCATTTGCTCTCTAAGAACACATATTTCCCATAATATCTCTTTTTGCTCCTATTGAATAATCTCCAATTTTTTTTGTTCTTCCTTCCTTTTATCAAATAACCATATGATTACTATATCTTTTAGGCAACATAGATGTTTTCACACTGCATGTTCAAGTGTAGGCATAAAAACAGTTCTTTTTCCTCCCTTTATAATAAAGTATTCATTCTCTAAGTCCATATATATAACTTTACAATGTGACTACCAACATCTTCCAAAATTAATATAATAATCATCCATAGGAATGACATTGCGTGAAATCTTCTCTTCATAATTTTTACCTTTAGAGTAAGTAATCTATACATGCTGTGCTACTTGTATTACTCTTCTACCACTAACTAATTCATATGGATTGAGATTATCAATTGTTGCTAAACACAATTTTTCTACCACATATTCTGATGCAAAATTTAAGAAAGAATCATCAATGAGTCGATAGCAAAATCACCCTTGAACCCAGACTTATATGATGAAATCTTTATAGTAACTTGTATACCTCTAACTCATGATTCCACTCATAACCATAAATTATCACAATAAGTACCCGACTAACCAAGCTCTACAAAATTATTATTATTTTTTTAAGGACATAATTAAAAGAATAGACAAGACTCTATAAAAGACTAAAAGATAAGATTTTTAAGGACAAGACAAATAACCAAAGATAGATTTTTTTTTTTTTTGTGTTTTTCTTAATATGTGGACTAAAAGATAATCAAAGACATTGAAAACAACCAAAGATGAGATTCTTTTTATGTTTTTCAAATTTATGAATTGGACACAAAAGAAAGTGATAGTTAACTAAAGACTTAACAAAGTTTTTTTTTTTTTTGGACAAAAACAACTATGACTTGAAGAAATGAAACAAAGGATATGGATGAAATGAAATTGGTGTTAGAGTTACTATTTTCAAATCAAACTGGTGAAATTGACTCTTAGATCCCAAGTGCTCTAATACAAAATAATGTGTAATCGCAATGTATGGAATCTAAGATCTCTAAGAATCAATAGAGCGGACCTCGATACATTAAGAAATCTAACATAAAACCAAACGTATTGATTAACATGACCCTAAGATTGACAATCCCAAGAACCTTGTTATCAAAAGATGGTAATTACCTATAAGGCCTTTGATTAGGTAAATTCACGAACCTTGGTATGAGACCTTAACCTGATGAATTATAATAACCAAATAACCTTAGCATAGTGAAGAACATAAAAAGACTGAATTTTTGATGAGTTTGAAAAGTTCTCAAAAGAACCAAAGAGAAGAAATTCTCTCACAAAGGAATTAAATAATACTAAAGGCGGTCTATTACAACTTGGAACGATATACATATTTATATAGAAACCTTAACAACCATAGGGCAAATTAGGTAAGTAGACCTACCAAAATAAACTTTAGGATAATTACTTACGACTCTTAATAATTAATAATAAAAAATATCAAATATATAAGTAATAATCATAAAACAAAAATATCAAAGAAGTAGATGTACATAGATACAACGCCTTTATTTCCTTAGCTTCAATATATGGCATGTAAAAATAGTTGAAATCACATGACTCTAATAGGTAAAGCGTTTCTTTTTGGCTAAACACACTATTTATATTGGTATAGGAAAAATACACAGCGTGTAGTTCCCTTAACTCTAAGCATACATGGTATGCATATTGGTTCCCCATCTATCCTTGCTCTAGCCCAATATGTTTCAACCATTTTATGAAATGTCGACTCCTTATTTGAATTTTTTGAAATGTTGATCCTTTGTTTGAATTACTTTGTGAAATGTTAATGCCTTATTGAAATTTTCAAAACTTTAATCACTTCTTTAAACTTCCCCCTAAAATTCGATCCCTCAATCGTAATTCCTACCTCCCTTCCCTACCAACCCCAAATAAACTATCATAAGCCTAGCAAATTCGATTAGGTCTACTTGTGTCAATCTCAACCTTTACCCTATCAATTTTAGAAGTCTAAACCAAACCCACTTTAAATCATACTATTCAAAAAATTAAATTAAAACAAATTGAATTATATAATATTGTTCTTTTGTATTTTGGTATTGTTGTCATTTGAATTTCATTAGTAGAGATTGTTTACCTTGGACTTGAAAGTAAGCTTGAATTTACAAGATAGAATATGGTCAGTAGGTCCTTAGGGGAGGTAGGTATGTTTGTCCTTTGTAGTCACTCCGATACTTAATTCAGTGTTTGTAGGATTGAATGAATGGGAGAGTAAAAGGGCTTGTAAGTATATGTAAAGCATCTTATCTATAGGATTCGACCCCTAATTGTAAGTTTTAAGGAGGGAATTTACATAGATTTGTATCTTATCTAATTTGGCAAGTGTCTATTTTAAATAGATATGATTTGAGATACGTGAAGGTGACATGGCCTCCTCGTTAGTTCCATGAAGCGATGCTTCCATAATGTTGCTTAGTATTCAAGATTCGAGCTTCCTAAATGGACCACCGAGGTTTGAGTGGCATAGATAGCCTAACCAAAGTATGGGGACCAACATATTGACTCGATCTTCATGAAGTCTGGGGATGATGAAGGTCAGTCATACAATGGATGGTCTTTTAGGGTTAGGATTTGGATTGCTACGGAGAGGGCGACCCATGTTTTATAGGTATTAGAATGGGTCTTGGGATCCCATGATCCTAAATTACCCATCAACACTTGCTATTCCTCTATGTCTCATTGTTAAAGGTAATAATAAGGAGATTAGACATAAGGATGGGTTGTCAAGGTGTTTTTTTGAGCTAATTATCATTGTACTTCAATCATTAGGTAGGCTTCTCATATTCACCATAAAGTGGCTTTCATGTAGTTGTCGTAGTGTTTTTTCGAGGGTTAATAGACTAACTTGGGTGCCCTAATAAGTGGACATATGGTGTCCTTATTGTGCTATAAATCCTCGCATTTGACCGAGCTAAGATTTATTCCATAGTCGAGGTTCATGATCCAAGGATTATACTCGAGCTATTCGTTCTCCCACATGGCGAGAGCCTCAGAATTCTGTGCTATGCCTGATCCAAGATATTATAACTTCCTTAGGACAATTCCTTCAAATTTCAATTTTATGGTGTAATTATTTTCATACATTTAATGCATGGGATGGTAGCAAGCTATGATTAGTTAGACTCTTTGCCTATTTTTTCACATTTGGGAGTTCCTATTTGATCAATCCATAATAGACGATGTAGTATGATTTGAGGGATAGAAGCATCCTGTCCCCTAAACTTCCCATAACTGCCAAAGGCCCAAAGCCCTTAGTCATGTTTATCAAAGGATTTTTTATTATGCATTTTGTACCTTTTGCACAATCTTAGCACAAGTTCTACAATTGTATTAGCTTTCCTTTGCAATTAAGCACTCAACTTCCAATTTACTTTAAGGAGTTTAGCATCTTCCTCAAAACTTAGGATATTCCTAATTTAGGTGAGGATTTAAGATTAGAATCTTATGGCTTCTTCACCACCGTGACAATGAAGTGTAATGTAAAAAAAGAGGTGGTGGAAAGAGTGGTTCCTTACTTGATAAAGGCAGCAACAACTTGGCATGGAGGAGAAAGTAGTAACAACTCAAGGAGGCTAAGCACATATAAGTGGAAACAAATGTAGGCTTCTATACTTTCTTGTGATAAATATCCAAATGGGGATGGTGACAATGTAGAGGAGTCGATTGTATCCATCTTTGACTAAGTTACCAACATGGAGGTCACTCCCCATAGTTTGGGCAGTAAGATCTCTAAGGTAAAAGTGAGCCATCTACTCGTAATATACTTCAAGGATCAATCGTTAGGCTTTCAAACGTATGTACCCGATGTGAATGACAGAGCTGTATTGATCCATAGGGATAAATTTTACCTTTATTGGGACCAGTTTACGCATAAGGGACTTCAATTTTGATTTTTGGACTTTTAGATGAGGTTTTTTAATTATGACCATGTCTATTTGATACAGTTGGTTCCAAACAATATTAGGATTCCTATGGCCTTTGAGGCTCTATGCACTTGGCTTAAGTAAAAGATAACACCAACTCTTTGTTGATATTTCTTCTCCCTAAGGAGGAAATGGGATGGGTGCTATTACATTTCATCTTGCTTCGGTATGAAGATCTTAAAGGGCATGGAGTCCCCCATCTATGATTGGTAGAAAAAATTCATGTTTATCTAAGTAGCTCAAAAGCTGGATTGGCAAGATCAAGTTCTTGAGAATTTAGGATGCCCAAGAGGTTGACGAAATCCTTAGACGTTCTCATCTTTGAAGCAAGGTCCCTTAAGATGCCAAAACCTTGGTAGATCAGCTTAATCAAGATGAGCTGATTCTCTTAGTCGACAAACAAGAGGTCTAGAGTAGTATATGAGTTAGAGGTACTTTCCACCTTGATGTTGTGTCGAAGTGGGCATAGAGCTGTGGTTGTTGCTTGTCAATGTTGAGAGGAACTTTTCAAAGCTTGAGCTCGTGCTCGACACGATCATACTTATATGTTATTCTGAGCTTCCTTTGCCTAGGTATGCTTCTTCTTGGCGGACATTTGCTGTGGCTCAGTTTTTAGGGATAAAACACTATCCCCTGTTAAGGCTTTACTATAGACCTCCTAGGATAAAGCTTAGTTACCCCAACATATTCATACCCCCATGGAGGTTAGGAACTTCGCTTGTAGATGCGAAGAGGCAATCATTCCAAAGGTACTTATGCCTGGTCTCCCGAGGATCCCATTGAAGGAGGATTTACAGTTTACTACTTGAAACTCCATCGGTTGGATGGCTACATTATCGTCGTCACTAAGCACCATGTTAAGAGTAAATATGCCTTTAAGGCAGATGACCTAATCATTAAAGCCAATCAAGTCATGGTGATAAGGCTTCATCTAATATGGGAGCTTTTCTTTCATCTTGTCATAGGTACGATGTCTACCGAGCTACTAGTATCTACCATCATGTTCTAAACTTCAAACTCGGTGGTGCGGGTATCAATTACTAAGACATCTTGGTATGGGGTTTTAATCCCTTATAGTTCATCATTTGTGAAGAAGATGGACGTGTTGGTATTCAACCTTTTCCCTTTCACTTAGCATACTTGCTTGTTGCTTAGGGTGGGCATCAAGCTTAAGGAATTTGATTGGTTCCTAAAGTGTAGGCCTTCCATTAGTGTTTACTACGCCATTAGGGGCTCGATTGTGACATCGATTGTGACCTTCATTTTCTTGCCAATCCTCTTCTATTCTCCTCCTCTTGGAGATCATTCAACTTGATTTGTTGGGTTAGTAATGTATTCCTACAAGAATCTGTACCACATGGCATGTTCCAATGCATTCTTCAATTAACAACACTCATCTATGTTGTGCTCGATGGAAGTCACAATATTTGCCTTTTTCATGGCATTTAGACCCAGTCTTCTTTCTCTTGAGCTTTGTTAGCAGCCTAAGATTCCATACTTCCATGAAAATGTCCCTTTTTAGCTTGGTAAGGGTGTATGCTGACTAAAGCTCGGTATTAGATTGAATCACTTTTAGTAGTTTAAGCCTCAATCATCCACTCTAAGACCTAGGTGATCCCTTACCAAGCCTCTTTCCTTTTCTCTTCCTTTATTTGACTTTCTATGCTCGACTTTACGCTAGCATGAATTTTATCTTCTTGATCAACATACCTCTAGGCCTTCCTCTAAAACTCAGCCATGATAGTTGGTTTACTCTTTGTTATAGACTTATAGAAATCACCATTCGGATCAACTCCTAAGGTAGTTACGTAGATAGTAACCACTTCATTTAACTACATTACTCCACTATTACCTTATTAAATCGGTCTATAAATGACTAGAGGGATTCTCCACTCCATTTTAAGATAAGGTATAGAGAAGAGTTATCCTTTGGCATGGGTTTACTCACTTAGAAGTGGAGGATGAAATTCTTAGTTAGCTCATCAAATATGGAGATTGAATTCTTTGGTAAGTGGTTGAATACCTTGTGTTTGCTACCTTTTAGAGAGTGCCTAGGAAGGCCTTGCATCTCACTTTATTGTTGAGGTTGTGTAAGTCAATGAGAGTTTAGAAGTGCATTAAGTGGTCTTCCATGTCGGTAATCCCATCATACGGCTAGAACGTAGGGAGCTTCTGGCTAGTCGAGAGCACTTGCTCTTAGATCTTCCAAGAAAACAAAGTTCTATTACTAGCGCTTAAAGCCATAACCTTCATCTTTATACTCTTATAGGTGCCAAACATCCTTTTAGCTACCCGTTTGCTAGCCGGTTGAATTTGATACCTTTAATTGATTGATCTATCTAAGGAGTTTTTCCTTTCTCTTTAGTTTGTTTACTAAAAGGACTCTTTAACTTCCAACCCTTGTCACAACTATTGATCGATTGTTCATGTCTACTTACAATACATGTAAGGCTCTTCTCTAGTTTAGAATAGTTCATTTGCTAGCGAGGAGCTTAGCGATCAAACATGGAGCCCTAGGAGTGAGAACTACTAAAGCCTTTACTATCTTTACTTAAAGCTCGAGACCTTTGGCATCAGAATCTTTGTCCTCCAATTGTTTTCACCCTAAATGACTCATTTAGCTCCTTGATTAGCTCATTCCATTCCACTACTTGAGCCATTAAGGTTTGTAATTCATCGTTCTAAGGTATTAACTTATTCACTGCCTCTACTATCTAAGCGAGTTAGGGGTTCTATGTGGGGTTGCCTTGATCACGTCTATGGTTGCCATGACAACATCTTTATTGTCACCTTAGACTTTGATGATGTAAATATAGCATCCATATAGAGCAATATTGTGTTATTTTGGTTTTATTTTAGTTAAATCTATAGTATTTTGAACTTAATTTGTTTAATTCTCATTTTTAGGGACTTGAAGAGGCACTTGATGAACTTTCAAGGGTTTTTATCAAGTTTTGGAGTATTCTAAAGTAAAAGTGTTAATCAAGGATTGAAGTGGAAGGATTTCAAGAAAGAAACAAAGTCTAGGAGAGAACACGGTTGAAGACCACAACTGTAGTCCATGCCCATGTTCCCTTTGTCATTTAATTTGATTAAATTTTGCAAATCTCAAACAAAGTACAAAAACATGCCATGACTCTATGGTTGTGTACCTTGCCTGTAGACTTGCAATGATTTATGAATTTTTTATTTTTGTTAGGTCTTCTTTGTAAATCTATGTCTTACTCCTATAAATATATGCTTCAACCTAGGCTTATAGGGATAGCCCCTTGGGAAAAGTTTTAGGTTAGAATTATATCGTGGGTTTCTCATATCTTTTCTTATTTTAATTTATTCTTAGTGATCGTTGTTGAACTCTATTTTCTCTTACAACAATTTGTTTTAATTTAATCTATGATATTACCTTTGAACATCTAATTATACAGTTTATATTGTTGTTGAATTAGTACTTACCCGAGTTACTAGTTTGATGTCTAATTTTGCTGTTGAGTTTGCAAGATCTTGCAGTAAACATGCCAATCTAATTAGAAGGAGTTGAGTACGTTAAGAGATTAGGTACGATTTCTTCAGATTAGGGAAACCTAGAATGGCCAACCTAATAGTAGGATCCAAATTCTTCATGCAATTCTATGACACTATTTAGAAGCGATTTAGGTAGAGAAGGTTTTGGGATTAGGAATAAGCTAAAGATGTGAGTCTAGTCAGTATAGATTTGGCATTTCCATGATCCAAAAAGCAATTGATATTGAAAGTAACATAGAGTTAGGTAGTAAATAATAATGATTTGCTAAGGATTATGTGCTCTTTAAATTAATTGAATTATGCTTATTTATTTAGTTTAGTTATTTTATTTGTTCTTGTTTATTTTTATTGTTCTTATTTTATTTGTTCCTTACTCATATTTACTTCTCAGTCATAATTATCCCCACATTGTTAAGTTAGATAATTGGTGTATTAGGATAAATTGCTAATAATCTAGGGTTTTCACATGTATGGTATTTCGTGCAATCAACATTCGGATTCACATTTGTTTTGTCTATAATATAACTTAATTAGGTACACTTACCTAATGCATACACTCGTAATTAGACTTCCTTGTATCTGGCATTTGCTTCTCTGTCAGCATCAGTCACTTAGCTCCCAATGGCCTCTATTGCTTTAGTAGTCATGTGGATCAACTAATTCCTATTGCTTAGATTTTGTGGTTCTTGCCATCATCGCTCTTAAAATCTCAATCCAAGATGCAAAAAACTATTAATCTCAAATGGAATGTTTTTACATAGACAATGCCAAGTGTTGTCATCCAAATTTTTCTAATAAAGATTGTTCACTTTAGACCTAAAAGTGAGCCTAAATTTGCAAGGTGTTTTACCTATAGGTTTGGCTCTCATTTATAGGTTTCAAGGAAGAAATTTGGATAGATTTATATCTTCCCAATTAATAAAGTGTATCTTTTAAATAGATATGATTTGTGATTCCTAAAGGTTATGTGGTACCTCAATTATTCTTACAGAGCAATGCTTTAATGATGTTGCTCAGTATCTAAGATCCAAACTGTAAGCTTCACAACCGGCCACTCAAGGTTTCGATCGACTGAAAGATTTGATCAAACCTAAATTATAAGTAAAGCTAGAAATATTAGTAAAATGATCCCGTAAGTTTGAATTTAAGAAAATAAGCAATAAAATAAAAGAATATAAAAATTTCAAATTTCAAATTTCAAGTATATAACTCGTTATTTATCGAAAATGCGTAAAATGCATTCCGATAATTAACGAATCCCTAGAGATAAATTATATATATACTAAAAATCATAAATAACATAAATAATATTTAGGAATATTTATTTGTATTATATATGAATTTACATTTATGTAGAAATACACATAATTACTTAAAGTACACGAAATGTTCTAAAATAATAATAAATAATTAAATAAAATTCATAATTAATTAAGGAAAAATCAAGAAAAATATAGAAAAATGAGAAAAAGTCCAGAAGTGGGGCATGGCAATCTAATATTGAAGAAAAAAAATCAAGCAATTAAAATGCAACAAATAGAAAGTGGAAAAAAGAAGAGATAAGGCAATTGTCTTGTCACATTAATGCACAATAATTTCCCTAAAACTTTATAAATAGTAAGAAAATTTCAAAAGCTCATTTGGTCAGTTTAGAGAGTGAGAAAAATAGGGAGAGGCGAAATTGAGAGAGGCGAAATTGAGAGAAAATTTAGGGTTAGAAAAAAAATAAAAGAAAACTGTTCAATTAGGGCCATAAAGGGGAACCCAGACCCGACGAGCAATTAGGAGTGGAAAGCCACCACCACCACACGGTGGTTGCAGCGCCTAGGTGGGTCGACACACCCATGGCCACCGACAGTGGCTGGAGCCACCC
The DNA here is from genome assembly GCA_024138005.1 of Lumnitzera racemosa. Taxonomy (NCBI): domain Eukaryota; kingdom Viridiplantae; phylum Streptophyta; class Magnoliopsida; order Myrtales; family Combretaceae; genus Lumnitzera; species Lumnitzera racemosa. Next base: position 44,061,964 of record JAMXBC010000007.1, read on the forward strand.
AAATTGGTGAGTTCAATTTTCAGCCTAATTTTATGTAATTTTGTAAAAATAGTAAATATGTTTAGAAAATTATGAAACTTGTTATTCTTAAATATTTTTCTATGTAGTTTTTAGGAAAAATATTATTTTGATGAAAATATATCCCGTAATATATGGTTCTTAAGAAATTATGCAAAATCGAGCATGATTAGGATTGGAAAGGTTTAGGAGTATAGTTTGGAGCTCAATTTTTTTTTTCCGTAGAATGCTTAAGTGATATAGAACAGTGTTATGATGCCTTTTTTTAAAATTTAATTTTTGAAATTTTTAGGTAAATTTTTATTCCTAAAAATGATAGAAAAATTGGGTAATTTTGAGTTAATTAGGTGATTAAGGCATTAATTACTGATTTAGATAGTAATTAGAGGGTTAGGGATGTTAATATCTGATGTGAAACATAATCCTAGTCTTTGGAATGTTAAGTGTAATTAATGAAGGAATTATGTGGTAATTGTAGAATATGTAGAATTGGAAAATTAATAAATATGAAAAATTAGGTTTAATAAGATAATATAATAATAAAAATCAGAATATAATAAATCTGAAACAAAAATTTAATTTTAGATAATTGTATATAAAAATGTAAGATTTTCTCATAATGAGGGTAAATTCGGTGATTAAACTAAGATCTGAGTGTACTGTACGAACTAGAACATTAGTTAGAGACTAAAAATGACATTTAGGATATCCGAAGATAATGCGATTAATTTCACATTATGGGTTGGAATAATTTCTTAGGGTATACATATAAATCTTTAACCAAAAATTGAGTTAAAAACCTAATTTAGAAATCGATGCGAAAACTGAACCTGAACCTAACCCCAAACCTAGAATAATTGTAAACGATTTGAAAATCTAGATAATTGGACATATTAAACCCTACACAAAAGATAACAATAAGTGTTATAGGATAAAACCAACTTATAATAGTTATATGAAAAACTAAAACCACGTTTGTGTTATAGGGATGATTGGCGATGGCCTAAGCGAGTTAGACTTCGAGTGAGTGAGCAAAGAGTCCAGGTAAGTTAGGATTAATATATTGCTGTATTTTGGAGCCTTGAGATTATGCTTGATTGTACTTGTTAGATAGTTGGTTGTGTGCATATGCTTGATTATGAATGATGCCATGATTTTGTTTGTTGTTCTAGCTTGTATTGTATGATTTGCATGAAATGATTGATCACCCCAAACTGGACCTAATCAAATATACGACCTATAATCATAATCGAACCTACATGGAAACCCATTAGGGGAACTTAGAACTCTCCGGCCAAATACAGACCCCTTCGAAAGGGATAGCGCAGGATTGCATAATGGTCCCTTCTTCATCGTTAGTCGAACTAAGTGACAGGAGAGGAGGTCGTAGCGAGGGTGAAGTTAGTGGTTCGAAAGTAGTCGCAGGAGGAGCGAGGTCTCCATTGCATAAGCCTGGGTTTAGTTGTGAGCTATTGCATTAATGGCAACTCCTCAACCCAGATTAGAGCGAGCGAAATTTCTCTAATCTCACGATGGGCTGGACAACGTCGTGCGATGGCATTTACTTGAATATGCATTGCCCCTAATAAGTTGATTGATAACCTTGTTGTATTTATGGTATAGTTTTAAGTCCTCTATCCTAACTTACTGAGTTGTGGTTGCTCACATCCCTATAGACGTCATACAAGTGCTGGCTAAGAAGCGGCATACAACTACTCTAAAGCTAGCAACTACTGGATCCTAGGGAGTGAGGAAAAATATTTGAAAAACAAACATATATTCTTAAGTCTAAGGTTTTATTTTATAATTTTTATTTTTTTGAATAATGTAATAACTGAATTATAGTGTATATATATATATATATTCCCACTTTCCTAGGTAAATGATTTATTTAAATTACAAACTATTTACTTCAAAGCAGGTTAGTCGTGGACGCCTTATGTAGATCAGGTCTAAGATAATGGTTATAAGGTCAACTTCTATCTTAGAATGGTTTACACGACGAGGCTGTTACGATTCTGTCACTTCAGGGCATGACACAAACTTTTTAGATGGACTATCAAAGTCTAAGGTCCCTATAGAAGATGCTAAAGGCCTAACTAAATTATAGGGACCGAGATATTGACCTGACCTTCACAAAGTTTGAGGGCAATGAAGGTTAGTAATATAATGAAAGGTCTTTTAAGTCTGGCATTTAGATTGCACAAACCAATCATAGGTCGAAGCAAGTCGGGCCATAGTCTATAAGGGTAGAAATGGGCTTTGGGAGCTCATAATCTAAAATTGCCCATTAATAGATATGCTTTTGTGATTTAATATATAGGGATTCAAACAATTTGTAGTTCAATTCTATTGGTTTGGGGAGTCAAATCAATCTAAACAATTTGGACTTCAACCAAGACATTTTTCTCTTTATTTTCAATTAGTTTTATATGATCTTTTATGTGTTATGCATTTATATGATGTATATATACATATATACATATATATATTTACCCGAGGGAGAGAGAGAGAGAGAGAGAGAGAGAGAGAGATGGTTGCTTGTTTCTCTTGATTGTAGTTTGCATAAAGTTTTTACATATTTGAAATAAAGTAGAGCGCATGATTGGAGTTAAGTAATTAAATTTAAATGGGAACTTAAACATTAGATGAAATATGATATCATATTTATCAATTGTTTAAACTTTATCAAAGTTAAAGTTTTATTTTAAAACAGCTAGAGTCTTTTTATTTGTAGCTTTATAATATATTATTAGCATTGCATCTTATAGGTTGGCGTTGCATTATAAAGCATCAAGGTAAGTGATGTACCTAAGAGCAAGATGATTAGGACATTAAATAACTTGCTAGGATCAATTCGTAATGAAATCCCAAATTTAAGAGAAATTGGGGTTTGGTTTTTGGATTTGTGGGGTTAATGTTTTGGGTGAAATTTCCAATAGATATAATGCACTAAAGGAGAGAAGCTTAATTGAATTTGTGAAATGACTTACATAGATTCAATCAAGGTATTACTCACCATTGTATAAAAGATTAATAAAAGTAGAGGGAGAGTTTCACTCAAGAAAAATATTTTATAGATGGATGATGTCTATTACAATGAAATAAGAACTTTAAATAAACTCTACATCTATAATGGCATTTCCATAATTAAAATAAAATAATGTTACAAGAACTTAATTCCTATTAGTCAATAGAATTAAATTTCTATTGGTCAATAGAAATAAATTTCTATTACTAATAGAATTCAATTTCCATTGATTAATAGAAATAAATTATTATTGACTAATAGAACTAATTTTTAATTAGCACATAATAAATCACTGAAAAATATTCTAATAGCAATTAAATACATAAAGAAAATTAATTCAAAAAATGTGGGGGAGAAAAGCTGAAGACAGTAGGCCATCATTGTAGAGCACCGTTAAACAGGTTGCTTGCTTTCTCCTTGGTTGCTTAGCTTAAGCCTTTCCATTAAGTTGGTTATTCATCAAACCGCCAAATCGAGTTGGTGGTTGGATTTTTTTGGCTTTCGTCCATTGAACTAGTCATCCTTCATGCTTAGTCTCTTTATTGCTTTCCTTAAATTCGTACTATTGATAGTCGAGTTTTGTTCACTTATCCATTCGTCTACCAATAAGCTGAGTAGTCTACATTCTCAACTAATGCCAAGAAACATAGATTCGTGTCTAATTTGAATTCAAGGGAAGTGGTGTGAATAGTTATCACTTAGTATGGTTATATTATATAACTTCCCACTCTGCCTATATTTTAGGAATGTGTCTGATCAAGAGGTCTCCACGTATCTCCATTAACTATTTCGATAACTACTACTTTAAACACTACACTTTCCTATAAACACGAGAAAGAAATACTGTAGAAGACATCTGGTAACTTTTCACTACTCTCAACTTTCCTTATTTATATTTACTAATTTAGGCATTGGAGTAGTTGCACCAGATTGACCTCTGTACCAAGAGTTTTTCCTTTCTTTGCAGGATAATTCCAATTATCAAAATCCACCAACAACATTTGGTGCCGTTTATTTTTTTTTTTTCAGACATACTCACATGACTGAAACTAAAATGACTAAGAATACAGGTGCTGGTACTTCCTCCCTACACCTTAAGGGGCGAGTAAGCATATTGATAAGCAATGTTTAGCTAAGCTCAATGAACTTTACCTTGATTTGGCTAAAGAAAATCTAAAACTAAACAAAAAGCTTGAACAAATCCTTAATCTCTTCCATATTAGTGTTCACCTAAATCAAAACAAAGAGCATGGCGATCATGACATTAAGAACAGGGATGACTCAATTTATTCACCTGAATTGCCGAAAAAGCAAGCCTAAGTTATGGGACCTTCGGCTCCTATACTCAGAAAAATTGAGAAAGGTAAGCAACCACAACAAGTACACTATACTAGACTCTCGCATGTTAGTACCTCTACTGCAATGAGTAAGTAGTTTCAAATTAAGAAGAGAACTTTTATTCCTGAGGTCTTAGAGAAGGTCATACCACGGCACATTAAGTTGCTGATTTGAAACTTACAATGGAACGAAAGATCCTAAAGATCATTTGGAACACTACTACACCTTGGCCAAGTTACATGACTTGAGCGATGTCGTAGCTTACAAAGCATTTCCCTCAACATTAAGGAATGTGGCAAGTACATGGTTCAAGCACCTAAAGCCGAACACAATTTCATGTTTTGAAGAACTAATAGAAGTGTTCCTTTAACACTACCTTGCTAGTAAACTTCCTATTAAGGAATCTTCAGTCCTTAACACAATAAAACAAAGATCATATAAATCCATTCGAGACTATCTAGCCAGGTTTATGGCTGAGATGGTCCAAATTCCAAAGTTGAACATAAGTGTAGCCTTCAACACTGTCATTGATGGAGTTAAGTCTTATAGAGACTTTTTCAAGTCTCTCGCTAAGAATAAGTTGAGAACTTTTGCCGAGTTTAAAGCCAAAGCCATATCCTACATCAGATAGGAGGACAACATAAAGGCTCAGCAAGAGGCTGATCAAAATAAGGGAAATGGAAAAAATGATAAGTAGAAGAGTGCAAAAGATTGACTTGGCGCGGATGACAATCAAAGTCTTAATGTTGAGAGAAAAAGGCTACGGATTTTGACATATTCATCTTACACCCCATTCAATCATCCAATTTCGGACATACTGATAGAGGTATGTGGGTAGAGAGGAGTACTGCAATGGCTAGAGAGGATGGAAGGGAACCTTACTAGGCGAAATTCTAACTGTGATTTTCATTGCAATGAATGATACAACATGAACGAATGCATCCAGCTTAAGAATGCGATTGAGGATTCTATATAATGAGGGCATTTGTGCAAGTTTTTGGTGCAAGATGTTGAGAATATCGAAAGACCAACTCAGAAGAGACGTGAAGACCATGAAAATGTTACTCAGCCAAACAATGCCAGGAGAGATACAAGAGACAGCAGTACCAGTAGAGCACCTAATCGAGTAATCGATACAATTGTTGGCGGACCGACTATAAGCCGGTTAAGCTCTTTGAGTCTAACTAACTCCATCAATTATGTTTGCAATATCTAAGCTATAAAGGTTAAGATCAACAATACGATTCCATCCATAGAGGAAGATTTTGAAGGCATCCAAAGGTTGCATGATAATGTACTGGTGATCAGTGTGAGAATTGCCAACTTCATGGTCAAGAAAATTCTTGTTGACATTAAAAGTTTGGCAGACATTATTTTCCAACATGCTTTCAATCAAATGAGACCAAAGATCAAATTGCAGCTAAGATCTTACAATTATGATTTGATGCCTTCAACAATCAACCCATTCAAATCACTGGAGTGATCTCTTTGCCAATCCAAATTGAAGATGATGAGAATGTTGCTGAACATAAAGTAGACTTCCTCGTTGTCAAATGTTGGTCCTCGTACAACATGATCATGGAACGGTTGTATCAACATTTATTTGGCATCGTCCCTTCCAATGCACATCTCAAGTCAACGTGTGCAAAGAGGATCAATAGTTGGCAAAGTTTTTGTATATGAGAGCCTTAAGACGAGAAGAGGTTTTTCAAGTAAAAGCCTGCTCAAAAGGAAAGGAAAGTCAGCAAAGAAAGTGTTGAGAATGAGATGGAGGAAATCTCTTTGGGAGATGACCGTGGTAAAACAACAAAGATAAGAAAACCCTTGTTGGTAGACATTTGTTAAAGTTTGATCAACTTCTTGCAAGTCAATGCCGATATATTTGCATGGTCTCCTTTGGACATACTAGGTATCCTTAGAGAAGTTACGGTACATAAGCTATAGATTGATCAAAGCACAAAGGTTTGAAGAAGTAAGAATTTTACTTGCTGGCTGTAGATTGATCCATCAAAAGAAAATGACTTAGCGCATGTGCATAAACTTCATAGATCTCAATAAGGCCTGTCCGAAGGATTGTTTTCTATTGCCGAAAATCAACCAGTTAGTAGATTCAACTGCTAGACATGCGTTGCTTTCTTTTATAGATGATTTGTTGGGTTACAATCAAATTAAGATGGACAAGGAGAATGAAGTTCATAAGTCATTTGTGACCAATGTCAGAACGTATTGTTATACGGTGATGCCTTTGGGTCTAAAAATGCTAGTGCAACTTACCAGAGTTTTGTTACCAAGATGTTTAAACCCCAAATCCATCGAGACGTTGAAGTATATGTTGATGACATGATTGTAAAGAGCATGATAGAGGATTGGCATTTTGCTGATCTTGAAGAGACATTTGCTACTCGCAAGAGATAAAATGTAAAGCTTAATCCGTATAAGTGCGTCTTTGGCGCAACTTTGGGAAAGTTTTTAGGATACATGGTCATTCGGTGTGGCATTAAAGCCAACTTGAGAAAGATTGAGGTGATAAATAACATGAAATCTCCCCATATGGTCAAGGAAGTATAAAAACTCACTAAGCAAATAGCCGCCCTTTTGTTAGTTCATGTTAAGAAGCATAAATAAGTACACATAATTCTTTAAAATCCTAAAGAATCTAAGAGAATTCAAATGGTCTGACGATTGTGAAAGAGCTTTTAATGGTCTCAAAGAATTCCTTGTATCACCTCCAATACTCTCAACACCCATCTTTGGAGAGAATTTATATTTATACTTATCAGTCAGCTACCGAGCTGTTTCTTTTGTATTGGTTTGAATTAATGGCAAGGAGCATCAACCCATTTATTACATGAGTCATGTCTTGCAAGGGCTAAAGCATTGGTATACGAAAATTGAGAAGTTTGTTTAAGTGATGGTTCTCTCGGCAAGGAAATTGAAACCGTATTTCGAGGCTTACCAAATTGTAATCCTTACTGATTAGCCATTGCGATAAGCATTACAACAGCCAAACTCCTTTGGGAGGATGATAAAATATGATCTAGAGCTAAGTGCCTAAGGTGTATAGTACAAACCCAGAACGACATTAAAAGCACACGTGTTAGCAGATTTTTTGGCCGAGTTCACTAGTGAAGAAGATAGTTTAGAAATTGCTGAGAAACCTATATGATACCTTTATGTAAATGGTTCTTCTACCAGAGAAGGAAGTGGTGCGAGCCTTATTCTTCAAGGCCCCCACAACATTAAGGTTGATTATGTTTTAAAATTCAGCTTCCCAACTAGCAACAACAAAGAAAAATATTAAGCTTTAAATGCTGGACTTAAACTAGCAAAAGATATCGAGGTTAAGAAACTTGAAGTGTTCTTTGATTTACAATTGGTGGTGAATCAAGTTAAAGGAAGAAGAAATGAGCAAGTACTTGTTAGTGGTACGAATGTTTACAGAAGAATTTCAATATTTCTATATCCATAAGGTTCCAAGAAGTAAGAATTTTACCGTCGATAAATTGTCTAAGTTAGCCAATATAGCATTCCTAGACTTGAGTGAGAGACTTTTTATCAAATTTTTCCTATAAAAAATTATATCCACTATCTCACAGAATTGCAAATTGACTTATTGCCCAAGAGAGGAGTCTTGGATGGATCCCTTCGTAGATTATTTGAGAGATGGCACCCTCCTTGATGGTAAGAAAGAAGCACAAAGATTGGTTTATTAAGTTACAAATTACATGTTAATAGATGGTCAATTGTATAGATGTAGCATATCACAACTCTATCTTCAATGCCTTACTCCGAGAGATGCCTGATAGGTATTATCTAAAATACATGATGGTGCATGTAGTAACCATGTGAAAGTATAGACATTGTATGTCTAAGCATTACGACTCGGCTATTATTGGTTGACTATGAAAGAAGATGCAAAGATAGCGATTCAACATTGTCCATAGTGTTAGAAGCATGAGGCGCCAAGTCATACGCCTTCAACTAAACTATGTTGCCCATCTAATCCTTGGCCTTTTGCCTAGTAAGTGTTGGATATTCTCGAACCCTTCTTGAAGTCAACAACCTAGCGATAATTTATCATTGCTATTGTAGTTTATTTTATGAAATAAGCAGAGGCTGAGGTAGTAGCGAGGATCATCGAATAGAGAGTGAAGGCATTTTTTTTTCAACTCCTTAATATCGAGATTCAGAGTTCCTTTTATGATAATCACAGATAATAGCCCGTACTTTGACAACAACAAGTTCCGAGCATTTTGTGAGAAATATGGCATTCGCCAGAACTATACATTTGTAGTACACCTTCAGATGAATGGCCAAGTTGAAGCTGTCAACAAGATTATCTTCCATGGCTTAAGGGGGAAAGTTAATCAAGTTAAAGGTAAATTGGCTGATGAATTGCCGGATGTCTTATGGGGCTATCGAACTACTTACAAAATCACAACAAGAGAAACCCCCTTCAAGTTAGTATATGGTACAAAAGCTGTTTTTTCGATTGAGTTAGATTTACCTAATCTATGAACGTAGAATTTTGATATGATGGCTAATTAAGTTGGATTAATAGCAAATTTGAACATAATTGAAGAAATTAAAGATATTGCAATAGTAAGGGTTGCAGCATACTGGCATAAAGTAGTTAAGTATTATAATGAAAAATTAAAGCATAAGGTTTTTCAACTTAGGGACTTGATTTGTCGAAATTTGAAAGCAACTAGTGTACAAAAAAGTCAAGGAAAGCTCGGCACAAATTGGGAGGATCTTGTTAGGGTTTAGGAAGTCATTGGCGAGAGGGGCCTATCAACTAAAAAGGTTAGATAGATCAATCATCCCTTGTACATGGAATGTAAAGAATTTAAAACTTTATTTCAATTGATTCCTTAGATGATGTTTATTTCTGTTTGTTTTGTAAAGCGATGGCCTACTTGTTTGTGAGACAATTATATTTGAAGTTTTATTTTCCTTCTGGATCTATTTATGACTGATGACTTAGTAAGTTCAAGCCTATCACGATTAACGCAATTCATAAATCAATCCTATAGTAGAGTAAAACAGTTAGTCCATGTCTCAATGATTAATGGATAATATCGATAAGACGCTCAAATTAGGTGTATAAAATAAAACATACCGAAATAATTAGGCATGTGAAATAAAACATGCTGAAAGAATCGAGCATATGAAATAAAACATGCCGAGTGACAACGAAGTACGTAAAATAAAACATACTAGAAATACTCAAACCTATGCTAAAAGATAATTATCATTCATTACAAAATAATTACAATTACAACTTTTGGCTCAATACAATTCATACAAAAGATAAGACTATGAGACAACCCAATGATATATTTTTGGATTGAGTAGACGTATTTTGTTGATTAGAAGCGAGGGCCTTCCCGAAGCATATTTCCTTTCTAGTACTTGGGGTCTAGGAGCATGTAGATTTTTCTTTACACTCATAAGGAATTTCTTTGGATAGATGATCCTCATCATCTCTAAGATTCTTAACGTGAGTCTCATCGTCATCCTACGTAATGATCTTGGCACCTTGATCCTTGCCATCTCTATCGTTATAGCTGTTGAATTTGTCATCAACATCAACAAAATCCAAGTACAAGAGATCATAGTCATGGTGAAATTTAAGGATCTCTTCTCTTGTCGCTTGAACCCCCTCCAACAACTTCTTCAGCAATAGTCTCTTGTATTGCTTACTAGGAGTGACGATTTCGAGTATCTCTTCAATAGGAGGTTCTTTCCTCATAGCCTCTTCTAAATCGGCATCACAACTTTGTAGTGTTGTTAGTCTCTAGTTCCTTAATCTGTGTTTGAAGCTTAAGAAGTGGAAAGGAAGCGAGAAGTTTGGGTTGGCCGAGGTTATACAAACTGAGGCACCTCCGGTTGAGAAGGATAAGTCGATGAATTACATTGTGAACCATACCTGATTGATTATAGTGAATGACACAGAATTTAAAGGATTTCAAAATGAAACAAGATGTCAAGCAAATAACAATAGCTTATGGATGTAACTGAAGAAATTTGTTTTTGGTCTTGAATGGTTCCTTAAATACAAATGAATTTCCCTCGTGACTGCAATAGATCTTTTACAAAAATGATACATTGTTTAGATAATGACATAGATTGTTGATATGTGTTTTAAGACAAAAATCTAATGGTTGTGAAGTCTCTGACAGTTATTAAGCCTATGGTATAATGATGATTGATATGATAGCTGTCATACTATACATTATGATCTTTTCAATAGGTGGGAAAATTGAAAATTGTGACCTTTCAGATAGGATGCAAATCATTTTCCTACCTTACTCGACGTTTAAGGAACAGTTTTCCACTCAACCTTCAGAGCATTAAATATTTACTCCCTTAGTTGAATCTTTGAATACTGGAGTTGGGAGGCAAATGTTGATAGTTGAGTTTTGTTCACTCGTCCATTCGCCTGCCAATAGGCCAAGTAGTCTACATTCTCGGCTAATGCCGACAAATATAGATTCGTATCTAATTTAAATTTAAGGGAAGTGGCCCGAACAGTTATCATTTGATACAGTTATATTACATAACTTCTTACTCTCCTTATATTTCAGGAATATGTTTTATTAAGAGGCCTTTACGTGTCTCCATTAACCATTCCAATAACTGCTGCTTCAGACACAACATTTGCCTATAAATATTGGAAAGAAACACTGTAAGAGACATTTTGTAACTTTTCACTACTCTCAACTTTTCCTATTCACATTTACTAAATTAGGTATCAAAGTGGCCGCATTGGACTGGTCCAAGTACCAAGAGTTTTTTCCTTTTTTTGCAAAATAATTCGAATTACCAAAATCCACCAACAATACATACTACAATCTTTTAAGTTTAGTCCAAGATTTCTAACAAGCACAATATAACAAATATAAGCTAATTTGGAACTTTCACAATCAAACAAGGAAAATAATTCATGATAATCTAATTTATCACATTTAGGAACTTGATCCCTATAAGTATGCATAGTTGTTAAAATTTTATCCATGTGATTTTATGAGTTTTAAGATTTTATGAGACTTTTTCAAGTCAACTTACATATAAAATTGTTTTTGTGTAAGAACTTACATTTTTATTTAAATTTATATATTAAACTTGATAGAAACATAAACTTTTAATCGAGTTTACCGATTTGACATATCTAAGTTGAATGGGCTTAAAAAAAAAAAAAGAAATCCAACTAGGCTTTTAGAAGACATTTACTATTAGAACATTACATCATTTTTCTTATCCTATTCTAATTTTCTTTCTCTTTCTCTTTCTCTCTCTCACAATCCCTTATTTGATGTTTACAGCCTTCATGTAAATTCTGGCTTCAATAGTAAAGTTTATAAAAAAAAACTATATTTTTTACTTTATACTATTAATAACTTGAAATGAGTTGAAATATTTGGTATTTTTTAATTCATTACTTCTTTTTTAAAAAAAATAATGGAAAAGTCTAATTTCGACTTTATTTTTCTTTTTTTTGTTACATGTTAGATTGTAGATTAAAATTTTTTTATGAAAAAGAAATTAAATTTCTTCATTTCTTTATTACCATAATATATTTTAAGTTTTTAATAACTATTATAAGTATATTTATAGTTTTTGAAAAATATTTTAGTTAGGTTGTAAGAAATTAAATTTCCACATTTTAATTTGAAAGGCCCTTTAATAATTTTATATGGAATTACAAGTTTGACAACTTCGAAAGTAAGTTCTATAGTGCTTTATATTTTTTCATGTATTCTCATTGAACTTTCTTATTATGTGATGCTAATAATCTAATAAGAAATTTGCAAGGTAAGTTTCAATTTTGTTTGAGGGGAATTATTATTTTTATTTGATATCTATATATAGGATTATAATCTAATGGTTAATCTTTTTTTTTTCCTTGTTACTTAAAGTCTTGTATCGAAATGTACATGAAAAGTTATCGTAACAGATGTGTATTGTGTATGGTGAGATATCATGAAATTATTAGGTGCTTACGAAAAGGATTCCGGCTAGATTGAATCCAATCGAATAGTACTGCACCTAAAGTGACTTAGTTTAAAACCTAAAACTGTTAAAAGGTGATTTTGTATATTAAGAGTCTAAATCAAAATTTTTTTAATGTAATTTGGTTTAGACCTTAAATTATACCTAATTGAATCGAGTCATGAGCTAGCCTAATATTGACTCTAACTCGATTCAACAATAGTTAAATTAAACTCAAAGTTCAAGTTATTCAAATATGTTAAATTTGTTCGAATGTGAATTGTGCAACATTTAGCTTAACTAAACCATAAATCTAACAAAGCTCAAGTCTAGCTTAAATATTAGTCGATCCTAGTTAAATTTAAATAATAATATTATTTTAATTAGATGAAATAGATACTATTAAAAAAATTGAACCTAAATAAGTTTGATTTATTTGAATTTTTTATTTTAAGTAGTTTAACAACAAACATTTAAAACTTAAATTCCAATGCTCAAAAATTAAAATTTTATTCGTTTAAACGTCTATATTTAATTTACATGATATACATAATTGATACTAACTCGCTTGAAATCAAAATTTGAACACTCAAGTAAATAAGTTTTTAATTTTTAAATACTAAAATTCAAATTTTAAATATTTGATCAATAAATTGCCCAAAATAAAAAATCGCCCCACTTATCCGAATAAAAAGGCCATACGAAGCTGTGCATGACTTAGCTATTTTGTTTTTCTCCATAAGGCCCATCCGCAAGAGAGCATCAATTTGTTCTCTAGCAACGGCACATCGTTTTTTTTTTTTAATTATTTTTTTTTTTATCAACAATGAACAATAAAAGGAAAAGTAAAGTAGATCGAAGAATCATTTCTCTTCATGTCATTCATAATCAAAATCCTGCTGCACAAGCTGTTCCCAGAGATTTACAGAGAAATCTATTTATGATTTACATAGGCCAACAAGATCTATGATCTAAAAAAGATTAACAACAGATTATCTATATATATCTACACCATAAAGTTTATTCTCAGAAAAAAGAAAGGAAAAGAAAAGAAAAAACACACGGAATCCCAGATTCAATATATACAGGTGCTCTAAGACTGCATGACGAGCTTCCTGGCACAGATGGTGCAGTAAAACCTCCTTTTTGTCTTGAAGTAAAGAGGCACAAAGCAAAATCGCCATTCACTCTGTACATCCAAGACCTGAACCATTCCGCCACAGTATGGACATGCTCCTGGCGCCGGTTGTCTTGATAACACCCTTTCGTCTTCGTCGCACACAAACACCAAACACATGCTTATGCTGTTTGCCGCTCTCTCTTTTAGGATCTCTCGGTGCTGTTGATTATTGAAACTAGGACCAACGGTTTCGTGGTTTTATGGGAAGAGACATACGCGTTTCTTAATCAAAAAGGTCTCGAGAGAACTGGAGAGAACGCGTGGCCACGTGTCCTAGAATGTTCTTCCTTATCGCAAGATATTATGCCCGGGCTGCATCTAAATTAATAGAGAGAGGAGAATCGACGCATCCTAGTATTTAAAATGTCAGCTGCTACTCCAAAGAGATTATTTAGGGCTGGTGAGGAAAAGGCCCATGCCTTTGTTTATAAAGAGCATGAATTTTCGTATTTATTTATTTACTTATTTACTTGCTTTTACTTTGTTTTATTCAATTTATTTATTTATTTTTACTTTAGTTTTTCTAACTGTAAAAATAAGAGATTCAAATCTTGATCTATCTTAATAAAAAGCAGTAATAATACCATTAGACTATAATGGTTTTAATATGAATTTTTATATTTAAAAAAGTTGAAAAACTTAACAAAATTAATCATTTGTAATACAAATTACAAGAGAGTTTTTTTTTTTTTGGTAAAAAATTATAATAAAGTTTAGTATTATCATTTGAGGACTTGGTGTGGGGTTGTTTCTAAAATCTTAAAGATATTATTATTTTGTTTTATGTGAAATAGATTTTTGTTTCATAATACATATTATACAATTTTTTTAGCTTTTGTTAAGTTTTTATCTAGTAACTTTGATTAATATGTATATGCATGGTCATAAAAAAGAAATAGACTAAAAAATCTATCCATTAAAAGTATGGTAATCAAATTATATCTAAGAGTGAAGAAGCTTAAGAACAAAATCATTAAGAATTTAGAGCAGGAAAAGAAAAAAGGACTAGAAGTTTCCTTTTCTACATCTAATTATTTTGATTATATTCTAAATGAATTACTTAAAATATTCATTTATTGAAACTTTCATGTATTTGTTCTAGTATTAAATAAGTCCTTAATTATGATTTTATTTTACCAAAACTAATGCAGTCTAATAGTATGAACATTCAATAAAATGGACTAAATTCAAATTCTCTTTCCCTATATTGTAACATAGTTAGTAAAAAGAAAAATAGTATGATTTTATTTTATTGCTTCAAGATATTTAACACGACACTAATAATTTTGTTTTTGCATTACTATAAAAAATTACATTTGATTGCATTCTAGTTTTTTTTTTTAAGTTAGTTTTAATTGATTTTTACTATTTGACCACGCATTAGTTTGTAAAAGCTCAATTTTCCATTTTTCTTGTTTTATAGTTATTTTTGGTAAATTAAAAGAAAAATATTTTGGGTTATAAGTTTCAACCATAGATAACTTTTTCATATCATATTTGATTTTATCAAGTTATATATCATTTAAAAGCTCATAACATCTATTACATTACAAGGAAACCATTTTTTTTAACTACCTATTAACTACTATATATATCTTATAGTTTTAATCATAATAGTTATTAAAAAAAATTCAAATTCAAATCTAACCCATAAACTTCTTAAATACTATTTTTAACTTATAAATCTTTTCAATTATACGATTATCATTTTGTATCATATTTATTTTTACAATTATTATTGTTTTCTTTATTGATTATTTTAATTATTCAATGTTACTATTATTTGAAAAAATTGTTATATTTTTTATTTAGCTAACATTTACTACTTTTTTTTAAAGAAAAATTTATTATAGTTTTGATTTTATAAATATATATTATTGATGTTTTTCTATATATGAAGTCCAAACATTTTTATCTTTTTAACATACACAACGTAGATATGTAGATATGTCGTTTACTAGTATATTTTTATTTGAAATAGAATCTACGACATCTATGCCATGCCTTATAATATTTTGAAATGGTTCTAACATATATACTATCTGTCAATGATCTCGAAATATCCACCTTTTAACTCGTTGGACAATAAACTCCGAGATAATACGACATTTTGCCGTATCCTTCAATACTGTCCAATGACCGATTTTCTAAAGTTCCTAATCTCACAACTTGCGAATCGGGTATTGTACGAGTGCTAATTCATAACGAAACCTCGTGTTATTAGCTATGTAAAAACTATCGGTTTGGCATGAAATTACATAGTAGAAAATTCACTTTTTTTTTTTTTTTGGTAAATTTGCCCTATTCTTTTTATTTTATATATTTTTCATATTTCTAAAAAAATGTCACAATGAATAGTTAAGATACACAATTTAGAAGGAATTCACTATCTATCTTAATTATTATGAAAAATATAAAAGAGAGACAAAACATAGGAGAATTTTGATAAAAAAAAAGGACCGTAATCGAAAGAAAATATGGAAATGATTAAAGGAAAAAAATTAGTAAGTTTTAGTAACCTTTTCCAACGGCAATCCTTTATTTTCGTAATTCTTTTAATATTTATAACTCTCCTTTATTTTTTCATAAGTCTACAAAGATGGTAAATGTTTTTTTAATTTTCATAAATTTCCACACATTACTATTGTACTTACTTTTATGAATTTATTTGTTACAAAATTTTATAATCTTACAATTTTATAATCACATTGGTGAGATATAGGAATTCACAAATATTGAAAAAATTGCAAAAATTTTAAGGTAAACTTTGCAATTCAAAACATTTTTTACTAATTATAAATGTCGTTTAAAATAAAAATAAATAATTCATGCAAGTAAAGAAATCGATTGATCTTAAATTTCATAATTTTGACCATTCATTATACCAATTTTAAAAAGCATACAAAGTATAAATGTGTTTCATATATTTAATATTCAAAGGTTATCATACTTTGACGTTTGGAAATTAAGTTTATGGTTTGTTGGTGTTAAGTAGTTTATGAACAAAATCAAATTTGTTATGAATTAATTACATAACGGAATAAAGGTCTTTTGAAGAAGGGTATTTTGATTTTTTTTCTTTTTGTTATGAAAAACCTTGTGGAAAAATGTTTTGCCATAATTAAAAGTTGACAAAAAAGAAATAACTTTTTGCTATTTTGTTCAAGTTGTTATATAAATGACAATATAATTTAATAGCTAGTCATATTAAGTAATCATTAATTTATAAAGTTAACAGTTAGTTATTTCATATTTAGTAGTTAGTAGTATCAAGCTGGTGATCCTAAAAAGTAAAGAAGTAAAAGAAAAGCTAATTGTAAGAAAATAATTAAGTTGGTTATCCTTCAGTAGTTGTTATTGGACGAGTAGTGTAAATAATTAATTAAGTTATAAATTGGCGTTAGTAATATGCATATCAGGCTTTACTCTTGATACTTTATTATGAAAGAGAAGATAAGTAATCTTTTTCGCAAGTTCTAAACCATAAGTGATGAGTGACGAACAAATTATATTGAAATCTTTGAATCAGTAAGTGCAAATCATGACACCTGCGTTATATTTTGTATTAGCATGGGATGTTTGTTAACAGTGATTCAGAAACTCTAGGAATTAGGTATAACATTATTTGGCTATTAGTTGTTGTGTGTGCTTTCTAGGGTTATAAATAGGAACTTGACAAATTGCGTATTGTCCGTGCTTAGAAAAAGCTTAAAGAGACGTGGTTAGATGTCGATGATTTGGAACAATATAACTAGTGATTGGTATGATTTATCAGGACAAGGTGCAACCCTCTTATCAAAAGGATTTGGTTAGTTAAGCACTAAAATTCTTTCCAATGGGTTGCTGATTTTGATGAAGTCTCATATTGGGTTTGTATAAGCCATAGGTGGATAATAAGCTGGAACGAATACTTTGTATAGGCATTTATAAGTGAATAGAGCCCTACGGATGACGTAGCTAAAGTTATCAATTTCGATTATATATTATATTATGTATGTAAGTACATATTTTACTCAAACCAGATGCATAGTACTGTATTATTTGAATGATTAAATTTATAGACAGTAACTGTTGATTACTATCATTAACATGGGTGTGTGTATGTAATCAGCATCTGCTTGTTCATGCTTTTGTACAACCATGTGCTAAGCAACTCATCCCTTTAAAGACTTTGTTTTTTTTTTTTTTTTGGTATTAGAGAGGTTTACATGTGATGATAATGGATCGAGTGTGTCACTAATGCACGGATATAAGGATTTTTGCATGAACTTGTTTTGTTTTGTGTTTTATTTTTTCTTTTGTATCAAACTTTGAAGTTATCTAGAAAAAATCAAAGTTTAAAAATTATTTGTACAAGTTATTGCAAATGTTAGTTGTTTTAAATCTCAATATATGTATACTACACTATAAGTATGTGGTGGACTACTCATATCCCTCAATTTTAGGGCGTAATAGCTGTTCTTCACACCTAACTTATGTTGTTATATCCTTTTAATTTAATAAGACATCCATTATATGAAATGCCTCGATAGATGGTATTTATTGTTATTGGATTTATGTGCATATTAAGCAATGTCATGATGTTAAAAATTTGATTAAATGCATCAAACTTTCAATAATTTATACATACTCAAATCTTTTTTTGCTAACTACTAGCATATTATAATTTACAATTTTAGAGAAGGACAAAATCGAGCCTAAGTTATCTTATTAAAATACTAGTATTCATACCATAAGATGATAACGGAATTGACCTCATACTCTAATGGAGGAATAGTTTCACCTTGGTTTTTAATTTGTGATTTTTTTTTATTGCTAGCACTAAAAAGAAATGGATGATGGATAAAAAGAAATGAGAGTTCTTGATTAATTGACAATTATCGTAAAAAGTGTAAGTTAGATAGAAAGGAATCAAATTCAATTTGCAAAGCTAGAGAAAGTTTTAGCAACTTCTATCAAGAAGATGCTACTCTTTACGCTACAACAAGTTGTTGGGACACAAACATTATTATAGTAGTCATTGAATCTTACTTTAAGAATTAAGTAATTGGCACTAAACCTCGATTATCCGCTAGCTTTGAGCAAAATTATCCAACCATATATCCCCAAAAGGGGAAAAAGATTATTGAAGCATAAGAAAGAAACTAACTTAATCATTGAATCTTACTTTAAGAATTAAGTAATTAGCACTAAACCTCAATTATCTGCTAACTTTGAGCAAAATTATCCAACCACATATCCCCAAAAGGGGAAAAAGATTATTGAAGCATAAGAAAGAAACTAACTTAATCCATTAACATGTTTGATTTGCAAAATGGAACAAGATGCATATAAAATTGTAATTTCTAAAGCTGAATACAAAGTTTCTAGTTATTTGGTTGTAGGTTTATGTAGCTTCAAAAAGGTCAGTCATGGGCTGGAAAAGGTTTGTTTGTGACCCAAACAAGCTAATTTGATCTTAAGGAGCTTCAGTCTAAAATCTCCTATCAACACTAATTACCAACTTGTTTTTTGCGCATTTAATTAAAGTTGTCTATTTACTCATATTTGCATAGATGATTAGTGATGGGAACGTGTATTTAATTGTCAACAACAAATAATAATAAAGTGATGAAAAAATTGTTTACACTTGCATATTACAATGCAATATTGTATACAGTTATGATCATTATCTGTAAATGGAGATGATTAAAGAATAGGAAATTTCAATGTAGCATCCGGATTTATTTTTTCAAAACCAAAACAACAAAGACAATTTTAAAAATGGACAAAAATTTTAGATTAATTGCAATAACAATTCTACCTAGATCATCCCTAATCTTATGAACTTCACTCCTTAGGTCCTTTTAGCTAAACCCATGGAGTTAAATCTATTTCGATACTAGACTTAAAACCCAAGGTCAAATTTAGCTCTCTACTCACTCATTTAATTAATGTTGTCTATTTGCTTACTCGTATCCACAGAGATGATTGATGATGGGTGCTTATATTTAATTTTCAACACCAAATAATAATAAAATGGTAAAAAATTTGTTTACGCTTACATATGAGTTATGACAATGTAGTATCATATGCATGTACAATCACTGTCTACAAATGTAAAGATTGAAGAAAAAGGAATTTCATAACTAAATAACAAAAAGAATTTTAAAAATAGGCAAAAATTTGAGATTAATTTGAATGACAATGTAGTATTGTATACATGTATTATTGCTATCAAGAAATGTAGAAAATGAAAAAAATAAAATAAAATAAAAGGGAAGAAAAATTACCTTCTCACATTGTAGATCTCCATGAATAGATAGACAAATCAACAAAAGACCACCAAGGACAAAGATAAGAACCGCATGAGTAGATATGGAAATAAGATCCTTAATTGAGTTGCAAGTGGAAATATTTAAGCATTAAAAAGAGAGGGAGTTGGTTTTTCTTTTTTTTTTTTTTTTTTAAGAGAGAGAGTATTCATTGAAATAAGGGAAGTGAATGTATTGTAACTTAATCTTAAATTGACAAAACAAGAAAAACCTTAATCTTAATGAACTATTTATTAATGTCTTGTAAGAATTTCTTAGAATTTTTTTCCAGAAAATGCATTTTAGGTATTATTTTTCTTAATAAAACAATATATTTATCATTTTCCTTATTTTTGAAGGCAATCACTAACTAACTACAACTTTTTCAATCTTTAAAAGGAAGAAAATTGTTTAGATAATGGAGCCATACACTAAATGCTTTATTGTTGCACCATTAGTTGGGATCTTATAATACTATATCTAGCACATCAATTGGCTAAACACTGGGAGAGGAAAAAAGTACCTTACAATTGTTGTAAAGGGTTAAAATAATTCATAGGCCTTTAAGTCTAGTAATGGTTTAGGCTTGACTCTTAAGTTAAGATGATACAGTCCAAAGAGTTAAGACTATGGATTCGGGATGGTTCAAAAAGATATGGTATTGGATCGGCTTGTCTACTTGCAACTTTTCTTTGAAAACTCATGCATTTAGTAAGACTTTTCATAGGCCTAAGCCCATTAAGGAACCTATTAACAGGAGAACTCATCTTAATCATCAATTGATAATGCGATTTGGTGGATATCATTGACGACCTGACTTTATAAGTACATGGAGCTCCTTCTCATTTAAGTTAATTTAGCCATTTAGAAAAATAATGTCATGATGTCACACTATTATTGTAGAAGATCAACATAGTTCAAAATGAAAAATATACCATTTGTCCTCTAAATTAGTATGGTTAATGCTTTATAACTCATCCCCCTATCACCTACCTACTGTTCCTTAATACTTCTTCCTCTTCAAGTCATTGCTTATGTATCATTTTACATCACTCCTCTAAGGTTACATGTAGTGCAACATTCATGTTGGACATGTTATGGGTTGTTTCCTAAGCCTAATTTTCATTTTTGTACATATATGTAGAGGTCCATTATATGCAAAACCTACAACCAAGACACAGTCCACTCTTAAGTGTATTTTGGAAGTGTTCGAATACATTGAACCTTGGTAGGTTGAGGTAGTTAAGTAAGGTAAGTGAGATTGTACATTAGCCATTAGATCAAATACATCTTAGTTGTCTAATGATAGATGCCTCTTGTATATAAGAGGGTGACTCTCTCATTTATAATTCATTCAGAAATACAAGTATATTCTTACTTGAGTATTTCTCTCTTTTCTCTAGGTAAGTGTGTTTTTATGAGTTTTGATGAGTAAGACTAACTTAGCCTTTCGAGAGAGTGTTCAGAGAGTCTAAGTGCATACATAAGAGTTAGTAAAACACTTGGTATGTGATATTTGGTATCAAACCCAAGTTTTTGGAAGAGATGGCAAGAACTAGTGCTTTTAATGTCCCCTCTAAATATGTTGAAAGTCTCTTGACTCTAATGATGGATCAAGAACTCACATTGAAGGGAAAACCTCGAGAAGCAAAGCTTTTGTAGAAGCAAAGGTAGCTAGAGTAGAGTTAGCTATGGCCTATATACTTTATTGAGTTTAAGGTGTTGAGGAAGGCTTGGAGAAGCTAGAGAAGGAACTCCTAAGTGAGATGTTGATAGCCTTAAATCAAGTTGTAGATGATCTACAAAGAGATGTCGCCCTCAAAGAAATAATGAAGTCCTTAAGAAAGAATTAAGGGATTTAAGGGCTTGAGTTTAGTGATGTTTTGGGACTGGGTATGGCTTGAACCTTGCTGGGGCTATAGCATAGATGGGTATGCGTAAGCCTAAGAACATCAATGGTTCTTAAAATACCAGGGAGACAAATAACTTTGTTTGTAGCTTGGAACAATACTTTGGTACGATTGATGTTTTAGACAACACATGAAGGTTAAGAACGACTCCTATGTTTCTTGATGATATAGCCACCTTATGGTAGAGAAGATGGGTTGATGGAGCTAAGAAAGGAGCTAGTAGGATAAGAACATAGGAGGAATTTAAGGTGAAGTTATGAGTCCATTTCTACCCTAGTAATGCCAAAAGGGATGCTTTATCCTAGTTGACGTGGTTAGAGGACAAGGCGTTCGTTAAAGATTATGTCCATGAATTCTTGAAGTTACTATTGAAGATTCCTAACACGAGTGATAGGATGCTACGTTTGCTTTTTGTGATGGCTTATAGGGATGAGCGCAAAATAGAATTGCCAAGGCGAAGAGTCTAAACTTTAACTTATGCAATGGCTACAGTTGAAAAGCTCATCAAATTCAAGTCGAGTGGACGAACTTAGAGGGAGGTAATGAAAGGTAGCTACAAAAGAGGTGGAGGAGCTTAGGAGAAGGAGATTTACGCCTTAGAAGGAGAGATGGAAACCCAACTTAGAAGGATAAACCTCCCATGGAAGAAAGAGAATATCCTAAGAGGAAACCCTCTTATTTCATGTGTGGAGGGGTACATAAATCAAGTGATTACCCCATTCGAAATAAATCGACAACCTTAGTTACAGTAGAAGAAGAAGAGGAGGCCCAACATAATCATAAGTTAGGAGTCTAGAAGAGGTTAGGCTTCATACAGAGTAAGCCTACTATGGAGGCCTAAAGCCTGATGTATGCAATGGTATTGGTGGCAAGTTGAAGGATGAATGCCTTAGTGGGAAAAGGAGCAATTGGCATATTCATTTCTCAAGAGACAGCTGGCAAGTTAGGTTTCAAGGTTTAGAAGGGAAAAGAAGATTAAAAACCATCAACTTGGAGGAAATCCCCACAACTAGAGTTGTTCAAGATGTTGCTTTCCAACTGGGCCAATGGAGAGCAAAGGTAAAACTTGAGGTAATCCCCTAAGATGACTATGAACTAGTTATTTGGATGGATTTCTTTGATAGTGTATGTAACTAGATCACTCCATAATGAATTGTATCATGATTATAAATGA
Organism: Lumnitzera racemosa; assembly: GCA_024138005.1. Classification (NCBI taxonomy): domain Eukaryota; kingdom Viridiplantae; phylum Streptophyta; class Magnoliopsida; order Myrtales; family Combretaceae; genus Lumnitzera; species Lumnitzera racemosa. The sequence goes on from JAMXBC010000007.1 coordinate 44,084,903, forward strand.
AGGGCAATAATGCGTAGTTTTGGTTAGTTATAACCCTGACCAAATCGAAAAGCTTATGTGTTTTATACACAATGCTGGTGGGCTAAAAGGGAAGAATACCATAGTCTAAATTCCAAAGAGGCTAGAACCAAGGGTACAAGAGATGTCCAAGATGAAGGGAAAGACTCAAATAAAGAGCCCTAAGGAAGAGCCTAAGTCATGACCACCTAGAAGAGAAATGGAGTTAAAAAAGGAAGAACCCATAAGAGAAGATTATAGTACTTTAGCCTAAGAGGCAAAGGATCTAGAGCTTAGGGAAGTACTACAAATGATCAAAGAAGGCTTAACCTAAGATTCTCAAGCTAAGTTGGTACTAGAATAAGGAGGTTTGACTAAGAAATACTGGATGGAGGATAGCCTACTTTATTGCAAAGGAGGAAGAATACATGTTCCAAATCACAATAACCTTTGGATGAGAAGTGTAAAGAGACATCACAACCCAAAGGACCTAATTCATGTAGATCTCTACCAAATACTAGCTAAGGTTAAACTTTTGTCTTGTTTTTAATTTAATTTTAAAAATTATTAAATCTACTAAAAAAATTTAGAAAAATTTATATTTGGGTTATTTTAGATATACTTTCGTGTGATATTTTTATTTTTGTAAAATTTAGAATATTTTATACACTTGCTTAAGAAAGTTACCATTCATCTGAGAACTTTAATTTAAAAAAATATCTATCAAATGATGTAGTTTCTAGCTTGAAATTTTTATATATAATACATATGATAAATATTTGATTTTTATATAGCCGCATTTTTTATTTAAGTATTTTTAGCATTTAATGTAATTTTTAGACTTAAAAATAGTTATAATTAAGGTAAAAAATGTGAAATAAATGGGGTTTTATCAAATTAATTGATGACATATATTGACTTTTGGTGATTTATAATGATATTAGAATATATTGGAAATAATTTTGTATATAAAGAATAATATTTTGGTAATTAAATGCAATTTAGGGATTAAATTGTAATTTCGAGTATATAGGTGATAAACCGATAGCATGAAACCAAGTGATGATTGAATTGCCCATATTTTTAGGAGTTTATAGAAATTTTCAAGGAATTATTTCGTGTCTCGAGCTATTTATTTTGAATTTAAGTAAAAAGTAGTTTAATTTACGAACAAGTCCTTGTTTTTAATAATAATAGGTTAAAATGTGAAATATATTGAAATAAAAACTATAGAGATATATGTTGGCCATATTTGATAAAAATGAAATTTTAATATATTTAATGATAGTTTTATGACCAAGGCATAGTATATACATATTAAAATTAGATAATATCTTTATTATTAAGTTATATTGACAAATTATATAAAATATAGTTTAATTACATGAAATAAGTATAATACGATAATATTTATTATAGACATGTATAAGTATATTAGGAATTTGAACTACCTTTTAAAAGTCATCTTTTGAAATGGAACCTATAATACGTATCATTAGGTATGTATAAACCCAAAGATAATACTTTTACTAAAATCGAACAATCCTAGATAATATAACCTATATTTCTATAATGTTATGATAATTTCTATACTACGATAACCTTACCATAATTAAAACTTGATTTAACTGATTAAAATTATATCTATATACGATCGAAATGGCATATTATACGTAATAGTATAACTACATATATTATAATAAAACTTTATTTTATTATATAAGGAAAATAATACTATACTTTAGATATATATATATTTATATATATAACTATTTAATGAAATACTTTTAGATAGAATCCTAATATTTTTGTAATTCATATGAAAACTAAATCTAGGTTTTGTATATATATAGAGTCTCTTAGTGATGAGAGCGTTGAAGACACAAGTCTTCCATAGTGAGTGTCAGGATAAATAAGTTGAGATTGTAGCTTTACCGCTTATTGAAATGCTGTATTAAAGTATTTGGAGACTTAAGAGTACTTTTGTTTGTGATTGTAAGTAGTTATTTGTACATATTTTATGTGTGTAATTGATATTCTGTTGTAGTAAGAGTTGAACTCCTTAGTATACTAATCTACATGATTGCATCATTTTCGTATTGTGTGAACTTATCTAGTCGTCCCTAAATGAAATTAATAGTGATTTGACCACTAACAAAACTGGATATACACAACACCCGTTAAGGGAATGATTAAGAGTGTCAAACCAAATACTAACTCCCTTTAATGAGGATAACTAAAATGGTTATTTCTCCATCCTTAGTCAAACTAAGTGATAGGTAAGGAGATCACGGTAAGGGTAGGGGTCGTAGTTTAAAGGTAGTCATGGGAGGAAAGTGTTCTCTATTACACAAGCTTGAGTTTAGTTTAATTTGAGTAGCAATAAAACTCCTCAATCCGAGTTGGAGCAGATGTAATTTCTCTGACCTTACAATGGATCGAATAACATTATGCGATGTTTCAAGTGATTGATTGCATTGCATTTCATTTAATTAATATCCTTGTTTATGATTGTACAATACTTTTCTGACTTTATCCTACTTACCGAGTTAGTTGTGCTTACATCCTCATAGACTCTTTTGTAAGTAACGAGTGAAAGTTGGGATGTTCAAATACCATCACCCTTAGGTTAGTGTACTATTGGCTAGAAAAGTGAGAAGTGGAATAATTAACTAAATTTGGGCGTTTGACTTTCCATTTGAGTTTTAAGGAAACTAAGTAGGAATTCTTTAGGATGCCTACTAGTTTCTTATCTTATTGTAAATAGACTTTAAATATGTTCCTTTTGATAAACTTTGATTATAAATTATAACTCTATGTGTGAAATGTTTATATAAGTACTGTTGTATTATGAGATAACAAATTGTATAAAATAGGTATTTGTAAAATTATACTACAGGTTTGATTATTTACAAGTATCAAAATAGATGCTTCAAGCTGGTTGATTCATATACGCCTTGTATGAACTATATCTACAATAGTAATTGTGAAGTTAGTTTTTATCTTAATATAGTTTACATGGTGAGACTGTTACGACTTTTCTTACTTGGGGTGTAATAGAAATTGCCCATTCAAGTAATAAATACTATTATGGGCTGTTTTCCCAAGCCCATTTTTTCACTTTTGTATATATATATATATTGAGGTTCATTATATGTAATGCCCATGACCAAGGCCTAGTCTACTCTTAGGAGTATTCTATAAGTATCCAGATACAATGAACCTTAGTAGGTGAGGATGGTTAGAGTAAGGTAGGTGAGATTGTATATTAGTGACTAGATCAAGTAGATCTTAGCTGTCTAAAAATGGAGGTCTATTATATATAAAGAAGTGATCTCCTCCTTTGTCATTCATTTAAAAGTAGAAGTTATATTTTTATTTGATTATTTCTTTCTCTTTTCTAAGTGTGTTCTTATGAGTTTTAATGAGGAAGATTAACTTAACCTCTCAAAAGCGTATTCGGAAAGTCTAAATATTTGTACATTAGAGCTAGTAAAACATCCATCACGTACGTACGTGATCACTGCAACCAGATCTCACATCTATAACTGCATATAGACGAAAGATCAAAAACCGTCACGTTATTTTATTCCCCGCCTTTTGCAACATTATTTGATCTCTTAATATGTTGGAAGCAAGCATATCAGCGATTAACATGTGCTATGCTGACTATTGAGCTTTTCAAATGATTATTTCAAACCTAAAAATGATTTGCCATTATTAATCACATGGGGTCATGTGCGCCTCCAAAGTCTGGTATCAAATTTCCATTTGACTATTACGCCAGTGGGGTTATTAGGGAATTTTCACTGGATGGATGTCTAGATCTCTGTAGATGCTATTAAATTATGCTATTATTTCGACTTAATTGTATCAATTTATATATATATATATATATATATATTAATCTTTGTAATTATTACAACATGTGAGACTTGCCTTTTATATAGAAGATTTTAAACCGTTGTTCTGATGCAAATAAATCTCATACACTTTTTTTAATGTTTCATTTAACCTATCCATGATTTTAACAAATTACAAATAACCCGAAGCTTAAACTAAAAATACGGTATCTTTGCCAAAAGAATTGTAATACCAATCGATGAAGGTTATAACAAAACAAAATTCGCATTTTGGGAGTTTTCGGGATGTACTTATGGTAATCAATATTTTGTATATATAATACAATGATAGCTTAGAAATGGTGACCAATCATCCATGATGAAAACCGTAATGGAAGTTGTGAGTCCTTTCTCACATTCTGTATCATGTTTTCCACCTCAAATTCTTTGCAGTCGCGAGAAGAAGGAATTCAATCTCATTATCAAGTTGCCTTTCTATATCAATCTTTGAATAATTGACTAGCACAGTGTCTATCCACTCTCATAAATACCATAGATAAAGTCGTCCATTCTCCAACACCCCTCCCTCTCTATTCCCTCCAAATAATGGAATCCCGAGTCATGCTATCATGTGGGCTATTAGGAAACCTTTTACTCATTTGTTCTCTTCCATGCCTTACATTGGGACAACATGGTCCTGATTATCCTCAACATCCTAGGCGCATTTTAGCTCATAGGAATCGGAATGGCATAATCCAGCAATATTTACCCCCTCACAACAAGCTAAGATCAAGGCTTGGACTCCCTCCTCTTAAATGGAGCAACAAGCTGGCAAATTTTGCATCGTGGTGGGCTCATCAACGGCAAGCTGATTGTGCATTGGTCCATTCCAATAGCAATTACGGCGAGAATCTCTTTTGGGGCAGCGGTAAAGACTGGAAAGTAGGTGATGCCGTGGCCGAGTGGGCGGCGGAGGAAGTTAACTACGATTATCACACCAATTCATGCATTGGAAACAAAGATTGCCTGCATTACACGCAACTTGTATGGAGGCAAAGTTCAAAACTTGGATGTGCTAGAGTCACTTGTAGAAACGGAGACACTTTGATTGCCTGTAACTACCATCCTCACGGAAACGTAGTAGGACAAAAACCTTTCTGAACGATGACCTTCTTCTTCAAGATGCTTGGGCATCGGAAGGTACCCTTTCGAAGATTGCTGCTCAATTTTTTTGTGGTGGAATATATAGAATCGAAGATCAGGAAATATCTATATATAGCATGTAAAAGACTCAAAAAGCCTCAATATGAAAAAAAAAAAAAAAAGACCTCAATGAAAAGTTATCCACTAATTTGTTCCATCATTTGTTTCACCATTGCACTAACGGGATGAATTTATTTTGACCATTCCATATCCGCTTTGTTTTTTCAGACATGTTTTATTCAGTACACTTCTATGGGAAGTATTAAGGGAGATATTTATCATACAGCACATCAGTATGCCATGTGATCGAAGACTAAAACTAAACCTCGAGCCGAAGGTTTACGGAGGATTAAGACACAAACTAAGTCAAACATAAATTGTAAGAAGAATCTCTATTATAAAGAAATTGTTCAGAATACTATAAAATGCATCACCTCTATCTATAATATTAGTACTAAAGACACTATTTTGATGTCTTTATACTATTTTTGATATATAGAAATCATCTAGATTGGAATGGATTAAAATAGAATGGAATAGAATCAGAAAGAGAATGACTAATCCATTCATGTGTTTTGAAACATTAATGGAATTATCGATTTTATTTTATAGTTATGTTTGATTTTATCATATTCGAAATGGAATGGAATGAACATATCGTAAGTATTTGCAAAAATGCCCTCAATTTGTCGATATGTATATGTGTATATATTATGTTATGTATGTATGTATGTATGTTGATAGTATATTTTAGATTTAGACCCCTTAAGCCCGTGCCTACCTACCTGAGTTCATGGCTTAGCTTGACTTAGCAATATTAGACCTCACTATCTTACTAGTCAACCTTGGTCCAAGCCTACTTGATGGCTTGCCTAGTTACCATAGGCCTACAATGACTAGTAAATAACAAGATAAAGCTTAGATAAGCAATAACAACTATTACCTAACAAATCTAAACTACATTGGATCGTATGCTCTTACTACCTATGACGTATGGGCATGCCAAAGTGCTGATCTAGGTCCCTTACCTTCCAACCGCCTTCCTCTATAAATAACAATCAACATCCTAATGATAAATCACTTAGACTCTTTCACACTTAGCTTACTCTGTAGTATTATTACATCCTTACTCTCTCCATACATAAAGTATTAGTGGCGCCAAGGACAATACCCTGGTACCCCTCTTTGTGTTTTGTTTTGCAAGCTTCCCGTTCAAGTGCAAAGCCCAACTTTCTTGATACTCCACTAATAGAATCTTATAGATGACATTAGGTACTGTCTATAGGAATCCGCATTGTTTGTAGGAATCCAACTCACTCAACACTAAAACACTCTAAACAGTCTCCATGTTTTCCTTATTTACCATGTCTCATGTCGTAGATCCCAACAACTAACCACTAAACAACTAACCCCTAAATAACCTACCTTCAGTTGGGTAGACCCTTAAGCAACTATTAAAGCATTTGGAGAAGCTACTTGAGGAGTTCGCTACTTACAATAGGGAGCTCCAAGCTAGGCTTGATGAAGTTGAGAGGTAGAGCCAGCACACCTGATCGCCTAAGGTCTCAGAAGTCCATAATAGGCAAAACAATCAGCAATAGTAGCAATAATGGAACAGTAAGGCACAACAACCCAATCCCCTAGTGTAAGAGCAGTAGGTACGTTTTGTGAGTAACTGTGATCGAACCCTTGCTAGTAATGAGCAGGTAGTTGAATCTTAGTGTAAGGGGTGTAATGCCCACTTAGCAACATGCAAGGTTCATCCAACTAACAATACTGACTTGAATGAGCTCCACAAGATTTTCAAGAGGCTTTCCGAAAAGTAAGAGTGCAAGGTTGTGGAAGGTACTGGCTTGGTTGTTAGCAACGAAAACCCCCCTTCACTAAGGGCATTTAGGATGAAGTCCTTCCTTCAAACTCCAAGTTCCTTACCCTAGACCAGTACGATGGCATTGTTGATCCTGATGATTACCTCCTTCATTTTCATACATTCATGAACCTTCATGGTCATGGTGATCCAATCATGTATAAGGCATTCTTAAGCACCTTTAGGAAGGCAACTTGACTATGGCTCAACCACTTACCCAAAAATTCTATCTCTTCCTTCGATGAGCTTGCTCATTGCTTTAGTCTCCATTTAGGGTTGGCAAGCCCCTATCTAAGGACATTTCATCCTTTTACCTCATCAAGCAAAAGGGAAGGGAAAATCTTCGTGAGTGTATAGCCTAGTTCAACAACACTGTGGTTGAGATCCCTCAACTCGACAAAAGAGTTGTTGTCGTGCCATCTAGCTTGGTATAAGACCTTCTAGGGATTTCATTTCAAAAAGCCAACCCAACCTAGCTAGATTTTGGAACAAGTGTCAAAGATACATGGATTAGGAGGATAATATTCATGCTATGAGAAGCTGACTTGGAAAGGTTAGATGGAAAGACAAATAAGGAGAAAGGGTTGGTAAAGGACCACCTTAGTGGAAAGGTGCCAAGCTAAGATAATGGGGACAGCTCCAACAATAAGCACCCACTGCCCCTTCCAATATTGATGGGAATAGAGCTACTAGCCCTTTAACCCTTAGTCGAGCCCGAGGACTAGAAGGTTTAACAAGACGTATTCTTCTACTCTAGCCAACTCCTACTAGGCTAAGTACTTCCTTGCTGAGTCACTCCTTATGCTTTGCCGAATGACTGCTAATCTCTCGTAAATAGAATGTTGAGAAACGGATGACCAAACAACATCTAATCCTCCCTCATGCCTAACCACTTACTCGGCATCACCTTTACTGCCATGCCGAGAGAGAGACCTCAGACTATATAATTCATCCTTACTCGGATAGGCTAGCCGTACTATTTTATTTGCATCTTCTGACAATGTATAGGACCATGTGTAAAATCCGCCCCACTAATTATTGCTTCTGTAAATATTCGTGTTTACCCTTTTGTATTGTTGTACATTACTACTTTAGGATAACCACCATTTTGTCTTTTCCCTTTTAGGTAGATTGCCTTAAATTCTTGGGTACAAATACCCTTTGTATTTGTAAGCTGCAAATATATAAATCATCATGAATACACTTGATTACTTTTTCCTTCCTAGTGTAAACACTCTGCTTTTTACACCTGGCATCACTCTTATCCTTTCCCTTAAGCAAGGTTAAGTGGTAAGTAACATCATTGGACTAATTCGTATGTCATATTGAATTATACCGTAAGTCCTTGAAAGTTCCATTGGTGCATCATATCCTCTAGAGCTATTTGTGGGTTTTGCTTACTTTTCATTCATCGTTCATTCCTTTCGTGCATTTTCCCCTTTAACTCTTTTAAGCTTTCTACAAGTTTGGACCCATCTAGTGACCAGCCTTATCAATTTATTGTTATGGTTGGCAACATCTTGGTATTAGAACGGATGTTTTTGTTCAAGTTGATGTATGTTTTCGAAGTTCTCTTATACCCTGTTTTGCATATGTGAAAAAAGAAAGTTACTATGTTTATTTGAGAGATGTGTTGTTAACCGTTAACTTCCTAAAGTGTTTGTCTAAGCTTTGAATCTATAAGGAAGAATGACTATCCCGAATGTGATGTTGGTACTGGTGATGATAGTGGAGTTGTCCACCATAGACGATAGTCTTAGAGAGCTCCCAAAAGCACTGACGAAAGACTTGATGAGGTAAGTAACCTCTTAGTGGACTTAACCCGAGCTATTCATGCATTGTCGTACTAATCCACCGAAGCCGTGCAAAACACCTTACAAGTTAGTTAGCCTGTTAAAGGCTAGAACCCAGCTCAACCCATTCGAGGTGGAAGAGTAGGTAGAAGAGTAAAGAGAAGGATTGATATGGCAAGCATGGAAGATGAGGAAGAAGATTATGTTGAAGAAGAACGTATACAAATCCCCAAAGCATCTGACCATGCGAAGCTATACATTCTGAGTTTCAATGAATCTGGGAATGCTGATGAATATCTGGAGTGAGAAGAGAAGGTGGAGTGCATATTTGATTACTATCAGTGCGAAGACTACAAGAAAGTGAGAACTGTTGCTGTTGAGTTCTCTAAGTATGCCACCATGTGGTGGAAGAATTTTTAGATGATGAGGAGATGAAAGGGCTACCAAAAGATTAATACTTAGCTAAAGATGAAGAGAATACTCAGAAATAGATTCATGTTGGAAACTTATCGTCAAGATACTTTCACTCGGCTTCAAGACCTGAGACAAGGAAGCCAGACTATTGACGAGTATGTTCAAGAGTTTCAAATGCTCACGGTCCATTGTGAGGTGGAGGAACCACTAGCTCGAACTATGTCAAGATTTGTTATTGGACTGAGAGGTGATATTCAGGACATTATGGAGCTTCAATGATTCACCACAATAGATGAAGTTGTTAAGATCACCCAACAAGTGGAGAGGCAAAAAAAAGGCCGAGTGCAGACCAAAATGCTAACTAACCGACGCGGATAGGGAAGTCACCAAACTCTACCGACTACCAAGCCAAATAGAAAGGTTGATGTCTTAGCCGAGCAGAAAAGCCGATCCGACAATGAAGTGCTGACCTAAACTTATGAAAAGGGGCAAAGGTTTGGAAGGAAGATGAGCCTGATCAAATGTTTCAAGCGCTAAGGGTTCGAACATTTGGTTGCTCAGTGCTTGAACCGAAGAACGATGTTCATCAAAGGAAACATCCCGAAGCTAGAAGTAAAGAGTATGGATGAGGAACTCGAGGAGGAGGAGGTTCTTACCAAAAAAGAAAATATCGAGAAAGAGTTGATTGAAGAGGACGCGTTTGCCAAGGACTTAGATCAGTTACTTATGGTTGTCTGATGCACTATGAACGTGAAACCCTTATAAGAGGAGGAGTAGAGAGAGATTTTGTTTTATACAACCTATAAAGTGAATGATTAGGTATGCGCCCTCATCGTAGATAGTAGAAGTTGCACCAATGTAGCATCGTCCGACCTTATTTCAAAACTAAAGTTGTAGACTATCGTGTATCCAAAGCCATACAAGTTACACTGGTTGAGTGAGAAAGGAGCATTACATGTTACTCAACAAATACTATTACTAATCACTATTGGAAACTACTTTGACTAGATTCTTTGTGATGTACTACCCATGTATGCTTCCTACGTGTTGCTAGGTAAACCGTGGTTGTTTGATGGGAGAGTTATACATGACAGCAAGAACACGTACATGATTGAGAAGGATGATAAGAAGATTACATTGAATCCAATGCCATTGAGAGAAATTAATAAGTTGTAGATGAAACTTGCTTACAGATTAAAGAAGGATATAGTAATGAGTAGAGCCAAGCTCTAAGAAGCCATCAATACTGATGAACCAACCCTCTTGATGGTAAGGCTACTATTGGAAATGAAGGTATGGGGTGAGCTACCTTAGGAGATTAAGGAGTTGTTAGATGAATATGCTGACCTGTTCCTAGAATAGTTAGTAGAAGGGTTGCCCCAAATACGAGGCATAGAGCACTGCATTGACTTAGTACCTGGTACTATACTTCCGAATAAGCCATCTTATTGAATGAATCTCGAGCAGACCTCAAAGCTTTAATGACAAGTCAATGAGTTACTGGAAAGAGGCTATGTTATAGAAAGTCTCAACCCCTGTACTGTCTTCTAGTACCAAAGAAGGATGGAACCTGGCGGATGTGTGTCAATAGTCGAGCCGTAAACAACATCATGATCAAATATAGGTATCCAATCTTGGGGCTAGAAGACATGTTGAATCAACTGAGTGGAGCTAGGATTTTTAGCAAGATTGATCTTAAATCTAGCTACCATTAAATCCACATGAGTCTAGGGGATAAATGGAAGACTGCGTTCGAGACTCAACATGGACTTTACAAATGAATGGTCATGCCCTTCGGCTTATCAAATGCTCTGAGCACTTTTATGAGACTAATAAACCATGTACTGAGACATCTCATAGGGAAGTATGTCGTAGTGTACTTTAACGACATCCTAGTCTACGTTACTGACATGCCAAGTCACTGTAAACACCTTAGAGCAGTCTAGGATATTCTCCATACTGAGAGACTATTTAGCAATCTAAAGAAGTGTTGCTTTTGCCAAGAGGAAGTGGTGTTCTTGGGAAATATAGTCAATGGAGGAGGCTTGTGAATTGATGGTGAGAAGATTCGAGTAATTGTCGAGTGGCTGGCTCCTACTACTTATGCCGATGTGAGAATTTTCCATGGACTGGCTTCATTTTATAGAAGAATCATCAAGAATTTCAATACCCTCGATGTGCCACTTACTAAACTAACGAAGAAATACACTAACTTCCGATGGGAAGAAAGGGAGGAGAGGAGCTTTGTTGAGATTAAAGAAAAATTGACCTTTGCCCTAGTGTTAGTTCTACCTGACTTCGAGAAAATCTTGGAGCTGGAGTGTAACGCATTATGCATTGGAATAGATACTGTCTTGATGCAAGAAGGCCGACTAATTGTTTTTTACTGTGAGAAGCTCCAAAGATCGTAGCCGAACTACTCCGTATATGACAAGGAGCTTTTGGTACTGATTCGAGCACTACAAGTATGGTAGCACTATTTACTTTCGAGAGAATTTTTCATATATACTAATCATGAATCACTAAGGTACCTCCGAAGTCAGATCAAGTTGTTAAAGTGGTAGGCGAGATGGCTTGAATTCCTTAAAGGATTCAATTTTCTAATAAAATATAAGCAAGGAAAGAGCAACATAGTTGTAAATGCTCTTTTAAGAAGGAAAATGCTTTTATCTGAACTCTAGACTCGGCTGTTTGGGTTCATAAGTATTAAGGAGCAGTACTCTGAGGATCCACACTTTGGACCCATACTTGCACAATGTATTGATGGAAGAATAGTAGACAAGTATCATGTGGAGGATGGCTACTTGTTCCGAAGTGGGAAACTATGCTTGCTGACTTGTTCCCTAAGGAAGTTGTTGATTAGGGAAGCTCACAGTAGAGAACTCTCCAAACATTTTGGAGAAAGGAAGACATATGAACTGTTAAATGGACAATTCTTTTAGCCGAGAATGAGGAGAGATGTGCACATAGTTGTCAAAAGCTATGCTATATACAAGAAGGCCAATTGCCAAGTCGAGCAAGGGAGAGCAATGCCCCTACCTATCCCAACAAGACCATGGATTGAATTGAGCATAGACTTTGTTCTTAGACTGCCACAAACTGCTTAAGGCAAAGATTCTGTAATGGTCGTTATGGATAGGTTTAGTAAGATGGCATACTTTGTGCCTTACACCAAAACTAATGATGCTTCAACTATTGCTTCTCTCTTCTTTCAGGAGATTGTGCAGATATATGGCATGTTGAGAAGTGTAGTCTCTAATAGAGACTCAAAGTTCTTGAGCCATTTCTAGTAAACCTTGTGATGTCAGCTTGGTACCAAATTACTCTTTAGTACCTCATGTCACCCCTAAACTGACTACCAAATAGAGGTGGTTAATCGTACTTTGGGATCACTTCTCTAAGTTGCAGTAGGTAAGAACTTGGCTAATTAGGAAGTCTGCTTGCCAGTGGTTAAGTTCGCCTATAACCAAACAGTACATGACACTACTAAGCAGACTCCCTTTGAGGTGGTCTATGAATTCTATCTTAAGTTGCCTCTCAACCACACCCTTTTACCAGTACCTGTGTAAGAAGACCCTAACGCCTCGATTGAAGCACAATCTCTTTAGCACATATACGATAAGTTCACTCAATACATCAACCAAGTTGCTAGAAGAATGCGAGAGAAAACCCAAGGTAAGACTGTTAAGCAATTCCAACTAGGAGACTTGGTATGGCTATACCTCAAAAAGGAACGGTTCCTGAGTAAAAGGAAAAACAAATTATCTATACAGGCTAAGGGGCCCTTTAGAATCCTCTAGAAAATCAATGATAACGCTTACAGGTTGGAGCTGTCAGAGGATTATGGGGTTTCTAATACCTTTAATATTGCTTACCACAATTCATATCACCCTGATGGAGAACTAATCGAAGACTATTCGGATTTGATCCCAAATTCAAATCAACCCAAAGGGAATGATGGGAATCAAGCTATTAGCCATTTAACCCACAGCCAAGCCTAAGGACTAGAAAGCTTGACGAGACATATTCTTCTACTCTACCTGACTACTCCTGAGGTTAAGTACTTCCTTGCCAAGGTCGAGTACTTCATTTCCGAGTGACTCCTTATGCCGTATCGAATGACTTCCAATCTCTCGCAAATAGAATGCTGAGAAACGGATGGTTGAGACAACATCTAATCCTCCCTCATTCCTAACTACTTACTCGGCATCATCTTTGTTGCCATGTTGAAAGAGACCCCAGATTACATAATCAATCCCTGCTCGAACAGGCTAACTGGTAGTACTATTTTGTTCACATCTTCTAACAACCTCACTAATATAGCATCTACACGTGTATAGGACCACATGTAAAATCGACCTCACTAATAATTGCTTCTATGAATATTCATTTGTATCCTTTTGTATTGTTGTATATTACTACTTTAAGATAACCCCCCACTTTGTCTTTTCCCTTTGAGGCAAATTGCCCAAAATTCTTGGGTATAAATACCCTTTGCATTTGTAAGCTGTAAATATACAGATCATCATTAATACATTGAGTACTTTTTCCTTCCTAGTGTAAATACTCTACTGTTTTATGCCTGGTATCACTCTTATCCTTTCCCTTAAGCAAGGTTAGGTGGTGAGTAACCTCACTTGACCAATTCGTACGTCATATCAAATTATGCCCTAAGTCCTCAGAAGTTCCACTAGCACATCATATCCTTTAGAGCTGTTTATGGGTTTTGCTTACTTTTCATTCGTCGTTCATTCCTTTCACGCATTTCCCTCATTAACTCTTGTGAGCTTTCTGCAAGTTCAAACCCATCCAGTGACAAGCCTTATCGGTTCTTAGTTACAATTCGCAACAAATATTCACTCTAATGCGAACCGTAACCAAGAATAGATAAGGACGGTGGCTGGATAGGTCTAAGCTTGCAGAAAGCTCGAAAGGAAAGTGATAGGGAATGTGCGAAAAGGACTAATGTGAATGAAAGGTAAGCAAAAACCCACAAATAGCTCTAGAGGATATGATGCACCAATAGAACTTTTGAGGACTCACAACACAATTCGATATGACTCATGAATCAATTCGGTGAGGTTACTCGCTCAAGGGTTAGGATAAAAGTGATACCGAGAGTAAACAAACAGTGTTTGTACAAGGAAGCAAATACTCAAGTGCATTAATGATAATCAATCTGATTGTTACAGCTACAAGTATAAGAATATTTAGACTCGAGAATTTAGGGCAACATGCTGAAAAAGGAAAAGACATAAAGGGTATTACCTTAAAGAAGTAATGTATAAGAATACAAAAGGGTAAAAATGAATGTTCTAGAAAAGTAATGGTTAGTGGAGCAGGTTCTACATGTGGTTCTATACACATAGTAGTGATAAATTGGCAAGGTCATTGAAGGATGCAGATAAAAGTATACAAACAGGTTGCTTATTTGAGCAAGGGTAGCTAAGGATCAATTCCGTGTCTCTCTCAGAATACTGTTTCTCGGCACATAGTCTCTAAGAAATAAGTAATCATTTGACTTGGCATAAAGAGTGACTTGACAAAGAAGTACTCGATCGTAGAGGAGTTGGCTGGAGTAGAAAAATCCACCTTGTCAGGCCTTCCAGTCCTTGGGCTCGTATGTAGGTCAAAGGCCCAATAGCTTGATTCCTATCATTCCTTCTAGGTTGATTTAGATTTTTTGATCAAATCCAAATGTTCTTCGATCAGCAATCTATCAGAGTGATATGGACTGAGGTCAGTAACGTTAAAGATTTTAGAGACCCCATAATCCTGAGGTAACTCTAATCTGTAGGCATTATCATTAATCTTCTAGAGGATTCTAAACAGTCTTTCAGCTTTGGTAGATAATTTGTTCCTCCTCTTGCTTAAAAACCGTTCCTTGCTAAGGTGCAGCCATACCAAGTCTCCTTGCTGGAATTGTTTAGCTATCATACCCTTGGTCTTCTCTTACATTCTTTTAGCAACTTGGTCAATATGCCGACTGACTTTGTCATACAAGTGCTGAAGAGATTGTGCTTTTGCCGAGGCATCAGGGTCCTTTTATACGGGTATAAGTATAAGGGTATGATCGAAGGGTCACTTGGGATTGAAACCATAGACCACTTCAAAGGGAGTCTGCTTGGTAGTGTCATACACTATCCAATTGTAAGTGAACTCAACCATTGGCAAGCAGACGTCCCAATCAACCAAATTTTTGCCCACTATAGCTCAGAGCAGTGATCTCAAAGTATGATTAACCACTTTTGTTTGGCTGTTAGTTTGAGGGTGACAAGAAGTACTAAATAGGAGTTTGGTCCCCATTCGACACCACATGGTCCTCAAAAAATTGTTCAAGAACTTTAAGTCTCTATCAAAGACTACACTTCTCAACATGCCAAGTATCCACACGATCTCCTAGAAGAAAAGAGAAGCAATAGTGAAAGCATCATTAGTATTGAAGCAAGGTATGAAGTGTGCTATTTTGCTAAACCGATCCACGATAACAATTATAGAATCTTTGCCTCAAGTAGTTAAGGGTAGTTCAAGAACAAAGTCCATGCTCAATTCAATTTATGGCTTCGTTGGGATAAGCAAAGGCATTGCTTTCCCTTGATCAACTCGGTACTTAGCCTTCTTGCACACAACACAGCCTTCGACAACTCGGTGCACATCTTTCCTCATTCTTGACTAAAAGAATCGACCATTTAACAATTCACAGGTCCTTCTTTCTCCAAACATATAATCGACCATTTACAACCAATAGGCTGGCTTATTCGGTAGCACTGCGTCAGGTAACAAGTCAATGCAGTACTCTATGCCTCGAGTTAGGGGGAACCCCTTAGGAAACTGTTCTAAGAACAAGTCGGCATACTCATCTTTCAACTCCTTGATTTCTTAGGGTAATTCACTCTACTCCTTCATTTCTAATAGTCACTTGACCAACATGAGGGTTGACTCATCGACATTGATGGCCTTTCGAAGCTCGACTCTACTCATCACCAGAGCCTTCTTTGATTCACGAGCAAGTTTTGTCTACAATTTATTAACTTCTCTCTATTACATTGGGTTTAGTGTGATCTTCTAGCCATCCTTCTCAAACATGTACATATTCTTGTAGCCATCATGGATAACTCTCTTATCAAATAGCTATGGTATACCTAGCAACACGTAGGAAGAATACATAGATAGTACGTTGGAGAGAATCTAGTCAGAGTAATTCCCTATAGTGACTGGCAATAGTATTTGCTAGGTGACATGTAGTGCTCTTTTCTCACTTAACTAGTGTAACTTATACTACTTTAGATATGTAATAGTCAGCAACTTCAATTTTGAAATAAGATCGGTCGATGCCACATTAGCGCAACTTCCACTATCCACAATGAGGGCATACACCTAATCATTCACCTTACAGGTGATATGAAACAAATTCTCTCTATACTCCTCCTCACGTGAGGGTTCCATGTTCATTGTGCGTCAGAAAACCATGATCAACTAGTCTAAGTCCTCAGCAAACACATCTTCCTCAATCAGCTCTTTCTTGGTAGGGATCTCCTCCTCTTCATGTTCCTCTTTTGTATTCTCTACCTCTAGCTTCGTGACGTTTCCTTTGATCATCATAATTTTTTGTTTAAGTACTAGGTAGTCATATGTCCAAACCCTTAGCATTTAAAGCACTTGATCTGGCTCGTCTTCCTACTAAACCTTTACCCCTTCCCATAAGTTTGGGTCGACACTTCACCATTAAGTCAAGCTTTCTACTCAGCTTAGACATCAACCTTTCTGATTGGCTCAATACTCAATTGAGCTCGATGACTCGTCTGTCCAAGTTAACTAGTCGACATTCTGGCAGGTACTCGGCTTCTTCTTTACCTCTCCACTCATTAAGCTATTCGATGGCCTTATCCATTGTTGTGAATCACTAGAGTTCTAAAATGTCCCAAATATCACCTCTTAATCCTGTAATGAACCTAGAGATTGTTTGAGCAGGTGGTTCCTCTACTCCACAATGGATCATGAGCATTTGCAATTCCTAGACATACTCATCAATTGTTTGGCCTTCTTATCTCAACTCCTGAAGCCTAGTAAAAGTGTCTTGTAAATAAGTTTTTAGCACAAACCTATTTTTGAGTATTCTTTTCATTTGAAGCCAAGTATTAATCTCTCGGTAGCTTTCTCACCTCCTCATAGTCTAGAAATTCTTCCACCATATGGCAGCATATCTGGAGAACTCAATAGCAGCAGTTCTCACTTTCTCATAATCTTCGTACTAATAGTAGTCAAAACTCGCTCCACCTTCTCTTCCTACTATAAATATCCATCAATATTCCCAGATCCATTGAAACTTGGAATCCTAAGTTCCATATGGTCATATGCTTTGGGGGCTCTAACTCGCTCTTCTTCAAAATATTCTTCCTTGTCCTCTTCATCTAGTTCCCTCAAGTCTATCCTTTATCTTACTTATCTACCTACTCCACCACCTCGAACTAGTTGAGCTAAGTTCTGAACTCTAACAAGTTGAGCAACTTATAGGGTATTTTACACAGCTTAAGTGGGTCAGTAAGCCAACGTATGAATAGCTCGAGTCAAATCTACCAAGAGGTTTATCATCTCATTAAGTCTTTTGTTTGTACCTCTCGAAGTTCCTTAAGATTATCGACCATGGTAGACAACTATACTATTGTCATCTCCCATGCCAACATTCACACTTAGGTTAGTTATTTTATTCACAGATTCAAAGCTCAAACAAAGACTTCTGGAAATTAATAACTACCAAACACAACAGCTAAGATGAACATAATAACTTACTTTGTTTCACATACGTAAAATAGAGTATAAACAGAACTTTGAAAACAAACATCAACCCAAACAAAGCCTCCATTCTAATACCAAGACGATGTGAAATGTAACCAAGAACAAACAAGGCTAGTGGCTAAATGGGTCCAAGCTTAGAGAAAGCTCGAAAGGAAAGTGATGGGGAATGTGCGAAAAGAAGTAATGTGAATGAAAAGTAAGCAAAAACCCACGAACAGCTCTAGAAGATAAGACGCACCGATGGAACTTCTAAGGACTCACAACACAATTCAATATGATGTACAAATCGATTTGATAAGGTTACTCACAACCTAGTTTTGCTCAAGGGTTAGGATAAGAGCGATGCCGAGAGTAAATAAGAAGTATTTACACAAGGAAGGAAATACTTAAGTGTATTAATGATAATCAATCTAATTGTTACAACTATAAGTACAAGGGTATTTATACCTAAGAATTTAAGGCAACATACCAAAAAAGGAAAAGACAAAAAGGGTATTACCTTAAAGAAGTGATGTACAAGAATACAAAAAAGTAAAAACAAATATTCTAGAAAAATAGTTGTTAGTGGAGCAAATTCTATACATGGTCATGTACACATGATAATGATACATTAGCAAAGTCGTTAGAGGATGTAGAGAAAAGTGTACGGACAAGTTGCTTGTTCGAGCAAAGGTGGCTAAGGATCAGTCCGGTGTCTCTCTCAACATATTGCTTCTTGGCACACAATCTCCAAGAAATAGGCAATCATTCAACTTAGCATAAAGAGTAACTCGACAAAGAAGTACTCAACTTCGATAGGAGTCAGTTGGAGTAGAAGAATCCACCTTACTAGGCCTTCTAATCCTCGAGCTTGACTGCAAGTCAAATGCCTAATAGCTTGATTCCTATTACACTTAGCACACCCCTCTAAACTGTCCTTTAGCTCAAGTTTATATGGAGGTTAAGGAAGAAGCCTACTGTAGAATCCCCTTAAGATGAGGGGGAATCCCATTTGTTAAAATTTTGACAAATATTGTCGATTCCAAGGGGACTATAGCCATACAACGGATGAATATTTTCAATTGAAGAGTGCTATGGAATATGTTATCCAAAGGGACTTCTTCAAAGAATATGTGACTGAGCCCATCAACAATGGCAGGCTGAAGATGCCTAAGACAAAGGCAACAATGACCACTAACCAAGCCTCAACAACGTTACCAACATCATTATTGAGGGGCTACACTTAGGGAGGCAGCTGAGCTACAATAACTCAATTAGCACCCCATTCAAGGTGATGTCTGTGAGGGAGAAGAGGTAGAGGCACAACACCTCTATTTCTTTCTCTTATGAAGATATTTAGGGGGGCGGGGTGGGTAACGTAGTGATGGGGTTGACACCCCCCCCATCAAGATGCCCTAGTGATTAGGGAAAGGATCTCGAGCTTTAAGGTCCTGAAGATTATGGTAAACACCAATAGCTTTATTGACATCCTCTTCAAGTACACCTACAATAAAATGAGAAAAAAGTTTCTTGCAAAAATGAAGCCATACCATTACAACCTAATTGGCTTCAATAGGGGAACCATTAGACCCAAAGGCATCATCACCATAGATATGGAGCTTGGTGATGATGAGGACATCGCCCAAGAACTAGTAGAATTTACGGTGGTAGACTGCCCATCCCCCTATAATGCTTTCTTGGGACAATTGAACCTTACTAGCTTCGAAGTTATTACGTTGCCCTTACATTTAAAGGTCAAATTCCCAACCCTACCTAAGGTGGGAGTTTGTAGGTGTGACTAGAAGCTCTCCAAATAGCTTTATATCAAGGCAGCCTAAGGTGATGATGTCTTCTCCTTAGAAGCAAGTTAGTAGGAGAAGCAGCCTAAAAGAGGTGATTTGGGTGAGAAGACAGAAGAGGTGCAAATTGGCACCAACCTTGACCAAACAGCCAAGGTTGGGGTCAATACGCCTCTTAAGGTGAAGGGAAGGCATTTTACTCCAGGGCCTCAAAATTAATGAAAATGTTTAGCTTGTTAAGAAGAAAAAAAGGCATTTTGCTCTAAAGTAGCAGGTTGACATTAAAGAAGAAGTGTAGAAGTTGTTAAAGGTAGGCTTCGTGTGAGAGGAGAGGTACTTGATCTAGCAAGCTAATGTTGTGCAAGTTAGAAAGAAAAATTGGAAGTGGAAAATGTGTGTCGATTATATCAACCTGAATAAAGCTTGTCCAAAATATTGCTTCCTTATCCTAACAATAGACTAATTAGTCGACTTTAGTTGGGATATATTCTATCGAGCTTTATGGATGCTTTTTTGGGTTACAATTAGATCAAGATAGACCTGAAAGACGAAGTCCATACCTCCTTCATCATAGATTTCAACATCTATTGCTACACTATCATGCCCTTTGACCTAAAAAACGTTAGGATAACATATTAGCTAATAGTGACCACATTATTCAAGCCCCAACTCAGGAAAACATGGAGGTGTACGTAGATGACATGATCATCAAGAGAAAACAGCCCGGCAACCATATCAAAGACTTGTACAAAGCCTTCAATTGAATGAGGAAGCATGACATGAAGCTATACCCCCAAAAATGTATATTTAAGGTCGGATCCAAGAAGCTCCTAGGCTTTATGGTCACCAAACAAGGGATTGAGGCTAATCTAGAAAAAATTAAGGTTATCAAGGACATGAAGCCTATTACCTTAATCAAGAAAGTCTAGAAGCTCACTAGCATTGTGGCCACAATAAGTAGGTTTGTCTCTAGAAGTGTAGATAGATACATGAAGTTCTTCAAAGCAGCTTTTAAAGAGCTATAGGATTTCCTGGAGCACCTACCAATCCTCTCAAAGCCTATCCTCGAAGAGGATCTTTACTTGTACCTAACAATCAGTGATAGGGAACTTTTGTCTGTACTAGTCAAGATGGGAGGGAAAGAACGCAAACACATATACTACGTCAGTCACATCTTCCAAGGTCTTAAGGTCAATCACTCTTAGGTAGAAAAATTCGCCTTAGCCATCGTGATATTTTCACATTGGCTTTGACCTTACTTCTAGGCACACTAGATCATTATGCTAATAGACCAATCACTTGGCACGATTTTGTAGAAGCTCAATAGATCTAGTTAGATAGTTAAGGATGCACTAGAACTGAGCATGTACGGAATACGGTACCAACCACGAATGGCCTACAAAGTACAGGTGTTAGTTGACTTCATCTTAAGGTATATAGGAGAGGAGAAAGCATTACTTGGAAATGATAAACCGGTGTAAACTCTTCATCTTGATGGTTCTTCCACTTCCGGAAGAGGAAGAGCAAGTTTGGTACCCATCGAGCCACATAAGACCACAATTTGTTATTCCCTCAAGTTTAGGTTCAACATAAGCAACAACAAATCTAAGTACGAGGTGTTGATTACTACTTACAAGCTGGCTAAGGAGATTGACGTAGAGTACCTTAAAGTATTCTTAGATTCTATGCTTGTGGTTTAACAAGTTCAAGGCGAATATAAGGCCAAGGATAACATTATGGCAAAGTACTTGGACAAAGGAAAGACTCTCTTAGCTGAGTTCCCTTCATGAAATATTACAAAAATTCCTTGGACCAAGAATTCAGTAGTTGATTGGCTATCCAAGCTTCAACAGCTGATTAGCTATCTAAGCTCGCCTCTACTATTATACAAAGGTTAAAGGTAAAGGATAAGAAGATTTTCATTGAGCACTTACCAAAGAAGAGCATCACTCCAGGCAAAGCTAAGGTCTTCAAGCTCAATGTCACACCTTTAGAGCCAAGTTAGATGGACCCCATCAAGAGCTACTAGGAGTAGGGCACACTATTGGTCGATAAGAAGGAGGCTGAAAAGTTAAGGAACTATGCTGCTAACTACACCTTGATTGACAGAGTCCTATAACAAAGAGGAGTTAGCCTCCCCTTGCAAAGTTACCTCCAACTTGACGAAGGGATACACATTATAGAAGAACTGTACACTAGAGTGTACAACAATCATGTCCAGCAAAAGCCTTCTACATCTGAGCTCTTTAGCTCGAATAATATTGGTTTACTATGAGGTAAGATGTAAAGGTGATAGCCCAAAAGTATCCTTAATGCTAAAAGTACACCCCAATCATACACCCCCCCCCCCTCCCCCCTCCCTACTCTAATCTTCAACCTCTCATAAACCTATAGTCATTTGCCCAATGGGGCATTGACATCCTTGGTGCCTTCCCAAAGCCCTTCGTACACAACAACATCCTCTCTAGATTTAGGGCCCTATAAGCCTTCATTCTAGATAATGGGCAATAGTTTGACAATCCCAAATTTAAACAATTTTAGGAGAAGCACCACACATACTCCACTTCACCTCGATCGCACATCCCCAATCCAATGGTTAAGTCAAGGCAACCAATACAACTATCCTTGATAGTATAAAAAAGAGGGTCAATTGAGCCCACGGCAAATTGGAGGACGAACTGTCAAATATTTTATAAGGATACAAGACCACTCATCACACTTCTATATGCAAAACTCCTTTTCCCCTAGCTTGTAGCTTGAAAGCAATCCTCCCCAACATCTAGACTCAATCATTTAATACCATTACAAAAGAGACCTACAAGCTGATGTGGACACCGTAGAGGAGATCCAAGACTTTACTGCAGCTTAGGTGGATGCTTATCAACATAGGGTAACCAGATGTTATGACAATGAGGTCCAGATCAAGGAGTTCAAAGTAAGAGACTTAGTTTACCAAACATTCTAAGCCATAAGCTCACGAGAAGGGTAGGGAAAGTTAGCCCCTAGTTAGAAAGATCCAATTAGAGTAAGAGAAAACTTAGGGAATGGGGCATATAAACTAAAGAGGATAAATGACTAGCTCATTCCATGCACATGGAATGCTAATAACCTATGGCTTTATTTTAATTGAAATGTTGTAAAAATATTTGTAATTGTTTTGAATAATTATTAATGAAAATTTCATTCCCCAAAGTTATTGTGTGTCTTCTTTCATCCTCTCTCTCTCTCTCTTTTACTCGTCCCAACCCTGAATGGGTGAACAAACCTATAAATTATTAAATTCCTCATAAAGACTCCTACCCTATACTCCTCTTTAGGCATGGGTAAGATGGAACACCACTGACCTGACCCCCCATCGGATAACTTCGATAATGGAAAATACCCCTTGCACAGTCGAGGAACTCCTACAATGCCTACAAGAACACTACTTGTAGCGACCCTAAGAGGGGCCTAGTAATATTGCCTAAAATTTTCATATCATGTGTGCATCCATGATAAGAAAATCGCTTTGTAAGTCAGAGATTGCAAGACTCTAAATAGTTATTTGCTAGAGTTTTCAACTTTAGTTCATTAACTCATTATATAATATAAATAATTATGGATATCCATTTTTCCACAATTCCTCAGAACCGCAAAGAATCGGTATGCCCTACCAAAATAGTGAAATAAGATAGACAATTCCAAAAAATTCTAAACTTACTAAAGATACTAAACTTAATTGAGACATTAGTTGTTTTTCGGAGCATTCCGAAATAACTACACAAGATTTTCATCATATTGAGTCAATGGTAGCATTCTACAGTCGATTCCTATCCCATTACCAACTATCGATCAACTTGTAAGGAAAAGAACTATTGGGGTATAAGCTTACGCTTAGTAAGATAATTACCCTCATCAATACTGCATGATAGAAATTTATTAAATGCACAATCATATAAATGCATAAACAATCAGTATGTCATACAACGCATGCAGTGACCTAAGAGCTGCATATAACTCAGAATTATATCCCCTATAGTTAGGGTTTGGAGAAAATTAACTGACCCAAACCAAAATCCGAGTTCTAAGCCTTAGGTTTTATTTCATTTGCACTATTATGCTTAAGCCAAAACAAAACTAACTATATGTGTGTGTGTGTGTGTGTGTGTGCTCGGTTGGCATCTCCCGGTGCTTAGTAAGCCCATCAACTTAGGACAGAGGCTCAATATATATGATGACATAGCTAGTGCCCAATCCTACAGGAGGCACATCCTCTTGTGAGTCCCTTCCCATCTTCTACGTAAAGCGGCAATCGGTGTTATCCATATGCAATATGGGGAATGCATGATTCATTTTGATTTCTTAATCGTATAAGTGATTAACTTGATTTTCAAGGTAATTAGATAATGTCATTCCATACAATTCGCATGTATATATTAGTACAAAAATTCCCATTATTATATAGAATTAACAAGTCATCGCATTCATCCACAAATTCATACACATGCATTTCCCATGTCCTACAAGCATCCAAATTTATATATATAAGTTTAGGTACATCTATTCTATAAGCAAAATCAAATAAAGGGTCATTGAGAATTTACTCACTCAGCTATGCGAATAAATCAAAATAATCCAAGATAAGTCGTCTCCCAAAGCCAGGTCCCTTGGACATCACAAATGCGATACTATAAGGATTTGAAATAAAACTTAGAAAACTAAGCTAAAACCCTTTAAGTTATACTTTTGACTTGGTTTCAAAAACTTTTCCCAATTTTACTTAAGAGTTCAATCGCATATAACTTTTTCGTTTTAAATCCGATTTTTATAATCTTATAATCAATCTTCATCGTTTTTTAGTGTACTTTAATGTGGTAAGGTTATATTTTCATGATAAGGCACGTAAAACTGCCCATGGGCCAGAACAGTAGCAATCCTAATGTTTTGGAGTACTTTTGGGCCTTGTTTGGTTAACGGACTTTTTGGTAACTTGGAAAATCCTTTAGGCTTGGTCTTAAGATTTTATCCTAAGCTCAAAATACTCCTTAAGATCATATTGATAACTTTGATTTATACTCCTAAGGTTAACAACCACTTTATGGGCTCTTTAGTGGGCTTAAGTTGTCAAATGGGCTTGTTTTTTTATTCAAACTAAAGTTAGTGACTTTGGTGGGCTTATGGAGCCTTAGGTGGATTTATTGTGAGCTTCAAAACAACCTCTCTTAATATTTTAAAGTGCTGGTGAAAATTTTAATGAAGGCCCAACTTAGAGTTCTACACTCATTTTGAGAGTTTTAGGCTCGGTTTTGAGTTTTAGGCTTTATATACTTACTATACTTGCTTTAGTTGATCTTTTCACTTTATTCACTTAATTTTATCATATTTTTAAGTTTCTTTCACCCATGTTCCAGATCTGGTCGTGATGATTCCAAGGGGTTCTCACTTGATTTTAAAAACTTGTTTAATCATTTGCTTAAGTTTAGGTGTTAGATCATGCACTTAAACTACTTGTATCCAAATCTTAACTTAACTTTTCTTTCGTAAGATGATTCTTTAACTCATGCTTCACAAAAAGAAATAGAAATCTTACACTTATTACAACTTCCATATCATAGCTCATGTCATACAAAATTGGTTTCTTCATAAAACTTCATGTAATGAATTTTTCCTTAACTTAAGTCTAGATTTGAGCATGTTTAACTTAATGGAAATAAAATCAACATCCAAATGAATTTTGAATCCTCACATCCAACATGCTCATCTTCCATTTAATTTCTTGTTTCAAGATTTTCTCAAGTTTAAATCTTCCATTCAAAGTGTTGAACAAGTGTCTTTGCAAAACATCAACTTTACATGCTCATGTTTCAACTTCATGAAAGGGTTTCATAAGTTTGTTTCTTAGGATGGTCTTTGGTGTTATAACAACTTATATCTTCAAGAAATCAAAGTCTCCTAACATAGACACTAACCCACTAATCACAAGAAACACTTACACGTCCTTAAAGTGAAATATGGTAGTTGTGTACAAAGGTTCCACTTAAGCTCTTAACTTCACTTCCTCCTTTTGCAACCTTTTGGAAACTCGAGTTGTTTGATCCTTTGGAGTGGGGTTTGTGGAAGGTTCTAGTGGTTCTAAAAGAGCTTAGATGTTGAAAGAAAATGACACAAGAAAAAGAAATGGGAGTGCCGTGAGTGAGACTTAGAAGTGGCAGCCAAATGGAGGATTTTTATGGAGTTGAATTTCTTCTTTTGATTTGTGTTTAAAGTGAGAGAAAAGGAAGTGAAAATGAGAGTGGAAGAGGGAGAGAGTGGTATATTTTTTAATGAGAGAAAAAGTGTGTGCAAGAAGCTTTAATTGATTGTCTTATAGTTTACACAAAAGTCAACAATTGCAACTATTGATGATGTAAGCATTAAGGAGTAAATAGTGGTGCGTAAAAGAAAGTAATTGATGGTTGAGAGACAAGAGTATGGCCCCCCTTTTTTCCTTATTCAAATCTGCCATATAGTATCCTTTGGGGTCATGAAATGGTCTTGTCTTATTTAATAAAGTTAAGCATGTGAAATCTTGTGAAAAATTGTCCATATGTAGTATAAGTAAATGGGTGATAAGGAAAATGTCTTATCATTAGATTTTGATAAGTTATCAATTGATAAATGATTCCAACTCTCATATAAGGTGATTTGTTGGTCTACTTATTTATGTGTAAGGCTTAAACATGAAGATAAGAGCATGATCTTATAGGAAATTGTTTTAGGATTTTCATCTTGCATTGTTTTGTACTTTATGATTCGATTCCTATAAAATTATGAAATTTTCTAAAGTTGAATGAAATTATTCAAATTAAATTATTGATTAATTACTTAGGGTTCAAATTCCTTAATTATTTTAGAGTTAGGGTTTTAAGTGAATTTAGAGCTCGTAGTTCTTCAAGTTCAGGTTTTATCGATAATTGGTTTTTGAATTGGAAAATTTTGATTTGTTTCTAAATGTAAACTTAAATTCTTAGTTTTGTTGATCCTTAGGAACATTCATACGGTACTTTTAATTGAATCATGGGCCCACTAAAAGTAGGGTTTATATTTATCAATTGATAAGTTATTTAGGATAATTGTTTGATTTACTTATTCATGTGCACAAATCTTATGCAAGAAGATAACGAGATTGTCTTATATAAAATTCTTTTGGAGTTTGTCTCTTAAATTGATTTGTAAGTTATGATTTAATTCTTATAAAATTATGAAAATTTCTAGAGTTGAATAAAATTATTTAAATTAAATTCTTAATTAGCCGCTTAGGGTAATAAGTCCTTAATTATTTTAGTGTTTTGGGTTTAGAGTCTATGGTTCTCATAGTCGTGTTTTATCGATAATAGGGTTTCGAATTGGAAATTAAATTCGTTTCTAAATGTAAACTTGATTTCTTAGCTTAGTTTATCCTTTGGAATATTTGGGAAGTGTTCTTAGTTGAATCACAAGTCTACAAAAAAGTAGGGTTTACAACTTATCCATATATAACATGGCTTATAAGTGAAAATAAGGGAATTATTTTATATGAAATTCTTATAGGGTTTGGTTCTCAAATTAATTTGTAGGTTGTGATTTGTCTCTTAAGAAATTTTAGAGTTTTATAAAGTTGAATCAAATTTATTGAAATTATATTTTTAATTATTTATTTAGGATCGTAAATCCTTGATCATCCTAGGTTTTAAGTTTGAGTGAATTTATGTATGTTTTAGAGTTTGAGTGAGATTATATATGTTTTAGGGTTTTTCACCAACTCGGGAATAATTGACTTACACTTAAGAGCTTAAGGTTCAATTGGCTTAATTATTTAGGAATATTGCTTTATTATGCAACATATATATATATATATATATCATATGATAGATTAAGAAAAGAAAAGGAAATTGCTTAATAATATATTTATATATATACATATTGTGGGGCTACTTATATATACAAGTAAAATAATTTTTGTAAATTTATTAATTTATTCCTTTAATTAGTTTAGTTTTGTTGTTTATTATTACTTGAAATAATCCATGATTCGTTCATTATCAGTTTTATATGATTTCACAAAATTATTGATGATTTTATTAATTTATGGCTTTTAAAGCATTAAGATAATTTTATTGAGTTTTAAAAAATTTTATGATTTGGTATTGACAGTTCCTATTAAGTTTAGGTTTACATTTTTAAAAGTACGTGTATATAAGGATTGGGGTTTTCTTGCATGATTAGGGTTTCCAAATCAGATAATAGTGTCTTTCAAGTTTGTTTTAAGTTTTGAGTTTAAAATTTTAGTCGATTTTCATTTTATGTGGTTTTGTCGACTTAGGGAAATATCTATAATACTCAAATTCAATACCATATTTAGAAGGTTAAATTTACAGAGTCTACACTATTAGCTTGACTCTTAAACTGACTTAAGCTATTCACAGTTAAACAATCCTCTAAGAAGAGTAACCCTAGCTCTTTCCAAAAAAGCAAAATAACCTTAGCCTTCAATAGCTAAACAATCTTAAAAGAAAAGTAACAATAACTCTTCAAATGAGTTAGCTAAATATCGATAAGTTACCGCTAAGTATTGGGATGAGATATCTAAGTATCAACAAGTCAAAAATATAAAGACAACAAAAGAAATACAAAATAGTAGTAAAATAAAGACCATTAGCAAAAACTTCTTTCCATTAGTAGGAAATCTACAATGGTAAAGGTTGGTATACCAACTTAGAATGAGGATTCTTTCAATGAGCAGAAAATAAATCAAGTACAACAAAGAAGAGGAAAAAGATACAAAGACATTGGCTTATCATTTTGGATCAACTAACTTTGGTAATATGGAGAATTCCAATACATCGATTTGTTCAGAGGACTAATCCATCTGTACCGGTCGGTCTTAAGTTGAGGAAGGAGTAGGAGTTTGTTGGCTCTAGTCAACAAGAGGACTAACTTGACTTTGATCCTTCTCTTGTACGACTTTAGGGGTAACCTCTTACAAAGCTACCAGAGTTAAGGAAGATGTTAGACCATTTTAGACAACCTTGGTAGTTAGATTGGCCATCCTTTCCCTCTCCCTAGCAGCATTTCCTCTTAATGAGACAAATTGTAAGTCTCGATTGAGGTGATGTTCAGCACTTCTTCTCAAAGCACTCAGCCTGACTCAATGGAGATATCTTCGCATTCATCGATCCACTACCTTGTTGTGAAGAACTTCTTCATAACCTTCTACTCGGCAGTGGCGTTCATGATGTCGCCATTCCCTAGGCTAGAGATTGTTTCCTTCATATCATCATCCTCTTTCTGAAGATCTTAGATCTTCTACTCCAATTCAACTTTCTAACTAGGTAGCTTTAGTGAATATCTCTTGGTGCTCTCATACTCTTCCACCTTCATTGCTAGCTCAATAAGCATCCTCAGAACCAATGCACTCAACTCCTTATTACATCAATTGAGGTCCCCTTTAGCCTTCTTCTCCTCTTCTAATCTTTTAGAGAGTTCAGCCTTAGATTTTTGCTCTTCCTCTAGCTGCCTTTTAAACATACTGACCTCCTCAATAGCCCCCTTAGCCTTCTCTAACTCCTACCTTTGCTTTGATAACTTAGCCTTTAACATTGTCCTCTACACATAAGAATGATACAAACGTCAATTAGCTTTGCTAAACTTCTTGCAAAAGCACTTAGAAGAGGACTTTGCAACCCTACGACCCTTCTATGCACTAAACACCTCTTAATGGAGGTCCTTTCCCTTATTTAGCACCATTTTGTAGTGTTTAAGCTAAAGTGACACTTAACTATGTACTATACCATAATAAGTGAATCACGAGTAGTTAGAAGAAAAATTTAAAAGCACATTACAAAGCAAAGCAACTTAGAGGAACAAAAACTCACTTGACAAATGAGCAAGATGAGGTAGCCCCTTAAGTCAAGTGGTGAGTCGACCTAGGCCTTCACCATTTCCTCTAAGATGGCCCAGTTAACAGGAGTAAAAGACCTCATCGAGGCTTAAAAGCTGAGGTTTTGGTGGCATAGCATCACATTGCTACCTTAGATGTCCCACTTCTCCCTGAGGAGTTTCCCATTAGCTTGCCTAACGATTGACTTGATACCTACCATGAATAGGCTATCGTTCTTAAACTCATATCGAATATTCCTAAACAAGTTTAACGTTGTTCCTAGTGTTTGGTACTCATTCAAGATATTCTGATAGGTCTCCCTTAGGTTATCAAAGTAACAGTATCAATGAACAGAAACATAGTCATAAATGTTGGATCAGTTGAGTAGCTCCTTCATCTTAGCCTTCTTTGACTCGAGCACCCTTACTTCCCCAGCATCAGAGGCCTTCCTTTTCTAATCAACCCCTTCCTCCCCTATGGCGCCTTTGGTTGTCTTCTCATTGCCCTTAGAAGGGGGAGGGATCACCATCAATTCCAGCTCAGTAACAAAGGTATCCACCCCTATGGTAATCACAAGCTCGAATGTTAGAGTAAAATCTGATGTAGGAGCCATTATAGTTAGGGGCTTGGTAACCACTGACTTTGAAGAAGGGACACTAACCGAAACCCCCTTAAGTAAGATGGATCGCTTCATCTTACTGGTTTTCCCCACCCTTGGCTACGACCTCACAACCTTGCCCTTGGGATCGATAGCTCTCCAATCAAGCTTTGTTTTAGACTCACGCTACCTCAAGAGCTCCAATCCACTAGGTCGAGAAACTCCTTGAACCTTGCTAGCCTCTCACCTACAAGTACTTACATGTTCTGTTGTGACCAGTACAAGCAAGGAGGATTCCCTAGTCCTCAGAAGACGATGGATGAATGATGGCTTTATGTAAGCCTATGCTAGTACGATGGAGGAATAAATTCACATTAAGGATGAACTTGAACCTTCTAGCCACTTCTTCATCACAATTTTCTTCATAATTAGAGAGGGTTGAGAGATCGGTAGAGTGAAATACTTCTGCATTGTCTCCTCGACATTGATCTCTTGATTATGCCTCAAATCCATGAAGTCCTTAATCTCTTGTGTAGCCTTAGAGTCGTTTAGGTTGAGCTTCTTCAAAGCTCTAATCCAAACCATTGGGGTCCAACGAATCTAGAAGTTAGCCTCCAATGGAAACTCCACCACTAGAAACTCATCTTGCTAGTTCTTGATGGACAAGTGTAGACCCCTAAATAATTTTTTCCCTAGGTAGTTCTGGATGTATATCTACCTCTTCAAGGTCTTCCATGAATAAATTTAAGGGGAAATTGCAAATAACCCCCCTAAATTTTGATTTAGATATAGATTAACCCCCTAAACTTTAATAAATTGGCAATATAAAGAACATTTCCTTTTTTAGTTAAAAAAAGTCACACTATAATTAAAGTTTAGGGGGTCTTAAAGCATGTATTGATAAGTTTAGAGAGTATTTACGGACTAAAATCAAAATTTAAGGGAGTTATTCTCAACTTATAAGGGTTGTTTACCAATTTATCAATGTTTAAGGGTCAAAGACTACACTTTAAAATTTCAAGGGGTTAATTCACACCTAAGTCAATGTTTAGAGGAGTTATTTGCATTTTCCCTAAAAAATAATTAAAAAGTTCAAGCATTGCTTGCGCCACCAAATACTCATAAAAGATATGGAACGCCATCAACAACCTCTAACAATTGGGAGGAATTTGAGTAGGGTAGTACCGATGGAAGTTAAATAACTCCCTCTCTAATTTAGTGAAAGGGCGGCACATCCTATACTCTAAGCGCTTTTTATGCACTATAAGCACCTCTTCAAAAATAGTGGCACTATCTCAACTCACCATAGTGGCCGCACTACCAAGCAAGGAAAATCCCTTACAACAAAATTACTTAAAACATGACTATGATTGGTTTGCTTTTGGTTACCCAACCGCTCAGCCCCCTATCATTCATAGGCCTGTTGATGGGAATCAACCTCCGATAATATCTAAGCCAAATCCTGTTAATGCTTAATGAGGCCAAGCTGCAGCCAGAAGGACAAGTGGAAGGAAAATAAACACTTGGCATCAACTATATCGTCAACTGAGGTATCGAGAAATTGTAAAGCTAAGTACTTGAGACTAAAAAACCACTCAGCACGACCCCAAGAGACTAGTGCCAACTAATTCTAACACTCAGCAATTACGGGCCAACCTATTTGGTGTCTCGACCAAGCCATACAAGACATCAGGGACCCCTTCCCAAACCCGTACATCCAATTGTTGACCTCATCCGATTTTGATACTACTCTTCTAAGACATGCCAAATGATTACATGCCAAGTCCTATAAAACGTATAGTTTTGTATTCTTGTGTATGTTTTCCTTTATTTTATTTATGGGAATAATTTTTTAGGGTTTAAAGCATTATACATTATTTATAGTTTTGCCACTACGGGTTAGAACTTGCTATAAATAGCAATCGTTATGCATACACAGGGGGACAGACATATATATAGAAGAATACATATAGAGAGAAACTTTCCTCTTTCAAGCAAGGCTATACATAAGTTAGCATTTTCCGGATTAGTGAGTGTTGATTAGACTCTTTAATTGTCCCTGCATTCTTATCAATCTTGTTTTCAAATTGTGGTGAACCCCTTCATTTGAACCAATTAGTGAGTTACATCTAACCTTTGTGAGTTATATCCATTCACATTCACCATCAAAACCTTCCTACTCTTCGTACCCATCTTCCTTTTGAATACCCATTCCTATTCTTTCATTCTAAATCCACTATCATTTCTTCTTCAATTCCTTATCAAAGTATGTGGTAGTGTACTCTGACGACATCCTTATGTACCGACCATGAGAGCCACTGCGAACATCTTCGTGCTATGCTAGATGAGCTCCAAGCCAAGAGATTATTTGGCAATTTAAGGAAGTGTTGCTTCTGCTAAGAGAAAGTTATGTTTCTAGGCTATGTAGTTTATGGAGGTGGCTTACAACTATATGATGAGAAGATCCGAGCTATTGTCGAGTAGCCAACTCCAACTACCTATGCCGAGGTGAGAAGTTTTCATAGATTTGGCATCCTTTTATTAAAGGTTCATTAGAAACTTCAGTACCATTGTTACACCCCTTACCAAGCTAACGAAGAAGATTATTGAATTTAAGTAGGGAGAAAAAGAGGAGAGGAGAGGAGTTTTGTTGAAGTAAAGGCAAGGTTAACTTCCGCACTTATATTAGCCTTACTAAATTTCTAGAAGATTTTTGAGTTAAAATGTGATACATCAGATATTGGTATAGGAACTGTCTTTGATGGGAATTAAGCTACGAGACCTTTGACTCACAATTAAGCTCGAAAACTAGAGGGGCTGGTACGATAAATCCTTATGTTCTAACCCACCCTTGCTAAAGCCGAGTACTTCCTTATCGAGTCACCTTTAATGTCGTACCGTATGACCGCCCATTATTCTATGTTATGCCAAGTTGATGATTACTTTAATACTAAGCCGACCAATAACTCAACATCATCCTTATCGAGAAGCCAAAAGAAAGAGAATGTGGACTAACTAGGCTATCCTTGCTCAAACAAGCCCACTTGTCCGTACTTTTTGTCCACATCCCCTAATAACCTCACCAATATAGCACGCCACGTGTACAATATCGTATAGAGAATTTGTAGCACCAATGATTATTTTCCTTATATATTTGTTTTTACCCTTTCATATCATGTACATTACTTATTTAGGAAATGTCCTTATTGTCTTTTCCCTTTTAGGTAAGTTATCTTAACTTACGGGTATAAATACCCTTGTACTTGTAGCTATAACTTATCAAATTACCTTCAATATACTTAAGTACTTTCTTCCTTGTGTAAACATTACTTGTTTACTCTCAGCAACACTCTTATCCTTTCCCTTAAGCAAGGTTAAGTGGCAAGTAACCTCACCGGACCAATTTGTACATCATATCGAATTGTGCCATGAGTCCTCAAAGTTCCATTGGTACATCATATCCTTTGGAGCTGTTCGTGGGTTTTTGCTTACTATTCCATTTGTCTTTGTCACTCTTTTCGTACCTTTCCCTATTAATTAATTTTCAAGCTTTCTGTAAGCTTGGACCCATCCAGCGACCGGTCTTGTCTGTTCTTGATCACAGTTTGCATCATCTTGGTATCAGAGCAGAAGTTTTGTATGAATTATAGTTAGTTCTTCTTGAAGTTCTGTTGTACTTAGTTTTGCGTTTGTGAAACAGAGTCAGTTATTA
The DNA here is from genome assembly GCA_024138005.1 of Lumnitzera racemosa. Lineage (NCBI taxonomy): Eukaryota > Viridiplantae > Streptophyta > Magnoliopsida > Myrtales > Combretaceae > Lumnitzera > Lumnitzera racemosa. The sequence continues at coordinate 44,118,780 of JAMXBC010000007.1, forward strand.
TGTTCATTTGACTGCTATATTATTAGCTATTCACTTTCTAAAGTGTTTGTTTCAATTTTGAATCTATGAGGGAAAAAAACGACAGACCCAAGTATGAATGTTAGTGCTGGTGACGACAGTAGAGTTATCCACCATGGATGACAATCTCAAGGAACTCCCAGAACCGCTGACAAGAAACTTGATGAGGTAGCTTACCTCTTAGTAGACTTAACTAGAGCTATTCATGCCCTGTCTTACTAACCCACTGAGGTCACACAAAATACTCTACAAGCTACTCAACCTATTAGAGGTCAGAACCCAGCTCAACCAGTTCAAGGTGGAGGAGTTAGCAAATGAGTAAGGTGAAGGATAAACCTAAGCATCCGACCATGTGAAGCTTTGGATTTTGAGTTTCAATGGATTTGATAATGCTGACTATTGTCTGGATAGGGAAGAGAAGGTGGAGCATGTATTTGATTACTATCAATATGAGGATTATGAGAAAGTAAAGACTACTGCTGTTGAATTCTCTAGATATGCTACCATGTGGTAGAAGAATTTTCAAGCCATGAGAAGAAGAGAGGGACACCGAAAGATTAACACTTAGCCCGAGATGAAAAGAGTGCTCAGAAACAAATTCGTGCTAGAAACGTATCTCCAAGATACTTTCACTCAACTTCAGGAGTTGAGACAAAGAGGCCGAATTATTGATAAGTATGTTCAAGAATTCTAAATGCTTATGATAAGATGCGAAGTAAAGGAACCACCTGCCCGAACAGTCTCAAGGTTAATTACTAGATTGAGAGGAGACATCTAAAACATTGTGGAGCTCTAACAATTTGACACAATAGATGAAGTTGTTAGGATTGCCTAGTGAATGGAGAGGCAAAGAAGCCGAGTAACAACCAGAATGCAAACTAGCCAACTAAGACAGGCAAGTGACCGAGCTTAGTCTAGTATTGAGCTAAACAGAAGAGTTGATGTCAGAGCCGAGTACAAAGGCTACCCCAAAGATGTAGTGCCGACCTAAACATATGAGAAGAGGCAAGAGTTTAGCTAGAAGACCAGCCAGATCAAGTGCTTTAAATGTCAAGGGTTTGAATATATAGCTGTTTAGTGCCCGAATTGAAGGACAATGGTCATTAAGGGAGACATCCTGAAGTTAGAAGTAGAGAGTACAGATGAGGAACCTGAGTAGGAAGAGGTTCCTACCGAGAAAGAAAATGCTAAGAAAGAACTGATTGAGGAGGACGTATTTCCTAAGGACTTAGACTAGTTACTCATGGTTGTCCGACACGCTATGAGCATGGAACCCCCACGAAAGGAGGAGCAGAAGGAGAATTTGTTTGATAATACCCGCAAGGTGAATGATCGAATCTATGCTCTCATTATGGATAGCAGAAGTTGCACCAATGTAACATCGGCCGATCTTATTTCAAAACTGAAGCTGCCGAATGTTGCACATCCTAGGCCATACATATTGCACTAGTTGAGTGAGACAGGAGCATTACATGTCACTCAACAAATATTGCTACCGATCACTATAGGGAATTACTTTGACTAGATCCTCTACGACGTGCTGCCTATGTAAACTTCCCATTTGTTACTGGGTAGGCCATAGTTGTTTAACAGGAGAGTTATACATAACGGCTATAGGAATACGTATATGTTGGAAAAGGATGACTAGAAGATCAGGCTGAATTCGATACCAAGAAGAAAAGTTCACAAGCTACAGACAAAACTCACTTATGGATCGAAGAAAGCTCTGATGATGAATAAAGCCGAGCTATGAGAAGCCATCAGTGCTGACAAGCCAACCATATTGTTGGTGAGGTGACTATTGGAAATGAAGGAGCAGGGTAAGATTCCCTAGGAAATCAAGAGGTTACTAGATGACTATGCCGACCTATTCCTAGAACAGTTATCTGAGAGGTTTCCCCTAACTTAAGGCATATAGCACTATATGAACTTAGTACCCGATGCTGTACTGTTGAACAAGCCAGTTTATCGGATGAATCCTGAACAGGCTTCTGAACTCCAACGTTAAGTTAATGAGTTGTTGGAGAGAGGTTATGTAAGAGAGAATCTCATCCCTTGTGTCGTACCTGCACTTCTAATGTCGAAGAAGGATGGGACCTGGCGGATGTGTGTTAACAACTGAGTCCTGAGTAAAATCACGATCGAATATAGGTATCCAATCTCGAGGCTAGAAAACATGTTAGATGAGCTGAGTAAACCTAAGATTTTCAACAAGATTAATCTCAAATCTGGCTACCATTAAATCTACATGAGGTCAGAAGACAAGTGGAAGACTGTGTTTAAGACTTAACATGGACTTTATGAGTAAATAGTCATGCCCTTCGGCTTGTCAAATGCACTAAGCACTTTCATGAGACTTATGAACCATGTGTTGCGACATCTCATAGGGAAGTGTGTCATGGTATACTTTGACGACATCTTAGTCTATAGTACCAACAAGTTAAGACGCTATAAACATCTTAGATCTATTGTGGACATCCTTCATGCCAAGAGACTATTCAATAACTTGAAGAAGTGTTGCTTTTGCTAAGAGGAAGTGGTATTCTTAGGGTATGTAGTCAGTAGAGGAGGCTTACAAGTCAATGATGAGAAGATCAAAGAAATTGTTGAGTGGTCAACTCTTACTACTTGTGCTAACGTAAGAAGTTTCCATGGACTGGCTTCATTGTATAAAAGGTTTATTAGGAATTTCAGCACCATCACTACACCACTTACTAAGCTTATAAAAAAGAACGCTGACTTCCGATGGGGAGAAAGAGAGGAGAAGATTTTTGCCAACGTAAAAGAAAAATTGACCTCTACTTCGGTGTTGTACTACCCGACTTCGACAAAATTTTTGACTTGGAATGCAATGCATTGAATGTTGGAATAGGCACTGTCCTGATGCAGGAAGGCCGAACAATTACCTTCTATAGTGAAAAGCTAATAGGACCACAACTAAACTACTTTGTATATGACAAGAAACTTTTAGTACTAATTCGAGCAATGCAATTATGGTAACGTTACTTACTACTAAGAGAATTTGTCTTATACACTGACCATGAATCATTGAGGTATGTCTGAAGTCAGGACAAGTTGTCAAAGCGGTAAGCAAGATGGGTTGAACTCATCGAAGGGTTCAATTTCATGATAAGGTACAAGCAAAGAAAGAGCAACGTAGTTTCAGATGTTCTTTCGAGGAGGCATGTGCTCTTATCAGAACTTCAAACCAAGCTGTTTGGTTTTACGAGTATCAAAGGACAGTATTCTGAGGATCCATACTTTAGATCAATAATTTCGTAATGCGTCAATGAGAGGACAGTGGATGGGTATTATGTGGAAGATGGCTATCTGTTCTGAGGAGGGAGACTATGTGTGCCAACTTGTTTCCTATAGGAATTATTAATCAAGGAAGCCTACATCGGAGGGCTCTCTGGACACTTTGGAAGAAGAAGACCTGTAAACTATTGAATGGCTTATTCTTTTAGTTGAGAATGAGAAGAGATGTACATCGAGTTATGGAAAGTTGTGCAGTGTGCAAGAAAGGAAAATGTCAAGCCAAACAAAGGAAAGCAATGCCCCTACCTATCCCAACAGGCCATGGACTGAATTGAGTATGGACTTTGTTCTTGGACTACCATGAACTACCCAAGGCTATGTAGTTGGTAGAGGTAGCTTACGATTAGATGATGAGAAGATTCGAGCTATTGTCTAGTAGCTAACTCCAACCACCTATGTCAAGGTGAGAAGTTTCCATAGATTGGCATCCTTCAATTAAAGGTTCATTAGAAACTTCAATGCCATTATCACACCCCTTACCGAGCTAACGAAGAAGATTATTGAATTTAAGTAGGGAGAAAGAGAGGAGAGGAGTTTTGTTGAATAAAGGCAAGGTTAACTTCCGCACCTATATTAGCTTTCCTTGATTTCTAGGAGATTTTTAAGTTAGAATGTGATACATCAAACATTGGTATAGGCACTATCTTTGGTGGGAATTAAGCTACGGGACCTTTGACCAGCAGTTGAGCCCGAGGACTAAAGGGGTTGGCATGACGAATCCTTATCTTTCAACCTACCCCTGTTGAGGTCGAGTACTTCCTTATCAAGTTACCTTTAATGCCATGTTGTATGACCACCCATTATTCTGTGTTATGCCGAGTTAATGATTACTCTAATGCTGAGCCGACTAATAACTCGACATCATCCTTATTGAGAAGTTGAGAGACAGAGAATTCAAACTAACTAGGCTATCCCTCCTTGGACAAGCCTACATATTTGTACTTTTTGTCTACATCCCCTAACAACCTCGCCAATGTATCATTGCCACATGTACAGTATCGTATAGAGAATTTGTAACACTAATGATTGTTTTCCTTGTATATTTATTTTTACCCTTTTATATCATGTACATTGCTTCTTTAGGAAATGTCCTTATTGTCTTTTCCCTCTTGGCAAGTTGTCTTAACTTATGGGTATAAATATTGTTGTACTTATAGCTATAACTTATCAAATCACCTTCTATACACTTGAATACTTTCATCCTTGCATAAGCACTACTTGTTTACTCTTAGCATCACTTGTATCATTTCCCTTAAGTAAGGTTAAGTGGCAAGTAACCTCACCAACCAATTTGTACATCATATCGAATTGTGCCGTGAGTTCTTGGAAGTTCTATTAGTACGTTATATCCTCTAGAGCTGTTCGTAGGTTTTTGCTTATTGTTTCATTCGTCTTTGTCACTCTTTTCGTACCTTTCCCCATTAACCCTTTTTTGAGCTTTTTGCAAACTTGGACCCATCCAGCGACCGGCCATATCGGTTCTTGGTCACAGTTTGCACCAAGCTTAATGCAAGAAAGCTAACGAATTGCCTACCATAGTGAATAGCTCAAAGGACCTAAATTGAACTACTTCGAATATGATAAAGAACTTTTAGCCCTTATCTGAGCACTCGAAGTGTAGTAGCACTATATATTGCAGAAAGAGTTTGTCATCTATACTAATCACAAGTCTTTGAGGTACCTCAAAAGTCAGACCAAGTTGTCGAAGCAACAACTGAGGTAGGTTGAATTCCTAGAAGAATTCAACTTTATAATAGAGTACAAACAAGGTAAGAGTAATGTTGTTGCCAACGCTTTATCAAGGAGACATGTCCTCTTGACTAAGTTACAAACTAGATTGTTGAGGTTTGCAAGCATCAAAGAATAGTACCCTAAAAACCCATATCATAAACCTATATTGAAGTGCTATGTTGAAGGAAGAGCAGTAGATGACTATCATGCGGAAGATGGATATCTATTTCAAAGTAGAAAGTTATGTATACCGACCTATTCCTTACAAGAGCTACTTGTCAGGAGAGCTTATTCTGAAGGACTCTTTAGACATTTTGTAGAGAAGAAGACATATGAGTTGTTGAGAGGGTGGTTCTTTTGGCCGAAAATGAGATGAGACTTGCAAGAGGCCCAAATGCCGAGCCAAGAAAGGGAAAGAAATGCTATTAACGATCCCAACCCAACCTTAGACTATGTTAAGCAAGGACTTTGTCCTTGGATTACCTGGAACTGCCTAAGGCAAAGATTCTATAATGGTCATTGTGGGTAGATTCAGTAAGATTTCATACTTTGTCCCCTACTCTAAGACTAACAATGCTTGAACTATTACTTCTCTCTTTTTGCAAGAAATTATTCGTTCACATGACGTATCGAGGAGTATAGTCTCGGATAAAGGCCTAAATTTCTTAAGTCACTTCTGGAGAACTCTATGACATCAAATGAGGTCCAAACTGCTATTCAGCACTTCCTATCATCCTCAAATTAATGGCTAAACAGAGATAGCCAATCATACTTTAGGATCACTACTCCGAGTTGTAATGGGTAAGAACTTGGCTTATTGGGACATCTATTTGCCTGTAGTAGAATTCGCTTATAACCATATAGCGTATGACTCTAAGTGTCAAGCCCTATTTTAGTTTTTCTTAATTTAGCTTATACTAAGTCTAACCTACTTAATATATACTCAACATAAAATTAAGGAAAAACATTTTTCTTAAAAAAATATTTTACAAAATAATTTGGAGTTGCTAACTAGTTAAACCGGTAAAAAAGTTAAATTAGGATTTTTGGGTAAGAAAATCCTAATTTAGCCACTAGTTTACATATTTTCTTAAAAAAATTAATTTTTTAGAAAATTTAAATTCGGGGACTAACCTATTAAGTTTTTCAAAAAATGAAAACATGCAAAGAATATGAAAATGTATAAAAATAAATATTTTTATTACGAAATTTTCCTAAAAAATAAAAAGAAAATAAAACTATTTTACAAATTTCACGGTTGTCCTAAATGTGACTACATACTTGATAATCAAGATTAAACCGACCTCAGTTATCATCTTTTTAGAAAAACCTTAATGGGTTGACAAATTTTATTTATGAGAATAGGCAAGGTTTACATTTTTTAACTAATTTATTTTTATTAAGAAAAATCCTTAGAAAAACCTAATTTTTATTCCAAATTAAGAAAAACCTAAAAGACTTAATTTTTAAAAAGACTCCAAATTAGTTTTTTTTTTTATTTTTGGAAAAAACTGCCACATGACAAAACTTTAAAAAAAAATCCTAAAACACCTAAATGAGAAAAAATAAATAAAAGATGCAAGTTTTATGAAATTATGCTAATATGCAATTATCATGTAAAATGTACCGTTTTATGAAAAAAAAAATGCAATTACTATTGATAATATACCTAACCATAGAAAAGAAACTTAAACCATGAAAAAAATCTAAACCATAGAAAAAACGCTAGTTAAAAATTTTTTTATTTTATGAAAAACTAACAAGTGACAAAATAATTTTTCTAAAAATCCCTCAAATACCGACTTTATTTTAAAAAGTAGATTTAATGAAAAACATGCAAATTTAAACAAAAGATGCAAATTTCCTATAGAAGAGCAATTTTTAACAAAAATATTGAATTTTAAATGCCATTTTGACTAAAAGTATGCAACTTTATGCTACATATAATTTATACGAGAAATGCGAAAGGCATGAATCAATGGGAATCAACATAAATACTTGCGAAGACTCATATTAGTAATAATTCTATACAAAATCCTAATTGTGTAAAACCAATATAACACTTTAATATACCTATAAAATAAAAATAACAATAAATAAATAAATCATATAATTAAAAAAAAACTAAAACAATCACTAAAATAAAACCTATGTAAAAATAAACTAAATTTAGTATGGGTTATTAATAAAATAAATTATCTAAACCAAAATAAGAAAAACAAATAAAACAAGACGAGAAAAAAAAAACAAATGAATATAACTATATTAGAAAAAGGAAAACCTACCTATACTTTACAATACAGGCCGAATTAGAGAGAAAATTTATGTAAATTGTGTTATTGTTTTGCTTTGTGTGGAATTGTTATTCATTGATTCACTAATTTTATGGCTACTAATCACGTGGAGTTGCTACTACACATACGTGTGTTATCGTGGAGCTGTATATGATCAGAAGTGTGTACATGGGATTGAATCGGATTACGTAGAGTATGTGTAATCAAGAATGTAGACTGTACACATGGAATTGTACATGGGTGTGATCGTGTGCAAGCTGTGGTGTGTGAGACTGGGAATTGTGCATTGAGCTTTGTGAAGTAGATTGTATGGGGGTATAGACATGCTGCTATATGTAGGATTGGGAATTATGCAAATGGAATTTTGTTTGTTGTGATCATGGTGTGACAGTGCTATGTGAGAGTAACCAATTTAGGTTATGTAGTGCAAGGGTCAAAAGTGATTGTGTGTATGGAATGTGATTTTTTATAGCCAAAGTCCACTATTTATAAACCATGAACTTGAATCTTTCAAATCTTTTGTCATTAAGATTCGATCTTAACAAATCAAAGTTTCATAAGATATGACAATATTTACTTGAGATTTGTTAATTTCTCGAATTATCTAATCGTTATTTGATCTAATCCATTCTCAAATTCTAGAAGCTTTACAATCATTTTAGGCTTTCTACCTTAGGCCCGACTCAATCCAACTTATTTTAAATTGACTATGACCTTTTAATATAGCCTAAAATACACATTCTAACCCATTTAATAAATCCCGAGTTTGTTTTAATTAACCCAATATAAATTGGATAAAAAAATCCACTTTATATACCACTAGACTATTTAAAAATATTTTTTTTTCTAATGAAGCTCAATTATTTAAAGACTCAAAATTTATTAAATCGCACGTACATCTTTGACTATTATCTAATCTAACCTTAAATTGATTGACTAACTCAACTCAACTTAAACACTTTTGATACTTTGTATTTTTAATTATTTTAAATTTTTTTTATTTCCTCATTTTTTTCAAATTTTTAATTTTTCAAAAATAATTAATTTTTGTTTAAACCTAGCCCAAAAAAATAAAAAAGAAAGGAATCCAAAAATAAAGAGTGGCAAAAATGAGATGTCTATACCTAGTAGACCCCCTTCAAAGTTGTCTATGGTTTTAATCCCAAGCTATCCCTTGATCACACCCCTATACCTATGTCAAAGCAAGAAGACCCTAATGCAAGGGCTTGAGCCTAATCCTTATAATACATATATGAGAAAGTTACTCAACAGATTGATCAAGCCTTCAAGAAAATGCAAGAAAGAGCCAAGGGAAGGAAGTCGGTACAGTTTCATCTTAAAGACCTAGTGTAGTTACACTTAAGCAAAGAGAGGTTCTCGAATAGGAGAAGGAACAAGTTATCCAGCCAAGCTAAAGGCTCCTTCAAAATCCTTTAGAAGGCCAACAATAATGCCTCTAGATTGGAACTACTTGAAGATTATAAAATCTTTGATGCATTGCTAACCTTAGTCCCTATCACCCTAAAGGAGCATTGGATGAAGACCTACTGAATTTGATCACAAATCCAAATCAACCAGGAGGGAATGATAAGAATCCAACTATTAGACCTTTAACCTACAACTTAGCTCAAAGCCTTAAAGGACTAACAAGGCAAATTCTCCTACTCTAACCAACTCCTATTGAGGTTAAGTTGATCCTTACTACCGACCAATTCCTTATGTCGAGCTGAGTAACTAATCTCTCAAAAGTCATATGCCAACTAGACTAATGACCTACTAACAACCAAACTTTATGCCTTTGCTCAGCCTTAATCGAGCTGACCTTCAAATTGGCAACATTGGTGTCGAAAAGTCGAGAACCCCAGCACATATCCATAGGAACCTCTTCTCAAAAGAGTCCAGATCTGCTCAACGCTCCTATTCAGCTAACTATCTTGACCTCACCATCTTGTTTACTCTCACTAAAAGCATCCTTGAATATGCTACCACCACGTTCCCCAGACCTATGTAAAGGAATTTGCTGCAACAATCATTGTTCTCCTTAAAATTTCATTTCTACCCTTTGTATTCCTTATATGTTACTTCTTTTAGGCATTATCCATTTTCTTTTCCTTTTTAGGCAGGTTACCCTAATTTCTCGGTTATAAATACCCATTATACATGTTGTTGCATAAGCAACTTATCATCAATATACTGAATATTCTTCATTTTTGAACATTGCTCTCATTAAGCTTATTTACTCTTTTCACCCTTATCCTAACCATTAAGCAAGGCTAGGTGGCGAGTAATCTTACCGGACCCTCTATACGTCACATTGAGTTGTATTGTGAGTCATCAAAAGTTCCACTAGTAAGTCATCGGAAGTTCCACTAATGCATCATATCCTTTGGAGTTGTTCATAAGTTTATTTATCTTACCTTTTCTGTTCTTTCGCATAACTTCCATCACCTTCTTTAAGCTTTCAACAAGCAGAGATCCATTGTAAACCCCACAAATCTAGCCTTCAAAGTATAGAATCAAACCCCTAAATTGTAGATGATTTCCAGAAGTCAATAGAGCCAATGAGATTTAAAACCGGTTAAAATCTCAATTCAAAACCTAAAGAAAATATGAAAAACCTTAAATTATCAATTAAACCTATAATCGCATACAAAGACCCTAAAACCTTAAGTACATATAACTGCAAAAATTGACCTCAAACCTCATCAAAACCTTAAGATAACAACCGAAGATTTAATCGCATAGAAAACTTTTATACCCTAAATATATATAAACATTAGAGATTGCGTTCAAAAGTGATAAAACCTTAAAACTATAACATTAAAGATATGAAAGTACTAATTCACCATAATTTATCCTAAAACCCTAGTTGATAATATATCCTCAGTATCTTACCAAATCATTAGTAAAAGATCAAAAATAACTTTCAATCATTCATTAATATATATAAAACTAACGTAATCTACTAAAAACTAAGATATTGCATTATAGATCACATCCATCTTCTAATTATATAACTAGGTTAGTATTATAAGGATTTAAGTACTTAGTTGATGCTTATATTACATATAGTAAGTATTAATGTCCTAAATGATATTTTTCATGATAGTTACATTAAGTAGCCTACAAAATGATGTATATAGGATATAAACACTTAGAGGAAGATTTTATTAACTATTCTTACTAATCATTTCAATAAACTCCACATCTCCCTTCAATTCCTTAATTTCTCTCTTAAATTTTCCTAATTACCCCATTATGTACACACAAATTTTACTTAATTTCAAAGAGTTGATGAAGTCAACATGTTGACCAAAATCAAAAGGTTGACTAAGTCAACAAATGTCATTATCATCTAAAGTTTTCTTCCACTTTCTTGATTTTTTTCATTTAATTATCACATGTAATTTTCTTTCCTTTTCTTATCCTTGCCATCCACTTAATGGATTATCTAGACCCCACTTATTTCATGTATAAAACACAAATTAAGACAACATAAACCCCTTTTCCCCTTTCATTTCAAACTGTGAACTCCCCTTTGCTTTGTCATCTTCAACTTTTCCAAAATTTTACTTTCACAATTTCAACTTCCACCACAAACCAATCTACCATATCTACTTGCTTTCCTTTTCAAATTACAAAGGAGAGAAAAGTATGACTTCATTTGATCATCTAAATTAATAGTTAGTTAGTATCAATCTTACGTTGGTGTAGAAAGCTTATGTAATATGTACACATGTGTTGTGGAAGATAGGAATCTTTATACCATGTTTAGAAGTGTAGAAATACCTCTGTACCTACAACAAGTGAATGCATAAGAGGTGTTGTGTAAAGGTTTGGTGAAATACTTAGCACAAGTGTAGGAAATCCTTAGTTAATGGAAGAAGAACACATATACATATGCTTAAGCATGTTTATATAAGAATACACTTGATGAATACGTGTATAGATATTTTTATACATAATTATCTTTTATGTACATAACCAAAAAGAAGGAATATACTAACTATACATACTGTACCTTACTAAATAAGCTCTTGAAGTGTAAAAATATGAAAATTATGAAGCTTTCTTAAGAGGGAACATTAGGCATACGAAAATGCATATAAAAATACGTATGTAACCGTATGTATATATAGGTATATGTACTAGTACACGTATAAGTACATAAGCATACATACTAGTATATTATAAGTATAAGTATATAGATAACATTTGTATAAAGTACATAAACACATAAGTAGTATATATACGTAGTAAATGACTTAAGCAATGACATAAGCCTTTAAAATAAGAAACTATAAGATCATCTAAGTTTAAGAATCTAATAGCTAATTAAATTATTAAGTACTAAAATAGGATTAAACATAATCAATAAGATATTTAAGCTTCAATAGTTAAAATTTCAATAAATTTAGTCTATATCATAAAACACGAGTTTTAATGTCCAAAACAGAGATCATCATGTGAATGTATGCCCGAAAATGATAAAAAAAAAACGATTATAAGTTGGTAAATATCGAAAATAGAATGAAAAAGTTACATACGATTAGTGATAAAGTCTAATTGAATAAAAAATGATAGTAATCTAAGTAGAATTAGATGGATAGATATGTAGAACCATTAGTTAATTCAATTACTTATTATCCCCATTATCTCGTAATGATCAGGTGACCTTGACGAGGGCGAAGATCTTCCGATCGATTATTACGATTAGAGCAAGTCGTCATAGTCAAGTGAGTACTCTTAATGACTCTATACTTATTTTGTGCTTATGGTTAGTATACTTAAATTGAATATTAATAACTTGATGCATGGGGTTTCGAGATATACACATACTTAATATTGATTGATTATTATGAGAAATATTATTAAATACAATAATTGATGATTTGATTGTTACATGATTTGGATGATTTGCTGATATTGATTGATCACCTCATAATTTGACTTAATTATATTTGCCTTATCTTAAAGTAAAAGGGTCGTGCATTATTCATGCATTGCAATACTTATTCCGACTGCCACTTCATACGGAGGTAAAGAGAAATCTAGCGGGAGTTGTTTATATATATATTAAAGTGTTTCTATACAGTATACTCATACAACATAACCTTACTCGAACCTACGGGCTTATTAGGTGATGGAGACGCCAACTATATGGCTAAGGGTCGAGTCTAGAGACCTCCACTATAGGGTGTAAGTGTGGACTGCGGGGGTTACCTCACCACTAGGCCCGAGATTTTGTGTACTATTGGATTTTCAAAAATGAAAATGTATTTTTTAAAATACGAAATTCAAAGTTATGGTTAAAAACCTAGGTGCTGAAGCCCGATTGTGATTGGTGCCGATGTATCTCCAACCCTTACCTTGGAGAGCTTTAAAATCCAACATTATATGCAACACCAATCAATTGTATATATTGTTTGGCATACTATGTGTACTTGCATTCATATGATTGTAATAATTTGTTTGATAACTTGCTTGTTAGTATAGTATGAGGGATAACTCACTAAACTCTTGTAGCACACTCCCCAATAATTTTTCTTTTGTAGGTTAATAGATAATTGAATATGGGTTAAGAGCAGAGCATTGAGTACAAGTACTGAGACATTTTATAGGTTGGAATTAGAGAGAAGTTGTTTAGTTCATCTGAAACTTTAAATGTAAATACCACTTATGTACTTAGATTTTTCAGCTTTAATAAGTTTAAACTTTTAAGTCTATATTACTTGATCTTATCATTTGGTGGGGGATACCGATTCTCTACGGTTCTAAGGAACTATGGGATATCGAACATCCATAGTTATTTATATTTATATGTTAGAATAAATTAATTACTTAAAAATCAGTAATCTTAGTGATTTATCATTTAAAATCTTGCAATCTCTAACTTGTAAAGCGGTTTTCATATCATAGGTGCACACATGACATGGAAATTTTTGGTAATCCTAATAAGCTCCCTTTAAGGTCCCGACAAGTAGTACTAGTATCACTTGAGGGTAACCATTTCCTTATGTTAGTGAAGTTAGCATTCCAATATACAAACAACATAACAGAATACGAAGCCTACATTTTGGGGCTCAAAATGGAGCTAGATATGGGAATACAAAGGCTTAAAGTGTATGGAGATTCTTCTCTTATAATTCTCCAAATCTTAAGAGAATATAAGATGAAAGACGAGAAACTGATACCTTATCATGAGCATTTAGGAAAGCTAACTAAAAGATTCCAAGAAATTTCATTCACTTACATTCCAAGGACCCAGAATCAATTTGCTAATGCATTGGCCACGTTAGTGTCCATGGTGAAGTTATAGATGGGATAAAAATTCAGCCCTTGAAGATTGAGGTGGAGGAAAAAATGGCTTTTTGCTTGACAATTGAAAAGAAGGAACCGGGGGAAGCCCTGGTATTATGATGTCAAAAAGTTACTTCAAATGGGTGAATTCCCTAATGAAGTTGATAAGAAAGATAGAAAAGCTTTAAGGAGATTGGTTGCTCATTTCCTATTAAGTAAAGCATCGTTATGCGAAAGATCACTAGATACAACATTGCTAAGATGTCTAAATGAAGAGGAAGCTATCACGAACTGAGGACGGCCTAGTCGTGGTAAACGCCGTATATTGTATGAAGAACCCTTGATTGGTTACCCTTCCAATCAAAAACTCTTCACACAATATACAAGGCTCTACAACTACTAGTTCCAAAGTACATCTAGATTCACATGATATCATCACACAACATATTTATATAAAAGTTAAGCTCAAAAGTTTACATTACATAGTATTTAAGTATGTCTAAGTTCATCAGAATAAGGTAAACATAAGTACATGAGGAATAGTCTACATAAACTATTTTCTTCTCATCACACAAGACACTTCGCTCTTGCCCAAGTCTCCAGGCTAACCTGTGGCATCCCTCGTCCTGTCTCTACGAATAAGCTATCCTGTAACAAAAGTCTAAAGGGGTGTAAGCCTAAGCTTAGTGAGCAAAACCCTCAGCCACACAACAAGCAAGTTATAAACACATTATAGTCACGCATATGAATGAATGATCAAACAGAATGCCAAATAATACGCATACTTAACTAGTTCATATACGCAACTCGGATTTAACGCCCTCCGAAGTCAGGGTTGGAGTTTACACGGCACCAATCAGATCTGGGTATTACACTAGAACTTACTTTACTACGGAACTCCATGTTCCGTACTTATATCAAATAACTCTTTATTTTCAAAAAAACACAAGTTCTAGTATAATTGTGAGTGGGCCCCCGCAGTCCACACTCACCCCTAAACGGAGGTCTCTAGACTCGACCCTTAGCCAGGCGGTTGGCGCCTCCAATGCCTAGTGTTCCCGCGGGCCAGGGTAAGGTCATTTTGTACGAGTGCACCGTACATAACCAAATAACTTAATAATATCAACCCCCGAATGGCCTCTCTTTACCTCCGTGTGATGTGACGGCCGGAATAGTATCCATGCTATGCATGTTAATGCATGTTCCAGTTTCTTTTTATAGCCGAGTATAAGTTAGTTCCAATTATGCTGTGACCATCCATTAATACACACAATCATTTTCTATACTACCATGCAACAAACAAGACATTCTCTAACTTTAAGGTAAATTCACAACTCAACAAGCAATTACATACACAAGCATATCCCGAACCCCACATAGCAGTTAATTAACAATAATATTTAAGTCCACTATCTACAATCACAATCAAGCATGGAATCACAGGGTAAATACTCACTCGGCCACAGCGGTTCGTCCTAATCGTAGTAATCGATTGGTAAGTCCTCGCTCACCTCAGAGTCACCTGATCATTATGTGATAACAATACTAATAAGTGTTTGAATTAACTATTAATTCTAAACAACTAAGTACCTAGTTCTACTTAAATCACTATCAACTTTTACTCGGTAAGACTTTAATTTCAATCGTATGTAGCTTTTTCGTTTTATTTTTGGTATTTATGAATTTATAATCGTTTTTCATCGTTTCTGAACATATTTTCACATGGTAGTATATGTTTTGGATATTAAGACCTTTATTTTATGTTATGAGCTAAATTTATAGAAAGTTTTAATTATGACCACTTAAGTACTTTTATTACTTATGTTTATATCTTTTATTCCTTAAATTCTTCTAATGAAAGAATTTTACTTTGCTATTACTAATTCTTATAGTGAATTAGGTATAATCTAATTTAGTAAGTGTATTAGGTTTTACTAATTTAGTTACCTAATCACTTACATTTTTCTTAGTTTTCTTATTTTCTAATTTTATGCTTATGTCATCGCTTACATCATCACTTGCTTATGTCATTGCTTATGTCATCACTTGCTTATGTCATGGCTTATGTCATCATGTGATTATGTCATCCTTTACCTCATCATATGCTTACATAAGCCTTCCATCATGCTTATGTTATATACATATGTATTATGTACATATTATCCCTTTTTCTTATACTTATGTACATATACTTTATACATACTTATACTCATACCTATACTAAGGTTTATACCGTATTTCTACATGTATACATACTCGTATACCTATACGGTGGAATAAGTATTTTACACTAAAATTTCGTATGCCTAAATTTCTCCTTAAGAAAAGTCCTCTAATTCCATATTTTTGTGTTCTTATGTACATATTTAGTGTAGTATAGATATGTTTAGTAAGATTTGATCTTAATTTAGGTTATGTACATGTTATATACTCATGTACAAAGGTTGTTCTACTTATACTTTTTTGGTATTTCCTTATGTAGGCATACATAGAAGCATATCTTCATGTCTTTCTTTCTTCTCTTTCAAATTTCAAGGTTCTACACTTAAAGAAGGAAACTTTGTTTCCTCTTCTTCAAGACAAACCTAACCATATAACTACTTCTCTAATCTATCTAATTAACTAACTAATGACTAATAAAAAGTAAGATAAAGCACTTAAAAACATACCTTTTATGATGTTGAAATGGAGGAGACAAAAGGGGAGAAATGAAAGGGAAAGAAGGAAGGGGAACTCACGGCATGGAAGGGGACCTTTTTGTTTTGTTTCTTTTGTTTGTTTCTCTTAATGTAAAGTAACATGTGGTGGGGTTAAGAAGAAGATATGTGGACGGCAACAAAAGGAAAGGAGAGAAAAAGAAAAATCAAAAAGAAAAGAAAAGGAAGACATCATTACATAAGAGATATTTTTCTTATCTCTTAACATTTGTTGACTTTTCAAAATGTTGACTTTAGTCAACATGTGTTGACTTGGTCAACATTTGAAATTTGGTCAACATGTATTATCTTAGTCAACATTTCTTAAGTATGTGTAATTTTGTGCACATAATGTAGTAATTAAGGGAAATTAGGGGAGAAATGAAGGAAATGAGAAAAATTGAGGTATATGATGCATTGATGTGTAAATGTGGTTGATGAGATCTTACTTTAGGTCTTTAGAGTCCATATATCCCATTTGATAAATAACTTTGGATAACAAGTGTAAAAAGTGCTAATTTGAGTCTTAAAGTTCACTATATGTAACTTAATCTTCAACTATAACCCTAATCCTAAGTAAGACCATCTTAATCATATATTTAAGGGATAAATATAATCTATGACCCATTATCTTAGTTCCTAATGGATTACTTGAGAATTTGAATCATATAAGTAAAAATGAGGGTTATCTCTAACCATTTACTAACGATTTTGCAAAATATAAGCATTATATTTTCAATTAGGGTTTTAGGATATATCATGATGGATTGGTGTACATATGTCCTTAATGGAATCATTTTTCAGGTTTTTATTGCTTTCGAATTGAATCTTTAGCTTTTAGAAACATTTGGGGTCGAAAAATTCTTTACGCGATTAATTAAGTCTTTTAGGGTTTTCACTTTAATTAGCCTTGTCGACTCCTATATTGTCTACTATAGTTGAGTCGATTTCAAAAACTAGATCGAAACTTTCAAGGGTTTACAGAAGCCGTGAAATTAATGAAGGAGTCTGTGGTCCTCATATAAATGGATACATGTTAGCTAAGAAGATCATAAGCATGGGGTATTTTTAAATGACAATAGAATCAAATTGTATCAAACATGTGAGGCATTGTCACCTGTATTAGGTATACACTAATAAAATCAACGCTCCTCCCCAAGAATTACATATGTTGTTGGCTCCTTGGCCTTTCTCAATGTAAGGGATAGATATGATTAGACCAATTTCGCCAATGGCTTCAAACGGGTACAGATTCATTCTAGTTGCGATTGATTATTTTACCAAGTGGGTAAACGCAACATCATATGCCACGGTGACCAAATGATTGGTAGTAAGGTTCTTGAAAAGAGATATCATTGCAAGATATGATACACCAGAGTCTATGATTACGGACAACGAGTCTAATTTGAACAAGAAGTTAATGACTGAAGGATGCAATCGATTTAAGATCAATCCTAAAAACTCGACCCCATATCGGCCTCAGATGAACAGGGCAATTGAAGCCGCTAATAAGAATATCAAGAGAATCATTAAGAAAAAGTGAATGGAGCATTTGAACCTCCTAGATGAAAGGAGGCTTGCTGCAGTATGTTATAGTTAGTGTTACCAATAGTGAATGATTCAAGCCTCTAATAAGAAAGTGCACCTAAGACACTTCAAGGAAGGAGATTTGGTGTTGAAGAAAGTATTGCTAAATGTAAAAGACCCTAAGGGCAAGTTTGCTCCAACCTACAAAGGTCCTTATGTGGTAAAAAGGGTTTTGTTGGGAAGTCCATTACTGTTGATAGAAATGGATCGCCCGGAATTAAGGAGACCTATGAATTCAGATGCAGTTAAATTGTATTATCAATGAAAATTGAGTTCAATAAAGATTCCATTTTTTCTTGAGAATGGTTTATAGTTGATCTTTCATCATTTACAAGTAAAGTTGATATCCATGAATGTTCTCGAATTCGGATGGTCATCGACCGACAAACAGTTCACTAATAAACACTTATATACCGTGTTTCTTAGCCTCATATACTTAAACACCAAACACTTACTAATGGATTTGAGTCACTAAATAAATTAAAATCGAATGTTCTTAATGATTTAATCTTGTCTCTTTTGAAAGGAGATTTATTTTTCAAGAATCATGGAGAGGTAGAATTGAGACCTTGTGATGACAAAAAAGAATCAAGGCATGAGCATGGTATGACTATTAGAATCATCAACAAAAGGTTTCAATCATGAAGAAGATCTTATTCTAGAAAAAAAAAAGGGGGGAGAAAAAAAAAAGAAAAGAGAGGAAAAGAAGAAGAAAAGAGGAAAAGAAGAAAAAGCAAGCACAATTTTAAGGAAATGCCTTAGTGATATTTTATGATCTAAATGAGTGAATATCGGGTATCAACGTAAGGCATGCCGATTGATTGTTATATGTGAAATTCTCCATTTTCAAGTTAAATGACCCTAAAAGTCCTTGAAAGAGATATTTAGGAGAATTAAAGTCTTTTTGAAATCTCAAAGAGATCCATCCTCTTTGGATCATCCACTAAACCAAAACAAGTTAATTTGACCCCCAATGGTTTTTACCCTATTCTTCCAAGATAGGCTCCCTTAAAACTTTTGCCTTATCCTTCCAAGATAGGTCCCCTTAATCCTTTTGCCCTATCCTTTCAAGATAGGCCCCCTTAAAACTTTTGTCTTATCTTTCCAAGATAAACCCCCTTAATCCTTTTGCCCTATCCTTTTAAGATGGGTAATCCAAATCTTTAACCCTATCTTTTCAAGATAGGTCCCTTATCTTTTGCCCTGTTCTTTCAAGACAGGCTTCTTTTGCTCAGTCCTTTTAAGACGGACTTCCCATTCTTTTGCCTCGTCCTTTTAAGAAGAATTGTTTATTCTTTACATCGACCTTTTAAGTCAATATCCCTCATCAAGATAAGACACAATTTAGCTGACTATTCATGTTAATGATCCTCATTCTATTAATTCAAAGTAAGGTTTAGCGAAAATGGGTATCTCTTTTGTCTTCGTAGCGAAGTTCTAATCAAACTTCACTATAAAGATGAGTAATTACAGACACCTCATTTTTGCCATTTTAGTATTCTTGTTGAGCCAAGTGTAAGAAAAAGAAAAAAAGAAGAAAAGAAAAAAATATATAAAAAAACGAAAATTGAAAAAATAAATAAGTGTTAAGTCATATTGAGTCCAATCGTATCGAGTCGTATTCAGTCAAGTCGAGTCGTTTGGGGTCGAATTGGATAATAGCATGTATTTAATTTAATAAATTTTAAGTCGTTGAACAATCAGGCTTCATTAAAATATTTTAGTCCAGTCTGATATAAAGTAGATTTTTTTTTATCTAATTTATATTAGGCTAGAATAGACTTAAGATTTATTAAGTGAGTTTTTTAGGCTAAATCCAGTTAGACTAGGTCGGACCTGAAAGACAGAAAGCCCAAATTAAGATAGGGTTTCTAAAAACTAGGTTAAATCTTCTAAAAATCGTTATTGTATCTTTCGTATCTAGGGTTTGTTAAGATCAAATTTATAACTAAAAGATATAAAAGGTTCAATAGTAGGTATTATAAATAGGAATCTGGCAGTGGACTTGAGGACATTTTTCACAATCCCTACACAAAACATAGCCCTACACATTAGCCTTACGCTCAAATACAGCACTCCACATACTAATCACTCACACGCCAACACATGAAGCACTCATACACCAACCGCACGTTGACACTATTGATCTCATACACCATTCGCTACTTAATACTGCATGCGCGTTCACTCTTAGCCACACCTGACATTGCCTATATACGCTTCACTCTAATAACACACATACAACAAATACACAGCCTCCTGACACACACACAGCACATACACATGACCAAACATCCATGACGCATTACACCCACAAGAAACACAGCACACATATGCAATCTAATGTGCACTCCATTGCTACTATGCGATTCACAATGACGTACACGATCAGTTCACATGCGTACGATTAATTCTATAGACGATTACGATTATCAATATGAACACGTTAATCACGCATGACTCGAACAGTTTAAGTAATAAAAATTATTATTTTATTTAATTATTTATTTCGTTTAGTTAATTTAATTATTTTTACTAATTTGTTTCCTTTACTGTAGTTTTTTTTAATAATCGTCATTTTTAGATAATTTGAGTTATTGATAAATTACATTTTTAGTAATCTCCAAGATCCATATCTTCGAAGAAAATACGTATCTAGATACATATTTAGTGTATTTTACATGTAGGATATATAAAAAATATTTTGATACATAGTGATATTTAAAAAAATAAAAAATAAAAAAAATCCCGACTGGAGTTTTTAAAAGACTTAGTTAGTTAAGGTTTTCTTAGATTTTTTATATTAAGATTCTTTTAGGGTTTTTTTTTCACAAAATAAATGTAAATCTAGCTCAATTTTTAAAATAAAAAGCTTTCACCTTCTAAATTTTTTTTAAAAAGAACTACGTTAATTTGATCCCAACTAGTGGGTAGGTAGATATCTTTGAGATAACCGTATAAAAATAAATTTTTTTCCTTTTTTCTTGAAAAATTCATAATAAAAAATTCATTTTAGTTACACTTTTACTTATCTATACATATCTTAGTATTTTTTAGAAAAATTATAAAAATAAAGCCCATTAATTTTTATATATTTTTACATGGTAACTTAATCTGAATATGTTAGCCTCCAAACTTAGTTTTTCTAGTAATTTCTCTAAAAATTATTTTTTAAAAAAAATATGCAGATTAGTAGCCAAATTAAGGTTTTCTCATTTTTTACTAGTTGGCGACTCCAATTTTTTTAAAACTTTTTTTAAGAAAAATGTTTCCTTAATTTTATGGCAAGTAATCAATATTAAGGGGATTAGGCTTAATATGGATTAAATTAAGAAAAACGAAACAGGGCTCAATAGTTGGTAAATCAAAGGTCAGATAGAAGTCGGGATCAATCTCTTAAAAAATATAAATAGGATTATAGAAGCTCCTAGCAAAGTCGATAATTCTTTCAAGCCTTATTTTGATTTTCCTTAATTTATTTTGTACTAAGCTTAACCCGCTTACTACATAATATTTGACATAAAATTAATAAACAAAACATTTCTCTTTAAAAAATGTTTTAAAAAATATTCCTTTTGAAAATAATTTAGGAATCACCAACCAATAAAATTGGTAATAGTAAAATTTGGGTTTTCAAGTGTATTAATTGTAGATGAATCAGTTAAGGATAGTAGAAGATGACTTGGGCTCGAATAGGCTAAATAAGGGCCCTAATATTAGTTGGTTTATGTTAGCTTCTTGCTCTTCAATTCCTACAAAAAGCCCCCTAAGGGTGTAACCATAGGATCCTTCAATGCTTACGTTAGTAAGGAGGACAAGGAGAAAAAAGGGTTTAAGGGATGATCAAACACAGAAACCCTTATAGGTGGTGCTCGTCAGGTATATGTGTATGTATGAAAGAGAGAAGGTTCGATTCTTTAACCAATGCCCTCCTACACCTTTTATAATATAAGAGGGGTAAGACTACCTAAACACATGGAGTTTTGAGGTTCGCTCATATCAGCAGTTGGTAGGTGACATGTACCATTGAGCTAACAAGGTAGCCCAAAAGGATGGTTAGCCACGACCATACTAGTAGCCACGTTTGTTATTCGAGCATCTAGCATTCTCAAGGGCTGTTAGGTGTGCTAACCATATCATAGATGTTAGATGGTAATTAATGAGCTACAACTAGGTGTTGGCGCTAAAGACAAAATTAGCAAGGACGTTCGGAGGCCTATAAGCATTCGGCTGGAGATGAGTCGAGTCTTATGAGCTTGCACGAATGTCCTTACCTAGGCTCTTAGGATGTATTCGCTTGCTGTGCTTGAGTAAGCATAGCGTAACGAGCTCAATGCTCAAAGGTGACCCCCCTAGATAGGTTACTAGAGTGCTTGCAACGAAGGCATCTAAACAGGTCACGATACTTGAAGCAAAAGGAGTGCTCATTTGTATGCTTGTCAATAGGCTCTTAGAGGCCAACCTATGAGTTAAGCAATGGGCCAGGCACGAATTGGATGTCAACACTTACATTCTATAGCCTTCCCCTACCTACCCACCGAAACCCTTATAAGTGGTGGTCATCGAGTATATGTGTATGTGTGAGAGAGAGAGAAGGTTTAATCCTTTACCTAATGGCCTCTTACACCTTTTATAAAGTAAGAAGGGTAAGACTACCTAGATACATGGAAGTTTGGTTTCACTCATATCAATAATTAGCAAGCAATACATGCTGTCAAGCTAACAAAGTAGCCCCGAAGGGTGGTTGGCCATGACCATGCTAGTAGCTACGTTTGTGGTCTGGGTATCTAACATTCTCAAGGGCTATTGGGTGCACCAACATTACCACAGCTATTAGATGGTAATTAATGAGTTGCAACTAGGTGTTAGCGCTAAATACAAAAGATGAGCAAGGACATTAAGAGGCCTGAATGCATTCGGTTGGAGATGAGTTAAGTCTTGGGACCTTAAAAGAATGTCCTTGCTTAGGCTCACGAGATGTCTTCACCTATTGTGCTCGAGTAAGCATAGCTTAACGAGCTTGGTGCTCAAAGGTAAGCCCTTTAGATGGGTCACCAGAGTGCTTGCAATGAAGGCATCCAAACAAGTCATAATACTTAAAGGAGAAGGAGTGCTCATCTATATGCTTGTTGATGGGCTCTTAGAAGCTGACCTATGAGTCGAGCCTTGGGTTGAGCAACAATAAGGTATCAACACTTGCATTCTGCACCTCTCCCCCACTACCCCCTTACCCTAACACTCTCCTTAGCATAGAGTACGTAAAAAGAGTATGCTGGATAAAGCGTTTGGGCCAATGCAAGGTTGCTTTGGTTACGTAATGTGTCAGGCAAGTGACTTATCAAATTGTAATAGTAGATTAAGTCTATGTATCGATCCTTCGAGGACTCTGACTATTAGTACTTACAAGGTTTCTATTATCTAATCGGAAAATTAAATTTTAAGAAAATTAAAGAAGTAAATCTAAATTATTGTTAAAACTAATTTATAGATTAACTTAAAACTCAATTCAAGAATTGATAAGAAAGCAATTCAATTGGAAATTAATTCAAGATTCAATGTTGTACCTAGATTTTGCTTCCCTTTGATCTAACATGTGATTTTCCTAAAGATAATCTAATTTATTTTTTAATCTTTCTTAACTAAGAGAATTCTCTACTACAATTAATCACTCTCTCAAGTTAATTAACCTTGACCCTAAAATCACATATTGGAATCTCTTTTCAATAATATGACCTAGCATTACATTATTAAATAATGAATTCTCTATGCTTTAATTTAAAATTCTAGAAGAATCTTGCAAATTACCTCTAATCTTATAAGAAATCTTGCAAGAGCCTCATCAACTATGCTTAGATCTAATCTTATAAGAAATCACTCGATTCTCTTATAAGATATCAAACTCTAGATTATTACCTACAAAAATAATAACCTAATCATGAAGAAAACATAGTTGAACTAAGAGAAGATTGAAGAATTAAATTAATCAAATACTAATCATATCACATGAATAGATATAAGTTCTACAAGACTTAAATATCAAAAATCTACTCTCTACACATCATAAAATAAGAATCTAAAATCAAATAGTAGAAAATTGTAGAAAAGAAAATCATGAAGTATAAAGAAAAATTAAATCTTGAATTCTTGATGATCATCTCACTCCTTCAGTGTTCTTGTCTTGAAAAGCTCTCTAAAATTCATATCCAACAAGTTCTCTTCTTGAACAAACCCTGACAAGGCTTTATATAGGAAGAGATAAAAAAATAAGTCACCTGGAAAAGACATGATCGAGGACACAATTGTATCTTTCGGTTGTGTCATAGGCTATGACTGTTGAAAATAAGCTCTAAATTCTCTTGGAAACAACATAGTCATATCGTTCAGTTGTGTTGATCTTTAAACCTTCATAACTTGCTCATTTTAACTCCGATTTGAGTGAAATTTGTTTCTATCTTCTCGTTTTCTTGCGTAAATTGTTTCAAACCTGGAAAACAAAAGTTTACTCAATTAAGTATCATTATCTAAAAATAAACTCAAATTTCGAGAAAAATTATCAAAACTCACCAAGTAAATATATGCAATTAGAAACTCATCACTACGAACAGGAAGGCTTGTCTCACTACTCAATGATGCAATATCTAACACCTTCAATCACATCCATTATGCTATGCAGTGATGCTTGGCAAGATTGATGTGATTATTAGACTGTTTGAGGCACTATGATGACTTCTTTGGGAAGCAAAGTGCGCATTGATGATCTTCTTAGAGATGACTACGCACGTAATGATGTGCTTAGAAGCTTAATAATTACTAAGACTTACTGCAAGGAATGGGAACCAAATGGGTCGTTCAAGAGATCGAAGAAGAAAATAGGATGGAGTATCGACAAACACAATACAGTAGCTTATGTAAAGTTGTTCAGAGGATGGGTCTCACTAACGAACACAATACAACTCAACACTTTTCTTGATATGACACACAAGCTAATGTCAAGTTCTACGTGCCACTTATCTTGGGTGACTTGATAAGATTAGATAAGTGTGTAAAGAAATTGTACTAGGAAAGGAATATCTCATAAGAACAATTATGTTCAATATCTAAGAGGAATGTAAAATATTTTGGCTACAGTGAAAATGGACTATTTATAGTAAGTCCTTAGAACAACATTACCAATAAAGATAAATTACAAAAAGGATAAAGCAGAAAGGATTCCTAGTATGTACATCAGGGGTAAGTACGACAAATAGTACAATGTCAGAAAAAGTGATGGACAGGTGCCAGCTTGTTAATAGGTTCATACTAGTGAATCTTAAGACGTAGGAATTTAGTTGGGTTCAAGATGTGTTTGTTGTAGATGGATAGTATCTAGAATTGTTAGGACAAATAAGGGATGTCGCCATTCAGTAGGCAGAAAGAGAATGACCTAACATGTAGGGGCTTTGGTAAGTTGGCCTCAATACATGAAATTCCTATGGGTTAGAGCAGGGCTTAATGTGTATTAGCATCGGCCTTGGCACTCGGCTGGTTAGCCTTAGCATATGAGTGGTCAATGACGGCACAAGGATCAAAACAGAGCAAGATATATCCAAGTTGGGTTCTCAAAGAGTTCACCTACTGTTCTTCTACATACTGTATTTTGTCCTTAGCAGGATAGTGAGAGAGAATTCTTTTGTCGAGAGACTAAAGGCCCCGAAGGTGTGCGTAAGTAAGAGGGCTAAAGATCAGCAATCTATTAGTTCCTTATGTTTGTTGAAGATTTCCCATCAAATCTTGGTCTTCTTCTTCATCCAATACGTAGGGCATCAGGTCAGCGACATTGAAAGTAGAAGATACATTATATCTTTTAAGTAGCTCAAGTTCGTACGTATTGTCATTGATACGCTTAAGGATCCTAAAAGGTCTATCTATCCTAGGGGATAGCTTGTTTATCCTTTTTCTTAGGAAACGCTCTTTGCTAAGGTGGACCCAGATAAAGTCTCTGGGGCTATAAATGACTCATCTCCTTCTATGGTTTCCTTGTTCCTTATATCGAGCCATAGTTTTGGCCAGTTGTTCGACAACCTTCTGTTGCAATTTCTGGAACTCCTTGGCATGTATCAGTCGAATTGACTTTCTCCTTAGGAGGTTAGGCTAATAACAATATCTAAGGGTAAGTTTGGGTTAAATCCCTCAAATGGTAACCTCCTTGTCGAGTTTTAAGTTGAGCGGTTGTAAGTGTACTTAATAATGAGCAGGCATATGTCCTAATCATATCAATTCTTCCTAACAATAACTTGACGAAGGTTGCTGACTGCCCTATTTACAACTTCTACTTGGCCGTCCATTTGCAAGTAATAAGAAGTATTGAACATGAGCTTAATGTTGAGCTTCTTCCATAAGGTTCTCCAGAAGCTCGTGAGCTTCAAGTCATGATTAGACATAGTACTCTTTGGTACTCCATGTAGCCACACAATATCCTACAAAAAAAAGGCTAGCAATAAATGAAGTATCATTGGTTTTGTGGTAGCGATGAAGTAGCTCATCTTACTGAACTGATCGATTACCACCATAATAGAGTCATGTTTTGTTAGAGTTTAGGATGATCCAAACATAAAATCTATGCTCAGATCAGTCCATGGTCATTCAGGTGTAGGTAGGGGTATGTAATCTTCATACGACTCCTTTTTGCCATTTGCATGTTTATACACCTTGTACCTGTCAAGAATTCAACATATATTGTTCATCACCCCAGGCCTATTGAAATGTTCTTTTAGCATCTCAATTGTTCTCTTCTCACCAAATTAGCCAACTAAACATCTAACATGACCTTTTCGGTCAAGTAACTCTCTAGTAGAACCACTCAGCATACAAACTTTCTTACCTTTCATCTGAAACCCTTGGCTCAAAAAGAACCCGTCTACAACTCCTCCAACATTGCACTTGTCCACTAAGGGCCTAAAGTACAAATCATGCTCACACTGAATAGGCAAGGTACCAAATTTAAGTATCTTAGCTTGCAATGCCGTAATGAGGACATACCGACGAGAGGGTGCATTGACTACAGTATTGGTACTTCCCTTCTTATATCGAATGACATAGCAAAAAGATTCTAGGAATTCAACCCATTTGGCATGATGTCAAGAAAGTTTTTGTTTCCCTTGGAGACGTTTAAGAGATTCATGGTCTGTATAAATGATGAATTCTCTCGGCAGCAAGTAGTATTGTTGGCTTTGAAGTGCTCAGACAAGGGTATAGAGCTCCTTATCATATGCTGAGTAATTTAGGCCAACTCCTTTGAGTTTCTCACTAAAATAGCAACTAGTCGACGCTCTTGCACAAGATTAGAACCAATGTTAACTCCAGATACATCACATTTTAATTAAAACACTTTGTTAAAATTAGGTAGGACAAGCATTAAGGTAGAAGTCAACCTAGACTTGATCTCATCAAAGCTTCTTTGAGCTTTCTTGGACCACTTGAACTCAAAGTTTTTCCTAGTCAACTCGATTAGTGTAGTAGTTAAGGAACTAAAGTTCTGAATGAATCTTTGATAAAACAAAGCTAGACCATGAAACTCCTCACTTCAGCAACGTTAGTTGGTGTCAACCACTCAAGGATAGCTCAAACCTTTTCGTCATCAACTTTAATTCCTCCCTTATAAACAACATATTCAAGGAATATAACCTTACTTTGACAAAACACACATTTCTTTAAATTGCCGAATAACTTCTCAGCATGAAGGATATCAAACATAGATCTTAAGTACTCAACATAAGAAATAAGGTCAGCATTATAGACTAAAACATCATTAAAGTAAACTACTACACACATGCCAATCAAAGTCCTTATCAAGCCTGGTTTTTCACCCTTCTAGTTCTTTTTAAATTAGGCCTTCTTTAAACCAATTAGTATTAAACCCTTACGTGTTTAATACTAACCCTCAACTAAGGTTTAAAGAAAACCAATTTTTGATACTTTAAAAACGTTTTAGAGTCGCCACCCGATCAAAGTTGAGAAAAATAATTAAGTAATAACCAATTTGGTGGATCGGTTATATCTTAGCAACTAATCTTTCGATAAAAACCAGTTTTGTA
Source organism: Lumnitzera racemosa (assembly GCA_024138005.1). Taxonomy (NCBI): domain Eukaryota; kingdom Viridiplantae; phylum Streptophyta; class Magnoliopsida; order Myrtales; family Combretaceae; genus Lumnitzera; species Lumnitzera racemosa. Next base: position 44,146,797 of record JAMXBC010000007.1, read on the forward strand.
AAATGATTTTAAAACAAGAGATCTAAATCTAAGGGTTATGATTCTTAAACTCTTACGAGTACCATTAACTTTCCAAATTCAAAATTAAACTTAAAAATCACCTTTTTTAATTTTAAAAGACATGACTCAATTTATTAGTTACTTTAATTGGATAAATCAAAGGAATCTAGGAAAATGAAAATTAGATTTTCTCATTTTTATCGTCGCCCCGTAGATGCCTACATGCCTACATACCTACTATTCAGGATCAAATGTACATAGTTTTTTTTTGTGAAACTTTAGCAAGTTAAGTTAATTTTAATTTTGAAAACATGCAGAGTTTACATTTTTTGGTTCAATTTGGTTTACTTAAGAAAACTTCTTAAAAAAGGGGTCTTAAATTGGAACTTTTTATCATTTTATTTTTTTGGAAAATTCTAAAAGTTCCTATCTTTAAAAAGAATTCAATTATTTTTTATTTTAGAAAAACTGATTTCTAAGTGTTAAAAAAAATAATAATCTTTATTCTTTAACTATTTACCTTTACTTTATTTTTTATTATTATTTATTATTTTATTTATTCTATTTATTTTTAATTTTTACTAAAAAAATAAATAACTAAATAAACTACTTTTTCTTTTCCTTTCTTTCTTTTTCTCTCTTTTTTTTTCTACATTTGATTACATATTATAAGTACATAAATGGAAAAATAAAATAAAATAAAATAAAATAAGACAGAGAAAAAAGTAAAAATATTAAGTAAAACCAAACAAATAAAATAAAAGGAAATAAATCAAATAAAAAAAAAAAGAAATAGGGCCGAATCGGATGTTGAACAAGATGCGAGTTGGACTTTAGGTTGGATCACGAGTCATCGGGTCAGGTTGCGCTGATCCAAGCCGATTTGTCAAATCACCAATAGCAGCAGCAGCAAGGCTCGATTTGGCTTGTTTCAACCACTAAAACAAGCAAGTGAAGGGTTTTCTTGTGAGCTTTGGATTGGGAATAGGGGGGTAAGTTCAATGCCGTGGTCGTTAGGAGGTGTTTTGATGGTGGTCGGAGATAATATTGGCGACGGTTGTTAAGGTGCTCGTGCAGTGGTAGCTAGGTTCGAATGGGTAGTTGGGGTAAGTTTTTTGAAGTGTGGGGAGTGCATTTGTGGGGTTAGTTTGGGCTGAAGAGGGTCGAAGGTGGTGGTTCAAGAGGGGAATAGCGTGGTGGTTTTGGGGGTAGCGGTTTTGTGAGGTAGTAGAGGCTACGACTAAGGATGAGGGTAGTCGAGTTCGGATCCTTAAGTTATGAGGAATGTTCTTAGGGTAGTAAGCCGTAGTGGTAAGCTAGAGAGAGAGAGAGATCGAAAAAAGAGAAAGAGAGAGATCAATCGGAAAAAGAGAGAGAGAGCTTGTAAGTTTTCGTCGTTGGCCGTGTGTGTCCAATGAGCTCCCCTAACCCCCCTTTTATATACAAATTTAACCTAGAAACTAAGGAAAGCTCTGATTAGGTTAAATGAAAAATGCCCGAAATTTTAGTTTTTTCCAACTTTTGAAGCTCAATTTGAATGTGTAATTGAACGACAATTCATAATAGGCCATGTAAAGAAAGAATTCACACCATTAATTGGTATGCTTTAGCAAGGAGAACGCATGAAATCAAGGGCTAAAGTGAGGGGGTTGGGCCTGTTCTTGATTGGGAAAGAGGGGGAAAATTTGGAGAAAATGAGAGAAAACCGAGAAAAAGAGAAGGGAAGTGCTGACATAAACTTGCCTTATGTTCCACGTCAGTACATCACCCAATCCGAAGATGCCACATGTCGGATACGTAGCATAATCAGATCCTAACACGTGGTAATTTCTGATGTGACGAAAAATAAAAAGGCTTATATATGCCTTCACCAAGATTCGAACCTAAAACCTCTAACCAAACCCAATGCCAATGCCCATGTGCTTATCCATTAGATCATTAGCCTATGCCTTATCCATATGTGTAATTAAATTGCACATATAGATTAGGTCAACCTAGGCTAAATTTAAATCTAAACCTAAGTTCAATGGCCCAACTTCTAAAACTAGAAAATCTACCCTAACAAAATGTTATTTTCTAAATTCTCTAAAATCTTCTATTTTTTGTAAGTTTTTTTCAATTTTCTAACTTTTTTTCAAATTTTATTTTCTAAATTTCTTCTTTTTTGTGCTTCTTCTTATTTTTGTATTTTTTTTAAATCTTATTTATTCTAAATTTCTTTATTTTTTGCATTTTCTTTAATTTCCTATTTGTTGTGTTTTTCCTAATTTAGGACCTATTGAAGAAATAAAAATATAAATATAAATATAAAATATAAATAAAATAAAGGGGGTAAAAATTGGGTGTCTACAGTCCTCAAAACATGATTCATGTCACATGAAGGTGCTTGGTGCATTTGTTAGACTAAACGATATCACCATCCATTCGAACAAACTGTTCTTTATTTTGAGAGCAGTCTTCCATTCATCTACTGGTCTCATTCGTATTTGGTGGTAACCATTCTTTAGATCAATCTTTGAAAAGATGCAGGTATCATGCTACTCATCGAACATATCATCCAATCGTCAAATCAAATATTGGTATTTAATAGTGTTTTTATTGATTACTCAGCTATCAATGCACATTCTCCAAGAGCCATCTTTTTTTGGTACCAGGACAACTAGCATGGCATAGGGGCCCATGCTTTCTCAGACATATCCACTATTAATCAACTCGTCTACATGTTTCTTCAACTCGGCTGCCTGCTCAGGATTGAGCCTATAGGTAAGTTGGTTCGAGAGAACAACTCTAGGCTGAAGATCAATGCAATGTTCAATGCCTCTCAAGGGTGGTAATACTCTCAACATCTTGGCAGGAAAGAGGTCAGCGTACTCCTGTAATAATATCCGCACCTTGGTAGGTAAGCCTTTAGCTTCTTATAATTCTAAAAGCTTCCTTACTAATAGTAATGTGGACCAAGACCAAGGATAGACAAGGCTAGTCACAGGGATGGGTCTAAGCTTGCCGAAAGCTTGAAAAAGGTGATGAAAGTTGGGCAAAAGAACAAAAAGAGGTAAGCTAAGCAACTTGATATGATGTACGGGATGGTCTGGTGAGATTACTTGCCACTTAACCTAGCTTGAGGGTTAAGATAAGAGTGAAAAGGTAAACAAGCTTAATGAGAGTAATGTTCACATAAAGGATAATATTCAATATATTGATGATATCAGATATGATGCAACTACATGTACCAAGGATTTTATACTTGCAAAACTAGGGTAACCTACCTAAAATGGTAAAGACCAAAAAAGGGTAGTGTATAAAAAGAGTAATATATAAGGAATGATGAAGGGTATATTAGAAAATACAACAAAAGTAAGTATTCTCTATGAGGGACTCTGTCACATGGTTGCTTAGACATGTGGCTCATTATAGGTGGACGATCTTATGGAGGAAAAGACAATTCTACATGATCAGCTTGATTTCTATCGAGATAAGGTTTTGAATGGGGCCAGTAGATTAGCTATACCGAGCCAAGCAAATAATCCTTCTAAGGTGAATTCACCTTATACACTTACAGCATGGCTTGAATTTAGGTCAGCTGAATTGATGGTGGATAGGTGGAGCTGAGGGTCAAATGAGCTAAGCTAACATTTAAGTGTAGTTTAGGTCAACAGTTGGAGATGAATGATGAGTATGAGAGGGTTCAATTTTCTTAGGGCAGCAAGTCAGCAGATTGCAATAGTTCAGACTCCTTGATGGTGGGTCTTAAGGAAAGAATTTGCTTGGCTATGCTTCCCAACCCTCGAGATTGAGCGCGGGTCAATGGTTTGGTGGTCTAATTCCTATCACCCTTGCTAAGCTGATTAAGATTTGGGGTCAAATCCGATTGGTCCTCATCCAACTTTCCCTCGGGTCAGTAAGGCCCGAGGTCAACAATATTAAACATGTTTGACACTCCAAAGTCTATTGGAAGCTCAAGTTAGTATGCATTATCATTAATCTTCTAGAGTATTCTACATGATCCTTCAACTTGGGTAGATGGTTTGTTCTTCCTCTTATTAGGGGAATCTTTCCTTACTCATATGTAACCATACTTAGTCTCCAGGCTAAAACTTCTTGATCTTCCTTCCTCTGCTCTTCTCCTTTAGTTTATTGGCGGCTTGAACAATTTACTGGATGACTCATCGATAGATTTGCTGGATAGACTAGCTTAGGTTCTTTCTTTTGGATCTTTTAGGTCAATGGACAACATCAAGGTATGATCGAGAGGTAATTCGAGGTTAAAACCATAGACAACTTCAAATGGGGCATGCCCAATGGTGGTCTATACTATCTTATTGTAAGTAAATTCAACCATAGGCAGGTAAGTATCCTAGTCAATTAAGTTCTTTCCTATTGCAACTCAGAGTAGTAATTTAAGGGTGTATTTGACCACCTTTATTTGGCTATCGATATGGGGATGGCAAGAAGTGTTGAATAACAGTTTAGTTCCCATTCGACACCAAAGGGCTCTCTAGAAATGGCTTAGAAATTTTGGGTCTCGATCCAACACCACACTCCTTGGCACTTTGTATAAGAGAATTACTTCTTGCAAAAATAAAGAAGCAATAGCTAAAGCATAGTTAGTTATAGTGCAAGGTACAAAATGTTCCATTTTACTAAACCTATCCATAACAACCATGACATAATCTTTACCTTGAGCAGTGTGGGGTAATTCGAGGACAAAGTCCATACTTATATCTACCCATGGTTTAGTTGAAACAGGCAGATGAATTGTTTTCCCTTGCTCTACTCGGCTCCTTACTTTCTTACAAATGGTGCATCTCTTAATCATATGATGTATGCCATGCTTCATTTTAGGCTAGAAGAATTTATCATTTAAAAACTCATACGTTTTTCACTCTCCAAAGTGTCCAAAGAGTCCTCTACTATGGGCTTCTCTCATTAGCAGCTCTCTTACTAAATAGGTTAGCACACACAACTTACCACCTATAAATAAATAACCATCCTCCACATAGTACTCACATACCGCTCTTCCCCCTCCATAGTTCTTATATATGGGGCTAAAGTGAAGATCCTCCTAATATTGTTCTTTTATGCTAGCAAAACCTAACAATCTAGTCTACAGCTCAGTGAAAAGAACATGTCTTCTAGACAGGGCGTCGGTAACTACATTAGTCTTGCCTTGCTTGTACTTAATGATGAAGTTAAATCCCCACAGGAACTCAATCTATTGGGCTTGGCGTTTAGAAAGTTTAGATTGTCTTCATAAATATCTCAAGGACTCATGATCAGTATATATAACAAATTATTTTGGTAGAAGATAATGCTACCATACACTAAGAGCTCGAATCAGGGCCAAAATCTCTTTGTCATATACAGAATAGTTCAATTACACTCCTTTAAGCTTTTCGCTATGATAAGCGATAGGTTGGCCCTCTTACATCAGTACAGCTCCAATGCCAACACCTGATGCATTACATTCAAGCTCAAATACTCTTTCAAAGTCTGGTAGAGTTAAGATTGGGGTAGAAGTCAACTTTATTTTTACTTCAATAAAGCTCCTCTCTTCTTTTCCTCCCCACTTAAACTCCACGTTCTTTTTCATAAGTTTAGTCAAGGGCACTACAATGATACTGATTCCTTGGATAAAGCATCAATAGAACGATGCCCATCCATGAAAACTTCTCACCTTGGCATAGGAGGTTAGGTCTACCATTTAACAATAGCTCGTACCTTCTTTTCATCTTCTCATAATCTTCTTCCACCAACTATATATCCTAAGAAGATTATTCATCCTGATAGAAACAACATTTCTTTAAGTTTCTAAACAACCTTAATGCACAAAGGACATCAAAAACAACATGAAGGTAGTCAATATGCATTGCCAAGTCGATACTATAGACAAAGATGTTATTAAAGTAGACAACGACAAATTTCCTCATTAGATCTCTCAAAACATGGTTCATTATCCTCATGAAAGTAGTTAGGGTGTTTGATGGTCCGAAAGGCATGACCATCTACTTGTACAAGCCATGTTGGGTTTTAAAATCAACCTTCCATTCATCCCCTTGTCTCATTCGAATTTGGTGGTACCCTGACTTCAGCTCTATCTTACTAAATACTCTTGCACAACTTAGTTCATCTAACATATCATCTAGCCTCGAGATGGGATATCTATACTTGATCATAATCTTATTGATAGCTCTATTATCTATGCACATATGCTAAGTTCCATCCTTCTTTAGCATAAATAACACAGGTACAACACAAGAGCTGAGGCTGTCCATCACATATCCTTTCCCCAGTAGTTCATTAACTTGTCTTTGGAGCTCAGAAGCTCGCTTAGGGTTCATCCGATAGTCTACTTGTTCAATAGGGCAGTACTGGGCATTAAGTTAATGCAATGTTCAATGCCTCGGAGAAGAGGTAACCCCTCTGGTAATTGCTCAAAAAATAGGTTGGCATATTCATTCAAAAATTCCTTGACTCCTAGGGGTATTTCACCCCGCTTCTTTAACTCTAATAATCACCTGATTATCAAAAAGGTTGACATGCTGACCTTAATAGCCTCTCGGAGTTTGGCCCTACTCAACTCCAAGGTCTTCTTTGATCCTCAAGTCAACTTGGCTTTTAGTGTGCTCACTTAACTCGAGGTCAAGGGGTTCAAAGTGATTAGCCTACCATTCTTTTAAACATATAGGTGTTCTTGAATCCATCATGCATAACCCTTCAATTGAAAAGCCAAGGTCAACCTAATAGCACATGGAATGTAGTATGCATACATGGTAGTATGTCACAAAGAATTTCATCAGAATAACTCCTTATAGAGATTGGAAGCAATACTTGTTGAATGACATATAGTGCTCCTTTCTCATTCAGCCAATGCACTTGTACAGCTTCGAATGTGTGGTAGTCAATAATTTTAGCCTCTTGATCAAGTCAACAACTGCTACATTGGTGCAACTCTTACTATATACTATAAGTTTATACACCTAATCATTCACTTTGCAGGTGATGTGGAATAAGTTCTCGCTCTACTCTTCGTTAGTAAAGGGTTCTAAGCTCATGGCACATCAAACAACTAAAGTCAACTTATCCAAGTCTTTTGCAAACATATCCTCATTAATCAGGTACCTCATCTTCCACTTCTTTTTCCTCAAGCTCCTCATCCGTGCTATTTACCACAATCTTTGAGACATGTCCCTTGATGATCGTGGTCCTTCGGTTTAGATACTGGGCGGTCATGTGCCTAAACCTTTGGCAATTAAAGCACTTGATCTGGCTTATCTTCTTCCCTGATCCTTGCCCCTTCTCATATGTTCGAGTTTGCATGTCACCATTAGGTCAACCCTTCTGTTCAATCCTAACATCTGTTAGTTTGGTCAGCTTGGTACTAGGTTGAGCTCAGTAGCCTCCATAAAAAAGTTGGCTTGATTGACCAAGCTGATTCAATGGTAGTTGGGTTAGGACTTGGCTTCTTCCTTATCTCTCTACTTGTTAGGCTATCTATACAGTCTCATCCATTTTGGTGAATTGTTGAAATTCTATAATGTCTCAGATATCACTCCTTAATCCAATAAGGAACTTGGATACTGTTTAGGCTGACAACTCTTCTACTTCGTTGCGAATCATGAATATTTGGAACTCCTGAACATACTTATCAATAGTTCAACCTCCTTATCTCAATTCTTATAGCCGAGTAAAAGTGTCTTGCAAGTAAGTATGCGGCACAAACTTATTTATGAGTATCCTCTTCACTTAGGCCAAGTATTAACCTCTTTATATCCTTCTCGTCTCCTCATGATTTGAAAGTTCTTCCACCACATGGCGGCATATCCCGAGAACTCAACAACAAAAGTTCTCACCTTCTCTTGGTCTTCATACTGATAATAATCAAACATACATTTGACCCTCTACTCCTAATCCAAATAATCATATGCACTCCTAGAAATATTGAAACTTGGAATATGAAGCTTCACATGGTCAGCAACTCAAGTGCTCTAACTCGCTCTTCTTCTTCTTTGTACTCTTCAACATTATCCATATCTCCCAAGTTAATCCTTTATTGTGGTCATCCTTCTACTCCTCTACCTTAAACATTGTCGAGTTGGGTTCTGACCTCTAGTAGGTAAAGTAGCTTATGGAGTGTTCTGTATGGCCTCAACAGGTCAATAGACCATTGCATAAACAACTCTGGTTAAATCAACTAGAAGGTTAGCCACCTCATTTAGTCTCCCGTTTGTACTTTTGGGGCTACCCTAGGATTACTGGTTATGGTAGACAACACTACATTGTCATCCCTAATAACGGCATTAACACTCCAGTCTATCATTTTCTTCGACAAATTTGGTTTCAAACTTTGAATTTGAGATATAACTGACACAATCCCTCCCAACTAAACAACATGTATACTCTCTACACAAATGTCTAGTTAACCTATAAACACAACAACGACACTAATGAATAAACTACTATACAGAAACTTGCTCTATTTTTAGATGTTTGAAACAGGGCAAAATAAAGTATACTCGAAAATAATTACTATACCCTATTACTTGCTCAAACACTTCAATGACTCTCTTCACAACCTCAACACACTACTACTACAAACACTACTTTATAGAACAGAAACATAACTTATCCAAATGAAACTTCCACTTTGATACCAAGATAATGTGGACTAAGGTCAATGACAAACAATGTTGATCATAAGGATGGATCTAAGCTTGTCGAAAGCTTAAAGAAGGTGATGGAAGTTACGTGAAAGAATAGAAAGAGGTAAAATAAGCAAGCCCATGAACAACTCCAAAGGATGTGATGCACCAGTGGAACTTCAAAGGACTTATGGCACAACTCGATATGATGTATGAGATAGCCCGGTAAGGTTACTTGTAACCTAGCTTTGCTTAAGAGTTAGGATAAGAGTCAAAAGAGTAAACAAGCTTAATGAGAGCAATGTTTATAGAAAGGAGAATATGCAGTATATTGATGATACCAAATATGATGTAGCTACATCAACAAAGGGTATTTATACTCACAAAATTAGGGCAACCTACCTAAAATGGAAAATACCAAAAAGGGTAGTGTCTAAAAGGAGTAATATACAAGGAATGATGAAGGGTATATTGAAAAATACAACAAAAGTAAGTATTTTGTACGAGGGATTCTGTCACATGGTTGCTCAAACATGTAGCTCATTGTGGGTAGATGACCTTTTAGTAGAAAAGACAACTTTGCATGATCAGGTTGATTTCCACCCAACTAAGGTTCCGAGCAAGGGCAGTAGGTTGATTGTACCAAGCCAAGCAGATAATTCTTCCAAGGCGAATTCACTTCAGACACTTACAACATGGATTAGATTTAAGTTGGCTGAGCTGATGGTGGGTGGGTGGAGTTGAAGGTTAGATGAGCTAAGCTAACATTCGAGTGCAGTTTAGGTAGGCAGTTGGAAACAAATGATGAGTACAAAAGGGTTTAGTTCGGCCAAGGCAACAGGTCAGCATATTTCAGTAGTTCGAACTCCTTAATGGTGGGTCTTAAGGAAAGAATTCGCTTAGCCATTCCTTTCATCCTTCAGGCTCGAGCATAGGTTAAGGGTTTGGTGGTCTAATTCCTATCAAATAGGAGCATACATTCTTCTATCTTAACATCTCTAGAAAACTATGCTTGAGAAATCACTAGGGACTTCAGTTGTAGTGATTGGGTAATCTTCTCTTGCGATTACACTTTTTTGGGGCTCATTGGGGTCAATATGACCTTATTCGCCTCTTTTTCAAACATATAGGTGTTTTTGTACCCATCATTCAACACTCACAAATCAAACAACCAAGGTTGGCCCAACAATATGTGTAAAGCGCACATGGCTAGGACATCGCATAACACCTCATCCTTATATCTATTACCAACAATAATGGCCACTCTCACTTACTCGGCAATAGGTAGACCTCCCTTATCATTTAACTAATGAATCATGTATAGCTTAGGGTATGGGTAGGTTTGTAACTTCAGGGCCTTGACTACTCTTTGCACTATGACATTAGTATATCTTCCTCCATTGAAGATTAATGCATAGAGCTTGCCATTCACTTAGCAATTCATATGGAAGAGGTTCTCTCTCCACTCATCGTCTTCAGAAATAAAGGTACCGAGAGATCTTCGAATAATGAAATAATACTTGGTCCTTAGTTTAGGTTGGGTCATGGCATCGGGATCTTCCAAAAATCCTTCTAACACTTGATCGATTCCCTCTTCATCCTCTCCTTCACTAACACTCTCCACTTCGAATTGGGGCTTGTCTCCCTTAATAGTCATGACACATCGGTTCAAACATTAACTAGCCACATATCTATAGCCAGGACATTTGAAACACTTGATCTCTCAGGTCTTTGATGCAAACTGGAGCCAAGGACAAACAAGGCCGGTCATAATGATGGGTGTTAGGACCTTAAAAGGGGCCTAATAGGATTACCAAAAATTTCCATGTTACATGTGCACCCATGATATGGAAACTACCTTACAAGTCAAAAATTGCAAGACTCTAAATAATAAATCACTAAGATTACTGATTTTTAAGTAATTAATTTATTGTAACATATAAATATAAATAACTATGGATGTTCGATATCCTATAGTTCCTCAAAATCGCAGAGAATCTGTATCCCCTACCAAATGATAAGATCAAGTAATATAGACTTAAAAGTTCATACTTATTAAGGTTGAAAAATCTAAGTACATAAGTGGTATTTACATTTAAAGTTTCACATGAACTAAACAACTTCTCTCTAATTCCAACCTCTAAAATGTCTCAGTACTTGCACTCAACGCTAGGCACTTAACCCATATCCAATTATCTATCAACTTACAAAAGAAAAACTATTAAAGAGTAAGCTACAAGAGCTTAGTGAGTTATCCCTCATTCTATACTGACAAGCAAGTTATCAAACAAATTATTACAATCATATAAATGCATGTATACGCAGTATGCCAAATAATATATATAGTTGACCAGTGCTGCATATAACGTCAGATTTTAACGCCCTCCGAGGTAAGGATTGGAGATACATTGGCACCAATCACAACCGGGCTCTAGCACTTGGGTTTTTAACCATAACTTTGAATTTCGTATTTCACAAAATACATTTACACTTCTAAAAATCCAGTAGTACACCAAATCCCAAGCCTAGCAGTGAGGTAGCCCCCATAGTCCACACTCACACCCTATAGTAGAGGTCTCTAAACTTGACCTTTAACCATATGACTGGCGTCTCCATCGCCTAGTAAGCCCGTAGGTTTAGATAAGGTCATGTTGTATGAGTGCACCATACAAAAACACTTTAATATGTATAAACAACCCCCGCAAGGCCTCTCTTTACCACCACGTAAAGTGACGGCTGGAATAAGTAATGCAATGCATGGATAATGCATGACCCTCTTAATTTAAAATAGGCCAAATATAATTAAGTCAAATTATGAGGCAATCAATCAATATTAGCAAATCATCCAAATCATGTAACAATCAATCATACAATCAAACCATCAATTATCGTATTTAACAATATTTCTCATAGTAATCAATCAATATCAAGCACATGCATATCCTAAAACCCCATGCATCAAGCTATTAATATTCAATTTAAGTGCACTAACTATAAGCACAAAACAAGTATAGAGTCTCGGGAGTACTTACTTAATTATGATAACTTGCTCTAGTCATAATAATCGATCAAAAGATCCTCGCCCTCGTCAGGATCACCTGATCATTACGAAATAATAGGAATAATAAGTAATTGAATTAACTAACGGTTCTAAATATTTATCTACTTAATTCTACTTAGATTACTATCGGTTTTATTCAATTAGACTTTATCACTAATCGTATGTAACTTTTTCACTCTATTTTCGATATTTACAAACTTATAATCGTTTTTCATTGTTTTTGAGTGTACGTTCACACGATGATGTCTATTTTGGACATTAAAACCCATGTTTTATGATATGGACTAAATTTATTGAAACTTTAACTGTTGAAGCTTAAATATTCTTATTGCTTATGTTTATATCCTATTTTGGGACTTAATGATTCAATTAACCATTAGATTCTTACACTTAGATAATCTTATAGTTTATTATTTTTATGCCATTGCTTATGCCATCAATAGCTTATGACATCGCTTATGTCACTAATTGCTTATGTTATTGCTTAAGTCATCATTTGCTTATGTCATTACTTAAGTCATTTACTACATATGTATGCTTATCCTTATGTATTCATGTACTTTATAAATATGTTATGTATATACTTATACTTTTAATATACCAATATGTATACTTGTGTACTTATACGTATACTAGTACATATACCCGTATATATATACAGTTACATATATATTCATATGCCTAATGTTCCCTCTTAAGAAAGATTCACAATTTTCATATTTTTACACTTCAAGAGCTTATTTAACAAGGTACATGTATGTATAGTTAGTATATTCCTTTTTTTTTTTTACATGTACATAAAGGATACTTATGTATAAAAGTATCTACACATGTATTCATCAAGTGTATTCTTATATACACATGCTTAAGTATATGTATATGTGTTCTTCCATTTAACTAAGGATTTCCTACACTTATGCTAAGTATTTCACCAAACCTTTACACAAACACCTCATATGCATTCACTTGTTGTAGGTACTTAGGTATTTCTACATGTATACTTAAGTGTTTCTACACTTCTAAACATAGTATAAGGATTCCTATCTTCCACAACACGTATACATATTACATAAGCTTTCCACACCAACATAAGATTGATACTAACTAACTATTAAATTAGATGATCAAATAAAGTCATACCTTTCTCTCCTTTGTAATTTGAAAAGGAAAGCAAGTAGATATGGTAGATTAACGTGTAGTGGCAATAGAAATTGTGAAAGTGAAATTTTGGAAAGCAAAGGAGAGTTCACGGTTTGAAATTGAAGGGGAAAGGGGGGTTATTTTGTCTTAATTTGTGTTTTATATATGAAATAAGTGGGGTCTAGATTCATCCATGAAGTGGACAGCAAGGATAAGAAAAAGAAAGAAAATTACATGTGATAATTGAATGAAAAAAAAATCAAGAAAGTGAAAGAAAACTCTAGATGACAATAACATTTGTTGATTAGGTCAACATGTTGACTCGGTTAACCTTTTGACTTTGGTCAACATGTTGACTCAGTCAACTTTTTGTAATTAAATGAAATTTGTGTGTACATAATTGGGTAATTAAGAAAATTTTAGGAGAAAAATTAAGGAATTAAAGGGAAATGTGGAGTTTATTGAAATGATTAGTAAGAATAGTTAATAAGATCTTCCTCTAAGTGTTTATATCCTATATACATCATTTGGTAGGCTACTTAATGTAACTATCATGAAAAATGTCATTCAGGATACTAATACCTACTATATGTAATATAAGCATCAACTAAACATTTAACTCCTTATAATACTAACCTAGTTATATAATTAAAAGATGGATGTGATTTATAATGCAATATCTTAGTTTCTAATGGATTACTTTAATTTTATATGTATTTATGAATGATTGAAAGTTATCTTTGATCTTGTACTAATGATTTGGTAAGATACTGAGGATATATTATCAACTAGGGTTTTAGGATAAATTATGGTAAAATAGTACTTTCATATCATTAAAGTTATAGTTTTAGGGTTTTATCACTTTCAAGCTCAATCCCTAGTGTTTAATATACATTTAAGGTATAAGAGTTTTTGACGCGATTAAATCTTCGGTTGTTATCTTAGGGTTTTGATGAGGTTCGAGATCAACTTTTGCAATTACATATACTTAAGGTTTTAAGGTCTTCGTATGCGATTAAAGGTTCAATTGATAATTTAAGGTTTTTCATATTCGCTTTAGGTTTTGAATCAAAATTTTAGTCGGTTTTAAATCTCACTAACTCTATTGACTTCAAGAAATCATCTACAATTTAGGGGTTTGATTTTATACTTAGAAGGCTAGATTTGCGAGGTTTATACTACTCCTATCCTATATCCGAATATATTGGCTGCTCTATCAAAATACATTCTCCATCTCGATTTCTCACCACTCGTTTCATTTGCCACTATCACATTTTCATTAGGAAACTGAGCTTCCGAACTAGCATCTTCATCTTTAAGTGGGTATTTTGCTAATTGATCAACCATTACCTGCCCTTTGATCGAACTCTGACTTACGTTCTTGATATCAAACTCAAATAACAGCATCTACCACTTCGATATTCTCTCGATCAATGTTGGCTTTTCTACTAAATACCTCAATGGATCATGTTTTGTCAACAACTCCACTAAATAATAGAGAGTATACTGCCAAGCCTATGCATCACCCATATTAAGGCATAACACGTTCTTTCCACCTTTGAGTATTTCTATTCCCCTTTGTAAATTTCTTACTTAAGTACTATATAGGATGGTCTTTTCTACTCGTTTCATCTTTCTGTGCCAGCATACATCCTATTGATTCAAGAAGGATCATCAAGTAGAGAATCAATGGCCATCCCGGTGTAGGAGTGACCAGTATTGGTGGATTCATGAGATACTTCTTAATTTCAGCAAATGCTTGCTCACACTCTTCATCTCATTCTATCGCTGCATTCTTCCTCAAAAGTTTGAATAACGGCTTGCATTTATCGATTAGTTGTGATGCAAACCAAGCAATGAAATTCAACCTCTGCAACAATCCCCTAACTTCCTTTACAGTCTTCAATGCAAGTATTTTACGATTACCTTAACTTTATCCAGGTTCACTTCAATTCCTTTTATACTGACTACAAAACCCAACAATTTGCCTAAGGCTACTCCAAAGGTGCATTTTGTTGGATTTAGTTTTAATTGAAACATTCTCAACTACTTAAATAGTTTGCGCAAAACATCAACATGATTCTCATCCTCCTTAGATTTGGCAATCATATCACCTACATAAACTTCAATTTCTTAGTACATCATGTTATGAAATAAGGCAACCATAGCATACTGATAAGCTGCCCTAGCATTCTTTAACCTGAAAGGCATCACGTAATAACAAAACCTTCCCCAAATAGCAATGAAGGTAGTTTTGATTTTATGTTCTTTTTCCATTTTAATCTAATTATATCCCAAGAAACCATCCATAAATGAGAAAAGATGATTTCCGGCCGTATTGTCAACCAATACGTCAATGTATGGTAAAGGGAAGTTATCTTTTGGTGTCACCTGGTTTAAATCACGGTAGTCCATACATACCCCAACTTTCCCATTTTTCTTTAGTACTGGCACTACATTAGCTACCCATTTGGGCTAATCTGACACTTCTATGAACCCGACTTCCACTAATTTCTTCACTTCTTCTCTTATTTCAAGGAGTATATTTAGCCTAAACCGCCTAAGCTTTTGCCTCTTAAGTTTAATATCTTCTTTTGTCGGCAACTTATGAGCTACGATTGATGGATCCAAACTGGGCATGTCATCATAGGACTAAGCGAATATGTCTAAGTATTTCGATAATAAACATGACAACTCCTATTTCTGATTATCTGACAAATTTCCCCCAATTTTTAAGTTTCACAGATTCTCTTCTATCACCAAATTAATCACAACTATTAGTTCAACAATAATCACTCTACCTTATTCAAATTGATGCCAACCCTCTTAGATTTCACTTGGAGTCACAATATCATCTTCGACGTCTGATCTAGCAAGGCCAAAGGTGATATTGGTATTTTCATCATTTACATGCATGAGATATCCATTATGTTTATCGTTTTATTAAGATCTAAAGAGTAAAGGAAAAAGAAAAAGGATAACAAATAAACAACAAAGAAGAACTGATAGAAACAAAGGAATTAATTTTATTGAACGAATTCAAATTGTTTGAAAGAAAAGGCCTAACTAATCGGACTAATTGTAAAATCGAATGCTCTTAATTGATCTAATATTTCTTTTCTAAAGAGACCGATTAACGAGAATGGAAAACTAGTTGCATAAGGAAATTAAGATGCCAATATATTTCATCTCATCTGGGCTGATGCTACATTATTGAGCTAAAGCTTTGGATAAATTGGCTACTTCGGGTTCTTAAACACATGCTAGTATTGGGAATGTTTAACAAATGTCTGGAAAATCCATATGAGCATGATATAGTTGATCTCCTCTCTCCCCCTCTAGTTTTGTCCTTCATTTCTTGAATCTCCTCTTCAATGGGTTCATATCCAAGCCCGAATGTTCCAATATGTTGCTTAGGCTATTCCAAGTGACCCCGTACCCCCTGTCTTAACACTTCAATCATGCTGAACTCATCAAAAATCTGCAATCCTGGTTCCTCCAATTCTTCACTTCCGATATATGGAATAGTCGTCTCTTTGTAAATCACATAATCTTGCTCCCCAAGAATAGTGACCAATTACCTTGCCCCTACTGAGTGAATCCATAACCTTTCCAATCGAAGATTGAAAGTTCAAGGTATATCTAGGAGTTAAAATGAAATGGTGAATATCTGTGGACCGATCTCAACCTACAGCCTAATTTCTCCAAGTATCTCCCTCTTTTATCCATCAAAAGCCCTTACTAAAATCAAACTAAGTTTTATCTCAGTTAACTTTATTCCGAGCAAATTCAGTGTTGCTAATGGACATACATTCAGTGAAGACCCATTATCTATCAATCTCGAAGCAACCACTTTCCCTACACACTTGACAACTATGAAAAGGGGCTTTATGTGCCGGTCTCCTTCTTCACCTAGCTCATCTGGTGAGAATGAAATCTAATCCATCTCAAATATTGAATTAACCACCAACCCCAGCTTTTCAATAGAAATCCCTTTAGGTACTTTCACATCTTTTAGAATTTTGATTAAGGCTTATCGATAAGTATCTAATGACAATAGTAAGCCGATTAAGGGAATCTGGGCCGATACTTTAGCTAACTGATTCGTAATCTTGTACTTGCTAGCTTTCACTATCTTCTTGGAAACATTCAAATATTTGTCATCCGTATCTTTAAAGGTCTTTTAAGAAGCCTTCTCTATAGTAGTCTTCCTTTTGGCCTCTTCATTTTAGTCATAAACTCATCCTAAGTGAGTAAGCCTACCGACCATAGGTTATGAGTACCTGGTTGTCTAATTCACCGTTTAGTAATCCAGAAGGGTTGTTTGTAATTCTCTAGAGCTATTAGGACATTAAAAGCAATTTTCTTGGGCTTACTCAATTCTTCAACCTTCTCAAAAACCAAAGGTTTAGGCCTACCTCCAATCATTCCAACCATCTCAGCTGTCTTCTTGGCTTCTGCAATAAGTTTATCTTCTTCCTCAAATTTAGGACCCTATCTAGTAAGTAGTTCATCAACATATATTGCAAGTGAACTAGCATAATTAATTAAAAATGCAAACTTTCTTGATGGCTCGGGAGAGTGTTGGATCTCCGACTTCATACCTTTCTCTAAGCTCCTTCTAGGTACATCTCTTTCACGATTTTAGAACCATCATAGCCATAATGTCAACCTTCTTTATTCCATCTTTCAGCAATTGATATATGACCAGTCTAGTCCAAGTTCTATATTTGAGATCCATATTCTACAAGTGTCCGACTTACCTCAGATTCCAAGCTACCCCTTCAATAGTGATGGGGAGACTATCTAAATCAGTTTCTAGTTCAAACACCTCAACGATGATCATGTTGATTGAGTGTCCATGATTTGGTAGAGGATTGTTACCTAAGTTAAGAGAAAGAGTTTAAATGAAGTCCAACTGAACCAATTTAGCATCAACAAGATCTTGGATCTTATGTTTGAGTCTCCAACACAAGTCTATAGAATGCCCCACTTGCTCTAAATGATAATCACAACGGAGCTCTGGGTTGTAGTCTTTTGGTCTTTATCCTTCCTTTGGTATTTCAAATCTCAAGAGATTCTCCTTCCTTAGTCGTGCAAGAACTTGGCTTAGAAGAATGGGAATATGAGTAAATTGTCTCCTTTGTGAGCGGTTATTCTTATTCGAATTCGACAAGGGATTAGATCTTTCTGACAGGGTTACCTGGGCTACAGGTCTAATAAGGTTGCTAGTATTGACAACGTTTATAGTAGCTTCTTTGGCCTTATTGGAAAATCTCGTAAGAGGAGTCTTCTTCTCAACTGCTTCAAGATTAGGAAGCCTTCTAGTAGCGATAGCTTCCTCAATTCGACACCTTAAGGCCACAATCTATGCAAATTTAGAAGCAGGGTGACCTACTAGATGTTGACAGTATGGGTTCTCAGGGGTGTTGATAAAGGCAAATGTTAGATCCTTTTCTGTTAAGGGTAGAGTCACCCTGGTTGCCATTCCTCTCCATCTCTGAGCATACTCCTCAAAGCTTTCGTTAACCTTCTTTCGTAGATTATTCAAATCCCACATGGAAGGGGCTACCTCGATATTGAACTTATACTGGTTATAGAACTAGAGCTAACTTATCCCATGTATCGATCTCATTCAAATTTAGTTGGGCATACCAAGTTAAGGCGAGCCCGATCAAACTATCTTGAAAGGTTTGGACCATCACCTTGTCATACTTCATGTATTTTCCTATCTTTCTAATGTACAACCTACTATGGAGCTTCGGGCAACTAGTCCCATCATATTTCTTAAATTTTGAAATCTTAAACTTTTCCTAGATTCATCATCTTTGTATGTTGGCAAATTGATCATTCTCATCTACTCAAGCCCATTAACCATTTCTAAGGTTTTCATTTTGCGATCAACTTCTACAAAAACTTCCTTTCCATCTCTCGATGTTTTTCCTCAATCTCCTTCCTCCATATCTCAATGTTAGGAACCAATTTTGCATCTTTCAATTCAGGGGGAAGGGTTGCTTCTGCATTCCAATTTTTGTTGACTTAAGATGTTTTCCTGTCATTGAGAATTCCAATAGCCTAAGTGAGAGCCTAGATTTGTTCAACCATCTTATTCATATTTTCTTCTAAGGCTGCGACTCTCAAATTAAGCTAGGATTGACTAACCTTTCCATTACCTTAAGTTTACATTCTTGCTTTGAAATAAGTGAATATCAGGCTTCTAGCTGAGTTTGCTCACTTGGGCACCATCTTCAAAGTCTTACAAAGATTCAAGTTTTACACATTTTTGTGAACTAGAATTTTTTTTCTTTTTTTTATTTGTTCATTTTTTTATTTAAAAGGCAACTATAAAAAAATGAGCAAAAAAAATTGCGCAACTAATAAAGGTTTTTAATGAAGCTAAAAATTTATTAATAATCATAAAATCAAACATATACAATGGACTAAAAGAAAAAGAAATAAAGTACTAACTAATATTTCTAAAAAAAAAAATCAAACCTTACATCTAAAAGAGCCGATGAATCTGGCTAAGATAGGTTTCATCAACTTCTCTCATCAGCTTTCAAACTATAACATCTCTTTCTCAAATTTTACTCCTCAAGAATTAATTCTCTTCCAGCAATCTCCCACTCTCCATCTTTAATTCTTCAATGATTCTTTTGCATTCTTGGAACGAGACTTCAACTCTAGCTTATATGGTGTCTCAATATGCTTCTTTAGTAGGTGAAAGGTATTCTGGCTTTAGCTCATGTCTAAATACGTCTGGAGCTTCATACCATATCTTTCCAGTCTTCTCCAACTGATCATAAATAAACTGCTTGGTAGCCTAGTATTCTCTGACTTTGCCCCTCAAAGTTTCTACATTGACTATCTTCTTAACTTCCTTCTACTCCCACAGCTTCACGAGTTCTACTAGTTATTAAATCAAAGTAGCAGTAGGTAAACAAGGATCTTGATAATTCAATGTGACGTCTTGCAAGGAATATCTATATGCTATCTCTTGAAAGGGACCTAACTGTCTAATGACACAAGTTGGGAAATATCTTATATAACCCGTAATGCTAATAAGAGGGACCCCTACATAATCGATACACCATAAGATGGCTAGAGTACAGTTAATCCATTTAGCCGTCTACATAAAATCTACTGGCTAAATCTTACTTATGAATGATACCCATCCTTTAAATTAAGCTTCTTCTGGTACCTTAAGGTGATGGGCAAAGTTGTCAATCGGATTCAAATTTTCAATTAGGGACACTTTGAGAAGATTCCCTTCATACCCCTATGTGTGATTGAGAAACCATACAATAAGGATTGTGGGGTTAGCTATGAAGTACCCATGCCCTTACTTCCTCAAGTGGGTGAGTGTCCTAAATTGCTCTACCAACAACACTGGTATATAGGATTTACTAACTAAGAATTAGGTTACTAGCTCAGCTACCTTATAATGGACTTAACCATACCTAACGGGAAACAGCACTATCCCAAATACTGCAACAATAAAAGGGTTTACCATCTTCTCAGTCCACAATTCATATCCTTTACAAAAGATCTGACAATGTTTCTAATAAGTATCTGGGCTTGAAAACCATTCTACTAACCTTAAGATACTGAGACACTTCTTGCCCTCTAGAGATAAGAATGGTGCTAGGGCTACCTTTTTTACTCCCAACAAAGTCATAAAAGCTTTCTCGGGCTAGATTTTGAGATCTAGGACCGCTATGCCAACTTCAAAAGGCAGAGCACTAAGTAACTACGAGTATTCTTCTAAAGTGGGAGTCAACATATGTAGGCCGAAGTTGAAAGCTACAAATTCTAGATCCCAATAGTAGATAAGGGCTTGAATTAGAGGCCAATGGAGCTAGATCCACATGAGATATATGACTAGCCCAATCTTCTTGCAAATATGATCTTGCTTAGTGGGCGGAAGCTGATTCAACCAATCTTTCAATATAAGGAAATAATACTTATCTAACTAGGCCTTATGGATGGGCTCAGGACTGACGTTACCCTAACTTTCCATATCAAAATTATATAAAATATGAAATAACACGATTATTTACAACGAAACCACTAAATTTACAATAAATTTGTATACGATATTAATAATTTTACGGCTTCTTTAAAAAAAATTAGTTACACAGCCTTTTACTCACTAAGGGATAATATAGAAACAAAACGTATGTAATACAGAAAATAAGAATGATTAAATAAAAACAAACATTAGCAAGAATAAAATCAAATTAAAAAAAAATGCAGTATGCTACACACGCATGTAATGCAATAAGGACTAGTAATTAATAAATTATAGGAATTATTATAAATCTACAGTCGAAATATACCCTTATATATAAGTAGGTCCAAAATAGGATTTAAAAAAAATAAAGCTCATGCATACTTATATATAAGGGTTACTGGTTTTAAATTTCCCTTTTTTTAAAAAAGAAAGCCAAACTAACCGCAGAATGATCAGGCTTTTCCTATAATTTAAAAATGACTACCCCTTTTTCAAAAAGCATGAAGCAAGAAGGTAGGATTTACAGGTCTCAAGCTCTGTAGCTTTAATGATTTCCGACGAAAAACCTAGTGAACTATATTAAAGCTTAAGTAGGCTCTCCTATTACTGCTAGGAGAGGGTGAAGACCCTAACAACCTAAGGGTTACACAATGGTAGCCTGTCTTAAGTTCCTAAGGTGACCTAGGTTCAACCACATCTAAGTATGCAAATGGTTATTAAAATAAAACCCCCTTAAATCCCCAATATAAGCCCATTAAGCCGGGTTTCTCTTAAGACATACATTACTAAAAATCGGTTAGTACAACTATAATATAATAAAAGAAAAATGATGCAAAAAACCCATCGATTAATTTTTTATTTTTACATGGCTAGCACACCAAGCGTCCCTAGTGGAGTTGCTAACTCTATCGAGCCCTATTTCATTTTCCTTAATTTAATCCATATTAAGATCGATTTACTTAATATTGATTACTTAACATAAAATTAAGGAAACATTTTTCTTAAAAAAAATGTTTTAAAAAAATTGGAATTGCCAACCAATTCAACTAATAAAAAATAAAATTAGGGTTTTCAGGTAGAAAAACTCTAATTTGACCACTAATCCATGTATTTTTTAAAAAATAATTTTTAGAAAAATAACCAGAAAAACTAGATTCAAAGGCTAACCTATTGAAACTAAATTATCATGTAAAAATATAAAAAACTTAATGGGCTTTATTTTTATAACTTTCTAAAAAAAATACTAAGATATATATAAATAAGCAAAAGTGTAACAAAAATAAATTTTTTATTATTTTTTATTACTAATTTTTCAAGAAAAACAAAAGAAATTATCTTTTATACAATTGTCTCGAAAATACCTATGTACTTGCTAGTTGAAATCAAACTAACGTAGTTCTTTTTAGAAAAAATTTAGTAAGTAAAATTTTTTTATTTTGAAAATTGAGTCAAATTTTTGTTTATTTAACTATTTATTATTTAAAAAAAAACTAAAAAAATCTAATTTTATGAATCTAAGAAAATCCTAACTAATTAAATCTTTTGAAAACTCTAATTAAGATTTTTTATTTTTTATTTTTAAAAATCACTACGTGTCAAAATATTTTTACTAAATCTTACACATAAGATACACTAAGATACGTATATTTTCCGGAGATACAGATCTCACAAAAAAGATATGTGACTTAATCTAAAAAAAATGTAATTTATCAATAACTCAAATTATCTAAAAATGATGATTATATAAAAAAAAATAAAACATGCACTAAGGGAAACAAATTAGTAAAAATAATTAAATTAACTAAATAAATGAAATAAATAATTAAATAAAATAATAATTTTTATTACTTAAACCATTCGAGTCACGCATGATCAACGTGTTTGTATTCATCATCATGATCGTCTATGGAATTGATCTTGAGCGTGTGAACTGATCATACACATTGTAGTGAATTGCATGTGACGTGTGTTGGATTACATGTGTACAACAACAATGGAGTGTGCATTAGATTGCATATGTGTGCTATGTTTGTCGTAGGTGTAATGTATCATAGATGTTTGGTCATGTGTATGCCAAAAGGATGTGTGTTTATCGTATATACATCGAAGGCTATGTGTTTGTCGTATGCGTATCATGAGAGTGAAGTGTGCGTAAGTAGTGTCAAGTGTGGCTAGGAGTGAACATATGTGCATTGTCAGGCAGTGAATAGTGTATGAGATCAGTAGTGTCAACGTGCAGTCAGTGTATGAGTGTTTCGTGTATTGGTATGTGAGTGATTAATGTGTAGAGCGCTATGTCCAAGCATGAGGCTAATGTATAGGGCTATGTTTTGTGTAGGGATTGTGAAAAATGTCTTTAAGTCCACCGCTGAATTCCTATTTATAATACCCACTGCTAAAACTTTTGTATTTTTTAGTTATAGATTTGATCTTAATAAACTCTAGATACGATAACAATTTTTAAAAAATTTGACGTAGTTTTTAGAAACCCTATCTTAATTTAGACTTTCTATCTTTCGAGCTCGACCTAGTCTAACTAGATTTAGCCTAAAAATCCACTTAATAAATCCTAAGCCTATTCTAGCCCAATATAAATTAGATTAAAAAAAATCTACTTTATATTGGATTGAATTAAAATATTTTAATAAAGTCTAATCCTTCAACGATTTAAAACTCATTAAATTGGATGCACACCATTATCCGATTCAACCCTAAATGACTCAACTTAACTCAATACTACTTAACACTTTTTTATTTTTTTATTTTTTTTCAATTTTCTTTTTTTTATTATTGTTTTTTATCTATTTTTTCTTTTCTCCTTTTTTCTTTTTCTTACACCTGACTCAATAAGAATACTAAAACGGCAAAAATGAGTTATCTATATCAACAATTAAATCTGATCTATTAAAAACACAATCATTTTAATGGTTGAGATCTAATAAATATGACATCAAAGATCAAATGAAGAGCAATATCGGTCCCCTCAAAAATATGGAAGGGGATGAAGAAATATCTACACTTTATATGGTCATCTAAAGACGTTAATGTATGGCATATTTGTGGTCTAGAAAAAAGAACATTATGGCATAATCATCATAGTCATCCAAAGATAGTAAGGCTTAATCATCTTGGCTAGAGTTGAGTTTGAATATTTATAATGCTTTTGTCCCTCCTAACGATTGCAAAAACAAGTGTAATTTCCTATTAACCTAGGTTTGATCCATAACGCTGCTATACAAAGAGGATAAATTAATAAAGGTGAATTCATCACCTGTAAATCGAAAGAGGGATGTCTAAATATAGTTATCTACAATGAAGGAATTGAATTTAGAGAAGAACCTTGTCGATGTAATTGGATTGTGTCTCACATGATGTGAAGCACCGTCGATTTTTCACCAAAAGTCATATAGTGCTCTAAATATGAACAATGGTTTTATCCATGAGTGAGATTGTGATATACATTTGTGGAAAACATAAGTGAACCTAAACACCTCATTTTTGCTCTCTCATAATTTTTATTTTTATTTTTATTTTTAAGGGGTCTTAATTTAAAAAATTTTTAAAAAATTGTAAAATGATAAAAAAAAACACACAAAAAAATGGAAAATTCTCAAAAAAAAAAAGAAAAAATTATAAAATTTTTATAAGAAAATAAATATTTTAGAGTCAATGGATTTGGTCTAACTCATTTCAAGTAACTTTATTTTACAATGTCACAAAACTTAAGTACAATTTAATTGTACTAAACGTAAAGGCATAGGCTAATAACTCGACGATTCTACATACTAACTTAACATGGCATATGACTTAAAGATCTTGAGTTTAAATCTCACCAAGAACACATATGCCTTTTATTCATTCCTTCATTACGAATTCTTTTTTCCAAAAAGCTAACAAAAAGAGAGGAAAATTGGTTGAGGGTATGGAATTTAAATCTAATTATAAATCTCATCAAATCTTTTGGATCTAATAGAATTATGCTTAAATCCTTATTAAAGACAACACAAATCTAATACGATGAAGTTAAATCCAATAAAATCAAAATTTGTAAGATTCAAATCTGATTTGAACCTTTATCAATATAGAGTTGATTTGATCCAAAAGATTCGGTTTCGAGTTTTATAAATTGAGATCGCATGGCATAAGATAAAAAAACTACACATGCATACAATTCAATCCCATCCTTGTAAAGCCCCAACCACTTCCGTACCCCTTCATCATCAAAATAACTACAACCACATGTATTCGTCCCCTATCTAACATAATACAACCAGCACTACCCACTGCACAAGCCAATAATAGCAAACCCAACACCGAAACAACCCTCAACAATGCGACCAATCTTCAAACCAAACAACAGTCCCTTCCTCCTCTTGCCCATCATCCTTCCAGCAGAAAAACCACAAGCCAACAGCCATCAACTTGAGCCCCAGGTGACTATCTCCCTCTCGTTTACGCAGCCGCAACAACATCTACAACCAACTGGACAGCAGCGTAGCCACACTCACGCATCATCCTCGATACATGACCGTCCAACAAACACCAACTCATAGCTGCATGACACGATGCTCCACTGATGGACAACAACAACTCCTACCCGAACTCCCCAACTCGTGTGCTAATTATCTAAGGTTCAACTTCTTTTTTTGTTTTATCTTTTCTTTCTTTTAATTTATCTATTCACCATAGGATTATTTGGGAAAAAAATATTTTAGTTTAGGAGAAATTTCTTTTTTAATCATTGGGTCTATATTTTTTTTTTTTCACTAAGGAAAATTTGTTTTCTAAAAATAAAAATTAATAAATTTTTTTGAAACTAAGGCTTTCCTATAGAGAATTTTCCATAAAATAAAACTTCGACTTAGGACCCATTTTTCTAGAATTTTTTAGTCAAAATAAATAAATTAAAAACGTAAAGCCGATCGGTTTTTAAAATTAAAACAAACCCACACATTAAAGTTTTGAAAAAGAATTATGGATATCTGATCCCGACTTGCAGATACGTGATACCTTCAAGTCAACGTAAAATCTATAAAAAGTTAGTTTTTCTTTATTTTTCTAGAAATATTTAAAAGAGGATAATTTTGAAAAATAAGCCTAATTTCAGAAATTGATAGTAGTACCTGTTAGGGTTTAACAGGTAGCTCCCAAACTCAAAAATTTTTAGTTTTTTTCTTATCAATTTAAAATTGAAAACCGATAGCTAAGTTGAACTCAATCCACCCAATTGATTATAATTTATCTCTTTTCCCGACTTTGGTCAAGTAGCAACTTCAAAAGACTTTCAATTTAAAATTAAAAAAGGAACCGAAAATTTCCATTCTCTCTAGTCGACGATTAATATTAATGGGTTAGGGTTTAGTATTAGACGGAAAATAAAAACAAAATTAAAATAAGAAACCAAAAAATCATGCTCAACAACTTGGCGACTCCACTGAGGACATCTAGAGGACTAGCCACTTAAGCTTTCTGAAATTAGGATTATTTTTCAAAGGAAATAAAGTACTTGAGTCGATTATTTTTTTGTTTTATTTTACTTTTTATACTAACATGTTGCAGCTCAATTATGGGGTTGTTTTGGGGGTTTTGTTTTATTTTCTTTTTCATATCATATGTATGGTAAATACGGTTAGAACAGGCCGTCTTAGGACCTTAGGAAGGGAGTTGTTGTGTAAGTTTCAAATATTGTGGGCCAACTATCTTCCAAGGCCAACTAAGCTATCCTACTCAAGCTTAGATGTGACCACGTTAACATTACTTTGAAAAACATAGGTGGTCATAGAACTTGAGGACCTTTAGAACCTTCCCTTCATATGCATGAAAACCTTTTTCAAAAAAATTATAAGAACCCATAATGTGGTAGACCCAAATGGATAAGTGTAATTGTGAAGTTGTACTTTTTCCTGTATTGTCCTGTATAGTCCCTTTATAATATTTCCTTGTAAATATTATGTAATGATTCCATATATAGTTCAGGATAGGATTTGATTGTAATTTTAACTTTTTAGATAGATATGGCTAGATCAATTCAAGCTACTTTTAAGGAAATCTATGTTCATCCACTACATTAGCCTCAAAAATTACTCTAGACATGGTTTCGTCTTTTTAACCCAGATAAACAAGAATTCCTTAAAAACAAGATTGGGCCCATCCTATCCCTGCAAAAGATCCCTATGGATATTACCTTAGTGGAAGCCTTAATACATCTATGGGGACCTAAATCAAACACTTTTCACCTTAGCCTACACTAAATAAGTCCAACCCTCGAAGAGTATTCTCAATTATTATAGGCCCCTACTATCACAAATAATATCTATGGCCCAGATTTAGAAGCTACCGCACAAAAAATCTTTAATAAGTTGTTAGCAATCAAAAAGGCCAAGATAAACTAAGTTTTGGTTCGAGGCAAGACCCTCCAAATGGAGGACATCATCAACTGTTTTTCTACTAAGTTGAAACATAAAGATAAACGAGATATTTTTTTTACAAACCTAGAAGCTTAGCACCAGCATTAAGTAAATGCCTATATCTTTATGGTCTTCAACACCATCTTATTCCCTAATGAAAGGCGCCAGGTCCACTTCAGAGTTGCAGAAATTGTTACCTAGTTTCTTCAAAAGAAGACATATGTCCTTACCCTCTTGGGTAAACAAATCCACTCATTGAATTATCTCAAAAAGAAGAAATACTAAGATTTAAAGACCAATATGGTCCTACTTATGGTCTGATTCATTAGTTACATGAGGAGCTACCAACTCAATTTCAATCAGGCTGACTTCACATAGCGATATGACCTCATCAAGTCTTATGAAGTGTGAATTAAGCTACCTAAAGATATAGCTATTGTAAACCCTACTTTTAGCGGGCCTAAGACTTGATTAAGAGTACCGTTCGAACGTTCCCAAAGATCAACTAAACCAAAAACTTAAGTTTATATTTAGAAATGAATTAAATTTTTACAATTCAAAAGCCAATTGTCAATAGAACCCGAGCTTGAACAACTGTAAGCTCTAAAGTTACTTAAAACCCTAAACCTTAAAACCATTAAGGAATTTTAACCCTAAGTAATTAATCGATAATTTAATTTGAATAATTTTATTCAACTTTTTCACAATTTTATAAAAATCAAATCATAAATTACAAAACAATGCGAGATGAAAACCCTAAAACAATTCCCTATAAAGCTATGCCCTTATCTTCATGTATAAGCTTTACACATAAATAAGTGGACCAACAAATCACCTTAAATAACTTATCAATTGAGAGTTCGAATCATTTATCAATTGATAACTTATCAAAATCCAGTGATAAGACAATTTCCCTATTACCCCTTCACTTATACTACATATGGACAATTTTTCACAAGATTTCATAAGCTTAACTTTAATAAATGAGACAAGACCACTCCGTGGCCCAAAAAGACTTTAAATGGAAGATTTGGACAAGGGAGAAAGGGGGGCCATGCTCTTGTCTTTCAAACATCAATCACTTTTTCTTACACATCACTATTCACCCCTTAATGCTTACATCATCAATAGTTACAATTGTTGACTTTTGTGTAAGCTACAAGACAATCAATTAAAGCTTCATGCACACACTTCTTTCCTCGTTCAAGATCTGCCACTCTCTCCCTCTTTCACTCCCATTTTCACTCCCTTTTCTCTCACTTTAAACACAAATCAAAAGAAGAAATCAAACTTCATAAATTCTTAACATTACCTCCACCATTTTTTCTTCCATACTCACGGCAATTTCTCTTCTTATTCTTGTATCATTTCCTTTCACCATCTAAGACCTTTTAAGACCATTAGAATCTTCCATAAACCCCATACCAAAAGAACAAAAGATTCAGGTTTCAAAAGGTAGCAAAAAGGAGGAGGCAAAGTTAAGAGCTAAAGTGGAACCTTAGTGCACAACCACCACACTTTGCGTTAAGGACGAGTAAGTATTTCTTGTGATGTATGGATTAGTATTTATATTAGGAGACTTGGATTTCTTGAAGATATGAGTAAGGTATAAGTTGTTAGAACACCAAAAATCATTTTAAGAAACAAACCATAAAACCCTTACATGAAGTTGAAATATGAGCATGTAAAGTTGGTGTTTTGTGAAGACATTTGTTTAATACTTTGAATGGAAGATTTTAAGCTAAGAAAATCTTGAAATGAGAACTTTAATGGAGGATAAGCATGCTGGATGTGAGGGTTCCATAGTCATTTAGATGTTGATTTTGTTTCCATTAAGTTAAATATGCTCAAATCTAGACTTAAGTTAAGGAAAAATCCATTACATGAAGTTTTATGAAGAAACCAACTTTGTATGACATGAGCTATGATATGGGAGTCGTATTAAGTATAAGATCTTTTATTTCTTTATGTGGAGCATGAGTTAAAGGATCATTTGATGGAAGAAAACTTAAGTTAAGATTTGCACACAAGTAGTTAAGTGCATAATCTACCACCTAAACTTAAGGAAATGATGAAACAAGATGAAAAACCAAGTAAGGACCCCTTCGAACCATCATGAACAGATCTAGAATGTGGGAGAATGAAGCCTAAAAATATGATAAAAGTGAAAGAACAAAGTGAAAAGATTAACTAAAGCAAGTATAGTAAGCATATAAAGCCTAAAACTTAAAACCGAGCTTAGAACTCTCAAAACAAGCCTAGAACTCTAAGTTGGGCCTTCAATAAAAATTTGACCAGCACCTTAAAGTATCAAGAGAGGTTGTTTTGAAGCCCATAAGAAATCCACCTAAGGCCCCATAAGTCCACCAAAGTCATTAACTTTAGTTTGAACCAAAAACAAGCCCATTTGACAACTTAAGCCCACTAAAGGGACCAAGAAGTGGTTGTTAGCCTTAGGAATATAAATCAAAGTTGTAAATTTGATCTCAAGGAGTATTTTAAGCTTAGGATAAAATCTAAAAACCAAGCTCAAAGGATTCCTCAAGTTATCAAAAAAGCCCATTTACCAAACAAGGCCCAAAAACACTCCAACACATGAGGAACGCTACTGTTCTGACCCATGGAGAGAATTGCATACCTCATTTCGAAAATATAACCTTACCACGTTAAAGTACACTCAAAAACGATGAAAATTGACTATAAGATCATAAAAATCAGATTTAAAACGAAAAAGTTATAAGCGATTGAACTTTGAGTAAAAACCGGAAAAAATTATGGAAACTAGTCATGGATATAACTTAAGGAAAATTTACTTAGTTTCTTAAGTTTGCTTCAATTCCTTATAAAAATTATTTCAATTACCAGGGGACACCGTTTACGGACACGACTTGCCTCTGGATTACTTTGACTGACTCATATGGCAGAGTGAGTAAATTCGCAATGACTCTTTACTTGATTGTGCTTGTAGAATAGATGTACCTAAACTATATATATAAATTTGGATGCTTGTGGGATATGGGAGATGCATGTGTTTGAATTTATAGATGAATGCGATGATTTTTTCTTAATTATATATAATAATGGGAATTGTTTGTAATGCATATATATATGTGAATTGTATGGAATGAAATTGTTTGGTCACTCTAAAAATCAAGTTAATCATTTGTACGATTAAGAACTCAAAATAAATCATACATTCCCCATATTGTATACGGATAACACCGACTGCCACTTCACGTAGAAGATGGGAGGGGACTCATAGGAATATGAGTTTCCTGCAGGATTGGGCGCTAGCTATGCCATCATATATATTGAGTCTCTGACCTAAGCTGATGGGCTTACTAAGCGCTGGGAGACGCCAACCGTCGGCGAGGGGCCGAGTCTTGTGGCTTCTACTTACGGCGTGTGTTTGTGGATTACGGAGGCCACCACACCACTAGACTTAGGATTTTAAAAGATATGATTTGATTTTAGTAAAGGAAGTATACATATATATATATATATATAGAGAGAGAGAGAGAGAGAGAGTTTTCTTTTGGCATGAGCACAATAGTGCAAATGAAATAAAACCCAAAGTCTAGAACCCGGATTTTGGTTTGGGTCAGTTAATTATCTCCAAACCCCGACTTCAGGGGGCGAAATTCTGAGTCGTATGCATGCATTTTGTTCATGCATTCATATGATTGTGCATTTAATAAATTTCTGTGATGCAGTATTGATGAGGGAATTATCTCACTAAGCGTAAGCTTACACCCCCAACAGTTCTTTTCCTTGCAGGTTGATCGATAGTTGGGAATGGGATCAGAATCGAACGCAGAGTGCTACCATTGAATCAGTATGATGAAAAGCTTGTATAGTTAATTCGGAATACTCCGAAAAACGACTAATGTCTCAATTAAGTTTAGTATCTTTAGTAAGTTTAAAATTTTCTAGAATTGTCTATCTTATTTCACTATTTTGGTAGGGGATACCGATTCTCTGCGGTTCTGAGGAACTGTGGAAAAATGGATATCCATAATTATTTATATTATATAATGAGTCAATGAACTAAAATTGAAGACTCTAGCAAATAATTATTTAGAGTTTTGCAATCTCTGACTTGGAAGGCGATTTTCTTATCATGGGTGCATACGTGATATGGAAATTTTAGACAATAAAGTCAACAAAGCAAGATCATCATCTTTGGTATCTACCTGTTGTTACTACTATACCTTTACTTTTGGTTGTCAGAGTAAATCGAAGAAAAAACAAAGAAAGTAGCTACATTTTGTTTATGATTTCCTAAAGAGGAGACACTAAAACAATAATATCGTATCAATTCAATACCTTATGAGAGAACACATTAGACACAAATGCAAGTATATACAAAGCTCTAAAGTAAGAAACTTCAAAACGTACCAAATGAAATCTAAGATATTTATAAATAATAAAAACCTAGATAAGTGTGATTTAGTAGAAAACCTAAAAGATAGAATCTTTAAGAAGTTCAAACTAAAGTATTAACCATACCTAGTTAAAAATTATAAATGAAAAAGTAAATTAAACATACCTAGTTCCTTAAGGGCAGTACCTTCATAGAATTAAACTGAAATTATACTTACAAGATAACAATTTTATAGTATAAGCAAGTAGATTGTTCCTTTTTCCATTCATTATCAACTAATCAATAAAGAAAAATAAAAAAAAGATAGAAAAACTAACTTATAAAGAAGTATAGAAAATGAAAGAAATTGATAGAAATCTTTTTAAAATGATGGATTGGTGAGTGGGATTGAACAGGGAAAAGGGACATAGAAGGAAAAAATGGGCAAAGAAAGTGCAAGTTGAGGGAGTGGGTATGGATGGGGAAGAAGGAGAGATAAGAAATTACAAAGGATGGGCACATGATCATTGCTTTTATGGTTGGATAGGCATATTAATGGAAAGAAAGAAGGTAGAAATGTGGAAATAAAATCAAGTAAGTTGATAAATATATCCATCTCATAAACATTTTATAATTTTAAGAATTTAGTTTAGCATCGGTATATTTATTATATATTATTAAATTGAGATCGAAATAGTAAGACACTAAAATGGAAATTATACAAAAAGCTTAGAGCTTAAATAATGTAGATGGGTGAGGATTTCTGTTGGATCCATCCTTTGATAAGGCAAATTAAAAAAAAAAAATCTATAATGTTAAAGTCATACATAGAGAAAGAATTAAACAAGCCTAAAAACCAAAAGAAAATACACACCAACCATAGACATAGCTATAAGGAAAGAGAATTATATAGAGAAATAATATAAGGACGGAAAATTACCACATAAAAAGACACAGCAAGAACTCACAACACACAAAAAAACAAAACATTAAATAAATGAGAAAATTTTTGGTATATAGAAAAAGGATTTCCTCTCTCTCTATTGAGAGTAATTCTCTCCTTTTGGAGCTATTTCATGCATCGTAGATGGTCTATTGTTTCAGTTATGTTTTCCACTTTCTACAGTCTAGGTTACACAATTTACTTTCTTCTATTTATTTCTCATTTGCTTTTCTTTGAGATGCTCTTTATCTTCCGTCTTCACATCTAACCTTTTTGTTGTCAGTTATATTATCCTTTCTTGTTAAATCATATGTGTCTAAGCTTTTTTCCTATTTTGCTTATTGTTTCTTTTCTTTATATTTTTTACTTTTATCTTCATTTGGTGTGTTTCATTCTATTCCTATCAAATTCAATATGGTAGTATCTTTTAGTGATCAAGGAGTTAATGAACTAGTGCTAGACATTTGGGACTTAGAAACCATTTCAAATGTATCTAGAATATCTTTGGTTAGTAAAGTAATTGCAAATATGTCAATACTGAAGAGAGCAATTATAAATATTCTATCTCGTACTTAGGAAAGATTATGTAAAGTTAAGGTTTCCTATCTCTAGAGTAATCTTTTCCTTATTGAAATTCCAAATGAAGGCTGTATTGGAAAATCATTTGCTTCAAAACCTTGGTCAATGGTAAGGTTCCCTATGATTATTAGTTGGTTGTTGACAAAGAAATTCCAAGATATTAAGTTCATAGAAACTTTTTTTTTGTTACAAGTTCATGGTCTACCACTACATATGTTTAAATCAAGAAATGTAATGGTTTTTTGTTGAAAGGTGCATGGGGTGATCAACATTGAGGACGTTTTTGCTATTAAGCATGATTTCCTTCTAATGAAAGTTTCTTTTAATATCTCCTCTTCTTTGATTAACGGATTGTGGGTATAGCATTCTAATGGTAATTGTGTATGGGTAGCTTTCAAGTATGAGTGATTGTTTGAGTTTTGTTGTACTTATAGTTGTTTAGGGCACATTAAGAATACGTACTTGATTAAGAATGAAGAATGCTTTCAACACAAACATCTAAATGTTTCTGAAAGAACAAGATCCCTACTCTTTTTCACTACAAATTATGAAGTTGAAGTAGAATTAAAGGATGGAAAGCTGCCACTGATTTCCAAGATATAGTTACAGCATGCTATCTCGTATTCAAAGGAAGAAGGATACATAGAGCTAGATAAAAGAAGGGAAGATACAGTTGCAATATGCAAAGGAGACACTCTTACTTACAATACTACATATTGAGGAGATGAATTTTAATGTGGGTTCTCCTTGTAAAAAATTTTTAAGGGAAGACACGTCAATGTAGTGTTACAGTAATATCCTATTTTCTTACATGGGCTTAGGCCCCCAACTACCAAAGTCTTCTCATTTATACCTTATTACCAAACCTTACCCAACTAAGCCCTTTACACATGTCTACACCCCTATCTAATAATACTCAAAGTAATCCTCATCCCAAATCTTCAAATTTCACCTCCTATAGAAACCCCATTTCTAAAAGATGCCCCCAACATGTTTAACAAATTAATTGAATCAAAAATCACTAAAATTCAAACCTTCCAACCATCTGAAATACCTTACCAAGGGAATTTGCACCCTCATAAATACTATGTTCAAGAGCTTGACAACCTAATTACAACATGCCCTTCTTCTCAAAGATCCTTATCTCCCAATCGACTTCCACCATCACCAAACCCTACAAGACAGCTATCTGCCACAATGACCTTAACTATTGAGAATGCTTTAAAATCTTTGTCATTGAAGAGATGACACTTGTAGTTGGAAGAGGCTAACAGCAAGACTTTGTAACTTAAGAAGGAAAAGAGAAGGTAAGTGGTAGTCGTAAGCAGTCTCAACAAAGAATGGAAAGGGATAAATTTTTTGTTGCAAAATCCAAACGTCAAAGTAAGGTTCAAAGGAAATTGGAGTTGGATAATCAATTAATGGAAGTTAGAGTTGTCCAAGAGGATGGACTTGTTGCTGAAGGTTCTTATGGCTATCCTTTATAAGCCATGCACTTGCTATGATTATCTTAAGTTGGAACTATCAAGGCCTATAGCAACCTTTGACAATTAGGAGCTAAAATATCTCATTTCCTTGCATAAGCCCCAATTAATTTTCCTTACAGAGACTAGAAACAAATCAACAAAATTAGACTTTATGAGGAGGTGATTTCAGTTTGATAACAAATGGTACATAGATCTAATGGGCTTATCTATTGGTTTAGCTATTTGGTGGCATGAGGAATAATTATGGATATTCTAAGTACTAATAAGAATGTGATTGATACAGTATTTTTAAATTGTAAGAGTAACATAAAGGTAGGGGTTTCTATTTGCTATGCTAACCTAGACAACCAGGGAAGGTTAATGCTTTGGAATCGATTTTAACTTATGGCACCACATATTACCCCTCCTTAGATGATTACTGGAGATCTCAATGAAGTTATATCAAATAAAGAGAATAGTAAAGGAAGGGATAAAGTAGAATGACAAAGTTTGTTGTTTTTGCAAATGGTTTTAAATTGCCAATTACTGGATGTGGGTTTTCAAGGGCAAAAATTCACTTGATAAAATAGAAGAATGAATGAGATTTAGGTGAAGAAAAGACTGGACAAAGGTTTAGTCAACTCACTATGGCTAGTGAATCTCCTTACAATACGCATCACTAATTTACTAGCACATGGGTCAAATCATTCTCCATTATTGCTCTAAACTATTGTAACAGAAGTGAGAAGACCAAGAATCTTCCATTTTAAACAATTTTGGTTAAATATTAGTGGTTATAGAAAGCTCATTAAGAATACTTGGCAACGTACAAGGATACTCTAGATGTGGTGGGTCTTGTACACAAACCAAGTTCCTGTCACAAAGAACTCTTTAGGTGGTCAAAATGTATTGTTCGCAATAACACAACATATATTGATTTGCTACATGATCAATAGGTGCTCTTACAAGGGAATGATATAATGGGAGACTTATTGGAAGAGGAAATCTAATTACATGAGCAATTGGAGTTTGCACAAAGACTAAAAGAACTATATTACCGTCAATGTTCTAGAATCCAATGGCCAGTGGGAATAGAAATACAAAATTCTTTGATCGTATGACACTAAACAGAAGAGTAAGGATTAAAGTCTTCAAGGTAAAAGATGAAATATGGTTTATTGATAGAAGAAGACAATGAGGGGAATAATGCTTTTCTAAGTTTCTTTACAAAGCTATACTAATCTAAGTAGAATAATACTTATGAATCAATCCCACATCATATTGATCAAGTAGTGACAAAAAATCAAAACTATTGGCTAACACATCCGGTTGAGATGGAAGAAGTAAAAGAAGCTATGTTCTAGTCAGGTAGTTTGAAGTCTCCAAGTCCTAACAACTTTTGCAGTATCTTTTCTCAAACCCATTAGTCAATTATTAGATCCTTCATTTTTTAGGCTACTAGGATCCTCATGTACTCAAGTGTGTTTCCTCCCTCCTTTAACAAAACTAACGTTGTTCTAATTCCTAAAGTTAGTTTACCTAAAGATATAACTTAATTCTGGGCAATTAGCTTATGTAATTTTTCTTACAAAATTATTTCAAAAATCTTATCTAATAGGTTACAGCCGTTGTTAGATAGTATTTTTTTCATCGTATTAAAACACCTTTACTCTTGGTAGGTTAATTGATGAGAGTTTATTAATGGCTCATGAAGTTTTTCACTTTCTTAAGCTTAATAAGAAGAGGAAAAAACATTATTGTGCTATTAAGGTAGATACAACTAAGGCATACAACTAAGTATAATGGCACTTTTCAAAGGATATCATGAGAAGAATGGGTTTTTCAGGCACTTAGATTTCTTGGATTATGAATTGTGCCATACCTGTTGATTATAATTTAATGGCTAATGTATAGGGAAGATTCAACCTTTTAAAGGCTTGAAATAAGGGGATCCATTTGGAAGAGTTCCTGAGGATAGTTGAAATCTAGGTGTGGAAGAGGACTGCCACCTGAAGGAATGGCCACCACTTATTTTAGCCAACATACCCCCTTCCTTCCATGATGGTTGGAGCTCTAAGTTTCCCATAAGTGCTCAATTTCCTCATTTTTTTACTAAAATTTGGGAAAGATAGAAAACAAAATCTAAAAATTTGGAAACTTGGTTTTCCTTAATATTTTTGCATGAGGAATTCAAATCTCAAATCAAATTTTCAAAATTTTGAGTTCTTATAGAGGGTCCTTAAGAAAAATATCTTCCACACTAATATTCTATCACATTTTTGAAAAACCATCCAATGTTGTTTTAACCTAAAATTTTATGAGTATACTCCTAAAAGGTTATACTTTGATGCTATGTGGTTGAATTTTCAAATTTTTGATAGCCAAATTTTGGGGAAAAATCGTTTTTCACAAAACAATGTGCTGGAAGTAGGTTTTTCTAAGAGAGTTATGTTAGATTTTCATAAAACCATGTTTCAATCTGTATTTGTAAACATACAGCAACTAAAAGTGAGTAAATTGAGTATTTCTAAGTTTAGGTTGGAATTTGGTAACATGGTAGCTTAACTTTAAGGTTTTTCTTAAGAGATTATGTATATGTGATGCTTTAATGAAAAGTGTAATATGTAGCTAAAGGAATTGAATTGTTATCATGATGTAATGCAAGTTTATTAAGCTACTGTAACTTTGTGTAAGTTGAATTATATGTAAAGTAGCAAAATGTAAAAGTAGCAACAGGGTCAAAAACTCTATCAAAAATTAGGTCAGAATGTAGCTTGGTATTAAATACTTTATCATGCCAAGAGTTGGACAGTAGGTCAAAAAATGGTTGTATATGGATTTCATACCCTTTCCAGAGTCAAAATGCAAGTCAAAAATTCTCTAAATAAGAACCTAATTTAGGATAGTAAGTCAAAACATTAGTTAGAAACTAAGTCAAAACTTATCTCACTTAACTAAAAACTTAATAAACAGCTAAAGAACTCGCTTAACTCAGATTAAAAACATGCCTACTTTTGAAAAAATTATTTCTCCATATAGTGAATAAGAACTAAAGTTGTGTATTAAATTTAAAGGAATTGTTAACAAGTACATGCACGTTGACTAAGGGTAAAGTGACACTACATTAAGATAAGTAAGATCACTGCTTCACAGCATTTTGGAGTATCATTTTATAATAATTATAGGCTTAAGTATGTCTTTGCCTTGTGGTTATAATTTATTTGGTTGGGCATATACTACACATGTACTTGAGTCTTGCCTACTGCTATTGAAGCTAAGTTCTATGCTGTGGTTGTTTTATGTATTATGTTTTATTTAGATTGTTTGAATTGGTTGATCACTCCTAAAATTGGCATCGTAACCCACTAAGGAAAACAGTTAAGATTCTCAAGCTAAATATGGACCCATTCGATAAGGATAGTTAAAATAATCATTTGCCCACCCTTAGTTGAACTAAGTACTAGGGTCATGATAAAGTTAGAAGCCATAGTTCAAATGTAGTTTCAACCGAAAGGTGTTCTCAGTTGCATAAGCCTTAATTTGGTTTCAATTCATACCCCTCAACCTGGAATAGAGCAGGTGCAATTTTTTTAATCTTATGACTAACCGAATAACATTGTGCGATGGCATTTGTTTGCACATGCATTACATGTAATTAATTTGATTGAAAACCCCGACCATATTGTGTTAAATATATACTTCTCTCTCTATCTCACTTACTAAGCACATTGTCACTCACTTTCTTATAGTTTATTTTTCAGGTTTTAAGTAGATATACAAGCTCATCACCTAATTCTAGAAGTTTAGAGATCAAAAAGTGAGGATCAAGAAGAGCTAGCTAAACTTTTGTTCTGAATATTAATTTTACTAAACTTTAGGAAAACTATGAAGGTCTCCTTAAGTAGCCCTCTAGTTTTCAACTATTGATATGTATTTTGAGTATTATAAACCTGTAGACTTTTACAATTTTCTTCTTTGACTTATTATTTTTCTATGGAAATATAATTTTCTAAATACTTGTCAATTTTAAAATATTTTGCTGAGTATTACCAACAAAACTCAATTCTATTAGAAAGATTTAGTTAAAAATTCATTTTTAACAATCATTTTAGAGATTACACCATAGGTTTATAACAAGTAGATACAAAATTGAACGCTTCAAAGTAGTTGAGTTGGGTTAGCCTTATGTGAGTTAAGTCTATGATAGCAGCTATGAGTTCAACTTCAATCTTAGAATAGTTCACAAGGTAGGGCCATTATGACTTCACCTCTTTAAAGCATAACACACTATCCTCATATTTGTTTATTCTTGTTGCTGAATGTTTATCCAAGATGATGCAAAAAGAAAGTGCCCTTGGTTTGTTGAGGGGGTTGAGAATTAGAAATTCTAGTTGTTTGCTAACGCATTTGTTTTTTGCAAATAATTCTCTTTTTTTTTCTCGGAGGTTACCCAAAGAAATGTTCAAAAACACAAAGGTATTTTGGATGATTAGTATAGTATGTTTGGTCAATGTGTGAATTTTCATAAAAGTTCACTAATTTTGAGTGTTTCTACTACTCCTTCTAAAGAAAGAGAAAGATATAGTAATTTGTTGAGTATTAACCCTTAGGTTGCCTTTATAGATACTTAGGTTTCCCTATTATTTAAGGGAAATCTAAATCTTAAGCATTAGCCTTTGTAAAGGACAAAAATAGTTCAAAAACTACAAGGGTGGTGCAGTTCCAACTATGGATGTTACAAGTTCGATGTTGCACTTTCGAGATGTTGATTAACCAATAGCAAAGACATGAAAACCTCCTTCACAAAGAATTATTAAGGAGAATTGTGATGCATCGATTCATCCTAACAGAAATATAGGACGTTTAGGTGTGATATGTAGGAACGCTAAAGGGAAGCTACTCTAAGCGATAGCAGTAATTCTGCCTTCATCAAACTCAAAAATCAATGAGGCATTAGCACTAAGGTAGAGTTTGCAAATTGCTAAGGAAAGATGATAGATGCAAATTAAGGTAGAATCTAATTGCAAAAAGGTGTGGAAGATATAGCTAACCTTCTAAAAGTGCATGGAAGTATTGGACTTTTATTGCTAATATTATTCATCTTAGGTCTTTTTTCAATAGTTGTTACGTATCTTTATTCATAGTAAAGCAAATGTGTGTGGCAATTAGGTCGTAACTTAAGCAAAGTTTAAGATATCATGTAGTTTCTTAATCTCTACTGCCATTCTAATTAGCTTTTATTTTGTTTTCAGATTGTTCATCTTAGCCTTCTCATATATAAGACCACTGGTTGTATTTGTACTAGTCTTTTTGTTGTTTTTCTACAATGAAAGTCATTAAAAAGAAATAAGAAAAAATTTAATAATATTAACACACCACATATCTTAACGAGCAATGATTAAGTATCAATAAAATTATAATACATAATTACACGAGTTTACTATCACTAATATGTATTTAAATATCATTGAGGTTTTTACGCATTTACCAATCCAATTAGACATGTATCTTGACAAGTAGCGGTTAAGTATCAATAAAATTATAATATATAATTACATGGGCTTACTATCATTAATATGTATTTAAATATCATTGAGGTTTTTATGTGTTTACCAATCCAATTAGATAAATATTATACAAATATCAACTATATAAGAAAAATTATATAAATACCAATGCTACATCGCATGCTAAAAATACAATGTTAATTTTTTATATTTGTCGCACTTATAAAATATGACATAAGTATTATATAATTTTATGTTAGTATGCAATATCACACGTTATAGTGCTTCGATTACACTACTAATAGATCAATAGTTTTCCCATCAATTAATTGATAGGTTTATGATAAACTCTTCTCCAATTAGCCTATAGATCAATTAGTAGGAAAATTGTCGATCAATCAGTAAACTTAAGTAAGCTTAAATAGTAAACTCTCCTTCAATTAGCCTACCAATTAGTCAGTAAGATCGTTCAATAGACTTCAATACCTTATATTGCATGCCCAAAAGTCGCATGTCTTATATCGCATGCCCAAAAGTCGCATGTTTAACATTCGGCATATTTTTTATACTAACGATCAAATTTGTGAGATACGATATAGCAACAGTATATTTATATAATTGCATATCAAATATACATCTTCTGTTGTTGTAAAATTATACGATATAATAATAGCATTTAAGTAATCAAAATCATCTAATTTGTATTTATGTTATTTTTTTTTCCTAATTACGGTAAACACGTTCTTCACCCAAATTATCACCGCTCATCAAAACTTAACACCAATAAATCCTTTTTCCAGATAAAAAGTAGAGACTCAGAAAAGGTATAGGAAAGAAGAAAATCGATTGAGCAAATTACACTGAAGCAGAAAGAGACAGAAGAATCAGCATGAAAAGGGAAAGAAATCCTCGACAGCATCATGAAGGTTTAGAAGTTTTCCCCAGAAGGGAGGGCGAGCTCTCATGAGAGAGAAAAGGTGGGAAACGTCCTCCATGGTATCTAAAAACTATCAAGGTTTGCTTCCTAGAAAACGATCGAGAATGTTTTTTCAATCAATCTTACTAGAAACACACTAAGATAAAATTACTAGATAAATTAACTGGTATCCTAATGCACTCCAGCATATACAAGCAGCTAAATCTTGAAAATGTCCCGGTATCAGATCAAACATAGAATGAGACACTCAAATAACAAAGATGAACTAGTCATCTCTTGTCATGGAAATCAAATAAACAGACTATTATTCATGTTCCATTCCTGTGGCTGATGTGGGAGGAAAAATTTTCTAAGAATGAATCCCACTTTCTGTATGAAACTCCCTCTTGATAGGCTGGTTTAACGTTTTCCATGCCAAATAGCCGAAAGAACATGCTGACACCGTGCCACCTCTAAGGAAACCAGTCTCAGCACTTCCAGAGCTGCATCATTAGCTGCATGATAACTGCAGACCACTAATCTCTAGATGGCAATCAGAATAAGCTCAGTAATCCAACGATAAGAACCCCACCACCAACAAAGCAGCTGCTGTCAAGAGATTGATGATGATTCCTCTTACCCAAACTACTTGGTTTCACCAAATTTTGAATGAATTTCATTCTTCACTGTCTGTCTTCCCAGGGCTTGAGCAAACATCCTCCTTGCTGCACCCAAATGCTGTTCTTTGTAGTTGTTCCTATCACGGCTACTCACATTGCTTTCAGCCTGAGAATGGGAAGCCGTTACAAAATTCTTCTCAGCTAGTTCTTCAGGCATTTTCTGAATAGCTGACAACGCACCACTAGTAATGACATGAGTTTCAGTTTCTTTAGATAAATCTAAATCTGGTCCACCAGGATAATTTGAGTCGTGGTAGTATTCTAAGGCTGGCTTCACAGACATTTTATCAATTTCACGAGCAACAGCATCAATTTGCTCATTATGTTGTTCATGACTATTTCCTCTGATATTTCTACTGCTTTGATTTATCTTTCGGCCAAGAGCATGTGCTATCATGCGATGAGCAACCACAGGAACATTTCTTGGCCTTTGCCTAACAGGTTCCCTCATCTCTTCAGGATCAAATGAAAAAATCCGCTCACGAGCAGCAAGATAAGCTGCTTCTCTTTCTTCATACGTATGCTGGGATGCTGAGACCTTTGTTATCAACGCTGGAGCAAATAAAATATTATGTAAAGTGAAAATATGGTTACAAGATAAATTACACTGGGCTACTACAAAAGTAACTGATACTACAAGTAGAACATTTATTCTGAAGAAAAGCAAACCCATCTTTTTTTTTATATCATTACGATTATAGGAACTTTTATATTTAAGTACTATAAATTTTGATGGGCAGATAACCGAAATTTGAGTAATGAAACTTTCACCACTATGAAAAAAATCATTCTAGGTAACATATCCTATGATACCATACCGGTTGAAGCGTCTTCTCTCCTTAACAATTGATAAGATGTAGGAAGAGGCTGTGGTTCATCATACTGGCTCAAGATATCACTAACAAGAATAGAGGGTCTGCAAGTGAAATGGATCAACAAGCAAGTTAAGCACAGCAAGGGAACTATAATTATCAATGTTGGACCAACATGTGAATAAGGATGTGAGCATTCTTCACACACATTGATGTTTCTGGGCAACGCTCCAGAATTAAATGCCTTTCCTCACCTTCACCAACAGATTCATGGGCAAACCTAGTCCCATCAAAAAATAATTCGTATCAAACAGCTATTGGAGAGTGGGTTAACCTATAGAAAGTGAGGATAATTGTACAGCATTCCAAATTAATTGAGACCAAGCACTTTGCCATCATAATATCTAAAAGGGAGATACCCAAATATCTCTGCAAGCCTATGGACTAGAAGGCGGTTGTATGGATCCATTGGTTCCAACTCCAGGATCCTGTCTAAGCTGCAAGAAGAAGTAGGTATTAATTGCTTGTACTGTTCAGTCAAAAAATATATAAACTGCAAGAGAACAGGAAGAACCATGACTGCTGTTGTTGCAGCAAACAAGAGCACTAACAATATTACAATATGAAAGAATATTATGGGTGGTCAAGAGAGACAAACAAAGATCGTTCGAAGAACAACTTGATGATGTACTTTGCAGCACATCTGATGATAAAAGAAAATGTGAATGACAGTTTTGCTGAATGTTGATGTAGTCTAAGAAATTATTAAAAAAAATAACAATTCATATTAATATCATTATTTTTAGGTAGATTATCATTATGACTCTTTTAAAAGATAATAGATAGGAACCACAATCTTTTATAAATGTAGTTACATAACAGAAAAAAGATAAGCCAGAACTATTATGTTACTTTATCTTAGTTTATTCAGTTGTAGGCTTGTATAAATAAATCATAACATGAGAGAGAGAGAGAGAGAGAGAGAGAGAGAGAGAGAGAGAGGGAGGGAGAAGAGGAGGAAAAAAGTCAGAAGTATTAAGTTACTTTTGGATAATTCTCTCTAATGAGTCCTTAGTATCAAGAAATCAGAAGATCCTCTCTCATAAGCCATCAAACTTTTATTTTACATATTTCACCATTAACTAATCCTATACCTAACTCATAACAATTTGAATTGTCTTATGCAATTTGATAGAATTGAAAACCACAACTAATCTAATAAGTTAAAGTCTCGAAATCAAATGGTTGTTTATCTAAAACGATCACAGTATCAGAGTAGGAATTGCTAAGTTCAACCCCTAGACACACATTTCACTCCCATTTAATTAAATGTTCCATTAGATTGTCTTCAATTAAAGTTCCAGCCTGCTAAAACCCCTGTAACTCAGCGGCAT
The DNA here is from genome assembly GCA_024138005.1 of Lumnitzera racemosa. Classification (NCBI taxonomy): domain Eukaryota; kingdom Viridiplantae; phylum Streptophyta; class Magnoliopsida; order Myrtales; family Combretaceae; genus Lumnitzera; species Lumnitzera racemosa. The sequence goes on from JAMXBC010000007.1 coordinate 44,190,718, forward strand.
GAAAATATTCTCCCAATGGATGGACTAAGTTAGATTTCCCCTATCTCCAATGGTTGTTATAGTAGTTAGCTAAAAAGGGAAAAAAAATTAAAGTGACAACCTACAAGTAAGGGAATGGTAACCAATAAATATAAAACTATACTAGATTTCGCAAGCTTAGGTTTATATATCTTATGGTAGCAAAAATAAAATCTACCAAAAGGAATAATTTACGACGTTGTACAGCTACTATATGGGTGGTCCAGTGAGGTTTTAGGTTGAAAGAAAGAAAAATAGGTTACAAAGAGAAAACAAAAGGAAAGATCTGTGAAACCTAATTGCTTGTGTGGAGTTGAGCAAATGCATAAAGAAGTCAGCTTTGGAGACGCCATGGGTATCAACAGCAAGGAGGGTAGCATTGAAGGAGGAGCTCAACCAAATCTGGGTTGAATATGTCTGCAACAAACCCGGACCAATGGCCAACAACATGCAAACAACCATGTGGCCACAAGTTGCGTATTATGGCATCAACTAGCTTAGAACTGCACGTCCACTTAGAATATGGTGGCGAGAGAGCAGAAGACCCCCTTAACCCACACAAGCTATGCATCTTGTCTGGCATGAAACACACCCAAAGCTTTGACTACTAGACAATTTGACCAGCCGTGTCTCACTTAATTAGCCAAGCATGATTTTCAGCTCTACGATGGATCCAATGGCCCATTAAGTTGGTTTAACCAGTGTAAACAATATTTTTTAGTACTAAGGCAACCCTGAGGAGTGTCAGGTTGCATTGGCCCCATTCCCTTTGGTTGTGGAAGCTTCATAATGTTTCTGCAATCTCTTTTTGGAGAAGCAATTACTTTAACTCTGAAATATGAATATATATATATATATATATATATATAATTGAGAACAAGTTCGTTTTCCAGGAGGGAAGCAATGTCAGAGTTATGATTTTAGAAATAAAAAATAAATGATTTATTTTAATATTTTTATTTTAGCTAGACTGTTATTATGATTTTTTTAATAGATATTATAAAAATTCACTATCTTTTACTTTTAAAGCTCTTGCAAATTTGATCTAACATCTTTTTATTTTCAGATGTTATTAGGTCCCAGGCTTGCGTAAATATATGATTTCACAGAGAAATAAAAAGCCATAGATGCAAGTTATTTTATCTTGAGTGTAAATTGCAACTAGACTACCTTAAAAAAACTAAATGAGAGTTCTTACCACTTTTATATTTTATGTTTTATTTTTCTTCTTTTTTTAAAGTTTTTGTGAATTCTGTTTTACTTTTATCAAGGGTACATGGACATGCAGGGTTCCAAAAGCATATTCTTTTAAATTTGTGGATCTAGTGCAAGATAAAAGAACTAAGCCTACATGAAATGATCATACAGGGATATATTTGCAATTTATCCTTGTTTATAAGATCGAATAGTTGTTGCCAACCAGCCCTCAATGTTAAAAGATTGAGGCTCTATGACAAGCCATCAAATCTTCCTTGTACATATTCCATCTGCGATTCGATCTTGAAGCTAGACTCACAACAACTGACACATTGTAGATGATGTCATGCATTCTGACTTCTTTTTCCAATTTAAATGCATTTTGACCAGTGATTGCAATTTATTGAACAATTCCCAATCAATTTTATAGCTTCCCTCTCTGTCAATGGAAATGGTTTTACACTTAAATTTTGGTATATGCTTTGTCTTCAGGGCTTTTTTTATCTTCTTTTACTTCACATTCATTATCATCTATCAATAAACAATCAGCAAAACTTTCTATAAAGCTAAAAGGCAGTACTAGTATCAAAAACAAAAGAATCAGTGAAGTTTTGTACTCTAAATCACTTGTCTAGTGTTCAAACCTGACTCTGACTTACTTAAAAAGCAGAAAATCAAGGAGTTGAAATAAGGTATAGGAATAATCAGGTAAAACCTGCAAGATGATAAGGTAAAAGTATACCTTTAAGTTCATAAGAGGCATGAAAGAGAACTAGAGCTCCATAGTGCTCCCAGTAATAATCCCTTTCTAATGCCATGGAGTTCACAATATTGTTCCATCACATCCTAACAAAGTGAGCTTTCCTTGTAAGTTTTACTAGAGATCTCTTTTACCATCAAAGATTTCAAGCTTTGCTTGAGAGGCCTGTTGGAAAAGTATCTCAAATGGACAACCGAAAGAAAGGAGGGCATGTTTTAGTTAATAGATGCCTGTTGTATCATGGTAATAAGAAATCAATTGAACACCCCATTCATTATCCCTTTTCAGGGGTTCTAAGATCATTCTTGTTAAGTTGACAGAGATTTATTAGCCACACTTGCTGACTGATCAAGAGTGAGTTTAATTCATAAGAGAGGAGATACAAGGAAAAAGTATTTTCTACTCTTTCCTCTGTTCTTTATCAAAAGATTTCTTTTTTAATCATAGGAACCTGGGCTGTCTAAGACAACCTCATTTTTTTTTTTTTTTTTTGTATTCTTTGTTTGGTGGAGAGTGTTTTATTGATTTTTAAGTTTCATTGACTCTATAGAATAAATCTCCTGTAGCTAACATTTTACAGATTGGAAACCCATTGGTACCCTTGAATAATATCTCCATGAATCAATAAGAAAACAATACCAAGTAATAATCAGCTAATGAGGGGACATGTTACTGATATGCATTACGGTTCAAGCCATACAGAATAAGATCCCTGGGGTTCTAATTTCAGTCCTGTTACTCAAGCCAAAGCCAAGAAGCTCCAAACAATCCACTGCACTAGTTATTGGGAAGAATGCGAATCTGGAAGGTAAGGAGCTTGGTGACCATCATCATGCGTGGCATTAATGAGGACAGTGGCATGGATAAATAATTTCATTGTTGGTTGATGTGTATTACTTGATTGGCAAGATTAGCGTGGTTGGCATAATTAGATAAGATTATTTCTTATCCAAATCAACATAGAGAGATCTAGTTCTTTGGGCCAGGAAGTAACGAGTTGGCTAGAAGGCTTCATCATAAATTTCTTCTCTAGGAAGGACATTGTCTATGCTTGTTTACTTTCTACCTTGCTAAGTCTTTATCTAGATTTACATTAGCTAGTAATAGTGTCACCTTAGCAATTACTTTTCAATTTATGTTTTACTATATTTATTTCATGTAACCTATGTGAGGGACAGATTGTGCAATGAGCAGCATTACTCAATAAGATTATCTTACATTGCTTCTTTTAAACAAACTGAGTTCTCATCACACCTTTGGCCAAAAGAAAAGTTCTTATCGTACCATTGTTTAAGTGGCAAATTCAACCTTAATCCTCATCACCCTTCTCAGGGTGTTTGGAATAAATAAACCTTTTTTTCCCCTGTGATTGTGTCGACTTACCATAACATCAGTTGAGTTAGTCATGTTTTTTATTTTAGTTCTCACCAAACTGTAACTTCAAGGACAAACACTAAACGAATCACATGAGCCCAAGCAGACTTCACAACTAGGGGACATAGGCTACTTAAGATGATTGAGGGAAGGGATCCATTAATAGATGCAATACATCAAGTATCATACCCAAAACCAGCAAGTGTATCCATGCCTTTCAGGTTAAGTGTTTGATGTCATATCACAAATCATAGTTCATCACAACTCCTATGCAAAAGCTTATATTGCTTTCTCTTCCAAAATCCCAAATTATTTCCTACCAACATGTAAATTGGACTGTCTTCACGGCAATCAAATCCATCGAGTGCATGGTTTCATGCCAAACATGTGCTTCACAGAAGCAATGAACTGCAATGCTGTTAATACTTCTATTCTTGTTTTATCAAAGTAATGCGAGTTGGAAGAGACCCATGTTTTTTCCTTCTAAAATACCTAGAAGGTTCCTACTTCCTAGATAAGTTTCAATAGTTAAAATAACCAAATTTCCAGGCATTACTTAGACAAGCACACACAGATCATCTCAATGACATCAATCAACAAGGTAGTTGATTGTTCAGCTAACAAAGAGAATTGCTTTTCATCCAGAATTTCCCATTTATATGTTGCTTGCAAGCTATTGTTCATGTTCAGTGAATTGTGTTGGTTGGATTTACACGGCATTGGCACAAAAGCAAAAAGCATCAACCATTATTATCATTATTTTTTTTTTGTGGGGGGTGGGGGTAAATAATCACATAGCATTATAAAAGCAAGAAAGATATTCATCTGTTACATAGCCATAATTGTTGTGTCAAAACATTTAAGTGTTCATCAAGTCTCAGAAAAGGGATTGTTCAAGAAGGACAAGCATGATATAATGTCATATATGTTATACACACATGATATCTTGGTAATCAATTACAAGAAGCAAATGTAGATTTTATCTCATCATACTCAAGATGAGATATCGATTTTAAACAACAGAACATTTAGCTCATAAGATCATCTGTAATGGATAAAGGTCAGAAAATTCAATAATATTGAGACCTAATAAATAAATTAAAGCCCCGATCAGGAAATCATAATATAGTCTATTTTAACCCTCTAAAATTGATTGAAGATGATCAACCAAAAAGAGATTGATTGGAGTTGTTAGCTCAAAGCAATTCAGGAAAACATAATATGGATTGGGACCCGCAATTCAACCAAATGAACAATTTAACCAAAGAGATTGCTTTCTGTGAAGAGTTTGTTTCTATGCCTGGAAACCGTAACCTTTCAGCTGCCGAATGAACAATTTAACCAAATGCACCTAGTAAGAACTTCAACCCACTTTTTATAACAAGTAACTCATTTATGAGTTCTCTTATCCAGCTACAGGTTGGAGAACAATAACTCAAGGCATCCATCTTCTGCTATCTCATATTTTAAAGAGGCAAATGAAGCAGATACATTTAGAGGACACAAGTACAGATGAAAACTTGCTGTTCAGATAGCTAGATTAACACACACATACACACACAAAATTTTTGCAAAGACACGTCATAATATTTCAATATATTTTTAAATGTAAAAGATATGACTACCATGATGAGAGGCACATAAGATAAAATTAAACTAGCCTATGCAGCAGCAATTTTACAAAATGAATTTCACCATCTATTTTCCATAAAACTAATATGTATAAGAAATGTCATCTTAATTCTTAACTATCAAAGCTATTAAGAAAGAAAAGAAGGAATGGTAAAAGACAGACAATAACTCAGATGTTCTGGTAAAATAAAAGATTTTAATGGTTAATAAGTCCTCCAATCACTACAGGTTGTGTAATTTTTTTGGTTAAATTACAGGTTGTGTAATTTGCAAAGCTACAACAGTGACATGGTTGCTTGTTCCATGCATCCACAATTCATATCGTGGGCATCAGTCATTCCCATGGTTAAAGCAAATCAAACTAGTGCAAGACCATTTCAAACTCAAAAGAAAATACAAACATATATGAACAAAGTCAATAAGCAAAACTGTGAGATCCATGGCCCATGAAGTACAACAGGAATTGATGCATATAACGAAAGAAAAACAATTTTAAAAAAAAATGGCTGACAAAAAATAACATTTCAAGCTAATTGATCTTCAATGATGTCCATTTGTTTTGCAGAATTTTCATGTTACTTTCTTTAGTATAAAAAGCTAGTATATTTCTATAAAATTATTAGATTTTTTCAAAGGACAAATGTCTTAATCCTGTTTTAGGGATCTCACATGCCAATATGCTCTGATTTGCCAAGTAAAAAACTAATGCAATGTTCAAGATGCAAGAAGCAACTTTGACAGCAACAATCAAACCCCAAATTCACAAATCAAGGGCACAGCCATCCATATTATGAAATCAAAACCATTCCATAGTTCAATTAACAGAGAAACTTAATCGCACCATCTAAGAAAAACCTTAACGAACTGGATGCACGATTATGTTCCAGAAAAATTACCTGGTATCATCCTGGAGGAAGCTGACTAAGGCCTCCTCCACGGAGAGCACTAGATACTTACAGGGAATGTTTTCCCTAACAAGAAAAGCCAACTCCTCTACCTATCCAATTTGACCAAAATTAATAAAAACATGAGCATCAGTTAAAGAACAAGTTCAATCAAAACAACCAAATAGCTAAGACGAATCCCAAATTGCAGGGGTTTAGCACGTAAAAGACAACACAAACTAAACTAACCGGTTGATTTGATTAGCGAAGAAAAGTATAATTCGGAACTCCCTAGCATTATTTTGAGGAGAAAGAAACTTAATTGAAGTAAATACTGGAAAAGAACTGCAAGACAGGACCCTGTTCTGAAGTTTCATAAAAATAAGGAAATTATTGTTGAGATAATAAATTAATGATCAACCCCAAATGTGGAAGCATAACAGCAAGCGAAATCATATGTAGGGATAAAATTGAAACAATACACTAAATGCAACATAAACTCATTAAAAAAGAAAAAGAAAAAGAAATACAACGAACGGACAACATTAACCTAAGTCTCGACAGTTAAAAGGAACTTAGACTTACCATAGCGAATTGGTTGATGCTCATTTCTGCTTCTTCTTTTCTATTTTTTTCCCCCTTCTTTTTCTCGTTCGCAGTGGCAAAATCCCACACGACACAGAGAGAGAGAGAGAGAGAGAGAGAAGGAGATGATTTGCTTCGATTATACTCCGGGAGAAATCCGGATATGGCCTTTTTGGAGAATTTTTGGGCACAAGCCACTTTCCTCTCTGCTCCGAACAAGACATAAAAAATAATCTGTATAGAATTACAACCGAATGGATTAATACTTAAGGATTGATTTAAAAGGCCATAGATGTTTGAAAAAATTTAAATAAATCATCACTTTCACAGAGTGATTAAGTTATCAATATTTTAAAAATTTTAATTAATGAATTAAAGTTTCATAAAATGATTTAATTAATTTTATAAAATTACTAAGATTATAATTTTATAATATCCAGATCTTTTATTTGTATCTTATAAGAATATTTTTTTCTGGTTTTTTCAAATATTTTAATGACTTTTTAGATATTTAGCCGGATGCGGGTGCCATGTCAGAATAAAAGAATGTTAACTTAATTTCTATATTAATTTGCTGTATAGTTGTGCGGAAGTGGAAAAAAATTTGTACAGATTTGTTGGAATTTAATTTTTTTATTTAGAAAAAAATATGTGAGGTATAAAATGTAAAAACTATTAAAGTAAAAATAAAATAATCGATTTATTGGGATTAAAATTTTTTCTATTCATCAAATAAGAAACATATCTTAAACTTGAAAAACAATCGAAAGAATTTATTGATAAAAAAAATAATATTTGAGATATATGAAAAAAATGACATAAGAAATTAAAAGTAACAAAATAAAACATTTGTGGAGAACGCACACACTTAGTTTTATTGAGCTTATAATCTATTAAAAAGTTTAATATACTTCTTTAAGATATACAGCACCAAACCACTAGAGTAAATTTATAAATATAGCATCCGAAACCTATAATGATAATAATAGATATAATATGAATAGCTTAATAATTTTTTTCCGTACAAATAATGCAAATGTGTCTACAGCTAGTATTATTCATAACAGCTATATTATTAGTAGGAGTACGATACAAAATTCAACCAAAGGTAAAAGGCTAGAAAAAAAAAGAAAGTTATCTTTTTTCTGACAAGGATTTGTTGGTTGTGATATCAAAAAGGTCTTAATAAAAGAAAACTTTAAATTAAGAATCCATCGTCTATATTAATAAAGGCATTGCCAACTTTTTGGTAACTACACATTTTGCCACCACTTTCCTACTTAATTACCACTGTATTAAATTAAAAAAAAAAAAAGTCATACCAATATTTAAAAAAATTAAAAATATTTTAGGATTTAAGTATACATCTTTAAAAATTTTAGGACTTAACTGTTATGATTAAATATTTTTATATGAAAGGAAATTTTCCTAACTTTTTAAAAATTAATGTTAAATTTTATAATTTTATTACAAAAATTTTGTATAAAAAAAGGTTTGAAAAACTTTTTTTTTATTTTTAGCACATACATTGCAAATATATAATCAATTGATCTATTATATATATATATATGATTTTGAAAGTTTTCTCAATTATCATAACTTTTTAGTTTTTCAATAGCAATAATTTTGGAAACTTTTTCGACAATTGTATCCTTTCAATTTAAACAATTATTGGTTTTACATATTATTACTATTCAATTTTCTTATTTCTTTTTCTTTTCTCAATACCATTAATTTCTAAAACCATCTTATTCTTCTATTCCTTTATTTTTTTCTCATCTCGCTTTCCACATTTTAGAATTACTTTTTAAGGACAACGTATATGTGCATCTTTTCTTTTCTTTTCTTTTTTTTATACTTTCATGTTAATTAATAGAATTGATATTTTCATATTAGGAAGTATAGGGATGTCTCCTGGATGGATATTTTTCATATATTTTTGTAGAGATATGTTTGTGGAGACGGGTCATTGGATACCTTTTTAAAACTTTTTGAACGTACATATATATCCCAAACTATTGCTAAAACATCAAATCAGTAATATTTAGTTTAAGTAGGTATTTACTATTATCTCATATTTTTACTGTAAAAATATGTATAGTTATAAAAAGTTACTTTTTTCAAGCACAATTTTCTTCCTTTTTATAATGGTACCAATAATTGAAACTTGCAAGATTGTATTTTTATTGCTAAATTCTAAATACCTCTTTCAATTTGTAATACTTGTTTATCTTGAATACAACATGAATAATGTCACTTAGAGTTACACTTTTAAAATTATTATCATCATTTATACCCGAATAGTTAAACAAAGCATGTACAATCTATTATAACATTAGTATTTTTGTGATGTAAAAGTAAATAGTCTTGATCATTGAATTGTAAAAGAGTCCATAAGATTAATTAAAATGTTTCTTCTCTTTTTTTTTTTTTTTAGTCATCGCACTTTTATTAAAAACAGTGTAGTATTCTTTTATTTTAAGCATATTTTAATTTTTATCATGTAAGGATTTTACCTTATACAACTTACTTTTTTTAATACTCATATACATAATTTTGAGTTACGTATCTTTATTACTCTTTTAATATTTATAATTCTAAAAGACTGTACAATTATCCTAGTTTTTATTCTTAGTTCTTATATAATGTTTTGTGCACATTTTCTTATCCTAACTATGCAAATTTACTTTCTAAAAGGTTTGCATCAATTTATGACGTGCATGTAAGTCTCTATTTATATCCATGGTTAGACATATTTTTCAAATGATATGTTAAAAAGAAAATGAAAAAAGAGAAAATGTGTAGATTAACAAAATACAATCTAATAGATATATTTTTCTCATTCTTCCTTTTTCAATAATTGGAAAACTTGATATATTAAATTGTCTCTTCATTTACCTTGAAATTTTTCCAAATATAATATGACATTAATTTACGTGATTGAGAAATTAAATTGGTTATACTTGGAATTTTTTTTATATTAATGTAATTTGTGAACATGCTATTTATTAATTAAAGATTTAATAAAATATATATACATGTAGGTGTCTAGTAAAAGATGCTTATATATATAATCATTTATTTATATGTATTTTATTAATGTTTTTTCTAAAAGGAATAATTTTTTATTTTATCTTCTAACTTTTTGGAAGTTTCATTACAAATAGGAAAATAGGAAAAACATAACCATAATTAGTTCATTTGTCAATTAGGATAATTGTTGATATTTTACATTTATATTCTACAACTGTTCACTTCTACTATTTTTATTTTTTTTTGTAATAAAAACATTCTTAACTCAAACTAAAGAAGTTCAAATTGTTTGCTTTTATATTAAATCCTTTAACTGTCCAATATCTGTAATCAAATATATTAAAGAAAATTATTTATCAATAATAAAAATTTCATTTAAAAGGTTAAATAAGTAAAAATAATCAAAATGTTATTTTAACGGTTACTTAAGACTCTAAACACTTTAATAATATAGATAAATAAGCATTTGTTTTTATCACTTTCTCCTATTTGATCTTAACCAATAAACAACCATTTTTTATGTCTCCTTTCAATATAATTTTATCGCAAACAAGTTCCAACACTTCAAATCATCAAAATCAATATCATTCATTATATCATAATTAACATCTATCTTCTTTCTATGGTGTGTAAATTTAGTTCATATTATTTCTTATAAATTTAAATCAAAATTTTGATTTTTCTTAAAATGTTAAAAACCATGCTCCTCTTTTTTATTTTAGTTTTTTTAAATAAAGTTCTATGTTTACTTTAATTTCACATCTTTTTAAACAAATTCCAAATAAATTTTTTGGAACATATGGTGTTTAGTTGTTGTAATTAAAATCATCTCAAAAATTGCCATTGGATTTTAGATATAATTAAAAGATGAAAAGAAAATTTATCAGGCTATTCATGTTAATACTAAAAAGGCACAATAACAAAAAAAAAAATAAAAGAATGAAAATATCGTCTAAAATTAACCCACACAATGCGGGGTACATTAACTAGTTATATATGATACGAAAAGAAATGCACCTAATAACTAACAAATAAGTCCTTAATAATTAAATCTTTATAAAGTACCGGACACTAAGGTTAGCACACTCACAATAATTTCTCTTGAATAGTTTTCTCTTAATTAATTCTTTTGTAATTGGGGTAAAATACAAGGAACAAGAAAAGCCGAATGGATCGAATTCAATAGGCACACACCTTTTTTTCTTCTTCTTCTTCTCCTTTTTTTTTTTTTTCCATTTTCCTGGCAACGAAAGAGGACATAGTTTTTCTTCCCTAAGTAGTTAAAAATATAAAATAAATAAAAAGAAATTCTCAAGACATTATAAGAGTTTTTAACATACTATGAGGAGGTAAAGGATAAAAAGAAAAAGAAAAAAAACCAAATGATCAGCTACAGCAATTGTCTCTACTTACCTTTTTCCTGCAAGCATCCAATACATATAAAAATTTATTATGCAATTGTTGTTAGATATGGACTGGGGAATTGTTGTTGCATACCTTGAAGTGAAGTTGTTGTTAAATTCTTCTTCAATGAAAGCATGACAAATTATAACAAGTTGTATACCGTATCTTATGTACCCAAACCCAATGAGGATCCTCAATCATATCTCTCATTGTTCAATTAAAATATTAAATATAAGATAATGTTTGCCTACAATTACATTCCCAACTTGATAAGATTCATTTCTCATCTGAAGGAAAAAAAAAACAATAATAACAACATAGTACAAATTCCCTTTACTCGATTTAGTTAGAATCCAAGGAAATGACAGTTTCAAAAGCCCCAACCAAGGCTTTAACTTTGTTCTTCCTCTTCTCCAGTAATTTACTAGCAGTCTCTTCAATGACATCGTTATATGCAGGAGAGTCCTTTTTCCCTGTTCCCTTTGATACCACCCCCGTTGATGTTTTTGCTGGTTCTTCCACAGGCACAGGCTTCTCAGCAGCCACTCCGTCCTCCATTACAACCACCTCTTCTTTATCACTGCAGGTTTCAGCTTCATCTCCATCTCTGGCATCTTCTTCATGAACTTCTGGAGCTAGAATTATTTCGTCCTTCTCTACAGCATGATCCAGGTTTTCATCACCACCCTCTTGGCAATCATCTTCTGCCTTTAACTCTGTCTCACCTGGGGAACCTTCTTTCACAGGAGGAGACACACTCTTGTTTTCACCTTCCTTCTCATCCAGTTCTTCCCCATTGTCTTCATCATGGTTGGCACCACCGCTGTTGTTGTTATCATTTTCCGGTTCCAAGATTTTGTCCTCCTCCATTGTTTCTTCTATTTGTCTAGTCTGGACTGCATTATGACTTTCTTCTACAGGGGAACCAAATGCTTCGGGCTCCAGAATATCGTCCTTAATATTCTCGATCTCAGTTTCTGAGATCTCTTCATTTTCAGGATGCTCAGGGTATTCCATGTCTTGAATGATTTCTTCCTCACCGTCACCGAACTTGTTTTGCTGAATATCCTTTAGCTCTTGGATTTCTTCACCACTTGGTGTCTGTTCATGGACAATGCTGCCAGCAGAACTGGAAACTTTTTCCAGGGCATTGCTAGACTCGATTTCAAGGATTTCCTTCCTGGTTGTTGTAGTAGTAGTCTTCTTTACGGTGCTTTTTCCTAATCCAGATGATGATAAATGAGACTTATTATTGCTAACAGCAGCAGTAGTTTTAGGCGCTCTGGACGACACCCTAGTGGAAGCAGGAGCAGGACGGGATTTGGTAGCCAAACGCTCGCGTGGAGTAGAACCTGAAGTGCCAACTCTGATATGAACATGATGAGGAGAGGGCAATGCTGGGGATGATGATGGAGCCCTATCTAAGGATCTTCTCCTATTGATAGCGGCAGCTTTGTGGACGTTGGTGTTGGTTTCATGTCCATATCCCGCAGTAGTAGTGGTAGGAGTATGTTTCTTGAGAAGCTTGCTGGATGAATCAGTGAGCCTAGCACTACTAATACTACGCGAACTTTCGGTAGGCTTGAGATAATTAGGAAGAGGTCTAGTCCCAGTTGAGGATGTAAGGGATCTTCTTCTCCTTGGGGAGGTTGGAGTAGTAGATCTTGATGATCTAGTTGAAGATGTCGGTGATGGTCTAGTGGTTTGACGACGACTATCTGATGGAGTTGGAGGTGGAGTTGTCGTAAGCTTCTTCTGTCTGCTCTCCTTCGGCCTTGTTGTTGCCATTACGTCGCACTTGCACCACCTTTCTTTATATTATACTGCTACTCTCGAGGTCTGCAACTATATCTGCATTTTTAACATTAATTTTGTAATATATAACTAAACATTTTTAGCTATCTTATTTCTCTTTTCTTTTTCAAATTTAACCATGTATAGTTCCTAATTTGAATTATGGCCCTCCTATGGATTATTTGAATGCTGCAGCAAGAAACAACAACATACACACACAGAAAAGAAAAAAGCATTTTTGGTTGCATTTTTTCTTTCTTTTTTTTTTCTTTTCTTTTTTCTTTTTTTTTTTTTCCTCAAGAGAACCCCAAGGTGCGGCAGATTGAATCTATGCAAATTGAGGCAGAACCGATTGTTGTTGTAATCATTTGATAACATTCATTCCATTTTTGTTTTCCATATGATATTATGATCACGAGGCTAAGACAAAGGGAAAAAAAAAAAGAGTGGATAAATAAGTAAGCTAATGCAAGAAACTGAAATTATGTACTTCATACCATTGAATCATCATAAATAATTTGTCTTCCACTCTCAAGTGAATCCAATTACTTATCTCCATATATAAACAGCCGGGATGTTTTTCATATAATAAACCGAGTCTACTTGGTATTTCAAAGCGAAATATGATTTTCTTATTCGATAAATTTGAATGGTAAAAACGACACTGTTTAGGAACATATAAACTTGATATTGCTTGGTTGAATCCGTTTCCAAGCATGAATTCAAGATATCAATTGATTTTCCATTCCTAAATCAAAGCCCATCATCCTTTTACGTTTGCAATGAGGATAAAAAGGAACCTGTATCATATATTATGCATATGTTTAGATGTATACAAGGAATATGATGAATGATTCATTTTTTTTTTTTTCACAAAGAAAACTCATTAATGATCTGACTCGCATCTCGAGGAGATTTTAAACAAATAAATCCATTAAAATAGTTGCTAGTTTGCTTTAAATCTTTATATATTATAAATCATGCTGCATCTCTAACTAGTTACGTAATAGGATGGATTAAAAAAAAAAAAAGAAAAAGGCAAGCGTAATCCAATGTTGTTTGACAAATAGAAGAAAGAGGAATGATAATAGATAAGCGTACCTTGATGAATGCATGCAAAGACTTCATTTTGTGTAATAAAAATGATAAGGCTACAAAATTAGGAGTAAAGATAAAACAAAACAAAATAAAAAAGAAAAAAGAGAAAGAAAAAAGATGAATATAAGAAGGAAGTAGAGAGGATTAGAGGCAAAATGGTTTTGGGTTGATGAGATGAGCGTGAATTCCGCACAACTCAAGGTGGGGAATTCAAATGGTGGTTGTGGAACAATAACCCATTTCTTTCTTTCCTTGCAATATTTAGTGTTAAAGACAAAACAAACTCTTTTTGCTTTGCTTTTCTTTTCTTTTCTTCTTTTTTATACATATTTTCATATATAACATCAAAAACAGCCGAGACACGTGTTTGAGTTTGACCCTTTCAACCAAAATTCATTTAATCTCTCTCCTCTTAGGAGATAACGTAATATGATTGCATGTCTACCTCTATCTCTCAGCTCAACAGAAACAGAACAAGTCTCCTTAATTTGGCAGATTCCAACTCTAATGACACGGGAAGTGAGCCAGTAATCCTTACGCGATATTTAGTCCATACATGTGTCATGTGTGCACGTTTGTTGTTTACATTGATATACGTGACATGGTTATTATGATTAAGGTACATGGTGTATAACATAGGAATTATCTCGGTTTTTTTTTTTTGTCTCTTACAAACATTATGTTCGGCAACTATTACACAAAGCAAGAACGATCACAACGTTGATAAGATATCCATGTACGTTTTCATACTAAAATGCTTGGATGCCCAGGTGATGCACCATCCCAACAATATTTGCATCAAAAGGAAGAAACAAACCCTTATTGGACCCTCTCTCTCTCTCTCTCACCCATACAAGAGTATCACATGATGCAATACACAATTAGATCTTACAAATAAAATCGTATCACAATGTTGACTCTATAAGATGAATTATTTACTCTCGTAATCTACTCTAGCCAAGAATGGATATAGATTAGTTTAGTGCGGATTTCTCTCCAAACGTTCCTAAATTTTTTTATTAACCATGGAAAACCATATTATTTTTCAAATTTACGTTTTCATCAAATAAATTTTTCTCTAAGATTTAGAGTTTTTAAAAAGATTAAAGAAATAAAAATGGTTCTTTTCAAAAGATTATGACATTAAGTCTTGTCCTACTTAGCATTCAGTCTAATTTAGGGTTTCAACGTTTTCCTTACAAGAAAAAAATAATAGAAAAATTAGACACCGAAAGAGTTAGTTTTTTTTTTTGTTTTTTTTTTTTTAACAAAACAAACCAATCTGCAAAAGTTTTATAAAAGGAGTTATGGTAGTCTAATCTTGAAGTGAGTATGTAGCCATCCTTTGGAACAACCACAAAAATTACAAAATTCCCAAGAAAATACAAAAGATAAAATTTGGCCTTTTTTCCTTTTTCACAAAAATAAAGGAATAATATAAAAAGGATTCTTTATATATTAGTCAAAAAATATTGATATAAGATATCCCTTTATATTAGAATGTTTCACCTTGTAGTTAAGTACTAAAATTTAAATCTTAATGTCCTTAAACCTTGAAATTTCTATGGACTTTTGTTATTAGTGTTAAGTTAAAATTGTTCTACCATGCAACTTTAACCATTTTTGTTTTTTCAAGTTTAATGGTAGCAACTCAAAATTTTTTTTAAATATTTCTTTAAAGCATGATTTCCTTAATTTTTAGTTGAAATATTCATGTTAAATGAATAGATCTTAAAATGAATTAAAAATTAAGAAAAAAGATGAAATTTTGAGCTCTATAACATTTATAATTTTAGAAGCTACCTTAAAGACATAGCATTTTTGTTTCTTTTAGCTTTTTTCTTTATTTTTTTTCCCCTTTCACATGATTCTAAATAATATACTTTCTCTTTTTCTTTTTTTTTCCATAATTTCATTGCTTTTTAGTTATATAGTCAATTTGAATGCTCTCTACACTAGAACAAAATTTCAATGAAAGTACAATTTAGTCAATATATAGGATGAGTTTTCAAGAGAGAGTAGTAAAACAAATCCATTCATATGAAAGTCTTAGTTAACTAAATGAAATTCTTCTAATATACTATTTATTAATCGATAACTTTATAATTATAAGTATTTTATTTAATTATTATAATTTTCCTAAAAATTTTAATTTATTTCTATTATATATTCTGTAAACCCT
Organism: Lumnitzera racemosa; assembly: GCA_024138005.1. Lineage (NCBI taxonomy): Eukaryota > Viridiplantae > Streptophyta > Magnoliopsida > Myrtales > Combretaceae > Lumnitzera > Lumnitzera racemosa. The sequence goes on from JAMXBC010000007.1 coordinate 44,206,679, forward strand.
AAATATAAGCCTTGTAACCGTAAGATTAGACTCAGTATATAAAGTTTACAGTGATTGGTTAAAGGATCTAATCAAACTTAAGTTATAAATTAAAACTAGAAATATTAATAAAATTGACCTAGTAAATTTGAATTTAAGAAAATAAATAATAAAATAAAAAAATATAAAATTTTCAAATTTTAAGTATATTATTCATTATTTATCGAAAATACATTCTAATAACTAATGAATTACTAGAAATAAATTATATTTATACTAAAAATTATAAAATGATCTAAATAATATTTAGGAATATTTACTTATACTCTATATGTATTTATATGTAGGTAGAAATACGTGAAATTATCTAAATTGCCCAAAATTTGCTAAAAAATTGTTAAACAATTAAAGAAAATTATAAAAAAATAAAAAAAAAATCAGGAAGATAGAGAATGATCCAATCAAGTTATGGCAGCTAGGAGAAGTAAGAAAACAAATTGACCAATTAAATTGAAGGAATAAAAAAGGAAAAAAATGAAAGAGAATTTAATTAAATCATAACCTAAAATATGTATCGTCAAAGTATCAACACTAAAAAGACATATTTATATTATAGAATACACGGAGATAAGAAAACTTACAATTGAATGACTAAGCAATCGAGAATTTCAGGTAAGCTGGGTTTAATACTTTATCGTATTTTGGAGTACTATTTTAGAGTACCCGGAGATTTAAGTTTGTGCATAATTGTAATTGTAAGTAGTTTTATGCATATGCCAGTGTATCTGATTTCGTGCTGAAATTTGTATTCTGTTTGACAACTGCTGTGATCGTAGTGATATAAAATCGGTCACCTTAAACTGAACTTAATCCTAATTGACCTAAATACCCTAAAAAGACATATATTGTAACCCTTTAGAGGATTATTAGGATTCTCTAACCAAACATCAACACATTCGAAAAAAGTAGCATTAGATAACAAATTGGTCTTTTCTTCATCTTTAACTAAACTAAGTAATAAGGGAGAATGTCACGATTAGGATGAAGGCATTGATTAGAAGAATAGTCTTAAGAAGAGCAGTATCTCCATTGTACAAACCTAAGTTTGGTTGTGAGATACTGCATAACATGAAAACTCTTAAACTCATATTAGAGTATGTAAAATTACTCTGATTTCACAATGAACTAATCTACGTTATGTGATGATACTTACTTGTTACATTGCATGAAAATAATTGTTTGATAATCTTATTGGTACTTGTATACATTCATAAGTCTCCAATTCTATTTATTAAGCTATAATTATTCATACTCGTATAAATTTTTTTGCAGGTCTTAACTTCTGATTATTATGACTACTATACCACCTTATAATTATCTAGAAGTTAGTTTTTTTTTTTTTTAAACTTTAGAGAGTGAGAATCAACTGGTCCATGATCAAGTTTCATTCAAGGTCTTACTAGTATCTTTAGAATGAAGAACTAATTATAACATGTAAATTAGCTGATTGTTATATTATGATGTAGAATCTTCTAGGAATTCTTCGATAATGTACATATAATTATATATATTGACTTAAGGTTTTAATCGTTAGTGTAATTTTTAGCTAAATTCTTAATTGAACTGTTTACTTTAAAACGATTAGTCATTAACGCTTTGTGTAGATCATATCTATGATAGATACTATGAGGCCGATTACTGTCATAAGTTAGTTTATACAATAAGATTGTTGTATTTCCGTGACTTTAGGGCGTAATATATTCTAAAAAGTTAGAAGGAGATATATTAATGGAGTCCTTTTGTATTAAGGATAAACGTAAATCATATAACCCACCTTAGGAGGGGATGGTGAAGTTTGGGAGTCCCTTTCAGCTCCACTTATGTCTATCCCTATTTTGTATACATTGGATGTATTATGATTTTAATTATAAGTGGACATTTTTCTATGAATAAATTTATATAGACTTAATTAGACTCTGTTTGGTTCATTCGTTTTTATTTTATTGTTGTCTACTTAAATATTTGTATTTGATAAGAATAAGATGCAAAAAAAAAATAGAAATATATATTTTTTAAAAAAATAGAAAAATAATCATTTTCAATATATAATTTTTTAATTTTTCTTTTAAAAATATATAAATGTTTATTTTTCAATTCTGGTACTTCAATTACTATCTTCATTGTAATTATAAAATGAAACAAATAAGATACAAATAAAACAGTTTTCCAAATACCAAAGTTCAAACAAATACAAATTAGATATAGATAATATATATATATATATATAACGAATTCAAATAGGCTTAAGATATCCTTGCCCTTCCTAGTTTCATGATTTTAAGTTTTGGCCCTAACTAATAGTATAGAATTCCAAAGTGAAAAAGGGCATAAATTAAGTGTAGTTTATTCTAACATAAACATAAAGGATTTATATGACTCAAATTTGTATAAACTTAGGGACATAAAAATTAATAATTGAATTTTTGCATAAATAAAAAAAAAAATTATCACAAAGCTTTCTTTGGAGTTGGTCCAAGTATTTGCCAGTTCCATTTACGTGTGCAAATAATTTAAATAGGGACAAGAATGATGTTTCCCCATTGAGAAGAAATAGTCTTCCTCTTCCATTGGTTAACTCTTGGATTGAATAAACTAGAGATGCCATCATTCCACGTTAAGTCAAAGGAGCAAGATGTTGAGCACGAATAAAGTCGAGATCAATTGAAATCGCTGCATCGGCTTACGAGTTGAAGGATTAGGGGCAATTTGATTAATATATTGTCATTATTATTATTATTTAGGTTAGGTTCCAACCCAGAAATGGATAAGGTCATGGCTTAGAAAACAACGGCCCATTGTAACGACCCAATGTTTGGCCCATGCCTTTGAAATAGGACAGGTCTATTTTTTTATCACGTATATGGGCATTAGGCAATGACAGAAGTAGAAACAGAGCTTAACTTATTCGGGTGGCAGGGACAAGGGACAGCAACCGTACTTCTTTTTTCTTTTTTCTTTTTTCTTTTTCTTTTTTTTTTCTTTTTTTTTTTTCTGTTTTGATGAATAAGCAACCGTACTTGTTGCATGAGGATTCTTTTTTGTTTGAAAAAAAAAAAGTTCATTATAATCAAAACTTTGAAACCATTAATATTAGTAATAGCAAATGATTGTGAAAGGCAAAGTGTTAGCCAATAACTGATGATGATGACTAACATTCTCAAAAAAATTCCACGAAAAAATAAGAAATTTTTTGTTGTTTGAAAAAATCACTAATTTTATAATATCTTAAAACTATTGGGTTAATATTCAATAATCCTAAAGTTTTAATTATAAAAAGTATATAAGAAAATTTAAAAGATATATTTCTTAAACAGATGCACCCATGTAGAGTAAAAAATGCCTTCCTAATCTTAGAAAATGGATTTATAATCAAGATTTTTCTATGGTCTCGTCTATATTTTTTAAGAAACTAATCATATTCTTTATCTGGCTTTTGATTTCATATTTATTACATCTCCACTATTGAATTAATTGTATTTTTAATTGTTTAAATTTAATTGATAGTAAATCAAATGTTAAGTGAAAGATTGAGATTAGTTCCGTCAAAAGCATAGACGAGACCGTAAAAGCTCCCATGCTCTAGTTGTTCCAAACAATACTATGAAAAAGCGCCAAGGCTAGCATAGGCAATTCCAAATTAATATTAGCATGGCAAATGTTTCAAAGTAAGACCATTTATCTATGTTATAAAGGTAAGCGTTGTCTCAAGATCTTTACCGATATGAATTTGAGTGAGATTAAGCTTCACGCGAGTGTATGAGCTTGCAAAAGAGAATACAGTAAGTGGGCGCAGGAGCATTGTCTAGTACGATCACTTTAATACTTAAGTCAGTTAAGTATTTAGAGAGTATGAGTACTCAAATAATATGTAGGTTTAAGTGCACAAAGCATCAAGTAGTTTACCGTTACATATTAGCCTAGTATTTATAAAGGAGTAAAACTAACAGTTGGAAAAAAATTAATAGGTAAAACTACATTTATAAGTATTGAAGAGTAGGATCATTATGTCCAATGTATTCTACAAATATAGGAGGTGGTGATTTAACTTAATCGTTAGCCTTGTCCAAGTTCTTCTAGCTATTGATGACCATAATTGTTGGGCGTGCCATATAATGGGCATAGGCTAAGGTCAGCCCAGGGGAGAAAAGTCGAGTTTGAAACAAGTGCATCTTAAACCATAAGTCTCATATAGTCGGGGCATAAACTCAAGAGATACATATCCAAAAGGTCTTATTAACAGTATGATAATTTTCAATTCGATTTAATTATATATATTTCATTTTATGAATTCGTGGATGAACTTGAACAATACCTTAAATCAAGGGATTAATATGAAATATTCCAAGATCAAATGGTTGATTATGCATTTGGAGATGTTTAAAGCAACCAACTACTATTAATTAAGGATTAAAGAATCCGGGGTCAAAGATCGTGTTAACTTGGGATTGAAAACATCGTCAAGTTGGGTCCTCGCTGTTGGCTGGTTGGGGCTCGGCAAATTATGAATGTCTTAAGCGGTTTTGCCTCAACGACACGTCTCACGTCCTCCCAAAAAGAACATGCCATCTTCTAACACTTATTTTATGTTTAGTAATTCAATCCACCAACTTGTCCTTAATCTTTCCCTTGAACGCTGATCACTAATGCATTTGCGCATTTAGTTTTGAGTTATATATGGAATGTACAGCAGATTGCTTCCTAATTGACTTCATCTAATAGAACGTACAACATATCCTTTTATTTTTAAAATTAAGCATTTAGATTTCAGAATCTTTAAAAGTTGTGTTTTTAGAGTCCATTTTACTATTTTATCATTGATGAAATAATTAAAAGATACGAAAATCATATTTAATTATTTCTAAGGAAGAAAATAGGCAATCATTTGAAGATTTATGGTTCTAAACCTTCAACTTTTTTAAAGTGACATAAACGCATATGAAACCAAGATACAGGGTGTAAAAATTGAACAAGATTTATTTGACTTTTGAATAGGGGACATACACTTTAAGTGAAGCAAATTGAGGATAAGTATTGTAATATATGGTGTGTACAAAAAAATGCATATTTATCTATAAATTCAAATAAAAGATGGACATTAAAAATATATGGATACAGAAGACATAGATTATCGTACAAGTACAAATGGATGGTGTACTTAAAACAGAAGCTAAAGCAATTACAAAGGAGAGCTAACAATATCGGTAATTTATGTAAGTTGTAGGTAATATTGGACCTCAAATAACACCACTTAAACACGTACACCCTTTATTATTTGCAATTAAAAACAAACATACGGACTTTCCTTATAATTATCCCACGTTATTAATTATTGATCGAACCTTATCTAATGACAGCTGTAGAAGCAAGATAAGAAGAAGAGAATGTCCCTTCCTTTCTTATATGATGATATAACTATGAAAAGTGGGTCTCTCATGGTCCTCTTCCGAAAGTTCCACTTGGCGTATAATTTGATTATCTATTATCTAATTAAGCTTTAGCTAATCGATACTTTTTTAAGTTCGTGGTGCTTCTTTGATGTGGAAGGAAGTGTTAATGTGTTGTACGTAATTACTCTTTTTTGTTGGTTGATGTTTGTTCTTTTCCCCTAACCAATCCATTGGTTTTCTGGCTGGCATGAGGCGGTGGTGGCGCGAGTGTTAGAAAAATGTGTAATCGAGTCCCTCTTATTTGATGGTGATTTCACCCATATATTTCAATGAATGTCGTTTTCTTCTGTGCCGTTTCTCAATAATTAAATGGAGACTTATCATACGATGCCATGCTTATTGGCACCAGCGAAAGGGTTGATTTTATATCTAAAAGCTAATAACATAAACTGAAAACTAATACTCATAACGCAATAATAATCATACATCTATAAGCGAGTATAAGAATAATATACATCGTATGTCATATACATTTGCCATCATGTATGAACAAGCAAGTAGAAAAAGAGAGAATATAATAAACAATATTTAACTTGGAAAACACCCAAACAAGTGGCATAAAAAATTACATGCAAAACTGCTGCGAATGTTTTATTGTTGTAACTGTGGAAAAAAGATTTCATAGGATTTATACGCTAAGTATTATGTACACATACAATATAAATACCAATAAAATATTGATTCAAATTAATAAAAGAAATGATTACTCAATCAATTATCACGTACGATTTACGCACGTAATATACATTAATATCTTATTCATATTTATATATCATATACGCATAACATGTAACGTATATTACTTATTAAATCTCTTTCCGTAACAGTATAATACAATGATCTCGCAACCTTTTTGAAGTAATATTCCGTAATTGAGTTTCTAATTATTAGTAGGATATCTCTCATATTTTGAATTCATTCATTTTATTTGATAAATTTTGAATAATAAATAAGTTCCAATTTTTATGTATACCAAACTATCATTATCTTTAGTGATCAATTTTGTTCGTAGACTGTAGACTTAATTAGACCTTCCAAAAGATATGGGTAAGCTTACAAAATAGAGGATGCTTAAGTTAGTAATGTAGGAAAACTCTAGTAGTATGACAATAAGAGAGAGAGTGTGTATGTGTGTAGATAACCAACTAGTAAGGGGATTATCTCTATTTATAGTGAAGGATGTCGAGATATTTTAGGAAATTTAGCTAAGGATGTGAGATCCTAAAAAATCAGGAGACATGGTAAAGACAGCTAACTTTCCTATCCAGTGCTAATCTTTGCTTCCAAGTGGGCTTCTACCCTATCTAAGCTCTTCAGTAGGTCACTCGACTTGTTAGAGGTCGAGCACACTTCATGGAGAGGTGTTCTAGAGCTTAGATTGAATGGTTCGAATAGTGGAGAGACCAGGTCATCAAGGTAAACTTAGTTAAGGACTTTAGAGGCCTCAACCAGGTCTTAAACACGTTGGTCTTAGGCTCAAACAAGTTAATCCATGGTCCAAACAAGTCGATCTAACCCTTAGAAGCTATATCCTATCCATTAGTTTAGTTATTTCATTTTTTTTTTATGCAAATCATAACTAAAAACAGACAAGGCTGGTTACTAGATGGGTTTGAGTTTACAGAAAGCACTAAATGGAAGTAGTGGGGAATGTGCAGAATGATAATTACGAATGAAGAAGTAAACAAAACCAACAAATATTTCTAGAGGATATGACGTATCAATTGAACTTTTAAGAACTCATGGTACAATTCAATATGATGTAAGAATCAGTCCAATGAGGTTACTCGCTACCTAACCTTGCTCAAGGGTTAGGATAAGAGTAATGTCGAGAGTAAATAAAGTATTTACACAAGAAAGAAAATACAAAAATATATTAATGGTAATCTGAATTCTCTTTATAACTATAAGTATAAATATATTTATACTCATAAGTTAGGGCAACTTGCCCAAAAAAGAAAAGATAAAAAGCATGTTTCCTAAGGAAGTATTATACAAAATACAAAAAGGTAAAAATGAATATATAAGGAAAACAATCGTTGGTGCAATGAATTCTACACATTATACTGTATACGTAGTGAGGCTACATTCGACGAGGCTGTTAGAAGATGCGAACAAAAAGTATGAATAGCTTGCTTGTCCGAGCAGGGGTAGCTTAGTCAACTCGGAGTCTCTCTATCTTGGCTTCTTGATAAGAAAGATGTTGAGTCATTAGAAGGCTCAAATGCGAGTGAGCATTCATTAATTCGGTACACTATAAAGAGATAGGTAATCAACTTAGAGTCTCTCTATCTTGGCTTCTCGATAAGAAAGATGTCAAGTCATTAGAGGGCTCGAACGTGAATAATCATTCTTCAATTCGACACAATACAAAGACATGGGCAGTCATTCAACTAGGCATAAAGGGTAACTTAGCAGGGAAGTACTCGATCTTGACAGGGATTGGCTAGAACAAGAGAATTCGTCTTCCTTGTCTTCGAGCTTGGCTACAAGTTAGTGGTCTAGTAAACTGATTCCCATTATTCCCTCTAAGTTGTTTTGGATTTAGGATCAAATCCAAATAGTCTTCGTTTAGTTCTTTGTTAGGGTGATATGAACTGAGGTCGGTAATGTCGAAGGCGTTAAAAACCCCACAATCCTCAAGTAATTCTAATTTGTAAGCATTATCATTGATCTTTTGGAGGATTCTAAAAGGTTATTCAGCTTTTCAAGATAATTTATTCCTCTTCTTGTTCAGGAACCATTCCTTATTGAGGTGCTGCCATACCAAGTCTCCTGGCTAGAATTGTGTAGCTGTTTTACCCTTTGTCTTCTTTTGTATTCTGCTGGCTGCTTGGTCAATGTGCCAAATGACTTTCTCATAAATGTATTGAAGGGATTATGCTCTAGCCCTCGCGTTAGGGTCTTTTTGTGCGGGTACAAGTGTAGGGGTATGATTGAGGGATAACTCGGGATTGAAACCATAGACTACTTTGAAAGGAGTCTGCTTAGTAATTTTATGCACTATCCGACTGTAGGCGAACTCAACCATTAGTAAGTAGGCGTCCCAATCAACCAAGCTCTTTCCCATTATAGCTAGGAGTAATGATCCTAAAGTGCAATTAACCATCTCTATTTGGCAATCAATTTGAGGATGACAGGAAGTACTGAAAAGTAATTTAGTCTTCATTCAACGCTAAAAGGTCCTTCAAAAGTGAATCAAGAACTTTAGATCCTTATTAGAGACTACGCTTCTTAATACGCTATGTAACAGTACAATCTTCTGTAAGAAAAGATAAGTAACAGTTGAAGCATCATTAGTTATTTAGTAAGGCATAAAGTGTACCATTTTGCTGAATCAATCCACGACGATTATTATAGAATCTTTGATTCGAGTAGTGCGTAATAGTCTAAGAACAAAGGCCATACTCAATTTAGTCCATTGCTTCATCGAAATAGGTAAAAGCATTACTTTTCCTTGCTCAGCTTGGCACTTAGCCCTCTTGCATACAACACAACTTTTGATAACTTAGTGCACATCTCTCCTCATTTTTAGACAATAGAAGTGACCATTTAACAGTTCATAAGTCCTTCTTTCTCCAAAATCTCTGGAGAGTCCTTTACTATAGGCTTCCCTGATCAATAGTACCCGTAATGAACATGTTGGCACGTACAATTTTCCACCTTGGAATATGTAACTATCCTCCACATGATACCCATCTACTATCCTTCCATCAGCGCATTGCATGATTATGGGTCCAAAGTGTGGATCCTTAAAATACTACTCTTAGTACTTGCAAACCCAAACAACCTAGTCTGCAATTCGATTAAAAGCGCATGTCTCTTTAAAAGAGCATCTACAATTATGTTGCTCTTTCCCTACTTGTATTTAATCACAAAATTGGATCCTTCAAGAAATTTGACCCATTTTGCCTGCCGCTTTGATAACTTTGTCTGACTTCAAAGGTACCTCAATAATTCATGTTCAGTATATATGAAAAATTCTCTCGACAGTAAATAGTGTTGTCATACTTATAGTGCCCTGATTAGTGCCAAGAGGTCTTTGTCATACACAAAGTAATTTAACTGTAGTCTTCTAAGCTTTTTACTATGAAAGGCAAGTGGTCGGCCTTCCCATATTAAGACAACACCTATTCCAATGCTAAAAGCGTCACATTCCAGCTTAAATATTTTCTCGAAGTTAGGTAAGACTAACACTGGAGCGAAGGTTAATTTTTCTTTTATTTCGAGAAAGCTCATCTTCTCCCTTTTTCCCCATCAGAAGTTAGTATTCTTTTTCGTGAGCTCAATAAGTGGTGAGGCGAGGGTACTGAAATTCTTGATGAATCATCTATAGAATAAAGCTAGTCCATGAAAACTTCTCACATCGGTACAAGTAATAGGGGTCGGCCATTCTACAATTACTCGGATTTTCTCGTCATCTACATGTAAGCCTCCTTCACTAACTACATAGCCCAAGAATATCACTTTCTCTTGACAAAAGTAATACTTTTTCAAGTTATCAAGTAATCTCTTGGCACGAAGGATGTTTAATACAACACATAAATGTTCACATTGACTTAGCATATCAGCACTGTATACAAAGATGTTGCCAAATAAACTACTACACACTTCCCAATTAGATGTCTTAACATGTGGTTCATCAGGTGCATGAAAGTACTCAAAGCATTTGATAAGCCAAATAGCATAACCATCCACTCATAAAGTCTATGCTGAGTTTTAAATGTAGTTTTCCATTCATCTCCTGGCTTCATGCGAATCTGATGGTAGCCAGACTTAAGATCAATCTTGCTAAAAATCTTGGCTCCACTCAATTCATTCAGCATATCTTTCAACCTCAAGATAAGATACCTATACTTAATAGTTATCTTGTTCATGACATAGCTGTCTATATACATTCGCCAAGTTCCATTCTCTCTCTAGCAACTTATTAACTTATCGTTGGAGCTTAATAGCTTATTCGAGATTCATCCAATAGGCGAGCTTATTCGATAGTGCAGCGCCGAGTACTAAGTCAATGTAGTACTCTATGGCTCAAGTTAGAGGCAACCCTTTAGGTAACTGTTTTGTGAACAGATCGGCATGCTCATATAGTAACTCTTTGATTTCCTAGGGTAGTTCACCTCGTTCTTACATTTTTAATAGGCGCGTAATCAACATGAAAGTTGGCTCATCAACATTGATGGCTTATCGGAGCTCAGCTTTACTCATTACTAGAGAGTTCTTTGATTTGTAAGCAAGTTTTGTCTACAACTTATCAACTTGTCAACTTCTCTCGGCGGCATCGGGTTTAGTGTGACCTTTCCATCGTCGTTTTCAAACATGTACGTATTCTTTTAGCTGTTATGGATAACCCTTCCATCAAACAACTGCGATCTTCTTAGTAACATGTAGGAGGCAGACATGGGCAGCATGTCGTAAAGAATCTGGTATAAGTAATTCCTTATAGTGATTGATAGTATTATTTGCCAAGTAACATATAATACTCCTTTTTCTCTCAACCAGTAAAATTTGTACATTCTTAGATGTGTAACAGTCAGCAACTTCAGTTTTGAAACAAGATCGGCTGATATCATATTGGTGTAACTTCCACTATCTACAATGAGGGTATATACTTGATCGTTCCCCTTACAAGTGGTATGAAACAAATTCTCTCTTTACTTCTCCTCTCATAAAGGATCCATGTTCATAATGCATTGAGCAACCATGAGTAACTTATCTAAATCCTTCGTAAATACATCCTCCTTAATCAGCTCTTTCTCGACAGGGACCTCCTCTTCCTTAGATTCCTCATCTATACTGTCTACTTTTAGCTTAGAAAAGTCTCCCTTGATGACCATTGTCTTGCTGTTTGGGTGCTGAGCAACCATATGTTCGAACCCTTGGCATTTAAAGCACTTGATTTAGCTCGTCTTCCTGCCAAACCCTTACCCTTTCTCATAAGTTCGAGTTGGTACTTCACGATCAGGTCGGCCTTTCTACTCGGCTTGGACATAAATCTTTCAACTCGACTCGGTTCAATACTTGATTAAGCTCAGTGACTTGCTTATCCAGGTTGGCTAGCTGTCATCCTTGTCGTTAGTCGACTCTTACTTTGCCTTTCTACCCGTTGGGTAATTCTAACAGCTTCATCCATTGTATTAAATCGTTAAAGCTCTACAATGTATTGAATGTATCCTCTCAACCTAGTAATAAATCTTGAGACTTTTCGAGTTGGTAGTTCCTTCACTTCATAATGGATTATAAGCATTTGAAATTCTTGAACATACTTGTCAACAGTCCGATCTCCTTATCTTAGCTCATGAAGCCGAGTAAAAGTATCTTGAAGATAAGTTTCTTACATGAATTTATTTCTGAGTATTCTCTTCAACTTAGGCTAAGTATTAATTTCTCGGTAACCTTTTTGTCTCCTCATGGCTTGAAAATTTTTCCACTACATAGTAGCATATCCGGAAAACTTAACAGTACCAATTCTCACTTTCTCGTAATCTTTGTAACGATAATAACCAAAAACACACTCCACATTTTCTTCCCACTCCAAATATTCATCAGCAATTCTAGATCTATTGAAGCTCGAAATGCGAAGCTTCACATGGTTAGATGCTTTGGGGACTTGCTCATGCTCTTCTTTGAAATACTCTTCCTTATCCTCTTCATCAAGCTCTCTCAAGTCTATCTTTCGCCTTACTTGTTTGCTTACTCTTCTACCTTGAATTGGTTAAGCTGGGTTCTAACCTCTAATAGGTTGAACACCTTGTCGGGTATTTTACGTGACTTCAATAGGTCGGCAAGCCAATGTATGAATAGCTTAGGTCAGATTTATTAAGAGGTTTGCCTTCTCATTAAGTCTCTCGTCAGTACTTCTTGGGGTTCCTTGAGACTGTCATCCATAATGGAAAAATCTATTATTGTCATCTCCCATACCAACATTTATACTTGGGTTTGTTGTTTTCTCCACAAATTCAAAGTTCACACAAATACTTTTGGAAATTAATAGTTAACAACGCAGCATTTAAATGAACACAATAACCTACTCTATTTCACATATGTAGAATAGAGTATAATAGAACTTCAACAAAACAACTATAGCTTAAACAAAATCTCTGCTCTGATATCAAGATGATATGAATCGTGACCAAGAACAGATAAGGCTAACCATGGTTGGGTCTGAGCTTATAGAAAGCCTGAAATGGAAGTGGTGGGGAACATGCAAAATGATAATTACGAATGAAGAAGTAAGCAAAACCTATGAATAGCTCCAGAGGATATGATGCACCAATAAAATTTTTCAGAACTTACGGTACAATTCCATACGACGCATAAATCTGTCCAGTGAGGTTAGTCACCGCCTAACTTTGCTCAAGGGTTAAGATAAGAGTGATGTTGAGAGTAAATAGAATGTTTACGCAAGGAAGCAAACAAAAAAATGTATTAATGGTAACTTGAATTTTTTTTACAACTATAAGTATAAAGGTATTTATATCTATAACAAAAGGAAAAAGACAAAAGGGGTGTTTCCTAAGGAAGTAATGTATAAAATATAAAAGGGTAAAAATGAATATATAAGGAAAATAATCATTAGTGCAATGAATTCTACATATGATACTGTACACGTGGCGATGCTATATTAACAAGGCTGTTAGAAGATGTGAACAAAAAGTATGGACAGTATGCTTGTCTAAGTAAGGGTAGCTTAATCAACCTGAAGTCTCTTTATCTTAGCTTCTCGACAGGGAAGATGTTGAGTTAATGGAGGGCTTATGCATGAGTGAATATTCTTTAATTCGATGTACTATAGAGAGATTGACAGTCATTTAGCTCGGTATGAAGGGTGACTCGGCAAGGACGTACTTGGCCTTAATAGGGATCGACTAGAATAAGAGGATTCATCCTATCAGTCCTTTTAGTTTTCAAGCTTGGCTGTGGGTCGATTCGGTAGATTGATTCCCATCACTTTTTGCCGTAGTTCAAATTCTCTCGACTCTAAGTAATATCAACTCTTTTTTTTTCTATTCAACATTTTTTTATTGTTATATTATATAAGCTTATACCTTGTTTAATATAAATTACCATAGGCAAGTTACTTTTTTTACCCTCCTAAAGAATAAAAAAATTATCTAAATATGTCATTAAGTTGTTAGAGTAAACGAACTATTTAAGCAATTATGTAAAGTATTATAAAATTTAATATAAATTTTAAAAGTTTCATTATCTATGTTATTTGATGGAGAATTGGAAGATGATCAAATAGGTGCTTTTTCCCTTAACAATCGAAGAGGTTATGTTTTTATTTATTTTTTTTAAACAATATTACATATTACAACTTGGTTAAGGTTATTAATCCTATTAGGAGACCAACATTCATACCTTTAGGTGGATTTGTGTAAGGACCGGTTTTAAATCATGAACTAGCCTAACTCATGAGAAACCAAGCCGAACCGCTCAAACTTGTGGGTTGTAAATTGCCAGCTCAACCTGTCATTGAACTAGCAGGTCAGCTCGGCCAGTTTATCCTTAAAAAAAAAAAAAGAAAAACAGAGAGAAAAGGGAGGTAATTTAAGTCGAAAAAAATAATTAAATAATATTCAATAGATTATGGTATATCAAAGTTATTTTATTTGCGAAGGTGAAAGATAATTTTTTAAAAATAATATCATCAAACTAATGATAAATGACTAATTATAAGTTAATTATGTGTTAAGAATAGATGAAAAATTCAATCTAAGTTGATGTAAGTTTTTTTTATAAAAATTATAAAATTTGAAGGATTTGAATATAAGGACAAAATAAAATTTTAGGGGAAAAAAGTAAAATAGTTGAAACAATATTAAGTAAAAAATTAATGAACAAAATTAGAAATTATTAATAAATTAGTACACTTAAAAAAAGAAGAGAAAAGAGATCACATTATAGAAATTGTTAATGTATTTAAAAAAATAATAATAAAATTAATAAAAAAAATAAATAATAATAGTAACAATTCAATGGTCGAACCACCATAGTGATTAAAGGCCGGATTGACTCGTTGCCCACATCTACTTTTAGGTTATAATGATTATGGTCTATATGGAATTAATCCCCATAATAGTAAATAGATGAGTCTATAAGATATCTACTTACAATATCTTATCATGTTTGTATTATAACATTTTATTTGGAGATCAATCCTTATAAGTGAGTGGTTAAATCGTAAAATTGAGGGAAATGTACATGATTTCTTATATTTGATTTCAGTACATAGGTATATCATTGAATTTTCAAAATATTGATAAACTAGCTAATAAGTTTTAAAAATTGTAAATAACTTTTTAAATTTTGATTTTGTTATGAAAATATTTCTTGAACTAATTAAAATATATTTTAATATTCTCAAAAATTTGATCTCAGTACCTTCTCATACTAAAAAGAGAAACGCCCTTATATTATCAATTTTTTGGATAGCAAAGCACATTTTGTAAGTTACTATCATAACAAAATTAAAGCATGAGAAGATTATCTGCAATTTTCCATTTATGAAATACCACCATGCACGGAACAAGGGAAAAAACTAATAAAAAGTCGGCCCCTTTAGCTTGGCTTCCATTTGTAGTGGGTTCCAACGACTTTTCCGGGAAAAAGAGGTGGACAAGAAAGAAAGAAGGTGGGTATAAAATGGAAGGATTTTGGGTTGGTGAGGGTATTCCTTAATTTTTTTCTTTTTTCTTTTTTGTAGACAATTATACTTTTTTGAGGGGCCAAAACCCCACTTAGGAAAAGTCCATTATCTATCTATCTGGCTTAGGCTTCCCCATTTTATCAAAATGTTAATCAATAACGAACCCCCTGAAAGGTACTTCCACTTGCCAAAACAACCATTTATTTACTCAATGCAATGGAACGTTCGGACAAAAGTAAAGGCAGTTATGGAGAAATGTTTAGACTTGTTTCATGTCACATTCAGGAATCTACATTATCCCAATTTGCCCATATTATGTTTCGTACCTTTTTATATATATATATTTATTTATTTATCTAATTTCATCGCTAAGAAAATATACATCACATTTTTACACTTTTGATGAAAACATGCAAAATTATCTTCATTTCTTTTATTATTTTTCAAGTGAAATTAGGAATTTTTTTCCCTTTATTTATGTGATATGAATTACAATTTCCCATGATGATTCGAATGGATGATTAAAAAGAACTACGATCAAGTTCAAAAAGTGAAGCGAGCAAACCAACTATATTGGAAACAAAAAGCCAACCAATCTTATCAACCAGAACAATCAGGACTCCATCCTTCAACTACTTCACTTGCTTTACTCTTAAAGAGTTCGTGTCATTTTGTTGATGAAAGTATTTGCACCAAAGTTTATTTCTCTCTATTTTTCTTTTTATTTTCAATTTTTGTGTATTATTTTCAATGGCAGTTAAATATAATTAGAATCCGTGTTTTCACATAAAACACCTTTAGTGGAAAGTAAAGATATTTATGTAATGTCTAGTTGATGAGGAAAAGGAAAAAAATTGCAAGAAATAAAATAAATCTCCAGAATACCGATCTTGAGAAAATAGTCTTAGGACTATAACACTTGAAATCGTATTTTGAAAAGACGATTTCATCTTAATCTTGATGAAATCACTTTTTAAAGAGGTTATTTCAAATTCAAATTAAAAGATGATTTTTTATTTATTAAAAAAAAAAGAGAGAGAGAATATTTGTGCAATTTATGGGTAGTATTAGGGAAAGAAGTGTTATCGCCACATTATTTATGTTTTCTATTTTGAGAATACATGAAAAGGTGCTTTTGCATTTTAGACATAATTGGAAGAAAGTTAACCTATAATTTTTTCTTTTCTTTTTGCTAGTTACATGTTTCGTCCATTACTTCTCAGTAAAAAAGCCATGACACTTAGATCTTTGCATGGTGAAATTATTATGGTGTTAAGTTATAATATTGAAAGTAGGAGAATGGTTTTCATGTCCCACTCATAAGAAATTAACTTATTTATCCAAACAAATTCCTTGCATTCTTTTTTCTAAGTTAAAAGTATATTTCATTTCAGAAACTATTGAAGGTGAATTCCAATAAGTTAGTATATTTTCTTCATTTTGGCAGTATTTGACTTTCTTAATACTTATAAGACATCATGCTCTCCTTTTCAGGTTAAACAAATCACATTCCAACAAATCAATGTATAGAAGTTAAAAAGGTTCTTAGCTTAACTGTTATAATAATAGTTTCTATTTATAATATATTTATATTTTCTTCTGAAAATTGATGAACAGGACGAAATAAAATATTGTCATGAATTTTAGATCGACTCCACTAAATTTCTTTTGTGCCGGCTAGCTGTGTTTTTATCTCTCTCAAACTCTGAATGTGTATATTAAATCCCCTTCCGATTTTATTTCGTGATAAGGCTATGGCCTTTGTGTCCTCTCCCTCATTATCTTTTTTTCTTTATTTTAAAACAAACCGAATCATGGATCGATTTGGATTTTGTGCATTTATTTTCCAAAAAGAAAGAATACTTTACCGATTAGGTGTGGGAGATCATAAAAACGTTAAGCAGGAGCAAAAATCACAAATCACTTGTGTCAGAATCCCAAATAAAAACAATATTAAATGCAATGGATAAGTTTAGCCGAAAAAGACGCATGGAGACTAGAGAGCACAAAATCCGGATAATTCAGCCCCATCGGTAATGGAAAAATCAAACAAATATGAATATTTACAGGTCAGGTCGGGCGGCCCACTGTTCTGTCCCAAGAGTTTTTTCTTTTATATATATATATTTTTATCATTCTCCATTGTCCGGCAAAAAAAAAAAATAATAATGATAATAATAAATAAATAAAACAATGCTCACCAGATTATTTAAATGATTGAAAAAGAGGAGACGATAGAATAAAATAAAAGTGAATGCGAAATACAAGGATCTGTTATTGATGGTAACATCATGTTTATCTGGCCGTCGATGGTTGGCTTTTTTTGACCCTTTCCTAATGACAAAATCCGACGGACCATATCTCACAGCTACCAATTAAAACTTAGGTCGGGTACTGCATTATATAATAACAATAACATGATAAAGGTTCTTTCTTTTTCTTTTTCTTTTTAATTAAAGAAAGTCAGTAAAAGAAATAAAAATAAAAGAAAATGAACGTGAAAAAGAAAAAGCAGTATAAGCTCTCTCAACGAAAATTTATATTATGAGATTTTCGTCAAATAAAATGTACAAGCTTTTTGAAACTTGTAATAAATGTGTATTTGTACGTCTTTCTTTCGACACCCATTGGCCTTTGCAGTTAATTAAAAAACATAGATTTATTATAGAAATTATTCACGATAAGTTTTCGTTCCTCATTTATGATCCAAAATGAATATATGATGCATGCACTTAAAATAAAATATATATGCTTATATAAAATACAGTTTTTAATGTTATCAATTACCATAAGAGTTAATAATGATTTCAATTTTTGTACTATAATTTGCTAAAATTTAGTCTTATTACCTTAAAAGGAAACATGGTGTATATGAAAGTTGAAATTGTTGAAGTGGAAAAAAATTTACCAATATAGTAATGCAAAATGAATATATAATAAATGTGCCTAAAGTAAAATATACATGTGTATATAAAATAAAGTTATAAATTACCATGAGAGTTAATAATGATTTCACCTTTTGTGCCATAATTTGCTAAAATTTAGTCTTTTATCTTAAAAGGAAACATGATTTATATGAAAGTTGAAATTACTAAAGTGGAAAAAATTTACCAATATGGTAATGCAAAATGAATATATAATACATGTGCCTAAAGTAAAATATGCATGTATGTATAAAATGAAGTTTTTAAAGTTATAAATTACTATAGAGTTAATAATGATTTCAACTTTTTTGCCATAATTTGCTAAAAATTAGTTTTATTACCTTAAAAAGAAACATGATTTATATGAAAGTTGAAATTACTAAAAATTACCAATATAGTAATGCAAAATGAATATATAATACATGTGCCTAAAGGAAAATATACATGTGTATATAAAATCAAGTTTTTAAGGTTATAAATTACTATAAGAGTTAATAATGATTCCAACTTTTTTTTCCATAATTTGCTAAATTTTAGTTTTATCCCCTTAAAAGGAAACATGATTTATATGAAAGTTGAAATTGTTAAAGTGAAAAAAATTTACCAATATAGTAGATTTTGAACTTCAATTATTAATGAGATGCAAAATATATTTTTAATCTAAATGGCGATTAAAGAAACTTATGGGTAAAATATTTTTAAATTTTGCAATAAAAATATAATAATAATTAGACTACTATTTATATCTTTCAATGCATCTCTTATTTTTAATAGGTTGTCTCTATTAAAAAATAAAAATATTTGAGGCAATAAATATAGTATTACTTAAGAGAGAGAAAGAGATTGATTTTATAAAATTATTCATTTTTTAATGATATTATCAAATTAGAATTTTATAACATATATTTCAATAATTTTTCTTAATATTTTTTTGATTATCTAATCCAGATGTGAAAAGGAGATTAAAAGCCCACTAAGACTTATATAATATATAACATATATCAAATACATTCCAATCCATTTACTTTGTAGGTTTTCTTATATCGCAAATAAAAAGTTATTCGTCTCCACATCTCTAATTATATAATTTTAATAGAATTATTCGCACTATATATATATTATCTTTCTCTTGCATTCTTTTTCTATGCTAATACTCTCCAAATCTATATTTATATATATATATATACACATGCTTATTATTAAGCTAATAAGGGTTTATTTATTTTCACATCTCTAACTATATATTTTTATATTGTCGTATTAATAAAAATTTATCATGTTTTGGGGATTGTTGCTCTTATAGTAACATTTGTATGACATAAAGTAACATTCGTAATTTATATTTTATCGTTAACTTATCGTATATATTGTTTTTGGCACACGTAATACTGCATCGAAAACTTAAACAAAATACATAAAAATAGTGTCGTTAAAGGGATCATGAATAAAATAAAACTTATTTTTTCTTTTTATATCATGTTTTTGTCCCTTGCGGCTAGGGGTGAAATGATAACAAACGCTAAGGCTTTTTCTATCTTATATGCCTTGGATCTTTCACACGTTTTTTTCGCTTCTCTCTCTCTTTCTACTTCTCTGTTTCTCTCTCTCCCAGAAAGAAAAAAACTTTTCTTTTCTTGCTTTAAAGCTTTAAAGCTTTCCCTTTTCCTCTCTGAAGGGGAAGAAACAAGAAGAAGCTACCACAGAACCATTAAGGTATAACTGAATGTTGACAAAAGTTTTATCGTTCTAATCCTTTTGACATAAACATTAAAGCGGAAAACGAGAAGGAAAAAGGAAGCATGTTTTTCACCATGATAGTCTTTAATTCATGGTTTATTTGATTCTGGGTACGTGTTGTTCTGATCAAGTGCTTATGTACTTAATTATTAAAACGGCAGGTTTTCAAGTCCCCTTTGATCCAAGCATAAGTTATTGCACCATGATTATAAGTCCTGTCATATGATGATTGTTAGTCCTATCGTTTGTGATATTTTGATCAAGTTCTGAAAGTTGTTACTAAAACAGCCAAATTCTGGGCCAAAACAATGTATTTGCGCCATGGTGAGTCTTAGTCTTATTCCTCGAGTGTTTTCTTTTCTTTTAGGGGGTGTTTGGTGAATATTTTCTTTTGATGGTCTTGTTTGGGGAATTTTTTGTGCATGAAAACCGAAGCTTTGATTCTTATTTATTTTTTGCTTCAGTGTTTGGGGGTACTTATTCGTCAAAGTTTGGAGAGAGAAAAGGAGAATTTTAAGAGGAACGATTCTAAGGTGACTTTGTCCACAAAAAAAGAACAGACCCACTTTTTTTGGGTTGAGGAATACTGGTTTCTGGCCATATGGCTGTTTGCTTGCTTTTACTTCATACTTACTTTTTTCTGATATCGTTGGCAGGTTGGAAAACGATGGATTCTTATTTCTATTTTCTCTCTGTGGGTTTGAATATTTTGGTTTGAGGATAATCAAGCAAGTACCTCTCTCTACCAACTTTGTTAGTGACTCTTTTCATTTTCTCTGGTGTTGAATTGCCTATCAGACTTCTTCTTCATCATAGTCGTGCAGATTCTTACGACAGACTTTATTAGTTTTTTTATTTTTTATATTGACCTATTATATTAGTATTCTTCTGGTGTAGAAGAAATACGTTTTCTACATATTTGTTTAAATTATGTTTTTCAAGGCTTCCTTTTGATGTCGTGAAGTATGTATTGGGTCCTGGTCTGCACATACTCGAGCGGATGTGTTGTTGTTGTTGCAGGGTTGGATTACACTGCTGCTAGCATAATTTTCTCCTTGATGGTACCATGTTGTTTTAGATTTTTTGTGATTTTGAAAAATCTTATCGTTAGTTGATAGTAAACTAGTTGCTTTTGTGCTTGTTTGCACCATCTCCAGTAGTTACAAGGGCAAAGAGTTCCTTCTTTTTGAAATGATTCCAGCTCTTTTCCTAATCATAGGATACCCTTTTCTTTTCGCAGCTTTGTCTATCTATTTAATGGGTAATTTTATTACTAGTATGATGCTTCCTGCCAATAAGTCACAAGTTATTCTCTCATGCCTTCAGTGAGCTTCTAGATATGATCTAATAGAGGATATAAGGTCTTAAGAAAGTTAGCTGCAACAGGTGTAGAACTTTTAGAAGTAAATCTTAGGTTCTAGATACAATCTGCTAATCTGATTGAGTTATAATGTATTATCTAGTGAAATTATTCTGGGGATTCTAGGCTCATAAAGAAGCAATCATATTCTTACACTGTTTCTGCAGTTGATTTTATGAATTCATAGGCATCATCAGAAGCAAAATATGGTGTGCTTCAGTTGACACACCAATCTTATGAATTTCTAGGGCCATGAAAAAATTGTATATGATAACCCTTCCTATTTAAATGACTGTTGAAACTCTTGGCTGTATTGGTTACTTGCTTCAGTTGTTAAGTTATTGGCTACATGCTGCACATGGTCCAGTGTGTTTTAAATTTTCTGAGATGCCTTATTTTCTGAATTACATAATCTTCTCTCATTTTTCTCCTGGTCAAGTGACTTGCCTCAGCTTCTTATGATCTTTCTTCTGGTCTTTGTTGTTTGAATGTCTGGAAGAGTGTAAGCCATCTCAAAAATTTTTCTCTTGGAGTATAGAAATTAAGGATATAATTTTTAGTATTTTACTCACGTATATGCTCTATTTCTCTTGTAGGTGTTGAGTGCCGTATGTTTTTAAATGGATGAATTTTCTGGAAGGAGGGTTCTTAATAAGCTTGTCACTACTAAACGATCTAGTCTTCTTATGAGGGATACTGCAAGTAGTAGGGCCAGGAAAGCTCAGCTTTATGACAAACTAGGATGCAACAGTATGACAAACTCAATAAGAAGTGAGCAAAATGGCAGTACTAGTTACAGATATTCGAGGCCCAACCTCCACTTATGCACTAGTGGGAAGGAGAAGGTTGGGAGTTCCTCTAGAAGTAATCCTTCATTAAGCAGCTCCAGAGGTTCCATGCTTGACCCTCAGACCGAACAGATTTCTCAGGTAGATAGTGATTCATCTGAAGCAAGCAGCTGTCAGGATGAAATGGAAAATTCTGAAGTAAGTCCACCACTAGGTGGGATCCCAAGGACACTCCGTATTGGCTCTAGAAGCAGCGAGCTTAACATGGCAAATACAAGATCACAGAATAACAAGTATTGTAAGTATGGTTCGGATGGAAAATGTAACCCGAAAGATTCCTCTATTTCTATGGCATCAAGAAACATCAGCCAGGCAACACGAATTACAAATCGGTATGGTCTGAGAAATATGAATTATAATTCAGTTTCTGATGCTGGCCCATCAAACAGGTGTTCTTCAAATTCAAACCTCACTAGGAGACATTTTGATGGGAACGTTCATACTGAAGGACAATCTAGTTCCTCAAGCAGGGGAAAGAAAATTTCTGGGCAAACACTGCCGAGCCGTAATGCGAGTTCTCAGCAAGGCACATCTGCTTTTCAGTCAAGAAGCACCCGTAGCAGGTTTTCCAGCAGAGTTAACAGTTCTGCATCAGTAAGGACCAGAAGGTCAAGTAGTCAAAGTAATGGGCGCACATATCAAGGCACTATCCATAGTGGGTTGCGAAATGAGTCCCCAGTGTTGTCACTGCAGATGCATCAGTCTGATCCATTCACTGATGGAAATGTCTCTAGATCATCACACGAGTTTTCTGCTGAAACAGCCTTAAGTTTTGCAAGTGCTCGAAGTCAACCAACTGGCACTGCTGAAAGTTCTCAGAATATGTTGTCATCTAGTTTTGCAGATATAAACATTCATAATTCTCTAATGGATCAAGAGATTATGCAACACTACAGCATGGATGGAATTGCAGCGGTATGTTGTATACATTATGTGCAGTGCAAAAACTTAGGAGTACATTTAGCTCCAGTTGTATTAATTTCGTATCTGTACAGTCCACATTTTTTTTCCTTCTTATTATGGCATCATATAACTGGGTTAACTCTGCAATTATTTGCACTTTCAAACTCCTCCTCGTGGACTTAAATAATATTTTGAAGCTTTACCACGGTATTGAGTTATCATATCCTGCAGGTGCTTTTGTCCCTTGAGAGAATTGAACAGAGCGAGGAATTGACATATGAGGTAGGCAAAGAATGGTTTTTGCTTCTCTTATTTCCTGAATAGTTTTCGGTTTTCTTAACAGTTTTTCCTTTTGCTGCAGCAAATACTTGCCCTGGAAACCAACTTATATAGTCTATATGATCAACATAGAGAAATGAGACTCGATATTGATAATATGTCATATGAGGTCTGTATTCTATGTTATGCATGTAATGAATTCAATACTCCTGTAATTTTATTTTGATAGTTTATTTCTTATTATTTTTAATTTTTAATTTTTTTTGCCCCTAATCAACTTATACCCAGTTGCTTCATTCTCACCTACAGGAATTATTGGCTCTGGAAGAGAGAATAGGTACTGTAAGCACAGCACTGTCAGAAGATGCATTGGCTAAATGCCTCGAGAGAGAAACATACCAGCGACCAATTTCTGAAGCTGGAGAAGCTAAACTTACCAGGGAAAATGATGATGTTAAATGCAGTATCTGCCAGGTATTTACTGATACATCCTCCTAAATGCAATTCCCCTGCATAAGGAATAAATAAAAGCAACCTCGTCTGAATTCCTCTGGAAATAATGTTTGCCTTTATATTGCAAATGGGTTCGAGACCATGGCTGGCCTGGAGAATTGGAGAATATAAACTTAAAAACTTAAATCTCATCTGTTTCATGACATTAGTTAGTTTTCTCAAATGCTAGATGGATGCCAGCAGAAAAGATTATGATAATATTTGAATTTAGTCATAAAAGCAGTAAGAGTTATTGAGCTCAAATAGACATAGAGGAACCTGAGATAGTGGGAAATTATAATCAAGCCTTTTGAATATGATCCTGCTTCTTCCAGAACAAGTGCTCTGCTCAGGCATACTATAGGAGTGTCTTTCCAACAGTTCAAATTTCTGTTTAGAAACTAAGTCCCAACTCATCAGAGATCCAGCACTGAGATAATTAACAAAGTGCAAGAATCTAAATGGCAGAAGTCTTGCTCTGACTCCACTTTTCACAGTATGATAAGAAATAATCTGTTTTCCTTACACACTCTTCAAGACTTACATCCAACTGCCATCTGCAACCGCAAAACGGATGAAATGTGGAAATTGCTACACCTAGTACCTGTGATTTTTGATGATTACACTCTCAGTCCCTCTATTGATGTTTGGTTACTACATCCACCTGTTTCTCCCTAGTATTATCTGTGCACGGGTTCATTTAAGGCTTTAATTCTCTGATTTCAGCCTTCTTGATTCATTGCATGACAGATGAACTCTTATCTAATAAGGTGAATCTTTTACCTAATGGGGCATTGACCTATAGAAAATTCCTCTGCAATGTCAAAGCAAGGGTTATGGGGAGTAGCAAAATACACATGGAGATTATAGAGTTTATTGTAAAAACGTTACCTTCTTCTGGAGTGCACCACAAGTTAAGTATGTCATTAATTAGCCAAAAAAAACTTAAGTATGTCATTGCAAGGTAATTGAGCTGCTAAGATGTTTGCTTTTATGTAGTGTCATGACCATCCTAGGAAAACTGATTTACATTATGGAGAGAAACTTTTAGTATCAAATATTGGTTTGTTGCACAAAGATGCAATTTTCCAAATAAATAGATGCTCCTTGTCATAGCAAAAATCGGAATTATCTGCATATACAATTTTGATATCATATTTACTTAAAAATAAGATTGTGACATTGCTATGCTTTGCAAATCATTTTCTAGGAGACATTGGGAATTTTGTAGGTTGCCAATGAACTTAGAAATCTTGGGATTCTGCTGGATTACTCCTTATCAAGTTCCCATTGAACGGTTGAAAGGTGGGGGCAGAGGCGGACGGGAAATCCCATCTTCTCCATTTAGAAAAACCCAAAAGTTGAGATTCATCTGGCATGATCAAGTGCCTTCTCATTTTCATCTTGCAAGTATTGCCTTATAAAAAATGGCTGCATCAGAGATCCATGACCCACAAATGGAGGCATTTGAGAGTGGAAAAAAATTACCCAGAACTTTCCTATTTTGAGAATCTTTCAGAGCATAAGGGCTTCCATTATGTTGGTAAAGATTTTGAATCTTAGAGACATGTTAATGGCTGTCCTTGTGTCTGCAAAAGGTGGAATTATCTGCATGTACAATTTTGATGTCATGCATACCTAAGAAGAAGATTGTGACATGGCTATGCTTTTCTGTGCTTTAGAAATCATTTGCTTAGAGACATTAAGAAATGACTTTAGAAGCCTCTGAGTTCTTCTGGATCCACTCCTTTTATAGCCAACATTTGACAGTTGAAGGGTGGGGGAAGAGAGGGAGGGGAATTCCATCTTCTTCCTTCACAGAAACCCAGAAGTTGAGATTGACATGGCATGATCAAGTGCCATGTCATTTTCATCTAGCAAGTAAGATGGTTGTAGCAGAGATTTATGATGTACAAATGTCTGAGATTGGAAAAGAATTACCCAGGATATCCCTATTTTCAGCTTCTTTAGGATATCTGGGCTTTCTTTATGTTAGGTAAAGATTGTGAATCTTAGATACATGGTAATGACTGTTATGTGCCCAGGTTATGGTTCTAATCTATAGATATTGTACTGTGAGACTGGTGCTGCAACGTGTTTTAGTTTGTTACAATTCCTCTTAATGATTGGAAATTTTGGTGATTAATATATAAATATATATATATTTTGGGGGGTAAGTTTGGTGATTAATATTTTGATTATTCATTAGAGACTAGATAATATTATCACTAATATTTCCTCTAAATAAAGATATGCTTAAATCTAATAATATTTATTGAAGACGCATAAATAAAAATGATAACCTATGATGATGGTTCTGTTTGTTTAGTATTTTGTGTCAACGCTTGTTTATGCAAGATTATCATCCATACTTTCTCTAAATAAAGTTATGCTTATATCAAATATCATCTCCTAAGGATACATAAATAAAAATAAACAGAAAACATTATCTATTTTTAATATAATGAGATTCCCAATATTACTCTATATATATTGAGCTTACCCCCAAGCTCACATTGGAAATGGATCAATTGTGTTTATCTTTAAACTCCCCATCATCAACTAACTCCAGTTGATGAAGTGGTGTCTTGGGGCTAAGTGGTCATTACACTTCAAACATAATCTTTTAGGTTGAAGATCCATCATCTCTTTTCGGGTTTGATGATGCATTGATTTGCCTTCTATGGAAGAACTTACAACTCTTCCTCCATTCATTCCCACCTTATTCCCTCTTCTTGTCGATGCCATAAAATGTTGACTTTGATATAGTGGTTTTCAATATAGCTATGACTTCCTCTTTCAGGCTTAGGCTAAGCTCATAGTAGTAATTAAATGAAAGGGATTATGAAGATCTACGCCTACCTAAATAGCCTCAAATAAACTTAGTGAGAAGAGCTACTTGATGTGTAACGATCGAGATTTCGTGCACTATGATGTTGTCAGCTTTAATGTTGCACTTTTTTTTTTCCTTGGTGCTAACTACTACTCAATGAGTTACCCATTATAGGAGTGTTTCACATAATACATTTAACCTTGATATTCTAACGAACTTTAGATCATTACACTAATAAGCTTCTTAATGATTAGAATTTTGTTACACTATATTTAATAGATATCAAACTTTCCTACACTTACAAAACAAACGTCCTTATTAGTTTCGTTATGCATATCTAAGATCATACTTGGTAAGGAAGATTTTAGAGGTACCCCATTATATGCTTGTGGTGCCCCCAATTTGTGGCACTTTTACGTATGTATAACTTATCACTCCTTTTTGGTTAATGAATTGCTATAATACTATTTGTAGCAATTGGAATTTTGTATACCAATGTGTTGTCTCCTTTGGTAGAATATGTCGTACGTTTGTCTTTAGCTCCAAGTGCTTCCTAAAAGGTCTCCTATTTTGTGAGTGCTTCCTAATAGACACACTTATCTTGAAGTTCCAATAAATTATAGGTTAAAGCACCTTGATGATTAGACTTTTGTCATCCTTAGAGGGATATTGCATGACACGTCGAACTCATGCCTGATGTACACACTAGCATCATCTGGAATTGCCTCCCTATTACTTTGCAATTTTAGGTGCTAGCTTACCTAAAGAGTTACTATTAATTTTCGGATGAAATCATATGTGACAATGCTCCTTACATCTCGCACCCCCCCTCCCTCCCTCCCCCTCCCTCCTTCTTTTTCCCTTTTCCCCTTTCCCTTCCTTCCCAACACACAACAAACAAAATCAACAACTACAAAAGAAAAAAAAATGATCACTTCTATATTGTCAAGAAAGTAGGTCGTTGCAGCCCTTGTAAGCCATGAATCAAGCTTGGGGTAGTATGGCCTGAAGGCCTAGTTAGTTTTAACCTTAGTTGACGGCAAATCTTGCAATTGAGAGCTCTTGTGAAACTTAATCGCTTGCCTCAACTTGGAGGGTTGCTGCCGGTGCTTGGAAGGAGGGGCGTGAAGTGATTGCATATGACTAGAGGCTATTGTCAGCAGATTGTGCTCTAAGGTCCTTTGCTTCCTTCATCTCTATCTTGGCCTGGGAAGCTGCATGCTTTGAGTTGCAAGTCTTAAGTTCCCCCATGAACGCCCTTGAGTATGCATTTGTTAGCATAGCTACTGTTGCTAGCAGTGTTTTCTTCTCCTTCTATACATTCATCTTCATCTTCACTTCCATTACTTAAATGAGCCACTTATTCTTGGAAATGAATGTTGTTCCAAGATTGTCGGCACTTTGTCTTTAGGGTTGCAAATAAGTCAAGTTAATCGAAGCTCTCAAAGCTTTTAGGCTCAGCCAGTCCAAAAAATTTCAATTTATAATCAAGCCAAGCTTTTATTGACCCTAAAATTTGCAATCCCAAGCTTAGCTCATTTATAAATCAACCGTGAGCCAGGCTAAGCTTAAATTAAGCTGAGCTTGAGCTGCTATAGCTAGTTAGCAGCTCGGTTTAAGTCATTTGCAGCCCTATTTTGGATTCTTTAAGAAAGGGACTTTGACTATTTCTAGGGTATTGATTCCCTTCTAACACTTAACCTGTGCAAAATGAGATATCAAGAAGGGCTAACTGTATATAGTATATATAAAGCTAATGAGACGACTTATAAGCCTAAATAGAAGCTGGAGCTTGGTTCATCTACAAATTGAGCTGCCAAGATGGCACCAAGATAGCAGCTCGGTTTAAGTCATTTGCAACCCTATTTTGGATTCTTTGAGAAAGGGACTTTGACTATTTTTAGGGTATTGATTCCCTTTTAACACTTAACCTTTGCAAAATGAGATATCAAGAAGGACTAACTGTATATAATATATATAAAGCTTATGAGACGACAGATAAGCCTAAATAGGAGCTGGAGCTTGGTTCATCAACAAATTGAGCTGTCAAGATAGCAGCAAGATAGCAGCTCGGTTTAAGTCATTTGCAGCCCTATTTTGGATTCTTTGAGAAAAGGGACTTTGACTATTTTTAGGGTATTGATTCCCTTTTAACACTTAACCTTTGCAAAATGAGATATCAAGAAGGACTAACTGTATATAGTATATATAAAGCTCATGAGACGACAGATAAGCCTAAATAGGAGCTGGAGCTTGGTTCATCAACAAATTGAGCTGTCAAGATAGCAGCAAGATAGCAGCTCGGTTTAAGTCATTTGCAGCCCTATTTTGGATTCTTTGAGAAAGGGACTTTGACTATTTCTAGGGTATTGATTCCCTTCTAACACTTAACCTTTGCAAAATGAGATATCAAGAAGGGCTAACTGTATATAGTATATATAAAGCTTATGAGACGACTTATAAGCCTAAATAGGAGCTGGAGCTTGGTTCATCTACAAATTGAGCTGCCAGATAGCACCAAGATGGTAGCTCGGTTTAAGTCATTTGCAGCCCTATTTTGGATTCTTTGAGAAAGGGACTTTGACTATTTTTAGGGTATTGATTCCCTTCTAACACTTAACCTTTACAAAATGAGATATCAAGAAGGGCTAACTGTATATAGTATATATAAAGCTTATGAGACAACTTATAAGCTTAAATAAGAGTTGGAGCTTGGTTCCTCTACAAATTGAGCTGCCAAGATGGCACCAAGATTTGCTCAAGTAGCTTGTGAACAGTGCAGCTTATTTGTAGCCCTATTTTCTTCAACAAAACCTAGATTTGCTCATGATAGTTGGCTCTAATACAAATTGTTATGAGCGTTGTCACAAAGCTAATCAGTGTATGATTTACTGTTAAACAGGCATTTGCATTATGTTCTAATTTGCTATGGTTGCTTCGTTAAAGATGGGAACCCATGATGATAGTTGGCTCTAATACAAATTGGTATTATTTTCATTTGTTTATTGTTGTAATCTGAACATTTATTTATACAATAGTATCATCTTTAACCCCTTAAATGAAATATGCATAAATCTAACAATACCTTCTAAGGATGCATAGATAAAAAATAATGAAATAAAAATATTCTATTTCCTTGTATAACAGTATTCCTAAAAATGGCAATTTCCTAGAAAGACCTGCAAGTTTTAGCAGAGATGCATGACTCCTGATGGGGACGTTATCTTTGATACCTACTTCTGTAGCACTCAATTTCCATTAAATAATATTCTTTAGCCAATGTCCACTTGCACCTCATCCAAAATGCTATCCCCGCAGTCTTCTGATTCAACTGTTTCAGAGTTGACCTTGTATTAGCTAAAATTTCACATGGTTAAATGATTGCTGGATTCATGGATTTAACTAGCATGCCACTATCTCAAAGATTGTTTCAGAGGTGGGGGTTGCATAATTGTTTTAGGTAACAGCCTGGAATTACATCATCTATTTATTTCGCAAAATTTAATTTACCTCCTCAAACAAGGTCTCTTGCTTTCTTTGTTTTACTTTGTGATTCATATTTCTGCTTTTTGTTCATTCCAGGAAGAATATGCTGAAGGTGATGAAGTAGGAAGGTTGCATTGCAACCACAGGTACCATGTGGACTGCGTACATCAATGGCTGCGGCTAAAGAATTGGTGTCCTGTCTGTAAAGGATCGGCAGAAGCCCCATCAACATCAATGCATTCATGATTGTCAAATCTGAGTGTGGGCTATTGACTGCTATTCATTCTATAGTCTGATTTAAACCTTCCTTTACTTACAATGATGTATATAACAAGTTCTTTCTACCTTATTCAATCAATAAACCCTTTAGTTTGCAGGCTCTGGAGCAGAAACATTTAATGCAAATGAAATTTCAACTGCTATGTGCAAAGGGAGTAATCGCATTACCTTGCGGTGGTGGATTCACAAATGCATCTCAATATCAATGCAATTCTAGGATATTTCTGGCTTTGGTTCTTTCTGACATAGCTGCCTTTTTCTTTTCTCCCCCTTCTTTTAGTGACAATTGTTGGAAATTCATTTAGGTATTATTGATTGACTAAAGAAGAAACTGAGAAGTTCCTGCATCAGAGATTTCGATTCCATTCTTACAGTATATGGTTTCTGCCATCCAAATTAATCTTCCCCTTGCAAACCATGAGGTTTTAAATCGTATTTGGATCTCGAGTTCAAAAGAAAGGGCTATTTGGGATGGAAAGAATATGTTTGTCCATGTCTTTATCGTGGTACCAGCGCATAACATTAAGTTTAGTTACATGGGTATTATTATTTGCCTGAAGAGAGAAGGAACATTGGACCTATAGAAGATGATCGTTAGTGTATTTGATTGTGTACCTAAGTTTGAGAACGTTGAAATTGTCATTTTGAGAGGAACACTGTTTAGGATGGACAAATGCGAAGGTGAAGCCTGTAGAATTACGACTAAGTCCATTTTTAATAGAAAACAGATCATCTAGATGTCTGCAAATAACAACCACATTCGATCACCTTACTCCCACGCTCAGCGTTTAAGTGCAGTATACGATTAAAGTTCTGTTGGGAGTCAGAAGTAATGATAGATTTCATTGGACACTCAGGAGATCTCTCAGTTCATGAATGTACAATTTCATTTTCACTAAAAGCAACATTAGATCAATGTAACTGGCGATACCAAATAGTTTATATCTTGGCTATATAGACGACTTGGTTAATCCATTATGAGAAAAATATTTGAGTTTGGTAATCATGCAACTCCAAGCACGCTCCGATCTTATACCTTGCAAAAGATGCCGAATTGCACATATCACCAAAAAAACTCCTTATAACAAGTTTGGAATTTACTTCCATTCTCTACAGGATTTGCAACGGCTCAAGAACAATTAGCCCCAAGAGTTTGCTTAAAAACCTAACTAGATATCGGCCCCACAATTCATTAACCTAGGAAACATCAATCAAAATGAAATAATGCTTTCTTTGTGATCTGGATAGTAAAACCATACCACACTAGAAGATCAGCAACAAATCAATGCTCCACTCCATTCCAAGAAGCCTTCAGTGAGATTGCAGGCAGATTCACAAAACATCACAAAAAACTTTAGGAATTCAAACTGCCATTCGGTAGTGGTCATGAAAAGCAAACCCAATCTATATCGGTGAGACAGCAAATCATAGGTGAATGGCAAAGAACAGCTTCTGGAGGACCAGACCACATGTACGTTTATTATTCATGTCATCCCATGTCTGGTCTTTGTAATCCCTCATCCCTTGATTAGCAAAATGCTGCACAGAAAGACCAAATATTTCATATCTAATTGCTACAAGGGAGAACACTCCTTAATAGAAGAGCTACTTTTATTCAAAGGGCACAAGAACCTGATCTCATAGCAATTTACCCATTTTGGGTAATTTAATAACAATTCAACATTCAGCACAATGAAAAATAATGGATAGCAGAAAGGAGATATACTTCATTAGCAATGGTCTCCCCCTAAACAACAGCTAGCTTCTCAGCTGAGCAGTTCAACCTATCCAGTGGACTCCTCACATTGAATACAAGTGCAATCTGTTCAGTGAAACATTTCCCTGCTACTTCTAAGCAAATAAATAATTTGCCCAGCATATCATAAATTATGGAACAAGCTAGCATGAAACATGACTTAACGGTTCATGTGCCAGAAAAGGGGGTAAAATAAGAAGTATACATGCTCAATACACACATACACAGAGAAACAGCTTGAAGCTACGGCATTTAAATAAAAAGGAACATAGCAATAACCAACATACTACGTGTTCAGAAGTGTCTTAAGTATTAAATCTGTAGTTCAAATTACATGCTGTGCATTTGCTGGAATCTTATTCCACAGTTAATGAAAAAAAAAAAACTCTTTTAGCAAGACGGCAATGCACACTGCAGAAAAGTGAGTTATGATAACAGAGCAAAAATGACATCAATTAATGAAGGGATACACAAAAATCAAATAGTTAATTAAGTAGTAAAAATCCAGCATAAGGTGCCAGCATTTACTATTCATCTGACTATGTCAAAGGTGATGCCATGACCTTGCAGCATTTGTAAATCATAAATGCCAAGAAGCAGCAATCGCAGTTTATGCGCACACTACATTATTGATATATTATATCTTTTGAAATTTTGAGACAATTGATTAAAGACCTTATGATTAAATTTGAACATGTCAAAATCCATAAAAATCAAGACATTTTTATCAAAGACATTTATATGTCAATTGTCACTCCACTGATTATCATATCCTCAAAAGTTGCTCAATGTTGTTATGATAGGCCAACTTTCAAAGCCAGAGAAGGCAACAAATGGGAATCAAAGAGTAAAATGGAAATCTGTCATCTAGAAAAATTGTTGACTGACAATACAAAAGCAAGTAAAAACTTCAACCGGTGGATTACAGCTATTTTTCAAGTAAAATAGATAACATTGAGGAAACCATCATCAGTTCCAAGAAACCCTTAATAGCATCTCCAACTGATAAAACAAACCAAAAAAATCCGAACATACTAGTTTCATGCACCAGGAGAAAATATTATTAGAAGCACAGTAAATTAATACTTACCTCCTCACAAAAAGTATCGCTCATGCAGTTGCTGTTATTGTTGATGTTCGAGAAATTGTCATGCTGAGCACAAACTAAGGCACCATCTACCTGACATAATTAAAATGATCAGGTCAATAAAAATTCAATTTTTGCTGGATCTTATAATTTTTAAGCTAGCATAGCTCCAAACTACAACAATATCAGAGCTATCATGGCAAGATTCTACCTTTAGCCAAGCTATGAAAGGGTATCCAACCACTGCTTCCCAAATGGATTCTGGTGGACAAAAGTTGCAAGATCAGAACCAGTTGGTTGCAGAACAAAAAATCATAGAACAGAGCAAGGATTAAAATTACTCATTAGCCCACCCTCTTTTTTCTTTGCTGCTATGCTGTCCAGGTCTCTTGGTGCTTCGTGGTGGGCATATAATATATTCCTGGGCTCATAGGCAAGCTGATGGCATCAAAATCCAGAGACTATGATCTGATCACAGCACCAGCAACATACCAATCATCTCACTTATCCATGCCATCCGAGGAGCACCACGATAGCTGAGGAAAGGCCAATCATTGTACTCCAAGAATTCCTTCATTCCCCAAATGCATGGAAAGAAATTTTCTCAAGCATCAATGGCCAGTCTTCTCCAAGCTGCTGAGGATTCAGTTCCATTGCAACCTTAAAATCAAGTAAAGATATCAAGCAGGGAACAGTCTGCTCTTGCAAATTTTCCATAGTCAAACCAGTTTGCATTTGCAATTGCATATTATTTGCCAACATGCGTCCATTAACTTTGCCAGGAATCTGCTTCTCTGGCATGTGCTTTCTTGACTCATGTGAAGACCTTGCTCTGATTAGCTCCCCGCAAGAACCAATCAAACTTTTCAAGTACACATCAACCATGTTGTTCAACATATTAGCACATTCCATTGAGACTCCTCCAAGGCCTTGTGCCAACACAATTTGCTCCATACGTTTCCTGAGAGTTTCTGTATCAGATAATCCACCAAAGTCACAGTTGCTATAACAGTCACCAATGCTCCCCAGTGAAAGACTTTTACGTCCCCCACCAATACTTGCAGAGCATAATGGAATCCCGAGTGGCGCAAACAGAGAATTTCTGCTGTAACTTGAGTTGCCCATATGCTCCAACTCGTCCCCATTTTCCATAATTAGTGAGGCTGACTGATCTTTCTTCTGTGACATGGGCTTGTGCTGAATTGAGGCCTCTCTTTCATCCTCTGGTAGCTCAAGAACAGCTTGAAGATGCTGCCCTTGTGCCAAATATCCATTCTCTGCATGGATATTACTACCAAAACCCTTGGTAGCTTTAGCCTGATACAGGGATTCCACTTTCCCATTTGGTCCCAATTGACTTGGTTGATCCTTGAGCCTCCGCTCCCTAATTACAGACCTAACCTTGCGAGGCGATCCGGGCAGGAGGCCATTTGAAGTTACTGATTGATTATGGTTAGGAAGGACTAAGTTATTTTGCTCATGCCCATCTTCTATACCAATTGAATTCTTGGCAGCTGGTAAGACAGATCTTGTGGGACCCACATGTATGGGTGGAGGAGATTTTGCCTGGCATGCATTCTTCAGTATCGTTTGTATCAACTGATTGTGCAGCGGGAGATTCTCCCTCCCAAGCACCCTACAACATGACTTGTCATACTCGCTTTTGCTTAACTTCTGGCTCAAAAACCTATTCAAATAATGAAAATACAGCTTGGACCTCTCTGGCCCTATCCTTTTAACTATCTGAGCTTTGAGTTCACCCAAATTGATTCTCAAGTTCTGCTGTCGATGCATCACTTAATGAAACAGATAAGAACAACAGAACGAATAGAAACACAAGGAAAAACCAACTTCAAACTTGCAGTTGACGTTATTTCCACCACCAAGAAACACCAAACTCATTCACTTCCATATCATTCAATGCAAATCGATAAACAACCACATTGCATACTCGCAGAGTTATAGAAGATATCTTCATGGGTCCCAGCATAAATTAAATACCACCACACCGTGCTACAACGATTTTTATATTAAAATCACTTTGAATCGACTGAATCTATGCCATATAGAAAAAACCTAAATTTCAAATATGGGTAGTACTCAAAACCCTAATTATCTATGCTCATTGGAAATTCCCAAATTGAACTCCTTTATTGATTCACACCCATAAGAAATTAGAAACCCCAAAATTTGAATTCGGCAAAAAGGCGTTTTCTTGCTGCTGCTGCAAAGAATCAGAATTGCCATCACTCTTCTGACCATAGCAATGCACAACTATTGCACCAGAATCAAAAGGCATAAACTTTAAATTGATAGAATCAAAGGCAAGAAAAAATCATAAGAAAGTTTAAAAATTCAAACCTGTAGAATGAATAGTAATTGGATAAATAATTTAAAAAGAACAAATGGAGTGGAAAAGAGCAAGCTTGTACTTACCAAAATAAAGTGTCAGGGATCGATTTGAGGCGTTGGTAACAAAGTGAGTAAATTTAATAGAATTCCTAATCTAGCAAGGTTTGATATTTGGCCGTTAATGGGGAAAAAAAGAAAAGGAAATAATAAGAAAATTTTAATAATTTTGAGTTTAGGAAGAAAGAGAGAAGAAGAAGAAGAAGAAGAGTTCGTTTCTTTATTGTTTGGGGGTGATGGAAGATATTTTATTAGATAGAAGAAGAAGAGGAAGAAGAGTTTTGGTTATGTGGGCAGGGCAGTAGATTCAGCCCTTCAAATTCGATCGCTGTCGCTGCGCTCGCTTCCTTTCTCTCTCTCTCCTCTCTTCGGTCGCGGTCACTCTCCCGATGTCACCCCGCTTTGGTTTTTTTTTTTTTTCTATTTTTTTTTAGATTGAAATAACGATACACTTTTATTTGCTCCTTTATTTTCCCCCTTTCCTCCCATGTTTTCGAATTATATCATTTGCCCCGGTACTTACTTTTACTAGTTGAAGATGCACCGAAACAAGATTGCAACGAAAAATTACTATTCAAATATTTGATATGAAATCGATTTTATTGCGAGATGATACAAATGTTGAGCATAATATCATTAGGTGCGAAATTCCTAATTTACAAAAATATAAACTAAAATTCTTCAAATGTAGCAGCATACTTGGATATATAAGTTATGAAAAGTATGAATGATAATTATGACTTATGAAAATAGAATATAAGGTTTTTTTTCTCTTAATTAAAGTAGGTGCCATATATTAACTAAGATTCAAGTACACGAGAGTAGAGTACAAACTAGTTCAAACTAAGCAAATTACATTTGTAAACAAAACATTAGCAACTAGACATAAGCATGAGAATTACAAACAACACATAAAAACAAGTTTATAAGGTGAGTGATTTGCTCTCAATTACATGCATACATTTTAGATCTTCACATATAAAATGTTGCACTTTATAAAGAGGAATAAAAAGGATTGCATCTTCAACTCTAAAAACAAAATGAGCACTCTTGGTGAGCTCATCTAAAACTTTATTTAGTTCCTTATGAACAAAGTGAGGCTCTAAATAATTAAATCAAGATAGCTCTCCCCTATTATCATATAAAACATGTAAATACTTATTAGATTGGTTAGTTAATTTCCTTGTAGAAGTTGTACAACCATTTTGGAATTAGTGTTAACTTCAACATTTTGTTAGTCCCATGCATTAATAGTAATAGAGTCCCTAAAAAACCCCCTATAATTCAGCATGTAAAATATCTATGATGCCACATTTCTATAAAACCTCATTACTTATTGCCCTTTTTCGTCCCTTATGACCTCTAACCATTGCCTCATTAGATGAACAAGTAATAGATGCATCGGTGTATTTTTTTACCCAACT
This sequence comes from Lumnitzera racemosa, assembly GCA_024138005.1. Classification (NCBI taxonomy): domain Eukaryota; kingdom Viridiplantae; phylum Streptophyta; class Magnoliopsida; order Myrtales; family Combretaceae; genus Lumnitzera; species Lumnitzera racemosa. The sequence goes on from JAMXBC010000007.1 coordinate 44,243,637, forward strand.
TTCTTATGGAGGTTTCCATGAAATACTTTCTTGCGTAATTTTGCATAAGGCCTTTTTCTTGCAAATAATCTAAAACTCATTGATTGAGACTCTTATTTTATAGGGTAAAGAAAGCCTATGATGTCTTTGCTTAAAAATTTGGGGATTTCAATCAATCCAAATATTATATATGGCTAAACTAAAAGTCATTCCCTATTGTGGTCCTGAGGATTATAGATTAGATTTTCTCAAAATTGCATTTTGCTCTATCCAAATATGTAATAGAGTGCTATGTGAGTTTGTAGCGGTTGTTGTAGATGGCCAAAAGTAGTCGTAAAGTTGTTGTAGCTGTGGGTATTTCCTTAATGCATGATTTAAAGTCCTTATTGGGTTGATGAATTCTTGGATACTTTGCCTCAATGTTGGTAGAAACTTTATGTTTGAAGTTGTAAGCATGGAATCAATGATTCATCTCCATAGAAAAAGACTAATCTTAGTAAGGAAATAAGAGAGCTAAACCTAGTATGCATTTGGAGTTCAATTATTTACTCTTTCTTGAATTGCTTAATAAATATATTTAAGTCAAGGATTTTGCTTAGATTTTAGGCAAAAGCAAAGTGTATGTTCATTTTCATCAATTAAATGAATAGGACCTATTTCAATATAGAGTTACTCTAATATTAGATAGGAGATCAATTCTTCATTCCATTTGTTTTCTACTATCCAATACTTATTAATCGTGACTTGTAATGACTATGGCAAAAAAGGTCCATTAAACACCTTGGTTGGAGGCCCTAGTTTTGACATTGTGTTTGCCAAAATGAGGCAGACTTTGCATTTCCTAATGACTAGTTATTAAAGGATTTTTTGCCCATTCAATGTGCTACTTAATTCTTTCCATAATGATGAAGAAGAGCTTGATGACAAGAGGGACATATCTCGTATCTTTTTCTAATTTTTTGCTTGCAAAAATCTTACCATGTAGTTTTCTTTGTCATGAAGTCCCATAATATTGTACCTTCTCGGGCTTTGTTTCTATTTGTTAGGTTATTGATCATTAAGTCCTAAGCCTTCTTTTTCTTTTAAGAGGTAGATTATATTCCAGTCAATCCAGTGTATTTTATTTGATTCATTCCTTCAATTCTAAATGAAGTTCCTAACAATCATATTTACTTGATAATGACATTTTTTTGGCAAGGAAGTGACTTGTATGTAGTAGGTTGGAATAAATTGGAGTACAAATTTACCTTTTCCTTTTCAACCTAAAAGCTTCATTTGAATTTTCTCTATTAACATGATAAATGGATTCACTTTAGGTTTGTGCCTTCTTTATAAGGGGAATCATAGATATTTCCCAAAACTTTTAGCTTCATGTAAATGAAGTATTCCCAAAATGCCTTGCTTGATTTGGTTTTAGACATTGTTAAAAAAGAGCACCTTGGTTTTGGATGGTTTCGACTTTAAGCTTGACCATTCTTAGAAGATTTCTAAAACTTGAGAAATGGTACTAATTGATTTCACAATTGCGTTGGCCTTTAGTATAATGTTATCAACATATAAAAGATATGAGAGTTTGAAGGTTATCCCTTGAATGTGTATTGACTCCTACTGTTTTTCCTTTACCTAAGTAGGTTATAATTTTGCTTAAGAATTCTAATGCAAGGATAACAAGGTAGGGAGACATAAGATTTCCTTATTGATTCCTCTAGAGGAGTAGAAAGGGTGAAGTGTTGTACCATTTAATAAAATCTTAATATATGTTGTTGAAATGCATAAGGTTAGTAAGTTGATCCAATTTCGTAGAAAGTTAAAGGAAGTTGAAGAATGGTGGACAAATTCCCATTTAAAGCTATGAAAGGCCTTTTTCTAAGTTAACTTGGTGAACATCCATCCATGCCCTTCTTTTTTGTTTCTTGAATAATTAAGAAGTTCATTGAAGAGGATGATGTTGTCTAAAGGTTTTCTATCAAATATGAAGGTAACTTAGGAAGGATGGGTAATTCCATTAAAAAAGGGTCTCAATCTGTTAGTAAGGATTTTCGTTATAATCTTGTAGATGGTGGTACAAAGACGAATAAATCGAAATCTTGAGATTTTGTTTACATTTTTGTGTTTTGGTCTTAAGCTTAGGAAGGTTTAGTTTAGCTCATGTGGCACATGTTGTTGGTGGAAGACTTCTTATATAGTGTCCACTATCGAATCCCCAACTATATCCCAATAGATTTTGTAAAATTATGCATGAATTTCATCATTGCTTAAGGCTTTCCAAGGCTTAATGGAATTTGATGCTAATGAGATTTCGTCCTTAGAGATAGGTTTGGATAACAACTAAATTTGGGTTCATTAAGGCCATCAGTAAATGCAGTTAGTATGGGGTTTCAGTTTGAACATGATAAACTACTTAAGGTGACGAGGTTGCCAAAGTATTGAAGAAAATGGGGTTTTAAGTGTCATAGTTCATACATGCAGTTTCTTATAGAGTCTTGCAAACTTATAATTGTATTCTTACTTCTTCTTTTCAACATTGCCAACTTTTTGTCACCATCATTAAACTTACTGAGTTCTTACTTCATCTTCCATAAAATTGCCTCTTTCTCTAAGTTTTTGCTACCTAAAGTTTGATATTTTCTTTAAGTTTATCAAAAATTCATTGGGATTTAAACGCCTTCTCAATTCCTTGTAATTTAGAAAGAATTTTCTTTTTAGTTTTGTTGACATGTATAGAAACTTCTCTATTCCATTTTGCAAACTTTTCATGGAAGATATTAATAGTCTTAATAAGATTTTTTCCATTCCTTTCCTAAGAGACGTGAACTATTAATGAAAAGAAGGGTCGGTCATCTATATTAGCTAAAAGCGAAATGGTTTTACTAAGGAATAGGAGGGTGTTTACACATGCATATTAAGCAAAAGTAGGCAATGGTTTAAAATGCCATTAGGATGTGAAATACAATTGAGTAAGGATAAGATTCTTTCCAAGATTAATTTGCCTAAGCTTTGTCTCATTTGTATAAGTTTAGATATTTCTCTTTAATTAGACTAAGCGTATCTTAGATTAGTGAAGCATAGGTTAATTAAGCAACAGTTAGACATGCATTCAACATATGCTCTCACTTTCCTTTGATTTGATTTCTTACCCCATAACACCCCTACCCTACCTCCACTTCGCCCTCCCCCTCCCCCCACCCCCCCTAAACCATAACCATTTTCTCATTTTCCTTCGGTACTTCTCTAAAATTACCTATTGCACACCTAGGTTTGTTTTCTATAGTTAAGGATATTTCTTTAAGAGTTTCCTAAAGTTGAAATCCGATATCTACTTTAGGATATGCATAGGTGGCAACTAAAAGGAAGGAGTGTGTATGATTTCTAACCTATATTATAGTGTGTATTTCTTATCGAGATTGATAAAGGATGTGATTCTAGCACATTTAAGTTCTACGACATTATGGTGCCTATTTGTTGACCTTCTACATCCGAGCATACAAAGCTATCAAAGGGAAGTTGGTAATAAAGGTTGTCAGTAGCAGATGGATCTAACTTAGTCTTGAATAGCATCATGACATCTATGCCATATTGGTTAATTACATCTTAGAAGGGGAGTTATTTTTCTAGATGCATGAGCTCCTTTTATATTCCAAGAAAGGATTTTTGTACATTTAGTTGGTTGGTACTGCGTCATAACTAGGTTTAGAAGGGTGGTGATAACTCTATACCATAAAGCATTACCATTTACTCTATATTGACATCCAAGGCCATAAGATAAGGGGAGTACTTTGTCATTATGAGTGCTTGAGTCTCCTCTCAATTCTAAAAGAGCAACTAAAGGGTTTTGTTAAGTTTGAGCATATAAGTTACTAGGAAGGTTAGGGGAAGTAACAATAATTGTTGGTTCCTTATCATTAGCTCTATGATTATCCAATAAGTAGACTTTCATTTTATGGTTAGTTCTACTAGAGTGTAGAAGGATCCTTTAATTGTTGTTAGAATTATGATGTGGGATTCCTTAATTGTTTGGACCCTAATCCTTGCTCAATTGAGCAGCAACATTCTACTCTTAAGTTACCACTAAGGTTATTTAAGGAACTCAAAATACTAGTAGTTTTATATTCTCTATTTTTGTTATGTTCAGTAGTGTAGTTATAGCCTTTAGTAAGTTTTCTTGAAGGGTATGAAAAATTGCCTGCACTTTAGGTTCAACTATGGTATGTTTGACTTTATGTGCAAAAAATTTTGATGTCAAAGGTAACTAGATTTTTTTGGTCTATTAGGTGCATGTCTTGTTGCTTTCATTATTTAGATAAGTCTAACTGGTTAGAATGGTTTTGCTAGTGTCATAAGGTGCTTCCTTAAGCCCATTTTCACTTTATACATATATGTAAAGGACCATTATATGTATATCCCACAATTAAGGCCTAATTTACTTTTAGGAATACTTTAGAAACGTTTGAATATATTGAACCCTAGTAAGTAGGGATAGTTAGAGTAGGGTAAGTAAGATTATATATTATTAGTGAGATCAAGTAGATTTAAGCTATCTAATGAAAGAGGCCTCTTGTATATAAGAGGATGACCTCCTTTTTTGTAATTCGTCTACACAATACAAGTTCTATTCTTACTTGAGTGACTTTCTTTCTCTAACTTCTCTTTTTAAGTAAGTGTGATCTTATATGTTCTGGATAGGAAGACTAACTTATCCTCTATTTAGAATGTTAGATAGTCTAAATACTGTACAAAAGAGCTAGTAAAAGATTCTACACATGACATTTGGTATCAAAGCTGTACCTTAGAAGAGATGGCAAGAACAAGTGCTTTTAATGTCCCTTCTAAGTATGTTGGAAGTCCCTTAACTCTAATGATGGATTAAGAACTTACCCTTGAGGGAAATCCTAAGGAAGTAGAACCTTAGTAGAAGTAAGGGTAGGTAGGGTGGAACTAGTTCCTGCAGATATGCTTCATTAAGTGTAGGTGTCAAGGAGGGCTTTGAGAGGTTAGAGAAGGAACTCCTAATGTCACATCCCGGCATAGCACAGGATATACCATCATACAGGAATACCTGTTTATACTTAACACAAGTTTATTTATAACAAAAGAGTACTACAATGAAGTTTAGCTTAACACCTATTTATACAAAAGATTACATCTGACAAACTTAACCACGCAAAAAATAAAGTACTTTTTTTTTATATATACAGATCATTTATAGAATTAAGAACAAAATATAACAAAATTTCTTTAAAAGTGGCTGAATCTATCTTATGCGCTCTTAAAAGACTTTTTCCCTTCATTGATGCCGCCCCATCAATTCTCTTCATAACCTGAAGATACACAAGCATCCCCTTAGCTCTATGTGAGCTAAGTGATAGTGGATAAAACAAAACATAGAATGCACATACAAATATTCACAAAGATCAATATTATAAGACATTCAATCTTATAACTCAAGTTATTAATACAAACTGTTTATGCAGAAATCTATGCTATGCTCATGCATGTGGCATGTATCGGTACCGATATCCTATACTTTTTCAATTCTTCATCCCGTTAGTCGACATATTCGGACATCTGGATACAACGTCTAAGAACTTAAGGTAACAAGAAGCTACTTAGGAGTAAGACCCCCTAATAAAAACCACCCTTTGTGGTTTGAAAATCTAATATGTAGTTAGTTACTCAATGTGGCCAGAATAAATTGAACAATGTATTCTATATGTCTTAGAGTCAACTCAACAGTTTTCAAGCTTTTCAGAAACTTGACCTGCAGGTCCTTTTGTGCCATGCCATGAATGTAGTAAACAGCATAGTAACTTAGTATCAGGCACGAATCTCAAGTTTCACGTTATAAACAATTTAACTATCTCAACTTCATCTTTTTTTCTCAGCTTTATATTACATTTCTTTTCATAGGGCTTGCTTAGGTGAATACCTAGTTGAGTTTTCAAGTTTTCCAAACAGAAATACATATTGATGAATCATTCATACATAAGGAAACGTTTCACTTTTTCAACACACATTCAATAGAATCAAATATCTAATTAATCTAGCATGTCATTACAACTCATAACACAACTGACTTTAAGTTAAGTAGACATAGGTCTACTTGCACAAAAATAGAAATATCCACTTACCCGAGCTCGAAAGTAGCGTAAAATCCTAAGCCTCATAATGTGGTCGTTTCTCACCTATCATACCTAAAAAAATACATATAAACTCTAAGTCAACTATCGGGTCAATACTAAGTTCTTATGCATTTTCGCTATTGCGCTTTCAAGCTTAATCTGATTGTATCTTATTTGTTTCTTATTTGATTTTAGTAAATTTTATATCGTCACAATCGTTATTTTGAGTACTATTAAGATATCTTAAGAATCATAACTAATCAATATTTCCAAAAATACCCTTTCGTGTTACCGATTTGATTGTATGTTATTATAACCAGGTAATTAACTCAATTAAATCTTAAATCTAAATTAAAAGTCACAAAATTCCTCATTCCTTGAGCTGGTCAGCGTTCATTATGCACTCCAAAATACTAATCTTTTGCATATTTAATAAATATCACATTAGTACTAATTACTATCTCATATATTAAGCTAATATATAGGTTCATATTATGAAAATACATAATAAATAGTATATGAGCTTGATTTATTCCACGAAAAATCCTATAGACTCATAAAAATATATAGTTTAATTATTAACCATGAATTATACTAAAATAGCTATTATATATTTTTATGAAGATAGCGATTCTAACTCAAAATTAGCAAAAATTAAGCGAACAAGTGAATTTAATCACAAGATAAAATTCAAGTGTCCCAAACATCATTATGAACATCTAGAAATCATAATATATAGGGCTCATGCTTTGATTTTGTTAAAAACTAATTAATTCACTAAAATAGTGAAATTACCAGTTTTATCCATAATAATTACAATAAATAGTAAAAATAATTATTTTCAAAAATTCTTATTACTGAAATTAAATACATATATTGAGTATGTCACGTAAAAATTTTCAACTTGAAAGAACATTATTTACTATTTCTAAAATTTAATTCAATTTTCGTTCAAACAGAGCCATTTCTTAAGGACCTTATAATTCAAATAATTATTCCACTAAAATAAAATTATTACATTATTCTACACATAAAATAACTTCAGAAAACCAAATTTCATAATTAAATAATATCATTTGCTATTTTTAGAAAAATTACAAAATTTAAGCCGAAAATTTGATTTACTCGAACCGACCTCCTCCGGCTACTCTCTGACCACCTAATCTTGTCGAAACACCCCCTCTAGTAGTACTTTCCTTGACTGCAAAAGGCCATCACAATTGGACACCAATAACTTATTGGACCGGCATAATCAGATTCTATGCTTTGTTTTTGTTCTAATTTTGCTTTTTTTTTTTCTAATTTGTTTTGAAATTTTTTTGGGTGATTTTATGTTTTTTCCAAAGTTCCAAAATATTTTTTTTTGAAGTCTATAAGTCCTATTTATATTTTCTAATTGGATAACAATTTATAAAAATTGGACATGTGATTTACACGTTTTTTTTTTGGATTTTCAATGCATGAGGTGTCATTTCCTTATTTCTTTGGTTTTGACTCATCATCCAAATTAATCCTAAGCTACCACATAGGTATGATGACTTATCCTTGCATTTTTTTATTAATTTTCCAATTTTTTATATTAATTTACCTTATTTAAATAATAATTTCCTATTATATATGTGTATTTAATACAAATAATGCATGTTTTATGTTAATACATGTATAATTCAACTTCATTTATTATTTTTATAAGTTAAATAACTTATATCTAATATCCTATTATATTTAAATGCTCAAATTTCACATTTTTTATATTATTGACTTTAGTGATAAATTGACATTTTCTTAAATTAATATTTTTGTATAGTATATTTTCAGAAATTGAATTTACTTAAATGACTTCATCTAACTTTTCTAACCTTACTGTGAAGTTTGAAATTAAACTAATATCTTAGACCGGCGTCCTAAATTTAGGGGTTTCGATCCTAAGGTAATCGTATGGGCTCAAAATCTAGGGTATTGCACCTAAGTTAGATACTGACAACCTTAAATTAAGCTGTAGGTGATCTGCAAAGAAGGGATGCTACCTATGAAGAGCTTGTGAGAAATTGGAGGATTTAAGGTTTTAGGTCTAGTAATGCTTTCGGGCCGGGTATGGGTCAACCTATGGTAAGACTATTGCAAAGACGGATGTGCCTTAGCCTAAGACCCTTAATGGATCTCGAAATTCCATGGAAATAGATAACTTCTTTTGAAGCTTAGAGCAATACTTTGATGCGACTGATGTTGATAATTGTATAGACATACATGTATTATGGTTGATTTATAATGCTTTTATAAGATTTTCTAGGTGTTTGTATTGAATTCAATGTTTAATTTGTTTATATTTTGATTTTAAGCTTCATTTGATCCATTTGAAGAGAATGAAAATTTTAGACTAAGTTTTGGAAAATTTAAAAATGATTTTCATGAGTTTTGAGTATCGAAAAGGATTACACCCATATGTAATTATCATGAATTGAAATCACAAGTAAAATGGTAAGAGAATAAGGAAGAATTCATGCTCAAAGAGAACCACAGGTAAGAACATGTCCATGTTCTTGGGCATGAACCTCTTATTTTAATTATTTGTAATTTTTAAAGGAGAGAAAGATCACGGCTGTGATCTAAGATGTGAACATATTATTCCTTATGAATCTTCTTATTTTTGAAAAAATTAGAAGCCCCATAAGTTTTCCTACATTTGTACTTCTATAAAAAGCCTTGTAAAAAAAATTAGAAAAACTTCATTATCATAATCCCTCTTATTCCTTTTATTCAACTAGAACTAGGTTTTAAGAACAATTTTTAGATTAGTTTTCAAAATTCAACCTCAAGAACAATAGGAAGTAGTATTTGATCTTAAATTAGAGATTATTAGAACTCCTTACATGTTGTTTTCATTTTTTTTATATATTCTTTATTTATATATTGTTTTCCCCATTATTTCTTTTGTATGATGAATAGATATTGTTAATTGATTTTTAAATTATTGGTTGATGAGTTTTGTTTGTTAAAGTCTTTAATTCCCTAATCATTAAAACATGTGTTTTGACTCCCTTAGAATATATGTTAATTAGGATTGAGTTGCAAGACCTTTTCTAATTGATTACTATGAAATGGATAATTTGGATTAGAAAAGGACATAGTGATATGTTTTTTTTAACACAATTAAGGTTTAAGAATAAGAAATGATTAATTTAGTTTATCATTTGTCTAGTGATAAAAATGTTAAATTAGCTAATCTTAGGTAATTATTCACTTTGTGGGAAGGAATTCCACCAAGCTTAATTGGTTTAAAACTAAACCTTGTTAAATACTTGGTTTTAGATTAACTAATTCTCTATCTATCTGGTTTACAATTGAATGCTTTAAATATGTTAAATATCCTAATCAAATTACTTTGTTAGATTAGTTTTTCTTTAGAATTCAATAAGTCCTTGATTTTACTTACTTAGATTTAGATGGGATTAATATTAATAAGATTAGTGAGCATTCTATGTAGGTTCGACCTGTAGCTCACTAGCTTATTACTGCATACATAACCTGGTGCACTTATTAGTAGAAATACTCTTTTGTTACAAAAAGTAGAGCTAGGTTCAACATATTAAGTTTCTAGCACCGTTGTTTAGAAATATTTTGTGCTAATTTAAGTTTTTAAGATTGTCTAAAGCTAAGTGAGTTGTTTTCTTTGCTTATTTTCTTTCTTTATTTTCATTTTCTTTGTTTATTTTCTTCTAATTTCTTTTGGAAAATTGTTTGAGCACAAAATGGTTACAGATGATTAATGCATATGATATTTTCCATTATGTTGTACTATAGAGCTTTGACTACAAATTCTTTCTTTCAAATAGTATGACAGTAAACCATTATATGAAACATGGTTAAGATTTTGAAATTTGATGAACAAATGCCTACACCATGATACCCTTACTTGGAATCAATTGTTGATATTCTATGATAGGATCAGGTATCAAGATAAATATTGCATTGAAGTTACTTTTGGATGACCCTTGACAAATATACTAGAGTTGTTAGCAATCAGAATAGTTAAAAAAGTGGCAAGTTGTGAATACGTTGAATGGCCTCCTTTGGTAAATCTAATAACACCAACTCTAGAAAAGGAGAAGATTATTGAAACGTTAGTGAGAGATTTGGAGTAGAAGTGGGAAGAAATATTTAAAAGATAGAGTTCAACCATCCGAAGGTAAGAGACTCAATTAGCACATGTAGCAGAGCTCTTGACCACCACACAAGTGGTTGTAAAGATAAATCAGTTACAAGAAAATCACTGTGGAAAAAAAAGAAGGAATTAAATCCTTGTAAGTTTATTGAAGAAGAGGAAATACCAGATTGGCTGATGACTATCTCTAGAGAATCACAAGTTGACCGCAACATTCAAGTAGTAAGAGATGTGAGAAAGGAAGAGAAACTAACATAGTAATTAGTAGTTGAGAAGCCTACCAATGTAACCATAGAGGAGTTTAAAAGATTAGAGAGATAATTTCAAAACATTTTAAAGGATTTCACTCCAGGTAGGTCTGTTAATGCAATACAATTAAGGCCAAGCAAGAAAGTTGAACCTCAAGGAACCCTATCTTCTACATCAAAACAAGGGAACAAGTGGTACAGTAAAATTGCATTCTTGAAGTGCGTGAAACTAATGTCAAGCAACGTATATCAACTATACCCTATTTAGAATAGCTAAAGAAATAGAAAGGCTATGAAGTTTATGAGTCATTTCTAGAAATGTTCAAGAAGCTAGAAATTAATATTCCTTTGATAAAGTTACTCAAGCAAGCATCTCATTGCAAATGCTATTTGAAAGAGACAATAGCAAGAAAAGGAAAATAAATAGGAGAGAAACAATCATGTCATCTCAACCGTATACTAAAGCATTGAAGGACACCCATCCCCTTAAGTTAAACTATCTAGGGAAGTTTAGTTTGGATTGCACTATATGAGATCAAGATCTTATGAATGCATTTTGTGATATACGTGTAAGTATAAATGTGATGCCCTTCTTTGTAGCAAAGAAACTAGGATCATAAGATGCGATTGGACGAGCTGAGATGACAATATAATTGGCTAATGTTTGTTCAAAAAAACCTAAAGGGGGATGATGTATTCTTAAAAGTGGATAAACTTATATTCTTAGTAGACTTCATGGTCTTAGGTATAAAACAAGATCTAGAAACTTCTATAATTTTTGGGCGTCCATTCTTGGCCATAGTTAGAGTTATAATTGATATGAAAAATAGTAAAATGATATTGAGGGTTTGGAATAGTGAGATGCATGTGAATAATATAAAGCAATAGAAAAAGAAATACCATTAAGCTACTAAATCACATATAGCATGGAACACTCCATTTAGAATGGTAGTTGACTTTAATGATGATCAAGAAGTTGTAGCAAATAAAAGAGGAATTAATGAAAAGGTGTCTTAAAGATTTGAACCACCTTAGCAAAGGGAAGTAGAAAGCTTTAAGCAAACGATGTTAAACAAAAGTGCTTGTTAAAAGCAACCCAAGTTCTCATTAATTTTTCTATATCCTTTACTTTATTTTGTTACTCTAATTGCAATTATTTTAGTTTAGTAGCTTATACATAAATTTTTAAAGCTTTTAATTATCTTATCTTTTTCTGGTTTTTGTGGTGTTTAGGTGGGAAAATTTAGCTAAGAAAAGATCGGGAAAGTAGAGATGAGATAAAGATTTGAAAGGATCGTACATAATAATCATGCTTGTGATTTAAGGTGTGATCCTTTTGTGTAATGGGTAAGGATTACAGAAGCAAGCTAGAAATCCAAGAGAATTACGATTAAGATCATGTCTATGATTTATACTATGAGTAAAGGGTGGTAAAAAGATTAGAGGGATACATGTGAAAAATTACGATTAGGAATTTGACCGTGAACCAAATTGTGAACCTGACCATAAATCAAATGTTCTTTCTTCCCTTACACAATGTTTTCGACTTGATTATCTCCTTCATTTATGTTTTGATTGCATGTGAATTTGCATTCTTGTTTGATTTATTAATTGCATGCATAAACATAAGAATCCAGTTGTTTTTTTTTTTCCTGGGATTGGGAGTATTTAAGCTTAGCATAGCATATTTATATGTGTTTTCATGGTCTTAGAATTTTGTTGAATTTTTGCACTTTATGAGTGCTCTTTCACATCTTTTTGCAATTTGAAGTTACTAAGTCAAAATTTATTTAGACCTTGACTTGACTCATGTTGTGTCAATACTCTAAGATTATGGAGTTAGAAACTAATTAATTATCTATTTTAATTTTATGCCTGACTGAATTCGATTGGTTTCTAATTGTGCTTCTTTGATGTTATGTTGAAGTTTTCATATTAATTCTTCACACTTGTAGAGTTTCTTACGTAATACTATTATTCAAGATTTCAAGATAGGGAAAAGTCCTTATATATATGAGATTGTGTTTTTCTCTTTAGGAGCATACTAAGAGATCAAGGGAGAGAGAGAGAGAGAGAGAGAGAGAGAGAGAGAGAGAGAGAGAGAGAGAGAGAGAGAGAGAGAGAGAGAAAAGAATTAGCTAGATGTGCTTTCACAATTTGGTTTACTATTAGCTATAATTTTTGTTAATTTTATGCTACTTTTACAATAGGAAGCAGTATTTGATCTTGAATTAGAGATTGTTGGAACTCCTTACATGTTGTTTTTATTCTTTTTAATATATTATTTATTTGGATATTGTTTTCCCCATTATTTTTTTTTGTACGTTGAATAGATATTGTTAATTGATTTTTAAATTATAAATTAATGAATCTTTTTTGTTAAAGTTTTTAATTCCCTAATCACTAAAACATGTGTTTTCACTCCCTTAGAACATATGTTAAATAGGATAAAGTTGCAAGATCTTTTCAAATTAATTACTATGAAATGGATAATTTAGATTAAAGAAGGACATAGTGATATGCTCTTTAATTTAATTAAGGTTTAGAAATAAGGAAGGATTAATTCAGTTTATCACTTGTTTAGTGATAAAAAGGATAAATTGGCTAATCTTGGATAATTATTCCCTTCACGAGAAGTAATTCTATTTAGAGCGTAATTGCGTTAAAACTAAGCTTATTAAATACATAGTGTTACATTAACTAATTTTCTATCTATCTAGTTTACAATTGAATCCTTTAAAAATGTTGAATATCTTAATCAAATCATTTTGTTATATTAGTTTTTCTTTTGGAATTTAATTATTTAATATGTCATTGATTTTACTTACCTAGATTTAGACAGGACTAATACTAATAAGATTAGTGAGCATTCTTTATCGGTTTAACTTATTTCTCATCAGCTTATTACCGCATACATAACCTAGTGTACTCGTTAGTAGAAATACACAATTGTTATAAAAAGTAGAGTTAGGTTCAGCATATCAAGTGTACTAGACGATGCATCAAGGTTAAGAGCGGCTCCAATATTCTTAGACAATGTACATACCTTCAATGGAGTAGACGGGTAATGGTGTTAGGTAGGAAGCCAAGTCCAATAGAACGTGGGAGGAATTCAAAGGCAGGTGATGGACTTAGTTTTACCCCAGTAATTCCAAGAGGGATGTCAAGCTAGATTAAGACAGTTAGAGTACAGAGTGTCCATTAGAAACTATATGCAGTAATTCTCAGAGTTTTTGCTAGAGATCTTAACATGAGTGATAAGGATGCTATGTTTGCTTTTTGCGATAGGTTATAAGGATGGGCTTAAATAAAGTTAAAGAAGCATTAATGCAGACCAAAGCTAAGAATAGACAAGACCAGTCACAGGGATGGGTCCAAGCTTACCAGAAGCTTTAAAAAAAAAAGTAAAGGGAAATGTACCGGAAGGAGAAAAATGAGGGAAAAGTAAGCAAAACCTACAAATAGCTCCAAGGGATATGATGCACTAATGGAATTTTTGAGGACTCACGGTACAACTCGATATGACATATGAGTTGGTCCGGTGAGATTACTTGCCACCTAACCTTACTTAAGGGTTAGGATAAGAGTGAAATGAGAGTAAATAAATAGTGTTTACGAAAGGAAAATATCCAGTATATTAATAATAATCTGATAATCTACAACTACATGTATAAGGGGTATTTATACTCAAGAATTTAGGGTAACCTGCCTAAAAAGAACAAGACAAAAAGGGTATTGTCCTAAAAAAGTAACATATAAAGTATATAAAGGGTAAAAATGAATATTTATAGAAAAGCAATGATTATAGTAGTAGATTCTTCAAGTGGTTCAGAATACGTGGTAGCAATGTATTAGTGGTGTTGTTGGAGAATGTAGACAAAGTAGTACGAGTTGGTTAGGTGGCCAAGTAAGGGAACCGATTAGGTGTGGACTCGTTTAAACAGGAGTGGCTAACACGTGGGGTCTCTCAACCTCTTAGCAGTAATGTTTCCATGTAAGGGGTTGGGTCGGATGGGACTGAGCAGGTGTGCAAGGTTTGGCTATTGTCAAGGCATTCTTCCATTCAGTACATAATTTCTGAAAGATGGGTAGTCATTTGACACAGTGTAGAGAGTTGATTAGTAGCAAGGAGTAATTTAGCCTCAGTAAGAGTCGGCTGGAGTAAGAGGATTCGCCATATTAGTCCCTCTAGTCTTCGGGCTCAACTGTAGGTTAAAAGCCTAATAGCTTGATTCTTATCATTCCCTTTGGGTTGATTTGGATTTGGAATCAAATTTGACTGGCCTTCATTCAATTCTTCGTCAGGATGATATGGACTAAGGTCGACAATGTTGAAGGTATCCGAAACCCCATAATTTTCAGGAAGCTCCAATTTATAAGCGTTGTCGTTGATCATGTAGAGGATTCTAAAGGGTCCTTTAACCCGTGTAAACAGCTTGTTCCTCCTCTTGCTCAAAAACCTTTCCTTACTTAGGTGTACCCATACCAAGTCTCTAGGCTGAAACTATTTAGTCATCTTACCCTTGGCCTTCTCTTGCATTCTCCTAGCAGCTTGGCCGACCTATTGAGTAACTTTGTCGTAGATGTGTTGTAAGGACTCTACTCGTGCTCTTACATTAGGGTCTTCTTGTTCAGATATAAGTATGGGGGTGTGATTGAGTGGTAACTTGAGATTAAAACCATAGACAAATTTAAAGGGGGTTTGCTTGGTGGTATCATGCATTGTTTGGTTGTAAGCGAATTTGACCACGGGTAAACAAATGTCCCAATCAGCCAAGTTTTTACCCACTGTAGCTCGGAGTAGTGATCCCAAAGTGTGATTAAATACCTCTATTTAGTTGTCAGTTGGGGGATAACAGGAAGTGCTAAATAGTAATTTAGTCCCCATCTGTTACGACAGGGTTTTGTAGAAATGGTTCAAGAACTTGGGATTTCTATCGGAGACTATACTTCTCGACACGCTGTGTAACCAAATAATCTCTTGCAAAAAAAGAGAAGCCATAACGGAGGAGTCGTTAGTCTTTGAGTAGGGCACTAAGTATGCCATCTTACTAAATCTATCTATGATGACCATTACGGAATCTTTGCCTCAAGCTGTTTTTGGTAATCAGAGGACAATGTCTATACTCAACTTAGTCTATGGTTTCGTCAGGGCAGGCAAAGGCATTGCCTTCCCTTGTTCAGCTTGGTACTTGGTCCTTTTACATATAGCATAGCCTTCAACAATTCTGCGCACATCTCGCTACATTCTTGGCTAAAAGAATCATCCACTCAACAACTCATATGTTCTTGTCTCTCTAAAATGTCTGGAGAATCCTCTGCTATGGGCTTCCTTGATCAGTAACTCTCTCAGTGAATAGCTTAGTACGCACAGTTTTCTTCCTCGGAAAAAGTATCCATCTTCCATATAATACTTGTCCTTTATCCTCCCATCAACACATCGCCAAAGTATGGGTCCAAAGTATAGGTCTTAGGAATATTGCTCTTTAATACTTGCAAATCTAAATGATTTGCTTTGTAGTTTGATTAAGAGCATGTGTCTTCTTGAAAGAGCATCTGCAACTACGGTGCTCTTTCCTTGCTTGTATTTTATCATAAAACTAAATCCCTTAAGGAATTTAACCCACCTCGCTTGTCACTTTGATAACTTAGTATGACTTTAGAGGTATCTTAAGGACTTATAATCGATATATATGACAAACTCTCCCAACAACAGGTAATGTTACCATACTTAGAGTGCTCTGAAAAGGGTTAATAGCTCTTTATCGTATACGAAGTAGTTCAATTGAGGTCCTCTGAGCTTCTTGTTATAGTAGGCAATTGGTGGGCCTTATTGCATTAGGATAGTGCCTATACCAATGCTTGATGTATCACATTCTAGCTCAAATATCTTTTCAAAGTTGGGCAAAGCTAGTACAGGAGTGGAAGTTAGTCTTTCCTATACTTCTACAAAAACTCTCTCCTCTTTTTCTCCCTATTTGAATTTGATGTTCTTCCTCGTTAGCTCGGTAAGGTGTGCAACCAGGGTGTTAAAATTCTTGATAAATCTCTTATAAAACAATGCCAGTCTATGGAAACTTCTTACTTTGACACAAGTGGTCGGAGTTGGCCACTTGACAATTGCTCTGATCTTCTCTTTATCCAATCGCAAGCCTCTTCCACCAACTACATAACTTAGGAACACCACTTCTTCCTGGAAAAAGTAACCTTTCTTAAGAATACCAAATAACTTCTCGACACGGAGCACATCTAATATGGTATGGAGATGTTCATAGTGACTCAGCATGTCACCGTTGTACATTAGGATGTCGTTAAAGTATACTACGACATACTTTCCTATTAGATTTCTTAACATATGGTTCATCGGTCGCATGAAAGTGCTCGAGGCATTTGATAAGCCAAGTGGCAATACCATCCATTCGTAGAGTCCATGTTGAGTTTTGAATGCAGTCTTCTATTCGTCTCTTGGCCTTATGTGAATTTGATGGTAGATAGATTTCAAATTGATCTTGCTAAAAATCTTAACTCCACTCAATTCATCCAGCATATCATCTAACTTAGGGGTAGGATACCTGTATTTGGTCGTGATCCTATCTACCTGGTTCCATCCTTTTTCGACACTAAGAGTGCTGAAACAGTACAAGGCTTGAGACTCTTCCTTACATACCCTCTTTCCAGTAGTTCATTGACTTATCGTTGGAGCTTGGCAACTTATTTGGGGTCCATTCGATAAGTTGGTTTGTTTGGCAAGACATCGCCAACTACTAAGTCAATGCAGTACTCGATTCCTCTAAATGATGGCAATCCTTCCTGCAACTGCTTTGGAAATAGGTCGGCATACTCATTTAGCAACTCCTTTACTTCTAGGGGTAGTTTACCCCACTCCTTCAACTCTACAAGTTGACTAACAAACAGCAAGGTTGACGCGTCAGCTTGAATAACCTCTTAGAGCTTGGCTCTACTCATCATCAGAGTCTTCTTTAATCCTCGAGTAAGTTTTTCCTACAGTTTGTTAACTTAACTTGATAGCATCGAGTTCAGCGTAATCTTCCTTTCATCTTTCTCGAACACATAGGTGTTCTTATATCCATTGTAGATAACTCTTCTATCATAAAGCCATGGTCGGCTTAGTAACATATGTGATGCGTACATGGGTAGCACGTTGCAAAGAATCTTGTTGGAGTAATTTCTAGTCATAATTAGCAATAGTACTTGCCGAATGACATGTAGTGCTCCCTTTTCATTCAGCTAATGCAACATATACAACCTTGAATGTGTGATAGTCGGCAACTTCAACTTCATGACCAGATTTGCTTATGGCACATTGGTGCAACTACCATTATCTACAATTAAAGCATACAACTGATCATTTACCTTGTAGGTGATATGAAACAAGTTTTCCCTTTACTCCTCTTCGTGTGAGGTTTCTAGACTCATTGTGCATCGGACAACTAGGATCAACTAATCCAAGTCCTTAGTAAACATATCCTTTTCAATTCTCTTGAGTAGTTTCTTTCTCGACAAGAGTCTCTTCTTCGGGTTCCTTGTCAGTATTATCCATATCAAGCTTCGGGACATCTTCCTTGATGACCATAGTCTTTTGGTTCGGATATTGAGCAGTCATATGTCCAAACCTTGGCATTTGAAATATTTGATCTAGCTTGTCTTCCTTCTAGATCCTTATATTTTCTTGAATGTTTGGGTCAATACGTTACTGTCAAGTTGACCCTTCTATTCAGCTCAAACATCTACCTTTCGGGCTTGCCTGGTAATTAGGCTTAGTAACTCCTTGAATAGGTTGGCTTAAATGACTAGTTCGACTTATTAGAGGTTGGGTTGGCATTTTGTTTCTTCTCTGCCTCTCTACTCGTTAGGTTATTTGTATAGCCTCATCCGTTGTAGCAAATTGTTGGAGTTCCATGATGTCTTGGATATTACTTTTAAACCCAGTAAGGAATCTAGAGACTATTCATGTTGCTGGTTCCTCCACTTCGCAGCGAATCATAAGTATTTAGAACTCTTAAACATACTCATCAATAGTTTGGCTTCCTTGTCTCAGCTCTTGAAGCTGAGTAAAAGTGTTTTGCAAATAGGTGTCTAGTACAAACTTGTTTTAGAGTGTTCTCTTTATCTCAGGCCAAGTATTAATCTTTTGGTAACCCTCTCGTCTTCGTATGGCCTTGAAATTCTTCTACTACATGGTGATATATTTGGAGAACAAAACAATAGGAGTCTTCGCTTTCTCATAATCTTTATATTGGTAATAATAAAAAACACGCTCCACCTTCTCCTCCCAATCTAAGTAATCATCTACATTTCCTAACCCATTGAAGCTCAGAATCTGAAGCTTCACATGGGTGGATGCTCAGGGTGTTTGAGCTCGTTCTTATTTTTCTTCGTACTCTTCTTCCTCGACACCATCCATTTGTCCTAAGTTAATTCTTCTTCTCACTCATATACCTATTCCTCTACCTCGAACTTGTTGAGCCGAATTCTAACCTCTAGCAAGTTGGGCAGCTTATGGGGTCTTATGCATGGCTTCAGCGGGTCGATAAGCCAACGCATGAACAACTCGAGTTAAGTCCACTAGGAGGTAGGCTACCTCATCAAGTCTCTAGTCCGTACTTCTCAAAGTACCTTGAGATTATTGACTATGGTGGACAACACTACTATTGTCATCGCTGGAACCAACATTAATACTGGGGTCTATCATTTCCTTCAAAAGATTCAAATCCCAAACTCCTTGATTCGATGCTACAACTGATACTTTCTCTCAAAATTACATAACATACACTTTCTTCAAACCCGAAGCTTAATAACCGGTAAACACAGCAGCTAAATTATCATAGAGAATTGCTCTATTTCACACACTTAAAAATAGGGTATAAACAAGGAACTTTGAGAACAAACTACTATAATTTGAACGAAACCTTTACTTTGATACCAAGGTGATGCAGACCGGAGCTAAGAATAGATAAGGCCGGTTGTAAGGATGGGTCCAATCTTGCTGAAATCTTAAAAAAATAAGTTGAAAGGAAACACATGGGAATGATAAAAATGAGGGAAAAGTAAGAAAAACCTATGAATAGCTCCAAGGGATATGATATACCAATGGAACTTTTGAAGACTCATGGTATAGCTTGATATGATACATGAGTTAGTTCGGTGAGGTTACTCACCACCTGGCCTTACTTAAGGGTTAGAATAAAAGTGAAAAGAGAGTAAACAAACAATGTTTACAAAAAGAAAATATCCAATTTATTAATGATAATTTGATCATCTATGGTTATATGTACAAGAGGTATTTATATACGAGAATTTAAGGCAACCTACCTAAAAAAGAAAAGACAAAAAGGGTATTATCCTAAAAAAGTAATGTACAAAGTATGCAAAGGGTAAAAATGAATATTTACAGAAAAGCAATGATTACAGTAGCAGATTCTACAAGTAGTCCTCGACACGTGGTAGCAATTTATTAGTGGTGCTATTAAAGGATGTAGACAAAGCAGTAAGAGCTAATTGGGTAGCTGGGCAAGGGTACCAAGTAGGTTTAGACTCATTCGAACGAGAGTGGCTGACGTGTGGGATCTTTTAGCCTCTCTGCAGTATGTTGCCAAGTAAGGGGTTGGGTTAGATAGGACTAAGTAGGTGCATGAAGTCTGGCTGTTGTCAAGGAATTCTTCCATTCGGTACATAATTTCCAAAAGATGGGCATTCATTTGGTCTAACGTAGAGAGTTGATCAGTAGCAAGGAGTAACTCGGCCTTGGTAAGAGTCAACTGGAGTAGGAGGATTCACTTCATTAGTCTCTCTAGTCCTTAGGCTAGGTTGCTGGTTAAAGGCCCAATAGCCTGATTCCTATCAGGAATGGTATCTAAACTTTAGCCTAAGCCATGGTATAGTTGAAAGTTTGATAGAGTTCAAGCCTAAGGAGTGATCCAAGAAAGATATAAAGAAGATAGCCATGGAAGAGGTGGGGAAGACTAAGAAGAGCTTCACTTAAGCCTTAGAAGTTATGAGAGACTACTTGCCTAGAGGGGTAAGTCTCCTATAAGAGGGAAGGAACAATCTATGAGGTAACTATCATGCTTCATATGTGCGAAGGCACATAATGCTAAAGATTTCCTGGTTTGGGATAGATTAGCAGCTTTGGTAGCTACAGAGGAAGAAGAGGAGGTCTAAGAAAATAATAAACTTTAGGTCTTGAAGTGATTAGGTTCTATACAGAGTAAGCCTACTAAGGAGGCTTGAAGCCAGATGTACATAGAGGCATTTATGGCAGGCCAAAGAATGAATGCCTTGGTGGACATTGGGGTAATCGACATATTCATTTCTTAAGAGGCTAATGAGAAATTAGGTCATAAGGTTCAAAGGGCAAGCGAAGACTGAAGGCCATCAACTTAGTAGAAGTTCCATAATCGGTGTAAACTCTGTAAATTTAACTTTCTAGACATGGTCTCAAACTTGAGTATGGAAGATATTTTTCTAAGTTGACAAAACTACATAATGAAAATTGATTGAAATTTTAAACTCGGAACATAAAATGAACATGAAAGATCCTATTACACGATTTGAAAACCCTAATCATGCATGAAAACCCCAATCTTTACATGCGTGTATTTTTAAAAATGTAAACCTAAACTTAATAGAAACCGTAAATATCAAATCATAAAAATTTTTAAAATTTTATAAAATTATCTTAATGCTTGAAAATCCGTAAATCAATAAAATTGTCATTAATTTTGTAAAATCATATAAAAATAATAACAAACGAATCAAAGGTGATTTTAAGTAATAATAAACAACAAAACTAAAGCTAGTTAAAAGAACAAATTAATAAATTTACAAAATCAATTTTACCTATGTACATAAATAGCCCTACAATATGTATATATATATGAATATATTACTAAGCAATTTCCTTCTCTTTTCTTAATCTATTGTATGATATATATATATGTATATATATATATGTTGCATAATAAAGTACTAATCCTAAATAATTAAGTCAATTGAACCTTAAGCTCTTAAGTGTAAGTCAATTACTATCGAATTGGTAAAAAACCCTAAAACATACTTAAATTCACTCGAACCCTAAATCTTAGGATAATTAAGGACTTATGACCCTAAATAAATAATTAAAACTATAATTTGAATAAATTTTATTCAACTCTAGAAAATTATAAAATTTCTTAAGAAGCAAATCACAACCTACAAATTAATTTGAGAATCAAACCCTAAAAGAATTACATTTAAGACAATTCCCTTATTTTCACTTATAAACCCTGTTACACATAGATAAGTTGTAAACTCTACTTTTTAGCGGACTTATGATTCAACTAAGAGTACTTCCCGAACTTTTTCAAGGATAAACTAAATTAAGAATCTAAGTTTACATTTAAAAATGAATTTATTTTTCCAATTCAAAAGGTTATTATTGATAAAACTTGGATATGAGAATAGTGGATCTTAAGTCACCTAAAACCCAAAACCCTAAAACAACTAAGGACTTGTAACCCTAAGCAACTAATTGAGAATTTAATTTGAATAATTCTATCCAATCCTAGAAATTTTCATAATTTTATAAGAATTAAATTATAACTTACAAAACAATTTAAGAAATAAACTCTAAAAGAATTTGATATAAGACAACTCCCTTATTCCTAATGCATAAGCCTTGTACATGTGAATAAGTGAATCAACCAATCACCCTAAATAACTTATCAATTAAGAGTTGGAATCATTTATCAATTGGTAACTTATCAAAAGATGTTGATAAGATACTTCCATTATTACACCAAAACTTATACTATATATGGACAAGTTATCACATTATTTTATGTGTTTAACTTTTAATTAAGTGACAAGATAACACCATACCCTATTTGCTTTTTACTTGGCCGATTGGAAAAGAAGGAAAAGAGAGATCATACCTTGTCATTTGTCCATCACTCAATTGTCTTATACATCTACTATTTACCTTTTAATGCTTACATCATCTAGTCTTGTAAAAAGGTTAGCATTTATGTATACTAAAAGACAGCCAATTAAAGCTTCTTGAACACACTTCTCCTCCTATTAAAAAATCTACCACACTCTCTCTCTCTCTCTTTCAATCTCATTTTTACTTCATTTTCTTTCACTTTAAACGCAAACCAAGAGAAGAAATCTAACCCTACAAAATCCCAACATTGCCGCCACTATTTTGCTTCTATACTCACGGAACTAAGCTTTATTTTGTACCCTCTATTTGTCAACTTCAAAAACCACTTTTATAAACTTTATAACATCTTCAAAAACCCACTTCAAAGATCAAGACCCTAACTTCCAAAAGAACTTACAAGAAAAGGAAGGAAGATAGCAAGCTAAGAGGATACATAGTTACACCACCACCTTGCTTTCTCTTTGAGGATGGGTAAGTTGTTTCTTTGTGTTAGTAGTTTAGTATTACATATTAGGAGACCATGATTTCTTGAGGATATGAGTATGATCATAAGTTGATGAAATATCTCAGACTACCTTAAGAAGCAAACTCATAAAACCCTTACATGGAAGTTGGAAAATGAGCATGTAAAGTTGGTGTTTTATAGAAATACTTGTTTAACACTTAAAATGGAAGATTTTAAGTTGAGAAAATCTTGAAATGAGAACTTGAATGAAGAGGAAGCATGCTGGATGTGAGGATTTGTAAGTCATTTGGATGTTATTTTCACTTCTATTAAGTTAAACATGCTCAAATCTAGACTTAGGTAAAAGAAAATTCATCACGTGAAGTTTTTATGAGGAAATCAACTTTGTAAGACATGAAAAATGATATGGAAGTTGTGATAAGTATGAGATCTACTATTTTCATGTAAAGTATGAGCTAAGTAATCATCTCATGGAAGAGAAGTTAAGTTAAGATTTGAATATAAGTAACCTAGGTTCATTATTTAACACCTAAACTTAAGGAAATGATAGAACAAGTTGAGAAACCAAGTGAGAACCCTTAGGATTCACCACGACTAGATCTAGAACCTTGTTAAAAGACACTTAAAAATATGGTAAAATTAAGTAAACAAAGTGAAAAGATCAACTAAGGCAAGCACGATAAGTGTATTAAGTCTAAAACTCAAAACTGAGCCTAAAACTTCCAAAACGAGCCTCAAACTTCAAGTTGGACCCTCATCAAATTTCTGACCAGCAACTTACCCCAATAGTAAAAGTTGTTTTAAGGCTCTTAAGAAGCCCTCAATACTCACCCTAAGCCTAAGAAAGTGACTATCTTTGATTTTAATAAAAAAAACAAGTTCGTTTGACAACTTAAGCCTACATAAAAGCCCAAAAAGTGGTTGTTAGCCTTAACAGTGTAAATCGAAGTTATAAATTTGACCTTAAGGAGTATTTTAAGCCTAGAATGAGATCTTAAGTCTCAGCCCAAAGGATTTTCCAAGTTATCAGAACGCCTATTAACTAAACAAGGCCCAAAGTTACTCCAAATCATGAGGATCTCTATTGTTTTGACCTATAGGTAGTTTTGTGTACCTCATCTTAAAAATATAACATTACGATGTTAAATTACACTTGAAAATGATGAAGATTGACTATAAGATCATAAAAATCAGATTCAAAACGAGAGAGTTATATGTGATTGAACTTTTAAGTAAAAACCGGGAAAAATTATTAAACCAAGTCAAAAGTATAGCTTAAAGGGTTTTAGCTTAGTTTTTAAAGTTTTATTTCAAATCCTTATAGTATCAAATTTGCGATGTCCAAGGGACTTGGCTTTTGAAGATGACCTACCCCTGGACTACTTTGATTGACTCGCATGGTTGAGTGAGTGAATTTCTAATGACTCTTTACTTGATTTTGTTTATAGAATAGATGCACCTAAACCTATATATGAAAATTGTATGCTTGTGAGATATGGGAAATGCATGTATGTGGATTTGTGATTGAATACTATGGCTTTTTAATTGTGTAATAATGGAAATTGTTTGTGATAATTCATACATACGATTGTATGGAATAAAATTGTCTGATTACCATGAAAAGCCGGATTAATCACTTGTATGATTAAGAAATTCAATAAGTCATTCATTCCCCATAATTGCATTCGGATGACACCGACTGCCACTTCATACAGAAGATGGGAAGGGACTTACAGGAGGAGAGTCTCCTAGAGGATTGGGCACTAGCTACACCATTATTTTTATTAAGTCTCTGTCCTAGGCTGACGGGCTTACTAGGTGTCGGGAGACACCAACCGTTGGCGAGGGGTAGTATCTTGTAGCTTCTACTTAGGGCGTGTGTTTGTGGATTGCGGAGGCCACTACACCGCTAGACTTGGGATTTTGAAAATATGATTTGTTATTCAGTAAAGAAATTATATAATTTTGTTTTAGCTTAATCACAATAGTGTAAATGAAATAAAACCCAGGTGTTAGAACTCGGATTTTGGTTTTGGTCGGTTAATTATCTCTAACCCCAACTATAGGGGTCATAATTTTCAATTGTATGTAGCTCTTAAGCTATTGCATACATTGTTTAGCATACTGATTGTTCATGCATTCATATGTTTGTGTATGTAATGAATTTTTGTTATGCAATATTAATGAAGGGATTTATCTCATTAAGCGTAAGCTTACACCCCAACAGTTCTTTTCCTTACAGGTTGATCGATAGTTGGGACAAGCACAGGAACCTAGTACAGAGTGCTACTATTGAATAAGTATGATGAAAAGCTTGTGTAGTTAATTCGGAATGCTTCGGAAAACGACTAATATCTCAATTAAGTTTAGTATCTTTAATAAGTTTAGACTTTTCTGGAATTGTGTATCTTATTTCACTATTTTGGTAGGGAATACCAGTTCTCTACGATTTTGAGGAATTGTAAAATAATGGATATCCATAATTATTTATATTATACAATGCGTTAATGAACTAAAATTGAAGACCTTAGTGATTAATTATTTTGAGTCTTGTAATCTCTGACTTATAAGGAAATTTTCTTATTATGGGTGTACACGTGATTTAGAAATTATAGGCAATACTACTAGGCTCCCCCCTAGGGTCCTTACAATCCATGTTGTCCAAAATATTGACTTCCACCTAGGCCAATGGAGAGAAAAGGTAAAGCTAGAAGTAATCCCCTTACATGACTATGAACTAGTCATTGGAATGGATTTATTTGATAGAGTATGTACCTAGATTGCCCCATTAATGAGCTACATCATGATAATACATGAAGGGCAACAATGTGTGGTTATGGTTAGATGTAACATTAGTTGAGCCAAAAAGCTTCTATGTTTCATGCAGGATATTGATGGGCTAAGAGGAAGACTGCCATAGCCTAGAGTCTAAAGAAGCTAGGACTAAATGTATGGGAGATACCTAAGGTGAAGAGAAACACTCAAATAGAGAAACCTAAGGACAAACCCAAGCTATAACTACTTAAAGAAGAAATGGAGCTGAAAAAGGGAGAATTAATAAGGGAAGATAAATGTATTCTAACTCAAGAGGCGAGGGACCCGGAGCTTGGCGAAGTACTAGAGATGATCAAAGAAGGCTTAGCTCAAGATCTTCATGCTAGAGTAAGGAGGTGATAGGATTCAAGATATCTATCCAACTAAATACTAAAGCCCAACTTATCCACTCCTTATTCGGGCATCTCATTTGATCATTTATTTTTGTTTATGTTATTTAGACATCTTATTTCTTATATTTTTCCTAAATTACCCTCATGCTTATTTTATATTTACAAGAATACTGCTAGGGCAATGTTACGCCTCGAAGTCGCAGAGTCGCAACAGTCCCGCCGTGTAAACCATTCTATGATAGTAACTAGCCTCACAGTGCCTACCATAGACATGACATACACAAGGTGTCAACGACTCCTCGCTTTGAAGTAAACAGTCCGATTAACAATTAAACTACAATTATGATAAATAGTGCAAATTTCTAATAGCATGTACAATATTATATATATATAAGTCCACAGAGCTTCCAATCCATTACTGCTTTCACTTTTTCCGGGTCTACAGAGATTACTTCACTAGATATAATATGACATAGAAAAGAAATTCTATCCAACCAAAAATCACATTTACTTAACTTGGCATACAATTGATTCTCTCTCAACTTCTGTAATGCCAGTTGTAAATGCTCTGTATGCTCCTTCTGGGTTTTTGAATAAATCAAAATATCATCAATAAACACCACAACAAACTTATCCAAATATGGTTGATATATGCGATTCATCAGGTCCATGAATACAGCCGGAGCATTCGTTAAGCCAAATGGCATCACAAAAAATTCATAATGACCATATCGAGTTCTAAATGCAGTCTTATGTACATCTTCTGACTTAACTTGCAATTGATGATATCCTGATTTCAAATCTATTCTAGAAAACACAGTTGCACCTTGGAGTTGGTCAAACAAATCATCAATGCGAGGTAACGGATACCTATTCTTAATGGTAACCTTATTTAACTCCCGATAGTTTATACACAATCTCATAGTACCATCTTTCTTTTTCACAAACAATACAGGTGCTCCCCATAGTGAAACACTCGGTCGAATAAACTTCTTATCCAATAGCTCCTGAAGTTGCTTCTTTAGTTCCTGAAGTTCCATGGGTGACATACGATATGGAGCTTTAGAAATAGGTTCAGTTCCAAGAACTAATTCTACAGTAAAATCCAACTCTCGGGATAGGGCTAAACCTGGTAAATCCTCCGGAAATACATCTGGAAACTCATTCACTACCCGTATGTCTGTTACCTTGGGTATTTCCTTCTTTGCATCTACAACAAACACCGAACAAAATTTCCAATCATCTTCCTTTACTTTTGTCTCCATTTGTTCATCATATATCTCCATCACTGATAAATTCAACCTACTTTCACCAACCTTTCCTTGAAATATAGTTTCTCCCTCATTAAGATTGATAATTTTATTTCTACACTCCACAATGGCTTTATTCTTAGATAACCAATCTATTCCCACTATGACATCATAACCTTGTAAAGGTAATATCACAAGACTTATAGGATACTCTTTCTCTTGAATTTTTATCCTACCATCAGCTACTACTTCTCGTGTTGTTACTTTCTCTCTAGTTGGAGTTCTAACTTTATAAGTTACATTAACAGTAACCACACTAATCTCTTGTTCATTTACAAATTTCTAACTTGCAAAGGAATGAGATGCACCAGTATCAAATACCACAAAAGCAGGTTGTCCATTTATCAGCACATATCCTAGAATGTACTATTACTATGGTTACCAACTACACTAACATTCATAAATCTTAAAATGCAAATATTTCAATTTAATTCACACTTAGAATTATTATTACAATAGATAGTCTGAGTATGTATCAGTTATAAGTCCTTCATCATTTTCCTCTTCAACTCCTATGAGCTCCTTAACATCATTATGGTAGTACTCTTCCATAAAATCTGAGAAATCTTCGTTCTCCTCAATTTCCATATCCTCTAGAGCAAAGATACGAGCAGGTGTAGTAGTGTTATCAACACCTTTTGTTCGCTTAGCTCCTCGTACAAGTTGCCTTGCTCTCGAGTCCCACCATACTCTCGCAGCTAACTTTAACATAAATGTACCATAAGATAACTTTTGGGATTTAGGGACTCTAAAAGCCTCAAAACTCCGTTCAACTTGGGCTAACCAGTCATCAGCTACATCTGGCCTACCTATCTCCCCCTCAAAATAACAGTTGACTTTTATAAACTTAGGAAGTTTATTTACCTCTCGAGGTCGCTCTATTCGTTGTTCAATTTCTTGGGGTCTTCTGTTTCCCACATTACCACCAGTCATAAGATGTTGAATCAACATTCCTTGCTGTCTCATCATCGTATGCATACTGGCAAGTATTTGTCCAATAGGCATATTTTCTTGTGGAGGCGGCGGAGGTAAATCTTGTCTATATTGTTCTCTTGGTAGTGATGGTGCTCGTGGTGGAGGGTTTTGATTTCCTTCAGTTCCTCCTTGACTACTCCCATTTTCAGCTTCAGCCATAATCGCTTACTAGTTTAACTTATAATCCTGCATTCATATCTATCTATAAGTTATCCCTACTTTTGTTTAGAGAATGTTTATAAATAAATAAATGCTTACAATATGTACTCATATCAAATAGTAATGACAATAGTATTAAAGTCAACGTACTTAGAAATCTAACTTCCACTGTATATTTCATTCAACCTTACATCAAAACTATTACAACTTCAAAACAAAAGATACAACTCGATAACTTTCAAATACATACATCAAATTTACAACTCGATTACATCATTCCTTACATAACCTAGTACAGACTCGATCTTTACAACTGTACAAGACAAAAGGTTACATCAATTGGCTATATCAAACTTACTTACAGCGTACATCTAACTTGATCCAAAAGCTAAAAAGTACATCAAAAGTAAAAAAAAAAAAATACATCAAAAGTCAAAATACATTAAAAGATTCTAAAATACATCAGTTTCCATCAAAATCGCTACTGGATCATATCTAAAAATCTACCTAACCAAACAAGTCAGTCATCTAACTAAACTAGTCCTCTTCTGAATCCGTAGCAGCTATTCCATCAAAGGGATCATGGCTCATATGGCCTCCTACCGAATGATCCTCATGCTCACTCTCTGATGCAGAGTCTATATATACTATCTCTGGAGTCTCAGGGATCGGAATCACCTCCTGCACATCATCATCATCATCTAACTCAATTGGGTTACCGGCTCCTATCCCAACTATCCCGGTGTCTGCAATCACCTACATGATTAAGGCATGTAGGTCTACACCAGGTTCATCCTCGTTCTCTTGCTCCTCCTCAGGGTCTTCTTTTGGATCTTCTTCTTCTTCTAGGTCCTCTTTAAGGCCATCCTCTATATGAACTCCATCCTCTTGGGGTTCAACTGGAGGTAGGTTTTCTGGTGGTGGTCCTGGTATTTCAGGTTCAGGTTCAGGACTAGGGTTCAATGGTATCTCTATACCATCCCCAGCAGGCTCTGGAAACTAAGGAAACTAATCAATAATTCCTGGTGGGTACTGTTTGGGAATATATGGAATGTCAGCAGGGATGTATGCAATATCAGCTGGGTATGGTCTCCCATCCTCTAACTTAGCGGGAAAATATCGTAAGGGCATAATCAAAGTTATAATTCCTTCCATCTCCAACCACCTCTACTCAAAAGTTGGTATAGCAGTATATCTATTATACTGAGGTCCTAAACTCATCTCCATCTATGCCTACTCATCCTTCCAGCTATAGCACATTTGATCATGAAACTTATCAATGATCTCATCAACTGTCCTAAAGATGTTCCAATCAGCTAATTCCATCAATAATCGCTGTAATCTAACCCTATAATCAATAGGGGATATGTCTCCATTCCATCCAAACTGCATCCAACTATGTATTAATTCTCCCCTTCGACCCTGTAATTATATTTAAACCAATTAATATCTCTTATGGTAAAGATTATGGGTACTTATATTATACAATCTTTTAGTGCCCACTTAATATTATCCACTCTCATTACTCCTATAATATCTATTTCTTTTTAAAGTATGACGCTTCAAAGCGAGTTTACTAAAACTACGCTCTGATACCAATCGAAAACTATTACGCAACGAAGTCACAGAGTCGTAACAATCCCGCCGTGTAAACCATTCTATGATAGTAACTGGCCTCACAGTGCTTTCCATAGACATGACCTACACAAGGCGTCGACAACTCCTCACTTTAAAGTAAACAGTCCGATGAACAATTAAATTACGAATATGATAAATAGTTCAAATTTCTAATAACATGTACAATATTATATATATATAAGTCCACAAAGCTTCCCAGGAAGTTTTACATAACATAATAGTTTACTAGATTACAGAATAACTACCAGTCTTTCATTCCTAATTACATGGTCACTTTAATTACACATTATATTAAGTAACTTGATCCTCACACCCCTGGCTTCCAATAGACTAACATCTGGATAGTTATAGGGTGGTATAGTACTTTGAGTGTTCAGAAATCAGAACCTGTAAAAGGATCTATAAGGGTATGAGCAACTACAGCTCAGTAAGTTGAATTGGAGACTCATGAATGCATACAAGCACAAACAGGGTTATCAAACAATTATTTTTATGCAATGCAACAATCAAGTGTCATCACACAACGTAGTCCGGTCCGTTGTGAAATCAAAGAAATTTCATCCGCTCCAATCCGGGTCGAGGAGTTTCCATGTTATGCATCAGTTCACAACTAAACCCAAGCTTGTGCAATGAAGACTTCGCTCCTCCCGCGACTACCTTCGAACTATCGACTTCACCCTCGCTGTGACCTCCTCTCCTGTCACTTAGTTCGACTAAGGATGAAGAAGGGACCATTTTGCAATCCTACGCTATCCCTTTTGAAGGGGTCGATATTTGGTTGGAGAATCCTATAATCCCCTAACGGGTTGCAATGCATGACATTATTAATTATTTGGGGTCAACTAATATTAAATTCTATTTAGAGTGTTCAAATAATTTCATACCAATTCAATCAATCACAGAATCACTCACAATACAAATTCAGCACGAATTCAGATACATCAAACACATGCATAAACTATTTACAATCACAATCATATACAAGCCTAAGTCTCCAAGTACTACAAAACTAGTACTCTATTACAATAAGCAATAACCCAACTTACTTGGATTTGCTCGATCGCTCGATCCCTTAATCGCAAGTTGATTTTGTCTTTGGGTGTCCTATAATACAAATAGGTCTTTTTAGTACTTAAAATTTATGGTTTCATATTCTAAGTTATATTTTAATTCATTTTTTTTCCGTGTATGCCCATTACGTCCTAATGATTCGTTGTATTCCGTTTCGGTGTTCAAATTCTAAGTGAGATTTTAAACTTTGATTTCTAAGTCTTAAATATGCTCAAATCCTAATGTGAAATTAATCACATTAAGCTCGAGTGTCCAAATATCCTATTGGGTCGTAATTTGGTATTCTAAACTATTTGGTACACGCTAACCTTAATTGCGGTATCGGATTTATTCCCGATGTGTAAAAATCTTACATTTTGAGACTTTTTCTTAAGATTAAATGTTATTTTCAGATTTATTATTTTTCTGATTTCTATTATAATATTATAGAAATAACTCTATTTTTTTTTAGATTTATTAATTTGCAATTTCACATATTACTAATTTCTTATATTATTTACCTAATTTCCCTAATTAACCATACTTAATACTCCAAAGGCTAGGATTAGGGTTCCCCATCATAGATTAACATCTCTAAACATCTAATTAAGATTTAAATCAGTAATTAACATCTTAATCACCTAATTAACTCCAAATCACCTAATTTTTCCATTATTTTAGGGCTAAAAATTAACTTAAAATTTCAAAAATTAATTTTTAAAAAATGGCTTCATAGTACTATTCTACATCATATGAGCATCCTACAGAAAAAATTTGAGCTCCAAACTACACTCCTAAGCCTATTTATTTTTCGGTTTAGTCATGCTCGGTTTTGAACAATTTGTTAGGGACCCTATATTTTCAGACATAATTAAACTAAATAAATATTTTTCCCTAAATCAAAATACAATAAAACTTTTTAATAACAAGTTTCATAATTTTCTGGGAAAATAACTAATTTTACAAATTTATTCAAAATCAGGGTAAATAAATGACTAACCGGTTCAAAGATTTCTAGCCGTCCAAGCCCGGTCCAAGGTTGTCAGTCGGTCCAGGCGGTGGTTCTAGTGTAGGGTGGTGGTGGTGGTTCAGTCCCGGGTTGTGGCGGTGGTTCGGTCCCAGGTGGTGGTGAGTGGTGGGTTTGGTTCACTTGCCTAATCTGCACAGGCTTTTTTTCTAGATTTTCTCTCGATTTTTTTAGTGTTCCAATTTTTCTCAGATTCTAAACTGACCAAATGACTTCTGGAAATTTCCCCCCTATTTATAGACAATTGTAGTAATTAATATGCATTAATTTGACAAGACTTTGCCCAAATTCCTTGATTTTTAGCTTTCAGGTTGTCTAAATTTTATTGGTTGATTTTTCTTTTTCTGATCTAAACCTGCCACAACCTGATCTTGATTAAGCTTATCATCTTCTAATTTTTTCTGATTTTTCTATAATTATTTTATAATTTTCTTTAATTATTTGCTTAGTTTTTGGCCAATTTAGGTAATTACACGTATTTTTATCTACACGTAAATACATGTGGGGTACACGTGAACATTCCTAATTATTATTTTGGTCATTCTAAGATTTTTAGTATACATATAATCTATCTTTAGTAATTTATTAGTTATTTCATTACACTTTTCGCATTTTCGGTAATTAATACTTATTATGCTTAAAATTTGAAAATTTTATAGTCTCCTATTTTATTACTTATTTTCTTAAATTCAAGTTTACGGGGTTAGTTTTACTAATATTCCTCTCAATAGTTTACAATTTGGGTTTGATCGGATCCTTTAATCGATCGCCCTAAACCTTGGGTTTTAGGTTCAATCTTATGGTTACTTGGCTTGGCTTTAAGGCTTACAGGCATCCTTTTAGTCCTTTTATTTACAAGTTTTCCATTATGTATAAATAGAACACATGTATTGATTTTTAGTTAGACTTTGACATTTAATGAAAAACCTTTGAGACTTTTTGCTTGAAAAACTCTCTTCTACCCACTCTTATCAATCCCTTTAGTAAGGGAGCAACCCTATCACTCAGATTGGTGCGTTACATTTAGTGAGTCTTAGGCCGTAGAGGATCTTGTTAGTGCATCATATCTAGTCAGATAGCTCATGGATTTGCTAAAATCCCCATTTTATTTTCTTTTTCTTTTTTGTTGTGGTGCCTCTCCATGTGTCCAACCTTGAAGATGCATCAATTTCACTAGTATTAGAGTACGGTTTTGATGGGGGATTGTGTGACGTTGCTATGAAGTTCCATTCCCTGTTATTGTTAGTAGCTATTGTGTCTGTTTTGTAGTTGCTATAGTATTGAAGTTGCTACGCATGGTTATTGAAGCGATAGGTTGCTATAAAGCTATTGTCTTTGTTATCTAAGCACTGAGAATACAGTACTTGAAGAGGAGGAACGTAGTTGCTGCTCCCTTTCTATATAGTTGTTGGCCTGAGGTTTGGATTAACCTATTATATACATATATATGTTAGCATTAATCACATGTGTGTTTTGTATTGCTCATGCTTAGGAGGAGTTTTGCAGTGACGTGTTGAAATTAGGGTTTTGTGGGAGTATAAGAAATTAGTGATGGAATTTTCCTTGCTCTCTATTTTGGATATTTAAATATTAAAACAAAAAAGAAGAAGAGAATAAAATAAAATTATTGAGTGATGTTGGAGTAGTGTGGGACTAAAGTGCATTTGGGTCACCATTGTTTGAGGATTCTATCATTGTTTGTGTAGTGTATGGGTCAATAGAATTTGTAAATCGGTGTAGTTGGTATTAGCATCTAAGTCTTAATTTGTGCAACACCGTAATCATAAAGTACAATGTAGTGCGCTTAAGTTGCATAATAGGCACTTTGGTTTTTGATTGGGTTGTATAAATTTAATTGGTGGCTGTCATAGATATTGTTGGTGAATCGTGGCATTATGATATTGTTCGTACAGTAGTGTATGGAGTGGTGGCTACAAGTTGTGTTTGGGTGTGTGTATTGGCTGCTATATTGAGAAATTGTGTTAGTAGTGAGTCGGTGTTGAGGTGTTAGGTATGTGATTCTGAAAATAAACCTAAAGTGTAAGGCCTTACTGTTGATGATTTTGTGGTGGTGGCCGTAAGTTTATAGTAAGGTTGTATTGTTAGTAGTCGAGATTGTGTGTTAGTGTCGTTTATTGTTGTAAGTAATGGATAATGGTGTTGTATGGCTATGTTGGTGCTTAAAATAGTGTTTGTCGTGAGTTTATAGTAGTGAATTTATGTGCCACTGTATGCAAGAGCCAAGGGTTTCCGAGTTTAAGTTACAAGATTATTTGATTAGAGTTGCATTATGCAGTTGCAATTCAAGCATGTGTTGGTATAGTAGACATCAGTATGTATAAGTTGCTGTATTGCAGAGTACATTTGAAGCTGAGGTAGAGTGTTATGCTATTTGTGCTATTGTGGAGTGTACCATATTGTGACCAAGTTGAATTACTAGTGAAAATTTTTTTGATCTTTCTTTGCGTATTGAGCTTTAGAGGAGGAGTTGGAGCTATTGTGAAATTGAAGACCCAATACTAAGCTGCCTTGTTGTATGTGTAATTGTATTAGCTTACCTTGGTGTATTCAAGCTATGGTTATAATAAAATTGTTGAGCTAAGGTGAATTGTTACTAAGCTAAGTTGAAGAGTTGTTTGAGCT
This sequence comes from Lumnitzera racemosa, assembly GCA_024138005.1. Taxonomy (NCBI): domain Eukaryota; kingdom Viridiplantae; phylum Streptophyta; class Magnoliopsida; order Myrtales; family Combretaceae; genus Lumnitzera; species Lumnitzera racemosa. Next base: position 44,278,524 of record JAMXBC010000007.1, read on the forward strand.
TCAAGCTGTTTCAATTTAAAGTGCTAAAGTGAAGTGGAGTATCGAGCTATCCTAAAGTTGGTTGAGCTGATTTATTTCCAAGTTATGGGACACCACTTGAAGTTACCAAACTAGTTGTTGTGTTTGGACTGAGCTGTTACAACATAAGTACCGAGTTGCTAGTTGTATTGAACTCTCAACTAGTTTCATCTAAGCTATAGCAAGCGTGTATATTGTTGATAGTCAGTTTTTGCTTACTCGACTTGACAAAGTTGATACTCAAAGCTTCACTCACTTATCCATTTGGTTGCCAACAAGCTACATAATTTGTATTCTCGGCATCTCATTGAGTAACACAGATCCATTCTTAATTTGAATTCGAGGGAAATGACATGAACAATTATCACTAGCACGATTATATTACATAACTGCTTGCCTTCCCTACATTTTAGGGATTGTGTCTAATGAAGATTCTTCCATGTGTCTCAACGGTTATTCTAATAACTTCTGCTTTAGATACGACATTGACCTATAAATACGAGAAAGAAACATTGTAAGAGCATTTGATACCTCTTGACTACTTACTTAACTTTCTTTATTCATATTTACTAACTTAAGCATTAGAGTGGTTGCATCGGATTGGTACTGATACTAAGAATTTTTCCTTTCTTTGCAAGATAACTCTAATTACCAAAATCCACCACCAACATTTAGTGCTGTTTGTTTTTTCACAAACACAACCATATGGTGAAAACTAGAACGACTAAGAGTATAGGTGCTAACACTTCCTCCTAAAACCCTAAGTGGGGGTAGGGGTGGGGTGGGGTAGGGTAGGGAAGGGGGGGGGGGGGTTGTAGGCATACTAATGAGCAACGTCTGATTAGGCTTGAGCAACTTTGCCTTGATTTGGCTAAAGAAAATTATAAATCAAACAAAAAACATGAATATATCCTTAACCTTCTCCATAATAGTGTTCACTAAAATCAAAACAAAGAGCATGGTGATCATGATGCTGAGAACAGTGATAACTCAATTTATTCACCTAAATTGCCAAAAAAGCAAGCAGAGGTTGTGATGGGACGTTCAACTTTTGCACTAAAAAAATTGACAAAGGTAAGCAACTGCAGCAGGTGTACTATGCTGGACCTTCGCATGTCAATACCCCGCTACAATGAGTATGCAGTTCTAAATTAAGAAGAGCTCCTTCACTACTCAGGTTTTAGAGGAAGTGATACTATAACACATTAAGTTGCCGTAGTTTGAAACTTATGAAGGGATGAAAGATCTTGAAGATCATTTGGAGTACTACCGTGTGTTGGCTAAGTTGCATGGTTTAAGTGATGCAGTAGCCTGTTAAGCTTTTCCCTCAACTTGAGGAATGCGACTAGTACATGGTTCAAACATTTGAAACTAAACACTATTTCTTGTTTTAAAGAACTAGTAGTTCCTTGCAAGTTAATGATTAGATGAGTTAATTAGAGATTACTTGGCCAGGTTTATGGCTGAGAGAGTGCAGATCCCAAAATTGGACATAAGTGTGGCCCTCAACGCTGTAATTGATGGAGTTAAGCCTTATGGAGACTTTTTTAAGTCTTTCGCAAAGAATAAGCCGAGAACTTTCACCAAGTTCAAGGCAAAGGCCACCTCATACATTCAACAAGAAGTAACATAAAGACTTGGCGATAAGTCGATTAGAATAGAGGAGATAGGAAAAATGATAAGAGGAGAAGTGCAAAAGATAGACTTGGGAGAGATGACAATCAAAGTTCGGATGTTGGGAGAAAGAGACCAAGGATTCCAACATATTTGTCTCACATACCTGTCAATAGTCCAATTTCAGACATATTGATGGAGGTAGGTAGGTAGGTAGGTATAGGGGCATTCTGTAGTAGCCAGTGTTACGTCTCGAAAAGGTGAAGTCGTAACAGTCCTACCGTATGAGCTATCCTAAGATAGAAATTATCATCATAGCTGCTATCTTAGACTTAGTTTACACCAAGCGTACTTGACTATACCCCTTTGAAGTGTCTAATTCGATAACTATTTGATATAAACCTGTGGAGTAATCCTTTGAAATAATTTGTAATAATAAACTTGTAATTTGATCTTATAAAAGAGTGATAGTAAATCCCACAGATACTTGTCATTTTACATACATACCATGATATTGAAAACTATTAAATCCCTTAAGGAATCTTGTGTAGTTTTTCTTAAAAGTTAAGAAAGTTAATGCTGAGGACAACAACAGGCCATTTCTTGTTTACACTTCACTCCCTGTCCTAGTTTGCTAGAGCTCTAGTTTTAGATAAGTTCTTGTAATTTGTTCCAAACCTGCAAAATGAACTATAAGGGAATGAGCGACAACTTGCTCAGTAAGTGGAGCAGAGACAAAAGCATGCATTTAGCACATCATTAATAGGGTTTTTAATCAAGTTAGTTAGATGCAATGCATGTACAAGAAAATACCATTGTATAACGTTATCTATTCTATCATGAGATCAAAGAAATTACACCTGCTTTAATTTGGGTTGAGGAGTTTGACGTCGTGCACTTCACGAATTGAGACCAAATCAAGGCTTGTGCAATCGAAAACACCTTCTTCCTGTGACCACCTTCGAAGTACAGTCCCCAAAAATGTTAGAGTTTTATCTAATATTTATTTAAGCAATCGAAAACACCTTCTTCAGTTTTCATAAGATTTACAAAAATGTTAGAGTTTTATCTAATATTTATTTAAGATATTATTTATATAGTTATTTAGTAGAATTTCGTATATATATATTTATATACATATACGTTATATATAGACACATATACATTTTAAGTATTTTATTTTATTATATAGGTTTTAGCAATTTACTTAATAATATCTAATATATGCAATTTACTACCACTTATACTATATCGTTTTGATTGTATCCAAACGTATTTACTATTGTTTATAGTACACTTTAATTACGGAAAGATTGTCGTAGAACGATATTTTCCGTAATATTACAGAAAACATATGGTTTATTACCTAAAGTAATTCGGTTTTAGTAAGATTAATATCATGGAGTTTATATGAACTCGACTATACATGCTATGCGTTTGTTTAACAGATTATCTTTAAAGAGTATTTCTAATTCTAGTATATAGATAAAACTGTATAGCAACCAATATCATATTGACATCATCTTATGTACTGAAGAATATGTTTTTATATAATTTTGCAACAAAATATAATAAATCATATATACTCAAATTTTATGGAAGTAATGATGTTAAATTTTAATAGTTTTAGTAAATGATTATTAGTAAAGATTTGTTTATTTTACAAATTGGTGTTAATGATATATAAGTTTTATAACTATCAATATTCTAAGTTTATAATTAAAAAAAAGAATGAAATGGTACAGATAAAATACTCGATTTAGAAAAATAGTGAAATAACAGACATTTCTTTTTTATAACTATTAAATATCAATTAAAAAAAAACAATACTTATAATTATGGAAATAAGGTTACTTGAAAGTATCGAGTCCTCTTTTCTTCTTCTTTTTTTCCTTTTTTCCTTCTTCATCATCTTCTTTTTTTTCTTCTCTTTTCTTTTTTTATTATTTCATTTTTTTTCTCCATTTCTCTCTCTCTCTCTCTCTTCCCTTCTCCTCGTTTTCTCTCTTTCTCTTGCCCCCTCCCTTGATCATTTTGTTAAGTGGCATAAAGCCACATGCATATTTATATAGGCCATAAATTTCACCACTTTTATAAGGCAGTTGAAATATATATATAATTTGTTTTAGATATTTTAATAAATTTAGTATATTTTATTTAATACATATCTAAATTTCTAGAATATTCAAAGAATATTACTTCTTTTTATCACCAACATTATTATTAAAAAATAATTCATAGTTGAAATTTTCTTTTATTGCGTATTGTTATTGAGAGAGAGTCTTAACGTAATTATTAATAAAAATATTAGTAATGTATAATATATAGTTCGGTTACATTAATTATTTGGGACTTATTTATATATATCTTATACGCCACTTTACTCACTAATATTAATTATTAAGATCACGTAGTTGATTCTAAAAGATTCAACCTAAGTTATATTTAAGATTACGAAACTCTACGTTATAACGATTAGATCTGATAAACTTAATATTTTTAAGAAAATTTCATATAAATGAGCTTAAAGTGAAATATTAAGTTATACAGTTAATTTGTTTAAATTCTCCTAGTTATGAGAATTCTACTTAATTCTATAAACGTTATCATAAATCATAATTTCAAGAATATCTCTCAAGCATTAAATTTTCCAATTAATTTCTTATTAATTTATATGATTATATATCTATATCTAGATGTAATTCAAACATTCCCACACTTATGAATACTTCCAATCAATCTAACAGAGAAAGGATATTCAACCAATTAGGTTTATACCAATTCAATTACTTTTACATATTATCTTGTGTTATTTGTAATATTATTATATTCATTAGTCTATTATCAAGATCCATATTCTTGTGGTTACTAGTAACATTAGTATAATCTATTTTACATTTATTGACCTAACTTATAAGTATATTTTTCTATAAAAGATATGAATTACTAGAAAGCTAGCAAGTCGGAGTCACGTAGCATTACATATTATATATTTTTAGACTTTTGGGTTAATTTACGGATATAATTATTATTTATACTAGGTATACTCATAAAAATACATGTATACTGATATAGTAATTTATATTATATTATCTCATTTTATAACTTAATTAACTTATCTTTAAGTTTTTGTTACAATCTGAGCTTGATTTTACGAGTTTCAAGTAATTCTGTACTATATTAAGTAATCATACTTATAGGGGTAAAATTAAGATTTTGGGTAATTATTTTCAAAATCTAATTTTATTGGGTCACTTCAACTAACTTTTTTTCTACTTTAGTCGTAAAGTTTGGGTTCAATCGGATAACATTTTTCAAAAGCCCTAAATTTAGGTATAATTGCCTTAAATTCAACTTTAGGGTTTCATATAGAGTAAATTCTTACTATTTTGATTATATTCTTGATATTCTTATTATATTATGGATTTCAAAACATACGAGAATTCCTTGATTAGGGTTATCATGTTTCTTGTAAGTTTTTAGTCTAATTGGTTTACTTTCCCGATTACCCTAAATCAACTATCAACCCTAACCATACAAGGACAAGGCTTTGTTCTAATACTCAGATGTTTATGCCTGGATTACTGATTCATAGGATATTATAACTAGAAAGAATGAGAGGAAATCCTTCAAGGAGGAATTCCAATAAGTACTACGATTTCTATCGTGACAAAGGCCATAACACAAACGAATGTATCCAACTCAAGAATGCAATTAAGGATGCCATTCAAAATAGGCATTTGTGAAAGTTCCTAGGGCATGATGTTGAGAATATTACGAGACCATCTCAGAGGAGACGTGAGGAACAGGAGAATGACACTCGGCCAGCTGTTGCCAAGAGATATGCAAGTGACGGAAGTTTCAGTAGAGCACTCAATAGAGTAATCAACATTATTGTTGGCAAACCTACTATAGGCTAGTTAAGCTCTTTGAGTTTGACTGACACCAAAAATTATGTCTGCAACATCTAAGGTAAGAAGGTCAAGATTGATAATATAATCTCTTTCACAGAAGAAGACTTTGAGGACATCCAGATTTCACACGATGATGTATTTGTTATCAGTGTGAGAGTTGCCAACTTCGAGGTTAAGAAAATTCTTATTAACATCGGAAGTTCGATAGACATTATTTACCAATACTCTTTTTAACCAAACGATACTAAAGATCAAAGCATAGCTAAGATCTTATAAATATGATTTGTATGCCTTCAACAATCAACTCGTTCATGTAACCAGATTAATTTCTTTGTTAATCCAAATCGAAGATGACGACCATGTTATAGAGGACAAAGTGGACTTCCTCGTGTCAAATGTTGGTCCTCATACAACATGATCATGGGATAGTTGCGTCGACACCTATTTGGCATTGTCCCTTCTATTGTACATCTCAAAGCTAAATTTCCTAATCCTACGAGAGTCAGCATGTGCAAAGGAGATTAGCAGTTGGCAAGGTCTCTATACACGAGGGCCTTGAGACGAGAAGAGGTATTTTAAGTAGAAACCTATTTAGATGGAAAGTCAGTTAGCATAGAAAGTACTAAGAATGATGCAGAAGAAATCTCTTTGGGAGATGACCCTAGGAAAACAATGAAGATATGGAAACCCTTGTCGACAGACATTCGATAAAGTTTGATCAACTTCTTACGAGTTAATGCCCATGTATTTGCATAGTCCCTTCAAACATGCCGGGTATTGCAAAGGATGTTATGGCATACAAGCTCCAGATAAATTCAAGTGTGAAGGTGATCCAATAAAAGAAAAGGCATTTGACCCTAGAGAGACAAGCAGCCGTAGAAGAAGAAGTCCAAAAGCTATTAAAGGCTAGATTTATTCGGCTAGACCCTTATCTAACTTGGCTAGCCAATTGTGTGCTAGAAAAATTGTTTAACGGTAAGTACCGCATGTACAGACTTCACAGGCATCAACAAGGCCTATCTTAAGGATTGTTTCCCATTGTCGAAAATCAATCAGATGGTAGATTTAACTGCTGGACATGCGTTACTTTCTTTTATGGTTGCTTTCTCGGGTTACATCCAAATCAAGATGGACAAGGAAGACAAAATCTACATGTCATTTGTTACCAATTTTGAAATGCATTGTTATACGGTGATGCCCTTTAGGTTGAAAAACATCGGTGTAACTTACTAAAGACTTGTTATGAAGATGTTCAAACCCCAGATTCACCAAAACATTGAAGAATATGTCAATGACATGATTGTAAAGAGTATGATAGAGGATCGGCATCTTACCAATCTTGAGGAGACATTTGTTACTCTAAAGAGATACCATACGAAGCTTAACTCGCAGAAGTATGTCTTTGGTGCTACTTCAAGAAAGTTTTTAGGATACATGGTTATTTGGTGCGGCATTGAAGTTAACTCAAGAAAAATTAAGGCGATAATAAACATGAAATCCCCTCGTATGTTCAAGGAACTATAGGAACTTACCTGGTAAATAGCCACACTCAATAGGTTTGCATCAAGAAGTGCAGATAGGTGTGTAGAATTCTTTAAAATCTTAAAGAATTCAAATTGCTTGACAATTGCGAAAGTGCTTTCAATGATCTCAAATAATTCCTTACGTTACCCGTGATACTTTCGACACCCATCCTTGGAGAGAATTTATATTTGTACTTATCAATCAGTTGTTGAGCTCTTTCTTCCATATTGGTTTGAATTGACGGTAAGGAGCATCGACCCGTTTATTACGTAAGTCATGTCTCGTAAGGGTCATAGCATCGATACACAAAAATTAAGAAGTTTGTTTTAGCAGTGATTCTCTTGGTAAGGAAATTGAAATCGTACTACGAGGCTCACCAGATTGTAGTCCTCATCGATCAGCCTTTGCAACAGGCATTGCAATGGCCAGACTCCTCTAGGAGGATGATAAAATATGCCATAGAGCTAAGTGCTTATGGTGTACAGTATAAACCCAAAACAGCGTTAAAAGCTCAAGTGTTGGTAGACTTTTTGGCCGAGTTAACTGGTGAGGAAGATAGTATGGAGGTTGCTGAGAAACCCATATGGTACCTTTATGTGGATGGTTCTTCCACATGAGAAGGAAGTAGTGTGGGCCTTATTCTTCAAGCCCCCCACAATGTTAAGGTTAATTATGCTTTAAAATTTGGATTCCCAACTAGCAACAACGAAGCTGAATGTGAAGCTTTGATTGCCAGACTTAAATTGGAAAAAGAGATTAGTGTGGAGAAACTTAAAGTGTTCTTTGATTCATAATTGGTGGTGAATTAGGTCACAAGAAGTTATGCAGTAAGGGAAGAAGAAATGAGTAAGTACCTGTTGATGGTACAAACACTCATAGAAGAGTTTCAATCTTTTTCAATCCACAAAATTTCGAGAAATAAGAATATTATTGTTGATAAGTCGTTAAAGTTGCCCAATATGGTATTCCCTAACCCGAGCGACAAACTTTTTATCGAATTTCTTCCACATAGAAGTTTATCCACTATATCATAGAGTTGTGAATTGGCTCCTTGCTCGAAAGAATAGTCATGGATGAATCCCCTTGTAGATTATTTAAGAGATGGAACCCTCCTTAATGACAAGAAAGAAGCATGAAGATTGGCTTAACATGCTACAAGCTACAAACTACACAATGATAGATGGTCATTTGTACAAACATGGCATATCACAACCCTATCTTCAATGCCTTCCTCTAAGAGATGCCTAATGGGTATTATCCGAACTACACGGTAGTGTATATAGTAACTACGAGAAAACTTAGACATTGTATGTTTACGATTTGTGACTCGGCTACTATTGGCTGACTATGAAAGAAGATGCAAGGATAACTGTTTGGAATTATCTATAATGCCAAAAGCATGAGGTGTTGAGTCATGCACCCTTATTTGATTTATGTTGCCTATCCAGTCCTTGGCCTTTTACTTAGTGGGGGGTTAGATATTCTTGGACCTTTCTCGAAGTCTATTATCCAGTAACAATTTGTCATTGTTGCTATGGATTATTTTATAAAATGTGCAAAGGCTAAGGCAGTGGCAAGGATCACCGAGCAAAAAGTAGAGGAATTTATTTTCAACTCCATAATATTGAGATTTAGGTTTCCTTTTATGATTATCATATAAAATGGCCTACAGTTTGACAACAACAAGTTCTAAACATTTTACGAGAAATATGGCATTCGCCTGAACTATATGTCTGTAGCATACCCTTAGACGAATGGACAAGTTGAAGCCATCAACGAGATCATCTTGTATGACTTAAGGAGGAAAGTAAATCAAGTTAAAGGGAGATAGGATGATGAGTTACCGTATGTCTTATCGGGGTATCAAACCACCCACAGAATTGCAATAGGGGAGGCTACCTTCAGGTTAGCATTAGGTATGGAAGTAGTTTTGTCGATTAAGTTAGATTTGACTAATTCATGAACGTAGAGTTTTGATATAATGGTTAATCAAGTTAGATTAATAGCAAATTTGGATGCCATTAAAGAAATTAGAGATATTTCAAGAGCAAGGGTTGCGGCATATTAGTGTAGACCAACTAGGTATTATAACCAAAAAGTAAAGCATAAGGTATTTTAACCTAGAAACTTGGTTTGCCGATAGTTGGAAGCAATTAGTGCATGAGAAGTTTAAGGAAAGATCGGTGCAAATTAGGAGGATTCTGTTAGGGTTTGGGAAGTCGTTAGTGAGAGGGCCTATCGACTAGAGAAGTTGAATGGATCAATCATCCCTCAAGTATGGAATGCCAAGAATTTGAAACTTTATTTCAATTGACTGCCTGGGTGATGTTCATTTGCATTTATTTTGTAAGGTGACAACCTACTTGTTTGAGACAATTATATTTAAAATTTTATTTTGTTTCTTGATCTATTTATGATTGATGAGTTAATAAGTACAACCTGTACGACGAACGGATTGATGTAAGTTTAAGCTTATTACGGTTAACGAACTTTAGAAATCAATTCTATAGCCAAGTAAAATGGCTAGTCCACGCCTCAAATGGCTAACGGACAATGTCTATAAAAGACATAAGAAAGATATGTAAAATAAAACATGATGAAAGAATTAGGCTTGTGAAATAAAATGTGCCAAAAAGTATTAGATGTGTGAAGGAAAACATGTTAAGAAAAACTTCGTGTTTGAAATAAAACATGCATATTAATAGAAAAATCATGCATGCTAGGAAAGCACGGTGCGTGAAATAAAACCTACTGGAAATACTAAGTTATACAAAGAATAAGTGTTTCTCATTCATCACAATATTATTATAAATGCTTGGCCTATCGATCAAGAGTACTACGTACAAAGAACATAAGTACAAGACTATCTTATGACCTATTTTCGAAGTAAGTAGATGCAATCTTTAGATCAGAGGCTGGGGCTTTCTCAAATCATACTTCTTTCTTGGTGCTTGAGGTCTTAGAACAAGTGGATTTTTCCTTTCGCTCATAGGGGATTTCCTTTAACAAACGTTCTTCATCTTCCCCGAGATCCTCAATACGAGCTTCCTTATCACCCTTCGTTATAATCTCGGTGCTTGGTTCATCGTCATCACCTTCATTGTAATTGTTGACTTTGTCGTCAATGTTGGCAAAATCATGGCAGGAGAGATCGTAATCAAGGTGAAGCTTGAGGATTTCCTCTTTTGCTGCTTGGACCCCCTTCAACAACTTTTTCTGCAAGAGTCTCTTGTATTGCTGACTAGGAGTGACATTGTCTAGTGCCTCTTCGATAGAAGGACCTCTCTTTATAGTCTCCTCTAACTCGGCAACATGACTTTGTAACTTTGTATTATTGGTCTCTAGCTCCTTGATTTATACCCTGAGCTTATCTTCCTCATCGCTCATTGTGTGGAGAGTTCAACCCAGACCCTAGCACTCTTCTTTTTTCTTTTGTAGCACCTCTTTTAGGCCTTCAGATTCCTTAGCCTTAAGGCTTGAGAATTCATTGGTAGCTAATGAGTGTGCCAATTTATCAGCAACTAGTTCTTCCTGGTACTTCTTGGCTTCCATCTTAACCCTTATTCTTAAGTTCTCAACAGTAGCAATCTAGGTCTTAGAGGAGTTGTACACATCCTCAATTTTCTATAATAAGATGATGAAGAACAATGAATATTTTAGATGACTTGGTAGAATACATGAAGACTATTATTGCTATTACCTTCTTCATCTATTTGTCAGCCTTGTCCAAGGTTGTTAGAATGTAGCTACTTATTTGAAAACAAATGGGACTACTGATAATAAAACAAACTTGATTGTTGAAAGCATGTTATAGATACTTACATTAGTTTAGCTGTGATATGAGCCTTATTACAACCGTTAACCCTATTGACATCTTTCTTTGCAATCTCTTTATCCTTATGAAGAATAATGCCTTCCATTAAGGCCAGAGATTTCATCTTCTCGCCTAAGGCCAAATTAGTATGCAAGACAGTATGGTTCTAACACGGGATTAAGTACTCGCTAACCTCCGTGTTGGGGATGAACTCAGCATTATTAATGCTAAGAGCTTTGTTGTACATGGCCTCCTTTGTCTTTTTGTCTAGCTCTTTAGAGCTTTTGGCAGGTGGCTAGCCAATAAGCTCCTTCCTAGGTCTCTTACTAGTGCTCGGCATTACCTCTGCCACTAGTGACAACCCCTTGGTCGCAGTAATGATTTTGGCCTCATTTTGTAGTTGGGTTGCTTAGCTACCCTTTCTTAGCTTTATAGTCAATGAAACATTCTTAGCTGGAGGAGCTTCAGTTTATGTAGTCTCGACCAATCCGTGCTTCTCACTCCCTTTGATGCGTAATCTACGAAGCAGTCTCGAATGCCAATGGGGTTTTGATTGTGAATGTATATGGATATCACACACCAAGGCACAAACACAATTACAGGTTAAGCTCGAAATAGGATTTGATACAACTCATGAACACTAAATGTCACTTGAGTTTCAATTGAGAGGTTAGTAGCGACTCACTAACTCACTCAAATGAAGGGTTCACTACAATCTTAAAGGCAAGATTGATAAGAACATGAGAGATTAAGGAGTACAACACACGAAATAATCCAAAACGCTAGCTCAAAGGGCTTAAGAATGTTGTTACTTCCAAAAGGAACTTTTAAGTGTAAATTTACTGTATGGATATTCTTCACCATCTGTATTCTCTTGATAATTACAAATGTTGTTATTTATAATAAGTCCTAAAGCCTTAGTGGAAAAATTGTAAATAATATACAAGGCCTTAAACCCGAAATAATGGCCCATAATCAAAATAAGGAAAATATTACAAAGTATACAAAGCTATGTACTTAACGAAGTGGTTAACATGCAGTCATCCGAGCTGTCTATGGACTTGAGTAGGGGTCGGTTGGCAATCGAGTGTCCAAGCAAGGGTGGGATGTTTGGAAGTCTTATTGTTCTTGGCTGAGCTTCCAGTGAGGTTAGCCTATAGTTGCTATACTCATAGATTGCTTGGAGCGATCTCTCCTATATTGTGTCGAGTTGTTCTTTAGCCTTAAGTGCTCGGTTGTGTGGTTTCTTGGCTTGTCGGCAGGAGACAGACTTAAAGCCGAGTAGCTCCTTTTCTTCCCCTTGGCCTTCTAGTATTAGCTTGGCCTTGGCAAAAGCTATTCGGCTTTAGCTTTGAACAATTTCGCCTCAAGTTAAGATAGGTCGTCTTCAGCTTCTAGCGGGTTGGAATTGTCTTAGGACTAGTTGGCCTTGGCTTAAGGATCATTGTGGATTGATTCCTATCACCCCTTCTACTTCTCAACTGGTTGGGATGTCTTTTGGGCTACTACTTACTTTGTTGTACCCTCCGTTGTTGTTTTCTTCATAGTAAATGGCCAAGTGGTAATGGCAGTGGCAGTTATCGCCATATGCTTTGATTTCTTAGCCTTGGCTTGGGCCAATAGTTTGGCAAGGTTTACCTCACCAGCACCTATATTAGCAAAATGCATTAAACATATTAATACTAACATGAGGAAAAAGTACAAACTTATACTCTCCATACTGAGCAAAGCTTAAAGGCAATAATTCTTGCCCCAGGTCACGAGAACGACTTTCCTCTTGTAGCTATACTCAGCATGGCGGTTACTAATTAGCGTACCTTCCTTCTCGAAAAAGATCGGTTTTCTACTTTCAAACACGTTATTATTCTTTCAGTGTCCTAGAAGAACATTTTGTTCTTCCTCCTTTCTTGAATCTTCTTTGTTGCGGTAGCATCATTCGGCATCAACTCTATATCTTTAGTGCAGATTGGCTCAGTCCATTGAGTGCAGAAATCTAACTCCTCATTTGACACTATTGACACGAATTTGTCATGATTGATACGAATTTGTCATGCCACTTATGGATCTTAGACTCTAACCCATCCATGAACTTCTGCTTGTGCCTTATAGTGGCAAAGTACCAGCCGTTAGGTTGCCTCTTAATTGTAACGAAGTATTGAAATAGTTAAGGTGTAGCCCTAACTTTAACCTCTTTGCAAATTATTTCAAAAGCCATTAGAAGCCAATATGTATTTGAAGAAAACATACTCGGTATGACTCAAAAATAATTGAAGAACTACTTGATGAATGCCAAGAAAGGGAGGCATAATCCAAAATCAAGATACTTTAGATAGACCTGGAACTCGCACTCCCTCGGAAAACATACTCTTTCCTCTTTTCTCGGCTTCCTAAGATTCCATAACCCTAGAAGGTCTTGCTAGTACTTGTTATATTTCAAGACAAGGACCCTATTGGTGGCACTAACTACTCCATTTAGCGAATCATGGAAGTAGACTATATTATTGCATAAGTATCTACTGTGAGGGATTCGATTCGGGCTAGTTTATCTCATCGTTCCACCATGCTATTGGACAAACTACCTAAGGAATATGTTGTTTAACTCTTTTTTTTGGGTAGGGGAGGGGGAAGAGATGTGGCCTCAATCTCTATTGCTTCAGAACTCGAAAAGATAAGTTAACGAATTACATTGCGAACCATGCCTGATTGGTTATAAATTCATAACGTTTGAAGAGTTTGAAGTTGAAGATGAAAATATCAAAAGTAAGAGAAAGCTTATGAGTGCGATTTTAAAGTTTGATTATACTATTGAAAAACTCTTAAATACTTTGTTGGAAATGACGTGCTAAATAGAAGATGGCGTGGATTATTGACACGTATCTTGAGATAGAGATCTAATGGTTGCTAAGGCTTTGATGATTATTATGGCATGCGGTATAATTATGGCTAATGTGACCGTTGTCATTCATGCCATTGCTTAACCTTCTAACAGGTGGGAAAATTGAAAGTTGCGAACTTTCGCATAGGACATGATCTGCCTCTCGGAAATTAAAAAAAAAAATTCTCATTACTTAGCATTTGGTAAATTATTCCTGACTTAACCCTACAAAACATCAAGATGTTTACTCCCTTAGCTGAATCCTTATACATGGGAGTTGGGGGGCAAATATTGATAGCCAATTTTCACTCACTTGGCTTGATAAACGTTGCTACTCAAATCTTCACTCACTCATCCATTCGGCTACTGACAAGTTGCGTAATTTATATTCTCAGCATCTCGCTAAGTAACGTAGATCTATTCCTAATTTGAATTTAAGGGAATTAGTGCAAATAGTTATTGCTAGTATGATTATATTACATAATTTCTTGCCTTCCTTACATTTCAGGGAATGTGTCTGATCAAGAGTCTTCCACGTGTTCCGACGGTTATTCCAATAACTACTGCTTCAGACACGACATTTGCCTATAAATACGGAAAAGAAACATTGTAAGAGCATTTGATACCTTTTGCCCACTCACTCAACTTTCTCTATTCATATTTTACTAACTTAGGCATTGGAGTGGCCGCACCAAACTAGCCCCAGTACCAAGAGCTTTTCCTTTCTTTGTAGGATAATTCCAATTACTAAAATCCACCAATGACATGTATGACTTCGAGTATGTGAACTAAGCTACTATTGTGCCTGAGCCAAAATGATTGCCTTGCCAAGTTGCTAACATAGCATTAGTTAAGCTAAATTGTTTACGTTATCCTTAGTTTAACATGTCTTATGCAATGAATAGTAGAAGGAAGCTTTATCATGCTGTCCTTGTAATTTCCAAGCTGACTTGAAGTGGATTCATGCTGAACTATCATATATTGTGTTGTGCTGTTGAAGTGTGTGTGCTAAGAAAGTGTAAGATTTGCCAAGCTGTTATATTTAGTGTTTGAGCTATCATAATTATTTTAGGCTAAACTTGTTACTTCGAGTAACTAAGATCTAATGTGTTGAGTTGTTTTGTCAAGTAGCAAACTAAAGTATTGCACGTTTCTCAATTACCGAGCTATCCTTGTCACATGCTGCAGAAGTTATGGTCAGATTGACTTAAGTCGAGTTGTGAAATTTCTAGCATTACTGAGTTCTAAACTTAGTATCTTTACAACTGTCGAGCTGATCGAAAATTGTTGTCGTGTTGAACTATTAGCCTTAAAGTTATTGAACTAGCTGCTACTTAATCTTAAAGTTCTATGCTGTGATTGTATTCAAAATACTAAAAATTGTCAATTGAACTGATGTAAAACTATTGTGTTGCTTAATTAAATTGCTACCGATGTATCCTATGCAATTCTTGTTGAACTAATTGCGATGTTGCCAAAGTTTACTGAGCTACTGTAGCATGTGCTTACTTGGTGTCAAGCATGTATATAACTTCTTGTTGAGTTGAATCGAGCAATTAGCTTTTCAATTCTCAAAGTTGTAATGATTCTTAAGCCTACAAAGCTACTTTCGAGAAAGGCGAATTGCTTAAGGAGCTTCTGAGCTAAATACCTGTGTTTAAAGTTTGAGGTCAGCAAAGAAGCATACATATTCGAGCCATTGTATTTTACGGAGTGTTGTACTATCCTGTTGATATGAAGATTCACTAAGTTAATTATTGACTGCCACTTAAATATATCGTACCAACCTCTTTAGGAAACTACCAAGCTATTAAGTGCAGTATATGTAGCAAGTGTGTAATTGAGTTTAATAGTGCAGCTGAACTAAGTGAAACTTCGATTTGTATTGTCTAGAGTGAATTTAAATAGTGAATTCTTGAAGTGTTGAAGCCATATAAATTTACTAGCTATTATGTACGTATTAGAGTGGATAAAAAGCATTGGTTCTTATCCATTCATGATTTTATTTCAACATTATTGGATTGAAATTTATTCCATATGGCCATTAGAGCTCAACATGGGCATCGTAATGCATGAAGCTTGAGGATGCAATCTGCTTGCCAGACCATAAATCCTACTTCCCCTTATGTGCTGGAATAATTACAAATTCTACTTGCTGGGCTCAAGGAGATCAAGGATGAAATAAGTTAGTAGAAGAAAACTCAACTAAGGAACACTAAGGAGGAGAAACTAAGAGAGGAAGTAAGAGTTGAGGATGCAAAGGAGGTTGATAAGGAGGGACAAGAGGAGTTGCAACTTAGCACCCATGTTCCTGTTGCCATTGACACTTGGTGTTATTAATGATCAAAATGCTACTATATTAGCCATCCACATGTTAGATTCTTTTATTTTGATCCATTGATGGGGTTGTCCAAAGATGATACGTGTTGTAGTAGTGTTGTGCCTGTGAGATGTTATAAGCTATTTATTGGTGTTTTTTGAGATTACAGTGATGGATATTCCTATTTGGGTTGTGTTGTTCTTATCCTTAGTTCTCTTACATTAGAAGAATTTGAAGTAAACAGATGGATGAGAGAATAGTGGAGTTGTGAGGAAGCGGATGAGGTGATAATGGCTAAAAATGAAGTTTTGCAACTAATATTGAAAGAGCATGAAGGTCTAGGAACACTTGAGGAAGTAGAGCATTTTGAACTCTTACATGCTCAGATCTCTTGAGCTCATGTCATGTTTGAGCTTGAAATCGTGTTCTTCCCTATGATCAATAGCTACTGGAATTACTTAAGGGTAATTGATGGGGTACATGATGAGTGAAAGGAGTGCCAGACTATATTTACTTTGATCACTAAGCTGAGCTATTGTAGTTTGCTTTTATTTCGCTCTTGTAGATTTGTTTTTGATCCAGGTGGAAGTTGGAGTAGTCTATTATCAAGTTTTGAGTTGAAAATTTTTCAAGAAGAGGATGATGATAGGATTTAGGGTATCAACCCCACCAAATATTGAAGCCCAGTTCATTCATACCTCATTCGGGCATCTCATTGGATCACTTATTTATGCTTATGTTATTTAGACATCTTATTTCTTGTGTTTTTCCTAAATTACCCTCATGCTTATTTTGTATTTATAAGAATGCCACTAGAGCATCCTTTTAGTCCTTTTATTTACAAGTTTGCCACTATGTATAAATAGAACATATGTATAAGGTTTTAGTTAGACTTTGACATTTAATGAAAAACCATTAGACCTTTCTCTTAGAAAACTCTCCTTTACCTGCTCTTATCAATCCATTTAGCAGGGATTGTGGTAAGCAACCCTATCACTTAGATTGGTGTGTCACATTTGGTGAGTCTTAGGCCATGTAAGACCTTGTTGGTGCGTCATATCCAGCTAGATAGCTCATGGATTTGCTAAAACCCCCCTTTTATTTTCATTTTCTTATTTGTTGTGGTACCTCCTTATATGTCGGACCCCAGAGACGCATTAGGAGGTTAAACCAAGAAATATTAGATGGAGGATGGATACTCCATTTTGAAAATTCCAAACATCTTAGAGATAGAGAGAGAGGTAGGAATCATCGAACGAATCACACTATTTCATACAATTTATTTGACCTTTTCGTTGGGATTAGTTCTTGTCAAAGGAAGAAGGATGTATATTCCAAATCATAAGACTATTTCGATGAAGATCTTAAAAAAGCATTGCAACCTGAAGGACCCAAGTCATCCATATCTTTACTAAACATTGGTTAACATAGAAGACAAGTTCCATTGGTTGAAGATGTCCGAGGACATGGAAACCTTGTAGGGACTTATGCGAGGTGCCAGATTGAAAGATAAGAGTTGGTAGCGATAAGGAAGAAGTTCGTTCAAGGAATTAAGCAAGAATATGGACAAGAGGCAAAGAAGATCCTTTAGGGGTAGTTGACAAGGGGTTTGGTCTAGCCATCTTGCTTAGAGTACATGATGAAATGGAAAGTGCTACCTTAAAGTGAAGCAACCTAAGAAAATGTTGTGGATTGTGGTTGCTTTGGTTGACCATCAAAGACCCTAACTGTTGTAGAAGAAGGCCTAATTGCAGATGCGTCGATGCCCATCAAATCCAAGGTGGTGAGTGGACAGACATTTAGTGATGATCCATTGTCAATGAGTACTCTAGTAATAATTATATCATTACCCCTTACCATGATAAAGAGTGGTTTCATATGCTTGTTACCTTCTTCTCTTAATTCTTCAACTAAAAGGAAATTTGATCCATAGCGAGGATGGAATTAGTGACTAATCCCATCTTCTCAGTTGGAATTTCACAAGAGACCTTTACCTCCTTTAAAGTACGAAACAAAGCTTCCCTGTGTGGTTCGAATGTGATCAACAAGCTCATCAATGATATTTTTGCCAGAGTCTTACTGAGTTAGTCCATGATCTTGTACTCACTTGACTTAATCATCTTGGTAAAGGCTGATAGCCCTTCAATGTATTTGGCCATCGTTTTATCATTTGATTCCCCCAGTATGGCCTTCCTCTCATGCTCTTCTCTAGGGTGGTAAATTCTTCTCGATCGAGTAATCCCCCATATTGGAGGACCTGATTTCTCTTGATTTACTAGGTGATAGTTAAATGGGGCAGTCTTGTAATTTTCTGGTGCCAACGATACGTGAAATGTGTACCTCTTCGCTTTTGGAGCCTACTCGTTGGTATAAAACTCAAAAACCTTAAGCTTCTTATCTGAATTAATGATGTTAACGGTATAATCATAAAAAATATACCAATCATCGGCCTATGGATAGGTAGGGATTATTGTTAACGTCGAAAGTTGGAGCTTCTACAAAATCTAACTGTACTATCCCTTTATCTATCAAGTCTTAAATTTTGTTCTTCAATCTCTAGTACGCATCAGTTGAATGCCCCACTTGCCCACAATGGTATTCGTACTTTATTGTGGGGTCAAAGATTCTCGGCCAGTATCGATTGCTAGGAAGTCCATACCATATCAAATGATCTTTCCATAGCTTCTGAAAAACTTAACTTAAGGGAACTGATATATTGGTAAATTGTCTATAGGTCCTGTTAGCCTAAGGCTGGTCCTTAAACTGTTGTTGAGTCGAAAGAGGATTTGTTCTGAAGGTAACTTGAGCGTTTGATCTGGCATTTGAATTTACCATGTTGACTATGGGTTCTTTAGGCTTGTTGCCCGTTGGTCTAAGAACAGATGATGAAACTAGTGGCCTTCTAACTGCTGGCTCTTGAAGCTTGCTGGAAGAGACGGTGTTTTCAATCCTGAACCCTATTACTACCACTTCAGCAAAACTAGACAAAGCTTGCCTGATGAGATGGGAGAAATATGGCCTTTCTAAGGTATTATTTGAGGCTGATGTAAGTTCTTTCTTGGTAGTAGGAGTAGATATTCTTGCAACTAAGGACTTCTTCCTTTGAGCATATTCTTTAAACGATTCATTATTCTTCTTTTGCAAGGTGACTAGATCTATTATAGTCAGAGCTACTTATACATTGAACTTATATTGATTACCCTAGTAAGTTTCTCCTATGTATTTATTTGGTTCAGATCCAGCTAAGCATATTAAGTTAAAGCCGATCCCATTAAACTATCTTAGAACGTCTGCACCATCAGTAAATCATAATGGACATATTTACCCATCTTCCTGATGTACAACCTGGTATGGAGCTTGGGGTAGCCCGTCCGGTTATACTTTTTGAATTCTGGTACCTTAAATTTCTCAAGGTATGCTCCGATGTCATATGTAAAAAACTTGCTGATCCCTACTTGTTCAAATCCATCATACCCTACAAGTGATTTCATCTTCTCTGCTATTTGTTGTGTCAGTTTCTTTTCCAATTCTTTTAAGCTGTCTATGCTAAGCCCTTAGTCAGTTAGTTTTGGGGCCACATATGTGTTAGGTTCAAAAGTTGGATCGACTTTTGGGTAGACTCCTTCTGACTCAAATGGGTCTTTTGGATATTCATGCTTTACTTTAGGAGCTTACATATTCTTCCCATAACGGACCTTAGAGCTTTCTTTGTTAGCCAATGCTATAGCTTCCAGCAAAGTGATGTTGTCTGCTAAGAAGCTCATTTGTTTAGCCATCTTCTCTATAGTCCTTTCTATAGAGTGGAATCTCAATTTAGAGGGATCATTGATTTCGGGTTCACCGTCATTTCCTTGAGTGGTGGCCATCCTAGTTTGGGAACGGGTTCTAATTGGACTTCTATGAAAGACTTGACGTTTAGGAGCTATCTTGAGATTTTACCTGAATTGTTAACTCAGTAAAGGGTTAGCATATAGTACATTTTTCAAGGGAAAAAAAGTCATTAAATGTATAAATGTAAGATGCGCGGCACATGAATGCAATGAAAAATTAAGAATTGGCAAGAGACCTTTGATGCGACAAAACCTAACTAATCTTTATTAACTTTTGCAATTGTGAAGTTTTACATCACTTATTCTATTTGAGAAAGAATCCTAAAGAAAACATTAAGAGAGCGTAAAAATCTAAATTCTAATCTTCCTATGGCTAGTAGTCTCATCTTGCATCTTTTTTCTTAGGAGCCTCCTCTTCCTTACCTTAATCCTCTTCAGTTGTGCTTCCAATACCTTTATCTTCTGGTGATACTCTTTGCAACGATTCTCTAACTCTTAGTCTCTTTTACTTGTTCTCTTGGGTTTAACTTCAACTTGGACTTCTACCTTCTCCTTGCTATCTTCCATATCTTTCAGTTTCTTCAACTAACGATAAAGAAGCCCTTTGGTCGTCTGGCTCCTACCTACTATCCCCTTAGTGGTAAGGGTAGTCTTTCTTGTATACTAAAGAGCTCGGATGCTTAAGAGCTTAGCTACCTTATCAACCACTAACATGCTAGGGTTATGAAAGTCTAATGAGACGACTTCTAATGAGGGTCTAGGGATCATATCTTCAATGAGTCCATTGGCTGGGACATATTCGGTGCAAAGGTTGGAGTCGATTAGGGGTACTACCTTGAAATCTTCACATCTTCTTATCATTTCCTTACTTGCAAACCACTTAGGCATCATTAGTAATTCTTTTGCCTTCATATACTGAAAGTATTGAACCCATATACTGAAAGTATTGAACCCAGTAGTAGGTAGCTATATTTTCTGGTAGCTTAATTCTTTCTTCAAAAGACTTGATGAGATCATATTACTAAGTAAACTCAGCTCGATTGAAATTGAGTCGGTAACTTCTCATGTGGTTGATGAACCAGACCATAAGTAGGCCCATATTCATTTTTAGATCTCCTCATTTCTTCTTTTTAAGATAATTCAGTAACCAGATTTGCTCGGCTAGGAAGGCTGGGACATATGATTTCCCTTCAAGAAATTAGGTTACAATTTCTGCAATTCTGAAGTAGACCTGACGTCCATCATTGGGGAACAAGATAGCATTAAAGACCACCAATATAAAAGCGTTGACTTTGTGATGGTGCTATGCTTCCAAATTTGCATAAAAGACCTCCCGTTTATCTTTATGCTTCAATTCAATAGAAAACCAATCCACAACGTCTTCCAATCAAAATTCTTTCCTTGATTTAGAACTCGGTTTATCTCAGATTTCCTAACTCCCAACAACTTGCTGAAGATCTTTGGTATCACTGTTTCCAAATCTGAGATGTAAACCTCATCTGTGATAGTAAGGGCCCACAACAATTGGGAGTACTCTTCTAAGGTTGGGCTTAGCTGATGTGGGCCCAAACAAAAATTAATAGATTCGGGCTCCCATAGGTGAACTAAAGCTCACATTAAAGTGATGTTCACGGGGATCTTCTATAGAGAGAGAACAGGTCCAATCTTGTTCTTGATAAACTTCTGCTTATTTGGGCTGAAGAGTCAGAACCATATCTGAAGCAGTCTCTAAGGCCACTGTAGTGGGTGGACAGGAATTTCTTCAAAAGGCTCTTGACTTGATCTAGCCATGCTTATGTAAAAAATTAAAATTACAATTACAACCTATTCTAATTTTTATACAAAATTATTACAAATTATTTATAGGGAAATATTACAACTACAACTTCACAACAACCTTTGTCCATTTAAGTTTGCCAAATCACAAGCTCTTGTGATTTTCTTTGAAAAAAAGAAGGGTTTTCATGTAATATAAAAGGGTTGGTTCTTAAGGACCTCAAGTTTTTCAACCATCATGTTTTTTCAAAGTAATGGTTCTATAGTCACATTTGAACTTTGAGTGGGATAGCTTGATTAGCCCTAAAAGGTGGTTGCCCCATAATATCCGAAGCTCCTCCCCCCCAAGGTCCTAAGATGGCCTGGTTCTGACTGTATCTATCATGTATTTATGATGCAGAAAAATAAAATAAAAATAAAGTAAACCCTCAAAACTACCCCCTTAAATAAACTGATAATAAAAAAATGTTAGTAAAAAAGAAATAAAATTAACAAATAAATAAATAAAATAACATACCTAAGTTTTTTTTTTTACTCTTTTCATTATTTTTTACTTTTATATATTTTTTTAAAAAATAATTCTATTTTCTATAAATTTTAGTGGCTAGCCCTCTAGGCGTCCTTAGTAGAGTCGCCAAACCATCAACCTTGAATTTTCGGTTTTTTATTTTTTAATTGATTTCCCTTTTTTCGATTAATACTAAACTTTAACCAATTTAATATTAATCATTGACTAAAGAGATTGGGAAATCCCGGCTTTTTGTTTAGAAAAATTTTTTGGAGTCACCATCCAACTAGAGTTGGAAAAAAGAAAAGAAACCGTAATGAATTGGGTGAATTGGGTGAATTGATTATGATTTGTCTACTAATCTTTGATTTCAATTTGAGTAAAGAATTAGAGGGTTCTGAATTTGGGGGGCTAACTTATTAAACCCTAACGAGTACCACTATTTATTTATCGAAATTAGGATTATTTTTCAAATTATAATATTTTTAAGAAAAAATAAAAACCCAAAGAAAAAGAACCTAAGTTTCTACAAATTTTATCATCACCCCAACGGTACTTACGTATCCGTTAATCGGATCAAACGATGATAGTTCTTTCCAAAAAACTTTAGTGTATTGGTTGATTTTAATTTTTGAATAAAAGGAAAAGAAAAACGACCAAGTTCACATTTTATCAGTTTGATTTATTAAAATATAAAAGGGTCCTAATTTTTCAAATATTAAAACTCACTAAAACATCCTAAAATTATATTGATTCTTATTTCTAAAAAAAATTTTCTAAGTGAAGAATTAAAAAAAAAAAAAACTTAATCCTAAGAGCTCCCAATCTAATAAGTACATGTATATATCAATACTATGACTGTTAAATCCTTATCTACCTAGATAAATTAATAATATCATGTAATATACTTAATATATAAAAAACTAATACTAAAAGTCTCTTAAACTAACATATTTACACACCTATTGGTATATTATGTCAACTAATAATATAATAATAAAAAATGAAAAAAAGTAACTGAACTTGAATTTTAATTGCTGCGCTGTTCGGTGAAGGACACTATCGTTAGTTGAGCAGTGTGCAGGAACTGGACTTCGGCAGCGATGTTATTAGCTTCCGTGGTGATGGAGAGTGCGGCAGCGATGAGCGTTGGACATGCACAGTCATAGATGGCAATTCAGTCATGTGTTGGTTATGTGCTGTTGCTACTATCATGTGTGGTTAAAGCATCGAGCAATGGCTCATTGATGAGGACTGTGTATACAGTCAAAGTGGTGATCACAGATGTACACGTGTGCAAGTGAATTGGATCAGCATGCGTGCTAACTGGATAGCAGATGGGGCTTTGGTTGTAAGCTTCTATTAGTGCAAAGTACGGCCTGAACTGCAATTGTAGACGGTCTTCATATAGGTGATCAGCAACTATAGTTGTTGTTCGTAGACTTAGACGTGGGGCTGTTACTAGAGCATCGATGTTGTGCAGGTCGAGATCGCAGTGGCTGCAATGGCTACTACGTGAAGCGCTGTTAGTTATAGATAGTGTATTTGTGAAGGAGTAAGGGCACTTCTGCTCGTGTGGCTATCGGTGAAGTGCAAGCGGTGATTGAAGAGCGGTGTGTAGTGCAGTACGGACTGCGGTATAGTGTCAGTTGTTTTCTGGCGTCGGAGTTGCAGTCATATCGTAGTGGATCAAAGATTGATGGAGACCAGGGAATGGTTGGTTTGTCGTTAGTTCGTACGTATGAGTGGATCGCTGCCGTCGTCGATGCGTGAGTTGTAGATTGGATCTGTGTGTAGGAGTTTGGCCAGTAGTCGGTCTTACTGATCGGTCAGGATTGGAGTATTGTTTGGTACGATTGAAGGACCATGATTGGTGTGTTCCGGTTTGTGATCGGATGGTACAGAGGGTTCGTATGAGTGGTGTAGGGGGTGGCCGAAGTGGAATTGTGCTTTCTGAAAAGCTCTTTGTGGATGTTAGGCAAAGTGACGGTGCGTGCTGATCGTGTTCGGCTTGCGTGGGTTAGTGGCGATGGTGTTGAGTTGGGGATTGATGAATGAAGCTTCCTTAGAGGAGTGTGTGCATATTTATAAAATTCAAATCAAATCATATCAAATCGTATTTATTATATCTAATTTGATAAAAATTAAACTAGATCTGAATTATTTATATTAATTCAAATCTAATTTAATAAAATCAAACTAGATTCAAATATTCTCTAACTATTAAAATTAAATGAAAAATATTTGACTAGATATGATCCCGATTGTTTAACTCGTTTTTTGTAAAAAATGAAAAAAAATAAATAAAAAAACACATAAGCATCTAGTGAGATTCAAACCTATGATTTTAAACTAACTACACATCAGTTACTCCAGTGTTTATCTGTCAGACCCGTTGACTTATGCTTTGATTTTTAATATAATTAAATTATACTTAAACTATGTCACTCTTTAAAGCTATTTTGAACTGGACTAAAACTAAAAATATTTGTCTCTAAAATAATTTACTTCATAAAAAATCTTTGTAATTTTTCTTTTCTCATTTTTTGGTATTTTCATCATTAGTCAATTTTTATTATTCTTTTATTTTTATTACTTTTTTTTATTATTTTTGAGTTAAGACCCTATTTTTTTTAAAAAAAAAAAACTATAACTATAATTACTGAGAGACAAAAATTGAGTGTCTACAATAATTACTATAACCCAAGTATTAAATTGCATTTCATAAATGCAACACCTTTATTATTTTCAATATTTTCGCATTTTTTAAATGCGATTTAAAATCTATATTTATGTAATTTTTTTTATTTAATTCATATTTATGTAATTTTTTTAATAAAAAATAGTGGACATATGCTTTACCCTATTCTCAAAACACAAAAATAAAAATAAAAATAAATGCTTCATACAAATTCAAGAGAGAGCATGCAAAAAGGCATATTTTTACACCTAAGCAAATTTATCTAATCACTACATATTTATGTATAGAGCATGATTTCAAGCTTGTTTTCTTTGATTTTGTCTTCTACCAAAAGACCCAGCTACCTTATGCATTAAATTGCATTCTTTTTGCTGTTTTATTTCAATTTCTTGTGTTGTTTTTATATTGTAGCTGTGGGTAGACATCGTGTTTTGCAAGTATGTTGTGGCAATGATTCGAATTTAGGGTTTTCTAGCAAAGAGAAAGTAAGTAACTCAAACAAGACAAGATGTAAAGTGGCTATTTAGAAGACTCTAGAGAAATAGGTATGTTTGCCCCATTGAGATAAACAATTTCCTAAAAAGTGGTCACACTAAAAAAAATCTATAAAATATCATTTCTAAATTGCATTTTTAGAATGTGATTTCGTTTTTGCTCTCAATCGGCCATGTGGCATGGTGAAGAAACGAAATAAGGAAGAAATTGCATGTTTATCATGCAATAATCGCAAAAAGAAAATGCAATTTTAAAATTGCAATATTGAAATGCGTTTTATAACTAATGTCAAAAGTTTTTATCTTCCAACATTAGTGTTGACAAAAGCTAAACCTAAATCTCAATACTGAAATGCAATTCTGACATTAATGTCATAAGTGTTATCTTCTAACTAGCAAAAGTTGAAGGTAAATCGCAATTTTGAAATA
This sequence comes from Lumnitzera racemosa, assembly GCA_024138005.1. Classification (NCBI taxonomy): domain Eukaryota; kingdom Viridiplantae; phylum Streptophyta; class Magnoliopsida; order Myrtales; family Combretaceae; genus Lumnitzera; species Lumnitzera racemosa. Next base: position 44,304,341 of record JAMXBC010000007.1, read on the forward strand.
AAAAACCTTCCTCATGCATGGTAGGCAAAAGCTAAATCACATTTACAAAATGTGATTTTCTAATGGTATTTCAAAAATTATTTTAAATGTGACCATTTTTTTAGGAAATAGTTTGCCTTAAAAGGGTAAACACACCAATTTCTTAAAGACTTTGTTTGAGAAGAGTTATTGTCTAAGCATAATACACAAAAGAAGAAATCAAACCAGGCTAATGGGCCAAATTGTGAGTCCTAAGGCTCAGTATAATATAATAAATAAGTGGGCATAGCCCAGCCCTATATCAACAATATTACTTAGGAACATATCCATTAGAAGTTTATTTATAAGAACCTTGTAGAATTAAATTAGCATAGGGGTAGTAACTATATGTGGTGATGTGGCACATGGCACATGCACCATTTATCTTATTACAAACCTTAGGGAGGACATAACTATCATATTACACTATGTAAAAAAAAAAAATGATGAAAATGACAAAACTATCCTTTCCTTCTTCCAATTGTGTCTTCATATGTGAACCTATGTGAATTTGTGTTCGCTTATGTTAATATATTCCGCAAGAATTACATTGGATTTATATTCCCCACCACATAGGTGGTGTTGATTTGGATATTAGGTATGTTGATTGGAGTTGAGTTTAATGCATATCAAGTGTTTGACTAAATGCCAAAAAGGATTTCTTCTTATTATTTATGCATCATTGAAGTTGTTGATTCTAAAAAAGGGAAGAAATTTTTAAAGGGACTTCCTTACATATTTATACCAAGTTTAATGTTAATATATGTTGTTGGGTAATGTTAGATTTTTTGGGTAAATATAAATTTCTGCTCATTTAATGAGATGTAATTATAAATTTATACCATATATTCGAGTAATTAACTTATAGTTTAAAAATACATTAAAATTTTATGTTATATATTTTTTTATTTTTTTGTGATTTTCATTGGTATAAAAAAAAGGAACAATAGAAACCAATTGTATAAAGCACCAATAGAAACCTAACGTATCGTTTTTCAGTTTTTCATGATTACATGTTGAATGCATTATTCACATCAATTTTAAGGTCATGATGTAGCACTAGTTCTTAGTTTAATAAATCAAACAATGATATATCTTTTGAAGAGATATTCTGTAATTTAGTAAGTAAACTTATTACAAAATGAACTATGATATGAACATGTTTCTATTATGGTAGTGTAATTATAACCATTGTCCTGTCGTATGATGGACATACATAGGTGGAAATGGCTTAAGTTAGGATGATTTGCTATGCTCATAGGAATATTATTGATGGAGATAACAGATAGGATATGATAAATGCCTTATTGCAACAGTTAAGACTCCTAACAATGCAAGCTATGAATAGTTGGTTGGAATCATATGTATTCACCTTTGAATTGGTAAGATGATCCACTCGGTTGAGTTGATCTATAGGTACCATCTAATGGAGGTAGCTTGGTTTGCTATTATGTTGTGCTTGTGAATAATGACTATGATGCACAAGTAATGTTATCCCATAGCAGCTCGGTTGAGTTGTTTGTAGAAATACATGAAATGGCTATTAAAGAGGGGAATAGTTATGGATAGGACACTTATAATGTAGATGTGATTGAAACGTACATCAATGAATCGTAACAAATTGCTATGACCCAATAAGTCACCAACAACCAACTCAAAGCAAGTAATGTTTTATATATAAAGAAGATGGAGTGGAAACTGAGAGCAAAGATGTAGGTTACGAATATTTTATTGAGGACCCTCTAGGAGTTAGTGATGATGGTGATGGAAAGGGAAGGGAAGATTGGTTATAGGTACTAGATGAGCCTTATGGGTTTAAGAAAAAGTACAACTAGCACCATAATTTTCTAATAGATTTAGATGTTGTATGAAGTTTTGACCTTATGTCATTCTTTAAATAAGGTGTAAAAAGTGTTTATGTAGCATTTGATAAGGAGGAAAATGATCGGTGGAGTTTTAACGCTAAATTTAAGATTAAAATGCACTTTCAAAAGATAGAGCCCTTAATTTAGACAATAAAGATGTACCACATGCTTAACCATCACAATAGAATGATATTTGAGTCCAAAATGTATGGTTCATAAAATATGCTAAGAGCCACTTAAGATATTCTTGGAGACTTCACTTATACTTGCAGAAACATTAAGGAGTTGGTTGTTTATGTAATTAGCCCAAAGATTGGATGTTTATGTAATAAGTCAGGAATTGGCTTTGAATATTGTTAAATTGGTTTTATAGTGCCCCATTTTTATCCATATGTTTTTCATTTTTAGTTTAGAACCTTTAGTTCTAAGGAAAAAGGAAAAAAATTGAAAATATATTTTTAAAAAGTAAAATATTAAAATTTTGAAAAATACAAAAGAATGAAAAATAAAAAATACATAAAAATTTAGAAAAATAATAAGAATAATTAAAAAAAATTAATACAATGGTCTAGCTTAGGTCAACATGAGGTGCAAGTTACTTTTAAAGATTAAAATAGCTTATAAAGTCAAAATAAATATGTATGATATGATATAATTGAAGCTTTTTGGTAAAAATAGGCATTTTATTAAAAGTCATTTATTTTAGACTAAGTTTGGCTTGTTAATTCTAAAATATTATGAAAGTAGACAATTAAATTGATCGTAACTTCAAATTGTGCCTCAATTAGACTTAAATTAATCCTTTTATAAGTAATTGAAGTTTTAAGTAAAGTCGAGCACTAAATGAAACCAAACTCATAATTTTATCAAGTTAGACCATTATTGAAAAATATTTTTCATATGCATCCTAAGCTTATTAAGTATTTAAAGGGGAAAAAAAAATCATTTTTAGAATTGATGAGACTTGTGCTAATGTTTTGGCCCAAAAGTTAATTGAGTATTTAAAGTGGACTAGAATAATAAATATTAAGTACTATTAGTCTGCAATAAATGATAGGGGAATTGAATAGCTTAATTATTTAATGGGTGTAGGTATAATTAAAAAGTCATATACTCAAGAAAAGAAAAATAATATTATATTTAAAAAAAAACCCAACAACATGGCTCTTTGAAAAATATGCTCTTTTAAAAGAGTTCCATTGGTGAAATAATTCAACCTGGCGATACTTTTGTCACCCTTAGGATTGGGTGACCATGCACAAGCAGCATATGTTACAATTCAAGTCAAGTCATATTAGTCTATTTCATTCTATTTCTACCATGCAATACAATTATAGATTAAAGCCACCATTACGGCCCAACAAGCTTTCACTTAGTATAATTACTAAGTAAGCCCATTAGACTAGTAGACTCATTTAGTTTCTACTAAATTAACCTATTATATTAGTCAAATCAATTAGTTTAATGGATAAGATAGTCTTTTATATAGTTTTATTAAGCCTTCTTATCTTTAATTACTTGATTTCCTTAGCTTGATTAATTGAATCGATACATAGGGTGTTGAACCAATTAAACAATCAAATTGGCTTAGGGTTATTTTGGATCCAGTTCAATCGTAAGGGACTTAACCATGATTTTGATCAACTTAGACATCTTATTAACTAATTTGATTCATCTAAGTTAGAAATCTATTTGGTTAAATAAATTAAAACCAAGATCGGTTCGATCTGATGAACTAGGTTTGAATTGATTCGATTCATTAAGGGTAACCGCATCTATTAAATTAATTTGATTATTTACAGCTCATATTATTTAATTATTATAACTATTATAATTATTACATCATTAACTTAATATAATACAATCACGTGTTTAGTAAATCTTACCATATATTATTATAATGTCATTAGGTGAAAGAACATAAGCTTATGAGAATAAAAGTATTCTTGAATTGAATTTAATCCAACTCTTTAGAGCTTTGTTAGGTAAAATGTAGTTTGAATTTGATAATTTGGTTTGAAGATTTGAAATTTGTGGATTAAAATCTTTTGATTTAGCTCTTAGCTCAATTTGCCTAAAAAATGTATTTTTGATGATTTTTATCAGTTAAGATGGATCAAATGTGGTGTTTTAACAAGAATACATTGATTATAATGAAGAACATTTGAATGTTATGATGAAGACTTCAAATGTACCTTCAAACATTCAATTCTAAATCAATAACTCATCAATACACCAACTCAAATCAATAAGTAATCATGTAACATTGATAATCAAAACATACATTATCTTAAACACAATTAACATAAAATTTCAGTAATAAACTCAACTTTAGATCATTCTTTGAATCTCCATAATCAACCATTAAAGTATTCATTTTTTTAGGAAAATTAGCTCATACTTTACTTCATTAAGGAATATAATTCAAATCTATAATTCTCAATGCATCATCAATCTAAACCTAAATTTTTCCTCACTTTAATTCATTATTTGCACTTCATTAAAACTTTCAATAACTTGGAATTTGCAAGATTTCAAGCAATTAGCACTTACTCAAACTTCAATTTATCTATCAAGATTTCATCATTTCAATACCAAATCAATATACATTCAACTTTAGCCTTCTTAATATCTTAATTAATATCATAATACTTGTCATAAGGGGCTAGTTATAGTAGTCACTGTATACCATACAAAGGATTACAGATTAAATTCTCTTACAATCGACGACCCTTTTATACGAAACACAAGGCTATAGCTACTTCTAACTATCAAGAGTGCGCAAGCTTAAACAATATCATTTCATGATAAATAATAATATTATAAAAACATAATACATTGTCTATTTGTATAAAAGTTTACAAGTACGAAGTCCGAAACATGTCTGAAGTTAAACCAATATATCAATTACGTATTCAACTCTATAAACTATCAAAAATATTCTCTGATCACATCCAACTCCCACACTGATCCCGTGTAGAAAAATAACTTTGGGCATGCGACAGCCCGACTCCACAAAAAGATCGGCCTACGAGAGAAGACTATAAGGGTATAAGCTAACTAGCTTAGTAAGATAACTTCCCTCAACCATACAGCAATCAAGTTCTACAATAGTTAGATTCAACCAAATGAATGCATGACAAATAATATGCCAAACAAATATATGCAGGTGACCAGGTACTGCATGCAACTCAGATTTAACGCCCTCCGAAATCAGGGTTGGAGATTCATCGGTACAGTCAGACCCAAGTATCATATTAGAACTTATTTCATAACGAAACTCCACGTTTCATATTTAAAATGTAATGGTATATCCATTACTAGTTTTATCAAAACGAGTTCTACATATGATTGTGAGTAGGTTCACACAGCTCTTACTTACCCCTAAACGAAGACCTCTGGAATTGACTCTTAGCTAGGCGGTTGGCACCTCCCACGCCTAGTCATCCCGCGGGGTAAGGTAAAGTCATATCACATGTGTGCACCATACGAAATCCATCACAAACAATAATTAACCCACGTATGGCCTCTTGCTACCTCCGTATAATGTGACTGCCGAAATTAGTTTTTTAGTACATGATTTATGCATGATCCGAGTTAAATTTTTCTAATCAAATAAAATTAAGTCTTATTTATTCAGTGATCATTCCAAGTCATAAACAATCAATTCTTAGTGAATCTACTATGCAACAATCATTGTATTATTGAATTTTAAAGTAAATTCACCATCAACACCAATTATCATGCACAAGCATAACCCAACCCCATACACATTCATTTATAAATCATAACTTATATTCATTAACTACAAACACAAACAAGTATGGAATCATTAGGAAAAACTTACTCAGTCATGGCTAGCTCAGGGGTCGTAATAGTCTGGTGGTAGCTCAAGGTCTATATCAAAATCACTTAAGAATAATAAAACTTTTGTAAGTTTAGGAATTTAAAGCTAACTAGTATTATAATGTATAAGGTTTACTTCATCTAGTTATGTAAAATTGTCGATTCGAGCTTTTTATCGAATTACGTTTAATTTTTTCGTTTTAACTCGGATCATTATGAACTTATAATCCATTTTGATCGTTTTCAAGTGTATTTTCTCGTAACGAGGTCCATTTTGGACGTTGTGACTCATAGTGTAAATTGTGATATAAAAATATCACAAAAATTACTATTTAAATTTAAAAATTATAAAATATTAATTTTCGCTTTTTCTTAATATATTTACGATGTAATAATTATTTAAACCATATATTTGATATTTTTATTATTTTGAGCATATTTTCCTATTTTTGAGATTTTAGCTTTGTTATGATTATTATTATTATTATTGCCATTATTAGTTTTATTATTTCTTATTATTTATCTATATCTTATGATTTATACATATATATATATATATAGTCTTATAATATATTTTATAAATTTATAATTTTACCTTATTTAAAAACTTTTAATTTCTGGTAATATATATACATATATATACTTATTCCTTATAAATTTATTTTATTTTATAGATATTATTATATTATATATATTTTTTCGGTATACTACTTATATATACTATATGTTATACGCCATATATATGTATATACTTATTTTATGAAAACAAACGTATTCTTATGTACATATACATATATATTCATGTATTTATATTTATACATATAAATATATTCATATAATTCTGAATACTTATACTCATATAATTCTGAATACATAGATATAGATATATATATAATATACAAATACCTATTCATGTATTATATATTCTGTATATATATATATTTACATAGTATTTGTTATAAAATATGTATACTATATATTATACATATATTTTATGATATATGCGCTATACTGCAATATATACTCTATATTATATATCTATGTATATATGTCCTATATACATATATTACCACTTATGCAAGTATACTACTATATATATACTATACGATTACACACACACACACACACACACACATATATATATACGAAAATAATTATACATGTATACATATATATATATATAGTTTACGGGTACAAATATATATATATATATATACTATAGTTATTTCATGAAAATACTTACTACTAATTATATGTATTTCTAAAAAAAATACATAATATATACTCTTTCCGTATAATATACTTATATATATACATGTATACATACCTAGCCTTATATATGCGTATATAATTCAATCTAAGTATTTATGCATATATACATGTACTATCAATGTTATATGTATAAAAATACCATACAAATACTATATTTATACATGTATATACTATATAACATACATCTATACTAGATAAAAATAATAATTTATTTACCTATTAATTTAATTTCTCTTCTTCTTTTCTTCTTTCTTTTTCCTTCCTTCTTTTCATGTTTTGTTTCCCAGAATTTTTTTCTTTTTTTCAGTTTGTTTTTTTAAAAAATTTCTAGACTTCATTTCTTCCTTTTATATTCAGTGATTAGCAAGGAAAAAAAAAATCTTATCCTAATCTTTTGAATTAATGAAGATAGGACAAGGTACTTATCTCCAATTTTTTCTTTTATTGTAAACTTAACACATAGCAATTTATTTCCTCACGTGGGCAGCCATTTAAGTTCCATTTCCAGAACATAGCAATTAGAGAAAAAGAAGAAAAGAAAGAAAAGAGAAAAAAAGAAAAAGAAAGAGAAGGAAAATAAAAATTAATAATAAATATATGTAATTTTTCGAAATATAAAAATTATAAAAATACTCATCATAAATTCCTTTTGAAATTTTTGTGAAAATTTATCAATTTAATTGGTACCCGGTACAATTAAAATTTTTACAAGTTATTACAGTGATTTCGTTAAAATTTCACGCGAATAGGAGATTTAGTCGAAAATTGCAATCAACTATAATTATATCACTATCGAGTAATATTTAACTATTTTATAAGTTTATATTTATAATTTTAGGGTTTCGAACAAATTCGGAGTCAATTTTGATTAATGGTGTGTAAATCAGTTTTAGGGTTTTAGTATGTGATTTAGGGTTTCGATCAATTCCTAAAGTTTTGTTATCGATGTTATATTTGATTTATAAAATTTCATAATCTTTTATTGTTACTAGCCTTATCGACTTATTGTGCAGTTTAAGACACTCAGACTTGAATTAGGGCTCAACTATTGATTTCCTAGGGTTTACAATACTTATAAAAGCTCAAAATTTAAACTTCAAACCCATAAAATCTAACGACATGCTCAATTCTTTAATCATCTCATAAATAATCAAGACACCATTTTTCTTGATTTTATAAAACTCCTATTAACAAATTAACATTTCTAATCGATAATGTATAATTTCATAGCATCAAATCATCAAACAAGCAAAATCAATACCCACTCCAAAACCATAATCATGCTACATACATATATGAACTCACATTATCTAATTTTTTCAACTTCTTTCAAATCTAATCCCAAAATCCTACACCAACACTTACACATATGCAACCTATTTAGTTTTAATCATCAAAACAACTCATAAACATATAAAATTGACTCAAATAACCCATTTAACTCAAAATTCCAACAACTATAATATTTACTAAATTCACAATTTTCCTATTATTTATCCATCAATTGGTGCTGAATGTAATCCCAAACATCAAATGCATATCTTATCATTACATATCATCAAACCATACATTAAGAACCCATATTAATGTTCCACGTTAAACCTCATACATACTCATACCCATATCTTCATCAATTTCATCTAATTAATCTTTGAAATTATCTTAACACATAATTAATGTGATTCTATATACATCATCATTTATCCCATACTTTTATTTCCCATTTGATCTAATCCTTACTGTCTATGTCTGATGATTGTCTTTGTGAAACAATCGAGAGAACATAGGTTTATTGAAAAGAAATTCTTTCTTTTTTATGTCTTTTTTCTAAAAACTTAAATAAAATGAATCATAAGAAAAAAATAGGTCTTATTATTCCTACCTAGTGTCTGGAGAGTGAGAAAACAAAAATTATTTGTACGTCTTTTGAATTTTGGAAAATTTAGAAAACCCTCACCAAAATTTATACATACAAGGGGGAATTTGAGAAAATTAGTTTGGGAATTTTTAGATTTAAGGATTTAATTAGGGAGAATTTACAAGAATTAGTGCTTAAACTTGGATTGGAGGTGTTCGGGTATCTAACGAGTAACTAGGAGCTGACACCACTGCTACCTGAACCAGTACCCAACGTTTGGCTGTATCAATAAGGTGGTGGTTGCTAGAGGTAGTCAGAGCTCCATTTTTCGGTGAGGCTAAAATTTTTGTTCGGTTTTGCATAAATTCTTAAAAATGCTAAATGTGCCCAAAAAATTTTGGAAACATTTAGTCCTATATATTTTTACGTGTAGAATTTAGAAAAAAAATATTATCTTATACAAATTTAATTGCTACAGTATACATCCTTAAGAAATCAATGAAACAGAGCAATTTTCGATATTGAAATAAATAGGTATAACAATGTAATTTCGCCTTTGAAATTTTTCTACAAGTTACTTTCTACTTATTTTGAATTTCTATGAAGAGATTTCTTGTAAAACTATTTTCTAATTTTTTATTTAATTTTTGAGCTTCAAATAGTGAATAAAATGGTTATTTTAGTGAAAATTCGTATAATTTTCCTAAAGGGTCATGCTTAACTCTAAGTTTGAGTAGTTAGTGAAGTAATTCCTATATGTTAATGCTATAGAATTGATTTTTAAGCTTAGAAGCTATAGAAACCTATGATTTTTCCATTATGAGGGTGAATTAGAAACTTCGTGATTTATTAAATCTAGAGAAATGATGAATTAAGGCACGTTATATGTGAAATCAAGAAGTAGTGAAGCTGAGACTTTGTGGGTAGAGTATTGTTTAATGTTGATCCTATAACTGAAACTTGGTACAAATTAAGCAAATTAACTAATTATCGGAAATTAGTTAAAGGCAAAGGATATTTTAAAGGTTTTAAGAGTGAGTAGTGCACTAAGGTAATACTCAAAGGTTAAGTCAAAAGCATAATTTAGATGTGAAATGTAAAAACAGGGACGTAGAAGCTTAGTCAAAGGGTGGTTTTTTTAAAAACTTTAAAGTTAGTAAAGATCAAAGAGGAACTTAGAGGGTAGTTGAATAAGAAACTTAACCTATAATAACTTAGAAGCTACCTTAGAAGATAAAAATGGGTGTACAAACTAAACCCTGAATATCTTAGAGAATAACTCAAAGGATTTCCTGGTTAAGAAGTATGTGATAAAACAACTCAAAATCTAACTCAAAGGATTTTACATACTAAAATAACTTATGAGAATTAGTAATTTGGTCAGGATCATGGTTTGTAGTAGAAATAACTTATAAAATTTATGACAAAACAATTAAAGACATACAAAACAAACTAATGATTTACAGCTCGAATATGAATTAAAACTAGTTTATTGTATGTTTATAGGGATAATTGAAGATCAACAGGGCAAAGGACAAGAATAATAAACCAGTGAAATACAAGTAAGTAGGATCAATGCTTCACCGCACTTTGAGGTATTATTTAAGAATACTTGGAGACCTTATCATGTGTTTTTCTTGAAATTGTAAGTTAGTGGCCTATTGATGAACTGCCGATCAACGGCCCCATTACTCGTGTACGACTTCGAAGACTCCAATCCCTTACACGGTGAATTCTCTCTCAACAACCTACTGATGACGAGAAAGTTTACGCTAAATGAATGTGGCTGAACTCTTTAAGGTCCTTTAATTGTTGTACATTGATCTATACACTCAGTAGTGATAATGCTGACCATTCCCTTACCGAGGACCTTATACCAAGTAATCCTATTGATACTGCCAAGAAGTTCCTGCCAAGTGACGAGAGATTCACTTAAATGGCTGAATAGTTTTTCTCCTAGCATGCCACCATCTATCTCTTCTCGACCTTTTATTGCCAAAACATTTTGACCACTCTCGACAACTATCCTGAAAGAATATTCGAATGGAACCAATGTTGCATTGCCACTTGTCCACCACGCGATAATCTTTATCAGTTAGGCTGGCTCTATCTCTCCTTTTAACCCTCTGCGCTATTCAGATGGTCTCATCTAAACTTCCCAGCCTCTGTAATTCCACAATATGACCAATTCCAATTCTCAATCTAGAAATGAACCTTGTGATAGTTCACATCTCGAGTTCATCGATATCACATCGAATCATGAGTAACTAAAACTCTTGGACATAGTTGTTTACCGACCGGTCACCCTGTCTCAAATCTTATAGATGTCAAAAGGTGTCCAACTATTCAGTACTCTTCCACTTCGTCCAACTCCAACCTTCTTCTTACAACTTTATCGACATAATGAGGTAGTGCTTGGTTCATAAGAAAGGCTTCTGGTGCTCATTCGTTCATCTGCCTTCTAGGCTTATCACTTATTTCTCGACCCAATTCAGTGATAATCCTATCTCACGACCTAGTCTCTAAGACTCTTTGCATTAAGATAGCTAGATTAGCTACAATAGCAATAAGGTCTTGTATTTGCTCATCAGTAGTACGTGGTGTTTGTTGGGTAACTCGACCACAACCATGAGCATCACTTTTGGCATCATTAATCTCTCCTTGAAAACTAGGATTCGACATTCTCAAAACGAAGCTTTACAAAATACTCTTCATACAAGAAATCCTTACATATACATAAATATTGCACAAACTATGAGTTGTAAACTGGCTCTGTTCTTCTAAATAAAAACAAAGTATCTCAAACAACAAACTAGCAGGGACTATCATTATACAACTCTCGACCTTAACCTTAAGCTCTGATACCAGGATTATATGATGTACCTCGGAGTTCAATTATCATTAGGACTTACCATAGCATATTAGAACCAATGAGTCCTTCGAAATATTGAACAAACTTAAAGTGAGTAGGTCGACAAATTGACTAAAGTAGTGGATGTGAAGCTGCTCGAAGGATATGACCTACCTATGAACACAACATGACTTGACACTTCACTCGATATAACGTAGAAGTTAATGCCAAGGTCCACCCACTACTAATCTTAAGCTACTCAACAAGATTAGATAAGAGTATATGAAATGGACTTGGAGAGGAAAGTCTCGTAAGAACAGTATATTCAATATCTATATGTAAGGTAAGATGATTCCAACATACAAGGAGAAGGAACTATTTACAGTAAGTTCCTAAGGTAACATTACAGATAAAGAGATTACAAAAAGACATACATAAAAGGGGATTCCTAGTACAAACAAAAAAGGGGCAAAAAGGACAAACGACGAAAAAGGGAAAAATAGTATAGTATCAAATGAAATGGACAGGTGGTAGCATAACATTAGTTTCGTACAAAAATTCTCTTATCATAGTAGGTGAAAGGAATCAAGATATTATGGTAACAAAGAAGCCGAGATGAGAAGGAATGCTGTGAGAGTTAGAAAGAGGCCAAGAGAGATTTAGCAAAAATGGTGACTCGTAGTTAGTATTTTTTGAATTTTTATTTTCAATAATCATCGTTTCAAATGTATAGTCAAACCTTTCATTCAAAAATTAGTTAGGCCTTTATTTCATTCGTGATTTACTTCCATTCATTCAATAAAATCTTAGTTTGTTTCTTTCCTTTGTTGTGTTTCAATTCTCTTCTACTTACATACATTTTTCTTTATGCACTTTGCTTAGATCTAATGAACCAAGCGAAAACTAGGAATACCTCATGTAGGTAGAAAATGAGAATATCGATATCGTGTCCATCCTTACTAGGTTAGTTGTCAGGAACGATGTTGATGACTATAGTAATATACAAGAGGAATGACAAAAACATGAATTGGTTAGAATTACTATTGATAAACCGATTGAAAAAATCAATGTGGAGGATGAAAACAATCCTAAGGATCTAAAAATCAGAGGGAATCTAAAAGAGAAACCAAAAAAAAAAAAATGATTACATTGTTGGCCAATTATCAAGACGTGTTTGCTTGGTCTATGAGGATATGCCAGGGTTAAACCCGTTGATTATAGTCAACTGTTTAGCCACACAAGAAGACGCTTAACCAAAAAAGCAAAAGTTAAGGAGATTTCGACCTGACATTTTGTTGAAAATTAAAAAAGAGGTTAAGAAACTACTAGAAGTTGGATTCATTGAGGTGTCAGATTACCCGAAATGGGTAGCCAATATTTTTATAGTAATAAAGAAGAATGGGAAGGTTAGAGTGTGTGTAAACTTTCAAGATCTCAACTAAGTAATATCTAAAGACAATTTTCCATTGCCTCACATTGATGTCTTGGTGGATAACCTAGCCGAAAATCATCTATTCTCATTCATAGATGGTTTTTTGGGGTACAATTAGATCCGGATGTCTAAAGAGGATAAGACTAAGACAACTTTTGTTACAACTTAAGGTATGTTTTGTTATAAGGTGATGTCGTTTAGGCTCAAGAATGTAGGGGCAATGTATCAGAAGGCCATGGTTATGACCTTTCGTGATATGATGCATAAAGAGATAGAAGTGTATGTTGATATGATTCCAATATCTAGGGAAGAGGAAGATCATTTAGAAAACTTGAGGAAGTTGTTTAATGGATTGAGGAAGTTCTAGTTGAAGTTGAATCCGGAGAAGTGTACTTTTGGAGTAACGTCAGGAAAATTATTGGTTTTCATAATTTACCAAAGAGGTATCAAAGCTAATCCTGATAAAGCCAAGGCTATAATCGACATGCTTCCTTTGCGCACACTCAGGGAAGTACGAGGATTATTGGGGCATTTAAATTACATAGTTCGATTCATATTACAGCTAGTAGACAAATGCCGCCCTCTTTTCAAGCTATTAAAGAAGAATGCAAGAATCAACTGGATGAGGAATGCAAAGAGGCTTTCACAAAAATTAAAGAGTATCTCATGAAACCTCCAGTGTTAGTAGCTCCTAAGCCTGGAAAGCCATTGTTTTTGTACCTGACCATAATGAATAAATCCATGGGATCCGTGCTTAGTCAGAAGCATGAAGAAGGGAAAGAGTGGGTTGTTTAATACCTAAGTAAGAAGTTCACAAAAGGAGAGCAAAAATACTTGGAAGTCGAAAATACTTGGAAGTCGAAAGAACTTGTTGTGCATTGGTCTAGGTCATGCATTAACTCAAACAATACACACTTTACTATCAAATTGAGTTGATAACATAACATGATACTTTGAAGTACTTAACAGAAAAAATGGCTCTCATCGGTAGAGTTTCAAAGTGGTAGATGTTGTTGACAAAATTTGACATAAAGTATGTGAGCTAAAGTTCAGTTAAGGGGCGAGCCTTGGCAAATCAGTTAGCGAAGAGTCCCTCTAAGGATACCCCTCAAGAATTATGATTTGAGTTTCCTGATGAAAGTATCTAAAGGTAGAAAGTGATTCTAATAGCAAAGCAGTTGAGAAGCCCTCAGAATGGAAAATGTTCTTTGACAAAGTAGCTAATGTGTCCAGATCTGAAGTTAGGGCAATTCTGGTGTCTCCTGAAGGTATATAATTTCCAATGGTTGTTAGATTGGCTTTCCTGTGTACTTATAATATTGCAGAATATGAAGCATGTATTTTGGGACCCAAGATTATATTGTTTAAGGAGATATGGGAATTAGAGGTGTATGGAGATTCCTTGTTGATCATAGGCTAAGCTTGGGGTGAGTATAAGACGAAAGACCCCAAATTAGTGTCTTACCACCAACACTTAGCCGAGTTGATAGCTAAGTTCGAAAAGATTACATTTGCGTACGTGACAAGGGTTCAGAACCAATTCGCCGATGCTCTCACAACTTTGGCATCCATGATTTTAGTTATGGGGAAGAGTAGAGATTCAGCCACTAAAGATTGAAATTGAAGAAAAGCCCACTTTCTGTTTGGCAATGGAAAGTTGACGTGACGAAAAGCCTTGTTATTATGATATCAAAACATTCTTACAACATGGAACATACCTCAAAGAGGCCGAGAAGAAGTATAAGAAGATAATTAAAAGATTGGTTGCTTAGTACTTGATAAGCGAGTCTACGTTGTACCAACGATCGTTTGATGGTATGCTTTTACGTTGTGTAGATAAGAAAAAGGCAGAGGTGCTAATGAAAGAAGTATACGAAGGAGTTCGTGGTCCCCACATGAATGGCTACATGCTCGCCAAGAAGATCATGAGGATAAGATATTATTAATTGGCTATAGAAGCAGATTGCATCAAACATGTTAGACATTACCATTTATGCTAGATTTATGCGAACAAGATAAATGTTCCACCTCAAGAATTGCATACATTATCTAAACCATAGCCTTTTTTGATGTGGGGGATAGACATCATTGGCTCGATTACTCCAAAGACATCTAATGGGAACCAACTTATATTAGTAGCTATTGATTATTTCACTAAGTAAGTTGAAGCCTCATCATACTCTAATGTGACGAAGAGAGTAGTGGTCAAGTTCATTAAAAGAGACATATTCGCTTGATATGGTACACCAGAGATGATTATTACAGATAATGGTACAAACCTAAACAATAAATTGATGTTGAAGTTGTGCTAGCAGTTCAGGATCATTCATGAAAATTCCACTCTTTATTGACCTCAAATGAACGGAGTAGTAAAAGTGGCCAAAAAGAATATTAAAAGAATTATTGAGAAGATGGTCATCACGTATCGAGATTGGCATGAGATGTTACGATTTGTACTCATGGCCTATCGAACCTCTATCAGAATATCAACAGGGGCAACCCCTTACTCATTGGTATATGGGATGGAGGTCTTACTACTAATCAAAGTTGAAATCCCATCTCTCAGGGTATTGTTAGAAACCTAATTGGACAAGGCTGATTGGATCGAAAAACGAATTGAGCAGTTGAATCTGATTGATGAGAAGAGATTGGTAGCTTCATGCCATAACATATGCTATCAGCAACAAATGGCTAGGGCTTTCAACAAGAAAGCGCGACCCCAAAGTTTGGAGAAAGGAGACATGGTGCTAAGGAAGACTTTGCCTAATACACATGATTCGAGGGGGAAGTTTGCTCTGAAATATAGAGGGCCTTACATTATGAAGAAAGTATTGCCCAGGGGAGCTGTTATCCTATCTCAAATGGATGGTCTGGACTTGATAGACCTAGTAAATATTGACTCATTAAAAATGTATTACCCTTGAAAAATCAATAGAATTCTTGCTTAGATTATGAAATGCAAACAATGTTAGTATTACTATGGTCTCATTTTCATTTTCTATATGCAAAGTTGGTATTCTTAGTGATCATTAACATTAGGTAATATGTTTAGCCCCTTTCTTGTTCCACTAAAAGTCCCTACTTATCACTCTATCTAAATAAACCCTATACACAAGAAATACAAGAAAAAATAAACACTTAACTCGACACGATGTCTATTGATAAAAATTCTTTTAATACTTTATTATGTTTCACCTCTAAAAAAGGGAGATTTGTTTTCTATTTTTCAGGATAAGGCCATGCTCAGAAAGAGTAATGAGTGGTACATACGTAGAAACTCTCTTGAGAATAGAGGTTTAAATGAAAAACCGATGAAGCTAGACCGAAAATTCAAGACATGATATCTTTGATCAAGAGATGAAGAAGCTTCATTTGTTAAAGTCACCTTCCTAGATGCGTCTTTAAGTATAGCATACATGCATTCATTTCAAGTTTAAATTGCTTTCTAAAAAGAAAAAAAAAAGAAGAAGAAGAAAAAGAAAAGAGAAAGAGAAAGAAAAAGAGAAAAGAAAAAACAAGGTAAAGAAAAAAGAGAAAAAAAATTAGAAGAAAAAGAGATAGAAGAAGATAGAAGAAGAAGAGCAAGAACAAGAAGAGGTAGAGGAAAGGGTTGAAACCGTTGGTTTTAATCAGATTGCTCAAGAAAACATTTCACTATTTAGGAACTATCGCTAGAGCTAAGTAAGTGGTTATGAGCTTTATAAACATCGCATTTGCATTTGGTTTCCCCTTATGGATGATAGTTTGATTTCTAAAAAAATATTTAATTCTTAAAGAAAAACTCTTGGGACAACTAGCTCCTAGAGTACAATCCCAATTCATAATCTCTTAGGGAGCTAGCCAGCTATGAAGCGTAGTCCTAATCTAGAGTTTCTTAGGCTTTTAGTTGCTCAACTCACAGAATGTTGCCCAACTCATAATTTTCTTCAAGGGGGTTAGCAAGCTCAAGAAGCGCTATCCCAATTTAAGTTTCCTTATTTTTAGGTTTTAGCCAGCTCAAAGGGTGCTTTGACCACCTTGGTTAGTCAACTCATTAGGACATGACCAAGTTTCCTTATTTTAAGGTCTTAGCTTGCTCATAGGGCACTTTGACCACCTTGGTTAGTCAGCTTATTAGGGCACAACTAAGCTTTCTCGACTCATTCTTAGGTCTTAGCTAGCTTAAAGGATGTTTTGACCGCCTTAGTTAGTCAGCTCATTAGGACACGACCAAGTTTTCTTATTTTTAGGTCATAGCTAGCTCAAAGGGCGCTTTGACCACCTTGTTTAGTCAACTCATTAGGATACATCCCATCTTTCTCAACTCATTCTTAGGTCTTAGCTAACTCAAAGGGCACTTTGACCGCCTTTATTAGTCAACTCATTAAGGTATGACCAAGTTTCCTTATCTTTTGGTCTTAACCAGCTGAAAGGGCACTTTAACTGCCTTGGTTAGTTAGCTCATTAGGGCACAACTAAATTTCCTTATCTTTTGGTCTTAGCGAGCTCAAAGGGCACTTTGACCGCCTTCATTAGTCAACTCATTAAGGCACGACCAAGTTTCCTTATTAGGTCTTAGCCAGCTCAAAAGGTACTTTAACCATCTTAGTTAGTCAGCTCATTTGGGTACAACCGAGTTTCCTTATTTTTAGGTCTTAGCCAACTTAAAGGGTGCTTTGACCACCTTAGTTAGTTAACTCATTAGAACACGACCAAGTTTGCTCATTTTTTAGGTCTTAGCCAGCTCAAAGGGCACTTTGACTATCTTTGTTAGTCAGCTTATTAGGGCATGACTAAGTTTCCCTATCTTTAGGTTTTAGCTAGCTTAAAGAGTGCTTTAATCGCCTTGGTTAGTCAGCTTATTAAGATACGATCAAGTTTTCTCAATTCATTCTTAGGTCTTAGCCAACTCAAGGAGTGCTTTAATCGCTTTGGTTAGTTAGCTCATTAGGGTATGATTAAGTTCTCTCATTTTATTAGGGTTTTAGCTAGCTCTAGAAGCGCTTCCATTTCATCTAGTTTAGGGCCTTAGCTAACTCAAGGAGTGTTTTGCCCGCCTTAGTTAGTCAGCCTGTAGAGGGCCCAACCAAGTTCTCATTATTTATTTTTGGGATTCTTGCCAACTTACAAGAGTGTTACCCTCGCTATTCTACGTTTTAAACTTACTGCCGTTAACCATCTTAGCGTTCCTTAGGATAAAGTCATCCTAAGGCAAAAAGGTATCTCTTTTGTCTTTGTGGCAAAGTTTTACTCAAACTTCATCATAAAGAGGGATAGTTACAAACACTCAATTTTTGTCTCTCAATAGTTATAGTTATAGTGGTTTTTTTAATAGGGTTTTAACTCAAAAATAATAAAAAAAAGTAATAAAAATAAAAGAATAATAAAAATTGATAAATGATGAAAATACCAAAAAATTACAAAGATTTTTTAAGAAGTAAATTATTTTAGGAACAAATAGTTTTAGTTTTAGTTCGATTCGAAATAGCTTTAGAGAGTTGCATGGTTTAAGTATAATTCAATTATAATAAAAATTATGGTATAGGTCAATGGCCTAATGGATAAGTATTAGAGTAATTGATATAAAGTTAGTTTAAAGGTTATAGGTTTGAATCTCGCTAGACACTTATGTGTCTTTTATTTTTTTTTCATTTTTTACAAAAAGCGAGTTGAACAATTGGGATCATATGTAGTCAACTCTTCCTTGTTCGAATTTGAATAGTTAGAGAATATTCGAATCTAGTTTGATTTTATTAAATTGGATTTGAATTAATATAAATAATTCGGATCTAGTTTAATTTTTATCAAATTAGATACAATAGATATGATTCGATATGATTTGGCTTAGGTTTTATAAATATACACACTCCACCAAGGAAGCTTCATACATCAATCCCAAACTCAACACCATTGCTACCAGCCCACACAAGCCGAACATGATCAACACGAACCCCCTGTACCATCCGATTACAAACCGTAACACACCAATCAAATTCCTTTGATGGCACCAAACAACACACTCTAATCCTGACCGATCAGCAAGGCCAACAACTAGCCAAACTCTTACGCACAGATCTAATCTCCGACTCACACACCGACAACGGCAGCGATCTACTCGTACGTATGGATCGACGACGAACTGACCAT
Organism: Lumnitzera racemosa; assembly: GCA_024138005.1. Classification (NCBI taxonomy): domain Eukaryota; kingdom Viridiplantae; phylum Streptophyta; class Magnoliopsida; order Myrtales; family Combretaceae; genus Lumnitzera; species Lumnitzera racemosa. The sequence goes on from JAMXBC010000007.1 coordinate 44,323,609, forward strand.
CCCTTGGTCACCATCAATCTTCGATCCACTATGATGTGATTGCAACTCCGACGCCAGAAAACAACTAACACTACACCGCAGTTTGCACTCTACTATACGCTGCTCTTCAATCATTACTTACACTTCACTGGTAGCCGCACAAGCAACAGCGCCCTTACTCCTTCACAAATATACTATCCATAACTAACAGTACTTCATGTAGCAACCATAGTAGCCACTGCAATCCCAACCTGTACAGCATTGGTGCTCCAGTAACAACCCCACATCCAAGTCCACAAACAGCAGCTACAGTAGTCGATCACCCACACAAAGACCGTCTACAACTGCAATTCAGGCCATACTTTGCACTGATACAAGCTCACAACCAACGCCCCATCTGTTGTCCAGTTAGCACACATGCTGAACCAATTCACTTGCATACGTGCATGTTTGCGATCACCACTTTGATTGCACATACAGTCCTCATCAATGAGCTACTACTCAATGCTTCAACTACATACAATAGTAACAACAGAACACAACTAACACATGACTGAATTGCCGTCTATGACAACGCATGTCCAATGCTTACCGTTGCCGCACTCTTCATCACTACGGAAGCTAACAACCTTACTACCGAAGTCCAATTCCTGTACGTTGCTTAACTAGCTACAGATTCTTTTACCGAATAGTGCTACAGTTAAAATTCAACTTCGGTTACTTTTTTTTTTTATTTTTTATTATTATGTTATTAGTTGACATTATATATAAATAGGTAGGTAAATATGTTAGTTTAGGAGATTTTAAGTATTAGTCTTTTATATATTAAGTATATTACATGATATTTGATATTATTAATTTATTTAGGTAGTTAGGGGTTTAATAGTTATAGTATTGATATATACATGTACATATTAGATTAAGAGCTTTTAGGATTAAGTTTTTTTTTTTTTAAACTCTTCACTTAGAAATTTTTTTTTTTAAAATAAGAATCAATAAAATTTAGCATGTTTTAGTGAGTTTTAATATTTGAAAAATTAGGGTCCTTTTATATTTTAATAAATTAAATTGATAAAACGTAAACTTGATTAGTTTTTTTCTTTCTTTTTTTAAAAATTAAAATCAACCAACACACTAAAGTTTTTGGAAAAAACTATGATCGTCTAATCTAAGCTAGCGAGTATGTAGGCACCTTCGAGGCGATGATAAAATTTATAGAAACTTAGGTTCTTTTTCTTTTGGTTTTTATTTTTTCTTAAAAATATTATAATTTGAAAAATAATCCTAATTTTGGTAAATAAATAGTGTTACCGGTTAGAGTTTAATAAGTTAACCTTCGAATTCGAAACTTTCTGATTCTTCACTCAAATTAAAATCAAAGACTGATAGCTAAATTGTGATTAATTTATCAATTAACTACGGTTTCTTTCCTTTTCTCCGACTCCAGCCAGGTGATAACTCCATAAATTTTTCTAAATAAAAAACCAGGATTTTTCAATTTCTTTAGTTGAGGATTAATATTAAATGAGTTAAGGTTTAGTATTAATTGAAAAAGGAGAAATTAATTAAAATATAAAAAACCAAAAATTCAGACTCGACAGTTATGTTATATCTCTTAAATACAATATTAATGTAATTAAACATATGTCATATTTTAGAATACAATATATATATATATATATATATTATATACTTATATCACATTTAAGAGATACTAGATAAGATAAGCTAGTAAATTGGTAATGTTTATTATGTAAATAATAAATATATAATATTTATTATAGAATGATAAATAAGTAAAATTCTCTCATAGAATAAGAGCATCATTAAATGAGGAAGAAGATGTTGGATTCGGGTTATAATTAAAAGAAATCCTCTCTTGAGGACAGGATTTTAAATGTTATAGTTTTAGAATTAGTTTCAGTTTATTTTTTAATTGCATCATTTTTTTTATTTTGATACCTTTATCACATTAAATAGTTATTATTTAAGCTTTGAACACAGTGGTTTTATGCCCGTACATGTTCCGACGGTACGGAAGACGTCCCCCTGTGTCTAAAACGCATAAAAGTTTGCCGAGGGAGCTGCAAAACTCCGAGGACCGGAATCCCCAGACGCAAGTGAGTTTGATGATTGACGTCATTGATTGATTTAGGCCATAAATTGTGAAGAGAAGTTGCGATTCACGGCGAAAATATTGAAATTCCGTATCTGAAAGTTAAAAATCCACCTGAAACGGGGCAAGCATTTTCTATTCTCATGAACTAAAAGGTAGTGAGTTTTAAGTCCGTCGGGGCTTTCCTTGTCCATATCAATTTGATCTTGTGGATCCATTTGAATGTTAAGTCCCTGCAAATGATACTGAAACGATGTCATTTACTTAGATTATTATGCCTAGTTAAAAAAAAAATTTACAATCTCGGGTCTTTGAATACCTATTTTGATAAGTTATTGAGACAATTTTTAGCAATTATGCGCCGTTCTGTAGATGATTTTTTTTTTCCCTCTCTTTTTGTCTATCCAATGATATAATCTTATGATTTTGAAATGATTTTCGAAGGATCCTGTAATGGGAATGAGCAAGACAGAAGTGAATTTCCGTAGGCTGCTTGCGGCTGCACCTCAACGGCAAAATCAGGCCTAACTTGCTCATGTATGTTTTCTTCATCCGTACTGAAAAAAATAACATGCGTATCCGCATCATTTTTGGTTGATTTGAGGAAATTAGTTTTCGAATTCATGTCATCTCCCGGCATTTTGGGACAAAGTTTATCAATCTTGTTATGTGGTTTGATACTTTTGAATATATACCTATTCGAGAGATAATTCTTTCCTTCTTGCTTTACAGTCTAGATTCATCTGTTGGTTGCTTAAGAGGATATAATTGAGGATTTTTTTTTTAGTTCTTTTATTTTTTAGCCATTTGTAGTATGTGGCTACTTTAAGGTAGTGTTTAGTTACGTAATTTTTATGATACTGGATTTGATAAAAAATTTTGTTTCATGTTTGATTTGTAAATTTACTTGGTGATTGAACAAAAAATAGATTGATAGACTGAATAAAATGTCTAAATTTTGTCTCATCTAAACTACGGTATAAAAATAAAATTCATTGGACAAAAATAAAAAATATTTTACATTTTCAAAAATATCTCTCTATATTATAATATTAAGTTAATGAATTTTTTTATTTAATATTATAAAATATTATTTATTTTATAACATAAATATTAATTTTTTATGATAAATTTTATATCCAGTACTGTGCAAACAAAAAATAATATAATAAATTATAATAAGCTTGTATTGTACAATACTCTTTATACTTGTCTTATTCAGTTTTCTTTATTTAATCTAGTTTTTATAACCAAATGCTAAAGTAACAATTAGAACCATTGGCTAAAGAGAAGACTGCAGATGGCCTACCAAGGTTCTTTCCGTTTCATTTCCCTCAATATGTATATTTCTTTTCCGCATTCATCTTGAAAAGTAGCTGTTACTTCCGCATACTTGTATTGAATGAGTGCCTTGCAACAGTGAGTGTGGTGCTATTATTCTTTTGTGACAGTTGATTTCGCCCCCCCCCCCCTCTTTTTTTTCTTTTTTTGATATATATTTTACAAATAACTTGTCACTGCTTACAGAACTTGAGACTAATGTCTTCATGTGAAAATTATATTTACAATGACTTAAGTTCTGGTTAATAATCATTAGTGGCATCTTTTGAATGTTGCTACAGATGATGTTAATTTAATCTCAATTTGTTATCTTTCTAATGGAAGGATTTGTAATTACGAAAAGAAAAAGAAAAAAGAAAAATGCAAAGATTTGTGCATGAGCTATTACTTTTTTCTCAGGTAAGGTGAGGGATGAAGCATTACTTTTTATGCATGGTATTTTGTGCATAAGGTTTTTCTTTTAGAGAAAGAAAAACTCTGAAGGAGAAGAAAATACTAAGTTAAGAATCGTATCTATCTAATTATTAAATGCTGAAGTAAATATTCATTGCTGACCTTCAAGATACATCTTGATGAGAGATCTCATGGAGAGTTAAAGCTCTCTAACTTGTGATTTTAAAATGTATTTCTATTGTTGCTAAACTACTGAATTGCTACTCCTATGACCTGGGAGCCTTATGGTGGCACTGGCACCTAACAAATATTAATTTAAGATGGTACTATATTTAGTAATTTTGTCTATAAATATGTACCAGTGACATGGTTTTGTTTTTTTTTAATGGTGGCACTGGCACGTAACAAATCAAGAAGATTTGCCAGATGAAATGGTTGGGTTGGCAAGGCAATTTTAAGTGACAAGCCTCCATTAACAACACCGAAAAGGTATGGTATTTGAATTTGTCTTCCTAATAAGGTGGTATAGCAAGCTTTATTACCTGGACTCAAATACGAGGATCTAACATGGGTAAGGATCTAACAGTTTGGACCCATCATTTTCTAAAATTAAAGACATAGGTACTCAGGAAAAGGATCCTGAAATTGGACCTTGATATTGTGATCTTGCTAGGTTATCAAAATTTCCAATTCTTTTTGCTGTGTTCAAAATTTTTATGTTATATGTAACACGCTATTCAATAATCAAGTTTAAATTTTTAATTCTACATTATAACATATGAAATTTAAAGATTCAGTGATCTCAAGGAAACATTTTCTATGATCAGAAATTGTAAAGGGCTAAATTTAATATTGGGTTTTAAGCCCATTGTTTAAATGGATTTAACTCCTCGGGCTAAGGTGATAGGGCTCGAAAAGCTAAGCCCATAAATTATCGGGATGATTAAAGGAGATCTGGCATGGTGAGCTTAGAGTAAGGTCCGTTGAATTGGTCCATTCGATCTAACCTTTCTCAACTTGGTTCATACTAATAGAATAAGGTCATTTAGGTCTAAGTCTATAAAGGATGCCTATCTCTTAGTCCATTAAAAAAGAAGGGATTGATCCTAACCCTTGATCGTCATCAAGATTTGACAAATGAGATTAAGGGCTATCCTCTATAAATACCTCTCTCCTTCCTTCATTTGAACAAGAGAAAATTGGCATTAATGCTGTTACTCTATCAAATTCTCATCATAAAAGATCAAACACTCAAACACTTCAAGAAACATTACCCTGTTCTTCATCATTAGTGGAGTTTGATACCTTCGAGCTCCTCCGCCTATCACTGAAGTGTTAGAGCCTTGTTGAGATCACTTACTCTTCTTCCCTACTCTTCTCTCTTAGTCATCCCGTACGAGTCACTCAAGTCATTTCCCTAGCCATATGCAGGGTGACTTTACATGCAGCACGCACGTAATCCTTGCATCTATACCCATGCCCATACCCCCTACATTTTCTAGCGACTCCACTGGAAGAGAAGACTTGATACTCACATCATGGTATCTCTAAGGTGAAGACAACCCGATCTTATTGATGGAAATAATTAAGAATAAGATGCTGCTATGGTGACCCATAACCAGAATCAACCTCCAGCTAGGGACACAAACTAAGGAGATGGCACACGGAAGGCACCCCTAATAATGCGCAATTGACACGTAAGCTAGGAGAAACTAATTGGAACCTAGGCAAACTTATGGTGATGTTTGTCCAATGTGCACCTGGTTTAGCTGCCTTTACTACTACATAACAAGGAGCAACTTCCTCAAATCCTTCTAATGTAGTGCAAGAATACACTCCACCTAACCCTCTTGTTGTGAACGAGCATATCACCCTTAGGGATAAGGTACAACTTCTTGCTGTGGAACCCACAACTACCCAAGATTTGTTGCCTAAAGTAAGGAACCGGGGAATTCAGATTGGAGGCTCATCATCCTCACGTGTTACACTACATGTTACAATTGTTGACTCTATGTAACTAACACTAGTGAATCCCATGTCCACAAGATCGACACCTATAAATCCTTCGCCCATACACCCTGTTCTAGCGATGTCATTGAGAGTGAAAGCGTCAACTTAGAGAGGTTCATTTGTGACCAAGGAAGATTTGGACATGTATTTAAAGGAGATACAAGCGAAATCCGTAGTTGGGATGCCAAAACTTAAGCTTTCATATTACCAACATGCTGTTGCCAAGCCGTACCCTAAGGATTATGTCATCTTGATGTTCATGCTATTTAATGGCAAGAAAGGAAGTGCAAAAGAACATTTGTTGAAATTCATCGAGATGTTGGAAGTAAATGGTCTAGATGATGATTTGAAATTGAAAGAATTTTCTAAGTCACTCATTGAGAAGGCATACACCTGGTATGTTAATCTCCCCCCAAGGTCAGTAGATTCGTGGGGTAATATGTATAAGATGTTTTTAGGGAAGTTTTTCTCCACTAAAGAAAGGGTTACCCTTACCGACATGGAAAGGATCCATCAAAGGTCTAAAGAAGATCTTATGGACTATATTGAGCGCTTTAGAGAGCGTTCGCTAGATATACAAGATGTTTGTAGTTGAAGGGAGTTGATTAAGATCTATATCCAAGCAATGTTTCCTGAATACGCAGTTTACCTCAAGAATCTTTCCTTGACCTCCTTTGCTGCATTAGTTGAAAATGCACGAAGGACTAATAACTCGATGGCATGACAAATAAGTAAAGTTAAAAGATTCAATAAGCGTTCTTCGTCTGTGAATGCTGCTTAAAGTGAGTCACTAAGGGGAACAAAGAAACAAAGAAGTGATAAGCCCACTGACCCTACGCCATCTTTGACATACCCTTGTCTTATGGCTAGAGTGCATCAAATGCTTGACCAGTGGCTCCAAGATAGGAATATCAAGCTCTCGAGGGTCAAACGTCTCCCTACAAATGAGGAAAAAAATGACCCAAAGTATTATAGATTTCATCGGATCACTGGTCACCCGACTAAAGATTGTTTCACTTTAAAAAAAATATTTAATGATCAAGTTGCACGTGGTGAGTTGATCATCGATAACAATGATGTTAGAAATGATCCACTTCCCATCAACAACAATTAAAGAGGTGTTGTTAACGCCATTAACCATAATCCCATCGTGACTGAAATGATTGATGCCCAAGCTACTAGAAGTGATGGAGATAAAGGAAAGTCAATTAAAGCTCAAGATGATGAACATCTACTTGTTGTTGCAGCGTTGTTAAAGATAGCTAATTTTAGGAATTTCTTTGATCTCTTGGGGTTCGACGAGAAAGCTCAGCTTTGGCAACAACTGCATTTACACGGATCTCTGAGGGTCAATACATGGAGTGTAGTGCAGTGCAACCTGTAAAGAGGATGGCCATGGTACATGAAAATGCAATTTTATTTACTGATGCAGACATGTGTGTAAAGAATTGCAATCACAATCGCAATCACAATCGCAATCGCAATCGCCCCTTATATGTATAAGGTATGCTTAATGGGTGCCCGATCAAGCGTACATTCACTGATAATGGTTCTTCACTAAATATTATGCCAATGAGTACTTTTAAGGCTGTCGGAATCGACGTTCAATAGCTAGTTAAGTAGCCTATCTTAATAAATGGGTTTAACCATGCCCCTACAGATTCTCTTGGGCATGTTAATGTTAATCTCAAGGTTAGGCCTATCCATGGTACTAATACCTTTCATGTGATCGATGCATCGGCCCAATACCATTCACTCATCGGTAAGAAGTGGCTGCATGATCACAACTTAATCCCATCGACATTGCACCAGTGTATTAAGGGTCATTGGAAAGGGAAGGATGTGTTCATTCCAGCTACTAAGAATCCTTTTGAACAACACGAATCATATTTTACTAAGTCAACTTACTTTGATGAATTTGCTGAAGAGGGTGAAACTGTGATAGCCAAACCTTCTAGTGTCCCATTACCTACATGGGAAGAAGTTCAAGAGGGCCAACAAAAGAAGAGAAGGATACGTGGGTATCGTGGGGGAAGGAAAAAGAACAAGCAAGCTAAGGAAATTGAAAGCTTCACCCGAGAAGATGGAAGAAAAGTATACCGTTTATGACGGTCTGAGAGGTTTAAAGAGGTATATCTGTCCTCTTTAGATCCTATGCTGGTACCAGAAGTCTAAACTACCCTATAACAGCTATAGGACCAAATGAAGCTACAGGCTAAGGAAATAAAAGAATTGGATCTAGCTCGACCGGGAGAGTCGCAACAACCAATCTTCATAAGCAAGAGCCTCCTACAAGAAATAAAAGTTCATATTGTCAAGTTGCTAAGAGAATATGGAGACGTATTTACATGGACCTAAGAAAAGATGCTAGGATTGAACCCTAGTCTCATAGTATACAGATTAACAATTGCCTCGAGAGTTATGCCGTAATGCAAGGACAAAGGGTTTTCCGTCCTGAAATTGAAGTGTAGATCAAGTAAGAAGTCAAGAAGTTATTACGAGCTAGATTCATAAGACCCATTCAGCATCCTACCTGGCTTGCCAATATTGTACCTGTAAGAAAGAAGAATAGATAGATAAGAGTATGTATGGACTTTCGGGATTTGAATAAGGCTTGTCCTAAGGATGAATTTCCTTTACCAAATGTCGATATTTTGATAGATGCCACTGCAGGACATGACTTGTTCTCATTCATTGATGGATTTGGTAGTTACAATCAGATTAAAATGGCACTTAGGGATGCGGAGTGTACCGTCTTTTGAACACCAATTGGAAATTTTTATTATACTGTCATGCCATTTAGACTTAAGAATGTGGGCGCCACTTATCAAAGGGCCACGACCGTTATATTCCACGACATGGTGCATGACCTTATGGAAGATTATGTTGATAACATAGTCATCAAGTCCAAGAGAGTGCCTGATCATCTAGCTCATTTGCAGAGCATTTTTTAACAATGTCGACTATACAAGCTCTGTATAAACCCTCTCAAATGTGTCTTTAGAGTGTCTTCAGGGAAGGTCTTAGGTTTTATTGTCCATTGAAAAGGAATCGATGTTGATCCTACAAAAGTATGAGCTATAAGATCAATGTCAATGCCCGCCACTTTAAAGGAACTAAAAGCTTTCATGGGAAAGGTCTCCTATATTAGAAGGTTTATACCCGCACTTATTGAGATCTCATACCCATTGCACCAACTTCTAAAAAAGGGAATTTCATTTGAGTGGGGAGAAGTCTATGAGGATGCAATTCAAAAGATTAAGACAGTCTTGACCTACCCTCAGACCATAACCATGCTTATCAAAGAATTGCCATTGATCATGTATCTTACTTCTACTAGTAGGTCCATTGGAGCATTACTCGCAAAAGAGATAGAAGGTCAAGAATGACCCATGTACTATTTGAGTCGAACCTTCAAGGGAACGAGGTCAATTACCTAGCTTACGAGAAGCATTGCCTCGTGCTGGTATTTGCCATGTAGAAACTATGACACTAATTCCTTGCACATAAGATCAATTCGATAACTCGTTCCAATCCAATTAAGTATTTATTGTTACAACTAGCTTTATCAAGACGAGTTACTAAGTGGCTACTCCTTCTTGGACAATTTGATATTTCAGTGTAATCGCCTAAAACGATTAAATCACAAGCCTTGGCCGATTTGTTAGCACACTTCCTGAATGCTTAAGAAGGTTCAATTATAGATACAATAGCAGCTGAGTTTCATGAAGATTCTTTGATGGCTAAAGAGGATAGTAAGTGGATGCTTCAATTTGATGGTTCTGTGGGAAATCAAGGCTAGGGGGTAGGAATTGTATTGACCTCACCTAAAGGTCAAGAGATACCATTGGCATTTAAACTTAATTTCTGATGTACTAATAATGAAGCTGAATACGAGGCATTATTATTGGGCTTATTATCTGTGCGAAAAGTCGAAGCATGTCATTTGTATGTCTAAGGAGATTCGAATTTGATCATTAAATAGGCCACAGGTGAATTTGGCTTAAAAGAACCTACACTTGTACCTTACAGGGCTGCAACACAGGCTATGGTTAGAAGATTTAACTCCGTGCAATATGAGCATACGACTCGATCAACAAATAGATTTGCCAATGCTTTGGCTACATTAGTATCCAAGATCCCAATTCAAGATGCAAATGATAAAGTGAGTATCCAGTAGTCAAGAAATCTATATCATGCATAACTTTGAATTTTGTTGACAAGGATGAAGAGTTGTAAGACGATTAGCGTATCCCACTTATGGAACAAATAGTAGACCCTAATGCCGCTTCTATTTCAACCTTAAAGAATTTTATTGAAATCAATGGGATGTTATACTATAAGGATCCGGAAGCTATTTTGTCTCGATGTGTTGGTTTTAAGGAAGCTTGTCTCAAGTTAGATAAGTATCACCAGATCTGGTGTGGGGAAGAGGGGCCACTACTGTATTACCATATTCAACGTATAAGCTATTATTGGCCATCAATGGCTAAAGACTTATTTCAGGTGCAAATGCATTGCCTTAAATGTTTTGAGCTCCTTAACTAAAGCGAGTGCAATTTCATATCTAGTGCTGGAGACTGGAGGTGTCCATACATTGATTATTTGAGGAACAATGTGTTACTAACGAACAATATGGATGCTAAACTCGTAAAGCAAAAGGCCAGAAAGTATCTTATGCATGAAGACGAGCTCTATAAACTATCATTTATGGGAAAGCCCCTAAAATGCATCGCTTCCCCTGAGATGGAGACAATTTTAACTAAGGTACATACTGGAGAGTGTGGGGAACACCAAGGAGGAAGGAAGCTATATTACTACCTGCTTGATAGAGGATACTATTAGCCAGCAATGGAAGTGGATGCTTTCAAATTCACCAAGAAGTGTGTTGTTTGTCAACAGCATGGCAATGCCATTTACACTCCTATAGTCACACTCCATAGTATTACGACTCCTTGGCCTTTTCATACTTAGGCATTTGATCTTATTGGGCCAATACATCCACCATCGAGAGGATGTATTTGGATTTTGGTAGGAACTAAATTATTTACAAAGTGGGTAGAGGCAATTCCTTTGAAGAAGGTGATGGGACCAGCAGTTGCAAGTTTCATGAAGGAGAATGTCATATGTAGATTCAGACTCCCTAAGCATATTTTATCTGACAACGGTACTCCTTTTATCAATTCGTATGTCTGCCAACTACTGGCTTTTTATAATATTGATCATGTAAAGTCCACGCCTTACTACCCAAAAGAAAATGGACAAGCCAAGGCCACTAACAAGAGCTTGTTAAAGGTACTTAATCGTATGATTCATGATAATCATAAGGAATGGCATAATAAGCTACCCTTAGCGCTCTAGGCTTACAGGACATCCAAACAAAGGCCAACATAAGCAACTCCTTTTTCTTTAGTTTACAAGGCTAAGGCGATAGTTCCAATAGAAGTTTTGATCCCATATGCCAGGTTGGCCATAAATGCCAAACTCAAACCTGACACGTTACGAATAATGGATTTGGAGGCATTAAATGAAAGACGTGATACCGCCAAATGCAACCTTATCAACTATCAGCATAGACTTAGAGCGGTGTATGATCTTCTAGCGAGAAAGAGATCATTCCAGTGGGGTGACATCGTATTCTGTGCAGCTAAGTACGTGCGTCAAGGTACTTCAATGCCTAAGTTTACACTTAAGTGGGAAAGGCTTTTCATAGTTGAGGAAGTGCACGAAAGTGGATATTGCAAACTTAGGAATCCTAAGACAGATGCTATTATTTCTCCTGTCAACTTTCAATATGTCAAAAAGTTCCATGTGCAAAGAGGAAACTATAGTAAAGATTAATGAATGAAGCTTACAGCTCGAGTCGTATGAACTCGTTTTGCATATCTATTTCTCCTGTTATCTCCTTTGTACATTATGCGTAAGAGGGAACAATAACAAAGTGTTGGTGTTTATAATGCTGCTACTTGGTAAGAGACTTGTCTCCCAAGTGTGTAATATACATCTATTATATGAGTTGCTGACTGGTTGAGACTTATACTCCCAAGCGTACTATATGATGCTTTGTCAAATAGGACAACAGCTCGCACCATGTGAGTATGCATTTGTGGAGTATGTCAAAATAGTTAAGCAATAGGTAATACCCCCTTAACTCATGACATGATGTCTAATGGAACTAATGCTCGTAGTTGCAATCAATACCTCCATATTATTAGATCATATATTTGAATCGTTGTTTGCAAATGAGAACATACTTCCAACACGTAGGGTTTTCTTGAAAATTTAGCAAGCTATGAAGTAATGTTTCATCATTGTCTCCTATTCTATAAAGTGATGCTAAGGAAACACAATATTTTTTTCTAAGTACATGACGGTTTGAATTCTTAAGAGCTAGCTAAGCCAATAGATATTAACTCATGATGTCTAGCATAAAAGCAATTACATGTTAACGACTAAGGGATCTCTAACAAGTGAGAAGTTAGACAATACACATGAGTTTTGAAAAAGGCCAGATACCTTGTGAGAAAAGAAAATGCAAAGAAAGTAAGAGCAACACTATGAAGACTCGATGTTAGATGCTACAACAGAATCAAGATCTGTACCTCTAAGACGCTTCTCTCTCTCAAGTTCTGCCTCTGCAAGTTTGGCTTTGAGTAGCTCACATCTTTCCTTAATGTCTCAACTACCCAACACCTTTTGAGCCTCGGCTACAATGATTTCCATCTTGTTGAGTTTAAACTTGAAAGCACGTGATGCGACAATGCTATTGATCAAAAGTTCAAGATTTTCTGTAGTTAATAAGCACCACGCTTCATCAAATAGCCTTACGGCTTGCCCAAGTAAGCCCAAGACATAAGTAGTCACATTAGAATTCGAACAAATAGAACTTATCCAAAAATCCCCCTCCATCCTGTGTAAGCACTCCAATGGTGCTAGGAGATCACAAGGTATGGTAAGGCTATGAAAAGAGGCGATGTCTCCTAAGCTTGTTTCTGTCTTAGCTACAGCTCCTTCATCTCTATGTTGTAACGTTCTAGTCTTTGGAGGAAGGAGGACCTTACAGCTTGCCTCAAGTAAGGTAGCATTGATTGAGGGAATAAGAACATCATTTACCCCTCTTGCATCCTTAATAACATTTTCACTCTCAATGTTTGTCTCATCACTATAAAGACCCACATGCATCAAGATGTCAACATATGCTCGAATCTCCCCTTCCTCATGGTAATCAAATTTGTCTGTATTCTCGAAATCTTTAAGAAGCTACAATTTACCGTAGGTCTTGTTGACACTTTGAGGTACGCGATCCATTTCTTCATCATCACTACTCTCTTGGTCAACTGCAATCCCTGGGGAACTTTCTCCCATACCATTGTCTTCAGCCCCCTCCAAAGAGTCCCTTCTCATACCATCACCATCATCTCGCTCCGACATATCTTCACTCATGACGTCAATGCCATCTTGCTTAGCAGACTACTCTAAATCAACTAACTCAACCCTTATGTTTTGACTTCTGGTCTCAGTAGTATTATGATGGTCTCCAGATTAGGATAGCTTATCTAAACCATATCGGTTTAGGAAAGGATAAATCATAGCAAGGGAAAATTTTGATGATCCAACATCATTCAATACATCGGAAATCCTTCGATCAGAACCTAGCTTGCCTAATGTTTGCTTAATCGACACATGATCGCAATCTTCTACATCTTATATAAAGGAATACAAAAAAGAAAAGAAAAAAAGAAAAAAAGGAATGTGAGAAGGATATCTACATGCAGGGGATATTAGAGAGTAAAAAGTTATAACTAAAAAAAAAGGGGGGGGGGGGGGGGGGGGGGGGGGGGGGGGGGGGGGGGCTTTAAGGAAGAAATGTTATACCTCAAAGGCGCGAGTGCACTTCGCTTGCCTTATGACAAATAGAAGAGGGTCGCTACCTTATGTTTTCCCTTGTGTTCTCTTAGAAGGCTTCTCCTCATCCTTCGGAAGACGTAGATAAAAATCGTACTTGCGAGGGACTATTTAAGGAATATCATTTTTTATGGTTGTGAATACATACTTCTTAAAATGCTCGAAACAGTTATCCTAATATGTTAGCTACCCAGTAAAAGCGACTTCAGAGCGGCCGATAAAAGGGAAATACAACTATCTCACCTCTGGTTGAATGTTCTTAAAGTTACTAAGATGTACGTCTTTGCAACATTTGTCAAAGTTTTCATTAATCTTTATTTGACGAAGAACACCCTGATCATACCCCAACTGGCACGCAACTTGGTGAGGAGGGTAAAGCATGACCTTCTTCTCCAAAAAACGGTCAAAAGGGCCTTCCCAATCATGCAATGAAGGGATGCCTCTAGGTGTACACCATAGTATGAATCTAGTATCGGCAGTAATAATTTTATCCCGGACATCCACCAAAGTCACTAACCCTTGTGATCTTGAGGGATAGAACCTCTCAAAATATTGGAACCCACTTAGTCTTTTAGTAAAAGGATGAAAAGTGAATTCCCTTCGTTATCAATGATCTTGAACAACTTTGATTCTGGCTTCCTATCAACCTACAACCAAGCATGAGGCTCTGGAGGATTTGGTTTCTTCATAAGTCTATTGAAATATCTTCTATAGTGCTCAGAAAGAAACGATTCCAAGAATATTAAGTCCGCATGAGATACCACCACATAACGTCTTTTGGAGAGCACCGAGGCTTCATAATAAAGGTCTAAGCATCGATACAAGGAACCTAGATAGAAAGGACCAAATGCAAATTGCTCTCCATAAGCAATACGAATAGCTAGGTAGAAGAACCGCAGGCTAACTCCGTCTTTTAGACCACTAAGAAATATGTACAGACAAATCCAGCAAGCTAAGAATGCCTCGAGCTCGTACCTATAAAGAAATAAGAGAATGAATGAGTTAAGTATAAAAATAATTTGGGCATGAACAATGATGAGGTTGCATGATATACAGGTACTTACCTACACTGAAAGTGAGGACCTTCTTTCTCGGTCCTATTTTCCCTAAAAAAGTGCTTAAGCCATTGAGAGTATGTAGCTTCCTTTCTAGTATTAATGGCCACTTTCAAGTCATCCTCTAAGGCTACTAGTGTTTCTTGATCACCTTCTAATACAGAAGCTTTTACAATATCAGTTAATCCCAAGTCACGAAATTGCAACAACATGATTACGTCTTCTAAGGTTAGGGTAATCTTGCCCCGTGAGGTTATAAAAGTATGGGATTGAGTACTCCAGCAAGCAATAAAAGCTCTCCATAAGCTCACATCATTTATCTTGCCAACCAACTTTGAGGAAATAAATATCGGGAGGAAGACGTCTGCTTTCAACAATTTGCCCACATACCCTAAGTCATTCAGGATGTAGTCTGCCCATTGTGCCCATCCTTTTATAGGTTACTGAGGGTATAGAAATTGATTCTCAAATAATGGAAGTTTTTTTCTTTCATTTCTCAACCGCAATACAAAGCTTCCCTCCAAAGGCTCCCTTTCGTTTGGCTTTGGTTCTTGCTTGATGAAGTGTAACGAACCATCCGTATGTGGCTGAGTACATGTATTTTGCTTCCTCATTTCATCCCAGAAACTATCCTTTGAAATAGTCACGTCTATCCACTTGTCCCGAGGTAGAGGGATTTTGGGCACTCAACCACCTGAAAATGATAACTCATCATTTTCTTTTTTCTTCTTAGTTTTGTTGCTACATGACTTATTCACCGCAGAATCTGTATGCATCTTTTGTTTGACCTTTAAAGTGGTAGCAACACCAAATGTGGTTCCTACCACTTAAGGGAGAAGAAAAATGAGATAACTAGACGCCTCTACAACCTACAGCACATGGTAAATGAAGAATGATTAGCATTATAATAAAGTGTAAAGTGTTAAGTATATTAATACTTCAAAGAGAACTCTATTTATCAATGAAGATCATACAATGGTGAAACAACTTAAAAGAAGAGGACCAACCCTTAGTGACAGATCAAGTGATGCTTACAATATAGTAATTGAACTAAAACATGTCATAAAGGCGTATACTCCTCACATACTACAAGCTTACATGGTGGATAAGGAAGATATTCACAATGGATCGCAACAACTTATTAGGAAGGATACAAAAGCATATCGAGGTGTGATTACACACATCATATTGCCAATTTCAAGATAGAATACTAAAGATTACATGGTTCATACTTTAATACAAAGGAATTGAGTAAGAATGTAAGTAAGTATAGAAGGGAATATCGGCTTGGAGCTCATATACGATTAGCGGAGGCCACATATTCTACTGAATAAGTCCCATAGGAATTCAAAACTTATGCCACGAATTGTTATAATGCCTTGTTTGGTAGTTACGATCGATACAAGAGCCGGATTGTTCTAGCGCACTATTAAGAAAAGAGAAGCATTCAACATCAAACATGCATTTCGTCAATCTTTTCATTTGAAGCACGTAATGACAACCTTCATATCATAATGGAATTTGAAAGACATAACATAGCCAATATGTCAGCAAAAATTCCAAGTCCATGTCGAATTAGTAGCACACGTGATTCAATTCCATCAGATACAAATCTAAGGCTACGGAAATTCACGTGAATGGTTTCTTTCGCATCCAAATAATTATCAGGTGGTTAACTTGAATGGAGAGCTTTCAATTGCGTGGAACATAGATTGCATGGCCTACAACTCTTTGTAAGCTAATGCGTGTCCTAGACAACGCTATGGGCTTTCAATCTAGCTAGAGGATGGCACGGCTAGAAATATTTCGTGGACACACAAGGCTTGGATTAATGATGGGCTTTTAGACTTTGAATAAGAAATCGGATTACATGGTGATGGTGAACTTTTCTTTGACCGTGACTTTTAAACCATATTATTATATTATCATTGGATGTGAACTTGGCTAGTGATTTGCGCATGGAGAATATTCGGACAGGGAATTGGAAATCACGTAAATTGTATGCTCTTCAGTTGCACATGAACGATTACATCATGAATTGGTTAGCGACTTCGTGTATCGGACCGTAGAAACTTTAATGCGTTGCAGTTCCAGTCTTTAATCGCACGGACATCGCTCCATCTCATTTTGGAAAAGAGAGCATTATACATGCAACAATCGCAAAACATAGAACAGCAGCAGGACATTCCAAATTCCACTATGTTTTCATATTTAAATCAAGTAAACCGCTGTCCTGAAGCTGAGCACAAATAGCCCTCAATATAAGAGAAACAAATAGTCTTCAACAATTCCACATATTTTCTAAGGACGAAGTCAACAATAATTGTAGCATCAAGTCCAAAGGGGGATCCAACAAAATTGCCAGTTATATTCAAGACACGTCGACGACTGAAGTAAGGATCAACAAGCAGCAAATAATTATCACCCCTGTCAAACATGGTTTCGAGCAAAGGCCATAATGGCTATAGACGGCAACAGCAGGTCAACTAAATCCATATATTGGTATGAGAATTTACTTTCATCCGCAATGCACCGCAAGTTCATGTGTAGTTGTGAAACAACAGCCCATCCATCATATTCCAGACAAATTAGTCTAGTACCCTCTCCGAGCTCGTGGGTCAGGGAGCCAGTTAACATATCATTCGAGAGCTTTTGTTATTGGACATCGACCTTATAATATTTATCATAGGATGAAAGTTCGCAATTTAATGTACTTGCACGTGTTGCCTACTAGAGATGGGCTCCTCTCTTTCATAGACAAGTAGCCATTAAAACAATACTCGCGACGTTTGGTAGGGCCTGAAGTGTGCAACAAGTGCAGCTTTTGAAGAATTAAATTGATAGCTTCAACAATCCGTTCCTTGGTTACGGTGCAAGAGCGCATTTTCGAAACCAATGTGACGAAGGACCCTCGTTTTTTTTTTTTTTTCATGTCCTCAAAATTGTGTTTTCAAGATTGCGTCTGGAAATCAGGATTCCAGCTCCAACAGCTTCTGCCTTGGTTTTCCTAGCGACCGTGATCCTAAAGTAAATACGATGCTGGCCATTGCGAAATCGATGGGTTATCCACAGAGATTTGCCGAAAATTGGAAAGGGAACGATCCTTATGCAGTGACGGGGAGAGTGACAACAAAAGTAGATGTTTTCAGTTTCGGAGTAATCCTAATGGAGTTAATCACCGGAAGAAAGGCACTAGATGAGAGCCAGCCGGAGGAGAGCATGCATTTAGTTACATGGTTCAAGAGAACATCCACCTTTCCCTGATTGTCCATATAAATATATGTATATATCATATACTACTAAACACTCTAGTCAAGCTTTATCTGTTTCGGAGCCTCCCTTTGCCATCTTATTATTATTATTATTATTATTATTATTATTATTATTATTATTATTATTATTATTATATCTTCCTCAAGAAAACCACTTAGGAAACTTTTCTCCCTCACCATTTTTACTTTCAACTTTATAAATTCAAACACGACATGGTCTTCCTTCTTCGTACTCTCCGCCCCCACCCCCTCGGTAGATTGGAATATTATACACATCCTAAAGCAAAATACCAAGCAGTCCTTGGGTCATGTTCTTCGAACCTCATTTTAAAATCAATATCTTCGCCCTCAGACTCCAACCGTATACCTTGTTCCAACTCCATACTGCGGTAATTTTAAGGGGACTAAAAGCTACTGTTCGTACTAGGACAGGGGACGCGAACTTCACGCACGGCCTAGACACGATTGGGGATGGCGCTATGGTTCTTAATTATAGATCAGCTTTTGCCGTCGGCATGGTACTTTTACGTGCCCATGAATTTGGTTAGTGTGGAAGCGACATCAACAATAACACAAACTACTACAGAATTTGATCACAAAAGAATCAGAATCAGAATACTAACCAAGAGTTCGATGCTAACGTCGAGGACCTCAAGTACAACTCTTAATGGAGCAAGTATAGTATCTGCATAAAAAATTATGCAGAAAATGAGATAAATGGCTGTACACTAAGAAAATGTACCCAGTGTAAGATGCCAATAGTGGCTTAAATCAACCCCTGGCTCCAAATCTCCTTGAGCGTAGCCCCGGGTTCTACTACGATCCACTTTGGAGTCCCCCAGCACCTAGTTCCTATGGGAAGAGCCACTCGAAGTCAACAGACGAGAAACCACCGGTACTGTGTTCAGGACTCTAGGTATCTCGTCTGCCTTTAAAGAAGTGGTTTCTTCAGCCTTCGCAACAAATGAAACACCACTGGTTCCGTGTTTGGAACTCTCGATGATCTCATTTGCCTTCAATAGCTACCCGTCTCCACAACAAACGAAACGCCGCCGTTCTTTTTGGCCGTTTGCCCAACTCATACCAACAAAAAGAAAAAAGAAGAGGAAAAAGATATACTTTGCAGGGAATTGTCTCTTGCTACGCTGCTACGATTGTGAGATTGTCCGGTTTAAGGATGGTAAAGAAAAAAGTAGAACAGCTGTCGAAATTTTAGTGGAGGTGGTTAAAAATACAAAAGGATGATATCGTATCTCATCCTTTGTCTTCTTTCTTTTTCTAATGAATATGCTGCTGATGATCTTTTAGGTAAACCCCTTTACGGCTGATGCTGCATCTGTAAAGTGTTGCTGGAACATGCATATTCTCGTGTGCAAGTTTATATATATATAAATATACACAATAAATAAAATAAAGAAAAGGAGAAAAACGGACAAGGAGATGTTGGCGTGGTCTTATTTTACACAAACAATGGAGATGAGACGAGGTTTAGTGACATGATAAGTGACTTAAAAGATTCTCTAGCACGAGCTCTTGCTCCCTACTACGCTTATGTTGGGGAGGTGCTCCAAAACTCTGTTGGAGAACCCCTGCTTCTATGCAACAACCGTGAAGTTGAGTTTACTGAAGCTTTTGCAGATATTAAAATGACGCAGGTCAAAGGTCTATAATCCTGATCAAACTGTTGAAGGCAATTTGGTCCCCAAAAAGGAAGGAGGTGTTCTCGCTATTCAGTGGATCAGCTGTTGCGGTCTATGTTTCGGACGTAAGCAAGATTCGTCTTCCTTGAGAGCAATTAATATACAAGGACTCGCTATACATGGAAGGCCATATGGCAATAACTCAAGTCTCCTCATTTACCACATAAAACTACCATAGTGAGGATGCTTGAATTTCCAAAACAAGATCGAAGAAGATCAAGAAAGCATTTGGTACATGAGCATCAGCCCAATGATATCAATAATGCATATAGTGCAGCAGAGGTGACCTGCGAAGATTTGTTCCATAATGTTACTATGAGACAATGTACAGTCCAATTAAGATGAAATAAGGGACACAGTTAAAAAGTGCTATAAACTCGTGCATCAAGATAATTCTCAAATGAATTTAGTAGCGATATAGCTATTTAATAGCATACACGCACCTAGGCTATCAAGAAAGCCTGCTTAATGTCCAAACCCCTTCAACTTTATTTAAAGTACTTTAGTTAGGAGGTAAAATGTAAAGGGTTAAATTCAATATTAGGTTTTAAACCCATTGGTTAAATGGATTTGACTCCTCAAGCTAAAGTGATAAGATACGAGAAGCCAAGCTCATAAATTATCGGATAATTAAGGGAGATTTAGCATGACAGGTTTGAAATAAGGTCCGTTAAATCGATTCATTCGATCTAACCTTTCTTAACTTAACTTATACTAATAGAATAAGGTCATTTAGGCCTAAGTCTATAAAAGATGCTCATCTCCTAGTCCATTAAAAAAGAAGAGATTGTTCCTAGCCCTTAATCGTCATCAAAATTCGATTGATGAGATCAAAGGTCATCATCTATAAATACCTCACCCCTTCCTTCATTTGAACAAGAGAAAATTAGCATTAATGCAGTTATTTTATCATATTCTTATCATAGAAAATCAAACACTCAAACACTTTAAGAAACATTGCCCCATTCTTCATCATTAATAGAGTTTGATGTCTTGAAGCTCTTCTACCTATCACTAAATATTAAAGTCTTGTTGAGATTGCCAACTTCTCATCCCTACTCTTTACTCTTGGTCATTTTATATGAGTCACTTAAATCATTTCCTTAATCACGTGCAGCACAATTTCACACGAGACACGTACGTGATCCTTGCATCTATATTTATGCTCATACCTCTACAAAAATTCAACAAAATCAAATAAAATCAAATATTGTAAAATAAATCAAAGAGATAGATGTTTATACTTAGCTAGCTTTTCTTATTAATTATTGCCACACCATTTGCTGATGTTCTTTCAATTCCTATTTCGCGCTGATTTTATCTTTATTAAACTTAAATGATTATTTTGTATTAATTACCATAGGAATTTGAACAAGTATTAAGGGAAATAAACAAGAAAAGTCGAAACAATCAAGTGCAAAATAGCTGTCCATATCTTTTCAATCTTTATTCATAGTGTCAGAATGTCAGTTTTAACTCCTCCACAATGACGTATCTAAAAATTAAAATAATAAACAGTAAGAACTGAACTCTTCTTTTATGCTTCTTCCCGGTGGTACTGTTCTTCTTCTTCAACCCTTGTTCGACAAAAAACCTAAATTCAAAAAACAATGAGTCTGGCTTCCCTTTGAAGGATCTACCAAAGATCACATACCCATATAGAGGTCGTGCTGTGTTGACCCCCATACAGCATCAGAATTAGCTAAGTCCAGGTAACAGAGATGGCAAGAATGGTCAAACCTCCAGTCTCCTAGGAGTCTTATTCACTAGTCATTATTCTGACGAAAGCATATTTGCCTCGCCTATGTATGATTCATGGAATAAAAGTTAATTGGTGAAGTTGTTGAAGTGATGAAAACTAAGATGAGAGACATGCCCAACATGTTGAGGTTGCAATATTCATACCTTTATGGTTTGGTTTGTTTTCATTCTTGGTGCTTAAGACTCTTCTACTTTCCTTTTCTTTTTTGATAAATAGAATCTGGTACGTTTTTGGAGAAGGTAAGAACACTATACTACTAGTAAGGAAGAATATACTATGATATGCAGAGGTTATATTAGAAGTCAGTCATTTAAAGATAGCAGCAGTGGAATTGAAGATGTAATGAGATGCAAAAGAAGCCGTAACCCTATCATGTATAGAAATTTGGGGGATAATTGCTTCACTAGGAGAACAATGTTTTTGGTATTTTTCGTTTTAGGGTTTATTTTTGCCTTTTTCATTTAAGGACCTCAGTCAGACATCCATCCATCTTTTTTAGGAGGTTCATTGAAGATGTTAACCAAGAGCCCAAACAATGCCATGTTAGCATTTACATGCCATCCAGGTTGCATGCCCCTTTTAGCTCTTTTCAAATAAAATTCATTGAAATAGTTGACGTGGCATGCAGCATCGGTGATATGTGCGGCTTTGGACTATCCGCGGTTTTAATAGAGATAGATGGTCCTTACTTGACCTGTTTTCATTGACCAAGCTTCTAAGTGGAAAATTGCAAAATATAATCTCTAAAAGGCAAAATTAGTGAAAATGTAAGTTCTTATTGTACATTTATACCAAAATATTGGAAAATGAGATTTCTTCTAAATTGTGTATGACAAAACACTCATATAATGCAAGTCTCATTGTCTTTCTCTCTCTCTTCATCGTATAGAAAGAGAAAATCCTCTTTAGCTTTTACCCGTTTCTTTCCCTTGCTTCTCTCCCTCTGACATCTAATTTCCTCCCCTTTTACCCTCTTTTTTCACCATCTCCCTTCTTGTAACCCTGTTACCCTCTTCATTCTTCCATCCTTAGTTGTTGGTTGTTATTGCTGTCTTTTAGTTTTTAAGAGCTTGCTTGAGTGCAAATATATTTTAGCTTTAGTGTTTTAAAGGTGCTTTTTAAGGTCTTGCTCCCTATAAGGACTTTTGTCTGATTATTACAAGAGCATTTGGTTTGATAGCTTCAAGCTATAACAAAATGTTAGTCAGGCCCTTCTTTTAAGGTTCCTTTCCCTTTTCTTTATCTTTCTTAGGAGTCATCTCCTTAGAGAAATTCATAAGTAAAAAGGTTAGGAAGGGAATTGGATGATCCATTAACATGCTTTATTTTGAAATAAAAAATATATAGCAAAAATCTATTTTGAAGCAATATTTTGAATATTATTTAATAAAATATTTTTTATAGCTTTACAATAAATTCATAAAAGAAATTTTTAATTTAACAAATCACCTTGAAATTTAGAGATTGTTAAAATAATTGCAAAAATTTCATTTTTGATTTTAGAGTAATTTTCCCGACATTCATTCATTTAAAAATAAATTGAACAACATTTTCTTTATCATTTTATCTTTGCTTAAGGTTCCTACCAATTCAATATTAGATACATTCGTCTCTACTATTTTGAATAGAGATAGGTCTATAACATAGAGACATGGAATTTCATTAATTCTTTGTTTAATTTTTTTAACAATATTAGTGTGAATTCTAGACCATTGAGGAGGATTCTTTCTTAATCTTTCATATATATTTCATCTTTATTATTTAACATAGATTCTTCTAATTGCTAGAAGAAGTAAAGCTAGAAGAGGATATAATTCTTCTAAGTAAATTTATATTTTTAGAAGAGATTGATTTATATAATCTTATAAATCCAATTCACATGATTATTTTAAATTTTATGTTGTGATTTCCAATTTAGGACCTTTTTTGCTACTCTTAATCGGCTTAAGCAAGATTTACGTCAGATCTCAGTAAGCTTATCACAATACAAGAGATTCCAATCAAGAATTGTCCCAAGTAACTAGTAAATATAAGATATAGATTTTCATACATTTTGTCCCTTAGCTTTGATATCATTAGCAACCTAATATTCAACCTAATGTCCAAAACATTCTAGATAATGGAGGACTAACCTTAATGTTTCAGGAATAATCAATAATATATTAGATATAACTAGACTAGTTTACTAACATAGTAATGAAGTAGATTATGAAGAACCATCTATCTCAATGATAGGTGATCCAAAATTCAATATTATTAAAAAAACCTTTCGAATTAGATAGAGTTTTTCTAAATAAAGAGTTTAATTCACTTAAAAATGGAAAAATTAAAAAAATGGTATTTTGACACTTTCAATAGTATCAAGATGCAAATAAAAGAAGAATACTATGATTTTTTGTACCAAAATGGATTTCATATACATTTCTTTGAGTGTTTTGAAGAATATTATTTGAAACCTAAGGAAATTAATGTTATAAATCAATATTTTAAATGGCAACTAAGTGATGATCAAATTATAAAATCTAATCATCCACCACTTAGCAATATAAAAACAATATATAAGAATAGTGATAACACTTGCGCCTTTTAAAAATGCTATAGAAGATAAAGACTTAGGAATGAAAAAAATAATAAACCAAAATAATTTCACTAATTAACACTTATACATAATAGGAAAACAATTAAATAGAATGGAAAATATGATAAATAAGACTCAAGAAAAAATTATAACCAATAAAATCAATAAAAATGTATCTTTATTTAAACCCTTTGAAATGCCAAAAAATAATGAATTTTTAAAAGCTTTAGAAGATAAAAAAAGAATGATGAAAAAAAATGCAAAAAATGGAAGATTAAAAACCAATTGATATGTTAAAATTAAAAACACCAATTAATATATCAAAATTAAGGGTATTACCATAGACAATACATCTTTAGAAAGCTTAATGTTCTTAATGAAATTAACAATGATTCAAAAAATGACACAATATCCAATATTTTTTTAAAAGATTTAAAACTTAATGAATCTGATAATGAAATTAATAAAATTAATTGAAAAGAAACTCAAAACTTATATTATTAGAGAGCATCTCCTCTTGATATAATTTTTGAATAAAAGAATGATAATTAATAGAATAGGTATTCTATAGAATTCACATATGAATTCTCATAAAAAAAATTCTTAATGTTCTTAATCAAATGATAATGTTTTTTAACACTAATAAGATTTTCAAGTGTTATTGATTATCAAGTAACATTACTTTTAATTTTCAGTTTTATTGAACAATTAAAAGGTTGATGAGATAACTATCTTACTAAAGAACAACAAATTAATATCTTAACCTTTCATAAAACTGATGAAAATGGAATTAAAATTCTTAATGATAATGATAAACCAATTTAAGACATGGTTAATACATTAATATTTTCACTAACACAACATTTCATAGGAGATCCATCTCACATTAGGGATAAAACTTTAGATCTTTTGTCC
Organism: Lumnitzera racemosa; assembly: GCA_024138005.1. Lineage (NCBI taxonomy): Eukaryota > Viridiplantae > Streptophyta > Magnoliopsida > Myrtales > Combretaceae > Lumnitzera > Lumnitzera racemosa. Next base: position 44,348,635 of record JAMXBC010000007.1, read on the forward strand.
AATATGAAATGTCAATCCTTAAGAGAATTCTGTCAATATAAAGATATTTTCTTTCAGAGAGTTCTTCTCAAGAATGATTGCAACCAACCTTTTTGGAAAAAAAAAAATTCTTAGCTAGTTTATCTAAGTTTATAAGAGAGTAAGTTAGGAATAAAATCCGAGAATAAAATAATGGTGAAATTCCTTATAATGATTTGTCATATAGAGAATTAGCATCTTATGTCTATAAAATTAAAAATAATTTATGTACAACAATTAGGTTACAAAAACAATTAAAAAATGAACAATGCATGAAACGCTAAAATCTTGATAATTTCTCTACTCAATATGATCCTTCTTTTATTAATAAAAAGAAGAAAAATAATGTGAAATACTCTTACTTACACTCACAATGTTCAAAATGTTTGTATAAAAAACTAAGAAGAAATTAAAAAAAAAATCTACTAAAAAACTTGAAAAAATTGAAAATGAGAAAAAAGATAAAAAAAAAATATAAGAAAATGTCTTATAAACAATTAAGATGTTATAAATGTAGAAAAATTGGTCATATAACAAATTTCTATAAGATCAATAATAAAATTAATGAATTAAATTTTGACGAACACACAATAAAAAGTATTTTGCAAATTTTTGCTAATAATGATCCTCCAACATTTGAAAAAGAATATGATAATTGGATTTAAATCAATGACATTGAATTAACATCGATATCTTTAGAAGATGAAAAGGAAATAAATGTTTTAACCAATGAAGAAAAAGAAATTTTTCGCAGAATAGATCAATTATCTAATGATAATGAAAAATTTGAATGTTTAAAAAATATTAATAAAAATACCTTTTCACTCACAAATAACTTACCATACAATTTTAATGAAACTCTAGAAAGAGGTAAAAAATCACAGTAGAAACATATTTTTGTAAATGATCTTCATAATGAAATTAAAATTCAAAAATAAGAAATAAAAGAATTAAATTAATGCAATTAAATTTACAAAAGGATTTTTTTTTTTAATTAAAACAAAAATTGGTTATTCAAGAATACTTAGATAATAGTTTTGAATTTGAAAATAATATTGAAACATCAAACAATGATAATGTCCAAAATGTTTTCGAAAATGATTATCTTTTCCAATTTGTGGAAATAACAACTAGAAAATGGAATATTAATATTACGATAGAATTAATAATGAATTTGTTTTGGAAACTATTATATTATTTGATATTGATACTGATTTAATTGCATTAAAGAAGGGCTAATTCTTACAAATGAAAAAAACGACCAATCTTTAAGTACAGCATCAAGTAACAAATTACAGGTCAAATTTAAATGATCCAATCTAGAAATAATAAAAGAAAATGTCTCTTATAAATCTACTTTTATTCTTATGAAAAATTTAATGCAAAATGTTATTTTAGGAATAACTTTTATCAATCGAATTCAACCATTTTCTATTAATAATAAGGGAATAGAGACACGATACTTGAAAAAGAAAATTATTTTCAATTTTGTCTCGAAACCTCAAACAAAATATTTAAATGAATTAAAAAAAACGTTCAATTTATGAATTAAATTGTTTAATTGAATATAAGGAAAAACACTTAATATTTTTTAAAAATGATTTTAAGTTTAAGAAAATTGAAACTTAACTTTCTAATTAAAATTTGAAGAAAAGGATTTCTAATTTAGAATTAGAAATAAAATCTTCAATCTATTCTACTCTACCAAATGCTTTTTGGGAATGTAAATAACATATTGTCGATTTACTATACGAAAATGATTTTAATAAGAAAAATATTCCAATTAAGACAAAATCTTCACAAATGAATAATGAAGTATTAAATCATTGCAAAAATGAGATTAATGATTTACTCAATAAAAATTAATTCGTAAAAGTAAGTCTCCATGAAGTTGTTGAGCTTTTTATGTCAATAAAAATGTTGAAATTGAAAGAGGTATACCAAGGTTAGTAATTAACTATAAACCTCTTAATAATGCTCTGAAATGGATTAGATATTCAATACCTAATAAAAAAAATTTATTTAATAGACTTCATAATGCTAAAATATTTTCTAAATTTAATATGAAATTTGGATTTTGGTAAGTTCAGATTAAAGAATTTGATAGGTATAAAACTTCATTCACCGTCTCTTTTGATCAGTTCGAATGAAATGTAATACCTTTTGGATTGAAAAATACTCCCTCTGAATTTCTTAGAATAATAAATGAAATTTTTAATGATTACTCAAATTTTATAATTGTCTATATTAATGATGTCTTAATATTTTCATTTAATATAAATCAACATTTTAAACATAGTAAAATTTTTACTAATGTTGCTAAAAAGAATGGTTTAGTTTTGTCACCAAATAAGATTAGTTTTTTCCAAACTAAGGTTAGATTCTTAGGGTTAAATATTTACAATAGTACTATAATTCCAATCTAAAGGTTAATTGAATTTAAATTTAAATTTTCTAATAAAATCAAAAATAAAAATCAACTTAAAAGATTTTTAGGAAGTTTAAACTACATTGCTGATTTCTTTCCTACCCTAAATATTTTCTGTAAACTACTTTAACAAAGATTAAGAAATAGTCCTCCTCAATGGTTTAAAATCCACACTAATGTGGTTAATAAAAAAATTAATGAAATTCCATGTTTCCATATTGCAAACCATTTCTATTCAAAATAGTAAAGACAGATGCATCTGATATTGGATTCAGTTGGATTCTTAAGTAAAGACAAAATGATAAAGAAAATGTTGTTAAATTTATTTCTAAATATTGGAATGAATGTCAAAAAAATTACTTTACAATTAAAAAGGAAATTTTGGCAATTGTTTTAACAATCTCTAAATTTAAAAGTGATTTGTTAAATAATTTTTTTTTACGAATTAATTGTAAAGTTGCTAAAAATGTTTTATTAAATGATGTTTAAAATATTGCTTCAAAATAGATTTTTACTAGATGGAAATCAATTTTATCTATTTTTTATTTCAAAATAGAACATGTTAATGGATCATCCAATTCCCTTCTTGACTTCCTTATGCGTAAATTTATGTAAGGAGATTGCTACTCCTAAGAAAGACAAAGAAAAGGGAAAGGAACCAGCCTGACCATCATTTGGTTATGGCTTGATGCTATTAAACCAAATGTTCCTTTAATGATCAAAGAAGAATCTTCTTCCTTAATAAACCCCAATGAACAACCAATGATACCACAATCCAAATCTAATGAAACATTTTCCACATCGACTTCAAATGAAAAATTCTAAATGATATTACAAAATAATCCAAAATACCTAACTAATGCTCCAATCAATATTCTAATAGATTTAAAACTTTTTAAGTCTTTGGTAACAGCTATTCAACCACCAATAACATTCTTAATGACTCCTTCAATAGTCTTAGAAACACAAATGTAATAGATCGAACAAGTTGTTCTGGTTAAAAGAATGAATCAAAATCTACAAATAATAGAGATGATATCTTCTTCCTTTAAGAAGATAATAGTCCCTCAGAAGTCGATGTTTTTTGTCAAAGGTATTTTTAAATATGTTTTTTCAATTGAGAAAAATCTTTTTGAAAAGGATCTACATGATTATGCTAAAAAGATTTTTAGTCAAAATTTTAATTATATTTCCTATGACTTTTATAAGCCAATCGAATCTAATGAAAGGATTCTGAGTGAAACAAATTTAGTTTTCCTTCACAATGATTTTACTTTTGTCACTTTATTATAGTGAATTGTCCACCATAATGGTTCACTTTCATTGTTCTTAAACAGTGTTATGTCCAGGTTTCTTTTTCTATAAAAGAGACCTCATTCTTTACTTAAACAAAAGTATTTTTTTCACAATATTCTTTCCATTTGAATTTTATATCCTCTCTTCTTTTCTTTTAATATTCTTCTAATCTTCTTCCATCTTTTTTAACCTTTTGCATTATTCTTCTCTTTGCTTATACATCCTTAACTCCTTTCTTCCATAATAGTGAAGTGTATACGCTTCAATCCTAAGGTATAAGGTTATACCTTAATGTTTTTCTTATACCTTCAATAGTTCTTCTATGTTTTCCTTTTGAGCAAATGATCTATGTAATAATCTTTGTTTGTAAAAACTTTTTAACATTAATGAAATGAATTTTTGTTTTATTATCTTTCTTTCTTTTATGTTCATCTTATGAAGAGAATCTCAATTATTCAATGAGTGTAACTCCATAAGATTTATGTTCTTATACTTTTATATGTTTTATGCATATACTCCATAATCGGCTAGTTATACCGCCTATGGTAGTTTTCTTTTAATACTTACTATTTAATGTTATAAGACCCCACTAGCTTTGGATTTGCCACTTGTGGTGTTCTAAGTTTATGCTTATGATTATCTCTCTTTAATGATATCTTATGTTTACTTTCTTTTAATACTTGTTAATGTTTAGTTAATTTTGTTTTATTATGTATGCTTTAAAGGAATATATTAATCATTATGTAAATCTTATAGCAAATTGTAGATATAATAGAATGTGTATGAGAATTCAAATTGAATATTTAGAAAATATTATTAATGATATTAAAAAGAATGCTTGCCAAGATAAATTCTTTAATGCTTGTCTTGAACATCGTTTAAATTTAATATCAAAATATGAACAAAGAATATCTGAAATTAAAAGAAAAGAAAAATATTATCATAAAATAATTTTTAGAGTATGTTTTTAATTAATATTTATTGCTTACTTAATATTTTAATATGTCTCAACAAGTTAAAGATAATAATGGTAATGATTTAATTCAATTTAATCAATATTTAGAAAATGCAATAGAATTTTTATTATATATAATTTATGCTTATTCTTTTTTAAGAGAAATGTTTTATTTGTATGATATATATTTTAAAAGAAATTAATTTTATTACATTACTACTGTATCTTTCTATTTCTCTAAATTATCAAAATTCTTCATCATATTTCATAGTTATCATTTAGGATAGCTTCTTTTGAGTTGCTAATATATACCATTAGGGTAGCTTCTCTTGTACAGTCAATTATAAATATATATATATATATCATTGACTATATAGGTCGGAAAATGTTGTTTTCTTTTACATAAGTCTAGACAGATTGGTTTTACCTGTTTAGGAGTTTTAAGAGGATTAACTTAAAATCCTTAAATATGGAAGCTTGTAAACTGTTCCTTTGTTCGGATCTCACTGCTTTTTGAACTCTTTTTGGTTATTCGCGTGAAATATAGTTCTTAAGCATTTGTACAGCTGTTAGGTCATGTAAAATGGAGATGTAAGGCTTTTGTAGCCCCTAAAGTTCATATTTGTGGTTGGACCCCCTTTTTCCTTATGGTGACAGACCCAACTGAAGTTCCTTATTCACCCCTAAAGAGAGATGCAAAGGAAAGAAAAGAAAAAGATGACTGAAGTTGGTTTTACTACCATAAGGCACACAAATCACACAACCTCAAAACATATAAATCACTTTTATGAAATCAATATGCTGGTTTAAGCCCTGCCTCTATTGTTGAAGAACTCTGCTTCCAACAATGCAAATCCCTATATCGGGTTTATTGGGCATGTATTAAGCTGCTAAGCAGCAAGTTTCAAATCCTTATGGGGGTGCATGGAAGGCACTTTTCTAGAGCCATCGGATCTTTTAGAATCATTTTCAAAGGTTTACTGTAGATTTCTTAATTGCTTTATGAACCTTAATGTATTATTTGACTTACTGGAAAAGAAGAAAGTGCCTATTTGTGCACTGCTTTCATTAGCTGACTAAGGACTTTTGGATACTGGATGTACTTTATGTCTCTTGTAGAACTATATGGGCCTAGCTAACTGTAATTGTCAGAATTACTTTGAACAAGTAGCTTCATCGAATAAATTTCTGGTTGAATAATGATTACTGGTTGAATAATAAGAAAAGAATAATGATTATCCCATCCATTTTATTGGTGAGGCAATGTACAATTCAATCTTAAGCTGACTTATTCAAATAATTTTGTGATAATTCAGATCACTATGGAATGAGCTGAACCATGACAAATGAAATTAGGGTCGTGGACACTCGAGAATTACCAAAAAAGGTCAGTCATGGACACGTGATAATTAGTAGCTGCACAATGCATATCGGTTTTCATAATCACCACCTTGGGTGATGTTTAGAATAATTGGAAGTAACTAGATGGTTTCTGATACAGGTTCTAGTTTGTGCTCTTGTTCTAGGTCTCTTTAAGATGATGTCCATGGGAATTTTTGTTTTCTGAGATTTTCTTCCCAATTTTCCTGCGGTGCTTGGTTACTTAGGCTAATTTGAGGGAATCTTAGATTCTTAGATTTCAAGAAACTCTCAAATTCGGAAAAAGACAAACTGCTGGATTCATTGCACAACCGAACATGTGTACATGTGCTTGGCACAACTTCCTGGACCACAGCACATGAAATGTGCAATTACTTAAGATCAACTAACTGCGTGCACTACTTACACAACTTGTGGATATCTAAACAACCCAAATTTTAAGGACAAGACGTATGGGGCACAACTTTCACAATTTCATATGTAGACATACATGCATAAGTACATGCATACAGCCCCCAAACTCTACCCAGATGACTCATTTCTCCCCTTCTTGGAATGCCTGTTGTATAATTTAATTTCTGACTCTGAACTTTGGCTTGTAGCATTACTCCCCTCCTACAAAGCATGAGTGACCTCAGATGCAAAGGTGGTATATCTTTGACAAAGTGTTTCATTTGGTTTGCTGGATGCATCTGCTGGGATAGTATCTTCCCAGTGTTATTGAGACTCCAATCATATTTGATGTCTGGCGTAATTCTAAAACAGCTATTCTTTCTTGATCAGAGGAAGATTCAAGGAGCTGACAGGCTGTCCAACATAATGCTTAAGCTGAAAACATGGAAAGTAGTGTGTATTTTACTTCTGCTAGCATCTGAAGTTGATAAGCAAGCGACAGTCCCTATTTTCTCCTCCACAGCAAGGCGACCTTGAGAACTGAAACCTAGGTGATAGCTTTTGGTTTGCCCTACAAATGAGTGAGTGTTGGTGATATGGTTGGATTTTGAGCAAATACCGAATCTCCTATTTGAACTAGATTTTTCAATAGTGTGAATCATATACACTTTTTGTATGATCTCAGGCTAGTGAGAGGTGCTCTCAAAGGTGTGCTTGCATGAGGTGACATTCTCTTCTATCTTCAAAGAGCCTGGTAAATTTGAAAGTAGTCACGGTGGAGGTTGCCTATAGGCCACTTTAGGAGTGACTTTCAGAGATGTGCAGTAACTTGTGTTGTAGAAAACCACGGCCTATGAAATCCATGCTGCCCATTGTCGAGGTCTTTTTCCTGTGAAGTGAAGCAGGTATGTCTCGATGGTGTGGTTCACTATTTTCGTTTTGTCCATACCTTGGGGATGATAGGCCAAACTAAAAAGACAACTTTGTTCCACTTAGTTTAAATAGTTCCTTCCAAAATTAAGCTGTTGAAACTTAAGTCAAATCACGGTCACTGCGACTCCAGATTTCCACGCAATATTTAGTTGTTGACAAAAGGATTCAAGCTGCACCTGCTGCTGTATATGGATGGTTTGTTGGAATAAGTGCTTATTTGGAGAAATAATTAGTCAACTTCTGTGGTTTGTTTTCCCTTCTTTTAGCAATTTTAGCATTTGATAAGTCCTTATAAATCAACTACTTTATATCTGACATTTCTTTGAAAAAAAGAAAAATTTGTTTGCAAATAGAAGACCATACTAATTCCATTTTAATTTATTAAGTATTCCTTCACCAGATTCCATCAGTAGGTACTTTATGACAAACCCGTTGATCGATAGTGGGTGTGCTATCAGTAGTTGCATAATAAATATACATATCTATGCTAGTTTGGAGATTTTTTTCCTTGCCCTATTTAGTCAACTGCGTATTTCAATTTCATTGCAGATACTCGATTCTACAGAGAGAGCAGTGGAGCATAGCTTGGCAAGTACAGATTGTGCTAATGTTCGAGCATCTGAGATATTCTCAAAAACCTTGAAGACAACATGTTTTACGTGGATTTAATCTTTCTAACGACATGTATCTTCATCATGGTTGTTCTGTTGATCCGTGTTGCTTGAGGTACCTTCTTGACCTACGGTCATATTTTGGTATTACAAGTGGATATAAATGCAATAGAGTTGTCATCTGTTTCTATTTAAGATTGCTTAGCTCTTTCATATATTGTATATATCAAAGATTGTACTTAAGCCATCTAAAGATGTTGCTGCCGTTTGTTTTACATGTTAGGGTAGGCAATTTGCTCATCTTTTTAAACCTATGATTCTTGCATAAGTCCATTCGATCAAGTGGAGGGTTCGTGGATTTTTGGGCGTGTCATGTTTGATGAATGAACAAAAGAAATAAGGGAGTTATTTGAATTGTCTTTGGAGCTAAAAAGTAGTGATTTTGAAGGTGCTTTTCATATTTCAGGTGAAGCTTGCTGAAGGAAGGGATGCTTGTTGAGACAAGGGACATTCGTTTCATGAGAATTAGATTGGGTGCCATTTAGTGCTGACTAACTGAGTAGCTATTTGAGTCCTAGTTACTTAAGAGTTTTATCTTCAAATAATCCCGAAAATAGATATTGCGACATATGTCGAAGATTGCAAAAATTATTAAAAAAAAAAGAAAAAGAAAAATACCCAACAGTTGTAAGGATGCATAATGAGAAGTTGTAGGCATTTAAATTTGCTTCCCATTGTAAACTGGGGAAACAGAGAAAGAAAGACAGGTGTAGACACTGCTCATTTCATTCAACACATGTTCAACTTGTCTAGTTTTCAGACCCTGTGGAATTTATTTTTATATGATTTGTTCAGTCAAATTCTTATCAATTTAATTTGATAGAGAATAGAGAAAATATAGTTGAGAAAAAAAAGAAAAGAAAATGAAACTTATAAGATTAAACTTCATGTGGCTGGAGAGAGTGAAGAAAATCCACATCAAATGTCAAAGCAGCTGTGGTACATTTGATTATATATTCCAAAAATTGTTCCACATGCATAATGAAGTTGTCCGTATTACGCAATTTGTTATACAGCAAGGGCACTTCATCATAAAGGAAAGAGTTATTTGGATTCCGTTTCCAAAACTCATAACTCATCTTAGATAAGTTCAAAAGAAAAAGGTGGGGCCGATAGAACCGTTTTGATATATCGTCCTACGCCCTCTGGAAATCAAATTTCTGAAACGGTTGCTGACTACAATTCTTTACTTAGAAAATATTGAAAACGAATTCAATTCAACATGTGGTGATTTGGTTATAAGGTTTTGAAGCCCCTAGCCCTAGCATCGCTCTTCTTCCTGAACCCAAATCAAGGTGTAGTGTGGGTCTTGATTGAAACGGTTTTTGTACCTGAACCCGACCGGATTTGATCCGAGTCCATTTCAAATCAGTCCAGTAGATGGGTTTAGTTAGATATGAATCTAATAAACATAAATCAAAAACTTGCGACGACTGGTTGATGCTATGTAAGCGATATGATTCTTGTATTCATATAGGAGAAGTTACACTAAGATTCAGATGTAATAATCATAAAAAGCTTCCATCTGAAGATGTTTAGGCTTTCGTCACCACAGTTACTAAACTCTGTAATTATCTTCCTAAAAAGTGTGACCTATTCTTAGCTCCTTAAACAGTGTAGTGTTGCTGTATGGTATCAATATCAAGTCCCTTCAGCTTCACCACCGATTCCACATGCCCCTTGAGAGTATGTAGTTCACGAAGCCTGGGAAATCAAAACGCTTTACATCATCGCCAGGAAAGTATAATCCATGAGGTGTCAAGGATGCAATATATTATGTGCATTACAAATGTAAAACATCTCCAAGGTAATTGTAACTCCTGAAAACACTCGCTAGATAGACAGACATGTCCGATAGAAAGAGAAATGCATGAAAGATTCCGTAAGCAAGCAAGTGTTGCAGTGAAGCGGAATGTAAGGTTTTGCAAATCAGATAAGCAACAGATGATTGACTTTGCTTACCTAGCAACCTCTGCTCGCCGCTTGGCTTGCTCTGCAATCTCCGACAGCTCCCTATAACTATTCTTGTCATTAAAGAGGTTAGTGGTCTCTGGAGGCTGTAGACCATGTAGAGTCCTTTGTGCCGTAGCCCACTGAGCCTCTCTCTCTTCTTTGCCATAGTCTTTCTTTGTAGTAAAGGCAGTCTGTGAGATAAGTGGGAGGCACAAACACTTAGTAACATCAAAGGAATTGAATTTAAGAAAAGCAATGGGATTATTCACGTTAACTTCCATGGTAAAACATCATAAGGACAAAACATTTACCTTGTTCTCCAAAAGATTATCCCAAGCCTTTCCACTCAATATGTATCGGATTGCAAATTTGAGTAAGTCAAGAGGGATATAGGTTACTACACTATATAGCCATATTACACCAGCCCATCCCCAGCCAGCGCCCTTTACTTTTGCAAACCCCCAATTCGCGTAAACTGCCATCAGTGTTGCGACCTGGAATTCACATGGTATTGTAGGATATTGAGTGTGAGTTCATGGCATCGACCAAAGAATTCGAGCTCCAAGATCCTTCGAAGTTGGAGCGTTCTAAAGCTACATATGATACGTTGAACTATCTTGATATTCCTGTTTCATTATTTTACTAGAAAATGACGAGCATAATGATATCATTAGGAAGATCATATGTGCATACCCAACAATGAGGGAAAGAAATGCGTTAGGGAGTGCAAATATCAATCTCCTGGTTATATTATGATGAGGCTTGATACTTTCTAGTAAAAATAAAGTAGTATATCCATATGATTTATCATAAAAGAAAAAGACAAAAGGAGAAAGTAACAGGAACTTCTGTGAGTGTCATTACCAGCTGGGCAATCACAAATGCACTGGCTAAGAGGAGTCCTGGCCGTTCAACATAGGACCAACTGCGGGATCTGGTGACAAAGATGAGAGCCTGGCTAACTATGCTCACTTGTAAGTAAAGGGCTGCCATCATTTCATTGGGGCTATCTCTGATGGATCTTACACCAAATTTGTTCTATGATAAAACGTTAGTATTAGCAGACATACACAAGGTTTGAAATTTATATGCAGGAGGAGTAAGATTCTTACCGAGAAGAAGTCAGTCTCTCTCATGGTCCAAAAGAATACCACAGTCATCAATGCAAGGTATCCTCCAAGCACAATTCCGGTGGCAAAAATTTCTTTCAACTTCCAACTATCTGGCTGTGGAGAAGGTTTGACACGGTCTTTTGATATCGTCATAATAGTTCCTAAAGGTAATAGAAAGAAAGAAGGGATTGTTTTTAGTACAAGTGGAAAGGAAAAACCTAGAACCAAAAGCAAGAGCAAGAGGTTCACCATCATTTAAGATTGCTATGATCAAAACCATGAAGGGAGAAAAGTCAAATTTCCAAATGAGAGCAATAAACATGAAGCCAAACTGCCAAAAAAATGAATGGTCAGGTACATGAGCTGGTTGAACATTTGCTTTATCTTCAGACTTACATGAGATACTCACCACAATACGTATTGTAATTGAAACTGCATAAATCTGCGAGAGAATGACGATTGATTTTGTAAGCTAACAGCTTCAGTGTGAAGCTCTTCCATAATCGTAACAATGCGAAGATCACTTACAGTATAGTTTTTCATTCTTTGGAATATAGCCCTGCTGGTGAGCACTGCGCTGATAATGACACTTAGCCCAGGTTCAGTAAGGACAATGTCTGAAGCACTCCTAGCAGCATCGGTAGCATCGGCAACAGCAATCCCTATGTCTGCCTTCTTCAAAGCAGGAGCATCATTCACACCATCTCCTGTCATTCCACAGATGTGCTTCCTTTCCTGTAGCCTCTTCACGATTTCATACTTGTGTTCTGTGATGCATAATTGAAAGATTTAGAATGTACAGACACAGGCAACAGCAACAAGGTTGAATAATTTTTCATTCAAAACAATTGAAGGACAGATGGTAAAGCAAAATAACAGCGCTGCTGTCTCTAACTTCGGTAAATTATAGGTATCTTGACGTGAATGAAACTGACCTGGAAATACCCCAGCAAACCCATCGGCTTTTTCAATCAACTCGTCCACAGGCAAGGCTGCTATAGTAGCATCTTTGTCTTGACCAAGCAGAGAAGAAGAGGGATACATATTTGTTCCCATTCCAAGCCTCCTTCCAGTTTCCTTTGCAATGGCAAGTTGATCACCTGTACTTTGACAATGAAAACTTTGTACTAGTACTCAATAAAGCTGAAAGTACATCTGAATTTACTGGATGCATGGCAAGGCGTACCAGTGATCATTTTTACATTGACACCAAGATTTAGAGCTCTTCTAATTGTTTCAGCACTATCATGCCTAGGAGGATCGAAAAGAGGCAGCAAGCCAATAAGCTGCCATGGGCCACCTGGACTGTCTTTAGATTTCTCTGGAACTTCCTGCAAACAAGTTGCAAACGCAACTTAAAAGGGACAATATAAAACCAATCAAAATTATCAAATTCACAAATAGATGCTCAACAGCACCTGTCTTGCAACAGCTAAAGATCGAAGCCCACGTTCTGCAAACTTATCGATGACAGCATGAACCTTCTTCCTGACATCCTCCTTACAGTTGCAAAGGTTCAGTATCTGTTTTGAGGTGGAAGGGAAAAAAAAAAAAAGGGTCAGTTCTTCATCCATAACACATGCATATTGCCAAAATTGTATATGGCAAAGACATTTACTTGCTCAGGGGCACCTTTGCTAGCACGATGCCAATTTCCATGAGAGTCAATGTATGTCAGAGCTGTCCTTTTGTCTACTGGGTTAAATGGAAGGAAATGAACCTCTCTGATAGAAGCTCGAGCCTGCCCAGAAAACACATGATGATAAGTAAGCATTTTCCTTTTAGAATTGTAAAGTTCCCTACGACTGACTGAAATTGAGAAAGTGAGCTTTTTACCTCCTTTGGATCTGCAAGCATTCCCACTATTGCAGCATCAATAGCATCCTGGTTTTCAGTTCTTGATGCCCTTGCAGCTGTAAGAATGACATACTCCTTTTCCACTCCCTTCGCAAACACTTCTATCAGGCTTCTGTCAACAGTAAGCTTATTTAGGGTAAGAGTGCCGGTTTTATCACTGCACAGGACATCCATTCCTGCCATCTCTTCAATTGCAGTCATCCTCTTTGTGATGGCTCCTTGCTGTGAAAGCCTGTGGGATCCAATAGCCATGGTGACAGACAAAACAGTGGGCATTGCTATGGGAATCCCTCCAATTAATAGGACCAGCAAGTTATCAATTCCATCCCTGTACTTGCGGTGCTGAATTGGATACATGACTATGATTTCAATTATGATTCCAACAGCAATGGAGCAAATGCAGAAATTACCAATCGCAGTGAGAACCATTTGGAAGTGTCCAACTTGGTTTGTACTGTCCACAAGATGGGCAGCCTTACCAAAAAATGTGTGCACACCGGTAGCAATTACAACAGCCTCGATTTCACCTTGTTTACAGGTTGAACCAGAAAAGACCTCATCAGAAGGGTTCTTAGTGACAGGAAGAGATTCCCCAGTTAGAGCAGACTGATCGATCTTGAGTGGATCACCCTCAAGAAGACGAGCATCTGCGGGTATTATATCACCTAACTTGATGCTGATGATGTCTCCAGGAACCAAGATTGCAGCATCTTGCTCAATCCATTGACCATCTCGAAGAACCTGCGATTCAGCACCATGGTAACACACTAAGAATCGCCATGATTTCATTAACATGTGGAACGTATTGGTGTTTGGATTCAACAGACCTTAGTTTTGGGAGCCAGGCCAGCCATAAGTGCAGCTGCTGCATTACCGGCATTGTTTTCTTCTATAAAACTGATTGTGGAGTTGATCAGCAATAAGACAATGATCCCGACGAAATCCTGCCAATCAGGAGGCTTTCCTCCTCCATTTGCCAATGCAATAGCCATCAAAGCAGCAGCTTCCATGACCCAGGACAATGGATTCCACATAAATCCTAAAAATTTGAGAAGTTTGCTCTCCTATACAAGAAAAAGAAAAAAAAAAAGGTAAAAAATGTGAGAATTTCATTTCAAACAAGGACTTGAGTGGTCCATTTCAAGGGCTGAAATCAGCTGTATGTATACATGAGGAAAGTCAAGTGACAATCATCCATCACAAAATTCGAAGTGTACCTTTTTCTCTTCTAGCTTGTTCGGTCCAAAAACTTGGAGCCGATGTGCTCCTTCCTGTGAAGTCAAACCTTGCCTTGTACATTTTAACTGCTCAAACACTTCCTCTATAGGAATTCTTTCCTGCAAGTGTATCAAACAATTTTTGTTCATGAGTCAATATGCTGAGTTTCCATAGAGACGACATTTTTGAGAAAGAAGAATTTGTCTTTTTCTTGTTAAATGAAAATTAGATGTCTATTGACCCTAACCAACAAAGTTGAAAAAAGTTTTAATGTCAAACTCACATCGTTGCGTTCATGGGCATATAGTATATTTTTATCCGAATTCCGACATGACAGGAAGTTTTACTCCATTAGCAGGTATTGAGAAGGAATCAACCATAATGAATATTACATGGTATACATCTACTAGAAGTTTGATCTTCCACTCTATATCCTTCAACATGCGTAATACGATTCCAAAAAAGAAAAAAAAAAAAAAAAAAACCTTATGTTGTTGATAATCATGCGTGTGGAAATCTCACCAAGTTATTATGATAACTCCAAATTCAAGCTATAAGTAATCTATTTTTCTTAATCCATGTTGGTTTTGTGGTACTAATAACAACAATCTTTTTCATTTTCATTTTCCCATACTACAAATCTGACATGATTTATATTATTTAAACTCAAGACTTTCTTCTTAACGGTCATTTGGTGTTTTAGATAATTATATCATCCACATCTTCAATTAAATTAATGTAATTGCACGAACACTTTTATAATAACTATCCATTACTTCTTTGATCATGTGCTACACTTCATCCCCATTGCTTTCAATAAACACCCAATCCCTTTAACTCCGATCTTCATTTTCATGACATCCATCGACTACTCCATCCATTACATTATATTTATAATTTTTTTCTATGTTACCATAATATTTATATATAAATAGTGGATACGAGTTTCATTAGACAGTTTTAAATTATAACGGCGTGAAAAAGTGCTTTTCCTTTTCCTTTCTCTTTTTACCGCTTTATGAGTAATTAAAAATTTACAAACAATTAAGGTAAATAAATCATATACACTAGAGTAACCACATACTCGTAATAATGCATGAAGCCACGATGGCATTAAAATAACAAAATAATGATTGGAAAATATGACAGCAGGAAAATATGAGCGGTTTTTCCAAGCGTATTTATTTATTTATCATTTTTCAGTACAGTCGAGTGCAATTTACACTAGTTAAATATATATATCTACACGAAAAGTTACTTATAACAGGCAAAGAAAACATCAAGCGGTGTTTGAAACCTGAAAAATAAGGAAACAGTTTTTACATTTTTAAAACTTGTAAACCCTGCCTCAGTATGACAAGAAAAGAGACCAAGGAAAGTGAAATTTGGTCTACTTTAAGAAGGCATATGGGCTACTGGTTTATCGTTAATCTGAAGTATTCTCAACAAAGCTTGAGTGTCAATTAGTTAGGGAGAAGAAAAGGCATAATACAGTGGTCTACCTTGAATTACTTATTAGATATGCCAATCCTACGCCTAGAAGCTGGAGGTTCCACTTCTATTTTTGTACATAATATTTCATTTTTATATAAGTTAGTGCATAAGCTGAAAAGGGTGTTCCCAATCCTATCGAATGAAAGCGGTTGATGAAAATGTCCAACTTGACTGACCCTGCTGCACAGCTGGCCGGTACATAGACATTATTCATGGTGTATGAAGAAAGAAAAAGCATTTTGAGTTGTGGAAAAAACACCCATGGCTAAGTCCATGATTGACGGAAGGACCCGCCATGACTCATGAGGATGCATGCTTATACCTACGTTACGCCTCTGATGTTGGAGAATCCTATTCCTATAGTTTTCCACCATTTCTTTTATTCTCATCTCTAAACAGATGAAAGTAGAATATTATATTAATATATTTATCCTCACTCTTTTTCTTTCTTTCTTTCTTTTTTTTTTTTTTCTATTTTGAAATAATTTATAAACACTGGAAAATTCTTAAGTAAGTGCTATCTAAAACCTTTAATTGGCTTTCTTATAACATAAAATAGCGATCATCGCATATTTTTTCCCAAAAGTAAATGAGATATTTCTTATATGTATGGTTTTTTATGCAAGTGGCATCCCATGTCAAACATTTGAGTTAATGATGAGGATAATAATAACAACCAAGAATGTAAAAGCAACGTTGAGATCATTCTTAAAATAGGCACATGACTAATAATTATAATAATAATTTTTTCATGAAGAGCAAGATGTTTTCGCTACTTTGTTCGTCATAATCAAACTTATAGTCCAATAGGAGGTTCAAGTTTCAAACATGTTTACAGCTTATGGAAAACAGAAGAGCGTTGCATATTACTGTGCTTTCGGTTTAAGCAACATCACAAGCAGAATATATAACAAAATCAACTAATATATATATTGATCATTATAACGTTACGTCTTGTGCAGGGTGAAGTGAGAGAGAGAGAGAGAGAGAGAGAGAGAGAGAGAAGTAGAGGTAATATGTGTACCAGATCAACAGACTCATTTTTTATCTCTTCAAGCGTGATAGCCTTATTGCTTCCCATGTTGTTTGGTTTCAAAAGCCTCTCAGTACTCTGCAGGAGAGCAACCGAATGAACACGTTATTCAAGACTCAACGATATGTTGTGCTATTTATAGTTGCATCTTCCTTTATAAGCCTATGACTCTGTGAGAGTGAAAAGGATGGCGTAAAGAAGCACCTCAAAAAGCTAGAAATAAAGTGTTTTGCTCCACGTTCCAAAGTGATATGCTATTTACTGCCCATCATTGTATTCCCGTGTTTTGACTTAACTGCTTTTCCCTTTTCTAGTTTTCTGTATAGGATAAATAATACTTGAGATAATGTCACATTTAGTACTAAAATTTTACTCAAATGTACAATTTAATATCTAAAGTTTGAAAAAAATCAATTTAATTCTTAATTGACATTTTCATAAACATTTATACTACTTAGCCTAATAGGTTAGTATTTATTTGTTAAAGTGGCATCAACACTTAGCGGAGATATTGATCGCCACACGTGACACTCTACTAGTGTTTGCTAAAGTGGCATTAGGTGACACATAGTGGAAGCATTGATCACTACGGGACTTGCTAACATGGCATTAACTAACATGTGGCAATGGCATGGAGGCACCACACTTTGCTAGTGTGCTAATGTGTAGCAAAAAGTCGACTAGGGTTAACTTTAGATACAAGTCTTAATGACGTGCTCATACTATAGTTTTCTCTATGTATTTGAACTCAATTTATTATTAACCTAAGTTTTACATATAGAGGGAAGTTTCTTGTGGGTTAGCAAGACGGGACTTGCAAAGAAGTGACTTGAATAACTGTTTCTTTACAGTTATTTATGTGACTTTGTTCCACTTTCTTTTTTTTTTTTGTTTCACTTCAAAAATAAAAAACAAATTCTCAATATTTAACTTATTCAATAAAACTTTCATATCATACAAAAATTTTTTCAAAACCCTTCTAGAATGGGTTACGAATAGTGGATCAAACTAGGCTTATTAGGCTAATTTTTAAGAAAATTACAGTAGCTACATATATGTTTTTCTCGACTTTTATCTTCGATTTTCATCATTTTAATGCATCTTCTTTCATCAAATTTGCTTGAAATACATTCTAATTCATGTGTACTTTTAGATCATTAAAAAATTTCTCTAAAAACTTGTTACAAACACATTTAAAACTTAGATCAAAGTTGTAGTAAAAAATACATATAGATGATGCAATTTTTTTAAATAGTTGAAAGGCTTACTTTGATCAGATTTTAAGTAAGTTTTGAATGTATTCGCTTGAAATTTTTTTTACATAATCTAATTGTACTCACATAATAGATTTAAGATATAATGATTTTATAAAAATTGAAAGTAAAATGGAGTACGAAAAATTGAGTTGAAATAGACTTCTCATGCATATAAATTGCAATATGTTACATGGCTACTATAACTTGTCCTATATGGCTAGATTACTAATCTTTACCTTTTACATAATAAAGTATGTTTTATGTCATTATTGTGAAACTATATACTATGGACACAAGTTAAAGGATATGCATATATGTTATCTTGAAATATAATATGTTTTTCCAAAAATTATTTTTCTATATATATATATACATATATATATGTATCAAATGCTATGTGTCGGTCCATGAGTCTATGTTACCAAATGGTGTTTAACGGAGTTAGGTCGAGTACTATAGATGACAAGGGAAACTTCAATTAATTAGTAAATTAAGCATTCCAAAGTTTAAGTAGCAAATAACATATTTAGAGAAAGTTTAGATACTAAATACGATGTTAACCCATAATACTTTGGATACCTATAGCTATACTTTCACTCTTAGTTACATTATATACCTATGTTTTCCTTTTCGACATTTGTAAACTCATACTAAAGCTAACTTAATTATATAGTTGTTACTCGATTGTCAACAAGTTTTAAAAATATATAAAATGCATAAAACATAATTGATCAACCCAAACCTTACCCTTAAAGAACCCTAATCAAGTAAAATATCTCTTTGCTTGGGAGTAATAAGTGGGTTAGGTATGCTAGCATGAGCACATGCACACTTGTGCCATTAGTCATCCAAGTACGAATACGTGGGAAAAAAAAAATTAGAAGTATAGCATAGGTCAGTCTAAGCATGGCATGCATGCACAGATATGTGAGGTACGATAAGGTTTTTGAGCTATTTAGGCATGAGTATGTGGGTAAGTAACATGTACGCCCTTTATTTTTTAAAATTAATGTTGAAATAACATTTGTTAGATTTATTTTCTAATAAGTTATTTAGTTAATTTAATTAGTTTTATTTTATCCAATACCATTTTTTAAGGACAACTTTGTACAATTTTTTTTAACAAAGTGCATAGTTGAAATTATTTTTTAATAAAAAACATTAATATTATTGATATAATTTTCAATTTATCTCTTGTATTATTGAAATAAATTTCAACTTATATTTTAGTTTTTAATTTCATAACAAATTGCATACATAAATGTACCTTATAAATAAGAACTTTAATATTATTGAAACAATTCTTAATTTCTTTTACTTGTTAATTTTGTAACAACTTACACATTGGCTCAATAATAATAAAGTAATACTATAATTGAATTTAATTATTTTTGCTTTAGCAAATTTCATATAAGATTTTTTTTTTTTTACTTTCTTAATAATTTTCATAGTTAATTTTATTTTTTAAATAAATTTATTTAATATAATTGTAACAAATCCCTAAAAGTTAGATGAATTAATGCCATAAAGTAATTTTTTCTCCCCTTATTAAAACGTTAAGTGTAGAAAACTCTATTTGAAGATAAGCTTGGTTTTAATGATTTAGGGCTTATTACTATAGTTAAGAACTTGAAGTTATTTAAACGAATTGCGAGAGATGGATTAAGAAATTTCATAACTCATAAACTAGAACTTAAAGGAATTCAATGGACCTAAGAGTTAGAGAAAACTTAACTAAAGCAACCTAATACACTTAGGTCCCACTTGGATTGATATATATATATATATATATATCTTTTATGTATATAATCAGTATCTATTTGAAATTTAATATTTATAAAATTGTCATTGTCATTGTCATTGTCTTTGTCTTTGTCTTTATCTTACCTATTTCTGTTTTATAATTATGATAAAAGTGGTGCTTGAAATGTCAAAATTAAAAAATGAAATTCACGTACTTTTAAGAGAAAAAAATTGAAAAAAATATATTTTTTGCATTGGAGATGATTAATTTAACTGATATTTTTGAAAATATAAATAAAGTAAAGGGTAGAAAAATTCAATTTTATGGAGATTTGTAGGGTATTTAATTTTCGAAGAGGGGTATATATAAAATTATATTTCTATTTATTTGGTATCTTATTTTTACTAAATACAAGATTCAAGTTGATATTAATAAGACACCAACAAGCCACCAATAAGATAGAAATAAAATGAACCAAACAAAGCCTTAATTAAATAAGAAGAGCTATAAACTCATGTTCATTAGACTAAGTCACCTTTAAATTTGATTAAACTAAGCCTAAGCCCATATTTTCTCTTCCCTCAATCATGGCCCACCTTGGGCCCACCCCATGGTTGCTAAATCTCCAAAAAAATCTAACAAATCTCCTTAAAATCCAAATCATATCACAAGTATAATAATCCCTAAAATCTAGAATGAAATCTAAGGAAATCTCACTCAAAATACTCTCATAATCTCATTAAATCTCCCTATCTTCTTCATTCCTTTAACTACACAGTAGATTACATTCCCTTTTGCAAAAATTAATCAAAAGATCAAAATTTCTCAAGCTCTTTAACAATGCTAGTAGACACAAAAAGACACATTAACCTCTACATCATTCTAAGGAAGGTAAATCATCTCAAAACTCTTAATTTTACCTTATATTAGCTTTACTACTCTTGATATACACTTGAACCAGCTCATATTTGGATCAAACAAACAAAACATCGAAACCGAACCAATCTAACCCATCTTCATTTAATACCCTCCTATTGACTTATTGTTGCAAGCCCTAAGCCTCTAAGGAAGTGCAACCTTCTAAGATTGGGTGGCAACCATATGCCAATGAGGGGTAGTTGGAGCTCTAGCAACGATTACTTCTATATCTCTGCCTAAATGTCCTTAGTTTTTTTAAAACACTAGTTTTGAAACTTAAAACTTCTTGGTATTTTAGAGTATTTTTCTATGTACTTTCACATGGTATTTTTATATTTTTAATTTGAAGTGTAGAAATATATCGATCTTAATTAATACCCTACTTCGAGCAAAAATTTAAGTAATTTTCTAAAAAATCAAATGACATTGTTTCGCTTCATTTTTTGTTAAAAAATTATTACATGGGTAAATTTTCTATGTGTTTTTTTTAAAGTATGAGTTAAGTATTTATTATGCACCTTTTTCCTTTCAAATATGCCACTTTCCAGAATTTATCAAAATAATTGGCTTTGTCAAAATAGTTACATAAGCCTCACCTATGTCCATGGGAGTTTAAGATGATGAGAATAACTTTTGTTTTATATATATATCGTGTAAATATAATTATTTTGCATTTTTAAACTAATATAGAGCTTTTAAGTATAATTTTGTAAAAATAGTGAATGAGAGAATCTAATTTCTAACTTTTCCCAAATCAATATTGTCTTCTTCTAGACTTATACAAACGTTTGTAGTATTATTTGAGCTTATTTGCTCTTTATTGCATAAATAATTCTTATTTAGGCATATTATGAGATAATACCGTTATGTAGTAAATTGATGTATTTAACATTATTCACATGAATGAAATGAGCTATTAAGATAGGTAGATGGTACTCGTCAGTTATTAAAATCATGGAAAGTATAACTATTTAATAAGCATTTAATGTTCTTTAGCCTAATTATGGGTTTTTCCAATAATATAAGGAAAATAGAATTAACAAAAGGTTATTTTTGCAAAATTCACAAGTATTTTTGGTTTTGGAAATTGTAAAATTTAAAGAGTTCTTAGAAAAATAATCACAATGGTATAAAGAACATAAACTTTTGATGAGAAATGGAAAAGTTAGAGCAATTAGAAGTTAAGTGTCTTCGATAAAGTTTAAGTTATGAACCTATTGTAACTCAGGGATTTCATTTACATTGTAGGTTATCCCAAGGTTGATATTAGTGGATGATAGAGTTTAAGAGACTTTAGGAACTTACCAAGTATGCTCAATATCTTATGTGAGCATCTTTCATCTCTTGTGCTTGAGCAAAGTAGTTGTAAAATAGAATGATCACTCATTGATAAATACCATTGCTTGATATGTTGACTTGTGATATAATAGTTTAACTTAAGAAATGCTCCCATTCAATTGCCATATATTATTGATCATTCTTAGTGGACTTATTCTTGGTTATGAGTAATTTAGTAAATAAGTTTATTTAAGTGTGTAAAGTACCCTAAATTACGAACATGGTTGGTGTAGATAGTGATATCTCTTAAAAGGTCAGGATCAACCTAGACTAAGTGGTGTCTAACCTGTCTACACGTTCTTTCTCTCCTTTTACTTTGCTTTCAACCTCCTTGAGGCTACTCTTGATGTTTTGATTGGCTTAGGAAAGTTGATGAGATAGATATATTTAAAGTAGATAGAACAACTCAACTAGAGTAGGTCGGATTGGCTTTGCTCGACTTAAGGTAATTTCTTACAGCTCAGCTTTTAACCTGGTTATCCCTAAAGGATTCAAATTCATGCTCATGGTGCAAATGGTTAGGCCCCTTACCCAAATAACTGCCTACCAGCCGCCATTACGTAAGCTACGTCCCCCAAAATCAGGAAGTAGTCCTAAATTCAAACTTAATGCATATACAAAATCATGAAGTGGTCCTAAATAGAGATCGGAATGTAGTAATAAGGTTCTTTTGGACAATTTTATGGACTCTTCTTATCTTTATCTAATCTTAAAACTCTAAATCTAACTTAAGTATCGGAGTGACTATGTTGGAGTCACCTCAACACCCTTCATAGCTTAATTTTCCTTTTCATCTTATGGAACAATCCCATATAATATGTCTTTCTTTTTACGAAACCAATTTCGAGTATCAATAATTTGGTACCATCTGTTTCTAAACAACCCATAATGGTTAGGATAAAGTCTAAAGACAACAACACTCTGGAGGGGTGGGAAGAAGTAAGGCCCCTTAGGCAAATCTGGAGGAATAACTGTTGTAGCAATGCACTTTAAAGGTGTGTCAAATTGAAGTTTGTAATTAGACATCCTAGCATCAAGAACAACATGATGGTGGTTCTCATATAGCATAATTGGAATCCTTACGTGCTAAATTTGCTAAAGAGCTTGAGGACGTTCAAGCCAACAATAGGGAGTTGCATAAGAGGCTTAATGAAAGGGACATTGCCTCTTCTTCTACTCCGTCCTTATAGCAAGTTAAGAGGTAAATCCCTTATGTGACCAACCCACTTGCATGACAAAAGGTAGTACAACAACTTAGAGGTAAATCCCTTATGGTAGAGGAGATTAACCTACAGATGGAGGAAATTTTCAACAAACCCCGCTCCATGCTTAAATGACTCAAATTGCACTACACATGCAGACACCCGTAGATGGAAGAATCGAGCATTAACTACTCGTTGCTACCAAGGGCAATAGCAAACATGAGTCTATAAGACTTAGAAGAGTACATCAAGAAATTAGCAATGGAAAGGGCTTCTAAAAAGGAGACTGACACAAAGGGTAGAAAGGTAAGCCCTTTCACTCATTGCATTGTTGACGAGGTCCTTCTATTGAGTGTTTAGTTACCTTAGTTTGACACACATGATGGAAAAAAGTACCTAAATGATCACCTCAACATATTTTGGACATCAAAGGAGCTTATGGCTTATTCGATGCAATTGCTTGTAAGGTTATCCCTTCCACTTTGAGGAAATCTACTAGTAATTGGTTCAACTCATTGAAAGTAGCCTCCATTCCCTTCTTCGACTAGTTGGCTGATGAGTTCCACCAATATTTCTTTGCTTGTAAACTTTTGGCCAAAGATTCTTCACTTCTAACCTCAATTAGATACAAACCTGGAGAGTTAATTAAAGATTACATTCACAGGTTTAACTAGTTGGTGATCAAAATTACCAACTATGATAAAAGTGTGGCATTTCAGGCTATTTGTAGAGGAGTTAAGAAGGATTTAGACTTCTTCAAATCCCTTACTAAGCATCTACCAACTTCTTTAGATGACGTTACCAAGAGGTCGGAGAAATTCATTCATCAAGAGGATCAGATGCAAGCTAAAAGAGAACTTGAGAAAGACAAGAACAAGAGAAGGTTAGAAAGAGATAGGAGATTTGTGAAAGATAGGTTGGGAAAGAAATTTGATGTTCGCAGCAAGTTGAGTCGACCTTTAGGAGATCAAAGAAGACCAACTTCAACCTTTATTAAGCATACCCACCTTAACCAACCTATGTCAAATATCCCGATGGAGGTGCACAATCAAGGCTTCTTAGCTTAGGTGAAGAAAATGAAGAATAATCTTATGAGGAAAAACTCCAACAAATAATATGATTTTCACAAACATTGAGGTCATAATATAGACAAGTGCATACATTTGAAGAATGCACTTGAGGATGCTGTTATTTGAGGAAGTTTGTAGTAGATAGAGAGGAGTACATTGAGTAACCCACTCAAATGAAGAGGATTGAGCAACAACCTTAGAATGTTGAGGCCATCGCAAATAATCAAGATTTGGTGGTGTAAGATAATGAAAGGGGAGACAATAAGCTCCCCAAGGTATTATTAATGTGATTTTCAATGGGCCAATAGGAGGGAATACTTTATCTATGATAAGTTCATATGATGTGTAAGGAGATCATGTATTGAATTTGAGAGGGAAGAGACATAGAATTGATGATATGATTGTTATCTCAAAGAAGGATATGCAGGGAGTTCAATTCTCTCATGACAATACATTGGTCATTACAACAAGGGTAATAGATTTTGAGGTCAGAAAAGTGACGGTCGATATAGGGAGCTTGACTGACATCATTTTCAAACACGTATTTTATCAAATGCGACTTGAGCTTGAAAATTGTAGGATGTAGCCGTATAAGTACAATCTATACGGATTCAACAATTAACTAGTAAAAGTATAAAGAATGGTTACCTTGACTTTATTGATCAAGGATGATGAGAACATTCTAGAGAAGGAGATTGACTTTATGATAGTAGACTGTCCTTTGCCTTACAATGGCATAATGGGCTAACCTTCTATCAACACTTTTAAAATGGAGGTGTCAATAAGCCATCAAAAGGTAAAGTCCCTAACTCCTACTAGAATGGGGATATGTTACAGGGACTAGCAATTAGCTTAAGTTTTGTATTTAAAAACCTTAAAGAGAGATCAAGTCTAAAACATTAAACAACACATAAGCAACCGCTTGCAAGTAAGAGGAGAACCTATGGAGGAAACTTTAACAATTCAGTTGGGTGATAATCCTAAGCATGTTATAAAGGTTAGAGCCAATATGTTAGTTGACCTTCAGAAAGTATGATATGTTTCTTTTGAGCTTACAAGGATATCTTTGCTTGGTCTCCTTCCGATATGCTTGGAATCCCTAAGGAAGTTATCACCCACAAGTTGAACATAAATCCAACTACGAAGATTCTACAATATAAGAAGAGGCATTTTGCTCAGAAGATGTAGACAACTATAGAGGAGGAAGTTTAAAGGTTGTTGAAAGTAGGTTTTATCAGAGAAGAACCTTATCTTACTTGGCTCACCAATTGAGTCTTAGTTAAGAAAGCAAATGGAAAGGATGTGCATCAACTTTACTGACCGAAATAAAGCGTGTCCAAAGGATTGTTTTCCTTTGCCTCGCATAGACAAGATGGTCAATTTGACCTTAGGACTTACCCCATTGAGCTTCATATATGCTTTCTTTTGGGTACAATCACATTAAGATGCATCCCTCTGACTAGGTACATACTTCTTTTATTACGAATTTTAGGACTTATTATTATAATAAGGTCATGCTGTTCAGGTTCAAGAATGCGGGTGCTACATACTAGAAGTTGGTTACAAAGATGTTCAAACCTCAAATACATAGAAACATTGAGGTCATAGATAATATGATAGTTAAAAGCAAGACAAATGATGACCACCTCGTGGACTTCTAAGAGACCTTTGATGAATTGAAAAAGCATAATATGAAATTCAATCCATAAAACTGTGTGTTTGGTGCATTGATAACTCTGATTTTAAACATATTTCACATGGTGATTCTATAATATTTTCCTCACATTTTTGGTTTTCTTTAAATAAATTGATACTTAATTGAGTAAAATTTTGATTTCAAGGTTTGAACGCGTTCTAGGATCGAGAACGAAGAAAAGGAATCAAGTTTCACTCAATTTAGAGTTCAAATGAAGAAGTTATGAAGTTTTGAAGTTACACAGTTTGAGACATGGCCATGTCCCCAGGCTATGTCCATCCAGAAAAATTTGCCAAGGTCAGAAAGTTACACGACCTGGGGACACGGCCATGTCCCAGGCCGTGTCTGGTGACGAAAACAGAATCCTTATAATACATATATAAAAGGACATATGAGGGTTTGAATACAGGAGAGACATTAGAGAAGAGTAGAGACACGGGAGAAGAGAAGAGACTTAAGGAGAAGGAGAAGAAAAAGGCGAAAGCAACACTGACTTCAAGATCGGAGAGATTTTTCATCAATCAAAGGGGTTTTTCATGTTTTATTTTATGTTTTTGATGGAACTCGTTTTTAGTTTCATTATGTTAGCTTAGAATTCGTGTATTTAGGATTATGGAACCTAGGGTTTCATGTGACTCTTGGGTTGATTTATAATTCTCAATAAAGTTTCTATGTTTGCTTGATTCAATTATGTCGTTTAATTGTTAATTGATATGTCTAGAATATCAATATATGATATTATGTATATTGATTGAGAAATTATATGTGTAATTAGATCTTTACATAATTAGAGAGAATTACATATATACTTAGAGATAAGATACATGTTTCTTCCGGAAAGTTAATTATTTGAGTGGGAATTCATTATACATTAATGCAATTCTAAGTTATATTACTAAGTGAAGAGATTCCGGTAAATAATTTAGGATTAGGGTTAATATGCTTGAGAAAGGTATTAACTGTAATTGTAAATCCCTCCAGTTAAGAATAATGGAAACTGAATTGAATATATTTTAAGCAATCACATGTTAAACACTAGGGGAAAAAATTCCTAAATACGTTATTGCAAATTGAAGTCGTTCTTAGTTTTATTGCTTTCTAAATTGCTTAATCAAGTCTCATAATTAGTTTAGTTTGTTAATTTCGGAATTTTTTAATTCATTCAAACCATCACAATTTTCCGGTTAGATAATAGAGCTAAGGTTAATATTAGTACTCAAAATCTCTAAGGGATCGACTCGGACTCGCATCCGCTATATTAAAATTAATAGGTGTACTTGCCTGATATCAAGTTTTTGGCGCCGTTGCCGGGGATTTTCGATATTAAGAACGCTAGTTGCTTTATTACTTTGACCATTTTGTTTTTCTCTTGTTTTCATTGTTAATTTTTATTACCTAGAGCTGTAATTGATTTTATATTTCTTGCCCTTGTAGTGCATGACCCGAAGCAACTCGGAAGATTTGGTAGAACTTGATCCTGAAATTGAGAGAACTGCCCTTCAAAATTTGAGATCACAACCTAGACAAATTGTGGTAACCATAAACGACGAGTCAATCGTTGAAATCAAGGAAGAAGGTAAAGAGGCCAACACTCAATTCATCGAGCAAGAAGATCCACTACACATGGCTAATAATGGGAATGAAGCAAATCGGACCATGTCCGATTATTCAAGGCCTACACTTATTAGAGATGACTCTAATATCGCAAGGCCAACCGTTGCGGCTAATAACTTTCAAATTGCACCTAACATCATGCAAATGGTGCAACAATATGTTCAGTTTGACTGTCTCCTAGATGAAGATCCTAATGCCCACATCTCTAGCTTTCTAGAGATTTGTGATCATTTAAAATCAGCGGAGCCACGGATGATGCCATCCAACTGCGGCTATTCCCTTTATGCTTGAAGGGTAGATCAAAACAGTGGTTGAACTCTCTACCATGAAATTCAATCACAACTTGGAATGAATTGGTAGAGAAATTTTTAGAGAAGTATTTCCTACTTGCAAAGACCACTAAACTTCGGAATGATATTTCTTGTTTTGCTCAATTGGAAATGAAGACTCTATATGACACTTGAGAGCGATTCAAGGACTTGCTCAGGAGGTGCCCACATCATGGCCTTCCATTATGGATGCAGATTCAGACCTTCTA
The DNA here is from genome assembly GCA_024138005.1 of Lumnitzera racemosa. Lineage (NCBI taxonomy): Eukaryota > Viridiplantae > Streptophyta > Magnoliopsida > Myrtales > Combretaceae > Lumnitzera > Lumnitzera racemosa. The sequence continues at coordinate 44,376,752 of JAMXBC010000007.1, forward strand.
TAATGGTCTCAATTTATCTACGAGACAAATGATTGATGCATCCGCAGGGGGTACTTTGAACACAAAGACACCTGAGCAAGCACAAAACCTGATTGAAGGAATAGCGATGAACAATTATCAGTTGGAAAGCACCAGAGCCAAGGCAAAGGCTATGGGAATTTATGATGTGGATTCGACCACTACTCTGGCAGCCAAGGTGGACCTATTGAGTAAGAAGATTGATGCACTCTCTGTTGGACCTCAACAAGTGCAATCGGATGTAAGTGACTTTGGTATGCAGGGGTATGGAGCACACGAACAATTGGAACAGGTAGATTATCTAGGAAATCCACCCAAGCAATAAAAAACCCCCTACAGCAACACTTATAATCCAGGATGGAGGAATCACCCCAATTTCTCATGGGGAAATCAAACCCAAGGCCAGCAGAAGACCAACTTTGGCGCACCTGGATTTCAAAGACCATTCCCACCTCCTCTCCCTCAAGAAAAGAAGTCCAATGTGGAAGAACTTCTCACAAAATATATTCAAGGCAATGAAGCTCGCTTATCAAACATTAAATCCTTTCTGAGGAATCAAGAGGCTTCAAATCGCAACCTTGAAACCAAATTGGTCAACTTGCGAAGCTAATCTCCGAAAGACCGCAGGGAACGCTACCGGGAAATATAGAAACCAATCCAAAGGAACATGTTAAGGCAGTGCACTTCGAAATGGGAAGGAGTTGCATGCTGAGAGGAAGGTTAGCGAGGAGACTAGCAAAAGCAAGGAGGGGACGAAAGGAATGGAAGACGTAGAGTCATCAAAGGAGAAGGAATATCAACCACCTATCCCATATCCCCAAAGACTCAAGAAAGATCGCAATGACCAACAATTCAGTAAGTTCCTTGACCTCTTTAAACAACTACATATTAACTTACCTCTTGTTGATGCCCTGTCACAGATGCCGAAGTACACTAAGTTCTTGAAAGATTTGTTATCCAATAAGAGGAAGCTTGAGGAGCTTTCTACAGTCATCTTAGATGAAAAGTGTTCAGTGATCGTGCAAAACAAGTTGCCTAAGAAGCTAAAAGACCCAGGAAGTTTTACAACTCCTTGTCATATTGGTAATCCGTTAATTGACAAAGCTTTAGCTGATTTGGGTGCTAGCATCAATTTAATGCCTTATAGATTTTTCAAGAAACTAGGATTAGGGGAACCTAAGCCCACACGCATGAGCTTGCAATTAGCTGATAGATCTGTGGCGTATCCTAGAGGTATATTTGAGGATGCATTAGTCTAAGTGGGTAAATTTATTTTTTTAGTTGATTTTGTGATATTGGATATGGATGAAGATTTTAAGTTGCCCCTTATCCTAGGTAGACCATTCTTAGCTACCGCTAGGGCTATCATTGATGTTAGTGATGGCAAGCTCATTCTTCGAGTAGGAGATGAAGAGATCATGTTTAAAATTTTGGAGGCTATGAAAAAGTCTGTCGATCAGGATGATACTTGCTACCTTCTAGATGTTACTGACACTTTTGTTTCAAGTTATATGTAGGAAGTTCTTCTTAAGGATCCGTTGGAGAGTTGCTTGCAATTAAGCATGGAGGAAGCTTCGGAAGATCCTATCAAATCCAAGGTGGTAACCCAACTGGAGGCAAATAAACCTATCTCTATTGAGAAAGGATTTGAAGAGTTTGAAAAAAGGAAGGAAGCACAGTTAAAACCTTCGATTGAGGAGCCACCAGTATTGGAGCTAAAGCAATTACCTAACTACTTGGAATATGCCTTCTTAGAGAAGGACTCCAAATTACCGGTAATTATAGCATCCAATTTGGAAAAAGAACAGAGAGAAAGGTTGCTGAAAGTACTCAAGGAGCATAAAAGGGCTATTGCTTGGAAAATATCCGATATTCGAGGTATCAATCCCTCCTTTTGTACTCATAAGATTTTAATGGAAGAAAACCACAAGCCAATTGTGCAGCCCTAGAGACGCTTGAATTCGAACATGAAAGAGGTAGTCAAAAAGGAAGTTATTAAACTCCTTGATGCAGGTATGATATATCTTATCTCTGATAGTTCATGGGTGAGTCCAGTGCAAGTAATTCTAAGAAAAAAGTGGAATGAAAGTAGTCCCTAATGAAAAGAATGAATTGATCCCAATGAGAACGGTAACAGGTTGGCATGTATGTATCGATTATCGAAAGTTAAACATGTGTGATGCAAGTGATCATGCAGTTGGGGCAGTGCTGGGGAAAAGGCGAGACAAGTACTTTCAATAAATTCACTATGCTAGCAAAACTCTTACGAATGCTCAAGAGAATTACATTACTACAAAAAAAGAGTTGCTAGTAGTTGTTTTTGCCTTTGATAAGTTTCGCTCTTATTTGCTTCTATCTAAAGTGATTATTTATTCTGATCATTCTGCCCTTAGGTACTTGTTAGCAAAACCGGATGCAAAACCAAGACTGATTAGGTGGATCTTGTTGCTCCAAGAGTTTGATGTGGAGATCAAAGATAAAAAAGGCGCTGAGAATTTAGTAGCAGATCACCTATTTCGATTGGAGAATCCAAACTTGGAAATGCTAGATGAGAATGAGATCAAGGATGAATTCCCTGATGAGCGACTCTATGCCATTGCCTAGGTAAGTGATATGAAAATTCCTTGGTTCACGGATATCGCTAATTTTTTAGCTGCTAGGATTATACCTAAGGGACTTCTACACCAACAAAAGAAGAAATTTTTTTTTTTCTGATGTCAAACATTATTTTTAGGATGATCCTTACCTGTTTAAAGTATGTGCAGATCATGTCATTCAAAGGTGTGTACCACACCTCGAAGGATGGAGAATTTTGAGCCACTATTATTCGGGGCCTACGGGTGGGCATCATAGTGCCAATAGGACAGCTCATAAGGTTCTAGAGGCAGGATTTTATTGGCCTACCCTATTCAAAGATGCCCAGAGATATGTTGAGAGTTGTGATCGTTGCCAATGAGTGGGGAATATATCCCGTAGGGATGAAATGCCACAAAATCCCATCATCGAGGTTGAGGTATTTGATGTGTGGGGGATCGATTTCATGGGTCCTTTCCTGAACTCTAATGGAAATAAATATATACTAGTAGCTATTGACTATGTCTATAAGTGGGTGGAAGCTAAAGCCTTACCTACAAATGATGCTAGGGTAGTAAAAAAATTCTTAAAAGGCCTATTTTCTCGATTTGGCACCCCTAGGACAATTATAAGTGATAGGGGACCACACTTTATAATGCTCAACTCGACCAAGTATTGAAACGTTATGGTGTTACACATAGAATAGCCACCCCGTACTACCCCCAAAGTAGTGGCCAAGTGGAAGTTGCCAATCGCGATCTTAAGCGAATTCTTGAAAAAATCGTAGAGTATCATAGAAAAGATTGGTCAGAAAGTTGGATGATGCTCTATGGGCATATAGAACCGCTTACAAAACACCACTAGGGACCACACCCTACCGACTTGTATATGGCAAGGCTTGTCATTTACTGGTAGGAATTGAACATAAGGCTTATTGGAAAATTAAGAGTGCTAATGTTGATTTTGAGCGTGCAAGTTCTCACAAGAAACTTCAACTAAACGAGATAGAGGAATGGCGAGCGAATGCAATGAGAACTCCAAACTATACAAAGGAAGGGCCAATAAGTACTACGATCAGCGAATCAAACAAGGTCGACAATTTAAAGAAGGTGATCATGTTCTTTTGTATAATTCTCGCCTTCGTTCATTCCCAGGTAAGTTGAAATCTAGGTGGTCTGGACCATTTACAATTACACGAGTTTTCCCGTATGGGACCGTTGAAGTTACACACCCGAAGAAGGGCAAATTTAAGGTAAATGGGCAACCCTTGAAGTTATACTTGAGTGGAAACTTAGAGCATGTTGGACGAGAGGAGTTTTATCTCCATCCGACAGAACTATCATGAGAAGACGCATCTCGTCGAGCTATTGACGTTAACTATAGCGCTTCTTGGGAGGCAACCCATGTCTAACTTTCCTTATACTTTAGTTCTTTAAGTTTATTTCATTTTATCTTCCTTTTATCTAACTTTGCTTCTTTTTTTTTTTTTTCATTTTTCGTCATAGGCTTTTCGCTTTTAGTTTTATTATTGATTCTTTTCTTTAGTTTTCTTTTTCTTATTTTTCTAGTTTAATTACTTTTATTTCTTTAAGTTTCCTTTATTTTTAAATTAAATTGATGAAAAAAAAAGAGAGAGAAAAAAGTTCCACGGGCAAGGGACACGGTCGTGTCCAAGCCCGTATCCATCCAGGCCCTTTAATCTACCCCACCCACAGAAAGTTACACGGGCGTAGGAAACGGTCGTGTCCCAACCCGTATCCGCTTAGATTTCGATTTTACTCCGTGGGTACAGAAAGTTACATGGGCGAAGGACACGGTTGTGTCCCAACCCATGTGCATCCAGACTTCACGATAGAACTCAGCAAGTTACACGAGCGTAGGAAACGGTTGTGTCCCAGCTCGTGTGCGATCATTAGCCATGCCCGGACACAGACAGTTACACGGGCGTGGGATACAGTCGTGTCCTAGCCCATGTCCGCCCAGCTAAGACACGATGAACACAGGAAGTTACACGGGCATGGGATACGGTCGTGTCCTAGCCCGTGTCTGCCCAGCCTTACACGATTTTGCACACGCTCAGTTTATTTAAAAAACAAACACACTCTCTCACACACTCATAATCCAACATATCTCTCTCTCATATACTCTCTTCTCTCCCTCTTCTCTCTACAATTCTTGTCATTCCGAATCCTGATCCAAGTAAGTCTCCTTATTGATTTTAGTCTATCTTCCTCATGGTTTAGGCAGTTTAGCTACTCGAAATTTTGATCTTGTGTGCATGGGCTCTTACATTTGGTTTGCACCTTTCTTTTGTTATTTTATAAACGCCATGCACCATTGCCTTGTGTTTCTTGATCTTATGTGCCTTTATGATGCCTCATCTAGTTAAATATTCATTGTGCTCTCTCAATTCCGAATTTTGTTGGCTAATTTGCTCATCCTTATTCATTTATGCTAGTTAAGGTTAGCAATATGAGAAAACAATTTTAGGTCATTTAGCGTCTTTTATATGTTAGGACGCCTGTGTTTCAAGCTAAGTATAGTGTAGTAAGTCTATTGTAAAATTAGTTGGATGCATTTGCAAGCTATTTCTTTTCCACCAACTAGTTTTCTAGCTGCACTCCACATGTTTGTTTAAATGCCCCAATGAGAATTCGGTTAATATTCTTCACTATTAATATTATTTCCCTCTACCTTCTTGAACTACGTGCGACAAGGATGTGTGTTTTTGATTTAGTTTGTTGATTCTTTGCAGGTTTTTAATGGCGAATCACGCTAAGCTTACCGTTCGTCGGAAATCAAAATTTGCAGCATCCTCTTCATCACAATCAGGAGCAATAGTTGAACCATTAGCTACTCTTCCCCCGATGGAACACCCAATGCTTCAATTTAAGGAAGACTACCAGGTGCAACGATATAATTTACTTCAGAATAAGCCTTTCAGCGAGACCCTTCGGTTGGATTGGGATGTTCTCGCTCAATTAGAGCTCACCACAGAAATGAAGGAGCTCTTGGATGGTACCATTTGGGAGCGCTTTTTACCTCTTGAAGCTCTAATTTATAAAGAGCTGACCTTGGAGTTTTTGTGCACCTACAAACTTGATAAAGAGAGTGCTACTGGCATGGGCCCCAAACGCAAACTACATTTCACCCCGAGTGGCCACCTATTCCACATGACCATAGCTCAATTGGGTCGATATCTTAGTCTCTATGAAGATAAATACACTCGGACAGAAGAATTCCAACGTCATTTTCCCCGAGGAGTAACACCAGGGATGTTTTGGAACGAGATTACTGTTGGTGATGCATATGATCCAGCAAGGAGTAAGGCATCTCAATTAGTCAAGCCTGAATATCGGGTTCTTCATTGGCTGTTTTTGCATACATTGACTGGCAGAGGCCTCAGCACCGGGGTGGTTTCCAACAAGGATTGCCTCTATCTGTACAGTGTCATTCATAAACATCCTATCAATCTCGCCATCGAAATCGCTGAACTTTTCAGCCACCACTACACGGAAGAAAGGGCATATTTGTTGTGGCCCCTACATTACCTTACTCGTGTAGGCTATGCGGACTAAGGTTGTTGTTTGGCCCTCACTTACTTTAGTTAATCAAGTTACTCCTATGCGCCTTAATTCATTCAGACAAATGAACTTATTACCAACAAGACGTCAAGGTCGACACTCTCGCAGCAGCACATCTCGAGGCCAGACATCTTCCATAAGCTTTGACGACAAATTTGATATGTTGATGTCTAAGGTTCGTTATATAAGAGAAAGTGTGGATAAACTTCATATCCGCTAGGATAAAATGGAAAATTTTCTCAAAATGAAAGAGTCAGATACCCGTAATGCGGATAGTAAGAGTGAGGAAGACGATGATGAGGGTGGTGAGGACGAGTTGGCTGGGGGAAGTGATGAGGATGTTGAGGGCAGTGACGACGACGATGATGCTACGATGGCTGAGGCACCATTTGATGAAGAGGATGAAGAGACGGATTCCGATCCCTCTTCTTATTTCATAATTTTTTGTGTTATCTTTTGTTGGCCAAGGCTTGTGAACTCAGATATATAATGATGATGCTTCTTCATTTTGAACTTCTTTTCGACTGGCAGGGAAGTATTAGTTTCTTTTCAGTACATATGTTTCATTTTTCCCTATGCTGCTTTTTCTTGTTTCATTTCTTGCTGCTATGATTTTTTTCTTAGTCGTACATTGAGGACAATGTACGTTATTAAGTGTGGGGAAGGGATATATATGAATTTGTTATTGTTTAGGAGACCAATTATTCACATTTGACCCAATTAATTTTTAAGATAACTTGCAATAGGTAATTAACAAGTATTGAGCTAAATCAACTGTGTCATCTTGATCATTATTGATTTTATTATACTTTACTAGAATTGATTAGTCAAATTTGTGGAGGGCAAAGTTCAAGTTATTTAGCTTAGGACTTTAGGACTTGAGATTGGAGCAACATCATTAGTTGAGAGTTAGTCATGGTTATTTTTAAATTTACTTTTATGTATACCTTTCTCTTAGAAATTTTTAAGAGTCCTATAATTTTTAGCAAACAAACAAATGAAATTCTTCTATTGAGAAACCCCTGAAAAATCACAATGATTGGAGGCTAAAAGTAATAACAAGTGTAAGAATAGAAAAAATTGGTAAGGATTTGTCTTGGTCCGTCAGAAAAGCGAGATTGAGTTCCAATGCCAATTCTAATGACAAAAATTGATATGGATCGGCCTTGGTCCATCAGAAGAGCATGGTTCTTTCCCGCTATTAATATAAGAAATAAGTTGATATGGATTGGTCTTGGTCCGTCAGAAGAGCGAGATTCTTTCCCTCTACCAACGCAATTGTGCTTAAATAAAGTAAATTCAAAAGACCTCTCAACAAAAGCATGAACTAAGGGGATGATCAGAGGATGAGTGGATGTAAAATGTGTTTGTTTTAGATTATAACGCTTGGTGAGATGGAAGAGAGAATTGTATACATTTTAGTCAAATGGATAAAATTTTTATGACTCTTTCTCGATTAGCGAGATGTTAAATCCAATTTTTAGTTTAAGAATCCTTGGTTAAATGACTCGGGTAAACTTTGATTTTCATAAATTAACTAGTGAACTCTAGTATTAAGTATTGTTGGAGCATTCGAATATGGTCAGATGAAATTAGTTAACTTTATTATTACAAGTTAGTCGGGAATGATTTTTTACTTTTCTATAGGTTAAGTGTATTCATTCACCAGTTTCTTAAAATAGTGATAAATTTTGTTTAATATTTCTTGTCCTAAAATTTTTGTTTTGATTTATTTGCTTGAGGATAAGCAAATGCTCAAGTGTGGGGAAATTTGATAACTCTGATTTTAAACATATTTCACATGGTGATTTTATAGTATTTTCCTCACATTTTTTGTTTTCTATAAAGAAATTGATACTTAATTGAGTAAAATTTTGATTTCAAGGTTTGAACACGTTCTAGGATTGAAAACGAAGAAAAGGAATCAAGTTTCACTCAATTCAGAGTTCAAATAAGAAGAAGTTATGAAGTTTTGAAGTTACACAGTCTGGGACATGGCTATGTCCCCAGGCTATGTCCATCCAGAAAAATTTGCTAAGGTCAGAAAGTTACACGACTTAGGGACACAGCCATGTCCCAGGCCGTGTCTGGTGACCAAAAAAGAATCCTTATAATACATATATAAAAGGACATATGAGGGTTTGAAGACAGGAGAGACATTAGAGAAGAGTAGAGACACGAGAGAAGAGAAGAGACTTAAGGAGAAGGAGAAGAAAAAGGCGAAAGCAACATCGACTTCAAGATCGGAGAGATTTTTCATCAATCAAAGGGGTTTTTCATGTTTTATTTTATGTTTTTGATGGAACTCGTTTTTAGTTTCATTATGTTAGCTTAGAATTCGTGTATTTAGGATTATGGAACCTAGGGTTTCATGTGACTCTTAGGTTGATTTATAATTCTCAATAAAGTTTCTATGTTTGCTTGATTCAATTATGTCGTTTAATTGTTAATTGACATTTCTAGAATATCAATATATGATATTATGCATGTTGATTGAGAAATTACATGTGTAATTAGATCTTTACATAATTGGAGAGAATTACATATATACTTAGAGATAAGATACATGTTTCTTCCGGAAAGTTAATTATTTGTGTTGGAATTCATTATACATTAATGCAATTCTAATTTATATTACTAAGTGAAGAGATTCCGGTAAATAATTTAGGATTAGGGTTAATATGCTTGAGAAAGGTATTAACTGTAATTGTGAATCCCTCCGGTCAAGAATAATAGAAACTGAATTGAATATATTTTAAGCAATCACATGTTAAACACTAGGGAAAATAATTCCTAAATACGTTATTGCATACTTGAAGTTGTTCTTAGTTTTATTACTTTCTAAATTGCTTAATCAAGTCTCATAATTAGTTTAGTTTGTTAATTTCAGAATTTTTTAATTCATTCAAACCATCACAATTTTCTGGTTAGATAATAGAGCTAAGGTTAATATTAGTACTCAAAATCTATGAGGAATCGACTTGGACTCACATTCGCTATATTAAAATTGATAGGTGCGCTTGCCTTACATCATGCATCTTTAGGGAAGTTTTTGGGTTTCATGGTGATGTAGCAAAGAATCGAAGCCAACCCTGAGAAGATTCAAGCTATGTTGGATATGGAGTCACTGAAGTCTATTAAGGAGGTCCAGAGGTTACTAGTTATGTAGCAGCATTGAAGGGGTTTGTTTTTAAAAGTGCTGAAAAGTATGTGGAATATTTTCGTGTTTTGAGAAATCCACTTGAATTTTGGTAGATGGAAGATTGTCAGAAGGCCTTTAAAGCCTTGAAGGAATTCTGAACTAAACTACCGGTCTTGTCAAAGCCTGTTGAAGGTGAAACTCTTTACTTATATTTGTTTGTGGTGATTGAACTCTTTCCCCTATATCGGTATTGACAAAAGGACAAATGCATAGGCCAGTATACTATGTGAGCCATATCTTAAAAGGTTTGAAGTTGAGGTATACTAGAAATTTTTGTCTTGGCTCATTATAGCTGGTAGGAAACTTTGACCTCACTTCAAAGCTCATTAAGTTGTGGTTTTAACTTATCAACCATTAAAGCAAGCTTTGTACAAGCTTGATGCCTCAAGGAGGATGGTGGAATAAGGTTTGGAACTAAGTGCTCTCAGGATACAATATTGACCTAAGGAGGTGTACAAGGCTCAGATCTTGGTTGATTTTATAATAAAGTTTACCAGGATTGAGAGATCTCTAAGTTACTAGCCAACCTAGAAGTTGTATGTTGATGGCTCTTTTATCTACAAAGGAAGTGGAGTAGGTTTAATCTTGAAAGGACCCATGGGAGATTAGATTTCTTATTCCTTGAAGTTTTAATTTTTTGCCAGTAATAAGGAGTCCAAATATGAGGTACTATTAGTAGGGATGAAATTGGCCTAAGAGGTTAAAACAAAGTGTTTAGATGTGTTTTTCGATTCTTAGTTAGTGGTAAATTAGGTCGCGGGAAGTAGCTCGGCAAAAGATGAAAATATGATCAAGTATCTACGATTGGTAAAGGAGATTGGCTTGGATTTTGAGAACAGGCAATTGATGAAGATTTCAAGGATGGAGCATTAGACAAATTGTCTAAGTTAGCCTTTATAGGCTTAGCAAACTAGGAGGAGAGGATCTTCATTGAGTACTTGTTAGAGAAAAGTACAAAGAGACAACTAATGGAGTATTTAGAGGTTCAACAAAGGGATGTAGGGTACTATTGGATGGATCCTATTATTGAATATTTGAAGGATGGAACTCTGCCTTAAGATAACAAGGAAGCTCAAAAGTTCCTATACAAGGTAGCTAATTTTATAGTCATCATTTGAAATTCGTATAAGAGAGGTTTGATCATGCCTTACATTAGTTGTCTACGACCATCAGAAGTAGAGCAAGTCCTCTCTAACCTACACTCTTGAGTATGTAGTAATCATATTAGAGCTGCAACTTTATATGTAAGGGCACTACAATTAAGGAATTGGTGGCCCACAATGAAGAACGATACACTTCACCTAGTTCAAACCATGATTGATGTTAGAGGAATACCTTAATAGAGAGAACTTCGAGCTCATATATAATTCCTTTCACCAGTCCTTGGCCTTTCGCCCAGTAGGGATTAGGTATACTTGGTCCATTCCCGAAGATGACTAAGAAAAGGTAGTACATTATTGTGACAATGGATTACTTCACAAAATTGGTTGGAGCCAAGGCTATAGCGAGCATAATAGAGCAAAGTATAGAAGCTTTTATGGTTAACAACATCTTAAGTAGGTTTGCGATACCTTTTACTATAATAGAAGCTAATGGGCCATAGTTTGATAACAATGAGTTTAAAGAGTTCTGTGAAGCTTGGCAGATTAGGATTTACTATACATCTGTTGCCTACACTTAGAGCAATGGTTAGGTTGATGTGATAAACAAGGTTATTTTACAAAGTTTCAAGAAAGGGTGACCCAAGATGGGAACAAACAGGCAGATGAACTATCCAACGTTTATGGGGGGTATAGGACCACATAGAAGACCTTATTAGGAACATACCATATCAATTGACTTTTAGGTCAGAGGTTATATTGCCAATTGAGCTTCAAGTGGAAAGTGCAAGGGTTCAAGTGCACATCCCCAAGTACAATGATATTGGCTTTTGAGCTAATTTGGATACCATTCATAAAACACGAGCATTGGCTAAAGCTCATCTCTTTACTTTTCAACAGCGAGCAGCTAAGTACTATGACAAACATGTTAGGCATAAATGCTTCCGACTTGGTGATTTGGTTCATAAGAATCTAGAAGAATTAGGTGCAAGAGAATGCCAAGGGAAACTTACCCCTACTTAGAGGGATCCCATCAGAGTGAAGGAGATGGTAGGGAATAGATGTGCATATAGGTTGGAAAGGCTTGATGGACGACCAATCCCTAAGGTATGGAACGCTAACAACTTCAGGACATATTTTGAGTAATGAACATCTTGAAGAAGATATGTTTGCTTGTTTCTTTATGTATTTCGTTATTATCACTGTCTATAGTAGTGTTAGTGTGTTTGCTTGTTTCTTTATGCCTGTAGTAGTGTTTGTGTGTTTGTAAGTGGACTTGATCCACAAACTTGTTAAAGTGCTTAGTTATTTCCTACATAACATGTTAAGGAGGTCGAGATAATCTGACCTTGTTCTCTAATGTTTACGTGATGAAATTATGTTGTGTAAGGTTGAAGCCAATGGACCAACCTAGTTCCTTTTCAATATTTCATATAATTAAGTATTTGTTCGTCTGACATTGCTTGAGCTTATGCTTTACTTTGTTTTAATATAGTGCTTTTCACAAAAGCATCAACATAATCATAAATAATGAAATGATCTTCACCTAACCTCTCTGATAAGAGAGAACTTAAAATGTTTCTAAGCCCTATCAAAGGGTGACAAGCAAGTTATAAAGTGTTGAATCCATAAGTCCTATATTTGACTGATGAAGAGAAAAGGATATCTAAAAATCTCTAAGTCCTAAGAAAGGACGATAAGAGGTAAAGGCCTCAAACTCTTTTAAGAGTGAGAGACATTGATGGGGATCATGCCATGGGACCTTTGACCCACAATTGAGCCAGAGGATTGGAAGGCCTAGCACGGCGGATTCTCCTATTCCTGTCGAGGTCGAGTATTTCCTTGCCAACGGGTTCTATATGCCGAGCTATATGACTGCCTATTTGTTGTAGATAATGTGCCGAAAAGCGGAATGCCAAGAGAACAACCAATCCTTATTCTCACTCATGCCTAACCAATTACTTACTCGGCATCACCCTTGTTGAAATGATGAGAGAGAGACTCCGAGCTAACTCAACCACCCCTACTTAGACAAGCAAGCTAACTGTACTTTTCGTCCACATCTTCCAATGGCTTTGCCAATACAGCATCGCCACATATATAAAATCATGTGTACAATCCATTATACCAATGATTGTTTTTCTTGAATATTCATTTTTGTCCTTTTGTATCTTATACGTTATTTCCTTAGAAAATACCCTTTTTATTTTTTTCCTTTTAGGCAAGTTACCCTAACTTATGGGTATAAATACCCCTGTAATTGTAGCTGCATAAAATAGATTATCATTAATATACTCAAGTATTTTTCCTTCCTTGAGTAAACACTACCTATTTATTCTCGACATCACTCTTATCCTAACCCTTGAGCAAAGCTAGGTAGCAAGTAACATTATCAAACCAATTCATGTGTCATATTGAATTGTGTCGTAAGTACTCAGAAGTTCCATTGGTGCATCATATCCTCTGGAGCTATTTGTAGATTTTTGCTTACTCTTCATTTGCATTTGTCCTTTCACCCATTGCTCAACACTTCCCTTTCAAGCTTTTTGTAAGCTTAAACTTATCCAGCAACCGACCTTGTCTGTTCTTGGTCATGGTTCCCATCATCTTGGTATTAGAGTGGAGGTTTTATTTAAGTCATAGTTTATGAAACAGAGCAAGTTATTGTACTCATTTAATTACTGTATTTATTAACTATCACCTTCTCTAGTTTGTGGAAGTGTTTGCTATATCACCTATTTGATGAGTTTGAGGTTTGAATCTGTAGGGAAAATGACTGACCCAAGTGTAAACATCAGTACTAGAAATAATAATAGTGAAGTTATCCACCATAGATGACAGTCTTAGGGAACTCTTAGAAGCACTAACGAAAGACTAAATGAAGTGGCTAATCTCTTAGTAAATCTAACTTTAGCTATTTATGCTTTGGCTTACCAACCTACTGAAGCTGCGTTGAACACCCCATAAGCTGTTCAACCTATTAGGAGTCAGAACCCAGCTTAACTCATTTGAGGTGAAGGAGTAGGTGGACGAGTGAGGAGAATGATTGGTTTGGCAAACATAGGAGACAAGGAAGAAGAAGAGTATTTTGAAGAAGAGCACGTACGAGTCCCTACAGCATCTAACCACACGAAGCTTCAGATTCTGAGCTTCAATGGATCCGAGAATGCTAATGAATATTTGGAGTAAGAAGAGAAGGTGGAGTATGTTTTTGAATATTATCAGTATGAGGATTTCGAGAAAGTTAGAACTATTACTGTTGAGTTCTCCGGACATGCCACCATGTGGTGGAAGAATTTCTAGGCCATAAGAAGGTGAGAGGGCTACCGAAAGATTAGTGCTTAGCCCAAGATGAAGAGAATACTCAAAAACAGGTTCGTGCCGAAAACTTATCTTTAAGATACTTTCACTTGGTTTTAAAGTTGAGACAAGGAGGTTGAATAGTCGACGAGTATATTCAAGAATTTCAAATGCTTATGATCCGTTGCAAAGTGGAGGAACCACCAGCTCGAATAGTCTTAAAATTCATTACTAAGTTAAGAGATGACATTTGAGACATTATGGAACTCCAACGATTTACCATAATGGATGAGGCCATCAGAATAGCCTACCGAATAAAGAGGCAAAGAAGGAGCCATGTATTGGCCAGGATGCTAACTAGTAAACCTAGATAGGTGAGTCACTGAGCACATTTGAGTACCGAGGCAAGCCGAAAGGTAGATGTTCAAGTTGATCATAAAAGTCGACCTAACGATGAAGTACCGAGCTGAACTTATGAGAAAGGTCAAGGACCTGGTAAGAAGACGAGCTAGATCAAATGCTTTAAATACCAAGGGTTTGGACATATGGCCACTCAGTATCTAAACCAAAGAATTATGGTGATTAAGGGAGATTTTCTGAAGCTAGAGGTAGAAAGTACAAATGACAAACCTGAGGAGGAGATCACTATTGAGAAAGAACTAATTAAAGAGGATGTGTTTGCTGAGGACATGGATCAACTGATCATGGTTGTCCAATGTACAATGAACATGGAACCCTCACGAGAAGAGGAGTAGAAAGAGAATTTGTTTCATACCACCTGTAAGGTATATAATCCGGTATGTGCTCTCAATGTGGATAGTAGAAGTTGCACCAATGTGGCATCAGCTAATCTTATTTCAAAATTGAAGTTTTCAACTGTTGCAATCTAAAGACGTACAAGTTGCATTGGTTGAGTGAGAAAGGAGCACTACATGTCACTCAGCAAATACTACTACCAATCACTATGAGCAATTACTCTGACCAGATTCTCTACGATGTACTGTCCATTTATGCTTCCCACATGTTGCTAGGTAGGCTGTAGCTATTTAATAGGAGAGTTATCCATGACGGCTACAAGAATATGTATATGTTCGAGAAGGACAGCTAGAAGATTACACTAATGTTGTCGAAAGGAGTTAATAAATTGTAGAAAAAACTTGCTTGCGGATTAAAGAAAGCTCTGGTGATGAGTAAAGCTGAGCTTCAAGAGGTCATCAATGCTGATGAGCCAACCCTTATATTGGTTAAGCGCCTACTAGAGATGGAGTGAGGTGAACTACCCTAAGAAATCAAAGAGTTGCTTGATGAGTATGCCGACTTGTTCCCAAAATAGTTACCTGAGGGGTTGCCCCCAACTCGAGGCATAGAGCATTACATTGACTTAGTACCTGATACTGTACTACTGAATAAGCTGGCCTATCAGATGAATCTTGAACAGGCTTCTGAGCTCCAACATTAAGTCAATGAGTTACTAGAGAGATGATATGTCAGAGAAAGCCTTAGCCATTGCGCTATGCCAGCGCTTCTAGTACCGAAAAAGGATGGAACCTGGCTGATGTATGTCAACAGCCGAGCCGTGAACAAGATCACAATCAAATATATGTATCCGATCTTGAAGTTAGAAGATATGTTGAATAAGTTGAGTAGAGCTAAGGTTTTCAGTAAGATTGACCTAAAGTCTGGCTACCATTAAATGTGCATAAGGCCAAGAGATGAATGGAAAACTACGCTTAAAACTCGGCATGAACTTTATGAGTGGATGGTTATGCTATTTGACCTATCGAATGCCTCAAGCACTTTCATGCGATTAATGAACCATGTGTTAAGACAGTTGATTGGAAAGTGTGTCGTGGTGTACTTTGACCACATATTAGTTTATAGTGACGACATGCTGAGTCACTGCGAGCATCTTCGAGCCTATTAAATATTCTCTGTACAAAGAAATTATTCGATAACTTGAAGAAGTGTTGCTTTTTTCTAGGAGGAAGTGGTTTTCTTGGGTTATGTAGTCAATAGGGGAGGTTTAAAAGTGAATCATAAGAAGATCCGAGTAGTTATAAAGTGGCCGACTCTTACTACTTGTGCCGACATGAGAAGTTTCTACGGACTGGCTTCATTCTATAAACAATTCATCAAGAATTTCAGCACCTTCCCCACACTAGTTACTGAGCTAACAAAGAAAAACGTCGACTTTCTATGGAGAGAAAGAGAGGAGAGGAGAGGAGTTTTCTAAGATAAAAGAAAGATTGACCTCCAATCCAGTATTAGTTCTACTTGACTTCGAGAAAATATTTGTGCTGGAATGTGATGCATCAAGGATTGGAATAAGTGTTGTCCTAATGCAAGAAGGCCAACCAATTGCCTTCTACAGTGAAAAGCTTAGAGGACCATAGTTGAATTTTCTGTGTATGATAAAAAACTCTCGGCACTAATCCGAGCATTACAAGTATGGCAGCACTATTTACTGTCGAAAGAATTTGTTATATATACTTACCATGAGTCACTGAGATATCATCGAAGTCAGACCAAGTTATCAAAGTGGTAGGCAAGATGGGTTGAATTCCCTGAGGGATTCAATTTTATAATAAAATATAAGCAAGGAAAAAGCAATGTTGTTGTAGATGCTCTTTCAAGAAGACAAGCACTTATGAATGAACTGCAAACTAGACTATTTGGGTTTGCAAGTATTAAAGAACAGTATTATGAGGATCCATACTTTGAACCCATAATCATGTGGAGGATGGCTACTTGTTTCGAGGTGGAAAAGTATGCATACCAACTTATTTCCTAAGGGAGTTGGTGGTTAGGAAAGCCCATAGTGGAGGACTCTCTAAACATTTTAGAGAAAGCAAGACCTATCAACTGTTGAATGGTTGATTCTTTTGGTCGAGAATGAGGAAAGATGTGCACCGAGTTGTCGAAAGTTGTATGGTGTGCAAGAGGGCGAAATATCGAGCTGAAAAGGGGAAACTAATGCCATTGCCTGTTCTGACAAAACCATGGACTGAATTAAGCATGGACTTTGCTCTTGAATTACCACAAACCGTCCGAAGCAAAGATTCTGCAATGGTTGCCGTGGATTAGTTTAGCAAGATGGCATACTTTGTGCCCTACTCTAAAACTAACGATGCTTTAGCTATTGCTGCCCTTTTCTTATAGGAAATTGTATGGTTACATGGCATGCCAAGGAGTGTAGTCTCTGACAGGGACTCGAAGTTTTTTAGCCATTTTTGGAGGACCTTATGGTGTCAGATGGGGACCAAACTCCCATTCAGCACTTTCTTTTACCCCCAAACTGACTGCTAAACATGGGTGGTTAATCGCACTTTAGGATCACTGCTCCAAGCTATAGTGGGCAAGAACTTAGCTCGCTTACCAATGGTCGAATTTTCTTACAAAAAAACAATATATGACACCACTAAGCAAACTCCCTTTGAAGTAATCTATGGTTTCAATCTCGAATTACCCTTCGATCACATCCCTATACCTGTACCCGTGTAAGAGGACCTTAATACGTAGGCTAGAGTACAATCCCTTTAGCACATCTATGACAAAGTTACTTAACCCATCAACCGAGCTGTTAGAAGAATGCAAGAGAAGACCAAGGGTAGGACGGCTAAACAATTCTTGCAAGGAGACTTAGTATGGATGTACCTCAACAAGGAGCGATTTTCGAGAAAAAGAAGGAATAAATTATTTGCAAGAGATAAAGTACCCTTTAGGATCATCTATAAAATCAACAATAATGCCTACAAGTTGGAGCTGCCCAATGATTATGGGGTATTTGATACCTTCAACATTGCCAACCTTAATCCCTATCACCCTAATGGGGAGCTAACCAAAGATCGTATAGATTTGATCCCAAATCCAAATCGACTTGAAGGGAATGATGGGAATCAGGCTACTAGACCTTTGGCTTACAACCAAGCCTAAGGACTGGAAGGCCTGGCATGGTAAATTCTGTTGTTCCAACCGACTCCTATCAAGTCTGAGTATTTCCTTACCGACGGGTTCTGCATGTTAAGCCGTATGACTGCCTATTTCTCACAAATAGTGTGTTGAAAAGTAGAATGCTGAGAGAATAGCTAATTTTCATTCTCACTCATGCCTGACCAATTACTTACTTGGCATCACCCTTTCCGAGAGAGAGACTCCAGACTAACTCAGCTTCCCTGTTGCGAACCTTGACCAAGAATAGACAAGGCTGGTTACTGGATGGGTCCAAGCTTGCAAAAAGCTCAAATAGGGTTAATGAGGAAAGTGCAAAAAGAGTGATAATGATGAATGAAATAATAAGCAAACCTATGAACAACTACAGAAGATATGATGCACTAAAGGAACTTTCGACGACTCATGGCATAATTCGATATGACACATGAATTGATCCAATGAGGTTACTTACCACCTAACCTTGCTTAAGGGAAAGGAGAAGAGTGATGCCGAGAGTAAACAAACAGTGTTTACACAGGAAGAAAGTACTTAAGTGTATTGAAGGTAATCTAATCATTTACAACTATAAGTACAAGGGTATTTATACCTGTAAGTTAGGACAACTTGCCCCAAAGGGAAAAGACAAAAAGAACATTTCCAGAAGAAGCAATGTACAAGATGCAAAAGGGTAAAAATGAATACATAAGGAAAACAATCATTTGTGCTACAAATTCTACATATAATACTGTATACGTGGCAATGCTGCATTGGCAAGGTTGTTAGGAGATGCGGACAAAAAGTACGGACAGATGGGTTTGTCCGAGTAAGGATGGCTTAGTTAGTTCGAATTCTCTATCTCTTTTCTTCTTAGCAAGGATGATGCCGAGTGATTGGTCGGCTTAGCGCTAGAAAGTAATCATCAACTCAGCATACCATAGAATAATGGGTAGCCATATGATACAGTATTAGAGGTGACTCGGCAAGGAAGTACTTGGCCTCGGTAAGGGTTGATTGGAATAGAAAGATTTATCGTGCCAACCCCTCTAGTCCTTGAGTTCAGTTACAGGTCAGAGGTCCGGTAGCTTGATTCCCATCATTGCCTCTGAGTTGTTTTAGATTTGGGATCAAATCCGAATGGTGCTCGCTCAGTTCTCCGTCAGGGTGATATGGACTGAAGTTGGCAATATTGAAGGCATTAGAAACCCTATAGTCCTTAGGCAATTCCAACCTATAGGCATTGTCAATGATTTTCTAGAGGATTCTGAAAGGTCCTTCCATTCTTGTAGATAATTTGTTCTTCCTCTTGTTTGGGAACTGTTCCTTGCTAAGGTGTAGCCATACTAACTCTTTTGGCTAAAATTGTTTGGCTGAGTTACCCTTAGTCTTTTCTCGCATTGGCAACTTAGTTGATGTGCCAAGTAACCTTATCATAGATGTGTTGAAGAGAATGTACTTTGGCCAAGGTATCAGGGTCCTCTCGCATGAGTGCTGGTACAAGGGCGTGGTCGAGGGGCAACTTGGGATTGAATCCATAAACCACTTCAAAGGGAGTTTGCTTAGTGGTGTCATGTACGTTTTGGTTATAAGCGAACTCAACCACTAGCAAGTAGGTGTCCCAATTAGCCATGTTCTTACCTGCTGCAACTCGGAGCAGTGAACCCAAAGTACAATTAACTACCTTTGTTTGGCTGTCAGTTTTGGGGGTAACATGAGGTACTGAAGAGTAATTTGGTTCCCAATCAATGCTACAGGTTCTCCAGAAATGACTTAAGAACTTCGGGTCTTTACTGGAGACTACACTTCTTGGTACGCCGTATATCCCTACAACCTCCTATAAGAAAAGAGAAGCAATAGCTGAAGCGTCGTTAGTTTTAGTGAAGGGCACGAAGTATACCATCTTATTGAACCGATCCATGACGACCATTACAGAATCTTTCCTCGAGTAGTTTGTGACAATCTGAGAACAAAGTCCATGCTCAATTCAGTCCACGGCTTCATTGGAATAGGTGGGGACATTGCTTTCCCTTGTTTGGCTCCATACTTGGCCTTTTTGCACACAGCATAGCTTCTGACTACTCAATGCACATCTCTCGGCATTCTCAGCTAAAAGAATCAGCCATTCAATAGATTACAGGTCCTCTTCTCCCCAAAGTGTCTAGAGAGTCCTCTATTGTAAGCTGCCCTGATTAATAATTCCCTTAGGGAGTAAGTCGACACATACAATTTCCCCTCTTGGAAGAGGTAGTCATCCTCCACATAATACTCGTCCACTATCCTGCCATCTACGCATCATGAAATTATTAGTCCAAAGTGTAGATCCTCGGAGTATTGTTCTTTGATACTTGTAAACCCAAACAACCTGGTCTGCAATTCTGATAAAAGCGCATGTCTCCTCGAAAGAGCATCTGCAGCTACATTGCTCTTTCCCTGTTTGTACTTAATTATGAAATTGAATCCTTCAAGAAATTTAACCCACTTGCTTACTACTTCAACAACTTAGGCTAACTTCGAAGGTATCTCAGTGATTTATGGTCAGTATATATGAAAAATTCTCTCAACAATAAATAATGTTACCACACTTGCATCGCTTGAATCAGTGCCAAAAGTTCCTTGTCATAGACAGAGTAGTTTAGCTACGGTCCTTGGAGCTTCTTAATATGGAAGGCAATGGGCTAACCTTCCTGCATTAAGATATTACCTATTATAATGCCCAATGCATTGCATTTCAGTTAAAAAAATTTGTCAAAGTCAAGTAGTACTAATACTAAGGTGGAGGCCAATCTTCCTTTTGATGTCGGCAAAAATCCTCTCCTCCCTTTCTCCTTATTGGAAGTTAGTGTTCTTCTTTTTTAGCTCGGTAAGCAACATAATGATGGTGCTGAAACTCCTAATGAACCTTCTATAAAATAAAGCCAATCCGTGGAAGCTTCTCACATCGGCACAAGTAGCAGGAGTCGGCCACTCAACAATTGCTCAGATCTTTTCATCATCAACTTGCAAGCCTCCTCTTAGTATAGAGGATATCCAGGATTGCTCTAATATATTTACAGTGACTCGACATGTCAGTATTGTATATCGGGATGTCGTCAAAGTGCACCATGATACACTTCCCTATGAGATGTCTCAGCACATGGTTCATAAGCCTCATGAAAGTGCTTGGGGAATTCAACTAGCTAAAGGGCATGACCATCTACTCGTAAAGTCCATGTCGAGTCTTGAATGCAGTCTTCCACTCATCTCCTGGTTTGCTACGGATTTGATGGTAGCTAGATTTAAGATCAATCTTGCTTAAAATCTTGGCTTTAGTTAGTTCATCCAATATGTCTTCTAGCCTCAAGATTGAATACTTGTATTTGATCATGATTTGTTTACAGCTCGGTTGTCAACACATATCCGCCAAGTTCCATCCTTCTTCGGTACTAGAAGTGTAGGCATAGCATAAAGGCTAAGACTCTCTCTTACATAGCTTCTCTCTATTAACTCATTGACTTATCGTTGGAGCTCAAAATCCTACTTAAGATTCATCTGATAAGCTGCCTTATTCGGCAGTGCAGCACTAAGTACTAAGTCAATATAGTACTCTATGCCTCAAGTTAGGGGCAACCCCTTAGGTAATTATTATAGGAATAAGTTGGCATATTAATCTAGTAGCTCTTTGATTTTATAGGGAAGCTTACCCCGCTCTTTCTTTTCCAATAGTCACCTGACCAATAATAGGATCGGCTCATCAGCATTAATGGCCTTTCAGAGCTCGACTCTACTCATCACCAAAGCCTTCTTTGATCCACGAGCAAGTTTCATCTACAACTTGTTAACTTCTTTCAATGGGATCGAATTTAGGGTGATTTTCTGGTCATCCTTCTCGAACATATACATGTTCTTGTAGCCGTCATACATAACTCTCCTATCAAACAACCATAGCCTACCCAGCAATACATGGGAAGCGCACATAGGTAGTACGTTGTAGAGGATATGGTTAGAGTAATTCCCTATAGTGATCAATAATAGTATTTGCGGAGTGACATGTAATGCTCCTTTCTCACTCAACTAATGCAACTTATACAGCCTGGGATGTGCAATAGTTGGCAGCTTCAGTTTGGAAACAAGATCAACCAATGCCACATTTGTAAACCCCTAAAATTTTCGATCTAGCTTTTGAAATAGGCTCAACTATTTTAGACAATTTAGGAGTTGACAAGGCTAATGAAAGTGAAAACTCTAAAAGAATTAATCAATCGCTTAAGAAACTTTTCTACCCTAAATGTATCTAAATGATAAAGATTTCATTAAAAAGTGATAGAAACCCTAAAATGATCACCTTAAAGACATATGTGCACTAATTCATCATAATATACCCTAAAACCCTAATTGATAATATAACCCTCGTATTTTGCCAAATCATTAGTAAAAGGTTAGAGATGACTTTCAATCATGCATATATGTTTTGAATCCTCAAGTAGTCATTTAGAAACTAAGATAACGAATCATAGATTACATTTATCTCGTAAGTATATGATTAAGATAGTATTATATAGATTTAGGAGTATAGTTGAAGATTAGGCTAAATGTAGTGAACCTTAATACCCTAATTAGTACTTTTCATACTAATTATACTAAGTAGTTTACCAAATGATGAATATTGGCTGTAAATACCTAAAGTAAGACCTCATCATCTATTTTTACTAATCAATTCACTAAATACCTCATTTCCTTTCATTTCCTTAATTTTCCTTAATTGCTACATTATGAGTACAAAATGGCATATGCTTAAGGAAAGTTGACCACGTTAACACATGTTGACCAAGGTCAAAAGGTTGACTAAGTCAACATATGTTGACTAAAGTCAACAAAAGACACTAATAAACAAGAAAAATATCTAAGCATCTAATGATTTCTTTTCTTTTCTTTTCCTTTGGTTTTTCTTTTCCTCCCTCCTCTTTAATTGCGGTCCATCCATTTCCCCTTCTAGACCCCCACCATTTTCTTTCTTCCATAAACAAAGCAAAACAAAAAGAAACAAAGTAAAATCCCCTCCATTGCCGTAACCCTTCTTCTTCCCTTTCACTTTCAACACTTTCCTCTTTGTCTCCATAATTCCAACACAAATTAAGGTATGTGATCATGTTACTTTATGTTGCTTTATATTACTCATTAGTTAGGTAATTAGGTAGATTAGATAAGTAGACATGTGTTATGTGTGATCTTAAAAAATAGGACATAAAGTTCTCACCTTTAAGTATAGAAAAAATAGGAATCATGAAGAAGAGGAAAGGAATATATGTATATATGCCCTTAAGTATATGTACATAAGGATATACTAAAAGAATACAAGTATGGGGATCTTTGTATATGAGTATTTACCATGTACACAACCTAAATTAGGACAAATCCTAACTATACATACCTATACTATACTAACTACACGCTTAAAAACACAAAAGAATGAAATTAGGAAGATTTTCTTAAGAGGAAAATTAGGCATACGAAATTTTGTACAAAAATATGTATATGACCGTATAGGTATATGAGTATGTATACAAGTATAAATACGGTATAAGTATAAGTATATATATAAGTACACCAGTATATATATAAGTATAGTAAAGGTATATGTACATAAGAGGTTAAGTAAAGTGTACATAAGCTTTTTAGACATGACATAAGCATGAGGTGAGACATGTGTAATCAAATGATGAAGTAAGCAATGGGGTAATCAAAAGATGATGTAAACCATGACATAAGCCATGACATAAGCGAATGATGATATAAGCGATGATATAAGCATAGGTTTATGAAATAAGAAAATAAGAAGAGTGTATAATAATTAGGTACCTAAATTAGTAAACCCTAATATACTTTCTAAGTTGGATTATACTTAATTAAGAACATGAATTAGTAATACCAAAGTAAAATTCTCTAAGTATAAGAATTTAAGGGTTAACTAAATCATTAAGTATAAACAAAAGATATAAATATGAGTAATAAGATTAATTAAGTTCCATAGTTAAAATTTCTATAAATTTATTCCATATCGTAAAACACGGGTATTAACGTCCAAAATGGACATCACCTTGTGAACGTACGTTCGAAATCAATGAAAAACGACTATAAATTCATAAATATCAGAAATAGAACGAAAAAGTTATATACGATTAATAATAAGGTCTAACCGAATAAA
Organism: Lumnitzera racemosa; assembly: GCA_024138005.1. Lineage (NCBI taxonomy): Eukaryota > Viridiplantae > Streptophyta > Magnoliopsida > Myrtales > Combretaceae > Lumnitzera > Lumnitzera racemosa. The sequence goes on from JAMXBC010000007.1 coordinate 44,400,638, forward strand.
ACTTGATAGTAATTTAAGTAGAATTAGGTAATTAGATATTTAGAATAATTAGTTAATTCAATTACTTACTAGCGTTATCATATCATAATGGTCAGGTGATCCCGAAGTGAGCGAGGATCTCCTGATCAATTACTATGATTAGGGCGAGTCACCATGGCTGAGTGAGTATTTACCTTATGATTCCATGCTTGTTTATGATTATAGATAGTGTTATTATTGTTAATTGACTACTATGTGGGGTTTGGGAAATGCATGCGTATGTTATTGTGTGTTGAGTTGTGAACTTACCTTAAGTATAGATAATGCTTTGTTTGTTACATGGTAATATAGAAAATGATTGTGTGTACTATTGGATGGTCACAGCATAATTTGAACTTAACTATACTCGGCTTATAAAAAGAAATTGGAACATGCATTAACATGTATCTCATAGACACAATTCCAGCAGTAACATCACACGGAGATAATGAGAGGCCATTCGGGGGTTGTTATTATTAATTTATTGGTTCTATACGGTGCACTCGTACAAAATGACCTTACCTTGGCCAGTTAGAACATTAGGCGTTGAAGGCGCCAACCTCCTGGCTAAGGGTTAAGTCTAGAGGTCTCCGTTTAGGGGTGAGTGTAAACTGTGGGGGCCCACTCACCATTATACTAGAAGTTAGTTTTTATAAAAATAAAAAAATTATTTGATTTGAGTATGAAGCATCGAGTTCTATAGTACAGTAAGTTTTAGTATAATACTTGGATCTAATTGGTGCCATGTATACTCTAACCCTAACTTCGGAAGGCGTTAAATTTGAGTTACATATATGAATTAGTTAATTATACGTATTGTTTGGCATTTCATTTGATCATTCATTCATATACGTGAATATAATATACTTATAACTTGCTTGTGGTGTGGCTAAGGGTTTTGCTCACTAAGCTTAGGCTTACATCCCTTTAGACTTTTGCTGTAAGATAGCCTGTTCGTAGAAGCTGGCTGAGGGATGCCACAGGTTAGCTTGGGGGCTTGGGCAAGAGCGAGTTGTCCTGTATATTGAGAGAGAATAGTTTATGTAGACTCTTACTTATGTACTTTTGTTTTTATTGGTATTATAGACTTAGATATACTAAATTACCGTATATTATAAGCTTTGTAGTTCAAATTTTATATAAATATGTTTGTGTGAAGATATCATGTGAATCTGTATGCTCTTAGGAAACTAGTGGTTATAGAACCTTATATATTGTGTGAAGAGTTCTTGATTGGAAGGGTAACCAATCAGGGGTTCTTTGTACAGTATACAACATTTTTCATGACTAGGCCATCCTTAGTTCATGACAACATTGGGGCAACTTCTACTATCGATAATGAGAGTACACATATGATCATTTACCTTACAGGTAGTATGGAACAAATTCTCTTTCTACTCCTTTTGTGAGGGTTCTACGCTCATTGTACATCAAACAATCATGAATAACTGGTCTAAGTCCTCGAGAAACACGTCCTCCTTAATCAGTTCTTTCTCGGTTGGAACCTCCTCTTCCTCGGGCTCCTCATTCGTACTCTCTACTTCTAACTTTGGGATGTCTCCCTTAATGACCATCATCCATTGGTTTAGGCATTGAGTAGCAACATGTCTAAACCCCTGGCACTTGAAGCACTTAATCTGGCTAGTCTTCCTGCCAAACCTTTGCCTCTTCTCATATGTTCAGGTTGGTACTATACCTTCAAGTTGGCCTTTCTGCTCAACTCTTACATCAATCTTTCTGCTCGGCTCTATACTCTACTAAGCTCGGTAGCTTACTTGACCAGGTCGGCTAATTGACATTTTAGTCATTACTCGGCTCCTTCTTTGTCTCTCTACTTGCTGGGCAATCCTAATAACTTCATCCATTATGTCAAATCATTGGAGCTCTACAACATCTCGAATGTCTCCTCTCAACCCGGTAATGAACCTTGAGATTGTTCTAGCTAGTGGTTTCTCTACTTCATAACACATCATAAGCATTTGAAATTCTTGAATATACTCGTCAACAGTTTGGCCTCCTTATCTCAACTCTTGAAGTCAAGTGAAAGTATCTCGGAGGTATATTTCCGGTACGAATCTGTTTCTGAGCACTCTTCATCTTGGGCTAAATTTTAATGATGTGTAATCCACCCAACGGTCTCAAACACCAATGAAGTTCAAATGGGAACAAGGAACGGGAAATGAGAATGGGGTTTTGAGTGCGATTGTGTATGGATATCATATACACCAAGACACAAACACAATCAAGGATTAAGCTTGAAATAGGGTTCGATACAACTCACAAATACTAAATGTCACTCGAGTTTTAAATGAGAAGTTGATGTGACTTACTAACTTGCTCAAAGAAGAGTTCACCACAATCTTAAGGATAAGATTGATAAGAACATGAGAGATTAAGGAGTAAAGCGCACTCAATAATCCGAAAAGCCAGCTCAAAGGGACTTGAGAATGTCCTTACTTCCAGAAGGAATGTTCAAATGTAAATTCTCTATTTGAATACTCTTTACTATCTTTGATAATTACTATAAATAATAGCCTAGTGGCAAAAACTGTAAATAATATACAAGGCCTTCAACCTTAAAGAATAGCCCACATTTGAAAGAAGAAAAACATTTAGAAAGTATACAAAACTATGCATTTAATGGAGTAGTTAACATGTAATCATCCGAGCTGTCTGTAGGCTCGAGTAGGGACTAGTTGGCAGTCCGGTGTCTGAGTAGGGGTGGGATGTTTGGAGTCTTATTGTGCTTGCCCAAGCTCTTAGTGAGCTTAACCCATAGTTACTGCATTCGTGGATTGCTTGGCACGAGCTTTACTGAGTTGTTCTTTAGCTTAGGGGCTTCAATCATTTGGTTGCTCGTCATCTCAATAAACAATAAGCTTGATGCCGAATGGTTCCTTTTCCTCCCTTCGGCCTCCGGTCATTAGTCTAGCCTCGATAAGAGCAGGTCATCCTCAAGTTAGGACAAGTTGGCTTCAACTTCTGGTTGGTCGATCTTGGCTTTTGACAATTTAGCTTCTGTAAGAGGGTCATCATTGGTTGATTCCTATCAATTAATCTCTTGGTACCCCTCTTTTCTTCTCATAGCCTGAAAATTCTTCTACCACATGGCGGCATATTCAAAGAATTCAACAGCAGTAGTCCTCACTTTCTCATAATCCTCATACTAATAATAATCAAACACCCGCTCTACCTTCTCTTCCTACTCTAGATACTTATCAACATTCCCAGATCCATTGAAACTTAGATTCCGAAGCTTCATATGGTCAAATGCTTTGGGGACTTGTACACATTCCTCTTCAAGATACTCTTCTTCCTCCTCATCAATCTCTCTTAGGTCTATCCTTCGCCTTACTTGTTCGCCAACTCTTCCACCTCGAACTGGTTGAGCTAAGTTTTGACCTCTAACAGGTTGAGCAACTCGTGAAATGTTTTATGTGGCCTCAGTGGGTCAGCAAGACAGTACATGAACAACTCAAGTTAGATCTACTGAGAAGTTAGCTACCTCATCGAACCTCTCATTAGTGATTCTAGGAGTTCCCTGAGATTGTCGTCTATGGGGGACAACTCCACTATCATCACCAATACTAACATTTATACTTACATCTATCATTTTTCCTCACGGATTCAAAACTAAAACAACACTTCAGGAAAGTAACAGTTAATAACATAATAGAGAATTTAATACAGTAATGTGCTCTGTTTCATACACACAAAACAAAGTATAATAAAACTTCAAAAAGAACTACTACAAATAACACAAAACCTCCACTTTGATACTAAGTTGTTGCAAACCATGACCAAAAATAGATAAGGCTAGTCGCTAGATGGGTCTAAGCTTACAGAAAGCTCGAAAATGGTTAATGAGGAAAGTGCGAAAAGAGTGATAATGACGAATGAAACGGTAACCAAACCCATGAACAGCTCTAGAGGATACGATGCACCAATAAAAGTTCTGACAACTCACGATACAATTTGATATGACACACGAATTGGTCCAATGAGGTTACTCACCACCTAACCTTGCGTAAGGGAAAGGATAAGAGTGATGTCGAGAGTAAACATATAGTATTTACGCAAGGAAGAAAGTACTCAAGTATATTGAAGGTAATCTAATCATTTATAGCTATAAGTATAAGGATATTTATACCCATAAGTTAAGGCAACTTACCCCAAAGAGAAATGAAAAAAAGGATATTTCCTAAAGAAGTAATGTATACAATGCAAAAGGGTAAAAATGAATACACAAGGAAAACAATCATTAGTGCTACAGATTCTACATATGATATTGTATACATGGCGATGCTGCATTGGTGAGCTTGTTAGGAGATGCGGACAAAAAGTACAGACAGATGAACTTATCTGAGCAAGGATGGCTTAGTCAATTCGGATTCTCTATCTCTTGTCTTCTCAATAAGGATGATGCCGAGTATTTGGTTGGCTTGATGCTAGAAAGTAATTTCAACTCAGCATATCACAGAATAATAGGTGGTCATACGATATGGCATTAAAGGTAACTCGACAAAGAAGTACTTGGCCTCGATAAAGGTTAGTTGGAATAGAAAGATTCGTCATGCCAGCCCCTACAATCCTCGGGCTTGGTTGTGGGTCAAAAGTCCGGTAGCCTGATTCTCATCATACCCTTACTCGGATAAGCAAGCTGACCGTACTTTTTGTCCACATCTTCCAACAGCCTCACCAATACAGTATAGCCACCTATACAGAATCATGTGTACAATCCATTACACCAGTGATTATTTTTTTTAATACTCATTTTTACCATTTTATATCTTGTACGTTACTTCCTTAAGAAATACCCTTTTTATCTTTTCCCTTTTAGGCAAGTTGCCTTAACTTATGGGTATAAATACCCTTATAATTGTAGTTGCATAAGACAGATTATCATTAGTACAATCAAGTATTTTTCCTTATGTAAACACTACCTATTTACTCTTGGCATCAATCTTATCCTAACCCTTGAGTAAAGCTAAGTGGCAAATAACATCACCAGACTAATTCGTGTATTATATCGAATTGTGTCATAAGAACTCGAAAGTTTCATTGGTGTATCATATCCTTTGGAGCTATTCGTAAGTTTTTGCTTACTCTTCATTTGCATTTGTCCTTTCACCCATTTCTCATTACTTCCCTTTCGAGCTTTCTATAAGCTCGAATCCATCCAGTGGCTAGCCTTATCTGTTCTTGATCATGATTTGCATCAGATTTTACCTTTCTCCCTAAATGAGTATAATGTAGATTGTTCTAAATATGGAATCATCTTCAATCCCCAAGCATACAAAAACCAAATAGAAGCAATATTAATGTAGCTTCCACTATCTAACACTACAAAACAAGTTTTATCCTTCACTTGGCATTAGGTAAAGAATAAATTATTCCTGTACACTGTATCAACTAGTGTGACATTGGTATTTAAAGCTCTTCTCACCATTAAAGTTAGAGGGTCTCCCTCTTCTCCACTTAAACTCTATTGATCAACGTCATAAGTCTCTAAAACTCCCTTCTAAACAAATTTCGTGTTCTCATCACTCTCAACAGGGCCATTTACTATGCTCATTAGACGATTGTGAGGACATTTGTGTGGGCAAGTGCCCATATCTGAGACATTTGAAACATTTAAGTTGGTTACTCCTACACGCAGTTAACTACTAATCAACTCCCCATACATCTAGATGAATAGGAACTTTATTTCAATTATCATTTCTCAACTAAATTTTGCAAACTTAGTATTGGAAGAGGATGCATAACCTATGCTCCTTCTTTGTTAGCGTTCTACCTTTTGAGCCAATCATATAGTATAAGTTAAGGAGTCAACCTTCTACAACTCCACCATCTCTCTTATCTCATACTTTAACCCTTCAATGAACCTAAAATTGTGCCTTCCTTTGGTTCTACTACATCATAAGAGATCATAAGCATCTTAAATTCTTGTACAAATCATCTACACATGTATTACCTTGTCATAAGGTTTGCAGTTTATCAAATAATTCTTATATATCATACTTAAGAATAAACCATTGGTATATCATCAATTGCTTCATATCTACCCATGCAAGCACCTTCACCTTCCTTTATTGCTTGTTATTTATCAAAAAATTACTCTACATTAAATTCTAAGGTTGCTAATCACACCATGGTTCATTCATCATACTCACAATATTCAAACACTTTATTAAATTTTTTAGCCCAATCAAATACACACATCCCCTAACCTACTACCTCCAAACAATGATATTTTCAATTTGATCTTCTCCACCCCTCTAATATTATTATGTCTACCCCAAATACCTCCATCAATATAAAAATTGTCTTCTTCCTAATTAGCTTCATCATCCACAACTCCCCTTACATTTCTTCGCCCCCCTCTTTATTGATCCTCTAAGGCTCCAATCCATCTATTCATATCCTTCATCATATTTGAAAGATCCCCAAGTGTTGCCTTTATGCCCTAAAGGTTACCTGTAATATCTCCTTCACCAACTTGACTAAGATATCCTAACATAGTGAATCAAACATCGATAACACAATCATGCAAATCGCTCTACCCCTTCTACAAGCTATACAGCACACGATATACATTTTACCCTTTACTGAACCTTGCTCTAATACTAAAATATGAAGTGACCCAAACATAGTGAAGGTACAATTAATGAAATCAACGCGGCAATGAATTAATAGGAAGACAGGGCTATTAAGTGCTTTTGTATTTTTCTATTAATAATGGAAAATAGAAGACAGCAAGATATGAACAATTGTCAGAACGGATCCAATAATTATACTGGGATATTGTAAATCCTAAATTGATATTACTCACAATCTTTGAATTGGTAAGGCTTTAATATGATTACCCTAATATTACCCAGATATTACCCACAAGATAAGTGAACTAGAATGAATCACCACAATTAATTGAAGTAATTGATTGGTATGATTCAATGTTGAGCAATATTAACTAGGATTTACTCTCAATGAGAATAAGAATTAAATATTGAAAAGAATAAGTCCAAACTCTCAACAATAGTTTAATACCCTTATACCATGAATGGTAATATAGTAAATAACTAAAATAAAGGAAAAAATATAAAATAAAAATTATAAAGAACATATCTTAGAATATAGCCATGTTCTTTAAGTCATGTTCATTAAGAATAAAGAAGAAGAATGTACCCATGTACTTTGTTATCACATCCATGTATATGAAACGGCTTGAAACATAGCCATGTTTATGGCTATATACCTTTTTGTTGCCATTCTTCATGCCTTTTCTCCATTCTTTGATACCCCAGCTTCTTTAGAGACCTAAATCATGATGAATCGAACCTTAATTCACATTACTATGCTTTTATAAACTTTTGAGACTATTACTATTTGATGGACTATGCTTAGACTTTAAACTGTTTCAACTTATGTTACTTTTAGACCAATAAGCCCTTGTTTCTTATATAGACTCTATTATTATATATCTCATAGATGATTTTAGTAAATATTTATCTAAAACCAACACAAATTTTCAAAATCATTTTTCAAATCAATAACATGAAAATCCCTTATTGTTCAAGTGTTTTCAAAATTAATGAATGATTTTAAAAATATAATATAAGCTTAGAAACCTATATAAAGAGTAGAGGGTCTTAGTTTATTCTACTTAAATAAGGTATATGATGAACTATTGTCACTCATAGGTTTGGGGCATGACACCATTTATTTAATATGTTAAATTATTAAACACCTATGTTAAGGATAGAAGCTTTTTATCCATTTAGATTAACATATAGTCTCTGTAGAGTGCTAAATTTAATATTGGGCTTCAAGCCTGTTGATTAAATGGATTTGAACCTCGGGTTAAGGTGATAAGGCCCAAAAAGCCAAGCCCATAAATTATCGAAATAATTAAGGGAGATTTGGCATTGTGGGCTTAGAGTAGGGCCCATTCAATCAGTCCATCTAATCCAACCTTTCTTGGTTTTGGTCGCACTAAAATAATAAATAAATCCTATATCTGAGCTTAAACCCATGAAGACAGCTCATTTAAGATCCATTAATAAAGGGCTTCAATCTTAACCATTGTTCACTATCATGATCTACTAGATGTGATCAATTACCCTTTCCTATAAATACCCTATTCACATCCTCATTTAAATAAGAGAAAACCCCCTTCCACCCCCACACCCCACCCCCCTCCCCCCCAATTAATGTTATTACTCTGTCAAAACTTTGTCTCAAAAATCAAATACTTAAACACCTTAAGAATAACACCTCGTTCTTCATTAATCTTAGTGTTTGATACCATCGTACTTCCCCATCTGTCACCATACGTGTTAAAGCCTTACTAAGATCGCTTACTCCACCTCCCTATACTTCTCTCCTTATCATCCCGTATGAGTCAATCAAATCATTTTCCTAGTCACGTATAGTGCAACTTCATATGCGGCACGCACATGGCACTTGCATCCGTACCTACACCCCTATAGCCTCAAGTTGACTTCGCAAGTGAGAAGCCTAACATCAAATTTTCTACAAAAACCACTGTACTTTTTACTATTAATCATCTTAATTGGAGTTATATATACTACTTCGGTATAGTGCTATGATTATATATATATATATATAAAAAAAAACTTATCCCTTTGGGCCTTTGATTTTTTTAAGAGTATAACAACATTAAAAGCTTCATTCTTGCTATTATTTCAAAATTTATACCAATTTAGGTGAGTTTTTTTTTAAAAACATTAATTAAGCTAGATTTGTTTTCAATGGCCTTATTTGCATTAAAAATTTAAACTAGTATGTTGACTTATTTAACCCACCAAACTATGATAAGGTGGTTTGGACCTAAAATTTCTACTTGTCTATTAAGTGAATCGCAAAAGGCTAGCCCATTTAGCCCGTAGGCTAAAGTAGGTTAGGATTAGTTGGTTCATACAGTCCACTTGATCAGCTCTACTCATAACATCTAAACTTAGGTCCATCTTGACCTCATGATAGGTAAAAAAACCACATACATATGCCAAGTCTAAAGAATTCAAACTCATTTGACCAAACTCTTGATATTGTATTATGAAATGAGTACCTACAAGTATTGTGCATGTTATGTTGTGAAACATCCATATGCTGTATTGATATTAAGTGTTTAGGATATTATTTCATCACAATTACCAACATTTAGGAAAGGTAATAAGGTCATTTTTTCCTAACCTCAAAGTTGAGCTAAGAGCCCCATCCCATAAGCCTAAGATATATGAGTGATAGTGCATTATTCTAACTCAATTACTTCAAACTTAGGTTAAAGTAGGTTTCTTTTCTTTACTCTTACATTGAACCAGACAATGATTTGCAAATAATATTTTCTTATACATGCATAGCACTTAAGTTTAATGTAAAACCTAATGGAAATTATGTTATGACATCGGCTGAATATTTTATCTCTTGTTGACCCCACTATCCTTTACTTATTTTATTATAGTTGTTTTACAAGTTAGTATGTAGAAGCATGGGAGAGGTTAACGTAACATTTGGTTGTAAGAATTGAACTGGACAAATAGAACTGAATGAGACAAGTATAAGGAGGACTGAATAGTATAAGCTTATTGTACCATGTTTAGTTTGCACAGTATTTGACACAAAATTTATATTAAAAAATTACTTATTTATAATATTTAATAAAAATAATATCCATTAATTTAATATTATAACATGAAGGGATATTTTTGAAGATACAAATTTTTTGTTTTGTCCAATAAATTTTATTTTTGTACCATAGTTCAGATTGGATAAAATTTAGGTATTTTGTTCAGTACATTAGCCTAATTTTTATCCAGTCATTAAGTAAATTTACAAACCAAACACAGGATAAAATTTTTTATCTAGTCCAGTACTACAAAAATTATGTAACCAAACGCTATTTAAGACTCTAAGCAAACGAGTATCACTTAAATGTCCTCCATTGGTAGTAGTAAGATTTATATATCTTATTGAGAATGTAGTTGGTTAGGGAATAATGTTTGTCCTCTTAGTTACTAAAACTACAATGGGTACACTTCTATAACCTAATCTTAGAATATAAATGTACTAATTACTACCAATTTTACTACTTAATTGAGGTCTTGATTTTCTATGATACTAAAGTTCTGTATGAGAAAAGAGAAGCCCCACATTTTCGAAATTATAGAATCACTGTATGATTTTCTCATGAAAGGTCTAACATTGATAACTAAGTCAGAGTCTTTGTGATTCTCGCATGCAGGATAGTTGTCATTTATAGAGCCCCGATTTGTGGCTTGAAATAGGAGTAAATTTTTTAAACAATTGATTTGCTATTTTTGATTTGGTTGTCCATAGTAATTCCATAATTTTGCAGGGGTTGTTTTTCTTTCGGATGTTAATCACACGCAAGTTGATATATAGGATACCTAGGATTTTAATTCATAAATATGAGATTTGAATCTATACATTTGATGGTTGTGGGTCATCTTTGCAATCTGCAAAAGTTTTAATGTGGAAATTGAAAATTTGAGCGCTTAATGATCAACTTGATGCCAGATTTGGGTTCCCCACAATGTTTTAGATAAATGTTGATGATATGCATGTGAATTTTGGGGAAATGAATTTTTCATGGAATTATTGGGAGCTTTGTAATAGTCAGAAAAGACAAATTGAGGCCAAACTTTAGAGGGTATTAAAAGTAGAACTTGATAAGATCAAAGCATTTGCATTCCAAAATCAAAATTTAATAGAATTATTTATAACATTTAAAGTTCATAAATATTTGCATTATGGTCATCAAAATTTAAAAAATCATGTACAACACTTGAAAGTTAAGGTTATATCCACATTAAGGTCAAAATTTAGGGTTATTTATATTAAAACAAAAAAAAAATGCTTTTAAAGATGATAGAATTAATCAAATAGAGTATTTATTCTTCAACAACATTACATATTACAACTTAAAATGAAAGGGATTAGAACCTGGTCTATTCAGTTAGAAAGTCAATATTTATACCGTTGAGTTACATATGTATATCATAGAATTTCCTTTGATTTCTAATACAGTGATATTTATTGTTAACAGAATAATGTCATTCTTGTGTATTTTCTATTTTGGGTTTGTAATAATTGTTGATAATGCTGCTTTCGAAAATTTCTAAACTTTTCTACTCGTTTCTTGTACACTTCAACTAATGGATGATTGATATCGATATTAATGTGCCGAAATGAAGATATGGCTTTTCAAGTGGGAGAAAATGCCTTGCCATCATCATATACAAATACGATGCCAGAAGACAGCTTTTGTCATATTGGGACGGTAGCATGTGCATGCTTATAGCAAATCTTTTTTTCTTTTTCTTTTTCTTTTTTTTTTTCTTTTTTTGCCGTATTTGATCTAAACTTCTCTTACCCGTGGGCCGAGACAACAGCAGTGCGGTAGTTGCTAGTGGGTAGATCAATAGATCAACATCGTATGGTCGCTATAGAGGACATTTTGACCTACTTTTATCAACAACACGAAAATAGCCGGGAAATGTGATCCATTCCTGAGAATAAAGTGTACGAACAAATGATGCTTAGAAGGTCATTGCAGACTCCAGTTAATTTGGCACCGGTGCTTTTGATTTTAGATTATTCTACCTTATTAAAAGATTCTAGGCAGACAGGAATGGTTGGTTTATATAAAAGCATTCTTGAGTACGGGAACTAAAAGAAGAGGAAGCGATTCATGCACATCAACAGCCCCCACTACAATGTGAATCACAAAGGTGAAACCAAAAATTGACTTGTATTCATTTTTCTTTTTGTTGCTGATGGGAACCAAGGGTTGAAGTTTATTGGAGTTATTATTTGGTATCATAATAGCCTTATGCCAAGCAATTTAAAGTTTAGCCTTTATTTAGCTAGAAGTTTAAGTAAATTGTAAATAGTAAAAATTACAGGATGAAATGGAAATAACATCTCTAAACTTTAATCTTGGTACTCATTTACCCTATGAACTTATAGATGTTGTATATAACCCCTTAAATTTTGATTAATTGGTAAATAACCTCTAGAGATTCTAGATAACTATCTACACTTTAACCTTAGGCAAAAACATCCTCTAGAACTTATCAAATTGTACTTTAAGATCCATTGACCACAATGTAATTTTCTTTTTTAACTGAAAAAGCAAATAATCTTTATGATGCTAAGGTCAAAATAGAATCATGGGCAATTTTGAAAAAAAAAATGGTTGTTCAATATAGTAGGATGGGAATTTCTAAAGCTAATTTTGACAAAAACTTAAAAGCTTAAGTATTAAGTATTCAATCATAGCATACTTATTAAACATATATATAGTTCAGTATCTATCTCTTAATTCTTCCCCCTACACTTAAATTGTACATTATTCCTAATATATACAATCATTGAAGCACATAAAATAAGAAGGGAAAAGGAAAAATAAAGAGAACTAAAAATTCCCTAATTTGTTTTGCATTGACATTGGAATTTTGTCCTAGCCCTTCAACAAGAATTTCTTTCGCTCTAATCAAGTCCAAGTTTCCTTGCCATCACAGACAAAACAAACACAACTACAAAAGAAAAAGAATTAAACAAAAGAGAAAATAAAACTATCAAATATGATTAAATATAACTTGTTCGTTAATTTATTCCCGTATAAATGTGAAAAGATTCAAATAAAAGCTAATTAAGCAGTTAGAAGAGAGATTAAAATTAAGTTTTTACATTTATCCAAACAAAAAATTAAAGAAACTGAGTCTCTGGCGAATGAAAAATAAAAAGAAGAATAGATTTCAATCTTAATCACTTGCATCCTTGTCTTCCTTGTCAATATCCTTGGCATCATCGTTGTCTAAGTTAGAAATGGGTGGTGGTGGTGGTACCTTGATGCTCAAAAAGCGCCTCAACAATGATCTTGGTATGCCATACCTCTTAAGAAAGCTTCTTTTGTTTTCCAATCAACTTCCCTTTTATCTTTTTAAGTTTACACAATAGAAAGAACCTAGTTCTCTAAGATGATGTGGCATGCTCATTTCTAAGTAGCTTTATTGGGGATAAGAAAAAGATAAGAGTGATATTCTGGAGAAAGTTAGCACGTATTTAGATTTAGAGAGTCATGGGTGTATGACTCAAGATGATTTGGAAATTCATGGCATTAACATTATTGAGGATAAAATATGAGTGCGTGCTTTAAAGGACTAGGAATTATATGATATGAAACCCACTGATAGTGGCATTAGATAATGATGTTAGCAATGGGGATGATAATGATCTTGGTAATGATTGAATAGTTGGTGGTAGATTTGATTATGATAAGCTAGTTGATGATTGATAATTTGTTTTTAGTTTTATATTTTATCTTAGTGACCTATGTTGTAGCATAACTTAAATCGATACTAATACTTAGATTTTAGTATTTTAGCTTAATTAGCTATGCTTAATTATTTATACTATAACTCATATTGTAACCAAAATTTTTAATGAATTTTACTTCTACGATGCATTTCAAGTTTTTTTTTTTTAATAGATATTATTGTTGATGGTGAATAGTGGATTATAGGAATTCTGGACATCTGCCGGCTTAATAATCAGTAAAATAAAATGGATTAGGTTATAGGGGTGCTGAGGCAACTTTGACGTTGCCGATCTGATACCTAAGTCGGGTTCTCATCGATGAAAGAATAGAGAGAAAGATAATGAGCACATTATAAATGGCTAGAAGAGAACTTACAGTAGTGTACTAAGCCATATTTATAGTTGAGGCATGACAACTGCTTCTTCATTGTTTCCCTTAAAATTTACACACGCAAGAATTTTGAATTAAGGACTAGGTCCTGATTTTATGGAACACGGCAGCCATTTTGGCGGCTAATGGATAGCTGTCCTTGTAAAGATCCGTAACTGCTCAACCCTTGTTCAAATTTAAACTACCCATAGCTTTGGCTAAGTCTCCCAAGCTCTATTACTTGTCTGAACTAATGTAGGCTAGCTCGAGCTTCCCTTAGGAGTTGTTTTTGGAACTCTATCTTCTCGAGTTCCTTAACCTTTAAAGGATACAGGTCTAGCAATAGAATCAGATATACAATAAGATATTTGAATAAAGGCAACAGGTCAAATGCAAGTGGTCTCGAGATCACCTTCAAGAATATAAGCATAAATATAAAATTTTCCTCTTTTAAAAATAATGGAAACGTTACACTATAAATCGAACTACCTTGCAATTTTTAGAAAATCTTTTGTGGAATCCGTAAAAAGTTGACAAGCATACCAGTCAATTGTAGTGTATGGTGAGCACTAAGGTCATATTTTTTTCGTAAGGAGGAAAATGATAAAAGGCAAAACTAAGTACCATATTACATCGACCCTATTCTAATATAAGTGATGCAAAAACGAGTAATTGAAATATACAACTAAACTAAGATAGTAAGAAATTAAAACAAATTAAATGCAATTGTGGTAACTAGCAACTTTTGAGTGTAGTTCAACAAACAATTAAGGTGGAATTGTGCTTCATTAATCCTTTGGATTCATTATTGCCATATTTTAGAGATATTTGTGTTGGTATCAAAATAAAGTTTAACCACACTCAATAGGTTCACTCTACTTTCATGTTGTGAAACCTACAATGTACCAGGAATATTGTATTAATAATTTCTCATTACACTAGTTTGCTAATTATTTAAATCATGTCACTACTTAAATAACCATGTTAGAATTGCTTTTTCATCCTAACTAGTCATAGCTCATGGTGAGTACTAGATTTTGAACCCTAATCTACAAATATTATTTTGAAAAAATTAGAAATTGGAGGTTATGTCAGAATGTTTCAATTCTATTAGGAATACATGGAGCCTTAGCTCAAAAAAGAGGGAACCGTTAATTAGGCTAAACATTAACCCTACATTGATGTAAAATCTGAACTATCATAGAACTAGCTAAACTTCCACATTCATTAACACAATATCAAAAACCCATTTACAAAAATAAATCCATCAAATTCCACACAACCCCAATATCACATAATATCAACAATAAACATAATAATAAAAGATATCACATTAAAAGCACATAATATTAACTTCAAAGACATCAATTTACTCATGAGATTGATCATTAGAGTAAATATAGTTTGAAGTTCAAAAGCTTTAATCCCGCAAATATAGCATAAACTCAATGTTACCTATGTTATAATCACCTAAAAATTAACTAAACTACTAGAATCTACCAGTTAAATAATAGAAAAATAAAATAAAATGAAGAAGACTTGAAGGTTTAGAGAACCTCTGATGACCAAAATGAAAAAGAAAGAGGAAAGCCTAAAAGCTATCTACTGTATGCAGTTACTAAATGAGAAGGGATTTATATCCTTGTTTGCTAAGGTGTGAAAAACAATTGGAGTAGAAGGTATATCCTATGCAGTTGGGCTCACATGAGCCATTTTCCTTTTTCCATCAAGGTTATATTGCAATTAGAAAAAGTAGGGCAGATTGATTAGACAAAAGAAGGTCCATGTGATCCCATTACATTTTTCTTTCAATAAGTGGGAAATGATTTAGTGAAATAGGTCCACGTTGCACCAATCCCACTTCCGAGCATTAACTCCACAATAGCATGAATTGAAAACCAATTTCAATGGTTTTCTCCACCTAATGAATTTCGTTTGTGTTCCCAACAACCAATCCATACTCATGTTTCCACTTTTAATATATTTTTGTACTTGTAACAAATTTATGTATATTATCCAATTCCATAGATTTTTCTTAATACAAGTACCAAAATCAAATATAAGAAAAATGATATTTATTTGGAATAAAGGCATATGAGTACAATATTAGTTATTTATACTATCATTTTGATCATTTTCTAGTATTTTATTGTGTTGACCTTCTAATGTATAATTTATCATTTTTTTATATGATTAATTCAATAAAAGCACTATAAATTACACAAAGATTGTACGATTTTAATATGGAAAAAGTATGTAAAATACACACTTATGAGTAAGCCTATGAGGTCAGTTTAGAACCTCAAATGCCTTTGGGTAAAAATCTCTATCAACATTTGTGCCTCAACTCTCCTTGCCGGGAACATTAAGGTTGAGGAAAAACATTACATTAAGGCAATCTTATGTTGTAAATCATTCAACATAAATGAAGCTTGTGACATCCAACCTCCTTTAAATCCAACTCTCCTTGCCGGGAACATCTAATCTCTATCGCCGGAGATTGACCATGTCAATACACAATCCAAACCGCTAACCTTTACTTGGTCTTATCTTTATTTCCATTACCCCCATCAAATGACCGTAGAGAATTTTTATTAATATTAAATAAAAATATGAATCCACTTTTAGGAATCATTAAATTCTTTAAATAATTGTTCTCGTGTATCATGGAAATTCTTTGAAATGCAAGAATCAAATAATTCTCTATAGTGGAAGAAAATATCTCTGATTTCCCCCTTGAAAAAATTCTTCTTTTTAGTTTCCAAAAGGAATGTTCTTATCTTGACTTGAACGGTGCACTAATCCTTTAAATTCGGTACCAACGGGTATCGTCCCTCCTATAACAACGTTCTCTTTTAGGCCTTTCAACCAATCGATACAGCCCCGGAGAGCGGCTTTGGCTAAAACTCGAGCAGTTTCTTGAAAACTCGCTTCGGATATGAAACTTTGAGCATTCAAAGATGCTTTTGTTATTCCCAATAGGATGGCCCGACAATAGATCGATTCTTCTAAAGCGTACCCCGTTCGCTCCACTCATAACAATCCAATTAGTTCTCCAGGTAAAAAAACATTAGACATTCCATCCTCTGAAACCAACACTTTTGATGTTGTTTGGCGTACAATAATTTCTATGTGCCTATTATGGATTTGGACCCCCTGGGATCTATAAACCTTTTGGATCTTATTAACCAAAGAGATACGACTTTGCACTATAGTTAGCTCAGCACCAATAAAAAATCCCCAAGGAATTTCAAGAATTCTTGTTATATGCTCCTTCCAACCCTCAACTCTTTTTTCTAGGTTCATCAATATTGAATCAATTGAACGCACTTCTAACACTTGTTCCACTTTTGGAAGACCCTGAGTTATATCACCGGATCTCGACTTTTCATAGATAAACGTAACTAATGTATCTCCTTTGTAAAGGAGTTCTCCATAATGACCATGAACAGTTGCTCCTGGAGTGGCCAAATAAGGTTTAGCCGATCTTATTACTACAAAACTGACTTGAACAATCAAAACTTGACCCGATTTTAATTTTAGGTAGGGTCCATATTTGGCTATACATACATTTTCACAAATAAACTGTCCAAGACTAATTATTGTGGAACTTTCTTCCCAATTATTAGAATAATAATTATATCACAGTATTTTCCCTCAAAGCCAATCTGTTTATTGCTTGACTTACTAAAAAAGTTTTGCATGTAATCCGTGACACTTCATATCTTTGATATTGGAAAATGTATGATTGTGTCAGATCCTATGCACATTCTTAGTAACATAATTTAGCTATAGCCGTCCGACTTCTATCAGGCTAATGTGATCAAATGGTTAAGAATTGTTTGTAACCGTCTCTCACACGAATCTTGACATCTAAACTTCACTTCCTATCCTTTTATTCCCTTAGTCTAATTCTCTTTTCCTTTCTTCTCTTTCGCAATTTCCATCTCCAATTAGTTACATTTTCATTACTCTCAACCATAAATTTGTTCTTTCTTTGCTTCAATAGCTCCTATCTTCTTCTTCATCCAAATTCCTAGTTCTTCCTTCTCCTTCCAAATATTATGTTAAGGTAATCATGTCTAGAACACAATTAAACAACTTAACCAACATCCAATAACATAACTAGGAATTGGCTACTACCATAGAGTAGGCAATTCACCTCCTTGAGAAGAACCTACCAATACAATAGACATAGACAACAATTAGCCTTAGGACTTGCCAAGTGTCATTGATTTAGTCAAAACTCGTAACCTTAAGACTTGGAGAATCAAGTAACTTCCTTTCAATGAATACCTGTTTGAAAATGAAGGAAATTCTCCTACCATTCCATTATATTCGGGCATTGAATATAATATAAGCCTTGATGGAGACGCAAGTACGATGATCGAAAAGGAATTCAAAGCATTGAAGCTCAACTTCCTATCTACCTTCCAAAATTGGAGGATTAAGAGGCCCTAACCTCATGAGCACATCACTTCATTAGGTGAACACAAGTTCGCCTTCTTTGAGAAGTATTTTGAGGCCGGTTTAAGGTTTCCTTTCTCACTTCTTGAGAGATTTTTTTTTTTTTACTTTCCACCATATTTGTCCATCCATATTAACTCCTAGCTTGTTTAGATTAATTGTCACCTTTGATTGCATTTGTGAGGATTTAAAAGTTAGAGCTACTGTAACCTTGTTCCATTACTTTTTCACTATTAAGAGAGGTGGAGGGTAGTTCTACATCTGTACCTGACCTCAAAGAAAAATTTCGATAAGATCAAAGTCTTCTATCTACAACTGGAAAAAGAAATGGGCCATGGTTAGGCCGGAAACTAACCTAAACTTTCCTACAATCTAGAGCCATTCCCATCGAATAGACAGATATAAAAAAACTGCTTCCTAATGACCAAAAGGCTTATGATACCATCATAAAAGCCTACAACAATAATTAGTTCCTCTAGGATGCTGACACCATCATAGACAAATACTCTTGTGGTGCTTTAATCTTCCCTACGAATGAGATAAAGGCTTTTAAGGGTGTTAGTGCTATCTAAGTCAAGGAAATCAAAGGGCACTAATGAAGATACTATCGTAGAATAAGGTACAAGCTACTTAAGGTTTTGTCATGCTAAGTGCGCTTACAAAAGAAGGGACCTTTATGTCTACTTTAGAAGTTGAGTGGTATTCCTTACTCATGCTTGGTACGACATTTGTAAGTTGTTTTATTTCTCACTTAGCACTTTCCCGACCTAATTACTCAATTTTTCTTCTACAAATATGTCATTAAAGTACCACAATTCTAAGGATCTCTTTGCTTGGCTAAAGGTTGGTAATGTAGGAAAGAAAGATAGGGATACCATGAAAGTCCTAATGAAGAATACTGCCACAAAAAAAAAGCCTCAAGAGACATAAGCTCCCAAAGGCACTCTAAAGAGAAAGGCCACAGAGGATAATCAGCCAAGGAAGCAACCTAATGTCAAACCTATAAGCCCATCATTAGCTTGTGACTCCGTCAAAGGAAAATCCCCTGATGAAGGTCGAAAGAAGGATGGCCAACTTGATGGGGTTTTTACTGACCCTAAACCTAAGGAAGCTCCTATAGTACTTCTAGGACCCATGACTCCTTCTAGGAAGGAGAACAAGGAGGTCCTTCAATTTTTCCCTTTATGGAATGTCAATATAGCTAATTATACCCTTAGAAATGGTAGAATAGCTTTGAAGTTGGTGCAAAGAATTCATCTTTCAGAGGATGTCGGTCCTTTCAACAGGACCATTAAATTCTATCAAAACTCAAGCTCCACTAGTTTGTTACAGTTAGCTACTTCAAAGATCTATGACGTAAGTATTTAGTTAATGATCACATGAAATATTATTTTAGGTTCTTTATGTGACCCTACTTTTATTCTTGTAGAGCTCCCATCACCTACTAATGATTATTAAAGCCTCAGTTGAGGAGAAGAAGGTTGTAAGATCCTCACTCTATCGAGCCTTATTCTTATAATCTTGTTCTTGTTTAATACATTTTGTATTTGCTTTTTCAAATTGCTGAGGAGGCGAAAAATCAAGTGGCCATTGTTAAAGCTAAGCATTTGAAACTCCTAGAGAAGTTAAGGGGAGAGAAGGCAAAGATGGAGGAGGAAATGAAAGGTTTAAAGGAAGAGGTCGATAAAGAGGCCAAACTTAAGGAAGAAAAGGAGATTGCTCTTACTGAGGAGCAAAGGAATAACTGTCAACTCATTTTTTACCTGCAGGGGGGCATAAAATGAGGCGAAAAGCCTCAAGAGCAAGTATATTAAGGAAATCACCTAACTACAAAGCTCATGTTACAAGCTGAAGGCTAAGGTTACAAATCTTGAGAAGGAGCTAAGCTAGAGTACAAGTTATGAAAATGTTTTTGAAGATATCTAGGAGAACAAGGAATATATAAACTTTTTAGAAAACAAAACGTTGGATGGGTAAATCTAGCTTAAGATGAGATCCTTATCCATCACCTAGATTACAACCCGAGCTTAACTTGAAAGAAGGAGGCCCTACAAATGAAGGGAATGTCACTAAATTACCAACACTCCTATTGCTACTCTTAAGGATGCTCAAGATGTCTCTAATGCTCCTAAGATTCCTAAGGCCCTTGTCTCAAATCTTCCATCCGATTCCCTTATTACTTTTAAAAACCCCTCTTCTGACCAAGTCACAACTTTTGACAACTCAAATGTTAAGAATTGATACTCTCTCTCTCTCTGTCTCTGTCTCTGTCTCTGTCTCTCTCTCTCTCTCTCTCTCTCTCTCTCTCTCTGTCTCTCTCTCTCTCTCTCTCTCTCTCTCTCTCTCTCTCTCTCTCTCTCTCTCTCTCTCTCTCTCTCTCTCTCTCTCTCTCTCTCTCTCTCTCTCTCTCTCTCTCTCTCTCTCTCTCTCTCTCTTTGTGTGTGTGTTCTATTTATTGCTTTTCTTTTAAACTCCTTTTATTTTCAAGTTAGAATGCCGATCTTAGCCTACCATAAAGACTTTGTTTCCTACACTTACTATAGAAGTCCTTATACGAACTTGTTTTCTTCTTGTGTTTAATTTGTGTTAAGATTTAACTCTTACTTTAGTTCATTGTTATTTGTTAAGTTAGGGCATTTGTTGATATATTGTGCCTATTGCCAATTGATGGCTTAAGGCTTTCAAATAGCTCGTCGTTTATTGGTTAGACTTAAAGCAATTAGGTATGCAATAACTAGTTGCCATAGCATTTCCAAACTTAGAGTATTCTACTCATCGCCAATTAGTGGCTAAGGGTTTTCGAATAGCTTGTCATCCTTACTTAGAACTTAGAGCAATTATGTCTATTGCTCTTAAAAGAGTTAAAGCCTTATGTCTCATCGTTCAAGCTTCTCTTTAGACATAGAGATTTTCGGGATATCCATTTCCTATCATCCATTAAATATAGGATTTAAGGATGACACATTCTATGATTTGCTCCTTCTCCATTATATGTGGGGTTAGAGATACTTTGACCTTTATATTGTCAGTGAAATTGGAAAAGAGCCCATTAACCATATGCATTGGCGTGGTCTAATCAAAGACCTTAGGTTAGCCATGTTTCACATTACGTTTATAACTTTAAGGAAATGCTAGAATAAAGGTAAAGCACAAAATGTGACCAGATGTTATGCAATTAAATACTTCATTAGAAAGATTCACATGAAACGAATTGTACACCATAACATACGAACATATAAGTCAGCATACTAACATTGACAGTCTACAATTCAAACATAAAACAAACAATATTCATCATACATACAAATAACAAATTTCAAACCACCAATTCAAACAGCCTATCTCTTTTAAGAGGCCGATTATTCAAAGTAGGACCTAAGGTTGTCTACATTCCTTGGCTGAGGAATAAGCTATCCATTAAGCCTCTCTAGTCTACAAGCTCGTCCATTTACTACAACCTCTTTCACCTTCATAAGGTCTTCCCAAGCCAGATTCAACTTTCCTTGACTTTCCCTAGCTCTCAAGGCTTCTTATGTTCTACAGACCAAATCACTAGTTCAAAAGCATTTATGCCTAACATGTTAGTAGTTAGACTCATGTCTCATAAATGGCATCAAGATTTTCTCCGAGGCTAATATCATTATATTCGGAGTCATAAGCTCAAACCATCACACTTTCCACCTGGAGCTTAATCGATAAAATTGCTTCAAACCTAAAGGCCAATTAGTAAGGAGTATGGTCAGTCAAAGTTCTCTGTATGGTTTTGTAACCCTACAAAACATTCGGTAGCACACCTGCCTACTTGCAACCAACTCAGTTCACCATCTTCCATAAGCTATGAAGAATTACTTTGTTCATGGCTTTTTCTTACCCATTGCTTTGAGGGTGCGTGATCGATGTATAACATAATCTAATCTAATGAGCTTCACAAAATCCCCTAAATTTGTTATAGTCAAATTACAGCCCATTATCTATACTGATGGTGTAAGGTATGCTAAATCTGGTCAAAATATTACTTACCACAAAAGCCTTAATGCTTCATTTATAATACTTACCATCGATTTTGGTTCAATCCATTTTGTAAAGTAGTCCACTCTAACAATAATGTATCGCCTCTATTAGGTGGTCTTCAAGAATGATCCTAAAATATCTAATCCCCACTAAGCAAAAGGCTAAGGGTTGGCAAGCAAAATTAGATATGCACTTAGTGCTATCTCAATAGGAGCATTCCTTTGACAATAATCACGGGATTAAACCAGACGAAGGAGCCCTTTTCCAGTGTAGGCCATTAATATATAAGCCTTAAGCTCTCACATATAAAGCTCCAGCCTTAACATAATTGCTATAAACCAAGGCATGTAGGTCAGAAAGGATTTGTTTTACCTCAATATGTCATAAACACCTTAGGTAAGGCTTACTTAACCCTCTCTTGTAAAGCTTTCCTTCAATTATTGTGAATTTGGCAACGTTATAGATGAGTATTCAAACCTCTTTGTTGTCTTAAGACAATACTCCATTCTTTAATTAGTTAAGGATGGGATCCATCTAGCAAGTTTCCACTTCATTCTCCTGTACTTCTAAGCATTCCATAAGTTGCTTATCCGTACTCTTCTCTAGTAGGTACTTACTAGAAATTCTCCCTTCCCAATTCAGCAAACTTGTGGAAGCTAGCTTTGACAACTTATTTGCATTTGAACAAATGCAAATACTTAGCCATGTTCTCTTCCTTCGCAATGAGTTACATTTGTCCTAGTTAACAATTAATTAGGAATTTGAATAGACATCTAAGCGTTTAGCTTTGACCTTATAGTATAATTCATTATTGCTAGCTAGGAATCTAAACTTTAGAGCATAGGAAATATGTATTCCCATTATACCTTAAAAGATAAGGCCAGCACCGCTACCTTCATAAGTTGATGAACCATCAACATATAAAATCTAGGTTGGCTCTTCGTTCCGAGTAGTAGATCCTTCGTTTTTAGTAAATTCAACTATGAAGCTAAGCTTTTTAGGCCTCCCTAAGTCAATACTGAATATCCAAAGCACTAAGCTCTAAGGTA
The DNA here is from genome assembly GCA_024138005.1 of Lumnitzera racemosa. Lineage (NCBI taxonomy): Eukaryota > Viridiplantae > Streptophyta > Magnoliopsida > Myrtales > Combretaceae > Lumnitzera > Lumnitzera racemosa. The sequence goes on from JAMXBC010000007.1 coordinate 44,423,915, forward strand.
TACTTAACTATCTACCTAGAAGCATCAAGCTTTTGCAAAGCTTGCTTTCAAGATTGGTTAATGAGAACTACGACCTAATGAGCCTCAAAATAAGGTTGAATTTTTTTTGCCACCATAACTATATCCAATACGAACTTCTCTAGCTTTGTATAGCACAACTTTACTCCTTGTAGAACATGGCAGACATAGTAAATAGGTCAATGCATCCTTCCTTTTACTCGTATGAGCATAGACAAAAGAGCTCGATCGCTTACTAACAAGTACAAATACAGGGTTTCCCCTTCAATAGGCTTAAATTAGATCAAAGGCTTAATCAGAAATTCCTTTAGAGATTTAAAAGCTCACTTGCATTTTACAATCTACCTAAATTCAAATGGATCTCTCAAAAACAAAAAAATTCAATACACTTCTCTACATTCTTCAACAAAAAGAGGTTTAGTGCTATCACTGTCACGAACTGAGGATGGCCTAGTTGTGGCAGACACCGTTTACCCGTGCAATCAAGAACTCTTCATAAAATATACAAGGCTCTACAACTACTAGTTTCCCAAGAACACACAGATTCACATAATATCATCACATTAACATATTTATATAAAATTTAAACTACAAAGCTTACATTATATAGTAATAATGTACATCTAAGTCTACAGTACTAGGAAAACAAAAGTACATAAGTAAAGGTATACATCAACTGTTCTCTCTTAATATACAGGACAGCTTGCTCTTACCCAAGTCCCCAAGCTAACCTGTGGCAACCCTCGGTCAGCCTCTATAAACAGGCTATCCTGCAGCAAAAGTCTAAAGGGGTGTAAGCCTAAACTTAGTGAGCAAAACCCTCAGCCACACTACAAGCAAGTTATAAGTACATTATATTCATACATATGAATGGATGATCAAACAAAATGCCAAACAATACTAATACTTAACTAGTTCATATATGTAACTCAGATTTAACGCCCTCCGAAGTCAGGGTTGGAGTACACATGGCACCAATCAGATCCAAGTATTATACTAGAACTTTATTTGCTACAGAACTCCATGCTTCGTACTTAAATCAAATAATTCTTTTATTTTCCTATAAACCAAGTTCTAGTATAATCGTAAGCGGGCCCTCGTAGTCCACACTCACCCCTAAACGGAGGCTTCTAGACTTGACCCTTAGCTAGGCAATTGGCGCCTCCAACACCTAGTGTTCCCGCGGGCCAGGGTAAGGTCATTTTGTATGAGTGCACCATACAGAACCAATAAATGAATAAGAACAACCCCAGAATGGCCTCTGTTTACCTCTGTGTGATGTGACAGCTGGAATTGTATTTATGCGATGCATGTTAATGCATGTTCTAGTTTCTTTTTATAAGCCGAGTATACTTAAGTTCAAATTATGCTGTGACCATCCAACAATACACACAATCATTTGCTATATTACCAAGCAATAAATAAAGCATTTTCTTTACTTAAGATAATTTCACATGTCAACACACAATATCATACACAAGCGTTTCCCAAACCCTGCACAATAGTCAATTAACAATAATATTAAAGTCCACTATCTACCATCACAAACAACTATGGAATCATAGGGTAAATACTTACTCAACCATAGCGATTCACCCTAATCGTAGTAATTAATCGGGAGGTCCTCGCTCACCTCTGGATCACCTGATCATTATGTTATAATAACGCTAGTAAGTAACTAAATTAACTAATAATTCTAGTTCCCTACTTCTACGTAAATTACCTCAACTTTTATCCGATTAGACCTTATTCTTAAACATTTGTATCTTTTTCGTTTTATTTCTGATATTTATGAATTTATAATTGTTTTTCATCGTTTTTCATCGTTTTCGGGCGTACGTTCACACGGTAATGTCCATTTTGGACGTTATGACCCGTATTTTATGATATAAACTAAATTTAGAGAAATTTTAACTATGAAAACTTAATTGCTCTTATTACTTATATTTATATCTTTTGTTTATACTTAATGAGTTAGTTAACCCTTAAATCCTTATATTTAGAGGATTTTACTTTGCTATTAGTAATTCATGTACTTAATTAAGTATAATCCAATTTAGAAAGTGTATTAGGGTGTACTTAATTAAGTATAATCCCTTCTTCTTCTTTTTTTAGTATATAATCTATGCTTATGTCTTCGCTTACATCATTATTTGCTTAGGTCATTGCTTATGTTATCACTTGCTTATGTCATGGCTTATGTCATCACTTGCTTATGTCATAGCTTATGTCATCATGTGCTTACCTCATCACTTACTTCATTATGTAATTACATAAGCCTCTCCTCATGCTTATGTCATATGTACATGTCTTATGTACATTTTACTTCTTCCCTTATACTTATGTACATATACCTTATACATATATATACTTATACATCTACTTAGACTTATACCGTATTTATACATATATACATACTCATATACCTATACGATTAGATATGTATTTTTATACAAAAATTCGTATGCCTAACCTTTTCCTTAAGAAAAGCTTCCTAATTCCATTCTTTTGTGTTTTTAAGTGTGTTAATTAGTATAGTATAAGTATGTATGGTTAGGTTTTGTTTTAATTTAGGTTATGTACATGGTAAATACCTATGTGCAAAGCTTCTCATGCTTCCCTTCTTTTCGGTTTATGATAACTCTAATTTTAAACATATTTCATAGGGTGATTTTATAGTAATTTCCGCACATTTTTGGTTTTCTTTAAAGAAATTGATACTTAATTGAGTAAAATTTTGATTTCAGGGTTTAAACGCGTTCTAGGCTTGAAAACGAAGAAAAGGAATCAAGTTTCACTCAATTCCGAGTTCAAACGAAGAAGTTATGAATTTTTGAAGTTGTGCAAAAAATTTGCCTAAGTGCAGAAAGTTACACGACCTGGGGACACGGTCGTATCCCAGGCCATGTCGGGTGATGAAAACAAAATCTTTTTGATACACTATAAAAAGACATATTAGGGTTTCAAAAGAAAAAGAAGAAGAGACATTACAGAAAGAAGAGACACAAGAGACGAGAGGAGATTGGAGAAGAACATTAATCAAGAAGCAAGAACAATATCGATTTCAAGATTAGAGAAATTGTTCATCAAATCAAGAGGGGTTTTTATGCTTTATTTTACGTTTTTTATGAAACTCGTTTTTAGATTCATTATGATAGTTTAGAATTAGAGTATTTAGGATTATGGAACCTAGTGTTTCATGTAACCCTTAGATTGAATTATAATTTCAATAAAGTTTCTACCTTTTCTTGATTCAATTATGTCGTTAATTATGGATTGATAATTCTAGAGTATCAATATATGATATTATGCATGTTGATTGAGAAATTGCATGTATAATTAGATCTAGGCATAATTGAAGAGAATTACATGTATACTTAGAGATAAGATACATGTTTCTTCCGGAAAATTGATTGTTTGTGTGGGAATTCATTACACGTTAATGAGATTCTAAATTATATTACTAAGTGAAGAGATTCCGGTAAATAATTTAGGATTAGGGTTAATATGCTTGAGAAAGATATTAGCTTTAATTGTGAATCCCTTCGGTCAAAAATAATAGAAATTGAATTGGATATATTTTAAGAAGGTTACATGTTAAACACTAGGAGAAATAATTCCTAAATACATTATTGCATACTTGAAGTCGTTCGTAATTTATTGCCTTCTAATTTGCGTAATTAAGTCTTATAAGTAGTTTAGTTGTTAATTTCAGTATTTTTAATTAATTCAAACTTTCACAATTTTTCGGTTAGATAATAAAGCTAAAGTTAATATTGGTACTCAAAATCTCTGAGGGATCGACTCGGACTCACATCCGCTATATTAAAACTGATAGGTGCACTTGCCTCATATCAAGTTTTTAGCGCCGTTGCCGGGGATTTTCGATATTAAGAACACTAATTACTTTATTACTTTAACCATTTTTTTTTGTTTTCATTATTTGTTTTCATTAGTTAGAGCTGCAATTGATTCTATATTTCTTATCCTTGCAGTGCATGACTAGAAGTAACCCGGAAGATTTAGTAGAACTTGATCTTGAAATTGAGAGAACTGCCCTTCAAAATTTGAAATCACAACTTAGACAAAGTGTGGCGACCATTGACGACGAGTCAATTGTTGAAATCAAGGAAGAAGGTGAAGAGGCCAACACTTAATTCATTGAGCAAGAAGATCCACCACACATGGCTAACCACGAGAATGAAGCAAATCGGACCATGTCCGATTATTCAAGGCCTACACTTATTGGAGCTGACTCTAGTATCGCAAGGCCAACCGTCGCGGCTAATAACTTCCAAATTGCACCTAACATCATACAAATGGTGCAACAATATGTTCAGTTTGATGGTCTCCAAGATGAAGATCCTAATGCCCACATCTCTAGTTTTCTAGAGATTTGTGATACATTTAAAATCAACGGAGCCACGGATGATGCCATTCGACTGCGGCTATTTCCTTTCTCCTTGAGGGGAAGAGCAAAACAATGGTTGAACTCCCTACCAAGAAATTCAATTTCAACATGGAATGAATTGGTAGAGAAATTTTTGGAGAAGTATTTCCCACCAGCAAAGACCGCTAAACTTCGGAATGATATTTCTTGTTTTGGTCAATTGGAAGCGGAGATGCTTTATGACACTTGGGAGCGGTTCAAGGACTTGCTCAGGAGGTGCCCACATCATGGCCTTCTACTATGGATGCAGATTCAGACCTTCTACAATGGTCTCAATTTATCCACTAGACAGATGATTGACGCATCCACAGGAGGTACTTTGAACACAAAGACACTTGAGCAAGCCCAAAACCTTATTGAAGGAATAGTGATGAACAATTATCAGTGGGAAAGCACTAGAGCTAAGCAAAAGGCCATGGGAATTTATGATGTGGACTTGACCACTGCTCTGGCAGCCAAGGTGGACTTATTGAGTAAAAAGATTGATGCACTCTCAGTTGGCCCTCAACAAGTACAATCGGATGTAAGTGATTTTGGTATGCAGGGGTATGGAGCACAAAAACAATTGGAACAAGTGGATTATCTAGGAAATCCACCCATGCAACAAAATAACCCTTACAGCAATACTTATAATCTAGGCTGGAGTAATCACCCCAATTTCTCATGGGGAAATCAAAACCAAGGCTAGCAGAAGACTAACTTTGGCCCACTTGGATTTCAAAGACCATTCTCGCCTCCTTTTCCTCAAGAAAAGAAGTCCAGTGTGGAAGAACTTCTCACAAAATATATTCAAGGCAATGAGGCTCGTTTATCCAACATTGAATCCTCGCTGAGGAATCAAGAGACTTCAAATCGCAACCTTGAGAACCAAATTGGTCAACTTGCGAAGCTAATCTCTAAAAGACCTCAGGGAACACTCCCAAGGAATACCGAGGTTAATCCCAGAGAACATGTTAATGCTGTGACCTTGAGAAGTGATAGAAAATTGCAAGTGGAGAAGAAGGATGGTGGGGAAGTAGTTGAGAAAGAAGTGGAAGTCAACCGTAAGGAAGATGCAAAGCCACTAAAATCGAAAGAAAATATGGAATCACCAAAAGTGAAGGAGTACAAGCCTCCCATCCCTTACCCACAGCGCCTTAAGCAAAGTTACACTGATCATAATAAGGAACTCGGTAAATTGCTTGATGTTTTCAAACAATTACACATTAACTTACCTCTTGTTGATGTCATCTTGCAGATGCCAAAGTATGCGAAATTTCTAAAAGATTTTCTAATGAACAAGAAGAAGTTGGAGGAGCTTACAACAGTCACATTGAACGAGGAATGCTCGGCACTTCTCCAGAAAAGGCTGCTATAAAAATTAAAAGATCCAGGGAGTTTCACTATTCCTTGTATGCTTGGCAATTTGTTAGTAGATAATGCTTTGGCAGACTTAGGAGCTAATATAAATTTGACGCCGTATAAAGTGTTCAAAAAGCTAGGGTTAGGAGAACCTAAATTAATGGGCATGAGCCTTCAATTAGCCAATACGTCTATCACATACCCTAGAGGCATCATAGAGGATGTTTTAGTGTAAGTAGACAAATTCATCTTTCTGGTGGATTTTTTTATGCTTGATATAGATGAAGATATTGAGGTGCCAATCATTTTAGGTCGATCCTTCCTAGCCACTGCTAAGGCTGTTTTTTATGTTAGTGAGCATAAGTTGATATTACGGGTCGTGGATGATGAAATAGTTTTTAAAACTCCAGAGGCAACGAACAAATTTCTTGACTCAGAGGACATAAGTCACAATGTTAATGCCACTAATGTCATTACATCTACATGTATGAAGGAAACGCTTGCCAAAGATTCCTCAAGCTATTGCTTGCAAAAGGGAGATGAAAATTTGGTGAGTAATCCCAATTGTGCAGAAGTGGCAGCTCAAACAGAAGTTCATGAATCCAGTATGGACAAGAAAGGGATTGATCCACTCTACAAGCCAAAGGATCGTACGTTAAAATCTTTTAAAGAGAAGCCACCAATTTTGGAACCAAAAGTGTCAAGAAATCATTTGGAGCATGTCTTTGCGGTGAAAAGTTCAAAACTTCCAATGACAACTGGATCTAAGCTAAAAGCGGACAAAATGAAGAAGTTTAAGCTACATGAATTTGATGAGTGGCATGATAAGAAGAGAAACTATGGAAGTTATGCACCAATGAAATGGAATTGGCAAGGTCGATGGTCGAAGGGTAAATCTACACTTGTATGGAGAGTTCGAAAGCGAGATACAGGAGGAGTTCTATTTCCACCTGGATGAAGAATCATGAATTACACGATGTATCCCGTCGAGCTATCGACGTTAACTAAAGCGGTTCTTGGGAGGCAACCCATGTCTAACTCTATTTATGCTTTAGTTCTTTAAGTTTTCTTCATTTTATTTTTCGTTCAATCTAACTTTGCTTTCCTCCTTTTCGTTTTCTTTCATCTTTTTCGTCATAATTCTTTCCTCTCTTAGCTTTAATTTTTCATTCTCTCTTTAATTGTATTATTTCTAAGTTTCCTTTATCTTTTTAAAAAAAAAAAATAGTTACACAGGCGATGGATACGGTCGTGTCCCCAGCCCGTGTGAGCCCAGTGAAATCACTCGCCCATAGAGAGTTACACGGGCGTGGGACACGGTCGTATCCCCAGCCCGTGTGCGCCCAATGAAATCACCCGCCCACAGAGAGTTACACAGGCGTGGGACACGGTCGTGTCCCCAGCCCGTGTGCGCCCAGTGAAATCACCCGCCCACAGAGAGTTACACGGGCGTGGGACACGGGCGTGGGACACGATCGTGTCCCCAGCCCGTATGCGCCCAGAAACACCACCCGCATATAGTAAGTTACACGGGCATGGGACACGGTCGTGTCCCAGCCCGTGTCTGAGCAGATTCCACACAATTCGCATAGTAAGTTACACGGGCATGGGACACGGTCGTGTCCCAGCCCGTGTCGACCCAAATAACACGGTTTTCCCACACGACCGATTTATTTAAATCACATACCCTCTTACACTCTCATAATCACACATTTCTCTCTTACACTCTATATCATTCTCCCTCTTCTCTCCAAAATCCTTGCATTACACATTTTGATCTAAGTAAGTGTTTCTCCTTAATTTTCCTATCTTTTCCCTATGATTTAGCAATTGAATTATGTGCATTCTTCCTCTTGTACATTTTTTTTTTTTTGTTTCCATTTGGCCTGCCCATTTCTTTTGATTATTTATACATGCCATGCATCATTGCGTTGAGTTTGTTAATTTTCTACGCTATAATGCTGCTTCATCTTGTTCGGTTTCATTGTGTTCTCTCAATTCCACATATTATTGGTTCATTTGCTTGTCATTATTCATTCATGCTAGTTAGGGTTAGCAATGGGAGATAAATTGTCTGGGTCATTTAGCGTTTTTTTTTTTTATGTATGGACGCCTGTTTTTCTTCGTTAATTGTTGTGTAGTAGAATTCGTTGGACGTGTTTGTCATGCATTTCTTTTCCACCACCTCGTTTTCTAGCTGCACTCCATATGTTTGATGAAATGCCCCAATGAGCATTCCTTTCACAATTTTCCCATTGTTATTCCTGTTTTTCTGTTTGCCTCAGACTATGTACGATATGGATGTCCGTGTTTGATTTGGCTTACTGCCTCTTTTCAGGTATCCAAATGGTTAATCGATCTAAGCTTTCCGTTCGCCGGAAATCCAAATTTGCGGCATCCACTTCGTCACAATCCGGCGCAATTATTGAACCACTGGCGACTCTTCCCCCTTTGGAGCACCCAATGCTCCAATTCAAGGAGGACTACCAAGTCCAACGCCACCAATTGCTTCAGTCTAAGCCCTTTAGCGAGACCCTTCGGTTGGATTGGGATGTTCTCGCTCAACTAGAGCTCACCACCGAAATGAAGGAGCTCTTGGATGGTACCGTTTGGGAGCGCCTATTATCCTTTGAAGCTCCAGTTTATAAAGAGCTGACCCTGGAATTTTTGTACACTTACAAGTTGGATAAAGACAGTACTACTCACATGGGCCCAAACCGCAAATTACACTTCACCTTGAGTGGCCATCCATTCCACATGTCTATCGCTCAACTGGGCCGATATCTTGGTTTATATGCAGAAAGATATACACGGACGGAAGAATTCCAAAGTCTCTCAAGTCGTTTTCCTCGTGGCGTCACGGCAGGGTCTTTTTGGAATGAGATCACAGTTGGTGATACTTATGATCCAGCCAGGAGTAAGGCCTCTCAATTAGTCCGGCCTGAATATCGGGTTCTTCACTGGCTATTTTCACATACCTTAACTGGCCGAGGCCTTAGCACCGGGGTGGTGTCTAACAAGGATTGCCTCTATCTCTACAGTGTCATCCATAAGCACCCCATCAATCTAGCTATTAAAATTGCTGAACTCTTTAACCATCAAGCCACCACTACTCGAAAGAAAGGGCATATTTGCTGTGGCCCTTATATTACACTACTAGTGCAGTCTATGAGGACTAAGGTTGTTGCTTGGCCCTCGCTTACTTTCATTAGCCAAGTCACTCCTATGCGCCTAAATTCCTTCCGCCTCATACCATCAAGACATCAAGGTCGACGCTCTCGCAGCAGCTCATCTCGAGGCCAAATTTCTTCAGCCAGCTTAGACGATAAATTTGATTTGTTGCTGTCTGAGGTTCGTTATATACGAGAGAGTATGGATAAACTTCATCTCCGACAGGACTGAATGGAAGAATTTCTTAAAATGAAAGCGTCGGCTACTAATGAAGAGGAAAGTGCGGAAAAAGACGAGGAGGATGAGAGTAGTGATGAAGAGGAGGATGAGGAGGGTGATGAGGAGGAGGCTGGAGAGAGTGATGAGGATGAGGATGAGGAGGATGGCGAGGAGGGTGATGACGATGATGATGCTACTATGGCTGAGGCATCATCTGATGAGGAGGCTGAGGAAACGGATTCCGATCACTCTTCTTAGTTCCAAATTTTCTGTGTTATCTTTTGTTGATCAAGGCTTGTGAACTCCGGTTTAAATAATGATGATACTTCTTCATTTTGCACTTCTTTTCAACTATCAGGGAAGTATTAGTTTCTTTTCATTACATATGTTTCCTTTTTCCTATGCTGCTTTTTCGTGCTACTATTTTTTTTTTTTTGTCGTACATTGGGGACAATGTCCATTACTAAGTGTGGGGAAGAGATATATATGAATTTGTTACTGTTTAGGAAACCAATTATTCATATTTGACCCAATTACTTTTTAAGCTAACTTGCAATAGGTGATTGATTGGTATTAAGCCAAATTAACTATTTCATCTTGATTATTATTGATCTTATTATACTTTACTAGAATTGATTAGTCAAATTTTTGGAAAGTAAAGTTACGAGTTATTTAACTTAGGATTTTAGGATTTGAGATTGGAGCAACATCACTAGTTGAGAGTTAGTCATGGTTATTTTTAAATTTACTTTTATGTATACCTTTCTCTTAGAAATTTTTAAGAGTCCTATAATTTTTAGCAAACAAACAAATGAAATTCTTCTTTTGAGAAACCCTTGAAAAATCACAATGATTAGAGGTCAAAAGTAATAACAAGTGTATGAATAGAAAAATTGGTAAGGATTCGTCTTGGTCCGTCAGAAGAGCGAGATTGAGTCCCAATGCCAATTCAAATGAAAAAAAAAATTGATATGGATCGGCCTTGGTCCGTCAGAAGAGCAAGGTTCTTTCCCGCTATCAATATAAGGAATAAGTTGGTATGGATCGGTCTTGGTTCGTTAGAAGAGCGAGATTCTTTCCCACTACCAACACAATTGTGCTTAAATAAGGTAGATTTAAAAAGACTTCTCAACAAAAGCATGAACTAGGGGGATGATCAGAGGAAGAGTGAATGTAAAATGTGTTTGTTTTAGATTATGGTGCTTGGTGAGATGGAAGAGAGAATTGTATACACTTTAGTCAAATAGACAAAATTTTTATGACTCTTTCTCGGTTGGCGAGATGTTAAATCTAATTTTTAGTTTAAGAATCCTTGGTTAAATGATTCGGGGTAAACTTTTATTTTCATAAATTAACTAGTAAACTCTAGTATTAAGTATTGTTGGAGCATTTGAATATGGTCAGATGAAATTGGTTGACTTTATTATTGCAAGTTAGTTGAGAATGATTTTCTTACTTTTCTTCGGTTCAAGTGTATTCGTTCACAGGTTTCCTAAATAGTGATAAATTTTCTTTAGCGTTTCTTGTCCTGAAAGTTTTGTTTTGATTTATTTGCTTGAGGACAAGCAAATGCTCAAGTGTGGGGAAATTTGATAACTCTAATTTTAAACATATTTCATAGGGTGATTTTATAGTAATTTCCGCACATTTTTGGTTTTCTTTAAAGAAATTGATACTTAATTGAGTAAAATGTTGATTTCAGGGTTTAAACGCGTTCTAGGCTCGAAAACGAAGAAAAGGAATCAAGTTTCACTCAATTCCGAGTTCAAACGAAGAAGTTATGAATTTTTGAAGTTGTGCAAAAAATTTGCCTAAGTGCAGAAAGTTACACGACCTGGGGACACGGTCGTATCCCAGGCCATGTCGGGTGATGAAAACAAAATCTTTTTGATACACTATAAAAAGACATATTAGGGTTTCAAAAGAAAAAGAAGAAGAGACATTACAGAAAGAAGAGACACAAGAGACGAAAGGAGATTGGAGAAGAACATTAATCAAGAAGCAAGAACAACATCGATTTCAAGATTAGAGAGATTGTTCATCAAATCAAGAGGGGTTTTATGCTTTATTTTACGTTTTTTATGAAACTCATTTTTAGATTCATTATGATAGTTTAGAATTAGAGTATTTAGGATTATGGAACCTAGTGTTTCATGTAATCCTTAGATTGAATTATAATTTCAATAAAGTTTCTACCTTTTCTTGATTCAATTATGTCGTTAATTATGGATTGATAATTCTAGAGTGTCAATATATGATATTATGCATGTTGATTGAGAAATTGCATGTATAATTAGATCTAGGCATAATTGAAGAGAATTACATGTATACTTAGAGATAAGATACATGTTTCTTCCGGAAAATTGATTGTTTGTGTGGGAATTCATTACACGTTAATGAGATTCTAAATTATATTACTAAGTGAAGAGATTCCGGTAAATAATTTAGGATTAGGGTTAATATGCTTGAGAAAGATATTAGCTTTAATTGTGAATCCCTTCGGTAAAAAATAATAGAAATTGAATTGGATATATTTTAAAAAGGTTACATGTTAAACACTAGGAGACATAATTCCTAAATACATTATTGCATACTTGAAGTCGTTCGTAATTTATTGCCTTCTAATTTGCGTAATTAAGTCTCATAAGTAGTTTAGTTGTTAATTTCAGTATTTTTAATTAATTCAAACTTTCACAATTTTTCGGTTAGATAATAAAGCTAAAGTTAATATTGGTACTCAAAATCTCTGAGGGATCGACTCGGACTCACACCCGCTATATTAAAACTGATAGGTGCACTTGCCTCATATCAGTTTACCTTATGTACACCTTCTTATGAGCACATGTTCATGTTTTCCTTTCTTCTTCTTCATGATTCCTAAATTTCTACACTTAAAGATGGGAACTTTATGCCCTCTTCTTCAAGATCATACTTTTCACATACCTAATTGTCTAATCTACCTAATTAACTAACTAATGAATAATATAAAGCAACATAAAGTAACTTAAGTACATGCCTTTAGTTGTATTGGAATTATGGAGACAAAAAGAGAAGTTGTGAAAGTGAAAGAGGAAGAAGAAGCTCACAGCAATGGAGGGAGGTTTTTGTTTTGTTTTCATAATGAAAGGAAGCAAATGGTAAGGTCTAGAAGAGGAAGATGTGGACAGCAATTGAGGAGAAAAAGAAGAAGAGAAAAATCAAAAGAAAAGCCATCATTAAGTGTTAGATATTTTCTTTATCTCTTAGTGTCTTTTGTTGACTTTTCAAATTATTGACTTTAGTCAACATGTGTTGACTTGGTCAACCCTTTGACCTTGGTCAATATGTGTTGACTTGGTCAACTTTCCTTAAGCATATGTAAATTTGTGCACATAATGTAGTAATTAAGGGAAATTAAGGGAGAAATTAAGGAAATGAGAGGAAATGAGGTATTTGGTGAATTGATTAGTAAACATAGTTGATGAAGTCTTACTTTAAGTCTTTATAGCGTATATATCTCATTTGATAAACTACTTTGGATAATAAGTGCAAAAAGTACTAATTCGAGTATTAAAGTTCACTACATGTAACCTAATTTTCAACTATACCTCTAACTCTAAGTAAGACTATCTTAATCATATACTTAAGAAATAAATGTAAGCTATGATTCATTATCTTAGTTTCTAAAGGATTAATTGAGGATTCAACACATATATGCATGATTGAAAGTCACCTCTAACCTTTTACTAATGATTTGGCAAAATATGAGGATTATATTAGCAATTAGGGTTTTGGGATATATTATGATGAATTCGTGCACATATATCTTTAAAGTGATTATTTTAGGGTTTCTATCAGTTTTGAATGAAATCTTTAACATTTATTTGCATTTAGGGAAGTAAAGTTTCTTACGCGATTAATGAATTCTTTTAAGGTTTTCTCTTGGTTTTCTCTTTCATTAGCCCTATCGACTCCTAAATTGTCTAACATAATTGAGTCTATTACAACCACCATGCTTATCAATCTTTGGACCTCTTTAATGGATCTTGGTGACTCCATATCCAATACAACTTGAGTCTTCTCAAGGTTACCCTTAATTCCCCATTACATCACCATAAAGCCTAGAAACTTTCCTAATGGTTCCCTAAACATACTTTTTTAGGGTTTAATTTCATGTTATAGCATCAAGATGTGTCAAAGTTCTCTTATAAGTAAGAAAGGTGTTCATCATTGGTCTTACTCTTCACAATCATGTCATCTACATATACTTCAATATTTTATGTATCTAGGGTTTTAAAATTTTCGTAACCAATCTTTAATATGTAGCTCCCACATTCTTCAGACCAAACAACATAACTTTATATTACTATGTTCCAAAATTAGTGATGAAAGAGGTTTGTACCTAATTGAAGGGGTGCATCTTGATCTGGTTATATCTAGAGAAAGCATCCATGAAGCTTAATAGGGTGTATCTTGTGCTCAAGTTGACCATTTGGTCAATATGGGGTCAAGGAAGGCAGTCTTTCAGACACGCCTCATTGAGGTCGGAAAAATTAATGCACATCCTCCACTTTCCATATACCTTTTTTACCAACACACAATTGGCCAGCCTTGGATGTGGCTCTTCTCTAATGATTTCTACTTTCAACAACTTTTAGGCCTCTTTTTCAATAGCTGCTTGCCTCTTGGGGCAAAGTGTCTTTTCTTCTGCTAGACTACCTTAAGACTTAGATCAATGTTAAGCTTATGAGTGATTACCTCCTCTAGAATATTGGACATGTTGGATGGAAACCATGCAAAAACATCTCTATTAGCTTGGAGGAATTGTACCATACACTCACAAAGTGCTAGCCCCAACCTTAGTGGTATGCTTAGGATTATCACTTAGTTGTATAGTTAAAGTTTCCACCACTGGATCTCTTCGTACCTATAAGGGATCGCTTTTGTCTTGCTCAATATGATATACCTAATCCCTTTTCATAGCCTTCAAGTACAAAGCTCTAGCTAGCTGTTGGTCTCCATTGCATGTCCCTGCTCTTGTCAAGGTTAGAAATTTTGCCTTCTAATGAGCTATTGACACTACCATCTTAAAGATATTGATGGAAGGTTAGCCCATGATCCCATTATAGGGGGAGGCATAATCAACTATAACAAAATTTACCTCCTTCTCTACAATATTTGCATCATCCCTAATATGAAGAGTCAAGGTAACCACTCTTCAAACTTTCATGGTTGGTTATTGAATTCGTACATGTTATACTTGTAAGGCTGTATCTTATAATTCTCCAACTTTTGTCACATTTGGTCGAATATGTACTTAAAGATAATATTAATTGATCTCCTAATGTCAACCATAACCTTTCAAATTTCAAACTCAGCCACTTTGGTCATATTGACCAAAGTATCATCATGGGGAAATTGGATCCCCTACATATCCTTATTAGAAAAATTTATCATGTCATCTGCCTTGTGCCTCTTACCCCATACATTCAGTATTTGATCTCCTTTAGATTCGACCGAACTCAAAGTAACTAAGGTACTCCTTCTTCTTGCTCCTTTAAATATTACATTAATCACTCCTCTTGGAACTCGGTTGTCTCCTCAAGCATTATCTCGAGCTAGTTGTAACAACTTGGCAGGAACTCCTCCTATTGAGGTATTGTCCATTTTGGCGTCAGATGCCATAAGATTTTGTCTATTGGTGCAGTAGCTTCTCAGGAAGTCACCTATCTTGGGATTAACTCAGGTCAAGTATGCTTAACTTTTAAGTTTTGACGTAATCCAAGCCACTACATCAAAAGGCACCTTGATGATTCAAAGTTTGGTCACCTAACATGTAAGGGGTATTACGTTAGTAGCTTTCGATCATTAAGTCGGACTCATTGTTTCAAGGATGCTACTTGACCCTTCTTCTCTTAATAGGTAGTTCAATCCTTTCTTCTACGTCTGTTACGAACTTTTGAGGTATCCTCTTTGGATAGCATTTTTCAAATGAATGCACTCATCTATATTATGATTATGATCTCTACAAAAATCATAATATTTATTGGAATTTTTCCTTATAGGATTATTCCTCATTTTTTTTCCTAGATAAGCTAAAATTTCGTACCTCCATTAAAATGTCCAAAATAGGTTGGTTCAAGGGTGTATGTGTAGCAAAGGTTAGAATTGGTTTTCTTCAATCTCCTAAAGGTTGGCTTAAGCTATTACGCATGTTAAAGTTCTTGCTTAGGCAATCTTTTAATTACCCTCTTTCCTGCTTTCACCTTCTTTTAAATTTCTCTTTGTCAAGCTCCCTATATGCTTGCATTTGGTCCTCCTGTCATACAAACTTTTCTGACCTTGTAGTGAGCTCATTAAGAGAGGTTTGAAGATGTTTGGCAAGAGACTTGAAGAAGTTTGAGTCCTCATTAACACCTTGGTAGATGGCATGCAATGCAACATTCTTGTCACAATTGGTAATTTCAGTCATTAGTTGATTGAATCTATGAACATAATCATCGATGCTCTCTTTAAGCTTCTACCTAATTGAGGTCAGAAGCGAAGACTCTTTTGTAGGAGGCTTATTGGCAAGAAAGTATTACCAAAACTTGTCAGCCAATTGATTGAATGACAAGACAGATGCTACCTTCAACAAGTTGAACTAGTTGTTCGCTGACTTCCTCAAAGTAGAGGGGAACACTTTGCATGCAATAGTGTCGCAGAGTCTATACATCTCCTCTAGAGTACAGAAAGTATTCAAATGATCATTTGGATCCTTCTTCCCATCATAAGTGTCTTATTAGGGTTCTCGAACAATTAAAGGGAGAACTTCTTTGACAATTTCTTAGACAAAGGGGCTTAACTTCCTACCCCTTGGGTTAATCTCTTACAGGTTCTTTTTGCTATTGATTTTTTGGTGCACTCCTCTAAATCTTGTGTACTCATGTCAACAACTGCTTTCTAGGGTAGGCATGCCGCTAAGTGCTCAATCTTACCCTTTATATGTATCTAAGTGTGTCCACAAACCTGAGCTTATGGTAGTGTTTGCTGGAAAGCTTTCTCCACATGAAAATCTTGTCATTGTTGTTAGGTATTCTCATTCACCATGGGGGCTTTGCCATACACACAAAATTGTTCATCATCTTGTACAGTCAAATTAACCTCTCCTTCAACTACTTCCAAGGAAGGAATGGAGGAAGAGGCTACGTTGAGCTCTCGGAGTATCTTCCTCAGTTCTTGGTTGCAAGCCCTAACTTCCTCAAGCTCTTTAGCAAATCTGGTACCTAAGGCTTCTAACTACAAGATATGTAACATATCATCATTCTGGACTTTTAGAGGGTGTTGTTGTGGGGATCTCTCTTCTTGAGCCACGCAAGGGGCATTACTCCCCCCAAGAGTATTATCATCCTTCGTTCTTTTCTTAATCACCATATTGGGTTTCAAAGAATAGATGGAGCCAAATTGTTGATGATGAAAATTGGATAAAAGGAATTCTAGACACTTTTCAGCTTAATAATCTACAAAAAAAAAAAAAATGGATTAAGCTATGGGAGTATCGAAGCAACTTTAGCTTAGCCACTCCAATGTCTAAGTCAAGTTCTTGTTAATGAAAGAATAGAGAGAAAGACAGTGAGTAGAGTATAAGTGGCCAGAAGAACTTACAATGGTGTGTCGAGCTATATTTATAGTTAAGGCCTCTTGAATTTACACATCGAGAATTTTGAATTAAGGACCCAGTCCTGATTTTATGGAACATGGTTAGCATTCTAACAGCTAGTAGGTAGTTATCCTTGTAAGGATCCCTAACTACTCATGCCCTTGTTCAAATTTAAACAACTCGTGAGTTTGACTAAGTCTCCTATGTCACTTGTCCAAGCTAACTGAGGCTAACTCTAACTTCTCTTAGGAGTTATATTTGGAACTTTATCTTCTTAAGCTTTTCAACCTTTAAAGGCTATAAGTCTAGCAAGAAAAGTCAGATGTACAACAAGATATTTGAATCAGGGCAACAAGTCCGATACATGCCCAGTAAGTTGGTTTAGAACCTCAAATGCCTTGGGGTAAAAATCTCTATCAACAAGTATAGCCATATTTAAGTTTTTGAAATCATGTTTACATAGGTTGCGCAAAATTAACATTTCTACACAATTCACAATTAACTATTATACAAACTTTCTAGCATTTCTATGTAGCAAGTTTGATAACCTTAATGTATAGTAAAGTTAGAAATGCAATGCAATGCAACTTACAAGCTAAATATAAATATGAAATTTTAAGCTATTGTGCAAAAATTGAAGATAATTTACAAACCTTACACTTTTGGAGTATTTTAATGTATTATGATCTTATAACTAATTTGGAACATATAGTAAAATTACAAGCTTAAGAAAAATTATTAAGTTTTCAATAACGTATTACAAAGCAACAGGAAACGATAGTTCATAGAAAGTTTGATGTTATGAATTTTTCAAATATAATACTTTGACTTGCTTTACCAAGTAAAATGGAAAATTATGATCATAAAATGGTTAGTTCACTTGTAACATGTTTAATTGACCTCCTAGGGGACTACACTTAGTTTGAGTAATGTGTACCATGGCATCCAAAGCATAAATGGGTGTTGTAGTTCCTAATCTAATATGACCCACAAACATCAAAACTTAACAATTAACACCAATATCCTAATATGAGAGTTAGGAATGACCACAATCATTTACAAACATAAAGGATTGATAAGGTTAAATGCAATAAACTTACTAGTAGTGTATTTTGGCTAGGGTTATTGATAGTAACTCTTTAGAAGAGCAATTTTCAATATTGAAAAGGAATTACAATGGCCTAAAATTTGTCTCTACATGTGAAATAACACATTTATAACTACTAAAATCTAAGGGTAAAATTGTAATAATTGAGTTTATAAAAATAAACAAAAAAAAATAAATGTAGATGCCTATGTACATTCCCTAGGTGTACGATGTGCATTGAAAACATGCGTCTCTCATCCTCTTCTTCAAAGTTTGCTTTGATTCACAAGCATTGCTAAAAAATGAATGGTTAGAAATGCATCACATGCACTTGAGCATGCACCATTTTTCCTTCTTGTTTTCTCCATTTCCTCTCTTCCATTCCTAACTCCTTTGTGTTCTTGGCTTCCATTCTTATCTCCTTGACCTCTTAGGACCTGAATAATATTGATTCAAACCTCGATTCCTATTGTGTAATATTTTTCCATATAATTGCTACTGATGTAAAGAATAGAATTTGAATTCCTTCATAAGTTTAAAAAAATAATAGTTTTTTTTTTCATTTTAAGTATATTTCTAAATCTATCCATGAGAGCCTAGCCAACTATGAAGCATTGAATTAGGATAAGGATGTATTTGTATTTTTAGATAAATTCCTAATATATTATTAATACCTATTTAGGCGTAATCAAAATAATTCCTATTATTTATCTATTCCATTCCTCATTAATTGTAATTCTACTCATAACTAATTTCATTCTACAACCTAAATGTGCCATCAAATGTTACAAAATATATATATGCATGTATGTATGTGTGTAGAAAAAGACAAATTATGACTGTGATCAAATTTATGAATCCTAATATATTTACGAATCTCAATATAACATTACAAAATTTGAAGGAATTTCATGAACTTACAAGTAAATGTTATTTTTAACCACTAATTACAAGTAATGAACGAAAATTACAAATTATATGCAACTTCATAGAATTAGATAAAAAGCTATGAATATTAGAGAATTATGAAATATAAGGAACTTGATGACAATGAAATGTAATTATGGTTAAGGAAAATAAAAATCTATTACACAATTAACAAACTTTAAAGCTTAGTTGCATTTTATTAAGAATTGTCCAAGCTCATTAGAATTATAAACTATAAAGATATATTACAAACACTAACATATATTAAGTGCCCTTGAAATTATTTGAAAATTAAGGCAAGATGGTAATTACAACTCTTATACTCCCAAGATTAATTGCTAAGCCTTATATAAACCTAGAGACCTTTCATTCATAACCCATAGTCACTAACATGACTAAATAATTT
Organism: Lumnitzera racemosa; assembly: GCA_024138005.1. NCBI lineage: Eukaryota > Viridiplantae > Streptophyta > Magnoliopsida > Myrtales > Combretaceae > Lumnitzera > Lumnitzera racemosa. The sequence goes on from JAMXBC010000007.1 coordinate 44,443,152, forward strand.
ATATTCTCTCTCTCTCTCTGTAAACCCTACTTTAGTGGGCCTAAAACTTGATTAAGAGTACTTTCTGAATGCTCCCAAAGATCAACTAAACCAAAAACTTAAGTTTATATTTAGAAACAAATTAGATTTTTCCAATTCAAAAAACAATTATCGATAAAACCCGTGCTTGAAGAACTGCAAACTCTAAAGTCATTTAAAACCCTAAACCTTAAAAACCATTAAGGAATTTTAACCCTAAGTAATTAATCGATAATTTAATTTGAATAATTTCATTTAACTTTATAAAATTTCACAATTTTATAAAAATCGAATCATAAATTACAAAACAATACGAGATGAAAACCTAAAAACAATTTTCTATAAGACCATGCCCTTATCTTCATGCCTAAGCCTTACACATCAATAAGTAGATCAACCAATCACTTTAGATAACTTATCAATTGAGAGTTGGAATCATTTATTAATTGATAACTTATCAAAATTTAGTGATAAGAAATTTTCCTTATCACCCCTTTACTTATACTACATATGGACAATGTTTCACAAGATTTCACATGCTTAACTTCATTAAATGAGACAAGACCATTCCATGGCCCAAAAGGACTTTAAATGGCAGATTTAAACAAGGAAGAAAGGGGGGCCATGCACTTGTCTTTCAACCATCAATCACTTTCTCTTAAACATCACTATTCACCCCTTAATGCGTACATCATCAATAGTTGCAATTGTTGACTTTTGTGTAAGCTACTAGACAACACTTTCAAGACATTTTAGCCACTCATTTTCTCTCAAATCCAACCAGCCACTTTCTCCATTATTTCTCTTACTTTCAATTTCACTTTCACATCTTCTTTCTCTCATTTGAAACAAACATAAAAAGGAGAAACAACCTTACCCCACAAAATCAACTTTTCTCCCATTTTTCAAGCTTCACTCACGGCAACTTCACCTCTTGTTCTTGTGTCATTTTCTTTCACCATCTAAGATCTTTTAGAACCATTAGAACCTTCCACAAACCCCATTCCAAAGGATCAAACAACTCGGGTTTCCAAAAGGTGGCAAAAAGGAGGAAGCAAAGTTAATAGCTTAAGTGGAATCTTAGTGCACAACCACCATACTTTGCTTTAATAACAAGTAAGTGTTTCTTATGATTTGTGGGTTAGTGTTTATGATTAGGAGACTTTGATTTCTTGAAGAGATAAGTAAGGTTTAAGTTGTTATAACACCAAAAACCGTTTTAAGAAACAAACTCATGAAACCCTTACATGAAGTTGAAACATAAGCATGTAAAGTTAGTGTTTTGTAAAGATACTTGTATAACACTTTGAATAGAAGATTTTAAGTTGAGAAAATCTCGAAATAAGAACTTGAATGGAAGATGAACATGCTGGACGTGAGGGTTCAAAGGCATTTTAATGTTGATTTTATTTCCGTTAAGTTAAACATGCTTAAATCTAGACCTAAGTTAAGGAAAAATCCATCACATAAAGTTTTATGAAGAAACCAACTTTGTATGACATGAGCTATGATATGGAGGTTGTATTAAGTATAAGATCTTCTATTTCTTTATGTGGATCATGAGTTAAAGAATCATCTTATGGAAGAAAAGTTAAGTTAAGATTTGGATACAAGTAGTTTAAGTGCATAATCTAACACCTAAACTTAAGGAAATGATAAAATAAGTTGAAAAACCAAGTGAGAATCCCTTGGAATCATCACGACCAGATCTGGAACGTGGGAAAAAGAAACTTAAAAATATGATAAAAGTGAATGAACAAAGTGAAAAGATCAAACAAAGCAAGTATGGTAAGCATATAAAGTCTAAAACTCAAAACCGAGCCTAAAACTATCAAAACAAGCCTAGAACTCTAAGTTAAGCCTTTAATAAAATTCTGACCAACACCTTAAAACATTGAGAGAGGTTATTTTGAATCCCATACAAAATCCACCTAAGGCCCCATAAGCCCACCAAGGTCACTAACTTTAGTTTGAACCAAAAACAAGCCCATTTGACAACTTAAGCCCACTAAAGGCCCCATGAAGTGGTTGTTAGCCTTAGGAATATAAATCAAAGTTGTAAATCTATTCACAAGGAGTATTTTAAGCTTAGGATAAAATTTTAAGACCAAGCCCAAAGGATTTCTCAAGTTATCAAAAAGCCCATTTACCATACAAGGCCCAAAAGCACTCCAACACATGAAGAACGCTACTATTCTGACCCATGGATAGAATTATATGTCTCATTTCGAAAATCTAACCTGACCACATTAAAGTACACTAAAAACCAATGAAGATTGACTATAAGATCATAAAATTCGGATTTAAAACGAAAAAGCTATACGTAATTGAACTTTAGGTAAAAACCGGGAAAAATTTCAAAAACTAGTCCAGAGTAAAACTTAAGGAAAATTTACTTAGTTTCCTAAGTTTATTTCAATCCCTTATAAATATTATTTCAATGACCAAGGGACACTGTATAGGAAGACGACTTGCCTCCGGATGACTTTGATTAACCTACATGGCAGAATGAGTAAATTTCCGATGACTCTTTACTTGATTTTGCCTGTAGAATAGATGCACCTAAACTTATATATATAAATTTGGATACTTGTGGGATATGGGAGATGCATGTATATGGATTTATGGATGAATGTGATGACTTGTTAATTATATATATAATAATGGGAATTGTTTGTACTAATATATACAGTGAATTGTATGGAATGAAATTGTTTGATCACCTTGAAAATCAAGTTAATCACTTATACGATTAAGAAATCAAAATGAATCATACATTCCCCATATTGCATACGGATAACACCGACTGCCACTTCACGCAGAAGATGAGAAGGGACTTACAGGAATATAAGTTTTCTGCAGGATTAGGCACTAGCAATGTCATCATATATATTGAGTCTCTATCCTAAGCTGATGGGCTTACTAGGCGCTGGGAGACACCAACCGTCGGCGAAGGGTCGAGTCTTGTGGCTTCTACTTAGGGCGTATGTTTGTGGATTGTAGAGGCCACCATACCGCTAAACTTGGGATTTTAAAAATATGATTTGATTTCAGTAAAGGAAGTATACATATATACATATATATATATATATATAGAGAGAGAGAGAGAGAGAGAAAGAGTTTTGTTTTAGCATAAGCACAATAGTGCAAATGAAATAAAACCAAAGGTTTAGAACCCAGATTTCAATTTGGGTCAGTTAATTATCTCTAAACCTCGGCTTCAGGTGGTATAATTCTGAGTCATATGTAGTTCCTAGGTCACTGCATGCATTGTTCGGCATACTGATTTTTCATGCATTCATATGATTGTGCATCTAATAAATTTCTGTCATTTGGTACTGACGAGGATATTTATCTCACTAAGCTTAAGCTTACACCCCTATAGATTTTTGTTGATGTAGGAAAACCTCTTCACTAATCCGGGCCAAGGCATGCCCATGGTAAGTCTCGTGTAGGGACGGGTTGGAGCGATCAAAGAGCGAAGAGGACATTCTGTAATAGATTTATAGACATTTAGATACTTTTATGTTTTTGCTCATAACATAGATTTAATGTAGTTCCGTTATGAACTGCATTTGTTTGTAATATTTTTTTGTATGGGTCTCACGAGCCCACACAATTAGCTAATCTATAACATAGAAGTAATTTTAGTTAAATTACTTTATATTACTTGTTTATGGGCCTAGTGGTAACGTAAAGTGGAAGGAGCTTTATGTGTCATATGAAAGGCCTATGATCAGCAAGGAGATTGATAATAGATTTTTATACGGTACATGGTGACCTACCACGACAACGATACTGTTGGGTCATGATACTCTCTCTCTCTCAGGTTTCATATTGTTGTAAAGTAAAAGAATTCTTGCTATCTAGATAAGCCTCCCTCCCTTCTTTCAATTCAAAGGATTAATAAATTTTAATTCCTTCTCATTCCTATCACTGTAGAGATCAAAAGTTGGATTTATGATAAGGATGTGCAATGAAAGATAAGTTACTACCAATTCTTGTTAAAGATCTCATCTCTTCCAAGAAATTGACTAAGTCTCCTTCTTAAGCAAAAATCAAGTAAACAAGTCAAGAGTTATCAATATCTCTCTCTTAAGGATTCCACTTCTAGAGAGATTCAAGGTAATTAAGAGATTCAAAAAAGATGCTAGCCGCACTTAAAAGCCGAATACTCTACCGTTGAGTTAGCAACCCCAAGAACCAAAACTTCGTACGTAGAAATCTATACGGAAAATAAATACAAGATAAAATTGCACAACGCAATCAAATCGAGAATTCTTTGCAGATGAAGAGATGTCAAAGGGGCTTCTTACTTCCCAAAGAGGCTTCTTACTTCCCAAAGAGATCCCCCTAATCTAAACTTCTCTTCATAAATCCTAACCCTATAAATCCTAAGTATTAATCTAATGGTGATTTTCATGGAATCAAGATTTGAATCTTGATTAGGATAACATTTCGTATAAATATTTGAACTTTATGGATAAAAGTGGATTTTTGATTAATGGTTAAGTGTTTGAGGAACTTAAAAGCCATAAGAGAGGTTTATATTGCAACCCTAAGAAAATAACATACGAAAGTTGGTTTCATGAGAGTTAGAAAGGGGAAAGCAGCATTGCAAGACCCCCTTAATTAACTAACCAACTAGCCTACCTTCTCTTTACCCTATCTTGGTGTCTTAAGACTAGTAATTAGACCCTTTAGATCTTATTTATATTGTAAGGTAGAGATGCAATCCTTGTACTTAATAGGCTTTTAATCATTTAGATAAATAAAGGAAATAAACTTGAGATTAAGTTGATGATCTTTTAAACATTTAGATAAAATCAATCTGTATTTTATATTAGATTAAGTATTGATCTTGATACACAACACTATCAAAGATCTAGATGATAGGTACAAAACTGCTGTTATTTGTTTGTGCTTGTTATCATGGGCTATGGTCCAATTTTAATTGGCGTAATCTTTGATATAGTGCTATTCAACTGTAATTAGTGTAAATTTCATCATCGCTATGATATTGAGCCATAGTTCATTATTTGTATAAAAGTGGAATTTGTGTTATATTCTGGTTGTTATAATTGTGTTGGTTTATCACTTATATTGATTAGATTACTAATCAACTGCTTGTTGCATTTATATTTATAGGCTTGTGTACAAGTGTTGCATATGTGTGTGTTTACACAATAGTTCTTAGTAGGTTTCATAACTCAACCTTTTAGGATTTTGGATATTAGGTATTTATAGGAAATACACCTTAGATTAGGACAACAATGACAATAGTCATCAAGCTAACAATTTTTTAGCAAACTTAAGTATGATAGAGTACTGAGCTTACAAAATTGTATTTAAATAATTTCATAAAATAATTGTACTATATGATTTTAGAGATTTTAATAATCCCAAGTTTGGAAACTATTAAATATTTGTAGTATTTATGAGTTTAACTTGTGTATTTATGTTAAGGTGTACAGACATAGTAGAGTAGCTACGTCTCATACTCGAGGCATGAGATATATTATTAACTTATTTGCTTCAAATATATATATATATATATAAATAAATCGCAAATACTCTAGTAAGTATACTAGGTCAGAATCAAGTAATATAGAGAAAATAAGGTTATCAATCCCTTGAGGACTAAGAAATTACTAATCTTATACTAGTTCTTATCAATATTCAAGCAATCAACATTAAATTAATTAATCTAATAATTACTCTAAAACTATTGAGAAGAAAATAACTATGAAAAATCTAAAATTAAGCAATCAATTGAGAATTGTAGAAAAACAGAATCCGTCATAGATTACGCAAATCAAATTATTATCATGTTATATAGATTAATAGCTATATGGTCATTCAAGTGAAATTATTATACCTTAAAACTTGAGGATTTAAACCCCTAATTAATTAGTCAGCCTCCGTATCTTTCATTTAACAGTAGACTCTAAATTACAATCATATATCTCCCGATACTATAATTGTCTAATGTCCTAAATCAATTATCCCTAATGTCTTAGTAAATAATCAATCGCTGAACATCACATTAATCTCCAGATAATTTCTAATTAATTCAATTAACTCTGCTTCCACATTAATTAATCAAATCAACTACGAATTTCTAACAAACCTTATATTAACTCCCATATTATTAGGGTTTCTAACAATTATAATAAATTGAACAATTATAATCGAAATTATAGAAATTGCAATCACAAATCATCCATGCATCTCTTAATCCTATAACATGAACACAATTATCATCTTAGCTATCTAAGGTTTCATCAATTCTCACAAATAAATTTAACCAGCCATGGATTTGGAAACAAAAACATAAATACTAATTGAAATTGCAAGGAAATTCATAATTAAAAGTATAAGTAATTCACAAAATTGCATAAGAATAACTAAAAAATATGTCACCAATTCTATATTGAAAAAGATAATCCTCAATTACAACTTCAAATTGGTCTCCACAGCAAAAGCAAAATCCTCTGAATAATCAAAGTGATTCTCCCAAAGAATTCTTCAAGAACTAACTAAACACTATTCTACAACTCTCTACATCCAAGGGAAAAGTGTCAAAAAGTCTCCCAAACGATGAAACATGAACTATTTATATGAAAAATTAGAGTTGTGGCAGCATAGCCATCAAAAGCCAGTGGTGTAGACATCAAAGGCCGCCGGTGTAAGTTGTAAGTCGTAAGCCGGCTACCTTTAGTTCAAAATTGCATGTTGATTTGGACTTTGTTTATTTGCTTAAAATTCCTCTAAATAGTCCATAATTCCACTCTTGAATCTTTAATTCCTGAAATGTCCAAATGAAAATAATTAAGTACCATTTCTTAATGATTTTTATAAAATCAATAATAATTATATCTTAATTTGCACTTTAAAACATGAGAAATATGCCTCTCTCATTAACTTCATGGAATATACAGTAGTATGGGAATATACAAGCACAACTAAGCAAAGTTATGATATTTTTATTCAATCTGTGAACAACATAAAGAGAAAAAAAAATGACATAACTCATATATATTAGTGTCACATTGAGTGTTCTGAATCAATTAGTTTTTTTTTTTAAAAAGAAAAAACTTTTAAATAGATTTATAAACATGAGAATTTTCATGAAGTATTCTAGAGAATACAAATATTTAAGTTGAATTCTAAACTTTTAAGAGTGGTTACAAACTCTAAGATTTATCATTTCCAAGATGGGCTCAAGTAACAATAATGACTATAAAAAAAAGGTAGAAATATTAGAATTATAGAAAGTTGTTAAAAAAATTATCAATATTGTTAGACAAGGAAAGAATATGAAACTAATACATCCCTTCCCTTCCCCCATATATGACTTACCTCTTCACTCCAATAAGGGCTCTCCACTCCAATAAAGGGTCCTTGAACTTGAGCACCACTGACCTTCTAAATTCTAATACAGATACAAATATTACATGGATGGTTATTTAAAGATATTCTAATTCTAGTTTAGTTATTTTTAAAAGTATCTACATATATGCCGTATAGGTTAACTTGTTTAGCTCTTCGAAATATTATCACTAGTTTTTAGAGAACACATACACATATTGAATCAAACCATATATATGACCTAAGAAAGAATTAATTGTTTAAAGGGAAAGAAGAATATATGTACAATATAGTAATATATTATATAATAAACTACACCTGTAAAATAATTAATGAGATGTTAATTGTAGATTTATCACAAACCAAGAAATTTAGAGAAACTATGTAGAAATCCTCGAACTGAGAGAGAGAGAGAGAGAGATTTTATAGTATTGGATATCTCTCATATATTTTAATGATAACAAAAAGGGTTAAAAGCTAATGAATCTTTAAGAGTACAAGCTTACAGAAGGATTTTCAAAAAGTTTAATTTCGCAAAATTAAGTTGCATTCAAAAGCTTTGAATTGACTGAAAATAAACTAGTTTGGAAAATCTTTAGAAAGTAATACAGAAGCTTTTATAAAAAGAATTGGTAAAGCACTTTAGAAGTTTATCTAAACTTCGAAAACAAAAGGCTGATATTCTTCAAAAGCTTGATTAGAAAGTAAGTCTGGAAGTATGACGTTGAAATTAGTTTTAAATCAGATTCAAATTAATCAAAACCTAGCTCTACTAGATTGGGTGTATTAACAAAATACATTTAATCCCGTTTCACTCAAGATGGAGTTAAGATCCATGGGGATTATCTTAGAGCGATTTAACTTTTGAAAAATCAAGATAGACACAAATATGGATAAGGATAAAATTGAGTTAGATTTTGTGAAAATTCAAAATGAACTTTATCTAGAAATATCTAATAAGGACTATCTCTTCGTTAAGTTTAAGAAATCTATTTGGTGATTATGATTTTAAGTATATATGATCTAAACAAATCAAGGAGAATAGATTTTTTTAAATTCAAAATGATTGAGATCATCTCTAAAAATATCCAAGGAGTTATTTTAAATATCTAACAGTTGGATAATTATAGAAGTGAAGAAAATCTTCAAATTTTTACCCGTTAGAAAAACTCAATATAAAAGGAGAAAGGATTCAAAACGTCGGCATACAACTCTGAAGAAAAATGATTGTTGCAAAAAAAAAAAAAAAATTCATGATCAGTTTTTACCTTCTGAAAAGTTTCAAAAGTCCTTTAGATACTTCTTCAAATAGCTGCACCAAATCAAAGTTCAACAACAAGTGTTATTTCTTTCAAGTGCAAAATTATTTTAGACTTATATTTTTGTTCTCACTTGTAATCTCTATACTTTATTATAGAGAAAAGATTATTTGTACTCTGTATATCTGTGTTAGCCTAAATTGTAGAGGTTAGATAAGTAAAGTAGAGTGTTGTAAAGTTATTGTGACGAATGCTTGTAATCTGTTTGTGAATTGATTTAATGGATCAAGTGAAATGGCACTGGTGAAGTAGACCTAGTCCTCAGCAGTGGAGCTAAAAGAGAGTAGTAGGCAGGAGGTCGAAACTATATAAAATCTCTGCCTAATATTCTCTTTCCTTACTCTTTTAATTTGTTTTATCAATTGTTGTGTATTGAATTATTAATTTATCACTGTTCACCAATATAAGTTGTTAAAAGGGGTAATTTTATTTTGCTTATATCAAAAATTTTTCAAAAGTTTAAAAATATCAATTCACCTCCCCTCCCACCCCCCCCCCCCCCCCAACCCCTCTTGATATCTTATACGAAACCAAAAGTTGGTATCAGAACCTCGCTCCAATATTTTCTAGAGTTTAAGATCATGGGTGAACCAAGTGGTAGTTTAACAATTTAACCTGGCAAGGCACCATTTTTTGATAGAACTAACTTTCCCTATTGGAAATTCAGGATGAAGACTTATGTGAAGGCATCAAATTATTAGGCTTGGCAAATTATTTCCACAGGAGATCTCAAAGTTTCAACTGTTATCACAACAAATGATGATATCACCAAAGCCGAACTCAATTAAAAGGCTAAGAATCTTTTGTTGACTATCATTGCATGTTTTGAATTTTATCTAATTGCTTCTTATGAAACAGCTAAAGACATTTAGGACACTTTGATGCAAACTTACAAAGGCATAGAAACCATCAAGGACATAATAATCAACTCGCTAGTTTAACAATATGAAACATTTCGAATTCCCCTTGGTAAAGAAATCAAGGACTCTTTCAGTAGATTTACTGCTATAATTAATGAACTATCCTCTCTTGGCAAAATAATTAGTGATGCAAATATGGTATGCAAGATACTAAGAATTCTTCCCAAAATTTGGAATGCAAAGAAAACAGCCATAGAAGAAGCTTATGATTTGAAGACATTAACACTGAGTCAATTTCGTAGTAAGCTCATGGCATATGAAACCGATTTTCTTAAATCAAAAGGTATTTTAGAAGCTATGAGGAAGAGGACCATAGCTTTCAAATCCAAAGAAATAAATACTGATTTAGAAGGAGAAGATTCATTTGAAGAAGAAGATGAGAACGTGATACTACTAGCTAGAAAGCTCAATAAATGGCTTGATAAAAAGGGTAAGAAAACATATACTAAAAGCTTTACTACTAATAAGATCAGTCCATTGATGTAAGGAAGTCAATCAAAGAAAAAGAAGAGAATAAGGTCAAAAAGGAGATTATTTGCTATGAATGCAAGAAGCTTAGACATATCAAATACGAATGCCCTTTGTTGATCAAGAAAATGGAGAAATTTAAGAAGAAACGTAAATCTTTGATAGCAACTTGGAGTAATCTGGAGGATTCAGAAACTGAATTAGAAGGTTTGGAAGAATGTGAGGAAGCTAATTTATGTCTTATGGTACTTTTTGAGATAGATTCTAAAATTGATTCTGATTCTAATTTAGATGTACCTAACAATATATGTGCCGAAATTAACAAACTACTCAAAGCCCTTTCCAAGTCAAGCAATAAAATATCTAAGCTTAAATCTAAGGTTAAAACATTGAAAATTGAAAAGCATGCACTTAGTCAAGCTAATAAGTTACTAGTAGATGAAAATAATTTTTTGAAACATGACCTCAAACGTTTGCCTATTGCCCATGAAGCTTTAGTTAACGAAAATCTAATTTTAAAAGAAGAAATTAAGAATTTCAAAAATCATATGGAAGATCTATCTAAGTCAATTAAGAATATCTTTCGCAAGTTTGATAAAAGTGACAAGAAACTACAAATGTTGATTTCTAGCCAAAGAATGGATAATTCAAAATCTGGACTAGGTTTTGAATTTGGAGAAACATCTAAGACAAAGAAAGAAATAGTTTTTGTTAAATCAAAAGATAAAAAGCAAGAAATGATTAAAAGTAGGGAAAACAACAAAGCGTTTGAACCTATCAAAAAGAACAATAGAAGGTTTTCTCAAAACAACAATAAGTATCCTTTCAAAAGGTATAATAAAAGGTTGAACAGAAGGAATTTTAGAAAGGATCCAAACCAAAAGAAAGTGGTAAGTAACAGGGATACTAAACAAAAATCTTATGCTTGTTTTCTTTGTAATAAAATAGGTCATATAAAGAAATACTGTTTTTACAAAAAATACAAGCTCAGTAATAACCACGATTCAATTCAAAACACAAGCTTGAATTCCTATGGACCCAAGCTTTGCTGGGTTCATAAACAAATTTGATTATGCTTTAATGTGTGTAGGACTACGAAGCAAAGATAAAAGGAACATGGTATCTTGACAGTGGATGTTCAAGATACATGATCAGTGACGCTTCGTTATTTACAAATCTAGAATGGAAAGAAGATAGTTATGTGAAGTTTGGTGACAATCGTACAGGTAAAATAATTGCGGTAGGAACAATTGGTTGGTACCTTATTCAATCAAGAATGTGTTGCTAGTTAAAGGATTAAAACATAACTTATTAAGTATAAGTCAATTGTGTAATAAAGGATATAGAATAGTTTTTGAACATGATAAATGTGTAGGATTTAATAAGTATGGTTTTAAGTTGTTTGAAGGTTTTAGAAAGAAGAATGTCTATCTAATTAAACCATCCGAAGTATCATCTGAAAGTTGTTTTATTTCCATAAATGATAATGCTATGCTCTGGCACAAAAGACTAGGACATGTGAATTTTCATCAACTGGAGAACTTGTCCAAAAAGAGTTTACTCTTAGGTTTATCCAAAGTACATGCTCATGAAAATATTCATTGTACTACTTGCTTGAAGAATAAAATGAATTCGTTGTCTCATAAGAGTAAGAAGGTTATTTCTACTCAAAGACCTTTGGAGTTATTGCATTTAGATCTCTTTGGCCCCACTCGCACGTTAAGTTTAGGAAGAAATAAATATGGTCTTATTCTAGTAGATAATTTCTCTAGATTTACTTGGATTTTATTTTTGCATCATAAAAGTGATCCTTTTAAAATTTTTTAAATCTTTTCAAAAAGAGTTGAAAATGAAAAAGGCCTCTCCATCATCATATTACAAACCAATCATAGCAAGGAATTTGAAAATTCTGATTTTATTTCGTTTTGTGAAGATAAAGGCATCATCTATAATTTTTCCGCACCTTATACTCCACAACAAAATGGAGTAGTTGAATAGAAACTATCCAAAAAATGATGAGAACTCTTCTTAATGAAAGTAATATAGCTGATTATTTTTTGGTAGAAGCAGCTTCAATAGCTTGTTATATCATTAATCGTATATATATAAGAACCTTAATGAATAAAACTACTTACAAGATTTACAAAGGAAGGAAACCTACGGTTTCATATTTTCACACATTTGGTTGTAAGTGTTTTATTAAGAAAATAGGAAAAGTCTTGGGCAAAATTTGAAGAGAGAGAAGATGAAGCCATATTTCTAGGTTACTCTCTGAACTCAAAAGCATACCAAGTATACAACAAAGAAACAAAGGTCATGGAAGAGTCAATACATGTTAAATTTATTGAAAAAAACAATTCATGAAGAATTAGACGATGAAATTCCAGTTACTTCAAACAAAAAGAATACAAATTGTCTTAATTTAGAAGAAGGAAAAACAGAACCTCCTTCAAAAGGTAGTTCAGAAGCCTCTGGGATGCTTGATGAAACCGAAACAAAACCTGTATTAGAAGGTTCTTTAGAAGATAATACCAAGTTTGTTCAAAAACCTTTAGAAGGTAAGTCAGAAGGTTCTGAATACTTTCATACTCCTCTATCAACTTTAAAATTTAAAACCGATCATCTTCCTGAGCTTATAATTAGTAATGTTAGATTTGGAATAAGAACAAGATCAAGCTTACAGAATTTTGAAAATCAGTTTGCTCTTATATCAAAAATTGAACCTCATTTAATAGATGAAGCCTTAAATGATAATAACTAGATTTTGGCAATGTAAGATGAACTTAGTCAATTTCAAAAAAATTAGGTTTGAAGTCTAGTTCCAAGACCTAAAAACAAGTCAATCATTGGAACTAAATGGGTATTTAAGAACAAACTGGATGAGCATGGAAAAATAGTTAGAAACAAGGCACAATTAGTAACTAAAGGTTATTCACAAGAAGAAGGAATAGATTATGATGAAACCTATGCTCCTGTTGCTAGATTGGAAGCTATAAGATTGTCACTTACTTTTGCCTATTTGAAAAATTTGAAGTTGTATCAGATGGATATAAAAAGTACTTTTCTAAATGGCTTCATAAAAGAAGAAGTGTATGTTGATCAATCTCCTGGATTTGAAGATCCCTTCAAATCAGATCATGTGTTTAAATTAAGAAAGACTTTGTATGGACTTAAATAAGCTCCTCATGCTTGGTATGATAGATTTAAGTCAACTCTTGATTAAAAATTACTTTCAAAAAGGAAAAGTAGATAATTCAATTTTTATTAAACATTTTGGTAAAGATATGCTAGTTATACAAATCTATGTTGATGATATTGTTTTTAGTACAACTAATAAAATATATTGTGAAGAATTTTCAAGTTTAATATAAGCAAAATTAGAGATGTCACTCATGAGTGAATTAAAATTTTTCTTGGGATTACAAATCAAATAATCAAAGAATGGAATTTTTGTTCACCAAGAGAAGTAAACTAGACAGATATGGAAGAAATTTGGTTTTGAGAATACCAAGGATTCTTCAATACCTATGAGTACCTCAATGAAGCTTGACATCATAGGTAATGGGAAAAAGGTAAATGAAAAACTCTATCGCAGCTTAATTAGATCTTTATTGTATTTAACTGCTTCACGACCAGATATCTTATTCAGTACTTGTGTTTGTGCTAAATTTCAAAGTTCACTAACTAAAACACACTTAACTACAGTTAAAAAGATTTTTAAATACATAAAAAGCACTGCAAGATTGGGAATTTGGTATCTTAAAAGTAAAAGTTTTGATCTTATAAGATATTCAAATGCTGATTATGCAGGTTGTAAAATAGATAGGAAGAATACTTCAGAAACATGTCAATTCTTAGGAGATAAGTTGGTTCAGTTGCTCTTTCAACTGCAGAAGCTGAATATGTATCCATTGGAAATTGTTGTGCACAAATTCTTTGGTTAAAACAATAATTAAATGACTACAAAATAAGTTGTAAAAATATTCCCATAAAATGTGATAACATGAGTGCTATCAATTTGATAAAAAATCTTGTTCATCATTCAAGATCAAAACACATAGAAATAAGGCATCATTTCATATGTGATCATTTTGCAAATAATGATGTTAATATTGATTTTTTTTTTCAATTAAATATCAATTTTTTGATATTTTTACTAAACCTTTGGATAAATTGAGATTTGCGTTCATTCATAACAAACTAAGTGTTCGTAATCCCTTTTGTTAATTTAGATTTTCATTTAATTTTTCGTGGTTGTATTTTATGTTTTTCACATCTACTGAACACGAAAACTTTATGGGCTTTAGCATGTTCTTAGTGTGTCCATCAAGTAAATCAACTCTCTTCGGCTAACTACCACTAAAATTGGCAATTTAAGTTCTCTAAAGCCTCATTTCTTTTCTCGTTTTCTTCCTCTTCATTAGACATTCCCTATTTCTCTCTCTTGGTTTTTTTTTTTTCATCATAGCTCCAATGGCACATAGAAAATCTAACCGCATTGCAGCTAAAGGGGTTAAATCAAAAATCCAAAAAAATCTTAAGAATCCCTTTGTTCTTGATGAACAAGAAAATGAAACCACTAATCCTGCAAATCCTCAACCAAATCCACCCTCCAAAACACACCAAGAATCATCTAGAAAAACCCTAATTCTTGAACTTTAAGATGAACAATCAAAGGAGGCTGTTCAAGAAGCAACTCAGAAGAACACATCTGAAGTAGTTTCTGAACAAGTTCAAGAAGTTGTTCAGAAGGTTGTTCAGGATGATGAAGAATCCAGTTCATCCGAAGAAGTTGCTGAATTAGAAAAATCTGAACCCTTAGGCAAACCATCTAAAGAAGTTTCTAAAAGAGATCCTTCAGAACTTGATCCTGTTTCAAAGCCAAGAAAATCTCTTCAAAAATCTTAGGCGGTTACCTTAGTTAAGAAGAAATCAAAATCTCCCAACAAGGAAGACAATTTGACCAAAGTTAAGACTACAATTACCTCTTTAAAGGGGAAACCCAAAAAGTGATACACAGTAAAAGGTAAAAATCTTTCAATCAAAGATTCATTTTATTTAGAGAAGAATGGTTTTTACTGAAAAGATTATTTGAATAGATTAGGTTTAAATGATCTGGCTGATTTATGTGGAGTAATATATGGAGATTTGATTGATGAATTTTATAGAAAGCTTGATAGTAAACATCAAGAAGTGTGGAAATCAACTGTGCTAGGATAGAAAATAGAAATCACTAAGAAGGACATTCTGAAATGCTTTGGCATTAAAGAATTGAATGATGATGAGAACTTAGGACAATTAACAAAAGAAAAGTTATTCACTGAATTGAATGATGGAATCGATTTGGGGACAGGACAAGATATTTTTAGTACTAAATTTGAATTGTTAATAAGAATTCTTCACAAATTTGTTAACTCTTTTATACTACCAAGGAAGGGTAGTGCAACTTCAATATCTAGGGAAGATGCCTTAATGATCTTGGCAATGTTGGGAAAGAGACAAGTAGATGTTGTAAAATTAATGATGTGACACATGTGGCAACATGTAGATTTGAGGCCATATGGAAATATGTTAATGGCCCTTTTTAATTTCAAAAAGCTAAAATTTCCAGGAGAAATAAATTATCCCTTTTCTCCTATCAAGCTTAGTGAGAGAATCTTTAAGATGATGGGAATTTATGTGAATGACAAACTTTGGCATTCACATAATAAGGGAATATTTGTTCATCCTTCAAATCTAAAAAGAAGGGTCCTCATCATTAAAGAAAAAGGGATTGGAAAGAAAAGGAAAAGAGGAAAGGAGCCAGTTGAGAAGGAACCAAAGAAGAAAGGGAAACTGATTAGAAGATCAGGTGGCATTGAGTTTAGAGAACCAACTAGGATAGTTTCATAAGGTGATTCAAATAGTTCCGAGCGACAGCTAGTTCACTATAAACAAGGAGAGAGCTCAGCCTTTGTGGAACAACTCTCTGAAGGAATCAAAGTTGTTGTAGAAAAGGTTATCTGATCCTTCCTCTCAACGAGTTGATTAGAATGTTCTCAATCTTGTTCCAACTTCAGATAAGACTCCTGTCATTTCACTATAATCTCCTTATCAGACACCTCAAGTTTCCACTCTTGTTCTTAACCCTAAAGAACAAACACCTCCTGAAGGCTATACTAAAATCTTGTCTGTAGCCTCCACCA
Source organism: Lumnitzera racemosa (assembly GCA_024138005.1). Lineage (NCBI taxonomy): Eukaryota > Viridiplantae > Streptophyta > Magnoliopsida > Myrtales > Combretaceae > Lumnitzera > Lumnitzera racemosa. Next base: position 44,459,433 of record JAMXBC010000007.1, read on the forward strand.
AAGAAACTTCTCTACTTGCTCCAATCCAAACTAAACCACCATCCAATAAAAACAAAGAGCCCACTTTATCTGTGGCAACAGCTTCTGAAACCACTTTTGCTTCTAACACAATTCTTCCTTCATACTCTGGCATATTCAAGTTATATGCAAGGAAGAAAACAAAGCGATCCAGAAAATAACTATTTTTATGTTTCTCTTTCTCTAATTCTAACAAAAACTTTATCCTAGCATTTTTTTTTTTGTCCATCTGTAGACTTGTTTCTTGTTATTTCTATTTCTGAACTTGGTTATAATATTTCCTTAATTAATGCAATTTGATCTCATATGTCATTGCAATTTCTACAGTTGATATTTTGTTTGTCATATCCAAACTTGCACATTTTATAAATATTAGGGGAGAGTTTATTCAAAATGATAACAAAAAAGGGGAGAGAAAAACCTCAAACAGTTGTACTCATATTACATTACATTGGATAAACACTGCATGATGCATAAATATGTGATTGTGAATATTTTTTTTGCAATCTGGTTTTATAATAACAATTTTGTTATCATAAAAAATGGGGAGAATATTAGATATCTCTCATACATTTTAATGATCACAAAAAGGGTTAAAAGCTAATGAATCTTTAAGAGTATAGGCTTGCAGAAGGATTTTCTAGATCAAGCTTTTGAAGAATATCAGCCTTTCGTTTCTGAAGTTTTTGAATAAACTTCTGAAGTGCTTTACCAATTCTTCTTATAAAAGCTTCCGCAATACTTTCTGAAGATTTTCCAGACTAGTCTATTTTCAATCAATTCAAAGCTTCTGAATGCAACTTAATTTTGCGAAATTAAACTTTTTTAAAATCCTTCTGTTATCTAATGAATCTAAAGTATAACAAGGTATGCAAGAAGTAGATATGCTTAAAAACTCTAAGAAAATTCTAAATAATCATAAACCAACCCTAAGATACTAAGAGATATGAAATAGTGTACAAAAACTAGCCTAAAACCCTAATTTTAAATGCCTACGCACACTAATGAAAAGATAACAATGTTTTCATAATGTTAACCTACTGATCAATCAATATTTTGTCTACTAATCGATCAATAGAAATGTGTTGTCACAATGTTATAACCCTAATGTAAAGCAACATGATTCACTTAACCCTAGCTAAGGTTTAAGGTATTGGTATTAAGATCACTGATTGATTGGTAAGGGCAACTTCCATGTTGGACCTTCTATTTAAATACTATCTACTTGTATCAATCGATCACTTGCACAATTAGGCTTAAACTCTACTTTAACTTAAGCACCTCTTCCCCCTCTAATCTTTCTTCGAGCAAGCTTTTCATCCTTAATTGTAAATGTTTTTACTATAATTGGTTAAATTCTCAAAGCAAAAATAGTCCTTCTTTTAAGAAAAATTAACTTATAATGGAGTAAATTTATACTTTGTTTTGGTATTTGCACATTGGTTTTAGTGTATTAAGTTATTCAAGATTGTAATAGTAAGTTAAAAAATTATCTAAGTTTGGTCAATGACCAACCTAACATCGACAAATCTTGTAGATATCCACTTTTTTTGCAGAAACTACCTTATATCAGGCAAACTTTTCATCCTTAATCATAAACGGTTTCCCTATGAATAGACCAATTCTAAAAAATAGAAACAGTTTCTCTTTTTAGAAAAGTTAGCTTATAATGGTGTAAATTTATAATTTATTTTGGTATTTACATTTTGGGTTTAGTGTATTAGGTTATTTAGGAATGTAATGGTAGGTTGGAAACTTTATCTAGGTTTGGTCAATAATCAATCTAATGTCAAAAAATTTGAAGGATAACCACTTTGATTACAAAAAGATGAGAAATAAGCTATAAGGAATTTTATAAGTATTGAGAATCATTTTGAATTCAACAAAATTTTTATTGATTTCACAAATGTTCCATATTTACATACTCTAAATTATTGCAATCCTTAAATCAACCATCCTTCCTTGTCAAGACTAATGAATCTCATGAGAATATTTTCTTTAGGATATAAGGTCCTTTCCAATTTGGCATAAATTAGCCCTTCAGGTCTTCTACATTCAAGAGTACCTTCTTCATTATTAAGTAACCTTCTTGAAAGCCTTCTAGGCATACTTACTTGTTAAATGCTCTCAACATCCTTTATTGATAACATTAGCAATGACAAAGAGCCACAAGCCTTCACCTTATCAATAAGGTTCAACAAGTCAATCCTCTTCTTTATCTATCTATCTTCATCTAATTATGTCCCGGCGAGTATCTTAAGTAATGGTATTTCTACTTCAATGGAGAGCATTGCTTCAACCACATACTAATTAGAGGCAAGTGCATCTATCAGTGTTACAATATAACAAATGTGAGTTTAGATGTTGATCCCTTAAGAACTACATGTAAGTTTGAGTACTAGTATTTACCAGTTTTGTAAACCCTACTTTTAGTGGGCCTAAGACTCGATTAAAAGTACTTTCCGAGCATTCCTAAAGATCAACTAAACTAAAAAAAAAAACTTAAGTTTATATTTAAAAACGAATTTAATTTTTACAATTCAAAAGCCAATTGTCGATAAAACCCGAACTTGAAGAACTACGAGCTCTAAAGCTACTTAAAACCCTAAACCTTAAAACCATTAAGGAATTTTAACCCTAAATAATTAATCGATAATTTAATTTGAATAATTTCATTCTACTTTATAAAATTTCACAATTCTACAAAAATCAAATCATAAAATACAAAACAATGTAAGATAAAAATCCTAAAACAATTTTCTATAAGGCTATGCCCTTATCTTTATGTATAAGCCTTACACATAAATAAGTAGACCAACCAATCACCTTAGATAACTTATCAATTGAGAGTTGGAATCATTTATCAATTGATAACTTATCAAAATCTAGTGATAAGACAATTTCCTTATCACCTCTTCACTTATACTACATATGGACAATTTTTCACAAGAATTCATAAGCTTAACTTTAATAAAGGAGACAAGACCACTCCATGGCATAAAAAGAATTCCAATGGCAGATCTAAAAAGGGGAGAAAGGGGAGGCCTTGCACTTGTCATTCACCCATCAATCACTTCTTCTTACACATCATTATTCACCTCTTAATGCTTACATCATCAAGAGTTGCAATTGTTGACTTTATGTAAGCTACAAGACAACACTTTCAAGACATTTAAACACTCCTTCTCTCTCCATTTCCAACCGGCCACACTCTCCACCATTTCTCTCCCTTTCAATTTCACTTTCACTTCATCTTTCTCTCTTTTGAAACAAACATAAAAAGGGGAAACAACCTTACCCCACAAAATCAAATTTTTCCATTTTGAAGCTTCACTCACGGCATTGTTTTCCTTTGTTCTTGTATCATTTTCTTTCACCATCTAAGACCTTTTAAGACCATTAGAATCTTCCATAAACCCCATACCAAAAGCACAAAAGATTTGGGTTTCAAAAGGTAGAAAAAAGGAGAAGGCAAAGTTAAGAGCTAAAGTGGAACCTTAGTGTACAACCACTATACTTTGCGTTAAGGACGAGTAAGTGATTCTTGTGATGTGTGGATTAGTATTTATGTTAGGAGACTTGGATTTCTTGAAGATATGAGTAAGGTTTAAGTTGTTAGAACACCAAAAATCGTTTTAAGAAACAAACCATGAAAACCCTTACATGAAGTTGAAATATGAGCATGTAAAGTTGGTGTTTTGTGAAGATATTTGTTTAATGCTTTGAATGGAAGATTTTAAGCTAAGAAAATCTTGAAATGAGAACTTTAATGGAGGATAAGCATGTTGGACGTAAGGGTTCCATAGACATTTGAATGTTGATTTTGTTTCCATTAAGTTAAACATGCTCAAATCTAGACTTAAGTTAAGGAAGAATCCATCACATGAAGTTTTATGAAGAAACCAACTTTGTAGGACATGAGCTATGATATGGGAGTTGTATTAAGTATAAGATCTTTTATTTCTTTATGTGGAACATGAGTTAAAGGATCATTTGATGGAAGGAAACTTAAGTTAAGATTTGTACACAAGTAGTTAAGCGCATAATCTACCACCTAAACTTAAGGAAATGATGAAACAAGTTGAAAAACCAAGTAAGGACCCATTAGGACCATCATGAACAGATCTGGAATGTGGGAAAATGAGGCCTAAAAATACGATAAAAGTGAAAGAACAAAGTGAAAAGATTAACTAAAGCAAGTATAGTAAGCATATAAAGCCTAAAACTCAAAACCGAATTTAAAACTCCCAAAACAAGCCTAGAACTCCAAGATGGGCCTTCAATAAAAATCTAATCAGCACCTTAAAGTACCAAGGGAGGTTGTTTTGAAGCTCATAAGAAATCCACCTAAGGCCCCATAAGCCCACCAAAGTCATTAACTTTAGTTTGAACCAAAAACAAGCTCATTTGGTAACTTAAGCCCACTAAAGGGCCCAAGAAGTGGTTGTTAGCCTTAGGGATATAAATCAAAGTTGTAAATCTGATCTCAAGGAGTATTTTAAGCTTAGGATAAAATCTTAAGACCAAGCCCAAAGAATTACTTAAGATATTAAAAGGCCCATTTACCAAACAAGGCCCAAAAACACACCAACACATGAGGAATGCTACTGTTTTGACCCATGGATAGAATTGTATACCTCATTTCGAAAATCTAACCTTATCATGTTAAAGTACACTCGAAAATGATGAAGATTGACGATAATATCATAAAAATCGGATTTAAAACGAAAAAGTTATACGCGATTGAACTTTAGGTAAAAACTGGGAAAAATTACGAAAACTAGTTAAGAATATAACTTAAGAAAAATTTATATAGTTTCTTAAGTTTGCTTCAATTCCTTATAAAAATTATTTCAATGACTAAGGGATACTGTTTACGGAGACGACTTGCCTCCAGATTACTTTGATTGAACCACATGGCAGAGTGAGTAAATTCCCGATGACTCTTTACTTGATTGTGCTTGTAAAGTAGATGCACCTAATCTTATATTTATAAATTTTGATGCTTGTGGGATATGGGAGATGCATGTGTATGAATTTATGGATGAATGTGATGACTTGTTAATTATATATAATAATGGGAATTGTTTGTATAAATATATATACGTGTGAATTATATGGAATGAAATTGGTTGATCACCCTAAAAACCAAGTTAATCACTTATATGATTAAGAACTCAAAATGAATCATGCATTCCCCATATTACATAAGGATAACACCGATTGCCGCTTCACGCAGAAGATGGGAAGAGACTCACAGGAATATAAGTTTCCTGCAGGATTGGGCACTAGTTATGCCATCATATATATTGAGTCTCTGTTTTAAGCTGATGGGCTTACTAGGCGCTGGGAGACGCCAACCGTTAGCGAGGGGCCGAGTCTTGTGGCTTCTACTTAGGGCATGTGTTTGTAGACTGTGGGGGCCACCACACCGCTAGACTTGGGATTTTTAAAGGATACGATTTGATTTTGGTAGAAGTATATATATATATATATATATGTAGAGTTTTGTTTTGGTATGAGCACGATAGTGCAAATGAAATAAAACCTAAGGTCTAGAACCCGGATTTTGGTTTGGGTCAGTTAATTATCTCCAAACCCCGACTTCAAAGGGCGTAATTCTGAGTCGTATCCAGTTCCTAGGTCACTGCATGCGTTGTTTGGCATACTGATTATTCATGCATTCATATGATTGTGCATCTAATAAATTTCTGTCATGTGATACTAATGAGGGCATTTATCTCACTAAGCGTAGGCTTACTTCCCTATAGATTTTTGTTGGTGCAGGAGAACCTCTTCGTCAATCCGGGCCGAGGCATGCCCGTGGTAAGTCTCAGATAGAGACGGGTTGGAGCGATCAAAGAGCGAAGAGGACATTTTATAATAGATTATAGATATTTAGATACTTTTATGTATTTATACATAACTTAGATTTTATGCAGTTCCGTTATGAACTGCATTTGTTTGTAATATTGTTTTGGTGTGGGTCTCATAAGCCCACACAATTAGTTAATTTATAACATAGAAGTAATTTTAGTTAAATTGTTCTATATTACTTATCATGGGCCTAGTGGTAACGTAAAGTGGAAGGAGCCTTATGTATCGTATAAAAGGCCTATGATCAGCAAAGGAGTTGATAATAGACCTTTATACGGTACACGGCGACCTATCACGACAACGATACTGTTGGGTCGTTATACATTTCCTAATACCTAACCTAACAAACAAATTCAATTAACCAAAGACAATTAGTCTAAAATAATATAATTAAAATAAAATAAAGAACAAATAACAAAATAGAAGATAATTAAAATTAATTATGAATTTAATATTCAACTAATGATCCTGTTACAACAACCACGCAATCTATCAATCTCATTCTTGTTTATTGGACTGTAGGAATTCCCAATTTAAGTTAACCAAAATTGCTTCTCAAATTAAATCCTAGCCTCAATTATACTCTACTCAAATCACTTCTACAATAAAATATCTCAAGATCGCATTAAGTCCTTGAATTCTATTATTAGATTATCCCAATTCGGATAAACCAAGCAGCTAAATGCTCAATTCTATTCCAATTTCGTCTAATCAAACCAGGCCATTCACAGTAAGATCTCACAATCTCTAAAGTGAACTCTAACATTAAATTAAGAACCTAAGTAAATATTAATTCAACACGATAAAGCACAGTGCAATTAGATCACAATAACAAGAAATCATGGATTGATAATAAGAAAGAAAACCAATCACATAGAATCTAGTGTTCACAATAATTGAATATTAAAACTAAACTAAAATACGGAAAATGAATGAAAGAAAAGAAAAGGAGAAGGAAAATCCTAATCTAAGAGCAAATAGATGAGCAAATTATGATGGTTAAATATGTTTACAAGGCCTTTTTATAGTTACATATGCAGGGCAACTTATAGGGCTTCAAATCTCTTTAAAATAAGGAAAGTTACAAGAAATAACATGTTCATGCCCTCAAATTATAATCGTGATTCCTAAACATGATTTTTCTTTACTCAAAAATTACGAATAAGTGAAATAGGAGAATCACACCTAAGGTTTACAGTGACTATGACTATGACTCTGACTCTCTTCGTAGCCAAATTCTTCCTTATTTTCTTGCTCTTTGGGTACAATTTCAGTTCATGGGCAACACTCCTAGATGCAATTCTCTTCTAATCTTCAAAACTCATAAAAAATAATCTTTAAATTATCCAAAACTTGATAAAATTCTTCAAATTCATTAAACAAATAATCAAAGCCAAATATCAAAAGAAAACTCAATTAAGTACCAAGATTACTAAAAGAAACCAACACATAAAAACATTATCAAAATAACCTATAAAATATATATATATATATATATATTAACACTTATCAAAATCTCCACACTTAAACTAGTGCTTGTCCTCAAGCAAAATTAATAAAAACTATAGAAACTCTTAAGGACAAAAATGCCAATGAATGCTCAAAATTATAGTTTTATTTTCAATTTTACGTAAAGTCTATTAAAAAATAAGAGCGCATACTCTTACTTTAAAAGTCATCCTTATAAGCACAAATTTCCAAAACTCTAGCAACTTTTATCTTATGGAATTTCACCTAATCATATTTCCATACCCTCAAAACACTAAAGTATAAAGTAATATACCGAGTAATAAAATCACAATGAACTTCAACAATTAATCAATGTTAACAAAAGTTAGTCGCATCATTTAAACAAAAACTAAGCTTAAAATTAGAGTGAGCATCAACAAACTGAAAGCTATAGATATTCTAACTACTGTAACTAAAGAGTATGTATCCCTCTCTTTTAATCTCATCAAGCACAAAAAAATTAAAACGAATGCATGTTATATCAACTCATCCCATCGACAATCTCCGTAGTTTAATTTTTCACTGGAGGATCTTTTTTTTTTTCCTTCTTTTCTTTTTTTTTTCATTAAGCTAGAGTAGTTTCATTATTTAGTAAGTCTTAGACTAAACGATCTTAGGCTAGTAGCATTAAAATTCCCCTTCCAACCATCTACTTACTCCATTTTATTTAATAAGCTTATTTTAATTCTAAATCAGCCTTTACATAGACTTTTCTCTTTATCAATATAGCGACCTTTCAATCACCAATTTTGAGCTTGTCACCCAAGTTGACAGGTGTTATTTCACACTAAGAAGCCACCCCATAAGCTTAATTACTTGAATTAGTGAGACCCATAGCTAAACTTTTTAATAATTAAATCCAATTATCCAATTAATTTGTCTTCCAACTACCCTGATTTTGTAGGAAATTTTCAAGAAATAAATCTCATTTGTTCATTCACTCTAAATGAAATACTCTAACAAATATCAAAGTGGAACAAATATACTAAAGCAAGCTTAACAATGAAAACAACTAACCTTTAATGGGTCAATGTCCAAACTTTCCGCAAGCCTCAATCTAAGCTTAAATAATGAAGAACATTACTTCATAAAGATTTCATTGTTCGACTCTAGTAAAGTGTAAAAAAGAGCATAATGATCAATTAAAATTCATACAAAAAAATTTAAAAAAAATTATCCTAAAGAGTTTCTTTTAAATAGATGAAAAATTAATTGTGAATAGATGTGCAATATCAACCAAATTGATCCTATATTTCTCAAAAGTTCAAAAAAATTTCAAAAATCTTAACTGTAGGAATATAATCAAATCACTTCAAATGCTATAAATTATGCTAGTGGCATATCACTCTATTCCTCTCACACACTCATCTTGTACATTGTCCTCAATCTATCAATAATCAACAAAAGCACAAAATCAAAAGGAAAAAATAAAAGAAAAAGATAAAGAGAAACTGAAACTTCTTTAGTATAAAACTCTAACACTAACTTTGAAATTGTCATGCTAGATTCTCTCCACACAACCTAAAGTCTTAAAGGCCTTGCAAAAAAAAAAAAAATAAAACAAAATAAAACAAAGAAAAAGGTAAAATACATCAAAGAAAACTAAAACTAAAACTACTCCAAACTATTCTTAAACTACTTTAGCTAAAAACAAGAAAAGTTCAATAAAAAGCAACATAAAACTAGTAGGAATAATATTTTACTAACTATAAAATACATTAGAAGCAAAGGAAAAATACAAAAGTTAGCAAATATAAAATCTTTTGAAATCTTATTATGCTAAATCTCTCTCTCTATCAGTTATCTCTTGCATGTTCCTAAAAATAGGAAAAACACAAACTTATATCTCATGGACATCTTCCCCATGCTTTATTTGTATCAATGAACTAAACACTGCAAATGTGAAGAACAAATAAGACTTAAAACATAGCATCAACAAAAGCATAATTAGAAACCAATCAATCCACTTGTCAAACACAACATCAAAATAAATAGCTAACTAGTCTCTAATTTTATAGCCTTAATATCAAAACAACATGAGCCCAATTAAGTAGTAAATTAGTGAGCTTGCATTGCAAAAAGACATGAAAAAATACTCAAAGAGTAGAAAAATTCCATTACCCAAAAAACAAACAAAAAAAATGTAAATGTTATAGTAAGTTTCACACATCATCTAACCATATCCGATAAAATAATTAACAACTTATGTTTGTTGGATGAAATAAATAAAATCAAAACAAAAATCACACATTCATGTAAAAAGAGGGCAAAACAGATATGCATAGAAGAATAGATATGATAAAGAGAAATAAAAGAGAAGAAGTGAGAAAGAATACCTTATTCTTAATGTTTAGAATAGGTGAAAATTAAAACAATTTAAAGCACAAAAGTTCAAGCAAAGAGGATCACAGTTCATGTAAGCAATAGATTGGAATAAGGCATAATCACAGCTAGGATCACAGACATGATCCTTGGTTATGATTTCTACTATTAACATCTTATTTGTGACTCTATTGTCGTCATTTGCTAATTCTTATCACCTGATTCCCAGTAAGGACCATGCCCTACTTCAGGGCAAGATCATGGCTGTAATTCTTTGGGCTACTTATTCACCTTACATCTAAAAGCTTATTGTAACCTCTTTTTTGTTAAAAAAAAAAAGTGAATGGAAGAATTTAATTCAAGCTAGTAATATTCAAACAAAATAAAAAAAGATTTCTAGGTGGATTTAAAAAAAAAAAATCAATTGAAAGAAGACATAGACTAAATAACTAAAATTGTATGGACACTTTAAAAGAAAAAAAAAAGTTTAAATTTCATCCACCATGATCCCATGGGAAAGTGTCATATTCCTATAGCTTAAATAAAGTTGTGTGAAAGATAATTCTGACCGAGTAATCGCTCATCTTTAATTCAATTCCCCTAAAATTACCCATAACGAGTTTAGAATAAGGATGAATGTTTATAATAAGTATTTGCTCAAACTTAATCTCATGTCCTAAAAGTTCTAAGCATTCCAACTCAAGCTCAACTTCTCCTGTGAAAGATTCATAATTGGCAAACATAAAGGGCTTAAGAATATTTAAATCAAATTGTGACTTAGCCTCTCTAAATTTCCTGTAAGGTTAAGAAATCTATACTCCCTTCAATTTTTACAAGAAGTGATTTTGAGTCTAAGGGGCTAATAATAACATCAACATCCTCCTCTAACCGCTCCCTCCCATTACTCAATTCTGCTTCCATGTTTTAGCTGTCATGAACCTTTCCAATTCTTAACTCCTGTTTTCGTTCAACCACCAACTCATTCTCTTTATTGCCCAAAACCCCTTCCATGTATCCCGAGTGACCATTCTTTGCAAGGTAATTGAAAGGGTTATTCTTTAAAAGTCTAGATTAGTATAAAGTAACTAAGGGTGAAAAAAAAAACAAAAGGAAAACTATTAATATTAAAAGTACCATTCCTCTCTTAATGCTTGTTGGCCAACTCCACTATATACTTCCTTTTTGGTTACACATCTAATTGTACATGTAGTGAGTATAGCAAAGTATCTAAGTTATAGGTTGATTCATTGAAAGTGTAAGGATTCTTTATTAAACTTTTTTCAAAATTTCTAAGAGAACATTAAGGAAATTTGGATGCTACTTTTTCAAGGATTCTTTAAAATATGAGCTCAGATATCCCCATGAACAAGAGGCAGCTCCAATAGCGTTAATACAATGTCTATAATTCATGGATACAGTTTCCACATGATTGGTACTACTTGTGCACTCCAATAGTTATCTCATTGATTCATCCAACTGTACACCATCTCAATGTTGATAGCCAGTGCCCTTAAATCAATAGTCTACAAAAATCTTAACCCCAAAAGTCAAAAGTAATGAAATAAAATCTACAGATGTAAAGACAGAAAATAAACTACAATGTAAAATCAAGAGACAAATGATAATACCAAATGCAAATCTAAAACAAAAAGGATATGTTTTCTACTTAATTTTTCAATTTTTTTTTTCAAATTTCAAGATGGTTAGAATATTAAATCAAGGGTATTCCTGATATCTTAGCCATAGTCCCTTGTAACTATGCTAAAAACTTGATTGCTGAGGTAAGTACACCTATTAGTTTTATAATATAGCGATGTGAGTCCAGATGCCAATCCTCCAAAGACTACATATAAGTGCAAGTGCAACTACTAGTACTTACCTCTTTCTTAATACCTAACCTAACAAACAAATTCAATTGATCAAAAAATGTTAATATAAACTAATCTAATTAAAATAAAAATAAAATAACAGATAACAAAATAGAAGATAATTAAAATTAACTATGAATGCATGAACTTGGTATTCAATTATTAATCCCCACATAACAAATTTATAAATCTCATTCTTGTTTATTGGACTGTGGAAATTATTTATTTAAGTTAACTAGAATCGTTTCTTAAATTAACTCCTAACCTTAATTATATTCTACCCGAATCACATCTACAATAGAATTTATCAAGATCATGTTAAGTTCTTGAAATCCACTATTAGGTTACTTTAATCTGAAGAAATCAAGTAGTCAATCACTCAGTTCTACTCAAATTCCTTCTGATCACACCAGTCCATTCGTAGTAGGATCTCGCAATCTCTAAAGTAAACTCTAACGTTGAATTAACAATACGGGTAAATATCAATTCTACACAATAAAACACAATGTAATTAGATCACAGTAACAAGATATTATAAATTGATAATAAAAAAGAAAACTAATTGCATAGAATCTAAGGTTCACAATAATTGAATACGAAAACTAAACTAAAACATTGAAAAGGAATGAAAGGAAAGAAAGGAAAAAGGAAAACCCTAGCACAAGAGTGAATAGATGAGTAAATTATAATGGCTAAATGTATTTACAAAGCCTTTTTATAGTTACATGTATAGGGCAACTTTTAGGGGTTCAAATCTCTTCAAAATAAGGAAAGTTGCAAGAGATAACATGTTTACACCCTCAATCATGGCCATGATTCTTAAGCATGATATTTCGTTGCTCAAAAATTGCGAATAAGTGAAATAAGAGAATCACGCCTAAGGTTTACAGTGATCATAACTGTGATTCCCTCAGCAACCAACTTCTTCCTTATTTTCTTACTCTTTTAGGTGCAATTTCAGTTCATGGGTGACACTCTTAAGTGTAATTCTCTTCTAGGTTTCAAAACTCATAAAATCATCCAAAACTTGATCAAATTCATTTAAAAAAAACCTAAAATCAAAATAAAACTCAATTAAATACCAAAATCATTAAAAATACCCAATAAACACATAAAAACACTATGAAAATAACCCATAAAATTATGTATAAATTAGCATTTATAACATACACCAATGAATAGAGTGTAGCTCCTATAGAGAATCTAGCTAAGGTTCTATACACTAGGGAGAAAAACTATCCCATGACAGTTATTACTTATGAGACTATCCTCTTCTCAACTGTCTTCTTATTGTTTTATTAGTAGCCTCAAACGCTCTATTCATATGGGGATGGTGTTGCAATGAATAATTGTAATTGAAACCAAATTGCTAGCAAACTTTGATTTACTAGCTTATTGTTCAATTTAGTGCCATTATCCACGGTCATCAATTTAGGCACTCCATGCCAAGCTTCGATATCTCTATTAAGGAACCTTGTTAGAACTCCTTTTGTGGATTAGTGTAAGACACAACTTCAACCCATTTAGAGAAATAATGTAAAGCAACTAATATAAAGTGATGAACATTTGAAACCTTTAATATAATGGGTCAATCACATTGATTCCCAACATCAAGAACAGCTAAGGAATTGACATTGCATCGAGTTCTAAAGACAAAGCATTGGTCGTATTAGCAATAATCTAATAGAAAAGAATATGCCATACATGCTTAATGCAATCCAACTCCATGGTTAACTAGAAATGACCCAACCGCTTGATCTTTCATACTAAAATATGATTGTTCGTATGAGATCTACATATCTCCTATTAAACTCCTTCATAAGCTTATTTACCTCTTCTTCATTAATACATCTAAGCAATATGGTGTCAAATGATCTTCTATATAAGGTATTATTATTTGGCAAAAAACGACTAGCCAATCTCCTTAAGGCCTTTTGGTCTACTTTGTTTAATCTTTCTAAGAATTTTCTTGCTTATAAGAAAACTTTGATGTTAGAGTACAGAAGTTACTCAAGTTGAATTCCTTCTATAGCCATGCAAAAAGTAAGCCTTCTTCCAAATCTATCTTTAAAGGATATTGGTAGCCTAAACCATAGATGTTAAGTTAACTAATTTTGAGAACAAAGGATGTATGCAAGAGAAACTTCTTCAACCTTTCAGGTTGCTCTTCTAAGTGCTTATAATAAAGGATTATTTATGATCCTTTTGTTCTTTATACCATTAGAGTTTAGAACAATTGATTATAAATCTCCACAAACTTTTAAGCTAACAATCTCTATGTCTAAGGTCAATCTAAGACCATTAGTATACAGGCCTTCTATTTTGCATTGTTGTTGATGTATGAAAAGGTGAGTTTAGTTGCAATAGGGATATGATTACCTCTTGAGGATATCATGCCTCAATCCCATATCTAAACCACTAGCTTTACAATCAAAGTAAATCTTCCATTTTAGGGATGAATTTTCATCATCTATCTCCTTTTCTTGTTCATCCCCAACCATTAAGGCATTTTCATCTAATGACTATTCTTTTAGTTGTTGAGGTTTGTTTTCTATAGGAGATTTGACAAGCTGATCGGATGAGGCTTAGCCTTTTATAGAACTCTGACTTACATAGGTCATGTCAAATTCTGAAGGTGACATCTGCTATTTTATAGCTCTTCTCATTACAGCTAACTTCTTAGACAAGTACCTCAATAAGTGATGTTTAGGTAACAACTCAACTAAATAATAAGAGTATACTTTTGAAGCCAATGCATGAGCTAAATTAGGATATAGCATGTCCTCTCCACTTTAGTATACTTTTGCTCCTGACTTGTGAATTTCTTAAATAGTATAGTTATGTTCTTCTCGCTTCAATTCATCTCTTTACCTCAGCATGCAACCTATAGTATCTAGAAGGATTATCAAGTAGGGGAGTAGAGGATATCTAGGTATAAGTGTTACGAGATTAGAGGATTCATAAGGTAAGTTTCTATCCTAGTGAAAGCCGCCTTACATCCCTCATCACATTCTATTATGGCATTCTTTTTGAGTAACTTAAATAAAGGGTAACATTTATCAACAAGCTATTAATGAACTTGGCTTTGTGATTTAGGTGACCCATAAACTAACTTAAGAGTACGTAAAGGTAGCATTTCCAAGATAGTATATTGATCAATTTGGCAATCTCCAGCAATTTAATGATATGTTTTTCAATCACATAGTTTTCTTGAATCATACATTAGTCCAAACAATTCATTGCAAATGCTATTACAAAATCGCAACTCAAAAGATCTAAATCTCCATGTTTAAATAATAGCACTTGTGTTAAATGCTTTGAGCATTTTACTTTCTACAATGGGCAAATCGATTAGGGCCTTGGCTAAATGTCAAGCTAAAATTACTACATTTGGTTTCCTTGAATATTAATATGAATTTTGATAAGGTGGGTATAAAATACTTATGATGCCATACCTTGTAGTATAGTTTTCAAGATAAATATAAGGTACAGATATGTTCTTTCATCTTACCGTATGAATAAGTCTCGAAAAATTGAAACCGATATGCATCTCCAAGCACATTCAATATCCATCCAAAATCTATTCTATCCTATTCTACAGAGGTAAGCACCGGACGGGATTACTTGCATATCCTAATGGCTGGTGAGACGAACGCAAAATGATAATTTTCGGTACACACGAAAACAGCCGCACTTGGACATTATAGTCCACAGCATGTCGGATAACGGCCCAAAAGGATAAGGTGACCTCAAGCCCAGCTGGAGGGCAAACATATGACGCATTTTTTGCAATCATAGTTGACTATACGCGCTACTCCCAGAGTTCAAAGATTACTTAAGGACCATGATCATTTAGTATATCTTTTACCACATCCATATCGACTTACAAATTATTCAAAGTTAAACCGAATTATAGCTAAATCAGAAAAGGAAAATTCATAAAACATAAATGAATGATTTACCGTCCAATCATATGCTAAGAATCCAACAGAAAAGCAGTAAAAATTTAAAATCTCCAAAGTGGGGTAAGTAACACAAACTATTCATTCACCAAATTCGGTCTCCCCTTCCAAAAATTATAACACGATAGTAGCTAGCAAATATTTAAAAATATCAGAAAACGAAAAAACAAAAAACAAAAGAAAAGATATGACTTCAGAAACAACAGAAAAGCAAGCGAAGTTTAAAAACTCAAAAAAGAAAACATAATACTTCAAAACTCATAGAAAAAATTTAAATTAAAGCCTATGGATCCAAACAAAAAGAGGCAGAAGTTCAGAGACTTCTTTAACTTCCGTTCCTACAGACAAAGGAGCTCATAAATTTCTAGAACAGCGAGTTCTGGGAAGAATTTTTAGCTTAAAGTCTAATTTATGCTTAATCTAGTTAGCCCATGCGGCTTCTAAGTTTACTCCGACTGGATGCAAGGCGCAACACCATCGTCCAGCAGGGAATTTGTTCACACCAAAATTACTCTTGGTTTGGAGATTGGTTTTCCCTGCTAAACGGTTTAGAAAAGTCATGAAATTTGATGAATTAACATCATGTGCTGACCCGATTCAATTACTGGGGTTATCTTATGGTCCAGTTCCATCATCTAGGATTGAAATCCTCATTGCATTAATTCATATATGCATCTCAATGATCAGCTGGTGGATTAGATGATCCCACCAGTGGAACCATAAAAGTTTCCCTATCGTTCAGGCAAGAGATTAAGCTACAGCAAGGACCTATGAATGTGGTTCAGCCATGATAAGACCGTGATGAAGGTTTATGAACAAAAAAGCCAATCAACTGCCGCATGCCAAGGAGAACAAGGGAGTTAGCATGTCATATTTACAGGATAAGATCTCACGTCCAGTGCCCATGATCATAAATCCATTTTATAAACCTCCATTCAAAATCTCACATTCCTATATTCATTAAAAATCTTAGTAGATCAATGATAATTAACTCATCGCATTTTAAAAACTCGCAATATCTCGATTTGTTCAAAATATTTGTGAATCAACCCGGACCATACTACAGCTCAGAGGTTAAAATAAGTGGCTCAGAAAAACAACTGGATCAGCTCTCAACCATTGGTTCCGGACCAGATTGCTCTCCATAACACTTATGGGATTGGCGTACAGAATTGAAAAGGATATCCTTGATGACCTAGAGGAAGGGATATGGATTTTAGTACAGATGCAAGTGGAACTAAAAAAATAATCACATAAAGAAAACTCACCTGTGACATTAGACCGTGTACTTGTTCCACAGTTATTTTTGCACTGTCACGGGTAATCTTAGCGAGTTGTGAATCTTCCTGTAATATTGTCAAAGGACATAGTCATCAATAAACAGTTTGTAACAAAAAAATAGAAATTTGAAAATTGAGGAATGCATGTTGCCTTGTTAACCAATACCCACTTCAGTGATATTGTTGTGCTATTTGATCTTTTTCGTTTGGGCTGGTTAAATATGAAATAAGTCCCAACTATGGCCACTCTAGTTGCTCAAACAGTTCCGCCCATCTGATACCAGTCCTAACCACCATCTAGGGTTTCTTAAAGACCCTCTTGCAACTACAACAAATAGCTTAAATATAACAAAAGAAGCTGGAAGTAAATATTTATTAATATATTAAAATATTTATTTTTCGCATATCTCACCAAAACATCCGGGAAAAAGTATGCATAGATAACCTAAAATTTCAAACCACAGTTGAACTTCATTTCCAGCATTTCACATCACAGCACCATCAATAGTTTTCAGGCTGGGATCAAACAAGGAAAATACTAACAATGTAACAATCACCTCAAGATAGTTCTTTACACAAAATGGAAAAATGGTGTTCCCTGGATGACCATCAAACATTGTACAGGAGAGTTTGCTGCCTGTTTACATCAATCTGACCCAGTTCCACCATTTTGTCAGAGAATTGCACTTTCTCAAGTACCAAACTTTCCTCTATTGGAGAAGAAGCATTCCACAAAAAAGCAATAATGCATTCCGTATCACAGCAATCTCCTCCAAAGTCCAAACTGCATCTGTTCCAGCTCCCTCCTGCATACAACTCTATCTGGAGGTACGAAAGAGGTGGTGTCAGCCCTCTATGTTCCTTCACCTTTCACCCTATCTTAATAAGGCATCTGACGAAGCAATTCATCTCCAACTAAAACCAATTTACATTCTTTACAACCTCCAATGGAACTTCACAGTTTTGGCATGTCTACTCATGGAGGAGCACTGAGTGATACTCCCAACAACTGTATGATATAATTACAAAGTACTTCCATGATTGGCTCAATGCTTAACACATCCTTCAGTATAATATCATCAATGCTAATGCCTGCCAATCTAGCTATTGACAGTTAGATTATTGAAGGTTTCAGACCTTAGCATAAGAGAGGAGCCCTCATTACCACTGGCCACAGGGGAAGATAGGCTTTCTTCAGAAAAACGATCTCAGGATATAATCTTGTAACTTTGTAGCAGTGTTACCATAGGATTCAGACCTTAGCATAAGAGACAAGCCCTCAGTACCATTAACCATAGACAGTTATAGGAGGCACGTTATAAGCAGTAAAGGACTGTGTACCATCCACAACATATGATTGGAATACTTGCTATAGCAAGCTTCATAGCAAGTGAACAGGTCAATGGAAAAGGAAAGGCAAACCCATGTTTATCATATTCTCTTGCCACCCTATTAAGCCATGTTTCCACAAAGTTTCTTCCAATTCAACACAATTCATGCAGTGGATTAGTGAAACTGGAGAAACAAAACTGGAAGATCAGGATTAAAGGTTGAAATGTATGTTCTAGTTTGCAAAGAGACGTTGAAGACCAAATGTTTAAGCATATTGATATCATATTGCTGAAAAGACCATTGTGGAAAAGAAAGGGAATCTATGCCATTTTTAGCATAATTAAGCAAAACTACGATATCAACACCACCTGATCTGTTCCAATAATGGTTCAGGCCTTTGACACTGGCAGCTGTAATGTCTTCATCCCCCCAGTAGCAGTACTGGTAAAAATTAAAGAGAAAACACTGACATAAGCAAGTTACACTATTGTACTGCCACCCCAACTGTTGCAGAAGCAGACTGGGAGTGGAAAGCATGGTAGCATGTACTCTGTGTTTGATGGTAGAATATGAAGGCAGGACAGGTAATATGGGCACATCCAGAGTAATTAGATGGAAGCAGTGAGGTCCTCAGGTAGGAGGTTCAACTCACAGATGGAGTATGGAATCAAATGCAGGCAGTGGGCGTGGTGCTTGAGGACTCTAGAAAGGATCAGAGACACAAACTCTCATTTGAGAACAATTTCCCTATCACCCAGAGAAAAAACACTTCCAACTCTATTTCCATCTGCATGCAAAATCAATTTGATTCCACAGGATTTTCATCAAGTTCCCATTTCATTTCAATTGGTAACTGTTTAAGTTCTCACCTAACTTTCCCTTTGTACATCATATCAATCACCATCTAAGACATGCCACAAGATCATATCTCATGATCTTCGAGAGACAAATCTAAGACATGAAGATACCTTTTAGATATGACTTGCCATATCTATTCTTCCCTTGTACTCCTTTAAGTACTAACAAAAGCCCTTGAGGTAAGAGGACCGGAACCCTACTCTTTTCTCTACTATCTAGTCATAAATATTCCTGATCAGATTCAGTTTATACACCTTTTTTTTCTTTCAATTGAATACAAATAAAATAAAATAAAAAAAAAAAAAAGAAGAGCAAGTGGATTCTTATGCAATGAAAAAATATTCAATTTTGAGGATGGAAAATCAATAAAAGGAGTTTAGAAAGACCTTGCTAACTTAAGCATCGAAATACATATAAAAGCAAGTGGATTCTTATGCAATGAAAAAATATTCAATTTTGAGGATGGAAAATCAACAAAAGAAGGGGGTTAGAAAGACCATGCTAACTTAAGCATCAAAGTGCATATATCAAAGACAACTCGAGCACTCAAATAGCTGACTTTTGTTACTTGTGCATGCCGAATTCACTGGCATCAATCAAGTCACAGGCCTAATCTTCCTCTACAGAGAATTCACAATCAACACCAAGCAAGCTAACATTTGACTTTGACATGAGAAGAAACACCACTCATAAAAATTTAACTCTTAGAGACCATGGACTTTAAACAAATGGAGAACTACTTTTCCAACTTAATAGTCTTGAGATCGCCTTTTGCAAAAAATAGAGGGTGATCTGCAAAGTGAAGATAAGTATTTTTTCAATTTTGCATCACTAATGGTACTTGAAATTTCTATTCAAGGTTTTTTCCTTAAGCAAGCAAGAGAAGATCTCCATGAAAAATGCAAAAAGGATAAGATGAAAGCCAATCTTCTTGTCTAAGACCCCTAGAACTTGGTATGAAACCCACTAACTCTCCATTAAGGTTAATGGAGAATTTGGGAGTAATAACACAATGAGTAATCCAATTCATAAGTAAAGGTGGAAATTTTAGAGCTTGAAACACTTGAAAAAGAAAATTCCCACCTACCATGTTATAGGCTTTCATAATATCCACTTTGATAAAACATATAGGGCTCAACGTGAAAGAATGGTAGCTTTCAACAACTTCTTGTGAGACAAGAATCTTATCGACTATTTTTCTTCTTTAATAAATGCAGTTGGTTCTTTTCTCATCAACAGTGGGAGAAAAGACTAACTTTTCAATTTAAACCATCAAGATACACTTGGAGATAGAATACAACAAGAAATGGGTCGAAACTCAGTCAAAGAAGATGGGGTTTGCACTTATAGATGTACAATTTAAGCTTTCAAGGATTTTAACAAAAGAGAAAAAGTCTTAGATGGCTAAAGTAACCTCTTTGCCCACAATCTCCCAAAACACTTTGAAGAAATTTGCATTGAAGCCATCAGGACAAGGAGATTTGTCAAGAGATAGAGACCCAAAAAGATGCTTTTGACTTCTTCCTTGGTCACTTGCTTAATCAACACCCCCCAATCATCATCATGCAGCCTCCTTACCATGCCATGCAAAAGGTTTTGTCTGCAAAAGCTGATTTTTAAGAAGTTCACCACTTTCCTTCACAGATTCAGGATCAGAAACTGTTCTCCCTTTCTCATTCACTAGAGATCTTACAGAGTTCCTGTTTCTACATTGTTTCAATGAGCAAAAGACAAGAAGGAATTCCTATCAACAAGGGCAAGCCACTTTACCTATACTTTTTCAAAAAACTTTCTACTGTAGCACTTAAAAACTAATAAGCGCTCCTAACTTTTCAATCCTCCCACCAATCCAGTTAAGAGCCAAGTTGTCCATTTCTCTGTTTAAAAGGTTCGTTTTTTCTTTGGCTTGAAGTACCTTCCTACTGATTTCCAAGAAGCCTTGTTCATTTTCTTCAATTCTGATTTTAAAAGCTTGAGCTTGGAAACCACCCAAAACATAGGTGAACCTTCAACCTGTTGACTCCAGACTTCCTTCACTATGTCCTTATATCCATCTTTTGGATAAGTCAAAGTGGGAAAGATACCAAAAGGTGGACATCATCTACATTAGCTTTGTAGCACCAATCGTTAAAAAAATTATTCATAACCAAGGAAAAGACTTCATCTCCCCCACTCCTATCTTCCAAACTACAAAATTCATTGAAATCACACAAAATTAACTAAGACTCATTTATCTGTTAACCTAAACCTTCCAAATCACACCAAAGGGACTTCCTAGAAGCCACTTAATTTTGTCCATAAACAAAAGAAACTTGACAGTGTATATTCTTTTCCAAAAAAATGCACAAGGTGGTTTTTAGAAAGGATGATGTCTACCCTCCAAATTTGGGGATCCCAAGCTACCCAAGGACACCCCACCCCACTTTGGGGCCAACCCTCCCTCCCTCCCTCCCTCTCCCACTCCGACCAACCCCACCCAGTGTGCGCCAAACACCCACTCCCCCCCCCCCCCCCCAACCCCAAAAACCTCCCAAAATAACCTTCCCCACCCCCAATTGGTCCTTCTCCCTCCTCTTAATCATGAGATTTCAGGAGCCAGCAAGAAGGAAAAAAACACCAAACATCTCTTTTTTGTCCTCTCTCACTTTTGTTTCAAGGAGAACCACAAGAGAAATTTTACTATCTACAAAATCTTTGACGCTTTTACAGGGTTATTAAGACCCCTTGGATTCAAGCTAGCTAACATAATTATTTACAAAGAAGAGAACAGACCACTACTTCAACATCCCTTGCTAGTCTAGCAAATAGCTTGCTCTTTTTTCCTCTATTTCTTCGATATTTTCCTTTTCACTACACTCCATGCTGACTCAACGGCTTCTGCTTCAAGAACTTATTGCTAATGGAAAACCTCCTTTCACTAGCTTGAGAGGAAGATTAAAAGCAGAATATTTTCCGTTTAGTTTTCAAGTCACAAATTTGTACAAGTAGAAATTCAGGATTGTTTGTTTTGTCCCTTCTATCAAAATCAAATCCCATAATCTACTACAGCAAGTAACTTTATTTTGTTATTCTCCGCACATGGTGCCCTTAGCACTTCCTACTACAATAAATGATTCTGTAATACTTTCTAACTACCAATGCAATTCTTTACTGACTAAAAAAACTTCCAACTACTAGGACTTCTTTTCTTTTCAGTTATCCACAAGGAGAAACTATATCCTCCTGTCAGCCACTATTCCTCTATATATTTGCATGAGCCTTGTATAAAATTCAAATCGATTCTTTATTTTCCAACCACAGTCAAAAGCAGATTCATAGATTCTGTACATAGATAGTAAGGCAAAATTCTTTTTTTTCTTTTTTTCCCTTTTACTGGTGAATTCTTAAGCATCTTTGATCTTTCCATGAGTCTGAGAGAAGGTGATTTTGTTTTTGGGTTTAGTGCCCCCTTGGTAACTTTACAATGATATTTCACGTTTCTATAAGAGATAGAGATGTATGAAAATAGACAGTTGTAGATGCTGAAGGCTTCTCTTTCTTAGACTAGAGTTGGGCAAATGCTGCTATCAAGTCAACCAGAAAAGATAATTGTCTCTTCATCCCACCCAAAAAAAAAAAAAAAGATAAGCAAGTCTATCTCTTCAAACAGAGCAGGCAACTACTGCTAAATATATGGCTAACTGGCTGCTCCATCAAAGCTTAATATTGAAAATTTTAACAATAATTTCATGACATGTATAATTCTACAACCCATCGATAGAAGGAACTGCATAAAAGACAAGATAATTTAACCTAACCACATCAGAAGACCCCTTGCTAAAAGTAAACTGACTCCTTTTATAATTAAAAGTGAGTTCTTTACATGCATATGGAAATTTTAGGACAGGCAGTAGAATACAACTCTAGCTCAAAATATAGCATCCTCTTCGCAGCATGATGAGATAAGTGACATGAGAAAATTACACAGACCTCTTTCTTTCTTTGAGGTGGTGCTATCAATGGCCCAAAACGGGAGTGTGCCAATTGATTTTCTGCTTGCTCCAGCTTTTCAGCTTAACAGAAAGAAAAATGGACAATAAATTTTGAGAAACAATTTAAAACAAATATGTAAATCTCTTTTTCCAGTCACTCAAACATATCCATGAGGAAAAAAGAAAAGAATACCTAAATCCGAAATTTGTCCGGCAACATAGTCCCCATTACCCAACAAGGGTGAAGATGAAAGTGTATTCACCCAATACTTGTTCCATAACAGATCCAAGAGGTGGCAATCAAGCGAAGACTTAAAGTATGTGATATCCAATGCATAGTACTGCATAAGAAGAAAGAAAAGGGTTGACAGAGTCATACCAAACAAATTTCACATAATATAAGATCAGGAAAAAATACAAGTACCTGTTTGCAGTGTACACCAAAATCTTCAATCTTGTTCAGGGGGATCGTTTGGTACTCAGAAACAGGATCATCCGGGGGTTTATATCCTTCTGGATATGTCCTAAATGCACCTATCTCCACTTTTCCAGCAGAGACAGTCCTTGTTGGATCAATTACAACAGCCAGAAACGGCTCCTGAAACTGCTGATTCAGCATTTGTGTTGAAACATCAATACCAGAGAGCCAGCATCCATAACCTGGATGGGAATGGTACCAGCCTACAACATTTTCGAGCCTTCCTGCCTGCAGTATCAAACTCTTGAAGTTTAGGAGTACACAGAACACGAGCACAAGCTATGTTATGACGCCACTAAACCAAAACCAGGATAGGTACAAAAATATTTTCAACAAATGGGACAGACAACCCAATCAGGGGGGAAAAAAGAAACTCATCCTGCCAACCCGATATTGCTTGTAACTACAAAAGTCATGCAATGCAGTTTGTTTACTACTTGGAATCCTTCTCCATAAACCTAAGCTTTTACAGTTCAACACATCATTCCACATAGCTCAACGAATCACCCACTACTGCACTTCTTGCTTTATGTCAATTAACAGGCGCATATGAAGCACCGTGCAAAACAGACCAATGAATAAAAGACGCGTACCCACAATAGATGGATCTTTTCTAATTATTTAGATTGTTAAATAAATAATTTATAGAATAAGAATAAGTAGTTATAACCAAAATAAATAAACAAATAAACAAATTGAAGCAACTGCGTTTGTTCTATAATTAAGATCCTAAATATTCTAAACACAAAAGTAGAAAAGGGAAAAAAATGGAACTAGGGTTAGAAAAAGCAAAGAACCTGCTTATTGGTCTGCGAATAATCAACCATATACTCATAAGCATCGGCCTGAGCATTAACCCTAGTTTCGGTGCCTTCAACAGGCAAAGCAAAAGCGTCCATTACAATAATAGCATCCCCATCCGTCTTGCCTTGCATGAGACCCATTACTTCGATGGTCCCACCGGAGCGTGCATGAACGACCATCTTCAGAAGAGCAAGCGCGGAGATCTTGACGCGCTTGAAATAGTGAGGGTCATTGGCCCAAGGTTTCTCTTGCTGAAACTTGGCCTGAGCCGCATCATCGTAGTAAAATATGGAGTCGGACTGGTCCAGTTTCGTCGAGTCTACTACGCTTGGAAGGATGTTGTTCTCCAGTTCCCAGGTTTTCTGGGCTATTGCCGCTTGGGATGCTAATGCCTCCATCGTTGGATCGGATGGTGCTTGTGTGTTTAGTTCCTGATTTGAGAAGTGAACTGCTTAAGAACTGCGAAAAGAGTTAGGAAGACGGTGGACGCTATTACGCTATTGCTTATTATAACTTTTCAATTTATTTCTTAAAGATTACCTAGGTTGTTTTGGGTTTTTTGAAATGACACCTGTTAAAAAAAGTTTGGAAAAAAGGCGCATTCACTATGTAAACTTTCACAAAGGGTTGAAATCAAGACAATTAGACCAATAAAATTATGAAGGATTTCTCGAATAAGAGAGAATTTGAGGGTGTAATATTTTGGTATTTTTCATTAATGATTTTTATGTATTACATAACTGTAATATATATAGTAGAATATTTCTCCCATATGACTAGATATTTGGGCAAGTATATCACATGACACATCACCATTTTATTATAACAAAAAATTTTCTATCTAGAATATAAATAAGTAGATAATTATATCAGATAGACTACAATAGTTTATTTCTATTTAGCCTTAAGCTAATTAGGTCCAGCTCTAACAAGGCCCTTGTCCATGTCAATAGTAACAGGCATAGTAGCCACAAGTGTATCAAACAAATCATAACTTGATTCAATGAGTCTTCTCACTTCTTGATACTTCCATGGAGAAATCCTTGTTTTTGTTCCCCTATTTCATTCCCTTCTCCTTCTAAATCCATTGTCCACAATGAAGAATCGAGAAACCTAATATACAAATTAGTTAGGTACTCCCAAGTAGCTTCGGAGATGAGTCGTTGCTTCCACTTCATAAGCCCCTATGCATTAGCTAAGTTTCTCCCCTTAATTAACCTTCTTTCCAAAATTCTTTCGAGTACTTACTCTTAGGTTATCTCTACATGTGGGTTTATTAAAGAAGATGGCAATGGTCCATGGTATCGTTTTAGTTGCAAAACGTGAAGAGTTGGATGAATAGAAGCCTCTTTCAGTAGATCCAGCCAACAAGTGACTGACCCAATAACGTCCAGCACTCAATAAGGATCGTAGTACTTGGGCATGGGTTTCTGTTCTTGTTTTGATTTTAAACTCATCTATTTGCATGATTGTAATTTAAGCCACACCCACTCTCCAATTTGAAATACCCCTTCTAATCTCTTCTTATCCACAATTTGCTTCATCCTATTCTAAGCTCGGTTTAAGTGAAATTTGAGCAATCTTATCATCTCTTCCCTGTTAGACAATGTAATGCCTGTTGTATTATTTCTTGAGTCACTTAATACATAAGGCAGATGAGTCGAAAGGGGGTACCCGTATAGGATCTCAAAAGGTGTAAATTTAGCGCTTGAGCGATATGTGGTGTTATACCACCACTCAGCTAATGATAGGAATTGGATTTATCTTTTAGGGTACTCATTAGCCATATACCTTAAATAAGTGCCTAAACACTTATTGACTACTTCAGTTTGGCCATCACTTTGGAAGTGGTAAGTCATTAAGTAATGTAGGGTGACTCTTTATAGTTGAAAAAATTCTTTTGAAAAGTAGCTTAGGAAGATTGCGTCACAATCACTGACTATGTTCTCTGGCAAGCCATGTAGTTTATATTCATTTCCATATAAGGCACAACCACTTGATGAGCTATAAAAGAATGAGAAAGTCCGATGAAATGCCCATACTTACTAAGTCTATCGACCACTACCATGATTACATCCTTACCATTAGATTTTGGAAGGCCTTCAATAAAGTCTAGGCTCATCTCAATCCAACATTCAATAAGCATGGGTAAGGGCTACAATAAACCTAAATATGCCAGACTCTCTTTTATGCCTTTGGAAAATTGTGCATTCTCGCACATATCGCTAGACTTCACTCTCCATTTATGGCTAATAGTAGATTGAACTCAATCTTTTTATATGTGTCCTAGTAACCCGAATACCCCCAAAAGCTCCATCATGATATATCTCAAGCAACAACCTCTTTAGGGTAGGTTGAGGAACCACTACAATCCTCCATTTTTTCTTCAACAACCCTCTATCCAGTATAAATTTCCCTCTGTCCTAACCCTATTTCAACCTTCTTATTAAGTTACCATAACCCTGGGGTAATTCCTAACTACTTTTTATTTCCTCTAGCAATTTTGGAGCCACTAACTTCAGCCTAATGGCTTGTAATTCAGCATCCTTCCTCTTAGAAAGTGCATCGATGGCATGATTAACTTGCCCTCTCTTGAAATGTATCTCATAATCCAACTCAAGTAACTTAGTTAGCCATTTATGCTGGCTAAAACTCACCAAGTGCTGCTCTAACGAATACTTTAGACTATGATGATTAATCTGAATGATAAATTTTCTTCCTAATAAGTAATGTCTCAACCTCTCTACTATAAACACCAAGGCTAAGAATTCTTTCTCATAAGTGGCAAGTCCTTGCTATTTTCAACTTGTTGAATGCTTCTTCCACTTCTTTGTTCCAGCCAAACTGACCCTTTCTTAATATTAAGGTTAGTGGCTTAAAAATAGTACCATAACTATGGTTAAAGCACCTATAATACCCAACAAGGCCAAGAAATCATCTCAACTCCTTCAACGTTCATAGAATAGACCATGAATTAATGGCTTCTACCTTCTTATGATTGGTTGCTACATTATCTATAGTAATCACATGGCCTAAATACTCAATCTTCACCATGCCAAAGACATACTTACTCCTCTTCAAGAAAAGTTTTTCCTTCTTTAGAATCTCAAACACCATCCTTAAATAATTCATATGATCCTCCAATGTTCAATCATAAATCAAAATGTTATCAAAAAACACCAAGACAAACTTTCTCATATAGTCTTTGAAAATATGATTCATTAACTCTTGGAAAGTTGATGGAACATTTGTGAGCCCAAAGGGCATAATTATAAACTCATGGTACCCTTCATAAGTTCTAAAAGCCATTTTGAATATATCACTTGAATGCATCTTAATTTGATGATAATTAGATCTAATGTCTAACTTAATGAATCTACTTGCACCATGAAGTTCATCAAATAGATCTTCAATTATAGATATTAGAAACTGATCCTTAATAGTGTTTTTATTAAGCTCTCAATAGTCTAAGCACATTCTCCAAGTGTTGTTTTTCTTTTTTACCAACACTACCTGTAAGCCCCAAAACTAGCAATTTGAGGTTTCGATCGGTTGAAAAACTCGATCGAACCTAAATTATAAAGTAAAGTTAGAAATATTAAGAAATGATCCCGTAAGTTTAAATTTAAGAAAATAAACAATAAAATAAACGAATATAAAAATTCTAAATTTTAAGTATATAACTCGTTATTTATCGAAAATGCGTAAAATGTATTTCAATAATTAATGAATCGCTCGAGATAAATTATATGTATACTAAAAATCATAAAATAACCTAAATAATATTTAGGAATATTTATTTGCACTATATATGAATTTACATGTATGTAGAAATACGCGTAATTACTTAAAATACTCGTAATATGCTAAAATCATATTAAATAATTAAAAAAATTCATAATTAATTAAGGAAAAATAAGGAATGATCCAGATATAGGTCGTGGCAACTGGGAAAAATAAGAAAAAAATCGGCCAATTAAATTAAGATAATACAAAAGCTAAAAATTAAGGGATAAGGCAATTGTCTCGTCCAATTTAATGCACAATAATTATACTAAAGCTATATAAATAGCAAGAAAAATTAAGAAGCTCATTTGGATAGTTAAAAATCAGAGAAAATTAAGGAGAGTCAAAAATTGAGAGAAAAACCAAAGAAAAAAAAAAGAAAAGGAAAACTGTGCAGTTAGGGCCACAAAGGAGAACCCAGATCGAACGGGCAGCTGGAAGTGGACGGCCACCACCACCACACGGTGGTGGCAAT
This sequence comes from Lumnitzera racemosa, assembly GCA_024138005.1. Lineage (NCBI taxonomy): Eukaryota > Viridiplantae > Streptophyta > Magnoliopsida > Myrtales > Combretaceae > Lumnitzera > Lumnitzera racemosa. The sequence goes on from JAMXBC010000007.1 coordinate 44,487,973, forward strand.
GCTTAGGTGGGCCAATACACCCATGACCACCAAAGGTGGCCAAAGCTACCCAAATCGGTAAGTTCGATTTCTAACCTGATTTTGTGTAATTTTGAAAAAAATAGTAAATATTCTTAGAAAATTATGAAACTTGTTATTATGGAATATTTCTATATGTAGTTTTTAGGAAAAATATTATTTTGATGAAAATATGTCTCGTGATATAGGATCCTTAAGAAACCGTGCAAAACCGAGCATGTTTCGGTTTAGAGATAAATGACTGTAGTTTTGAACCCAAAATTTTTGTGTAGACCACTCAAATGATATAGAACAGTGCTATGAAGCCCGTTTTCAAAAATTAATTTTCTAAAATTTTGGATAATTTGTAGGCCTTAAAATGAGGCATAAATTGAGTAATTTTGGGTTAATTAGGTGATTAAGATACTAATTACTGATTTAGTTAGTAATTAGATATTTAGGGATGTTAATCTCTGGTGTAGAACCCTAATCCTAACCTTTGGAGTATTAAGTATAGTTAATTTGGGAAATTAGGTAATTATTGTAAGAAATTAGTAATATGTAGAATTGAAAATTAATAAATCTAAAAAATTAAGGTTATTTAAATAATATTAGAATAAAAATCAGAATAATACTAAATCTGAATTAAGATTTAATTTTAGGTAATTGTATAAAAATATAAGATTTTCTCACATTGGTGATAAATCCGATACCCTAATTAGGACTAGCGTGTACCGAATAGCTTAGAATACTAAATTAAGACCCAATAGGATATTTGAATACTCAAGCTTAATGTAATTAATTTCACATTAGGATTCGAGCATATATAAAACTTAGAAATCGAACTAGAACCTAATCTTAAAAAAATTGATGCGAAACCTGAACCTAACCCTAAACCTAGAATAATTGTAAAAGACTTAAAACCTAGATAATTAGGTATATTAAACCCTAAATAAAACATAACAATAAGCGTTATAGGAGAAAATGAACCTATAATCATTATATGAAAACTGAAACCACGTTTGTGTTATAGGGATAATCGGTGATAGCCATAACAAGTCGGACCTTGAGTAAGTGAGCGAGGAGTCGAGGTAAGTTGGGATTAATATGATGTTGTATTTTGGAGGCTTGAGATTATGCTTGGTTGTGCTTGTTAGATAGCAGGATGTATGCATGTGCTTGATTATGGGTGATGCTATGATTCTGTTTGTTGCTCTAGCATATATTGTATGATTTGTATGAAATGATTGATCACCTTAAACTGGACTTAATCAAATGTACGACTAGTAATCATAATCGAACATGCATGGCAACCTGTTAAGGGAACTTAGGACTCTCCGGCTAAATACCGACCCCTTCGAAAGGGATAGCGTAGGATTTCAATTGGTCCCTTCTTCATCCTTAGCCGAACTAAGTGACAAGAGAGGAGGTCGCAGCGAGGGTGAAGTCAGTAGTTCGAAGGTAGTTGCGGGAGGAGCGAGGTCTCATTGCACAAGTCTGGGTTTAGTCATGAGCTGTTGCATTAACGACAACTCCTTAACCTGGATTAGAGCGGGCACAATTTCTCTAATCTCATGACGGGCCGGATAACGTCGTGCGATGGCATTTGCTTGCATATGTATTGCACCTAATAAGTTGATTGAGAACCTTATTGTGTTTATGGTATAGTTTTAAGTCCTCCATCCTAACTTACTGAGCTGTAGTTGCTCACATCCCTATAGATATCATGCAAGTGCTGGCTGAGAAGCGGCAAACAACTACTCTGAAGCTAGCAACTGCTGGATCCTGGAGAGTGAGGAAAAACATTGAAGAATCCACACATATGTTATTACTTTTCATTTCTAAATAATGTAATAACTGAATTATAGTGAATATATATAAATTCCCTCACTTTCTTAGGTAAATGATTTATTTAAATTACAAAATGTTTAATTCAAAGCAGGTTAGTCGTGAACGCCTTGTGTAGATCAGGGCGTGACACCACCAGAGAAGCAAATAGACTATGACTGGGTTGAATGACTCCACTACTGAGCATCTCTTTAATCATCCTTTTAAGTACGTCCTTTTGTAGTACTAAATATCTATATGGTCGTATGTTTACGGCCTTTGTATCATCTTGTAGCATAATTTTGTGGTCAAAAGCCTAGTCTAGAGGCAGCTCTCTAGGCTCTTCAAATAACTAATGGTATTCTTTTAGCAAATCCACTAACTCTAGCCATAAGCAATCACTTCGAACCGATTTTTTTTTCTACCTAATCTCAACATATAAGCCAATATTGCACTTGCGATGAAGTGTCCATAAGTAAGAGTTTAGAAAGTATCTTTACTTCAATCTACTTGATTTGCTCTTTTTCAACCATAAGTTGACCCCACTTCTGTTGCCACTCAATCTCCATGGTAAGCTCTTGAAAATTTTAGTATATAATACCCAATTTGGATACCAAGGAATTCTTAGAATTAAATCATGCCCATTAATGCCAGTAGATGCACTTCAACTTCAAACAACATATTATGCATGCTCCATACAAATTTGTTAATTTTTGCCTTGCTATATAAAGCTTCACCATCAGCCAGTACCACTCTCCTTAGTGCAATAGCAGTGATTTTGTAATGTATTCCTTAATCAATTGAGCATCCATAAAATTTAAATAGCTCCCTTTGTCAACTAAGATATTCAACCTTTTTCTCTTGTAAAATCCAATGATTTTCATTGAACCTACCTCCTCCTTACTATAATTATTAAGCGAGTAGAGGGTTAAATTAGATAAATTCAATTCCAGTTGTTTAGTATCTTTAACCTCTTCCTCATTTTCCCTTTCTCCTTCCTCATTAGTCTCAACCATTAGTATGCTTAATCTTTTATTCTTGCACCTATGACCTAGTCCAAAAGGTTCATTGTACCAAAAGCATTGCTTCTTTCTTCTCTTTTCTTCAAGTTCCTTAAGCTTAATTCATTTGGTAATGCAAGGTTTATTTTGGTAAGTAGGGTTGGGTTTAGAAGGTGGCTAGGTAGTATTTTTTATGGGGACAGGAGGTTGAGTTGAAGGGTTTTGGTTGTGTTCTTAGTAAGGAATTGGGTTTTAAAAGTGCGTATAGGTTAGGTAGATGGCAATTTAAGGGTTTTGAGGTTTTATCCTAATGAAAGAAGATTGGCTTATTGTAGTTTAGCAAGGGTAATGGCTTCTTAAAGGTTTTTAGGTCTGAACATTCATACTAAGTATGTATCAAAGTATCTAACCTACTTAAAAACCATCTCAGTAACATAAATTTAGGTAATTTCACTATAGTAGTAAGGTTCTCAAACTCTTTAAGATGTCCTTGTAAACTACCATGTTGCAATAATTCTTTTAACTCTGCTAATGGATCCTCATAAGCTCTCTCACCAACCGAGATTGCATCACATTTAACAACCATCTCCAACTAATAGCAACAGCATCAGTATGACTTTGAGAGTAATAATGGTATCATTTAAGTGCTCAACCCTCAAAATACATAGATGTTATACGTACTTTCCAAATTTTGGGTATATATTCAACAAAAAGTACTATTAGGCCTTATAAATCCAATTTTTGAAGTTTTCACCATCAAATGAAGAAAATTCCACCTTTCGTCCTCTAACTGCAATAGATGAATTGAAGTTACCTTGCACTATACTCTCCAACTTTAGTGGTTATTGGGATTAGTGATGATTTTCCATGCTCAAGATTCATAAAGCTAATTGGTAAGTACTTCTCCACTTGGTGGGCCTTTAATTTAGTAATATCTTTATTTTACTTACAAAAGTATTGTAAACCCTACTTTTAGTGAGCCTATGATTTGACTAACAATACTTCCTGAACATTCCCAAGAATCAACTAAACTAGGAACTCGAGTTTACATTTAAAACTAACTTACTTTTCCAATTCAAAAGCCTATTGTCGATAAAACCTGAACATGAAAAACTGCGAACTCAAAGTCACTTAAAATCCTAAACCCTAAAATAATTAAGGGCTTTTAACCTTAAGCGACTAATCGATAATTTAATTTGAATAATTTTATTCAAATCTAGAAAATTTCATAATTTTATAAGAATTGAATCATAATTTACAAAATAATTCAAGAAGTAAATCCTAAAACAATTTCCTATCAGACAATTTCCTTATTTTCATGTCTAAGCTTTACATGTGAATAAGTAGACCAACTAATCACCCTAAATGACTTATTAATTGATAACTTATCAAAATTTAGTAATAAGATACTTTTCTTATTACCCGCTTCACTTATACTGTATATGGATAAATTATCACAAGATTTCACATACTTAACTTTAATAAAGGAAACAAGACATTTCCACGCCAAAAAGGACACCTAATGCCCGTTTCTTACATGGCTATAAGGGGGGCCATACTCTTGTCTTCCATTCATCAATCACTTTATCTTACACTCCACTATTCACTCCTTAATACTTACATCATCAAGAGTTGCTATTGTTAACTTTTGTACATGCTACAAGATAACAAAATCAAACTTATTAAACACACTTTCCACTCCATTTCCAACCGGTCACTCTTTCTTCCATTACTCTGACTTTCAATTTCATTTTCACTTCCTTTTTCTCTCACTTGAAAACAATACAAAAAAGGAAACACAAACCCTCACAAAATCCTTCACTTACCGCTACATTCCAAGCACATACATACACGACACTTTTAACTTCTTCTTGTCTTGCTTTTGCCAACATTCAAAGCTCCTTTAACATCCTTCAAACGCCACTTCAAAGGACTACAACTCAAGTTTCCAAGAAGGGTAGAAGAAGGAAGAAGAAAGAAGTAAGACAAAGAGCATATGTGGAACTTTAGTGCACAATCACCATATTTTTGCTTTAAGGACGAGTAAGTATATCTTGTGTTAGTAGTTTAGTATTCATGTTAGAAGACCAAGATTTCTTGAAGATATGAGCATGATCATAAGTTGATATAACACCTAAGACTACCTTAAGAAGTAAACTCATGAAAACCTTACATGAAAGTTGAAGTATGAGCATGCAAAGTTAGTGTTTTGTAAAGATACTTGTTTAACACTTTGAATGGAAGACTTTAAGTTGAGAAAATCTTGAAATGAGAACTTGAATAAAAGGGAAGTATGCTGGATGTGAGGTTTTAAGAGTCACTTTGATGCTATTTTTACTTCTATTAAGTTAAACATGTTCAAATTTAGACTTAGGTAAAGGAAAAATCCATCACATGAAGTTTTATAAAGAAACCAACTTTGTAAGCATGAACTATGATATGAGGTTATGATAAGTGTGAGATCCTCTATTTTCATGTAAAGTATAAGTCAAGTTAAGATTTGAATACAAGTAGTTTAAGTTCATGATCTAATACCTAAACTTAAAGAAATGATGAAACAAGTAGGAAAATCAAGTTGGAAGCCCTCATACTCAAACCGACCAAATCTAAAACCTCTCTAAGAGACACTTAAAAATATGATAAAAGTAAGTAAACAAAGTAAAAAGATCAATCAAGACAAGTACGAAAAGTATATTAAGCCTAAAACACAAAATCGAGATTAAAACTTTCAAAATGAACCTCCAACACCAAGTTGAACCATCCTTAAGTTTCTAACTAGCAACTTGACACAACAATAAGAGTTATTTTAATACTCTCAAGAAGCCCACATATGACTCTCAAGAAGCCTACAAGAGACTCCTTAAGCCTGAAAAAGTGATTAAATTTGAGTTGGATAAAAAACAAGCCCATTTGACAACTTAAATCCACTTAAAAGCCCAAGAAGTGGTTGCCAGCTTTAGGAATGTAAATCAAAGTTATAAATCTAACCTTAAGGAGTAATTTGAGCTAGAATGAAACCTCAACCGTAAACCCAAAAGAATTCCTATGTTACCAAAAAGGCTATTAACCAACCAAAGCCCAAAAATACTCCAAATCATGAGGATCGCTACTATTTTGACCTATGGGTAATTTTCCGTGCCTCATATCAAAAATCTAACCTTACCACGTTGAAGTACACTCGAAAAATGTGAAGATTGACTATAAGATCATAAAAATCAAGTTTAAAACGAAAAAGTTATATGCGGTTGAACTTTAAGTAAGAAACTGGGAGAAACACAAAAACTAATCAAAAGTGTAACTTAGGGGCTATTAGCTTAGTTTTCTAAGTTTTATTTCAAATCCTCATAGTATTATGATTGCAATGACCAAGGGACCTAGTATTCAGAGACAACCTGCTTTCAGACTACTTTGACTGACCTACATGGCTAAGTGAGTGAATTTCTGATAACTCTTTACTTGATTTTACTTATAAAATAGATGCATCTAAACATATATATATATAAATTGGATGCTTATGGGATATGGGAAATGCATGTATATGAATTTGTGATTGAATGCTATGGCTTGTTAATCATATAATAATGGAAATTGTTTGTGATAATTTATATGTGCGATTGTATGGAATAAAATCGTCTTATCACCATGAAAAATCGGATTAACTACTTATATGATTAAGAAATTAAATGAATCATGCATTCTCTATAATCACATTCAGATAACTCTAACTGCTGCTTCCACAGAAGATAGGAAGGGATTCACAAGAGAAGGGTCTCTTACAGGATTGGGCACTAACTATGTCATCATTTTATTGAGTTTCTATCCTAAGCTAACGGGCTTACTAAGCGCCGGGAGATGCCAACCATTAGCGAGGGGCTATATCTTGTAACTTCTACTTAGGGCATGTGTTTGTGGATTGCAGAAGCCACTACACCATTAGACTTAGGATTTTAAAAATATGATTTGTTATTTAGTAAAGAAAGTATATATATATATATATATATATAGTTTTATTTTGACTTAAGCACGATAGTGCAAATAAAATAAAACCTACGGGCTAGAACACAAATTTTGGTTTGGGTCGGTTAATTATCTCTAAACATCGATTATAGGGGGGCATAATTCTGAGTCGTATGCAGTTTCTAGGCTACTGCATGCGTTGTTTAGCATACTGATCGTTCATATATTCATATGATTGTATATCTAATAAATTTCTACTATGTGGTATTGATGAGGGTATTTATCTCACTAAGCTTAAACTTACACCCCAATAGATTTTTTTTGTTACAAGAAAACCCGTTTGTTCATCTGGGCTAAGGGATGCCTGAGGTAAGTCTCATTTGGAGACGGGTTGGAATGATCAAGGAACGAAGAGGAGATTTTGTAATAGTTTTGTAGATAACTAATTACTTTTGTCTTTGTTCATATTATAGCTTGAAGTTTCTAATGTAGTTCCCTTTATAAACTTCATTTTTTTGTAATATTCTTTTAGTATGGAATTTACAAGTCTACATGTTTGTTTAAGTAATTTACATCATAGAAGTTAACTTTAGTAAGTTGCTCTATATTATTTATCTATGGGCTTGGTGGTAACGTATAGTGGAAAGAGCTTTATTTGTTGTATGAAAGGACTACGATCGGTAAAGGGGTTGATGGTAGAGCTTTGTATGGTATAAAGCAATCTACTACGATAATGATACTATTAGGTTGTGATAAGCATTCTCTCGAAATTTGGCTCGCAATTTAGCATCCAAATCCTCTCCTCCAATGGACACCACGGCCTCCAACATAAGGGCTCTGATACCAATTGAAATCAAGACAATTATAGCAATAAAATTACTAGAAAAAAAAGAAGAAAGGAACTTCACCCAAATGTAGATGAAGGATTTCTTGAATACGAGAGAATTTGGTAAGTGTAATATTTTTTTTATTTTTCATTAATGATTTTTATGTATTACATGTCTATAATATATATAGTAGAATATTCCTCCCATGTGACTAAATATTTGGATTAGTATATCACATAACACATCACCATTCTACTATAACCAAAATATTCCCTATCTAGAATATGAGTAAGTGGACGATTATATCAAATGGGCTATAATAGTTTATTTTTATTCAGCCTTAAGCTAATTAGGCCTGACCCTAAAAAGCCTTCATCCATGTCAATAGTAACAGGCATAGTGGCCACACATGTATCAAACAGATCATAACTTAGTTCGAATGAGTTTTCTCGCCTCTTAACACTTCTATGGAGAAACCCTAGTTTGTGTTCCCCCATTTCAGTAAATTTACTATTTGAACTTTTAAAAGACTGATTTCATATCTAATTAAAGTTTTTCTTAGCATTTGTAGTACCTTTTATAACACCATTAGTTATCGTTTACTCCGTTGGAGTAATAGACATATCCAAATGTGATGTATCATTTAATATTATTGTAAGCCATATATATATATATATATATATGCCAAATGGACAAAAACAAAAAGTGATGTTATAGAGAAAGTAAATGGCATAACCATTAAAACTAAGATTGTTCATCAAACAGAATCAAATTGAACCAAAACTCGAATTGCACTAGACCAAATAGAAAAATGTAGTTCTTTTATTTTTGGTTCGATTTGCGATTCAATTTAAAAGGTCTAATCAAACCGAACTATTTCTTATTTAAAAATAAAAAGCAAGTGACAATTTTTACTTTTAAACTATATTAAAATTTTATTTTAACTTTATTTATATTTTTTTATTGTCTCTTTTTCTACACTTAATTTCTATTATCTACTCCTTCCCTTTTACTATCATTTTTCATCTCTTCAAATTTTTATATTTTCACTATCAACTAAAATGCTATATTACCGTAATATAATGCTACCTAATTTTAACTTTTACATGATGTTCTTCATTTTAAATATTAATATTTGGTTAAAAACTTCAATAACTATTAATATTGTCAAATATAACAAAGTGTTATTAGAAGCGGTTTGAACTAAACCAAACCAATGCAAACCGCATTTGAAGCGGCTCGGTTTATAACCTTAAACCATTAAAAGTGGTTCAATTCATTAAGGTTTGAACCAAACTATTTTAAATACAATTCAGTTTTATCTGGCCCTTGAACCAAACCATGAACACCTCTAATTAAAACCCTTTTCACCGAAAATAAAAGAATCAAAACCCTAACTTTTACCCTATCAATCAAATTACATTAGCTTTAACAAACTCTAACATTTCTCAAATCAAGATCAAAGTGTAATTAGCATTTTCTTTGTAAAACGAGAACAAAGACCACAAGAAAAAACTCTAAGAGCTAAAATAACCTTCCAAATTTGAGTTTTCCCTTCTTCTTCCTATACCTCTTCTTTTTCATGGCACTTTAAGTGGAGTCCTCTTGATTAGGTGAATCAACATTCACTACATCTCCATCTTTTCCACCTCAATACAGTGGTTCTCCCTTTTCAACTCCAAATTTGGGCATTTATCATCATTATGCCCAAAAATCTTACATTTAAAGCAGTAAAAAAACGAAACCATTGATACTCAGCTTAAACAATCACAATAGACCCATTTGAACACACCGTATCAAATTCCTTAAGAAAATTCGACTCTACCTCCATCTCAATAGAAGCATAGACATAGAGAACTAATAAGCTCTTAATCGACTATATTTTATGTAATCCTTGAAATTTTGATTTATTTTAAGAAAATGATGCTTAATTGAGGAAAATCTTGTTTTGTAAGTTTAGAATGATCTTTGGAAGGAAAAAAAAATACAAACAAGTTTTACTCAAATTGGAGTTAAATTACAGAAGTTATGAAGTTTATAAGCGATATGAGAAAGCGACATGACTGTGTCAATTGTAGTGAAGAATTTTGAGTAGAGAAGAACTGTTCATAGTGTGACATGACTTGGGAGATTAACCATATTCAAAGTCATGTCACTAGCAAATTTAGCCAAGATTTGAAAAGATTCGTTAAGATATGGCATATCTTTAAGATACGACTAAGTAACACAATTGCGTTACTAAGTCATGTCGATTATAGCAACTAGAAAATCTCACACATCTTATATAAAGGCTCCTTAGGATTTTTGTTGAAACTTATCATATGACTTTTGGAGAGACTCAAAAGAACAAAACACTTAAGAGGACAACATACTCTGACGTTCAAGATTCAAAATTTTTTATTAGTTTCACGGCTTTTTCTTTCATGTTTTTGTTAAATTTCATTTAAGATATTTTTTTTGCCATGATTAGTGCATAGATTTCTTGTATTTAGGTTTTGTGGAACCTAAAATTACCATGTGACGTTGCGTTTTATTAAATCTAATAAAAATCTTTACTTTCTTTGATTCAATTGTGCGTTTAATTGCTTTAGATTGATATTTCCTAAGATATTGATCTAAAATATGATATTATGCAAGAGAATTGAAAGATTGCTTATATAATTGAATGTAGACATAATTGATGAAGAATATTGTAAGTTTAGAGATAAATTGCAAAGTTTTTTTGAATCTTTATTATTATCTTTAAGAGAATTTGCTATTTTATAATACAATTTTTAATTATGCTATTGATAAAAAATTCTAATAGGTAATTCAAAAATTAGGGTTAATGGACTTAAGAAAGTTATTAGATTTTGGAAACAATTTTCCCAGTCAACGAATTTAGAGATTGAGTTAGATTATTTATAGTAAAAGTCACATGTGTAATTATAAGGAAAGCAAGATCTAGATACATCATTGAATCTTGAGTTAATTTTCAATTTAATTACTTTCTTGTTTATTTCTTTAGTTGAGTCTTGGTTAATTGTTAGATTAGTCATTAACAGTAATTTAGATTAATTTCTTTAAGTTTCTTGAATTTGAATTTCACTTGTTAGATAATAAAGAGAAAGTTAGTATTAGTAATCATAGTTCTAGTAAGAACGACGTTCGTTCTTTTGAACTATACTACTAAATTGATAGGTGCACTTGTCTTGTACCAAGTTTTTGGTACCATTACCAAGGACTTATAATATTAAGAACCCTAACCACTATATTAATCTAACCATTATCTCTTTATTTTTCTTGAATTTATTTCTTTATTATTTCCGTTTATTTCTTTGGTGTGATCTTAAACTAATTCCACATTTTCTTTTGTACAGTGCATGACTAGAAGTCGTTTACAACATTCAAATGAGATTGACCCAAAATTGAGAGGACAGCTTTGAGGAATTTGAGACAACTAATAATGAAGGCAATTAATCAAGGGTCTCTTATCAAAATTAAAGATGGGGTTGAACTGAACGTGGGGAAGTGAAAGATCAAGTAGATAATCACGAATCTGGTTACGAAAGTAAACCTGACAACAACATGGCCAACAATAGGGAATCAAATAGAACCATGTCAAATTATTTCTAGCCTTCTCTTACTAAAGTGGAATCAAGCACAAATACAACTAATATCTTTGAGATCAATTCGAACATCATACAAATGGTGCAACAGTTTGATAACCCATAAGATGAAGACCCCAACTCACATATTCTTAACTTTTTGGAAATATGTGATATATTTAGAATTAGTGGGGCTACTAACGATGTCATTCGGTTGTGTATATTCCCATTTTCACTAAGCGGTCGAGCTAAGCAGTAATTGAATTCCTTAAGGAATTCAATTACAACTTACAACAAATTGGTAGAGGAGTTCTTGGAAAAGTACTTCTTACCTACTAAAATCACTAAGCTTAAAGCTAATATTTCATCATTTGTCTAATTGGAAGGTAAGACCCTATTCAACACTTAGGAGTACTTTAAGGATTTGTTGAGGCAGTATCCACATCATGGCCTCTCCCTATGGATACAAATCTAAACCTTCTATAACATTCTCAATCCTCCTACAAGGCAAATGATAGACATAGCAGCTGAAGATATACTTAATATAGAGACACCTAAGTAAGTTTAAAACTTGATTGAAGGGATGGACATGAACAACTACTAGTAGGAAAATCCTAAAGGAAAGCAAATAGTTGTAAGTATATTTGATTTCGATGTTATTTAGTCTTTAGCCACTCAGGTGGAAACATTGAGCAAGAAGATCAACTTACTCCTAGTCAGTTCACAAGAACCTCAATTTAGCTCCAACAACTTTTACTAAGATGGATTTGTAGGTAATGAATAGACGGAACAAGTCAATTTTCTAGGAAAACCTTTGAGACCTTAGTATAATCCCTATGGTAAAACTTATAATCTAATGTAGAGAGATCATCCTAACTTTTCATTAGGAGGTTAGAATTAGAGCCAAGGCCACCACTAGCAAGTAAAGAATGAGCCTCAGCAAAGATTAAACTTAGCTTCACCTGGGTTTTAGCAAGTTGCAGCTCCTCTACTAGCACTAAAAAAGAAATTGGAGATATTTATAGAAAAATATATTAAGACAAACAAGGCAAGAATACAATAGATAGATACTGCTTTGAGAAATCAAGAAGCTTCTATTCATAATTTAGAGAATCAAATCTACTAGCTTGCAAGAATGATGAATGAGAGGCAATAAGGGTCATTGCCTAGGAATACTAAAACAAATCCTAGAGAACAAGTTAAGGCAATAGCCTTTGGAAGCCGGAAAAAATTGCAAGCTGAGTAGAGGAAGGAAGATAAAGAAGCTTTTGATATACCAACCAAAGTCTAGGAGAACGACAACGAAGAGCAATCGAAAGTGAAGGAATATCAGCCTCCAATTCCATATCCTCAATGCTTGAAACAAGAGTGCAATGATTAACAATTTGGTAAATTTTTAGATCTTTTTAAACAGTTACATATAAACTTACCTCACGTTAATGCTCTTTCATAAATGCCAAAGTATGTCACAATCTTGAAGGACTTGCTACCGAACATGAGGAAGCTAGAGGATATCTTAACAATTACCTTAAATGAGGAATGTTTAGCTTTGTTGTGAACAAAGCTGCCTAAGAAGCTTAAGGATCCAAGGAGTTCACTATACTATGTGTTTTTGTCAAGTTTCTAATTGATAAGGCTTTAGTAGACTTAGGAGTTGTTATTAATCTCATGCCATATAAAGCGTTTAAAAAGTTAAGGTTAAGTAAGCCCGAGTCTTTAATTAGATGATAGGTCAGTCACCTACCCTATAAACCCGTAAATTTAGCTTCTGAGTATAGAGACAACTCAAGTATTATAGGTAATTACCCTAAGTTAATGGAGTTAATAAATTTGAAACTAATTAAGATTTTAAACTCAAACATAATACGAAAGAGAAAAACCTAAAAATTTTGAACGAAATCTTAATCGCGTACAAAAACTTTAAACCCTATGTACGTATAAATACCTAAAATTGAATTTAAACTTGACAAAACTTCTAAAACTATAAACCAAAGCTTATAAAATAAATAATTATATGGTAAAAGTATTAAAAACCTAATAGAATATAATTATTGACCAATACACATAATCGCGTATAATCGTTAACGAACGAGTTGAGATAACTCCTAAATATTATAAATGTAACGAGTAATGATTTAATTAATAAAATTTATAAAATTATAATTATTAATTCCTAATTACTATTAAGTCTATAATTTTACATTTAGAAAATTTAACCTCATGATTTTAATTTTTCTTTTTTTTTTCTCTTTCCCTTTTCCTTTCTTTCCTCTTTCTTTCTTTACCTTTTTCCCTTTCCCATGTCTTTCCTCTCTCCTGGACAAATTCAACAACCCATGTGCCTAATTACTTGTCTAAAAAGTGGATAAGATAACAAGGGTCAAATCAAATCCCCTTATCCCTTATCTTTCTCAATCTTTTGTTCTCTTTTACTTTTGTCTTTTCATCTCTTATTATTGCGCTTGCTGGAAGTCCAATTGTGCTTGGTGAATTTTTCTTTCACTTTTTAGAAACCAAAAGTCCAAAAAAATATATATACTAAACACACATTTCAAAACTGTAAGCCCCACAACCAATCACTCAAAGTTTCGATCGGTTGGAAGATCCGATCAAACCTAAATTATAAACTATTGAGAGAAATATTAGTAAAAATGACTCCGTAAACGTGAATTTAAGAAAATAAGTAATAAAATAGGAGACTATAAAATTTTCAAATTTTAAGTATAATAATTGCTAATTACCAAAAAAGCAAAAAGTGTAATCTAATAACTAATAAATTACTAGAGATAGATTATATGTATATTAAAAATAATAGAATGACCTAAATAATATTTATTTGTACTATATATGAATTTACATGTAAGTATAAATACACGTAATTACTTAAAATACGCGAAATGTGCTAAAATAATACTAAATACTTAAAGAAAATTCATAATTAATTAAGAAAAAATCAAGAAAAATCAGAAAAATTCATGAATGATCCAGAATTGGGTCATGGTAGCTGGGAAAAATAAGAAAAAATTCGGCCAATTAAATTAAGACAATACAAAAGCCAAAAATTAAGGGATAAGGTAATTGTCTTGTCCCATTTAATGCACAATAAATCCCCTAAATCACTATAAATAGCAGGAAAAATCACAGGGCTCATTTGGGTAGTTAGGAAAGTGAGAAAAATAGAGAGAGGCGAAAATTGAGAGAAAAATTCGGGTTAGAAAAAATTAGGAAAAACTGTGCAATTAGGGCCCTTAAGGGGAACCCTCACCAGATGAGCAGCTGGAAGTGGACGGCCACCACCACCACACGGTGGTGGTAGTGCCTAAGCCTGCCGACAAAGCCACGGCGGCCGGCGATGGCCGAAGCTACCCAGATCGGTGAGTCCAATTTCCAGCCCGACTCTTGTGTAATTTTGTAAAAATAGTAAATATTATTAGAAAATTAAAAATTTTGTTATTCTGGAATATTTTTGTATGTAGTTTGTAGGAAAAATATTATTTTAATGAAAATATGCCTCGTGATATAGGGGCCTTAAGAAATCATTCAAAACCAAGCATGTTTTAGTTTAGAAATAAATGACCTTAGGAGTGTAGTTTCGAGCCCAAAATTTTTGCGTAGATTACTTAGATGAAATAGAATAGTGCTATAAATCCCGTTTTCAAAAATTAATTTTCTAAATTTTTAGATAATTTTTAGGCCTTAAAATGAGGCATAAAATGGGTAATTTAGGGTTAATTAAGTAATTAAATTATTAATTACTGATTTAGTGAATAAGTATATGTTTTAGGATGTTGAAATCTGATGGAGTATGATACTTGTAGCATTTAGGGTGTTAGATGTAATTATTAGGTTAATTATGTAGTAAATTAGTAATAGAAAAACATAGTAAATTATAAGTTAATTTTGTAAATTAGGATAATTAGGTATAAAACCTAATCTAGGATGAATTTAGACATTTTTAAATGATAATTGATGTTAGAGATGGTAATTAGGGTGATAGAAATATTAGAAGTGCATTATGTACATAAAAGGTAACAATATATAATATGTAATTTTTAGAAATATAATAAATAGAACATATTATAATAAAAAGTGATATTTTGAGAATAATAAAAATGTATAATAAATCTGACAGGAAACTTGAATTTATGGAATTATATGAAAAATGTAAAAATTTATCACATTAGGAGCGAATTCGGTACACTAATACGGATTTAAGTGTACCGAGTAAAATAAATACTGACTAAGGGTAATGATGGTATTTAGGAGATCGGGAAGTAATGTGATTAATTTCACATTATAGGTTAAAACGAATTTCTAGGGTTGGAATATAAAACACTACTTAGAAATCGAACTAGAACCTTACTTAGAAAATCGATGTGGAAATCGATACGGAAATCGAACCCGAACCTAACCCCAACCCTAGAATAATTATAAAAGACTTAAGACCTAGATAATTAAACATATTAAACCTTAAACAAAACCTAACAATAAGCGTTATAAGATAAAATGAACCTATAATAGTTATATGAAAAGCTGAAACCACGTTTGTGTTATAGGGATGATCGGCGATGGCCTGAGCAAATCGGACCTCGAGTGAGTGAGCGAGGAGTCGAGATAAGTTGGGATTAATACGATTCTATATTTTGGAGGCTTAAAATTATGCTTGGTTGTGTTTGTTAGATAGTTTGATGTATGCATGTGCTTGATTATGGGTGATACTATGATTATATTTGTTACTCTGGCATGTATTGTATGAAATGATTGATTGCCCTAAACTAGACTTAATCAAATATACGACCAGTAATCATAATCGGACATGCATGACAACCCGTTAGGGGAACTTAGGACTCTCCGGCCAAATACCGACCCCTTCGAAAGGGATAGCGCAGGATTACAAAATAGTCTCTTCTTTATCCTTAGTCGAACTAAGTGATAGGAGAGGAGGTCGCGGCGAGGGTGAAGACAGTGGTTCGAAGGTAGTCGCGGGAGGAGCAAGGTCTCCATTACACAAGCCTGGGTTTGGTCGTGAACTGTTGCATTAACGGCAACTCCTCAACCCGGATTAGAGCGGACGCAATTTCTCTAATCTCACGACAGGCCGGACAACGTCGTGCGATGACATTTGCTTGCACATTCATTGCACCTAATAAGTGATTGAAAACCTAGTTGTGTGTATAGTATAGTTTTAAGTCCTCCATCCTAACTTACTGAGTTGTAGTTGGCCACATCCCTATAGACGTTGTGCAGGTACTGGCTAAAAAGCGGCAAACAACTACTCTGAAGCTAGCAACTGCTGGATCCTGAGGAGTGAGGGAAAACATTGGAGAATAAACACATATTTTTAAGGTCTAAGTTTTTATTTTATAATTATTTTTCATTTTCGAATGATATAATAACTAAGAAATATACTATAGAGAAATATTGTAAACTTTAACTGCAATAACTGAATTATAACATATATATATATATATAATTCCTCACTTTTATAGGTAAATGATTTATTTAAATTACAAATTGTTTACTTCAAAGCGGGTTAGTCGTGGATGCCTTGTGTAGATCAGGTCTAAAATAGCGGTTGTAAGGCCAACTTTTATCTTAGGATGGTTTACACGGTGGGGCTGTTACGACTCTGCCGCTTTGGGACATGACAAAAACCGTGAAACACCCCCTCCCCCCCGTTCCCTTCATTTCATTTTTTTTTTCTTTTATATATTTCTTTCCTTCAATTTTACAAAGTGAAGTAAGAAGAAGAAAAAGGTTCTTGGTTAATCACTTTTCAAGACACCAAAAGAAGTAATCAAATAGTATTTTTAAGGTATTTATTTTTATTACTTTACATGTACTTTTTTATATATGTATATTTTATAGAATTACATGTATTTAGGGAATATATAATATAGTTGATTTTGTAAATTATTTTCTTTGTATTAAAATTATTTGTACATTAATAAGATCATATGAAAAGTTAGTATTTCATCATATATATGTGTTCATATATGTATATAAATACTTAGGTATATATTTATGAATACATGTATGTTATAATCGATTATGTAAGTATATGGTATAATGAGATTAGGTATATGTATATATGAGTATATAATAGTTATATTTATTTATTTTCATTATTAATATATATATGTATATGCATCCAGTTATATATGTATGTATGGTGTATATATATATATGTATAGTACATGTATATACGTATGGTATATATAGGTTTATAATGTTACATGTGTATATATATAAATAAGATAAGAAAACAAAAGTATACAAGTGTATGTATAGGTATAAAAATACATATAGTAGTAGCAAGGTATAGTATAAGTATGTGTATACACCTAAATAGTACATGTACAACATACTAAATTACTAAGTTATGAAATAAAGTAATATATAGACACATATACATACATGCTATAGGTATAAGAAAGAAAAATTGCGTTAATTTTATAAAATTTAATAAAATATAATAATAGATATATATATAAATATTAAGTAAAGTTACAAAATAGAAAAAATCAGAAAATATGAAAAATCAGAAAATATGAAAAATCTATGAAAGTGACATGTGAAACATCTATAAGATGCTACGTTAGCATCTTACAATTTTGATTAAATTTGTAATTATTAATAATAAGAAAATAATTAATTAGTTAGGAAATTACTAAGTAGCAAAAAGTGTATTAAATGAGTATTTAACCTTAAAAATAGCAGAATAAGTAAATTTTTAAAAAATAAACTTAAAAATAAGAAAATTACAAAAATATAAAATTTAAATATTTATTAAATCATAAATCTCTAAAGAAAACCTTAAAATAATAATTTATAAATATTTAAGTCAAAATGATAAAATTCATAATATTTTTAGATCATCATGAAAAACGTAGTTTATGATGTCCAAAATGGATCCTGTTACATGAAAGTACATCTGAAAACAATAAAAATTGACTATAAGTTCACAAAAATTGGAGTTAAAACGAAAAAGTTATATGCAATTGAAAATTTAAGATATACCGAGAAAAATAGATAGAAGATTTAAGTTAAACTACATTTATACCATGCTTAGCTTATAGTAGAAAACTAGACAAATATTAATAGATATTTAGTTAACCGGGGATTTTAGTTTTTCAGAATACTTATAAACTTTATTATTTTTTAAGTATTTAATTGTCGAGTTTTGAAAATCCTAAAGGCGTGAAGGGTGAGCATTAACCCGAGTGAGCATTAAATGATCTACTATCTGCTTACTTATTGTTTATATGCTACTTGTTAATTGATACTGATTGTTTGTTAAATGAATAATTCCTTTGTGTGCTATTATCTATATGATCACTTTCTTACATTTGTAAATATAACTATTCGACTAAATTAACTAGTTATAAGTGTCGTATGTCTATGGCCCAATTTATATACAAATGAAGAGTACTAACTTTACAGATTTTTAAGAAAAATATTTTTGGAAAATGTTTTTCTAATCCTAAACATATTTTGTGTGATTTCTATGAGAGCTTGTAGTGCGCTTGAATGATATTCTTATCGTTATGGCAAAGCTAGTATAGTATCTCCAATTAATTGCGAGATGATTCGCATATTTGTGTCCATGGAGCCTTGAATATATTTTGATAGTGAAAGGACTCGCTTTGTATGCCTGAGGGGCTTTAAATATGTTTAGTGGATAGCCCTAGTTGGGGTTTACCTATATTGATTATTGTTTTTTGACTAGGGTAATAGTCGAGTGTCGTTTGGAGGGACAGTACCCCTAGGTAGTCTCATGCAGTTAAGTTGAGGTGCTTCATATGAGTAAGTACAGAGGATAATCGACATATAGACAATGAAAATCTACACCTTCCATAGTTCCAGACTCTTATGGATGTGTTACTTACATTCACTGTATGTGCATTTATTTCGCTTGTAGATAAATTGCATGTGTGCTAATAATGTTTGGTAACTTGATTAAACAATAGTGCTTATATTTTATAGTAAGTTAATTAATTAAAAATAGAAAACTTAGTAACTAAACATTTAGACTCTTGCAATCTCTAAATTGCAAGGCGGTTTTTATATCATAGGTGCACATGTAATATGAAAATTTTAGGCAATCCTATTAGACATTCCCTTATGGTAATGACATATCCTAAAGGGATTATAGAGAATGTTCTAGTGTAAGTTGATAAGTTTATCTTCCCAATAGACTTCATTATTCTAGACATGCATGAGGACCTTCGGGTACCCCTTATATTAGGAAGGCCCTTGTTAGTTGCTTCTAGGGCTATTATTGATGTTAGTGACAGGAAACTAATATTAGGGGTAGGCGATGAAGAGATAGTCTTTAAGGTTTCTAAAGTTATGAATAAGTTAATTGGGTTAGATGATACCTGTTATCATTTAGATGCTACCGACTTAGTTGTTTCCAATTGTATGTAGGAGATGCTGACAAAGGATTCGTTGGAATTATGTTTGTTAAGTGGTGAAGAAGAAGTGAATAACCCTAAGTATAGCAAGTTAGTCGCACAATTGGATGTGAGTAAACCCATTGGGGATGGTACAGGGTTTGAACTAATACAAAGTGCAATAAAGTCATAGGAAGCCCTCAATTGAAGATCTATCGACATTGAAGCTGAAATAGCTCCTTATCTATTTGGAATATGCCTTCTTAAAGAAAGATTCTAAGCAGTTAGTGATCATTGCTTCCAACCTAAAGAAAGACCAGAAGGAGAGATTGTTAGAAGTCCTGAAGAAGCACAAGAAAGTGTTGGCATGGAAAATTTTGGATATTAAAGGGATAAGTCCTTCTTTTTGCACCCATAAAATACTTTTGGAGGAGAATCATAAGCTTGTGGTGTAACCCCAACAACGGCTCAACCCAAACATGAAAGAGGTGGTAAAGTTAGAGGTGATATGGGATATATCAAATAGTACATTGATAAGCCTGGTGCAAGTTATCTCGAAGAAGGGAAGCATGACCGTTGTGCCAAAAAAAAAAAGAATGAGTTAATTCCGATAAAGACGGTGATGGGGTGGCATATGTGCATTGATTATCAAAAATTGAACGATGCTACATGTAAAGACCACTTCTACTTGCCCTTTGTAGACTAGATGTTAGAGAGGCTAGCCGATCACATGTACTATTGCTTCCTAAATGGGCTATTAGGATATTTCCAAATACCAATAGCACCAAAAGACCAAGAAATGACCATCTTCACTTGCCCATATGGTACATTCGCTTATAGGCGAATACCGTTTGGCCTTTACAATGCACCAACTACTTTTCAAAGTTACATGATGGCCTTATTTGAAGATTTGGTGGAGAATATTATAGAAGTCTTCATGGACGACTTTTTAGTGTTTAGGGATTCTTTTGAGTACTGTATAACCAACTTAGAAAAGGTCTTGACAAGGTGTGAAAAAACAAAACTTCGTTCTTCATTGGGAAATATGCTACTTTATGGTTCAAGAGGACATTGTTTTATGGCATAAGATCTCAAGGAAGGACATTGAGGTGAATAATGTCACGCCCTGAAGTGGCAGAGTCATAACAGCCCCGCCGTGTAAACCATTCTAAGATAGAAGTTGGCCTTACAACCACTATCCTAGACCTGATCTATATAAGGTATCTACGACTGACCCGCTTTGAAGTAAACATATCATAATTTAAATAAATCATTTACCTAAGAAAGTAAGAATATATATATATGTATACTAGAATTCAAATATTATAATTAATGTTGACAACGTTTCATCGTAATTTATTTCCTAATTAATATATTATTAAGAAATGAAAAATTCTAAGATAAGAGCTTAGACCATAAAAATATATATATCTATTCTTCAAATGTTTTTCTTCACTTCCTAGGATCCAGCAGTTGCTGGCCTCAGAGTAGTTATAAGCCGCTTCTTGGCTAGCACCTGCAATGACGTTTATAGGGATATGAGCAACCATAGCTTAATAAGTTAGGATGGAGGACTTAAAACTATACCATAAATATGAACAAGGTTATCAACCGACTTATTAGGTACAATGTATGTTCAAGTAAATATCATCGCACGACGTTGTCCAACCCGTCATGAGATTAGAGAAATTACACCTGCTTTAATCCAAGTTGAGGAGTTACCGTTAATGCAACAGCTTATGACCAAACCTAGGCTTGTATAATGGAGACATTGCTCCTCCCGTGACTACCTTCGAACCATTGACTTCACCCTTGCTGCGACCTCCTCATTTATTACTTAGTTCGACTAAGGATGAAGAAGGGACCCATTATGCTATCCAGCACTATCCCTTTCAAATGGGTCAGTATTTGGCCGGAAAATCCTAGGTATCCTCTAATAGGTTGCCATACAAGTCCAATTTATAATTACAGGTCATATATTTGATTAGGTCCAGTTTAAAGTAATCAATCATTTCATATAAATCATACAATATAAGCCAAGTAGTAAATAAAAATTCATATCATCAGCTTAGAACAAGTACAATTAAGTACAATTTCAAGCCTCTAAAATACAACACTATATTAATCCCAACTTACCTCGACTTTTTGCTCACTCACTTAAGGTCCAACTCACTCAGGCCATTGCCGATCATCCCTATAACATAAATGTGGTTTCAGTTTTTCGTATAACTATTATAGGTTGGTTTTACCCTAGAACGCTTCTTGTTATCTTTTGTTTAGGGTTTAATATACCTAATTATCTAGATCTTAAGTCTTTTACAATTCTTTTTTAATCATGTTAAGTTTTGTTTCAGTTTTCACAGTAACTTCTAAATTAGGTTCTAGTTCAATTTCTAAGTACTGTTTTATACTTGAACCCTATAAACTTATTTCAACTCATAATGTGAAATTAATCATATTACTTTTAGATATCCTGAATACCATAATTACCCCTAGTCAGTATTTTATTCCATCCGATATACTTAAATCCTTATTAGTGTATTGAATTTACTCCTGATGTGAGAAATTTTTACATTTTTTCATATGATTACATAAATTTAAGATTTTTTTATCAAATTTATTATATGTCCCTATTATTTATATAATATCAATTTTTATCCTAATATCTTCTATTTATTATATTTTCAATAATTACATATTATGTATTATTATCTCTCAACATTAATTAACATTTCAAAATGTCTAAATTCATCCCAAATCAAATTTTACACCTAATTATCCTAATTTACAAAATTAACTTAAAATTTACTATTTTTCCCTATTACTTATTTACTACATAATTACCCTAATAATTACATCTAACACCCTAAAGGATATAAATATCATACTTCATCAAATTTGAACATCCTAAAATATATAATTGTACATCAAATAAGTAATTACCCATTTAATTACATAATTAACCCTAAATTACCCATTTATGCCTCATTTTAAGGCCTAAAAATTATCTAAATTTTTCAAGAATTAATTTTTGAAAACAGGCTTTATAGCATTATTCTATATCATCTAAGTAGTTTACAAAAAAATTTTGGACTCAAAACTACACTCCTAAGGTTATTTATTTCTAAATCGAAACATGCTCAGTTTTGCATTATTTCTTAAGGATTATATATCACAAGATATATTTTCATCAAAATAATATTTTTCCTAAAAAATACATACTAAAATATTTTAGAATAACAAAATTCATAATTTTCTAAGAATATTTACTATTTTTATATAATTACACAAAATAAAGCTGGAAATTGAACTCATCGATTTAGATAGCTTTGGCCACTTTGGTGGCCATGGGTATGTCGACCAACCTAGGTGCTGCCACCACTGTATGGTGGTGGTGGCCGTCTACTCTCAATTGTTCATCGGGTCTGAGTTCTCTTTAGAAGCCCCAATTGCACAATTTTTTGCTAAATTTTTATAAAACCCTAATTTAATCTCAATTTCGCCTCTCTCTAATTTTCTAAACTTCCTGACATCCAAAATGAGCTTCTAAAAAATTTAGGGTATTTATAGAGGTCATTAAGAATTATTGTGCATTAATTTGATTAGACAATTGCTTTATTTTCTTCCAATTTACCTTTTATGTTGTTCTAATTTAATTGGATAATTTTTTTTCTTATTTTCCCCAGTTGCCATGACCCGAATCTGGATCATTCCTTTTTTTTTATTTATTTTTACTTAATTAATTATGAATTTTCTTAATTATTTAGTATTATTTTAGTACATTTCGCGTACATATTTTAAGTAATTACGCGTATTTCTACGTACATGTAAATTCATATATAGTACATATAAATATTCCTAAATATTATTTAGGCTATTTTATGATTTCTAGTAGATATATAATTTATTTCTAGTAATTCATTAATTATCAGAATGCATTTTACGCATTTTCGATAAATAACGAGTAATATACTTAAATTTTGAAAATTTTATATTCTTTTATTTTATTACTTATTTTCTTAAATTTAAACTTATGGGGTCATTTTTACTAATATTTGTAGTTTATTTAATAATTTATGCTCGATTGAATCTTTTAACCAATCGCCCTAAATTCTACAGGTCAAATTTTAGATAGCTGATTGGAGGTCTTACAGATAATGCCAAGATTGATACAATTGCCAAGTTGCTACCTCCAACTTTATTGAAAGCAGTTCAGAGTTTTCTTGGATACACAATATTCTATAGGCGATTCATTAACTACTTGTCCAAGATCGTCAGACCCCTAATTCGATTACTTGAGAAGGATATCACTTTTGACTTTTCCTAGGAATACATAGATGTATTCACCACTCTCAAGGACATGCTCACTAATGCTCTCATAATGATAGCTCCTGATTAGAGCTTACCATTCGAGTTGATATATGACACAAGTGATTATGTTGTAAGAGTCATTTTAGGCCAAGGGAAAGACAGACATTTCTAGCCTATATACTATGCCAGCAAAACTATGATTATTACCTAAGAAAATTATATAACAACCAAAAAAGAGATACCGGCTGTAGTTTTCACTTTTGATAAATTTCATTCTTATTTAATTTTATCTAAAGTGATAGTGTATACTAACCATTCTACTCTTAGGTATTTGTCACCAAAACAGATGCTAAATTGTGCCTAATCAGGTAGATCTTACTACTTCAGGAGTTTGATGTAGAGATTTAAGACAAGAAAGATACGAAGAATCTAGCTGTCGATCACTTGTTAAGATTAGAGAATCCAAATCTGGAGAAATTGGAAGAGTATGAGATCAAAAATAAGTTTCCCAAGGCGCATCTATATGCTATCACTTAGGTGATTGATGTGGAAACTCCATGGTTCGTAGATTTTGCTAATAATCTTGTGGCAAAAATCCTTCCCAAGAGTCTTTCCCATTAGTAGAAGAAGAAATTCTTCTCTGATTTTGATACGTCTCCAGAGTCGAGCACACGGAGAGGCACCACAACGAAGCAAACTAGAAAGAAATGAAGAAAAGGATAACAAAGTCCGGGAAGCTACCAAATGAATATGACACACCAATCGATCATACTTAGCCAACAATCTATCGGATATGACATACCGGTCTGAATTGAAGGGTTACTCGCTATTACTCCTTACTAAAGGAAATAGATAAGAGTTGAATGACAATGAGAACACTAAGGTTACTCAAGGTGAATAATTCTCTATTGAAAGTTGAATGATCTTCATATACAAGAAAGTGGGGGTTTATATACCCGTTCACTAAGGTTGCTTTACATGTATAAAAAGACAAAAGGGTATTCTACACTAGGTTACATAAGACATACTAAAAGGGGTAAAAGAATCATTTTAGAATATTGTATCAAAAGATACGTATCGCTAGGTAGTTGAACATTAGGGATATGATATATCGTAAGTAAAAGCAAAAATGCATTGCAGTCAGGGGTCGACCTGGTCTAAATCAGGTCGGGGAGCCAATCAATTTGGTTAAGAAGTTAGTTGAATTGGAGTTAAGCCCTAATGGTCGGTTGGAGAGCTCAGCTTGGCTAGCCTTTCTTAGGTTACCTTCTGGCTCAAGACTTCGTAGCTGGGCAGGAGCATGTTGGATACATGTGAAGATTTGACAGACAGGTCAGCTAAAGGTTGGATCGGGATAGGAGTCCCCATCTCAGCTATGGCTTAAAGTTAGTATTTTCCATGTGAGCCCTTGAAGTCCTCTAGCTCGGCTTCTTGTGTTCGATTTAGGAGGTTGGCTCTTATCAGATTTGAAATAATACTTTTAGGAAGATCCTTATCTTTTTTTAGTTTGTGTAGATCATATGATTAGAAGATGTGTTTTACATCTTAAAGGTTAGCAAATTCTCAAGCAGTGCCATTCGGGACCAATCCATGGGCATCATAGTGCTAACCGTACAACTCATAAAGTCCTAGAGGTAGGATTTTACTGGCTTACACTCTCCAAGGATGCCCAAAATTTGTAGAGCTTTGTGAAATTCATCAAAAGTCGGGGCAATATATCTCATTAGGACAAGATGCCCCAAAATCCTATTTTTGTGTGTAAAGTTTTTGATGTACTGGTTATAGATTTTATGAGCCAATTCCACAAACTTAAACAGGAAAAAATATATCTTAGTAGATGTTGATTATATCTTTAAATAGGTCAAAGCTCAAGCCTTATCAACTAACTACGCTTTGGTAGTCATTGAATTTTTGTAAAAGCTTGTGTCCCTTTTTGGTGCTCCAAGAGTGATTATTAATGATAGGGGTGCACACTTTTGCAATGCTCAATTTGAAAAAGTCTTAAAACACTATGGCATGACTCTTAGGATAACTACCCCTTATCACCCATAAACAAATGGCCAATAGGGGTCTAAAGTGAACATTGAAAAAGACAATAGAGCATTATTGAAAAAATTGGTTTGATAAGTTAGATGATGCTCTCTAGGCCCATAGTATAGCCTATAAAACACCATAGGAACCACTCCATCCAAACTTATGTATGGGAATGCTTGTCATCTCCTAGTAAAGATTGAGGACAAAGCTTTTTGGGCTATTAAATCCACTAATCTAGATTTTGAGTTTGTAGGAAATCATAGGAAGCTCTAGTTGAATGAGCTCAGTGAATGGCGGGACCTAGCTTATGAGAATTCTTGCATCTATAAGGAAAGATCCAAGAAATATCATGTCCAATAGATAAGGCATAGGAGAAACTTTCAAGAAGGCGATCATGTCCTCTTATACAATTCTTGCCTTCGGTTGTCCCTTAGAAAGCTTAAGTCCAGGTGGTTCATCCTTTCATGGTTACTCATGTTTTTCCATATGGAGTGGTTGAAGTTACTCATCTAGAAAAAGGTATATTTAAGGTTAACAGTTGGTATTTAAAGTTATATATAGGTAGAGAGATCGAAAGCCATGAACTCAAGGACTTTTGATTCCTTGGTGTACCTAGGAGCTCAGTTATCACTAGGATTTACTGAGGCGGAATTGAACTAAAATGGGTCTTTGGAGATATCAAAGAAAATTAAAGGGGAAAGGGTCCGCAATCGAATAAAATAGCTGACGTAAAGCTACTTGAAGGATGTGACTCACCAACGAACATAATACGACTTGATATCACACTTGATATGACATACAAGTTTATGTCAAAGTCCACCCACTACTAATCTTAAGCTACTCGACAAGATTAGATTAGTGTAAGAAATATGGACTTGGAGAGAGCTATCTCACAAGAACAGAATATTTAGTATAAAAGTGTAAGTTATCTGTGGCTTACAAAAGAAAAGGATTATTTATAATAAGTCCCTAGGGCAGCATTACAAATAATGAAAAGACAATAATGTATATACAAAAAGGGAATTCTTAGTACATACCAAAAGGGGTAAAAAGGACAAAAGACCAAAATGGAAAAAATAGTACAATTTCAAACGAGGTGGACAAATAGTAGTACAACATTGGTCCCATACGAATATTCTTTGAGCATAGTAAGCGAGACGAGTCAAAATGTTACACTAATAAAGGACTGGGAAGAGAGAGATGGTAGCATGCCAAGAGAAAAACTATTCAATTGTTTAGGTGAGTCTCTCATCACTTAGTAGGAACTTCTCGGCAGTATCGGCAAGATTATTTGATACAAGGTCCTTGGCAAGGGAATGGTTGGCATCATTACTACCGAGTGTACAGATCAACGTACGACAATTAGGGGACCTCAAGGAGTTTAACCACATTCCTTCAGCGTAAACTTTCTTTTCATCAATAGGTTGCCAAGAGAGAATTCACCATGTGAGGGATGGGAGTCTTTGGAGCCGTGTACGAATAATGGGGCCATTGGTCAACAGTTCATCAGTTCCTCGGGGTTATTGAAGATTTACCTTCAAATCTTAGTCTTCGTCATCTTCGGGCACATATGGAGTTAAGTCGGCTACATTGAATATGGTAGAATACCGAGACCTTCGGGTAACTCAATCTTATAGACATTACGATTAATGTATCTAAGGATCCTGTAAAGGCCATGTACTCTGGGAGATAGTTTATTCATCCTCTTGCTAGGGAAGCGCTTCCTTACTAAGATGGATCTAAACAAGGTCCCCAAGGGCATAAACGATTCATTTCCTTCTACGGCTTCCTAATTCTTTCTATCGAGCCACAATTTTGGCCAGTTGCTCAATAATTCTTTGATGCAACCTGTGAAATTCCTCAGCAAGCTGTAGGCCGAATTGACTTTCTCCTTGTGTAGTTGAATTGTTAACTAAATCTAAGGGTAGGTTTGAGTTAAGTCCATAAATAACCCCAAACGATGATGTTCCAGTAAAGTTGTGAGTGGAGTGATTGTGGGCTAATTCAATAATGGGCAAGCATAAATCCCAGTCACGGGAGTTCTTTCCAACAGTAGCGTGCAGGAGATTACTGACAATTCTGTTAACTACTTTAGTTTGGCCGTCCATCTGGGGGTGACAAGATGTACTGAACAGGAGCTTAGTACCGAGTTTCCTTCATAAGGTCTTCTAAAACAAGCTTGTAAATTTGGAACACGGTCGAACGCAATACTCCTTGGCACTCCATGCAGTCACATAATTTCCTGTAAAAAGAGGTTAGAAATAAATAAGGCATCATTAGTTCTATGGCAAGGATAAAATGGCCCATCTTATTGAATCGATCGACAACCACCATGATCAAATAGTATCTTTCCTACGTATAAGGAAGGACGAACATGAAATCCATGCTTAGATCGATCTACAATCACTCGGGAATTGGTAGGGGTGTATATTCTCCATAGGGTTCACTCCTCCCTTTCGCATACTTACACACCTTACACCTCTTAAGTATTCGATGCACATCGTTCATCATCCCAGGCTAATAAAAGTGTTCCTTCGATATCTTAATCGTCCTCTTTTCCTTAAAATGGCTAACCAGACCCCCCACGTGAACTTCTTGAGCCAATAGTTCCCTTATAAAACCACCTGGCATGCAAATCTACTTTCCCTTCATTAAGAACCCCTCACTCAAGTAGAATCCATCTACAGCTCCTTTATCACTACACTTGGCTGCTAAAGGCCCAAAATGTGGGTCATGCTCATATTGATCAAGTAAAGTACCAAATCCAAGCACTTTAGCTTACAATGTCGTAATGAGGGTACGATGGCAAGAAAGTGCGTCAGCTACTGTGTTGGTGCTTCCTTTCTTGTACCTGATGACATAGCAAAATCTCTCCAAGAACTTGACCCACCTAACGTAACATCGAGAAAGCTTTTGTTACTTGCGAAGATGCTTGAGAGATTTATGATCTGAATAGATGATGAATTCTTTCGGCAACAGATAATGTTGCTAGTTCTAAAGTGTATGGACAAGGGCATACAACTCCTTGTCATAGGCTGAGTAATTTAAGGCAATACCTCGGAGTTTTTCGTTGAAGTAAGCAATGGATCGGTGCTCTTACATAAGGATGGCACCAATGCTGACACCAGACGCATCATATTCAACCTCAAAAATCTTTTTGAAATCTGATAGGGTAACTACTGGAGCAGACATTAACTTACACTTCACATCTTTGAAAGTCCTCTAAGCCTTTTCTATCCATTTAAACTCAACGTTTTTTTTTGTCAATTCAGTTAACGGCACAGTTATGGAGCTGAAGTTCTAGATATATTTTTGATAGAACGAGGTTAGGCTATGAAAGCTCCTGACTTTGGTTGCACTTGTCGGCATAGGCCACTCATTAATAGCCCTGACCTTTTCTTCATCAACTTGAACTCTACTCCCTAAAACGACATATCTGAGGAATATAACCTTACTTTGACAGAAAGTGCATTTCTTCATATTGTCGAATAATTTCTCAACATAGAGTATGTTAAACACCAATGTCAAATGTTCGACATGAATAAAAAGGTCATCACTGTAAACCAAAATATCATCAAAATAAACCACAATGCATTTGCCTATCAATGTTTTGAAAACATGATTCATGAGCCTTATGAATGTCCTCAGCGTGTTAGTTGAACCAAACGGTATAACCATCCAATCAAATATACCATCCTAAGTCTTAAAGCCTGTTTTCCATTCATCTCTCGGTCTCATTCTTATTTAATGATACCCATTCTTGAGATCTATCTTCGAAAAGATACATGCACCATGTAACTCATTGAGCATGTCATCCAACCGTGAGATCGAGTATTGGTACTTAACAGTAATCTTATTGATGGCACTACTGTCAATGTACATCCTCCATAATCCATCTTTCTTTGGTACTAGTACGGCTAGGATGGCACATGGGTTCATGCTCTCACGGATATATCCATGATCTACCAACTCATCAACTTACTTTTTCAGCTCAGCTACTTGTTCAGGATTGAGTCTATAAGTGGGTCAATTTAGTAGGGCTACTCTAAGTTGAAGATCGATGCAATGCTTAATTCCTCTTAAGGGAGGTAATCCTTTCGGCATCTCGGCAGGGAAGAGGTTAGAAAATTCCTAAAGTAGTTACTACACTTCGATAAACAACTTCTCGGCCGCTCTAACCTCTAAGAGTCTCCTGACCAAGAGGAGTATATAACCCTCGGCTTTGACCTCTCGTGTAAACTAAGCTCGAGAAATCATTAAGGACTTCTACTACAATAATCTAGCAACATTTTCTTGGGCTTCTTGCACTTCTTTGGGACTCATAAGTGCTAATATAACTTTCTTCCCGTCCTTTTGAAACATATAGGTATTTTTATATTCATCATGTAACACTCTCAAGTTAAATAGCTACAGTTGGTCGAGTGATATGTGAGATGTACACATGGGAAGGACATCATACACCACCTCGTCCCTATACCTATCACCAATAGTAATTAGTACTCTGACTTACTCGAAAACGTGTAATCCTCCTTTCTCATTCAGCCAGTGAATCTTATATGGCTTGGGGTATGAGAGAGTCGGCAATTTCATGGCCTTAACTATCCCTTATGCGATGACATTGATACAGCTCCCTCCGTCAATGATCACAGTGCATAGCTTGCATTTACTCAGCAATTCGTATAAAAGAGGTTCTCTCTTTGCTCATTTTCATTAACCATAAAAATACTGAGAGATCACCGGACAACAAAGCAATACTTGTCTTAACCCTCAAGGGGTATCTCAACCTCCTAATCTTCCTCAAATTCTAGCATCTGATCAGTTGCCACTTCTTCCTCTCCTTCATTCTCACTTTCTACTTCAAACTGGGGGCTTGTCTCCCTTTATCGTCATAACTCGACAATTTGGACATTGACTAGCCACATATCCATAGCCAAGGCATTTAAAAAATTGAATTTCTTAGGTTTTCCTCCTTGAACTCTGACCCTAGTCTCTTTGGATCTCAGGTTCCTCGGCCTTCTTCTGATTGGCTAGGCATGTGACTTCAACGTTCCATCTCGGGAATGTTTGACGCCCTGTCTGTTTACCCCAAAGTGGCAAAGTCGTAACAGCCCCTCCGTATAAACCATTCTAAGATAGAAGTTAGCCTTACAACCGCTATCTTAGACCTGATCTATACAAGGCGTCCACGACTAACCTGCTTTGAAATAAATAGTTTGTAATTTAAATAAATCTTTTACCTAAGAAAGTAAGAAAATACATATATACACTATAATTTAGTTATTACAATTATTGTTTACAATATTTCTTCGTAATATATTTCCTAGTTATTACATTATTCAGAAATGAAAAATAATTCTAAAATAAAAACTTAGACCTTAAAAATATGTGTTTAGTCTTCAAATGTTTTTCCTCACTCCCTAAGATCCAACAGTTGCTAGCTTAAGAGTAGTTGTTTGCTGCTTCTTAGCCAGCACCTACACGACGTCTATAGGGATGTGAGCAACCATAGCTCAGTAAGTTAGGATGGAGGAATTAAAACTATACCACAAACATAACAAGGTTATCAGCCAACTTATTAAGTGCAATGCATGTTCAAGCAAATGCTATCGCACGACGTTGTCCGGCTCGTTGTGGATTAGAGAAATTGCGCCTGCTCTAATTCGGGTTGAGGAGTTACCATTAAGGTAACAGCTCACGACCAAACCCAGGTTTGTATAATGGAGACCTTGCTCCTCCCGCGACTACCTTCGAACCATTGTCTTCACCCTCACCGCGACCTCCTCTCCTGTCACTTAGTTCGACTGAGGATGAAGAAGGGACCCATTGCAATCCTGCGCTATCCCTTTCGAAGGGGTCGGTATTTGGCCGGAGAGTCTTAAGTTCCCCTAATGGGTTGCCATGTAAGTCCAATTATGATTATAGGTCGTATATTTGATTAGGTCCAGTTTAGGGTGATCAATTATTTCATACAAATCATACAATACAAGCCAGAACAATAGACAGAATCATAGCATCACTCATAATCAAGCACATGCACACAGTCAACTATCTAACAAGCACAACTAAGTATAATCTCAAGCCTCCAAAATACAGCAACGTATTAATCCCAACTTACCTCGACTCCTTGCTCACTCACTTGAGGTCCGACTTACTCAGGCCATCGCCGATCATCCTTATAACACAAACGTGGTTTTAGTTTTTCATATAATTATTATAAGTTCATTTTATCCTATAACGCTTATTGTTATGTTTTGTTTAGGGTTTAATATGCCTAATTATCTAGGTCTTAAGTTTTTTACAATCATTTTCGGTTTTGGGTTAAGTTCGGGTTCAGTTTTTGTATCGATTTCTAAATTAGGTTCTACTTCGATTTCTGAGTATTGTTTTATACTTGAACCCTAGAAATTCGTTTCAACTCATAATGTGAAATTAATCATATTACTTCTCGATCTCCTAAATACCATAATTACCTCTAATTAGTATTTTATTTCAACCGGTACACTTAAATCCTTATTAGTGTACCGAACTTACTCCTGATGTGAGAAATTTTTACATCTTTTATATAATTTCATAAATTTAAGTTTTCTATCGGTTTTATTATATATCCCTATTATTTATATAATATCAATTTTTATCCTAATATTTTCTATTTATTATATTTCTAATAATTGTATATTATGTATTATAACTTATTATGTACATAATACACATCTAATATTTCTATTACTGTAATTACCATCTCTTAACATCAATTATCATTTCAAAATGTCTAAATTCATCCTAAATCAGATTTTACACCTAATTACCCTAATTTACATAGTTAACTTAAAATGTACTATTTTTCCATATTACTTATTTACTACATAATTAACCTAATAATTACATCTAACACCTTAAATGCTACAAGTATCATACTCCATTAGATTTCAGTATCCTAAAACATATAATTATTCACTAAATCAGTAATTAACCATTTAATGACTTTATTAATCCTAAATCACCCATTTTATGCCTCATTTTAAGGCTTAAAAATTATCTAAAAATTTTGAAAAATTAATTTTTGAAAATGTGCTTTATAGCACTATTCTATATCATCTAAGTAGTCTACACAAAAATTTTGGGTTCAAAACTACACTCCTAAGATCATTTATTTCTAATCCTAATCATGCTTAGTTTTGCATGATTTCTTAAAGATCATTTATCATGGGACATATTTTCATCAAAATAATATTTTTCCTAAAAACTACATAAAAAAATATTTTAGAATAACAAGTTTCATAATTTTCTAAGAATATTTACTATTTTTACAAAATTATACAAAATCGGGCTAGAAATCGAATTCGCCGATTTAGGTAGCTCCGGCCACCATCGGTGGCCATGGGTGTATCGGCCCACCTGGGTGCTGCCACCACCATGTAGTGGTGGTGGTGGCTGTCCATTCCCAACTGCTTGTCGGGTCTGGGTTCTCCTTTGTATCCCTAATTGCATAGTTTTCCTTTTTTTTTCTCTAGTTTTTCCCTTAAATTTTCGAGTCTCTCTATTTTTTTCACTCTCTAAACTGACCAAATGAGATTTTAAATTTTTCTTGCTATTTATAGAGTTTTAAGGAAATTATTGTGCATTAATTTCATTAGACAATTGTCTTATCTTCTTCTAATTTGCCTTTTGTGTTATTTTAATTTAATTAGCTAATTTTTTTCTTATTTTTCCCAGCTGCTATGACCTATATCTGGATCATTCCTTATTTTTCCTGATTTTTCTTTATTTTTACTTAATTAATTATGAATTTTATTTAATTATTTAGTATTATTTTAGCAAATTACGCGTATTTTAAGTAATTACGCATATTTCTACATACATGTAAATTCATATATCATATAAATAAATATTCTTAAATATTATTTAGGTTATTTTATGATTTTTAGTATACATATAATTTATCTCTAGCGATTCGTTAATTATCGAAATGCACTTTACGCATTTTCCGCATTTTCGATAAATAACGAGTTATATACTTAAAATTTGGAATTTTTATATTTTTTTATTTTATTGCTTATTTTCTTAAATTCAAACTTATGGGATTATTTTACTAATATTTCTAGCTTTATTTTATAATTTAGGCTCGATCGAGTCTTTCAACTGATCGAAATCTCAAATTGCTAGTTTTGGGGCTTACACTGTCATTCCTTGGTCTACTCAGCAGGCTAGTCCTATTCGGCACCATTGTTCGATCATTCATCATTTAGCTAGTCTCGCTTTGCCATTGCCTTTCAACTCTTTGGGCTACTCAAATGGTTTCATCCAAAGTTGTGAGGCTTTGTAATTCCACAACATGACCAATCTCAACTTAAAATCCCAAGATAAACCGTGCTATAGTTTAGGTCTCAGGCTCATCAACATCACCTTATATCATGAGCAACTGAAACTTTTGGATGTAGTCATCTACGGACCTATTACCTTGCCATAAGTTTTGGAGTCATCTAAAAGTGTCCTATTCATGGTATCCGAGAACGAACCTATTCCTTAGAACTCTGTTCATCTCGTTCCATGTTTGGACCTCGTGTTAGGTCTTATAGCGAACATTCTCTAGCTTCTTCCACCATATTGCCACATATCTAGAAAATTCTAATGTGGCCACCCTAATGCAGACAACATCTTCATAATCATAAAAGTCAAATATCTTTTTTATCTTCTCTTCCTAGTCCAGATAGTCATCAATATGACCAAACCCGTTGAAGTTTGGAATCTATACCTTAAGATGTTCGACACCCCTTGGCACTCTAAACTTTCGTTCATCAATCCCAATATATTGGTCTTCTTCTTCTTCTTTGTACTCTTCCACTTCGTCCAACTCTATCCTTCTCCTCGCGACTCTGTTGGCATGTCGCGGTGGTGCGTGGTTTACTGGAAAGGCTCATGGAGCTCGTTCATTCATCTGCTTCCTTGACCTAGCTCTCATTTATCGGCGCTACTCAGTAACTCTCTCACGCAGTCCATTCTCTAAGACCCTATTTACTAAGATAGCTAAATTGGCCATAATAGAAACAAGATCTTGTATCTACTCATTAGTAGTGCGTGGTGTTTGTTGGGTAACTTAACCACAGCCATGATCATCACTCTTAACATTGTGAATCTCTTCTCGTACACTAGGGTTGGACATTCCTATCACAAAATTTCAATAACTACACTTCACTCAGATGGCTATAATAACGCATAGTATCTCAAACAGCAGACTGACTATTACTACACAGCTCTAGGTCTTAACCTTAACCTCAACCTTTAATATCAAGAATATATGGTGTGCCTTGAAGCTCAGTTATCACTAGTACTTACTGAGGTGAAATTGAACTAAAATGGGTCCTAGGAGATATTGAAGAAAATTAGAGGAGAAAGGGTCTACAACCGAACAAAAATAGCTGATGTGAAGCTACTCGGAGGATATGACTCACCAACGAACACAACACGACTTGACACCATACCTGATATGATGTACAAGTTTATGTCAAGGTCCACTCGCTATTAATCTTAAGCTACTCGACAAGATTAGATAAGAGTATGGGAAATATAGACTTAGAAAGGGTTGTCTTACAAGAACAAAATATTCAATGTAAAAGTGTAAGTTATCTACGGCTTATAAAAGAAAAAGACTATTTATAGTAAGTCCCTAGGGTAGCATTACAAATAATGAAAAGACAAGAAAGTATATACAAAAAGGGAATTCTTAGTACATACCAAAAAAGAGAAAAGACCAAAAATGGAAAAGTCATACAATATTAGACAAGGTGGATAAGTGGTAGTGTAACATTGGTCCCATACGAATATTCTCTAAGCACAGCAGGCGAGAGGGGTCAAAATATCATAGCAATAAAGGGTTGGGAAAAGAGTGACGGCAACATGTCAAGAGAAAAACTATTCAACTGTTTAAGTGAGTCACTCTTCACTCGGCAGGAACTTTTTGGCAGCGTTAGTGGGATTACTTAACATAAGGTCCTCGGTAAGGAAATGGTCAATATCATCACTACTAAGTATATAGATCAATGTACAATAATTAAGGGACTTCAAGGAGTACAGCCACATTCCTTCAACGTAAACTTTCTCGTCATCAATAGGTTGCTGAGAGAGAATTCGTTGTGTGAGGGATTGGAGTCCTTGAAGCTGTATGTGAGTAACAGGACCGTTGGTCAATAGTTCTTAACTCCTCAACTCTAAAAAAGAGTAGGTGAATTTAGCATTTCATCGAGCTATTGACATTAAGAATAACGCTCTTGGGAGGCAACCTAAGCCAATCCTTTGTTTTAGTATTCTTGTCATTTTGACATTTTAGTTATGTTTAAGATTTCCTTTATTCATCTTTCAATTTAGCATTTTTTTTTCTTTCATTTATTTTATTTTATTTATTTTATACTTGAGTTCATGCATTTAGGCTAAGCATTATATATATATATATATAAACAAAGTCATGTACAAAGAGAGACACGATTTGGGAGATATGGTCATGTCTCTTAATCGTGTTTGTTACAGGGATCCTACTTATATACTTCACAGACAATTATACAACTTAGAAGATACAGTTATATCTCCCAATCGTGTTGATTGCAGGCCCATAAATCCTGTAACCCACAAAAAGATACACGACTTGGGGGATACGATCATATCTCCTAATCGTGTCATTTATAGGCCTTTAAACCCCCTTATTCATCAACAAATACACAACCATGTCTCCCAGTTGTGTCATGCGACTTATTTAAACCCAACCTCGCTCCCTCGCTCTTTCTCATGTTAGTCACGAACATAAATATATGATACACTCTCCTCTCTTATGTCCTCTCATGAAAAAACTCACTAGATCACTTTACTCTCTTGTACATTCTTGCATCAAAGGATCAACATTCTTCACATTCACTCCAACATCGCTTCAAGAACAAGGCTAGTAACCAATCTCTATTTTTTTCATACTTATTGCAAATTTATGTTTTGAAATTGTTGTACTTCATGATGGATCTTGATGATAAATTAGGCTTTTACATTCCTTTAGTTTCTTTAAGGAATTGAATTGATTTTATGCATGTTTTTTAGTGTTTAAAGTGTAGATCATAGTTGACATGATTGTGTCATTTAAATTTGGCACCAATTTTTAGGTATAGAAGATATAGGGTATAACATGATCATGTCACTTACAGTACATTAAACTTAGCGTAAGGGTCTTGATTTTGTGAGTTGAAGTGTCGGATTTTCTTGATTCACTTTCTTCATTTTAGCATTTAAGGTTTGAGAGTTTAATCAACATAAAAGTGATATTGATTGATGTAATCGAAGAATTAGGTGTTCAACATGCTTATAATCTTTCTTGTATCATTAGTGGTTAGGATTATATGAAGATCTTCTCAAGAGTACAACTACATCATGCATGTTCATAAAGTGTTTGATAAAAGTCTTCAATGAGCTATAATGTTATTTCTTTCACACTTAGTTATGATTTTTGGTATAATTCTTTGTTCTAAGTGTAATGAAGCTTTTGGTCAAGAAAATAGTGACTTGAACCTTATTTTGTTTCGAATAGGCACATGGCACCAAGAGCTATACTTTTGGTTAGGAGAAAGGATAAGTCAATTGCTTATGCTTCCTCTTTACACTTATCTTTGTCACTGCAACCATTGGTGGCTATTGAACCTCCAGTCCATCTAATGTTAAGGTTTAGGGATGAAATGGTAAGGAAGTGGCATCAACGGTTTAGATGTGTACATTTGGGGATACTTTATATTTGGATTGGAGGGTAATTGAATAGTTGAACTTAGTAGAACAAGTGAGGGTAATGGTCTTAGTGGAATCGTGAGAAAAACTTCTAACTCTTCAAGCACCATTTTGGCAAGAACTTACCTTGGAGTTCTTATGTACCCTGTAAATTGAGAAGCCTTTTAGAGAATGTTATGGCCCTAATAGAAGGACTAAATTCACCAAGCTCATCTTATTACTATTGTAGGGCTTGGAGTGTTTATAAGCTTATATAGTGAGGAGTATGTCTAGACAAGTAAGTTCATTGATCTACTATATTGTCTATCTCATGACAATTTTAGCTAGACATTAGTCGATCATGTCTGTATATTCCTAAGTCTAGTAAGGCATCTTCTTTGAGATGTCCTCAATATAGAGTGGTTTACTGATTAATAGCTCATACGATTGCAAGATGGGGAAAGAGCACCGGTTTAGTAGGCACAATGGAGTTGTTATGTCTTTATAGCATGATAAGGCAATGCTCAATGAATATGGCATTGTTGATGGTGAAGTATTTGCTTAAACAGTCTACAAGGACTAGGAAGCATAGCAAGATCTACGGTGGGCTGTACATCACTATTCTTATTTGGGGATGGGCCTCATGACTCAACATATGCTCGAGATGACATTGATTAGGGGAAACAAGGCCCTTGAGGAGAGACGCATTCCATCATATGAGGATGAACTTGGGTAATTATGAAAGTGCTAAGGGTGTTAGTTCAAGTCATGGGCTTGGCTCTCAATTGGATTACATTGAGGATATGCTTCAAATTGTGATGCTAAGACAAAATGCTATGGAAAAGAAAATAGATGACAAGATAGGTCGAGTCATTCATAATAAAAACAAGCTAACTCAATTCTTTTGTAACATGGCGAAATTGAATGACTTGAAGTTGCTCGATGTCTTTCATTACCCCCATCCTCTATGTTAGATGAAGAAGAGGAGGCAGTGAATGATGTGGAAGAGGAAGAATAAGAAGAGGAAAAACGAGATGAAGAGGAAAGCTCCTATGAAGAAGTTGATGAGGAAGAGGAGGATGAAGATGATTAGGGTGACATCATGGATAATGCCTCCAATGAGGAGGATTGAGAAATTGATGTGTCTATTTGATATTTTCTTGGATTAGCATTTACTTAGCAAATCTTTGACTTGATTTAGTTGCTAGACTATTTTTTTGTTTTCGTGATTTTCTTTTATTAATTTTCTTTTTTTTTCATGTGTTTAGTAAGTCATGTTGCGAGGCCCTAGTCTTTGAACTTTGAAGCTTATGTTGGCGATTTCGCTTGGATAGGATGACTTCAAAATTCTTAGGTGCTATATGTATAAATTGAATTTTAGAAAATTATTATTTTTCTTTCCCAATATAATGTCTTCTTACCCCATGAGTATTTGCATTGATATATCTCTTTTTGAATTACTCAGTTTGTACATTGATGACAATGTGTGGTTTAAAGTATGGGGAAGGAGATATAGAATTAGTTTCGAATTTGCTTTAATGTATGCTTTTCTCTTGGATGTTTTTAGAGCCTTATAATTCTTAGTAAATTGACAAATGAAATTTGTCTTTTGAAAATTCTGTGAAAAATCCATTTAGTTAAAGGCTAAAAGAAAAGAAAAAAGAAATGAAGCAAAATAAAGTGATCATACTGGTAAGGATCGTCCTTAGTCCCTTAGAAGAGCAAGGTTTTTTTTTTTTCTGTTACTAGTGTAAGGATAAGTTGATATGAATTTGTCTTGGTCCGTCAAAAGAGCGAGGCTTGAATTCTACTACCAATGGACTACAAATAAATTAATTGAGCATGAATGAATTAAATTGAAGTGGATCAAAGACTTCTAATGAAAATACATACTAAGGCAATGGTCAAAAGATGAATAGACGTAACATGTGTTTATTCTGAATTATGGTGCTTAACGAGATTAAAGAGAGAGTTATATACATTTTAGTTAGGTGAGTTAAAATTTTGATGACTTTTTCTTGGCTGGCAAGATGTTGAATTTGATTTTGAGTATGAGAATCCTTGATTAAACGATCCTAGTAAGCTTTAATTTATGTAGATTAGCTTATGAACTCCGATATTTTGTGTTTCTTGAGCATTATAAGGGGATTGAGTATAAGGAAAGTAGTTGTTAAGGAACTTTGAGTGAATATTGCAAGTTGATCTTTTGGAATTGTTTTCTAGGTTAAATGTTAATTTTTAACCGGTCTCTTAAATAGTGATAATTTTCATTAAGGATTTCTTGTCCTAATTTTCCTCTAATTTCTTTGCTTGAGGACAAGCAAATTCTTAAGTGTGGGTAAATTTGATAAGCTCTTAATAGACTATAATTTATATAGTGATTTTTCATTAATATTTTGAATTGTTTTAAGAAAATGATACTTAATTTTTAAGAAAATGATACTTAATTGAGACAAATCTCATTTTCTAGGTTTAGAATAATCTTTAGAATAAAACAAGATTATAGAAACAAGCTTCACTCAAATCCAAGTTAAAATGAAGAATTTATGAAGTTTGGAAGAGACATGAGCAAGCGACATGACTATGTCAATTGTAGTAAAGAATTTTAAGTAGAGAAGAATTATTTACAGTGAGTAACATGACTTGGGAGACACAACCATGTCCTAAGTCGTATCATAGCAGATCTGGCCAAGACTTGAAAAGATTCATTAAGATATGGCACATCTCTAAGAAATGACTAAGTAACATAACAGTGTCACTAGGTCATTTCAATTACAACAACTACAAAATTTCACACATCTTATATAAAGGCTCCTTAAGGATTTTTGTGAGAACCTTTCATACGACTTTTAGAGAGACTCAAAAGGGCATAACACTCAAGAGAGCAATATGCCCTAACATTCAAGATTCAAGACTTTTTATTAGTTTCATGGCTTTTTCTTTCATGTTTTTATTAGATTTCATTCAAGATAGTTTTTTTGCCATGATTATTGCGTAGATTTTTTGTGTTTAGGTTTTGTACAACCTAAAATTACTATTTCACATTGCGTTTTACTAGATCTAATAAAGATCTTTACTTTTCTTGATTCAATTATGTGTTTCTTAGGGTATTGATATAAAATAGATTTTGTGCAAGAGAATTGATAAATTGCTTATATAATTATATATAGGCATAATTGATGAAGATTATTGCAAGTTTAGAGATAAATTGTAAAGTATTTCCGGATCTTTATTATTATCCTTTAAGAGAATTCGTTATTCTTTAATATAATCTTTAATTATGCTATTGAGAAGAGATTCTAATAAGTAATTCAACTATTAGGGTTAACAAACTTAAGAAAGCTATTAACTTTTGTAGAGAATTTCGACTGTCAAAGAATCTAGAGATCGATTTAAATTATCTATAGTAAAAGTCAAATGTGTAATTTAAGGGAAGCAAGATATAGATACATAATAAATTTTGGGTTAATTTTCAATTTAATTGCTTTCTTATTTATTTCTTTAGTTGAGTCTTGGAAATTGTTAGATTAGTCATCGGAAATAATTTAAACTAAGTTTTTAAAGTTTCTTAAATTTGAATTTTATCGGTTCAATAATAAAAAGAAAGTTAATATTAGTAATCATAATCCTTGTGGGAACGACATCTGTTCTTTTGAACTATGCTACTAAATCATAAGTACACTTACCTTATACCAAGAACTCAATTGTAGCAATAACCACATCATCTTGGATATACCTATCAACAGCATTAGTCGCATAGCTCAACACTTTTCTATGTTGGATCTTCATAGGCAATCCGCATAGCTTAATACATTCTGGCATTTTTCGAAAAGAAACTTGGAAAGGGACAAGCTAATCCTTTAACACTCTTAAAACCAAGTAATGATTTGCAAAATACCTGAGGTTAGGTCTTTTTGTTTTCTTTGTAACTTCACTACTTCGTCTTTTCTTTTCTTTTTTGTCTATCTAGCATATACATGGCTCAAAATAATATTAAATGACACAATACTCTTTAAAATGTCTAAGCAAACGACATCTATGTTAGATCTCCACAGGCAATCTCCATAGCTTAATCCCTATTGGCATTTTTCTAAAAGAAACTTAGAAAGAAATGTGCTAATTCTCCAACACTCTTAAAACCAAGTAACGATTTGCAAAATATTGAAGCTAGGTCTTTTTGTTTTTTCTGTAACTTCACTACTTCATCTTTTTCTTTTTCTTTTTTTTCATCTATCTGCCATATACATGGCTTAAAATAATATTAAATGACACATGCCGTCTTTAGATATGTCCATTACTCTAAC
The DNA here is from genome assembly GCA_024138005.1 of Lumnitzera racemosa. Lineage (NCBI taxonomy): Eukaryota > Viridiplantae > Streptophyta > Magnoliopsida > Myrtales > Combretaceae > Lumnitzera > Lumnitzera racemosa. The sequence continues at coordinate 44,529,944 of JAMXBC010000007.1, forward strand.
TTAGCAAACGACAACTAACAATATCAAGGAAGGTAGTACAGATTCCAATAAAAACTTTAATTAGGTAAAAAATTAGTCTTTTAAAGGTTCAGGTAGTAAATTTGCCATTTCACAAAAGTTTGAATAGTTATGATGCCATTTCTCCAAAAAGTTTGAACCTTTCTAAAATAGTACTTCGGAAAATAAGGGAATATAAGTTGTTTCAATTTTTTAATATAGTACTTTAGATCTAAGCATTTATTTTTTATAAGGTTTAGTTTTCCAAGGTTGTTACCTAAGACACATTTTTTATATAAGATTAATGAAAGTTTTTTAAATTATAAAATCATTAGTAGTTAGCTTACGACATTTAAGTTAAAATGAATGGCAAACTATCATCGCCTTTAGAGTTTTTAAGGGTGTGACAAACAGAACTTATATCAAGTTTGATAAGTAAGAATTGGCCGAAATGGAATCATGATTTAAGGTTCCATTCCTACTCCCCATATTTGGAAGTACATTTTGAAATTGGAATCACGATTCCATAAGATTAATTATTCCAACTTCACGAAGGAATTTGATTGTCTTCTTCCCTCTTCATTAATTATGATTAATTAAAATTATTTTTTTAACATACAAAATAATAATGACATGCAATAATTAAGAATATTTTCAATAAATGATTTTATTTAAGCATTTAATGTTGTTTTATTTGGTTTCGTTTCGTTCCATTCCATGACCATTTTCAAACATAAGAAAGGATTTTTCATTTCGGCCTCATTCCATTTTGAATCACTTCTTTATACCAAAAGTGACATTTGTACTTCCAAATTGGCAATTTAGTTTCTATATTTTAGATTGATTGTAAATGTCTCCGTTAGTGAAAAATTAATGGCCTTTATGCTTTTTCGTTTTTTTGCTTTTGGTATATGTACTTCAGTTTTGATTATATTTTTTTCAATGTCCACTCATTAATTTTGCCAACAACTAATTTTGCATTGGTAATTAATTTGGACTAGGTAAATTTTTAAGATATGCTAAATACCTTGAAAATGTTTTGATGATGACAAACCACTATGCAGATATAATTTTTACTTAATATATACTAAAAGTATGAGATTTAAGCTTAAAAGTTCAGTGATATAAGTAATAAGATATAAAAGTAGACGAATAAGATTTTCAAAAATACTTATAAGATAATCAAATGAATAAAGAAGAATCTAAAGTTACGTTGTTAAACAATTGAATAATTTCATTGACTTTAAGATAATTTTTTTTTAGAAGAAAATTATTGTTAGCTAGGACGAGAAGATGATTTGAAGAAGGTTTTAACAATGGAGATAGAAAATTATATAGAATGAATTCTATTTACATGTATGGAAGATTTATTAGTAAAAAAGAAAATTCTACATGATCAGAGTTGCAAGATTATTATTATTATAAGTCAAAATCTAGCTCCTTGAGTTAATAAATTTTAGTGATGCATCTAATTAATACATTATAACAAGTTGATTAAAAGAATTATCACAACAAGATAAAGAAAAGAAGAATAGAAGAATAGGACAACTAATTATTAGAGATGGAGTTGAAGCGAAAATCTGGATAGATTTATGGGCAATACAACAATTGTTGCATAGAATATTTCTATACCTACTAAAGCATAAAGATAGAAAAATCAATAGTTAAGAATATTGGATCTCAAGGGCTCGATTGAAGAAAGGGATAATATAGGCTTTCTTATCTCAGATTAGCCAATTCAATTGATTTGTTTGCATCATTTAATATACTCTAAAGATGGCACAAACTGTGTTCTAGAAGTAGAAAGGATAAAACTATAACTAAGAGTCATATACAAAACTATTGGAGTAATGAGAAAGGAATAACTAAAAAAAAAAAAACTTATTTATGCCCATTAGCATTGTCCTTATGGATTTTTTTCGAGTAACCCTTAGGATAAAACAATCCATCTATATAAATAGGAAGTAGGAATCAATAGAATGTAAATGATTATGTAAATGCACCCGCCCGAAAGAAGAAAATTCTAATTTTGCTTTTAATACAATAATGACCTATGGCAACTAAATAAATGTATTCAACTAAGAAAAATTTGATTTATCTTAATGCAATATTTATCTCACATTTATAAGTAATGGATAAGTTTGACCAAAAATACAAAGTTTCAATTTATTACCTTATTGATAATAATATCAACTATTGAAAAGATGTAGCACCTAATTAAATTGAGATAGTTCATAACATGGAAAAAGGCTTTTGAAACTCTAATTATATACAACAATCCCCTATATGTTTCAAAAGACTTTTAAAGAAATGATTATAATTTACCAGGTGAAAATACATAAGTATATAATGCTTTATATTTGGTGTGTTTTAGACTATGAACCAAATTTAGAAAGATATGATATAATACATAAAAATTTTGATTAAACATTTTGTTTCTATGAATTGAAAGTTGCATGTTAGGAATCTTATCATTCATGTATACTCCCATAATTTTCTATTTTTCACCATGGTTTCGTGCTAATAGGTCATGTGCACACCAGATATTTCATGAGTACTTTATGTGTCGAGCTTTTGCGACTAGATTCCAAACGATTAATTCGGGGCATTCACAAAGATAACTCAATTTAAATCAAAAATTTACAAGTAGGTTAGAAATAGTAGTTAATAAATCCTCATACACTTCGATCTCAAAAAATATAATAGAACAATAAAAATATAGCTAAAATAGTTAGTTTTACTATGTTATTTTATATGTGTTAGAAAAGTACGAAATAGGAATCAACAATTAACAAACTCCTAGAAATAAATTACATGGATAGTAAAATCATGAAGTGGCATAAAATAATATGTAAAGACCATATACGCACATTGGGTACATAATTATTATATACAAGTATAGACTCGTATTTACTAAAAATACCTAAATATATGCAAAATAAGATAAAATCAATAACAAGAGTAATAAATAAATACAAAAAAAAATGGTAGGGACAATAGGATAATTAAGGTTTAGGTGTAGATTAGCCATTGCACGGCTCTTGGAATGAGGGTTAGCCATTGTACAATTGTTAGATTGAGAATTTGAGGTAATGCCACCTTAATTAAGGCAAAATAAGGAGTATTAAGCTTGGGAAGAGAAAGAGAGAGAGAGAAATCCATATCATACACTTGCGTTTTAGAAAATTTAAAAGCTCTCTCTACATGCAAGTTTAAGTAAAGAAGAACTTAGGAAAAACCTGGAAAACTTAAAAGAGTAAGGAAAGTTAGGGAAAAATTATAAAAAAAAATAGTGTAATTTTGGGCATTTAAGAGTTCGCATATTTGGAGAGCTTTTATAAGTGTGTCACTACCACTGCGTGAAGGGAAAAATTAGCCTTGGTAAGTAAACAAATTTGGGGTGGCTAACGGTAGCTCAAGAAGTAGTTTTTCTTCAATAATTGATTTTTTTTTTCCATTTTTATCAAAATTTGATTACATAGGTCCTGTGTAAGATATTGAGAAGGAAGGTGAATTGATATTTTCTGCAAAAATAAAAATTTTTCAATCTATAAAACAACTATCCTCTCAAAAACTTAAATGGTGTAATAAGTAGTAGAAAATTGATCGTCTAACTTAGGCGTAAGATAATAAATAAAATGGTAAAATGCAAAAAATAAATAAGATAAAGAGAGAAGATTAGGCAAGTAATTTATCGAGCTTTGACCTTTTGCCTACTACTCTTTTCCAGCTCCATTGTTGGAGACTTGGTTCTCTTACTAGTGTCATTCTACTAGTCTAATTTTTTCACTACTCAAAGATTAATCAGAGATCTAGTCATTTCTCTATCCTATCTCACTAGCTATCCCTATGTTATTTACAAGACTACGGAGAACTCTCTAACCTCACACTCACCCAAATACAAAATCAATAATGTTTATAATGAAAATGAGACAATACAATCAAAGAACTCTTTACAATATTCACACAAAATAATAATGAAATGAGAAATCTATTTCACTTAGTTTTGGACTAAGTTTCTAATGCAATTTTTGACAATTTACACGAGAGAGAGTTTTTTGAAATTTAATTCTAATCTAAGTTTATATTTCTTGCTTTTTTAGCAGCTCGACTTATATTGCATTGTTTTCTAAGATAACAACTATAAATCGCTAGTTAAAAATAATATAGAGATATTTTAGGGATTTGATTTATTTTTTTAAATTTATCTCTAACTTTGAAATTCAAATCTTGAAGATAAATATTATGAAATTTGTCCAAAAATACCTACTACTCTTTTTCTTGATAAATTCCACCAAAAAGCTTAAATATATACCTAAAACTTATCTTTTCCATAGATACATATATCCTGTACATTTTGAAATTGAAATCCCTTGTAAATCTCTACCATATCTTCATAATTTAAATTAAAAAACTATATCTTCAAAAAATCTACATGTATTTTTATCCCTTAACTTTATCATCTCTTATTTGAATTTGAATTCACGATATTTCTTTGAGCCTAATCCATATCTCACTCATATCTCCTCGAACATATCATTAAAAAAATCGTCCAAAATATTTGGCTAATTTTTTTCTCCTTATAATCTTTACCAAAAAGCTTGAAATATTTACTCAAACTTCATTTCATGATAGATATAAATAGCTTACTTTATTTGTAAGAGTAATCCCTTGTAAATGTCTTTTAAATCTTTAAAATTTAAACTTAAAAAAATATCTTCAAGAAATTCTACACATATCTTTCTATCTTATCCATATCTTCATTTCCTCTTATTTAAATTTGGACACCAACATACCTTATCTCTTGATTTATAATAAATCTCGGATATTTCTCTTGGTAATTTCCATTAAAATAACTAACATGCCATGCTAAAAATTGTTGAAGCAAATCCACAACCACGTCCATTTTAGTAGGCTCTATCCATTTTACTATCAAATTGTGATATGGACATTCAATCAAATTGCTCCGAAAATATTCCATTTCATGTCACTAGCCATTCATTAGAAAATTCTCCATGTTGAAAATACTTCTCCGACCATATAACCAATATATTCAAATAGTCATATCCCAAATCTTCATTATACTTCCATAATTAAAATTGATCCCCGTGAATATAATTAATCCAACTTATTTATTCATCGTAATATTTTACCTTAATTAAAACTATCCTCCTTAAAAATTCCCATGAATATTAAACCAACTTATGTGAAATGGGATTGAACATATTTCCCTAATATATTCAATCAAGTAAAGCTAGGCCTTTATGTTGTAAAATTATTTAATTAATTTGCATACTTAATAAATATATTATTATAATCTAGCATATGTTTTATTATTATCAAATCTAAATAAGGAGACTTTAATAGATTAAAAAAAGTAAACGATTTTCAAAAACTATGAAACTTAGTTTTCTAAGTATTTTTGCATGAGGATTTCAAATATCAAATCAAATTTTTAAAATTTTAAGTGCATGTATATACTCCTTAAAAAAAAGTCCTGTCTATTGATTTTCTATTGAGCTTTCAAAAACTTTACTGATGTCGTTTCAATCTAAATCCTTTTGTATGAACTCCTAAAAGACTATACTTTCATGCTATGTAATCAGTTTTTCAAATTCTTGAAGTTGGATTTTGGATAAATTTTAATTTTCATTTAAACAATGTACTAGTGCAAGTTTTTCTTAAGAAGGCTTAATTTGATTTTGTACAACAATGCTATATTTAAGTCTCTCTAGTATACATCAACTAAAATAAGAGAATTGCAAGTCTAGAGTTGATGACTTTATACAGAATTTGAAGTTCAAGGCTGAAACTTTATGATTCTTAAACTTATTCTTAAGACTTCACTTAAAAACTTTGTATATATGAAGAGTAGAGATGGAATCGAATAAAAGATTGTCAAAACTAAGTTCGGTGTGATTTTCTAACTAAGGATAAGCTAGACTTATGAGTAATTTAATGGGATATAGAAGTAAGAGTAAGGTCAGAAACTTGATCATGTAATAGTAGTCAAAAGCTCGATCAAAGTATAGTCTGCCATAGAATCCTTAATCACAATAGAAGGTAGAGAGTAGGTTAGAAGGTTAACTGTTTGAGATTTTAGGGATTTCTTAGGTTAGAACCTAAGGTAGAGGCTTCATGGACAAAACCCTCCGATAAATATAAGGTTAAAACCTTAGTCATGACTTAGATGAGAAGCTATACTACATAAAACTTATTTAATAAATGGCATAAAAAATACATTGGATTTAAAAGCAAATCACACATAATTCTTAAAATAAACACTTATTTTTATAATCTTAATAGAAATTAATTTTATATATTGAATGTTTGGATAAATTGAAGTTAACGAGATTGACATTCAAGGCTAAAGAGCATCAAGCGTCAAGGTAAATTGGGATCGATGCTTCATAGCATGTTGGGGTATTATATCATTGTATTTGGAGGCTTGAGAGTGTATTTGTCCATGGTTATAATTAGCTATCGATACCATGCTATGTGTATGATTGTAATATTGAATTATGGATTAGGTAGATTAGGAGTTGAACTCCATTATACGTTATATTACATGAATTTGTGTAGTTTGATTCACCTTGAATTTTAGTTGATCACCTCTAATTGAAACTAACCAAAATATGACTGTTAACCTAACTTAATATGCATCACAACTCACTAAGGGAAACAATTAGGGATGTCATACTAAATACCGATCTCTTCAATAAGGACAGTTGAAACATTCATTTCTTTACCCTTAATAAAACTAAGTGATAGGAGAAGAGGTTATAATAAGTTTAAAGATAGTGGTTTAAAGATAGTCTCAAGAGGAAGGTATTATCTATTGCACAAGTTTTGGTTTAATTTGATTTAAGTCGTGCTAAAAACCTTTCAATTCAACTTAGAGCAAATGTAATTTCTCTAACATCATAATGGACTAATTAACATTGTGTAATGTTCCATTTGGTTAACCAAATTACATTTTATTAATGATCGATAACCCTGTTTATGCTCATTTTATACTCTTCCATCTCTGTCCCACTTGCTGAGTTAGTTGTACTCATATCCCTATAGACTTTTTGCAAGTACTAAGTGAAAACTAAAGATGTAATTATAAACTAATATCTAGTCGGTTGGGGAGTGAGGAAAGATCTGAAGATGCTTAGAACCTGTTGACTCTTTTATCCTTTATACCTTTACGAAAACTAACTAGGTTTTCTTGAGCAGCCCACTAATTTTCAACTTTTGCCTATATATGAATTTTAAGAACCAGTAGCTTTTGTGAACTTTCTTTGAAAACCAAGGTTTATTTGTAAGTACATTCCTGTGATTACTACTTTAAGATCAAGAAATGTACTATAGCTCTTACATGAAAAAGCGTTTTGGAGAAGCTATACCATATGTTTTTATATAATAGGTGCCCAACCAAATACTTCAAGCTGGTTGAGTGGAGTTCGCTTTGCAATTGAGAGGCCAGCTTCTATTTTAGGTTAGTTTACAAGGTGAAATTGTTATGGCTCTACTTGTTTAAGGTATGACACTCTAGAGACTATGCCACAATCTCATAAAAGCGACCCTAGTCTACACTCATATAGGTGATTTCATCAAGTATATATTACAATTATATACACTTCCCATGAAGGAAATGAAAATTTTTAAGAAATTTCATTCTAACAATAATTGCAATCTAACATAACACACACCGTAGGTAGGAACAAGATTTAAAGTGCTAGCAAGATTGATACGTAATGTGTTATCACCCATGAGAACTTTATTCATAGGATCTCCAATCATAAAGTTTTAGTTACCATCATTATTAAAACTCATACCGGCTGAAGTCCCATTTCCTTCGATGTTTCATAAATTAACTTCCTTCTTAATGGCTTAGTTAGAGGATCAGCTAAATTTACTTTTGATTTCACATAATCAATGGATATAATCTAATATTTTAGCAGTTGCTTAATTACTTCATGTTCAAATGAATGTATCTACTTTTTCCATTAGAAGTCTTATTTTTTGCAATAACTATTGGTTATTATCGCTTGGTCATCATAATGCATTAACACAAAAGGTGTTGGCTTTATGCCTAATGGAATATTTGCTAAATAGTTTTTCAATCATTCGACCTCATTACTAGCCAATTCTAGAGCAATAAACTTTGACTTTACAATAGAGTTTGCAATAATTGTTTGTTTGTTTGGCTTATTTTATAGAAGTTGCAACACCACCAAGGTTAAATACATGACTAATAGTGAATTGTATCTCATTTGAACCTGAAATCCAATTAGTATCATTGTATCCTTCTATTACAATGGGAATTCACTATATAAGGTACCGTAGTTCCTAGTTCCTCTTAAATATTTCATTGGTCTAACTATGGTAGCCCAATGATTATGATTGGGATTATGTGTATATCTATTTAAAATATATACAACACAAGCTATATTAAGTCAAGAGAAATTCATTAAATCCCAATAATTTATACATACTCGAATTGTGAAATAGGATTACCTTTGTGCTTCTTCAATTAGGTGTTAGCATCACAATGAGTGCTTATTAGTTGATAAGAATCAACCCCCTGAATCGATCATAGGAAGTCGAGCTAAAGGACTTTAAAGGCTTGCACGGAAAATACTAGCTCTAAGCTATAGCTAGACGGGGACTCTTATCCTTATTCGACCTCCTGCTAACCTGTCTCTCAGATCCTCATATGTATCCAACATGCTCCTACCCAACAACGAAGTCCTAATCCAAAAGATAAGCCAAAACTAGCTTAACCAAGCCCAGTTACCAACTTGACCCACTAGCGTCTAACTTCAAGACAGTTGACCTTTTGCTAGGATGATTGGCTCTCGACCTAATCCATATTAGGTCAGCCCCTGACTATAACTCATTCCTGCTTCCACCTACGTTATATCATATCCTTAATGTCCAGCCACCAAGCAACACATCTCTTTTGACACAATGTTCTACAGTGATTCTTTTTTCTTTTTGTATTATATATTCTTTGTCTCCTTTACCCCTTCTAGTATGTCTTATGTAATCCAGTGTAGAATACCTTTTTGTCTTTTCATACACATAAAGCAACCTTAGTGAACGGATATATAAACCCCTACTTTCATTGTAAGTGAAAAATAATTCAACTTTCAAGATAGAGTTATTCATTTGAGCAACCTTATTGTTCTCGTTATCTCTTAACTCTTATATATTCCCTTTAGCAAGGAATAGTGGCGAGTGACCGTTCAGTTTGGACCAGTATGTCATATCTGATGAATTGTAGGCCGAGTAGGATTGAATAGTAAGTCATATCCATTCAGTAGCTACTCGGCTTTTTGTTAGTTTTCTTTTCTGTCTCCTTTTCGATTCATTTGTTATGGTGCTTCTCCGTGTGTACGACCCCAAAAATGCATTACTTTCACTGGTATGAAACGGTAGTTCCGTGAGGGAGTATGTGAAGTTGTAGTGAAGTTTTTATTCAACTTACTGTTTGTGGCTGCTGTGTTTCTTCCGTAGCTACTACAATATGTTGTGTGTATTTATAAGTGTGGTTTCATTATTACTCTGTCTTACTTTGTTTTTTATAATGAAAACAAAGCAAGTTTATTTCTATTCTGTTTAGTGACTGTTGGGTATTAAGGTTAATATTAGTTTGTTAATCTATTAAAGAAAAATATTACACTATGTCAAATTTAAGTGTTTAGGGAGTTATCGGTGACCAAAGTAGTGGTGTTCAATTTGATCGGGGTCATAACGGTAGTAACACTCCAAGGACCGTTGATGATAGACTTAACAGGCTCACCAACCTCGTTGAGAGTCTAGTCACGGTAATATAAGTAAACAGGAAACAACCCTAAGGTGTATAGCCACCTAACCCATTAGAACATGCCCTTGAGAGACACCATGGCTAAGGTAACCGAACCAACCGCCTAGTTCAACTATAGCGAGTTGGAGGAGTAGTGAGCCAAGCTGTTAGATGAAGAATGGAGTTAGAGGAGATTAAAGGAGAAGATGAGGAATTAGATGTTGAAGAATTTAGGGAGGAAGAAGAGGAAGTTGACTATTACCCATTACCAGGACGAGGACGCCGAACTTCTTAAGGACTAGATAATGTCAAGGTTCAAATCCCACTTTTTAGTGGAAGTAGAGATGCCGATGAATACTTAGAGTGGGAAAAGAAGGTCGAGAAGGTGTTTGACTATTATAGATATATGGATATTGTCAAGGTCTAACATGCTACATTGGAGTTTACTGGGTATGTAACATTGTAGTATAAAAATTTGAATGCAACGGAAAAATTTGAATGCAGCCCGATTAAGGGATGAAAGACAAGGTGTTAGAACCTAGGATGAGATGAAAAGGTTATTAAGAGGCAGATTTGTACCTGAGACGTACCTACAAGATACGTTTGCAAAATTGCAAGAGCTTCACTAAGGAAACTGATCTGTTGATGATTATGTCATAAAGTTCCAAATGTTGATGATCCGAGTAGACATGGAAGAACCAAAAGCCCGTATGGTATCAAGATTCATTTCTGAACTTAAGTATGAGATTCGTAATATCGTTGAAGTACAAAGGTTTTATACTTTAGAAGAGGCGATCAAAATCACGTAGAGGGTAAAAAAGCAGAAGAGAAATGTTCCAAGTTGACTTAGGCAGACATTCTCCCAAGCTCCCGTATCGTGCTAACCAATTTAATCTAAGTTGAGGAGGCCATACCAAGCCAAGGAAAGGAATAACTGACCTGATGAATGCTGAGCAGACCAACATAACCAAACAGGACAATTAAGCCGACCTAAAGCTAGGCTAACCCTGAGAACCTATGAGAAAGGCCAAACATCCGGATGAAAGACCATCAAGGTGAAATGTTTTAAATGCTTATGCTTTGGACACATGGCTGCTGAATGATTGAAATGACTTATCATGATACTTCGAGGAGACGTGGTAGATAGTACCAATGAGAGTGACCTCAAGGAAGAAAAGAATGTTGGATAACCTAAAGTGGAAGATGAAGAGGAGACCTATGTCTATGCTAACCAGGGAGAAGTAATGACCCTAGTCCTGAGACGAGTCTTGAGTTCCTTGCCGAACTCTAAGGAGAACCAGAGAGAGAATATGTTCCATACCGAGTGTACCGTCAAAAGCCAACTGTATACAATCATCATAGATGGAGGAAGTTATACTAATGTTATTAGACAATCCTTTGTGTAGATGTTGGATCTGTTAACCTCAAAGAATCCTCGACCTTATAAGCTACATCAGCTTCATGATAAGGGTGCTTTGCACGTAATTGAACAAGTGACCATATTGTTCAATGTTAGGAACGTGTACAGGGACAAAGTAGTATACAATGTCATCCTTATGGATGCTTTACATCTACTGCTTGGATGACCTTGGTTGTTTAAGTGATGTGTTACACATAACGAGTATAAGAACACCTATGTCTTTGTTAAGGATAGAAGGAGGATAGTGTTGCAACCCCTAACCTCGTCCCAAGTAAATGGCGCTTGTGATGTGCTATAGGGAGCTTCGATCTGTTGAGAAGACTAATGAACCGATGTTCTTATTGATTAGATGATTGATGGAGATGAGGGAATTGCAGGAAGACTTAGAAGAAACCCGACGCTTGTTAAATGAGTTTTTCAACCTATTTTTGGAATACTTACCTAAAGGACCGCCACCAGTCCAAGGCATAGAGTACTATATTGATCTAAAACTAGTTGTCACCCTACATAACTGACTTGCATATAAGATGAACCTTGGGCAGGTTTCTAAGTTAAAAAGGTAGGTAGATAAACTCATTGAGTGAGGATATGTGAAGGAGAGCATGAGCCTTTATGTCATACTAGCTTTACTCGTTCTAAAGAAAGATGGTTCGTAGCATATGTGCATCGACAACTGAGCGATCAACCGAATTACTATTAAGTACAAATACCTGATACCAAGTCTCGATGACATGTTAGATGAGCTTCATGATACAAGGATATTCTCAAAGATTGATTTGTGGAGTGGTTATCACCAAATTTGCATGAGGTCGAACGATGGATGGAAGATTGCCTTTAAGACTAGGCATGGACTCTATGAATGGTTGGTTATGCCATTCAAACTTACGAATGTACCAAGCACATTCATGAGATTAATGAACCATGTGATACGCCCTCTACTTGGAAGATGTGTAGTCATATACTTTGATGATATATTAATATACAATGCTGACTTGATTTACTTTGTTTAACATCTTTGTGAAGTATTTGACCTTTGCGAGTTGAAAAGCTATATGGGAATATGAAGAAGTGTGCGTTTTGCTAGAGTGAGGTGATTTTTCTAGGATTTGTAGTGTCAGGGGAAGGAATTTGAGTAGATAAGAAGAAGACCAGAGTTTTTCTGGAATTACCGATGCCAAAGAATGTCACTGAAGTCTAAAGTTTCCATAGTCTAACTTCTTTCTACAGGCGATTTATTAAGGACTTTAGTACAATAGCTGTCCCATTGACCGAGTTGACAAAGAAGAGTGAAGGATTCAGGTGGAATGACCAAGCTAAATAGAGCCTAAGAGAAATCAAGGAAAAAATCACCTTAGCACTTGTCTTATCGCGGCTCAATTTTGACAAACCCTTCGAATTAGAATGTGATGCATCAAGAATTAGAATTGGTGCTGTCCTGATGCAAGAGTGATGACCTGTCGCCTATCATAATGAAAAGCTTAGTAGTCCTGCCTTGAATTATTCTATGTACAAGAAACAGTTGTACTCTCTTTATCGAGCCCTTACCATTTGGCAACACTACCTGCTACCACGAGAGTTTATTATTTATATTGACCATGAATCATTAAAGCATTTGGGGAGTTAGAACAAGCTCTCGAAGAGGCAAGCCAAGTGGTTAGAATTCATGAAAGGTTTCTTGTACGTCATTTGACATAAGAGATGAAGTGCAAATGTGGTCACCGACGCTCTATCATGATGGTAGACCTTGTTGACCGCTTTGCAAACTAAATTATTGGGATTTTCACTCATTACTGAGCAGTATGCCCATGACCTTCATTTTAGCCCCATCATAGAATAGTGTAGAGATGGAATTTTTGTTAAAGAGATATTATCTTAAGGACGGCTACCTATTTAAGGACCGACAGCTATGTATACCAAATTGCTCTACGCATGAGCTATTGGTTAGGGAAGCTCATAGTAGAGGGTTATGAGGACATTTTAGAGAGGTTAAGACAACCAAGATGTTGAAGGAGAACTTCTACTGGCTAGGTTTGGCCAAGGATGTCCATACAACAGTTGGTAATTGTGAAGTGTGTAAGCGTGCTAAGGGAAAAAGAGAATCCCATCGAGAGTACATGCCTCTGCTGACGCCGACCTTACCTTAGGTCGACCTAAGCATCAACTTTACCCTAGTGCTACCTCGAACATCCTGAGGGAAAGATTCCATTTTTGTTATAGTGGACCGTTTCAGCAAGATGGCACACTTCATTCCATACCATCTAACTAACGATGCTCTATATATTACTAATTTGTTTTTGTAGGAGATTGTCCAACTATACGGAGTACAAAAAAGTATAGTCTCAGATCGGGACACAAAATTCTTAAGCTATTTTTGAAAGACCCTTTAACAAAGACTTGGAACCAAAGTCGTACTCAGCTCCAGTAGTAACCCTCAAACCGATGGCTAGACTGAAGTGGTAAACAGGACACTAGGTAATCTGCTTAGAGCTGTTATGGGAAAAAACTTAAGGGATTGAGATTTATGCCTACTAGTTGTGGAGTTCACATACAACAGGACCGTTCATAGCATTACTGGGAAGACCCCATTCGAGGTAGTCTAAGGCCTTAACCTTACCATATATGATCGGTACCCCAACAGCTACTAAAGAGAGTCAATCTGGAGTTGATCATGCTCAAGAATTACATAAACTACACCAGTTTATAACTAAGAAGATCACCAAATTCAATTAAAGACAGCAAGAGAATGGTAACCAAGGCCACAGAACTATTTCTTTCCAGTTAGGAGACTTAGTATGGATTTACTTCAACCGAGAGCGATTCCCACACTTAAAACAAAGCAAACTATCTCCTCAAGCTAACGGCCCATTCAAGGTCCTAAAGAAAATCAACCATAATGCCTACCGGATTGAGTTGCCTGATGACCATGTCTCCTCTACCTTCAATGTATCCGATCTGATTCCCTACTAACCAATAGAAGATGACCTTGTGAACACCCCAGAAGAACGAGTAGAAATTGCTTCAGATTTGAGGATAAATCTTTATGACCCCTAGGCAAATGATAGGAATCAACCCCTTAAATCAATCATAAGAAGCCGAGCTAAAAGACTTCAAGGGCTTGCATGAAAAATACTAGCTCTAAGCCATAACCGAAATAGGGACTTTTATCCCAATCCGACCTCCTGCCGACCTATCTCTTATATCCTCACATGTGTCCAACATGCTCCTGCCCAATAGCGAAGTCCTAATCCAAAAGATAGCCTAGAACTAGTCGAGCCGAGCCGAGCTACTAATCTAATCCACTGGCGTTTGACTTCAAGACAACTAACCTTTTACTAGGTTGATTAGCTCTCGACTTAATCTAGATCAGGTCGGCCCCTAACTGTAACTCATTCCTGCTTCCGCCTACATTATATCATATCCCAGATGTCTAGCCACTAAGCGACACGTGTCTTCTGGTATAATGTTCTAGAATGATTCTTTCTTTTTTTGTATTGTATATTTTTTGTCTCTTTTGCCCCTTTTAGTATGTCTTATGTAACCTAGCGTAGAATACTCTTTTATCTTTTTATACATGTAAAGCAACCCTAGTGAACAGGTATATAAACCGCCACTTTCCTTGTATGTGAAAAATAATTTAACTTTCAAGACAGAGTTATTCATTTGAGCAACCTTAGTGTTTTCGTTATCTCTTAACTCTTATCTATTCGCTTTAGCAAGGAGCAGTGATGAGTAATCCTTTAGTTTAGATTAGTGTGTCATATCCAACGAATTGTAGGCCAAGTAGGATCGAGTGGTGAGTCATATACATTCGATAGCTGCTCGGGTTTTTGCTAGTTTTCTTTTCTGTCTCCTTTTCGATTCATTCGTTGTGATGCTTCTCTATGTATATGACCTTGGAGACGCATCACTAATGTGATATCAAAATGTCTAAATTTTTTTAGAAGTTTCTTAATATATTGCTCTAGTGATGGCATTATATCATCACCTTTCCTTATAATTTTGCACATAATATCACACTTGCTTCACCCATATCTTTCATATCAAATTTATAAGTAAGAAAAAAATTTTATTCTATTTATTATATATCAAGACTAATGCTGAAAATAAGTATGTCATCAACATATAAGCAAATAATTATACACTTACCATCAACAACTTTAGTATACACATACTTATCAGCTTCAATAGGTGAAAAACCATTATGCATGAAAACTTGATCAAATTTCTCATACCACTGTTTAGGTGCTTGTTTCAAACCATATAAAATTTTTTACAAACTTTATTTTCTTACCTAGAAACAATGTACCCTTTAAGTTACACCATGTAAATTTCCTCTTCCAAATCACCATTTAAAAATGCAGTTTTAACATCTATTTGGTGAATGATAACCTTATGAATGGAAGTTAAAGCATCGAAACACTATTGGAAGAAATTTTTGTCATAAGGGCAAATGAGTCAAAATAATCAACATTGAAACCTTTTGCAACCAACCCAACTTTATATTTTTCAATCGATCCATTAGGGTTGTGTTTCCATTTGAAAAACCATTTGCAACCACTAGGTATGGTTCCAAAAGGTGGGTCAACCAAAATCCATATTTTATTTTTTCTAAGACAATCAATTTCAATTTTAATTGCTTCTTTTTAAAGTAATGAATTTGAAGAAGAAATAACATCAAAATAAGTTAAAGAACTATTATCAACAAGATAAATATAAAATGCATTTCCAAATGAGGTTTCTTTTTCTTCTTTTTTACTCCTTAACTTTTCTAAAGAATTTTCAAAATTATTTTCAGTCAGTGTACGCGAAACAACATTACTCCTTAACTCTTCAAAAAAAATTTTCAAATGGTGTTTGAGAATTAAAATTAGACTTAAAAGGAAAAATGCTTTCAAATAATTCAGTAGTTTTTGTCTTAATGATTATGTTACAATTTATAACACCCTAACTTCTAGTTGTTTGTTTAAAAATTTTTCTCAAACTCTTGGTACCTAAGGACGATTTATTACTGTCATTGTTGAGTTAAGGATAAGACAAAACTTATATTCAACTTGCTCTTTTGTTCCATACACAATTACTTTCAAATTCTTTTTCATTCAATAGGACAAATAATAGCAGAAAGTTCTACATCAATGAGCCATACATAGAGTATCAGAGTTACCTACACTTCTTATACAACATAGAATCTCTTTTACAAATATGCATCCCTGGACTATCACTACTATACAACTAAATCTTTGGTGAAATAACAACTACAGCTTTCCTGAACAACTCTCTTCATTTGCTCGAGCCAAATATTGTAGTCAACAAGTTCTATCCAACACTAATCTTCAGCTAGAGTGTTTAAAGTTTCTTTATCACTCTAATTCTTCTATCTATTCATCTATAACCTAAGGATAAGAGAAACTTATCCCCTCAGCTACCGTGAGTTAAGTGGTAATGGATAAACATACAATGACAACCATTAAAAACAATTATATCATTTAAGTAGTTAGTTCGACTGCGTTATCTTACAACTTCCCAGCTAAGCAATGCAAATGCAATAAGCATATCTTATGCTTATGTACGTGACATGCATCGATACTAATATCCTAGCCCAACCTAACAATTTATCCAGTTCGATCGACTCAAACTGGGCATTTGGAATAAATCTAGGAACCTAGCAATAACCACATAGAGTGGTTGGAAAATCTAGCATGTAGCTGGCCCAATAGATACAATGCAATCTCTATATGCTTAAAAACCCGTCTATTACAAATTAAGTAGTTCACTTGATAAACCCAGCTTTTTATATGGAAACCAACCTAGCAACATCTCGGTTTTTAGAAAACTTGACCCGTGGGTCCTTTTGCATGCCATGCCATGCCATGAATGCATCGGATTGCATACCAAGAAAAACCTAGCAAATGCAAGTAGACTTATTCATCACTTGTTACCTAGCCTTTACTTTGTAATTTCGTCAGTTTTAAGATCTTAGTATCAAGTTCACTTAGGTGAACACCTTAGGAGATGGAGTTAATCCTTAGATTCTTTTTCAAGATAACACAAATCCTAGCAAATGTCACATATGCATTCATTAGCATAAACATAACAACTTAGTTTAATATCATACCACCATTCAATCAGTAACAAGTATAACAGGTAACATAACTCATTAAGCAATGCATCAATTTGTAGCCAATTTCAGTTAAGCCATCAAACAACACATCAATTTACTATTAATGTTTAGCCAAGCCAAAACATCATAAAGCATACAAAGTTAAGAGTAGACATAAATCTACTTAAGCACAAGTAAATATCCACTTACTTGACTAGCAGTACATTCCTAATCTTACTTGTTAACGTAAGCTTCTTCTTTCACTAATTCACCTGGACATGTAACACCCAACAATTCTAATGGTTAATCTTGTTCACTTCAATTGTTTCCTAAATAATCAATATAATAATTTTAGTTTTACTAAAAATAAAGTTAAATAATTTCTTTTCAATAATTTAAGTGTGGTTATAACTTATTTCTAATGAGGGGTGTAAACTTTGTATTAAGTTCTAACTTGCTATCAAAATCTTTGAATAAGTTTCTGAAAGCTTGCCTAATACCAAGTTTTGATCTCCGAACCTTCTGACCAAGTTTCTAAGATTATCTCGATTATACCCTTTCCTCAATTTACTCTTTGAACAAGACTTTAAAGTTATTTCCACTAAGCTTTCACACCAATCAAACCTCGAATCAAGTTCAAAGCCATTTTGACTATATTTCCCTTACCAAATACTTCCTAAACAAGTTTATAATGAAAGTGTAGTTAAGTTCCTCTTCTTATCCAACTTTCTAATCAACTCTCTAAACTAGAGATTAAGTCCCCTCTTTATAAACTAACCTTCTGAAGATGTATCTGAAGCAATTTTATCTAAACCTTTTAAACCAACTAACCCGCTAGTCAAGTCCTTAACATCAATACCATCCCACTTCTTTCACCAAATAATTCCTTTAAATGAAACTTCAACATATTTTGAGTTAAAATCCTTTCTACCAGTTCAACCTTCTAAAGAACTCTCTAAACAAGATCAATTTATATGTTTACTTCCAACGACTCACCCCAACATCCTATTCTAGTTCACAAGTATGATAAAGTATGATTGTACATTAGGTTCAACATGCTCATGCTCTCCATATCACTCATACTTCCAAATCTATATATCCATATCTTAATGCATGTAAGCCATAATCAATGGTTTGTGCATACATTAACTTCCATTCATTCCAACCAACTTCAAATCACTTGCCCCAACAATATATAACACTAATAAACTTTAGAACTGGTACAAATAGGTTTCCTTAGATTTAATTACACAAAATGCCTGAAAATAGCATTTTTTTTATCAAATTTAGAGGCTTAAAAATTACTACAAATTATGGAAAATATTTTAATTGAAATTTTTTCATAGGATTCAAACATGCAATATATGGAAGTTCTAGAAAAGTTTAGGTTTTGAAACAACAACAATAGGGCCATTCAAATCAACTTCAAAAATTGCTCGATTTCGTTTGGTTTAGGATGTACTAAATCCACTCAAAATTTTGGTGATTTGATATTTTCCACTAATAATAGGTACAAAAATACTTTAGAATAATTTTTTTCAAAATTTTTGAACTTGATTGAGTAATTTTAGAAAACTTAAGAAAATCGAAGAGAAATTGAAGCTCACCGAAAAGCCACCACTATCCTTTACAACCTTGTTGGCAGCCTTGGGCGCTACCACCTCTATCTCCTAGTAATGGTGGTTGGTCCTTAGATTTCCTTTAAATCCTCACTCCACGATTCTAAAATTTTCCTAAATTCCTAAGGAGCTAAATAACATTCTAGAGAGAAATGGTACTATTTCCTAGGTTATGAGATGATGAATGGCCTTTTTCTCTCTCTCCACTTAAGCTCAAATCACTTAGTTTTGGTGTTGCTAAGTGCCTTAAGAGTATCCCAATTACTAATAGCTATCTATGGAGTTGTCAATGCCTAAATCCATCTTGATTCTAGTGGTTAACAATTTTTCCTAATTTTTTTTGTCACTTTTCTTGTGAATTATGAGTTAATTATATGGATTTCCAGGTATTTAAAGCATTTTCAAGTATATAGTTATGTATAATAATCATACTTGAGGTATGCTTACTATTTTTATATGTTATTTCATATCACTTTATACTTTTAGTGCTAAAATAATTTATTTATAAAGTTTCATAATCATTCAGAATTCTAATTTCAAGTTTCTGATAATTTCTAATCATACTCGGTAAAAATACATTTTATTGAGATAAAATATTATAAATACTTTATTTTGAGAACTTGATATTACTAAGACTATTTGTCTAAATTTTATAAAATTATATTAAAATTTGGCTCATTTCAGATAAAATTGTTCGAAGGCCTTAGTTTCCATCGATATCAAATAGTTCGAGATGGTTGATCGACTTAACCTATTTCTTGAGCTTCTCTTAATGACTCTGCTTTATTGTTTACCTCTATTGTACTTCCTATATCAAGTGATTCACTGCTTCATGTCTCAAGTAGTGGGTTGAAGATTGAGTTTCACACAATTAAGTATATCATTTTTCAAAACAAGAAATTAATACATAGCACTATACTCAACATACCTAATAAACATGCAATCAGATGTTTTTTAACCTAATTTTTTTTTTTAAACTGGAAATTATAACCATAGCATGACACCCCTACACTTTTAACTATTTTAAGTTAGACTTATAGCTCTCCTTCAATTCATAAGATGTCTAACTGGTTTTCATATATGATATTCTATTTTGCAAGTAACATGTTGATAAAAAAGCTTCACCTCAGAGATTAATAGGAGTAAAATAACTAATAAGTAAAGCATTCATCATTTCTTTTAAAATTCCATTTTTCCTTTACACTGCACCATTTGATTCAAGTGAATATAGAGGTATAGTTTCATGAATTATTCATTCATTTTCATAAAAATCATTAAAAAGTGTATTTTTGCCACCTCTATTTGATCTAATTCTTTTAATTATTTTATTTATTTAATTTTCTACTTCAGCTTTGTATAAACAAAACATATAAAAAATTTCATCTTTATTTCTAAGCGAATATACATTACAATATACATAAAAAATTATCAATAAAAGTCACATAATATTCTTTACCACCTTTAGTCACGATTTGTTTTAAGTCACCAAAATTGGTATCGATCAAATTTAATAACTCAATTTCTCTTTGGATAGAATGATAAGTTTTCTTAGTTAATTTGGTCTTTACACATATTTTGCATTTATCGAGACATACATTACTAATACTAGAAATAAGATCAAGAGACTGTATTGTATTTATATAATTCACGGTAACATGTCCTAATTTAACATGCCATAGATCAACAGAATCTACCAAATAAGCTGAAGATGGTGAATTTTATTAATAACATGGGAAACATTGAGTGCAAATTAATCTTTGATTGCAATAACCCTGGCCTACAAACATTATTTTTTGTCATTGTAATCTTATTAGATTCAAACGATACTTTTACTTTAACCTTCCCTTAAAGAGCCACAAAAATTGAATTTGCTCTAATATTTGTTACATGAAGTACATCACTAAGAGCTAAGGTCTTGCTAGATGTGAGCTTGAAAAGTACTTATCCCTTGCTAAGAACTTTTGCAGTTTAGGAATTACCAAAATAAACATGTTTTCCTTTAACCTCTACTAGTTTGTAGGAGGCAAAAGCATCTTTACTTGCACAAAATATGCTTGGTAGCACCAGAGTTTATTACCCATTCTTTCAAATTTGGCTACTAGATTAATTTGAGAAATAACATCAACAATAATATCATCTCCTTCAACTAAATTTGCCTTTGGCTTAGGAGGATTGTCATTTCTTACTCTCTTCCTACATTGAGAGGCATAGTGACATGGTTTTCCACAAACAAAACAATTCCCTCTTTTCTTGAAGATTTTGGAGTTAGTAGCCTTAGGTTTGTAATTAGGATTATGAGAATAGGTTTTATTGTGACCCTTAGCTTAGATGAAATTTGCTTTTGCAATTATCTCTTTTGTTTTGACAACTTGCAACACCTTCCGGTCAGTGTCTTCAATTATAAAGTAAGTAGTAAAATCTTCAAATGGTTCTTGTATTCACTTTAAGAATCTAGTAATTTTCAATGAATAGATTTGCGACAAATGTTTTTGGTAAGAAAATATTTTCTACCTTTATCATATTGTGATATTCGTTAATTTGCACCGTGATATCATTTTTAGTAGTAATTTCCCACTTATAAGAATTCAAATGACAAATTTTTGGTTGTTAGCATCTTTTGCAATATGCATTATAGCCATTGAGCTCCATATTTATTTGGCTATCAACAAATCATTAAATAGCGTACTAAAAGTTTTATGCCTACATACTTTGTTGGCATGAGTCCAATAATCAATATTGGTTTTAGTTTTAGATTCTATGAGGACCCAAGCAACACTATGCATATGAAGAACTGAGAAAAAAAATTATTTTTTGCCATTTTTTGAAATTTTGACCATCAAAGACTTCAGTTTTTGATATATCAGGAAATTGCTTTGCAAATGGGACGGCAATTAGAATAGAAAGATTTTTATTGGTAATAGCATTAGGAACACCATTAGTTATAATGGTATTAGAAGCATTATTTGGATCCATAGAAAAAAAAAAGAGGAAAAAAATTCTTAAGATTGTTGAAATAATGAATAAGGAATAGCTATAAAAAGAAAAAACTGAGCTATGCTAATAAGCATTATCCTTAAGGATTTTTTCAAGTAATCCCTTAGGATAGAACAAATTATCTATATAAATAGAAAGTAGGAATCAGTATAAAGTAAATAATTATGTAAATACACCTAGCCAAAAGAAGAAAGCTCTAATTTTGCTTTTAATGCAATAATAAACCGTCAAAAGTAAATAAATGTATTTAACTAATAGAAGAAAGATTTTGATTTGTGACAAGTTTAACTAAAAATTCAAAATTTTAAGTTATTGCTTTATTGATGGTAGTACCAACTATTGAAAAGATTTACTACATAATTAGATTGAGAAAATTTATATTATATACATAGGATAAAAATAACTTCATAGCATAGTAGATAGGAAGTAAGTAGCTAGTATTGGTAATGGAACTCTACGTGTAACTTAAAGATCAAGCTTTTCTTATGGAGGATTTTCAAAGATGAATTGCTTATGACCTTAAGGATTAAGAGAATTTTGCTTAATATTGGTACGAAATGGTCAAGATATAGATAACCAATCAAGGATCTAAATCATGCTTTAAGAACGTGTAAAGAGATTACTCCTGTTTAACAAACCATATGGCCAAATCAAGTATGGTTGGTTCCATATACTTAATGCTTTATTAAATTGAAACCAACACTAAATTTTAGAAGAAAAATTTGCAATCAATGAAACTATCTAATGCAATAATATTTTCTTTAGATTATGGTTCATATGGATAGATTTGAATAAGAAGTTGCTTGAGGATCGATATTCAAATAATCCTATTCCATTGCATTAGATCGTTACAAACAAGGCACATAGGGAAAGTAGAAAACCCTCTTCATAATTTCCATGCAGGCAGCTTCATGACAACCACCAATGAAAAGATGGGTCGAATTAAGTACAAATACATCTCAATTAAGAAACTACAAAAAGCAACAAAAAGAGGAGTTGTCAAGGATAAGAGAGGCTAATGCATGATGGGAATTGTAAGACCCCATAAAATGTAGCAACTAAGACATTAGTAGCTGAACATGAAGTGTTCATAAGAATTTTTTCTAAGCTTGAAATTCAACATAGGGTATAAAATTAAGTAAAAACTAACTTCATGAATTTAGATTTTGGAAACAAATTGGTATGATATTAATATAGCTAAAAGGTTAGCTATATACGAATATTTCCATTACTTATCGGAACTTTGAAATTCAAATTCATTTAGTGAGATCCTATGAATAATTAATTAATATAGTTAATGACTTGACATGAGGTAATAATTATAGAAAAAGATAGTAATAATATATATATGTGTGTATAAATAATGATAACATGGTTTGAACAACATATGTTGAGTGATGCTTGAGATACACTATACGACTTACATAATAAAAATTTTCTCAAGTGAAAATACATAAAATGAGTGGTAGTGTATGAATCACTAGTGTGTGATCGTCTAATCATTTGATCGGCATGCGCGGTGGTGAACCTACAAGAAAGCTCCTTATGGCTAAACTAGTGAGGAGCCTTCAATGTTTAAGTTAGCAAAAGGAAGGAAAAGAGAGAATGTGTGTGCGTTTAAATGTAGTAAGGCCAAGGATGTGAAAGTTGGGATCCTTGTACCTATGGCTCTATAACCTATTTATAAAGCATGGAGCTTGCTTACCCGGGACATAGGGTAGATTAGGATCACTTGTACTTAGTTGGTCCAAGGGAGGCTTGTATAGTATGGGAAAGGATTACATCATTTTGCCAGTTGGTATACCTTAGGGAATGTGGTTATCAATCTCATTCGTAGTATGGGCAACCATTATAGTTAAGGAAACTAGGTTATTGTGGGTGTTAAATGACATTTAATGAGGAGAGAAAGGGAGAGCAGCAAAGCAATCAAAGTATTCAAGCCTTGCCTTGAACATTGGTATGAGCTCAGTGGTGAGGCGGTGTGATGGGCTTGGATTTGGACGGCTTGAGGGGTAGGACCCATCAAGGATGTTGGCAGGAGTTTTTCAAGGATGAGAGGAGGTTGAGATGGAGAAGTGTCTGGGGTAAGCTCGAACAAACTATGTTGGTGTTAGGTAGATTGGGTAAGGTACTCGAACAGGTATGGTTTGAGGGAGTATGCCCTCATAGAGGGCACCATAAGGCTAGATAGGGGGGAAGGTGGGAGCATGTTGCTTGACTTAGGCAAGTGTGAACCTACGAGGGGGAGTAAGCTAACCATGCTACTAAAGGGGGTTAAGTTATCAACTTGGAGAAGTGTTTAGGGGTGCCCAAGCAGGGATATATACTTGGGTTGAGAACTTTGGAACTTGGGCCTAGAAAACCTATTAATAAAGAGAATAAAGAAAATAATAATAGTTTAGAAGTATTATGTAATTAGTTAGTATAAATATATATTATTGCGGTAATTAAAGCCCTTAAAAGGCTAAAACTGATAGATAATTATTGAATTTAATCTTATTGTGCAGTTAGGGACTTTTGGTTTGAAGTAATACAAACAAAATCCTAGTTTCAAAAGAAAAAAAGAAATTACATAAGTTAACATTTGTCACCTAAATTGATTTAAGGCCATAGTTGTAGGAATATTAGATTGCTAGCCAAACTATGTGCTTGGTGTTTCTGAATGGACTGTTATTTCATTCTAACACTTAGAGAATTTGCGTGAGTGGCAAGTCTCATAAACAAAATGAAAGCTTTAATCTAAAATAGACAAATGTAAGAATACCATTACCATAACTTCCCTAAATACCTAAATCCTAGTATTCCATCTATTATAAATGAAAGGCACTCGAGTCAACTAATAAATTTTAAAGAAGGCTTATCAATAACCATTCAGTATTCTTGGGGGTTGGCCTAACCCCAGTAGAGAAGAAGATTCCTATTATAGTTGTAAGAGGGAAATCTAAACTAAAATACAAATGCAACTCAAGTGATTGTTAAAGATTTATGGTGACTCTTATTCTATATGTAGTTTAATATAGTAATATTGTACTTTTATTTTGACTATGAACTTCTAATAGCTTATTCAATAATAGCTTTGTTGAATCAAGAGACACCGTGTTGCTCCTTAAAATTCTAAAGTATATTCTTTTGGCTTCAAATTTTTATTATAGCATGATTATCAAGTTAATATTTATTCCATTTCTTCATTAACTACATGCAAAGTGAGATGTGTATGTTTTCAATGAACATACCATTTAAATCTAGAAATTTATGCTTATAGGACTCAAGTATGATATTAGTATTGTTTGATTATAACTATGTGATTAGATTAGGCATTTTGTATAACTTATGGAGATTTAGGGGCTAAAATGTAATGGTACGAGTGTAGGTGATAAACACTCCTAAACACAAAAGATTTCTAGATTCAGAATATGTAATTTATTGGACTTGTGATAATTTTCATGGAATTATTTAATGTGGCATGCTATATACTACACAAATAACATGTATAATGGCTTAATTTGGCAATAGAAATTTCAGTAAGAATCATTAGAAATATTTCTTCTCCACTTTTAATGTAGCACATTACCATTAAGTTAATGAACAAGGGTGCTGATACTCAATTTTGGCCTGACTCAAGGCCTAACTCTAGTGAATATCTTTGAAGGCCCAATAGTGCTTGAAGAACTAAGCAACTTACCTTCTCCAAGTACTCTTGCCTGCTCGTGCATCCCTTTCTATCTCCTCATTTCTTTCTAGTCTCTAATGCCAACGTCTGCTCTCGACTCATTAATTATACCATGACATTTATAGTACGGCTAGTACACTTGACACACTCTAAAGGTGTTAGGTCTATAAGTCATAGGCGTGGTTGCCATCATGGTTGTGGCTTACCAATTCCTAAAGCTACCTTATCACTTCCACAACGCATATCCCCTACCATCTACCAAGTACGGATAAGTCATAAGCCAATACATGTCCAAGTAGTTATGCCTCCTTATACTATAAATAGCACAAGAGGCCAACAGGTAAATGATCTTGGAACCATTACATTGGAATCCCTCTCTATTCCCAATTCCAAAGCTCTCATACATTCCCTTCCATAGCATTCATCGCTTAAACATCATCCTAAGGATTGTCGGTGCTCGGTGAGTCCCCAATCCCCATTTCCTTGTCGACTTCGTTAACTTAAGTGTCGAAGGGCTTTTGTGGATACATCCATAGGGGCCTTCTTGTAGGTAATAGGGAGCAAGGAGCTCATCTAAGTCAAAGCCCATCTAGTTTCTCTCTAAGGAGTTGAAGCCTAATTTGCTCTCCCCCTCTCTAGTTGATTTAACCATGATCAACATTTTAGCATCCACCATTTTAAGAAACTCTACATAAGATGGCTAAGAGAAAAAATACTAATCTACAAGCTGCATAGTTAAGCGACACCAACACGTTACAATTAGGTGATGGTAACTAGTTACCCCACCATGTCATTTACAAACACGTCCAGCTTTAGGCACTAAAGCCCAAGAAATGCACCAACTCAGATTGTTTGTCCAATAGTTACTTAAAGGCAATCGTAAGACCAATAAGTCTAACATAACCCTTCGTAGGGGTGTAGCCTAACTAAAAAATGCGTTCTAAAAAAGGCCAAATGAAGAAGCAATAGCTAGCTCATCATTATAGTCAAATAGAACTCATAACCCATAATCTTCATGCCTGGTGCGTTTATGCGATCGGGTTTGGTACAATCTACAGGAAGTTGAAGACCTACATAATCGGCTGAACCACAATCATGCTAAATTGCAAATATAGGGTAAGTGTTCTACAATGAGCAAACCTAGTGGGGACTTATCCCTAAGGTGGTCTCCTAAGGCATTGGCGGACATGAATATCGAAATTGAATAAGTACATTCATCATGTTCTACAATTACTGTTGCTTATAAAGACATTAATTATAATGTGGGAATTTTCAATAAAGTAAACCTTAACATTTACAAATAATTCAAGCAACTGAAACTTTAGGTAAGTATGCTTAATACTTTACAGTGTTTTGGGGTACTATCATAGAGCGCTTGGATGTTGAAGTTTATACTTTTTTTTAATGATGGAGGGGTACAGCCATGTTATGATTGGTTACCTCTAGGCATATGAACTACCTTACAAAACTTATGTATCGGGTAAAAATAACTTGTGCTATATAGGAAACCCAAAAAGTGTTTATAATGGGATTCAAATCTAACACCTTATGCAATTTGTCATGAGTTTACCTTAGGACTTAATAACTAGGCCAACTCCCTGAGGGTATTGAAGTATATACTTGCTTGTGACAGTAAGTAATTGATTGTATACATGCAGCATGTGTGATTGGATATTATTATGTTACTATGAGAGCTAAACATTATGTTGTGATTGTTTTCTAGAACATTACCTATTGTTGGATTGTCTAGATTTGGTTGATCACTTTTAAATCTAAACTAGACCTAACTTAGCTTAAATCTTAACCTAATAATAGTAAACATTATAACCAACTAGGGGATAAGTAATATTCTCTAACTAAATATTAATCCTTTTAAAAGAGATAATAAGAATGATCTCTTCCCTACTCTTAGTTAAACTAAGAGATATAAGAGAAGGTAGCAATAAGGTTATGGGTATTGGTTTGAAGATAGGCATCGAAGTAAGAGTCATGGCATCGTACCAAAAAATATAAACACCTCAAACGGGATTAGAGTGAGCATAATTTATCTAATCTTATGACGAATCAAACAACGTTGTGCAATGACATTTGTTTGTATATTGCATCTAACTAAATTATTTGACAACCTAACTTGTTTACTGTACTATTCATGCTCTTATCGCTATCCCCTACTAAGCATGATTGCTTCCTTCCTCATTAATTTATTTTATTTTATTTTTTTATGTTCTAGTAGGTCTACTACACCTTACTAACTTTTGCACATAAAGAATATTGGTTATTGGATTCAGAATGAGGAGTAACTAGAACTACAGTTAAACTTTCATGTTTGTATTTTAGAGTTAATTGGGTTGCTTAAGTGACCTGGTCTAACTTGTAAAGTGATTTGTAATAAACCTCTATTTTTTTATTTGAACCATTTTATGAATCACTTTAATTGAGTAAGAGATGCTTCAAAATATTGAGTCGTATATACTTTATGTATATCAAGTATGTAATAGTAGTCAAATATTTGCCTTCCACCATAAATTAGTGTATAAGATATGGCTATTACAATTTTATTGTTTTTAAGGTGTAATAAGAATTTAAAGTAGCGTTTGGTTGTGTAATTTTCATGATACTAGGCTAAATAAAAAATTTTGTCTTATACTTGGTTTGTAAATTTACTTAGTAACAAAATAAAAACTAGGCTAATGGACTGGATAAAATATCTAAATTTAATCCTATCTAAAGTACAATACAAGAATAAAAATTTACTGGACAAAAACAAAAAATATTTTTCATTTTTAAAAATATTCCTTCATATTATAATATTAAATTAATGAATATTATTTTTATTAAATATTACAAAATTTATTTATTTTATAATATAAATTTTGTATTAAGTACTGTGTAAATCAAATATAGTACAATAAGTTTGTATTATTCAATCTTTCTTATATTTATTTTGTTTGGTTTTCTTTATTTAGTCCAATATTTACAACCAAACGTTTCCTTAAAGAAGGATTGAACAAAGATTTGAACCATCTTTTAGATGGTTGATTAAAAAAGAGACAAAACTTAAGCATTGAATTAAGACTTTTGGGTTTAAGTAGTTAATTGCCAAAATAAACAAAGTTAAATAGGAAATTATTTACTCGAAAACAAACTTAGATTCTTAAAATATCTATTTAGCATATAAGAGGTAATTATGACCATCATAACAACTCTACACACATTCTCGATGCATCCGCGCAAAAAACTTTGCGGTTCCAAATAAGCACGTTTGGCTTATGCTCGCCAAGAAATTAATACATTAGTAGACCCAATGGCAGTTGTAGCCCATGGTTCTACGACGCCGGAGGATATGATATTTTTGATTCCTCTCACATTTGTTATCATAATTCTTATCAAGGATTTATATGTATACGTAAACTATAAGGAGTTCAAGACTCCCTTTTCTATAACATGAACTTAGTTCCCCTTTCATTGAAAAAAATAAGCATCTTGCTCGTTTAACCATGGCTCATAGTAGAAACAATGAGATAGGAATTATGGAAGGATAAGTGAATTGAAAGAGAGTTACGGGGAAAAAAAATAAAAAAACCATTTATGTTTGAAAATGAATGTCAAGGGATATCAACAATAATCCTTCCATAATTTCCAATTGTAATGCCGAAAACAATAATCAATTGGAAAAATGAATATAAGTTTTTGTTCATGCAATTATTTCCTTGTATCCTTTTTTATTGGTAAAGTCACTCTCACCTAATGATAACTCCAATTTAAAGTCGCTAGAGTTTGTGAGTATCTCTTGAAAATAATTAATTTCCATCCTTCTACCATAGTTAGAGTTAATCTCCTTAGTTAGTTGATTAATTCTTTGCATTTCCTAGTGAAAGGAAATTAAAACTTTTAAATTACGGTAGGAGGTGGCACTAGATTTTGGCACTTGCTGAGTCCAAATAGTAACTCCGCTTAGCAAGGAGCAGACCTGAAACCAACACCATCAAGCCGGCTTTGAACCTGGGATAGACCGATTGGGTCCACAAGTCCAAGGTGATTTGACCATGAGACCTATGCACTCGATAGGTCTAACGTGGGGTTAATCACGATAATTTAAAAAAAAAAAATAGAAAAAGAAATTAAAAAATATTAAATAAAACATTTACTCAAATAATTTTGAAAGTTCAAATGTTTCCATATGAAATAGTAAAATTTATTTTTCATTTACACTTGCTATTATCAATATAAGAAACTAAATACACTTACAAATATGTTTGGTTGTTATTTATAGAGTTTCAATAAAAGGAAGTTCTTATTCCTTAACAAACCGAGATTAAGACTATCCTTTTGGAGTTTGAAAAATTGAGAAAAAAATAGTTAAACGCTTCACAGGTCTTGTCCCAGGTCAAGAGCCGTGCTCCACTGGTCCCTGGTCCGGTCCAGAGCCACAATCGGTCGTACTCAACGTGGTTCTCTATTTAGGCAATCGTGAACCGACAGATTCGGTTTCGGTTCTAGATTGGGTTGTACTCGCAAAACGAGAACGTCGCATTGGGTCAATTAAACGGAAAAAAGGAGAAATGGTGGACTCGAGGAGGATGAGGCCAGGCCCAACTTGCCCGTTCTTGAACCTCATCACATTCACATAAATTCTCATTCCTCAACTCACAAAAAGGCGGGAAAAGCTGGATTATTTCGCGCCCAAAATAAATAGGGTTCATAAACTTCTCCCGCCCGAAACTCAAAAGACCCTCAACGAACTCTCTCTCACACAGGCCATCGCGTGTTAGGTTTTTCTCAGAAGTAAAAAAGTAATAAAATAACAACGTCGGGATCGTTAACGATGTTCTCAAGCACCCAGTTCGAAGCTGGCGGTGGCTTCACATCATCTCAACCCAACGATTCCACTACTCCTTACTCCGCAAAGGTCTCTCTCTCTCTCTCTCTCTCTCTCTCTTCAGTTTGCTCCCATGATTCCCTCGTGTACGTAATTTTGTTGAATTTTGATTTACACGTATTAAACTGTCTCTTTGGTTGCAGAATCGGGGAACACAAAGCCTAGTTCCCGTGACCGTGAAGCAATTGAGCGAAGCACATCAAACTGGTGACGAAAAGTCCGGTTTCTTAATCGACGGTACCGATGTCACCAACGTAACCATCGCACTTCCTTTTTCTCTAAATTAATGCTCTGCATATTCCTTTCCGTGGTTCTAATTTTCCCCTTAATTTTTCAATTAAGGTGACACTTGTTGGGATGGTATCCGAAAAAGCCGAGAGGGTTACCGATGTGAGTTTCAGTCTTGATGATGGAACTGGTCGAGTTAAATGCAGAAGATGGTATGATTTTCTATTATGGATTATCTGCCAATTATGCACCTTTAGTTTGCACCTTATGTAGTAATTAACTTTAGCACATTCCAGTCGTGTAACTGTAAATTAAGTGTGCATCTCCGTAATGGTGATCGATCGTTGATCAATTATGTACCTTTAATTCTGGATTTCACCCAATCTGATTCGGTCACGTCCTTAAATAGGGTAAATGAAAATTTCGATACCAAGGAAATGGAGGAAATACGGTAAGTAGTCACATCTTACACTACTTTTGTCTAAGAATAGGAACTGGATGGTTTAATATAAATTTCACATGGCTAATCTCTTTTTATATCTCATGTTAGTGACAATATGTATGTTCGCGTTGTTGGTCACTTGAGAAGTAGTCAAGGTGCGAAGCAGATTGCTGTCTTCTCTGTTAGGTATGTGCTTTAGCTGATCCTCAAATTTTATCGCAACTATAGGTCCCTTATGATGGTTTTATGCACTTGTGTTTCTAAAAGGAAGTTATTATGTTATCACTCCATAAATGAGGAGGTCCGATGTGAAGAGGGTTTCTAGATTCGTTTCTCACGTTTCATCTCATCTGATTGTAGAGGCCAATATTATGAAAGGCAAGGATATAAGTTGGTTATATCTCTTAACTTGATCCGGTTGATTTTTTTTGGGGGTTCATTACTTGACCCAGTGGTAAGGAAAAGGAAAGGGAAATTTTGCAAGTTGATCTGTAGAGATGGAAAAAGGAAAATGGCTTGATGTTCTTTTCAGTTTTTATTGTAAAGGCTTACTTTGTATAAGCTAAAGAGAACCAGTGTTACAGAACGTGCTTTTATAATTCTAGTGGTAGTGTCAGTTAGTCCGGTGCTTAATTCATTTCTTTGTACCAGAGGCTAATGTTATGAAGTGAAGTTAAGGTACCAGGAACTTTATTTCCACTGTAGAAGCCCTTGTACGTAAGAAATATGCTATAGCTTTTAACTTAGTACTTGGACTAATTCCTCTATGAATTTGTGTTTGTCACAGCGCTTAGAGTGACATAATAATGATAGACTGGATTTATGATACTGTTAGATAATATGAGCTATGTCGCGGTTGAGATGAATCTCCATCATATATTGGTCATATTCTGGGGACTTTTATTCATCTTCTGTACAACTTCTTTTCCAGGCCTGTTATGAACTACGATGAGATAACTTTTCATTTTATCGACTGCCTACATCAGCATTTGCACAAGTCCAAACTGAAGGCGAGTCAATCTAGACTTACCTACTCCTAGTCCTAGCGACACTTGTATGGAATTATCAAAAGATATGTTCCGACGGTTATTAGGCACTTGAGCTGGTCACCGTAGTTTTTTTCATTAATGCTTTCTGTGGCTACAGGCTGATTCCTCCTTGCTGTCCCAAGTGGCAGAATCTATTACTAGTACCCCTGTGAGTAATAAATCAAATGGGGAGGTTGCAACACCAGCTAATGAAGTAAGTGATCCACCTTCAAAAAACTTATCTGAATACTGACTCCGATGTCTCTATTTCATGTATGATGATGCTAATGCTGTTTTCTGTTAGGTCTCTGTACAAATCTGTACTGAGGGTCTCAAGAGCTGTGACCAAAAGGTCCTTGAGTTTCTTCAGCAAAGCTAGTAAGTTTAACCTCTTGCATTAAGTGATTTAGTTGTCTTTTTCTTCATCTTTTTGGTATCCATCTTATACCATTTTCAAGTCTTGCGTCATTATAAGTACATATGTCTATATATATATATATATATATATATATCCTTTTTATAAATTATATACGTAATAAAGTTTTCCATTTTTGATGAACAAAATATATTTCTCAAACCTTTATCTCCGAACATGTGAATTTTCACTTCTTAAATTCCATTCCTTGATTGTCGTCTTCACTGTATTTTTAATAAGATTCAAAAGTTAAGTTACCCAAACATAGAGTTTGAAATTGAAACAATTACTTACAAATCGGATAATTTTCAAAATTAGATTTTAAAGAAATGCAGATCAAACATGTAATATGTACAACTATAATATAGAAAATACAAAACAAAAATAAGTTAATCCAAATAGAAACCAAGATGACTTCTCCTAGGCCAAATAAATATAAAGAAAATGTTTACGGATGTCTCTTGATATTTATTAAAAGGCTAATAAATAAAATTTGACCTTATAGACTCTCTCTCTCCCATTTCTTTTCTTTTATTTATTTATAATAATTTTGGATTTAGTGTGTGAATCATGGAAATTGTAAAAGCTTTTTGCTTGGGCCTCATGTATCTGGGTCTTTGTAGATTGACAACCTTAACATAACGAGACAATGTTGTCCTTTAATACAAAGTATGTAAGTTCCGTGGTTGCTTCATAGTATTGCTATTCTTACTATTGAGATTTTAGTAGGCTAGTTCTTCACTGGAACATTTTTCTTGATTTCGCAGCGCTGTCGGGGTTGATTGCTGAAGGGGTAACATCTATGTAATCTAACCATGTTTATTTATTTTTACTAGTGGTCAGGAAAAAGGAGTCCATAGAGATGAAATTTCCAGACAACTGAGAATTCCTGTTGAGAAAATCATGTACGCTCTGCTCTTGAACAAACTCCCAAATACACAAACGGACAAACATGCTTGCATATGTATTTTCTACTCAAACCCACGGTCTTGAATTAGATTAATAAGGAATACAGGTGTTTTGTTTGATGGAATCATGTGCACTTGTAATCATAAGAAAAAGATACAACAAAGAAGATGGAGGAGTTTGTAGAGATATTTAATTGATGGCTCTGGTGAAAGGGAGAAGAATTATTTTAGGAATCAAAATCCTAATAATAGGATAAGAAAATATATAGAATTTTACGCAATATGATCTGGGCTTAGAATCGAAATCCTATTCTTAAACTAAATAATACCATGAAACATTCATACGGAATTCTTATTTTGTACTAATTTCTTTTGCTTTATTTCAGGGAATCGGCCCATGTCCTGGAAGAAGAGGGCCTAATCTACTCAACAATAGATGAATATCACTTCAAGTCGACAACTGATATGTAACTAACTAATGAAAGGTGCTTCGATTGGGCTCATATGGCAGCCGTCTTTGCTTGTCTTGGTGCTGTTATTTTTCATGATTTGTGTTTAAATGCACTAGGGAGATGGTCGTACGTAAAATGGGTTTCGATGCATCATGTACGAATCCGCAAAGATTGTAACTATCTTACTTGGAGAAGTATGCATGTTTTGTATTCTTCGAAAAAACGGCATCCTTGAATATTTTTCACATCGTCATGTGTCTGGGAAGAAAAACCATATGCCTCCAAAAGACGGGACAATATCAAACATACTTTGGGAGAGAAAAGCACTCGGTTCTAAAAAGAAAAAAATCGAAAAAAGGGCTTTCCTATATTTATTACATGTGCAGGTGCATATAAGATATGTGCCCTTAGCTTCAAAAATTTTTTTTTGAAGGTGTATATGTTATATGTAACTCCAGTTAAAACAAAAAAGAAGGTGAATACGATTGCGTATTTCTATTACAATCGAAGGTGTATACAATAAATATACATTTACCATCTCAATGCACCACACAACATTGCAGCACCTCAATCTCTCCAAAAAATGTGTGCGAAAATCACAGCACAATCTCTTTAAAAATTATAGTACCTTACTCCAATGTTCATTTTATTGCCACCCTCTAAACAAAAATAAATATGTAGATATTAGAAACTATGTATCACTTTTGATACTTGTCCATTGTCTAGTCTCCAAACAGTAAATGGAGAAAATCTCAACAAAACAAATACAACCAAAATTACAAACCTAGAAATATGAAAGAAAGATTAAATTACATAAGTAAATTAAGTTTAAATGAAGTGCACTTGGTCTAGAATAATCAATCAACTTAAGTTTGGTCAATGCTACATAATTGTACATTTATTTTCTCTTACTCCTACTCTTAGTGAAAATATGCAATATTCATGATGCTATTCCTTCCTTAAATGTTCTTTCTTTTGCAACTAGATGAACTTATGACTCTAGTGCTAAGAATGTGTTGTGGTGGCTTGGTAAAGTTTGGCTAATTTATAGCTTACATTTGCGACGAACTTTCACTATGTGTGCTTGCATATCTCTTTTTTTGATGTGTTGGTGGTGTAAAGGGATGATATACTTAACTTTCCATCATTGGAGTCACAAACAAGCTATTAGAAGGCTTAGATATGTTGGCAACATCAGGATTTGCAAACTAGCTTGGTGTATGAGTGTCGTCATCATGTCGAGCTCATTGCTGTTGTTGTGGAAGTCTTCTCACCTTAGTATGTCCACCTTGTTTAGATGGATTTGGATAAGTAACGCAAATCATATTAACGAAATATCTATAAGAATATACTTGATCTGGACTTTCTTTGTCTAATGCCTCTTAATAGGCCTTTACATATGCATCGGATGTTGATGGTGTTTCGATCCATGCTCTGTTGAGCCATTAAAGGCCTTAAATCATCGATAGACATTATTTACTCATGGGAGCAACATAACTAAATCGGTCTTATGCCTAAACTTGAAAAAGGATCAAATAGCCTTCGATCTCCTTAGCCTATGCATGTAGACCCTTAGCTATACTATCTTGCCTTATGGAAGTCCTCCAAGAGTAGTAAGAGCATAAGGTACGCATAGGTGCTAGATTTGTTGTAGAAGAAAAATCCATTAAGGAGCTATAAGATGAAAGCCCTTATGCGTCACCTAACTTACTCATCATTAGCACTTACAAGAAGGAACTACAATGTCCTCCATAGCTACACCATTGTTACATGTTATCCCCTAATTTGATTGCCTATAAGGATAGCATCTAGCAGCCTAGTGCAAATGTCAGTTTAATCCCCTACAATAGTCCCAATCACTAAGAAGCCATCCATTAATAGCCCTAACTATATCTCTACATCTTGTAAAGCAATAGTGACCACTCTATGAGTTATGTGGAAAGTGTGTGCCTCTTGCCATCTCTCTACAAGTGCTGTGATCATGTGCCAATCTAACTAGATGAATGACAAATGGAGCAATCTTAGGAGCTAGATTGCTTTAGATAAGGCTCCATATAGGGTTGAATGGGATACCATTCACTACTTCATCCTACCTACGTGCTTGGCTACATTGATGCATTGGCCATTCATTTTCTTGAAAATAAGCAATCTAAATGAATTTGTAATTACCTACAATTAGTGTATGCATTTCATTATATTAAAGGCTTTAATGTACTCACATAGCTCGCTTAAATTCACTGTGATCTATATTGATCTTAAAGAGTGAGGATTGATCCATCGACTGATTTAGGCACCATCTAGCTTGCAAAAGCAAATGCAATAAGTTAGTATGCTATGTATATATAGGATAGTATAAATAGAGCAATTGTAAAGTAAGTAGGAAAAGCAAGTAAGATATGCTTGCATTCTTGGTTCTAAGTCAAATAACTTAGTAGTTTCTCTATGGATATGTTCTCCTATTATGACCTTCTTACCTACGCACATTGCATGATGCTTTGTCTGGCCACTCTCTAACATCTATCTCCATGTGGAACCATTTTTGCCTAAGCTTATGCTTCTTGTGTTGTAATGCCATATTAGGGTGAATGGTCGGAAGGTTGGTAATAAATGGCTAGTTTGTTGGATCTCTAATGGGGAAGAAGTGGTTCCTATAACAATAAATTTGATGTGTTAACCTATACCAATGACCAATAGATGACATAATCTTTAGTCAAACTTCTCCTGTAGTAGCAAGTACGTATGAGCACGAGATCCTATAAGTTTGCTATTTATTGCAGATGAACGTATCATTCTCAAAATCGACTATGTACATATGCCCTCTTCCTTTTATTCTACTAGCTACATAAACACTGTTGGTTTTTACCTCAAATATTCTATTATGCCAGTTGGAACGCACCACACGATGAGAACTCGCTTGCTTTAGCCAGCTATCTAGCATTTATTGGCATACTTTGTGTAGGGTCGATTCTAAGCTACCGTCTTCATCACCTTCTTATGTCTCTTATCCTAGTGGTACACAATTATAAGACATCTTCCTCAAAATAAACATCACTAGTAATCCATGTGCTTTTAGAATGTAGTCATAACTCTGTACTATTTGAGGTCATATAACTAAATTTGTAGTAGCTATCATGTGTAAGCATCTACGGGTCTAATGGCATACCTCTAAACCAATCTGGAGCATCTACCTTGATTTTGCATACCTTATCCATATAAGCTTCAAAATTTTGAGATTATACTTGCATCACACCATAAGTGATCCATTTTTTTGCTTTGCTAGTTCTTATGCAATTTGTTGAAGTTGCTTGCAATATGATGAATGCACCAACGCCACATTGCAAATTAGGCTTTCTAGCCATTCGATGCTTCGTCAATTGCTGTTTTGATGCCCTTGGCTCTATCTAATATTAGGCATATGGTTTCTTGGCCTTCACATTCTCCTATTACATGTTGCTTCAACTTTTGAAGCAACCAACCCTATGCTTCACCTATTTCCTCATCTACTAAGGTAAAAGTTAGAGGAGCAATATGATTTGCTTTATCTATACTACAAGTAATCAGAAACTTATAGGTGCACTTTTTATAGAGGAAAGTGCCATCAATAGAAACTATTGGCCTACAAAACTTCCATGCCTCTCTGCATGGTCTAAATAGCTAGAAAACCCACTTCAAGTGTGGCACCATATGTTCCTTTAATCTATCCATCCCTACTTCACTTTTGTTCCAAGGTTGGTCATTTGGATTGCACTAAGCTGTCTCGAAAGATCGTCATATGACTTCTCCCTATTACCAAACACAATCTCTATAGCCTTTATCTTACTTGACCATATTCTTTTATTACTCACCATGTACCCAAATTCATGACTAATGGTGCTATGTAGTTGTGAGATCTTCATATCTAGGTTATCTCTGATTAGTTGCAAGAACACATTAGCTGGTGTATTAAAGCCTAACTGTGGATGATCTTGATGTATAATTGGATTTACGCATGTGTGGGGACCTTGTAGTCTTGTTATAATAAATAAGCCCTCTAGCTTCTTTTTCCAGGCCATTAACCTCTACTTATATTCGTCTTACTTCTTAGAATAGAAGACTGAGTACTTACCCTTTTTGGATTTACCAACAAAAAGGTTTGTGTGATGCTTGATGTGGTACATCTTCACTGGCCTCATAAGATCTTCCTTAGTATCGAATCTCATTTTTATCTAGAGATCATCATTGGTTAACACGTTTCTACACTCAATATTCATTATTTACTCATAATTAATGTAACTGTCACCCCCACAAACATTGAAAAAGGAGATAGTATCCTTAACCAATGAACTAGTCATTCAAACCTCTACGGATGGACATGAGTTGTATGAACCTTTGTTACATGTATCGATGTTGGAGTTTGCTCCATTGAGCTTGACCTTAAGCCTCGAGGAGGATCTACAATAAACTCAACTTTGGTGTTCTCATTTGAGGCATCCCCATACTCATCCTCAAAATTATCCTTAGCTCCATCTTCGGTGTCATTAAAGAGTATAATCCTCATCATCATCATGTGTGTCATCACACATTACCATGCATTTGACAATAAGGTCATATGATGCCTGCTTTTGTAGAATTAGTCCAATTGTTTCATCAATAACATTCTCATCATTACATATAGATGTAGACATAGGCAGTAGATCAAACTCTTCAACCATAAGTTGGTTAACCATAATTGGATACAATAATGGTGTTGTACGAGTAGAGGTATTGGCATAGAATGTTTGCTCCCAACGATCACTTGCCTTCTTTTGCTTACAATTCTAACATATAAGTGGTGAAAATGAGTTAACCTAAAAGCTTTCGCCATTTCAGAGAGATTTTCAGCTTTGTTGTTGTCTTTTATAGCTATCAAAAAGCAGGATGCTTGAATAGTATCTTTACCCTACCTATACCAAGATTGATTTTGATGCTATGGAAAAACCTTACCAACCTTTTCTAACATTGCAATAAAGTTTGCATTTGTTCTTAATCTGAACATTTTCACCAGGTTCTTATCATACTTCGAGCCGAAGTTTCCCCTCAAAATATTCTTGTAAGCATGAACTAAGAATTTAACCGAACTCACCATTTTTGACCTATTTATAGCACAATTAACATACATGGTCAGCTTATTGTATGTTGCATAGTGAACATTTCAAGCACATAACATATCCCATTATCTTAGCTAAACAAACTCCTCACATGCATTGCAACAAACACATTGTGTGCATTATGCATTTCACTTCAAAAAATCATATCCACTACTATCTTACATCACATTGTATATTTTACTTCATATAAACATTGTTACATGTCTTTCAACCTCATCGAACTGCCTATTATTCTAGCTAAATAAACCCTTCATATGCATTTCATCAAACACATGATGTGCGTTATGCATTTCACTTTAAAACGCCATATTCCACTATTGTCACATACTACATTGTATATCCTACTCTGTATATAAGTTGTTACATGTAGTTATATTAAGATTCACACACATCTATATCAATTATATGTATAAAGCACATCAAAGTGAACAAGTAGAATTCAACATTAGGGTTACTTTATTTAATGAAATCCGTAAAAAAATATATGAAAATTTTGAAGAAATTGAGTGTAATATAAGGTTTACCTTTGATTTCTAGTAGAGAATCAACAGAAAAAAGTGAAGTTAAGAAAGTGTGTGAAGAAGGAGCTCGAAGATGGGAGAGCTTGAGAAAGAGAAAGTTTTTTAATTGAACTTGTTAAATTAAAAATGTAATTGGGATTTTCATGTCAACATTACTATTTGTAAGACTTTGACAAATCATGTAATGGATGTTTATTATGTTAGCTCTATGTCCTAATCAAAGCCTGACATGTACCCTTAAGAATCCTTGTTAGCACCATGTTGAATAGTATTTAGGTAGTATTAGTGATAGATGAAAATTATTTTTTCCTCTTGATGATCCTCCTTCTCCTTCTTCTTAAAATTTGCAATTCTTACCCAAAAAATCCTTACTTTAGCGATTCATTCTTTACACTAACATAAGAGAAAAAGGTTTAATCTTTAAATTACCCTAAAGAAAAACCTACTAAAGATCTTTGTATGAAAATGATTTAATCAATTACACTTCTCTTCAATAAGACTTCCTTTTTGGGGCAAAGCTTATGATTGGTATTGCATGGTTTTTTCTATTAGTGGAAGTGTTTGAATTGGTTGAACAATCCATATTTCAAACTTTCATGAGTAGCATGATTTATTGAATTGAAGTAACATACCTATTGCATTTAACCTAGCTTTTTCTTACAATTGTTGTTATTTGTTACCTATTTTGGAATTTTGAGAAGTAATAGGACTCTATTTTGAGTAATTTTTATTGTAATTGCAATCTATCCATCCTTCAAATATTAAAAAAACAAACTCGAAACTAAAAGCATCTCTTTCAAAGCCCAAGCACAATTCATAGTGATATCAAGTTTGAGAAAATTCCATAATTTATTGTGTTTATGCAAACTATAAGTTCAAACCTAGTTAAGAACATCCTTAATTTAATTAAAAAAAGAAAAGGTTCTAATTAGAAATGTAGTAGAAAATTAAGCAAATGAGACTCTTAATCATTAGTTCAATATGATGAAGTATAAAGACGTTTTGGTGGGTTCTTTTTATATTATTCCCCTAATTTATACTAAAGATTCAATATTTGGGTTTTCTTTTGAGAAGAAATTTCTTATTTTTTTTTTTGGAGTTAATATTTGGTAAAATGTTTAACAAATGGAAAATGAAACATTAATTGATTTTAGACGAGAATTAGAAATTTTGGAGGAGGAGAAGGAAGAGGATGAGGAGGAAGAAGAAGAAGAAGAAACTTTTCATATTGTCATAAGGACTATTGAATTATCTAAATGGTGCTAACATGGATTGTAGTGGACACATTGAACTCCAATTGGGTTGCGGTGATGACTTGACAAATGCCTATTAGATGATTTGTTACATATAGTAATATTGACATGCAAATTTCTAATTGAGTACCAAAACATGATGAGTTGAAAACTTAGATAATAAATATATTTTTAAGTAAAGTTTAGGTAGTATTGATAGAAGATTTTAGACATTGATTCCTTAGGTTCATTCTGACTTGAGTAAGCCTTGGGTTGAACTATTCTGGCCTAAGACTGAC
Organism: Lumnitzera racemosa; assembly: GCA_024138005.1. Lineage (NCBI taxonomy): Eukaryota > Viridiplantae > Streptophyta > Magnoliopsida > Myrtales > Combretaceae > Lumnitzera > Lumnitzera racemosa. The sequence continues at coordinate 44,571,067 of JAMXBC010000007.1, forward strand.
ATGCTTCCATTATCGGTAACTTGACTCATCCCATAATCGGTCTACATGAAGCTCCTTTGGATAGCAGATTGGATGCTGCCCCAGGATCGAGCTCTTTCCTTTAAAGGCCATTCTTGTAATACTCATATTGTCATCCCTAAAGAGTACAACTAGCCTTCCAAAGAGTATAAGCCCAAGCTCAAAATTGAAGACTAAGAGTAGACTTTGGGCAACAATAGCTTAGGCTCAATGACTTGGTCAACCTTACGACCCTTAGATTTTTGGGTCATAACTACCTTTACGAAACCTACTCCTAACATTATAAATAGAAGTACCACATTAATGGTAAACTACCTTCACTCACTAAGGCTATTAAGTTCTGTAGTGTTTTTGTTTTCTTATGCTCTTACTCTCTCTTCCAACACTCATTGATTTAATCATCGTAGTTGTTACACCGGACAATACATTGGTGCCCCTCATTGTGATTTGTTTTGCAAAATCTCTTAGAGACACTTTAGTGCCAAATACTTTTGAATTGACTCTACTAATGGATTCATAGACACGATTTTTGGTACTATCTATGGGACGCTAACTAAATTGAAAACAATTTTTTTGAAACACTTTACTTCATTTCTAATTAGCAATGGCAAAAACTAGAAACCCAATTGAGTCACAATGCTAATGAAAGGAACTAAGCCCTAGCAGGTAGCCAAGGTAATTAGGACCAACCGACTATTGAGCAACAATAATTGGAGAATCTAGAAAAGGCGCTCAAATAGGTCTTAACTAAGAATGCTAAGATTGAAGCCCAAAACCAAGAGTTATGGGCTAAGTTAGGTAAGCTTGAGAGACAAAGTAAGGCCATCATGCATCCCTTGACGAAGGCTCTGATGCTAAGATAGAGTAGAACCCATATCGACTAGGTAGGATGGGAATCGAGTCCTTCCTCTACCCCTTGGCGTATGAAATCAACAGATACAATATGCGGCTTTCCATGGTTATGCTCTTGTTGGAAATGAGTAAGTCATTGACTTCTAATGGGGTGTTACCCAATCTGAGCCTTTTAGCCACTACCCGATTGATGATGTTGACCTAAATGAGCTTAGGGAGATGGTCATTAAGCTTTACAAGAAATAGGAAAGTAAAGTCACTGAAGGCATTAACTAAGTTGCTATCATCAAGACTCCTTTCATAAGGGGTATAGGATGTGCGCCTTCTTCCTAATTCTAAATTTTTCTCATTGGACTGCTATGATGGTACTGGTGACCTAGATGACCATTTGCCTCACTTTCACACCCTGATGAGACGGTCATAGGGACGGCATTATGTGTAAGGCATTCCTTGGCACCTTATGGAAGGCTGCTTGGATATGGTTTAACCATGTTTTAGATAATTTCATTTCTTCCTTCGATGAACTTACTTGTTGATATTGTAAACCCTAGAAAATCAGTAGTTGAACCCTAATTCAAGTCTAAGTGTCCTAAACTGTACAATAAATCGATAAGGTTAGTAATTATAAAAGATTATAAAATTTAATAAATCAAATATAACACCGATAACAAAATCCTAGGAATTGATCGAAACCCTAAATCGCGTACCGAAACCCTAAAATTGATTTATGCATCATTAATAAAAATTGAATCCGAATTTGTTCGAAACCTTAAAATTATAAATATATACCTATAAATTAGTTAAATATTATTCGATAGTGATATAATCATAGTCGATTACAATTTTCGAATAAATCACCCATTTACATAAAATTTTAACGAAATCGTTACAATAACTTGTAAAAATTATAATTGTAACGGATATCAATTAAATTGATAATTTCCAGAAAAATTTTAAAATTGATTTATGATGAGTATTGTTATAATTTATATGTTCAGAAAAATTACAAATATTTATTATTAATTTTAATTTTCTTCCTCTTTCTTTTTCTCTTTTTCTCTTTTCTTTCTTTTCTTCTTTTCCACTATTTGACACATTTTGGGACCAAATTGAAGAAAATCCAAACTAGCAACCCACGTGAGGAAATGAAAATGCCAAGTGTTGAATTACAAAAAAAATAAAAATTTTGAAATGATTAATTTTGTCTCATCTTCATTAATGTAAAGGATTCAGATAAGATTTTTTTTTTTTTTTCGTTTATGTTGCTCTTCTTAAATTTGGTAAATACGTGAGTCAAAAAGAAGAAGAAAATCTAGAAAATAAAAGCTAAACCGAAAACAAAAAGAGAAGAATTCTAGAAATCAAAATGTGAAGAAGAAGAAGGAAGAAAAGAAGAAGAAAAATTAAAAGAAATATGTAAGTAAATTAATTTTCAAGTGTAGATGTATATTATATAGTATATACATGTATAAATGTAGTATTTGTATGGTATTTTTATAAATATAACATTACTATTACATGTATATATGCATAAATACATAAATTGAATTATATATGTATGTATAAAGATATGTATGTACACATGTATGTATTAGGTATATTATACGGAAAGAGTGTGGATAATGTATTTTTTTTAAGAATACATATAATTATTATTAAGTATTTTGACAAAATAACTCTAGTATATATATGTGTGTACACATAAATTATATATACATATGTATACATGTATAATTATTTTCGTATGTATATATATATAAATATGTAGTCGTATAGTATATATGTAGTAGTATATTTCTATAAGTGATAATATATGTTAAAATACATAATGTATACAAGACATATATATATATAATATAGAGTATATGTTGTAGTATATCGAAAATATAATACATGTATAAGTATTTATATATTATATATATATATATATCTATGTATTCGGTAATTATATTCATGTACACATGTAAACTATATTATATGAGTATACTTATATGTATAAATACAAATATATGAACATATGTATATGCACATAAGAGTATGTTTATTTTCATAAAATAAATATATACATACATATAACGTATAGCATATAGTATATATATGTAGTATATCGAAAATATATATATGTAATATAATAATATCTATACACTAAAATAAATTTATAATTATGTAAGGAGTAGGTATATATAAATATTACCATAAATTAAAAATTTCTCAATAAAGTAAAATTATAAAATTTATCAAAAATACTATAAGTCTATATATATATGTGTATGAATCGTGAAATATAGATGAATAATAATAATAATAATAATAATAATAATAATAATAATAATAATAATAATAATAATAATAATAATAATAATAATAATAATAATAATAATAATAATAATAATAATAATAATAAAGCTAAAATCTCAAAAATAGGAAAAGTATACTCAAAATAATAAAAATATCAAATATATAGTTTAAGTAATTATTACATCACAAATATATTAAGAAAAAGAGAAAATTAATATTTTATAATTTTTAAACTTAAATAGTAATTTTTGTGATATTTTTATATCATAATTTAAATTACGAGTCACAATGTTCAAAATGGACCTCGTTACGAGAAAATAAGCTCGAAAACGATCAAAATGGACTATAAGTTCATAATAATTCGAGCTAAAACGAAAAAGTTACACACAATTCGATAGAAAGCTCGAATCGACAATTTCACGTAACTAGGTGAAGTAGACCTTACAAATTATGATACTAGTTAGCTTTAAATTCCCAAACTTACAAATTTCTATTATTCTCGAGTGATTTTGATATAGACCTTGAGCCACCACTGGATTACTATGACTTGTGAGTTAGTCATGACTGAGTGAGTTTTTCCTAATGATTCCATACTTGTTTGTGTTTGTAATTAGTGAATATAAGTTATGATCTATAAATGAATGTGTATGGGGTTGGGTTATGCTTGTGTATGATAATTATTGTTGATGGTGAATTTACTTTAAATTTCAATAATATAATGATCGTTGCATAGTAGATTTACTAAGAACTAATTGTTTGTGACTTAAAATGATCACTAAATAAATAAGACCTAATTTTACTCAACTAGAGAAAGTTAACTTGGATCACGCATAATTATGCACTGCATAACTAATTCCGGTAGTCACATTGCACGGAGGTAGTGAGAGACCATACGTGGGTTGATTATTGATTGCTATAGATTTCATACGGTATACACGTATGATATAACCTTACCCTAGCCCGTGGGATGACTAGGCGTTGGAGGCACCAACCGCCTAGCTAAGGGTCGAGTCTAGAGGCCTTCGTTTAAGGGTGAGTGAAGGCTACGTGAACTTACTCACAATCATATGTAGAACTCGTTTTGATAAAATTGGTAATGGATGTACCATTACATTTTAAATACAAAACGCAGAGTTTAGTTATAAAATAAGTTCTAATATGATATCCGGATTTAACTGTATTAATGTATCTCCAACCATAACTTTGAAGGGCATTAAATTTGAGTTGCATGTAGTACCTGGTCACTTGTATGTATTTGTTTGACATACTATTTGTCATGTATTTATTTGGTTGAATCTAACTATTGTATAACTTGATTGCTGTATGGTTGAGGGAAATTATCTCACTAAGCTAGTTTGCTTATACCCTTGTAGTCTTCTCTCACAGGCCGATCTTTTTGTAGAGTCAGGCCGTTGCATGCTTGAGGTTAGTTTTCTACACAGGGTTAGTATAGGAGCTGAACGTGATCAGAGAGTATTTTTGATAGTTTATAGATCCGAATATGTAATTGTTATACTGGTTTAACTTAATACATGTTTCAAACTTTGTATTTGTAAATCTTTATACAATTAGACCATGTGTTATGTTTTTATAATTTTATTACTTATTATGAAATGATATTACTTAAGCTTGCGTACTCTTAGTAGTTAGTAGTAGTTGTAGCTTTGTGTATCGTATAAAAGGGTCGTTGATTGTAAGGGAATTCAATCTTCAATCCTTTGTATGGTATACGACAATTGCCACGACTAACCCCCTCGGGTCGTGACAGATTTAACCTCAATTTCTAAGCTAGTGGGCCTCCATCCAAAGACACATTGTCCTTATATTTGATCTACTAGAAGGAGGGGGAGACCCTCCAAGAATTTGTCACTTGGTTGAACAACATCGTGGTTGAAATCCTTCAGTTAGATGAGGGAGTAGTCGTCTGCATCACCTAGCTGGGCATCAGACTATCAGTAGAGAGAGCAAGCCAAGGACTATGGTAGAGTTCTAACAGAAGGTCTAGAAGTATATGGATTAGAGGGAAAATATTTACGCGAGGCATGAGGCTGACCAAGAGAGGTTGCTGGAAAGAAAGATAAGGAGAAGGATCAGGGGTCGGGAAGGACTGATTAGGAGACAATTCATTTGGCCATAGTGACAAAGGTGACTCTAGGAAACGTTAACCTCTTATCTTAACCTATACATGACATATCCCCCTGAGCCAACCTCTAGCATATGTGTAAATGGATGTCCAAAGAATGAGACTTTTACCTTGACTATCTAACACGAGGGGCAAACCTAGTTGTAGGAATTTTGACAAGTATTACGACTTCTATGATGACTATGGTCATAAGATTGACGAGTGCTTCCAAATGAAGAATGCCAAGGAGAATATTATCTAGAGAGGCTACTTTAGAGAGTACATTGATGGCACTAATGACAATGTCCAGTAGCTTTTGGTTACACTTCTCATTTCCACTAATGTCATGCACAAATAAAAATTTGCCTCCTTTAATGGAAAATAGTAGAATTACTATACTAACAAGTGACTTGGTTGCAATAAAATACTTAGATTTTATAGTTGAAATAACAAATATCAACAAGTGTATTGGTCTATTGATAGTATATGGAGAGTAACAAAGATTTTATTTTGCAATGAAGGAAAGAACGTGTTGGTATTAGTGTTGTCCTTATGCAGGAGAGCCAACCCATTGCTTACTTTAGTGAAAAACTTCAAGGTGCTACCTTAAATTACTTAGCCTACAACAATGAGTTCTATGCCTTTATCGTTACACTTCATAATTGGCAGCGTGATTTGTTGCTGAGAGAATTCATCATCTATTCGGATCATGAATCTCTTAAGTATCTTCATAGGCAGCAGAAGCTTTCTCGAAGTTACCCTAAGTAGGTACAGTTCTTGGAAACCTTCTGCTATGTCATTAGCTATAAGAAGGGAAGCACCAACATAGTGGCTAATGTACTTTCTCGCCGTCATACACTCATCATGATGTTGCAAGCTAAAGTGCTTAGATTTGGCACTTTACCTTATCAATATGAGTATGACCTATATTTTAGGCCTTTAGTAACCAAGTGCAGTGATAGAGGAGCTATGGATGGATTCTACTTAAGTAAGGGGTTCTTGATGAAGGCTAAGTAGATTTGCATGCCAAGTGTTTCTGCAAGAGAGTTACTGGTTCGAGAAGCTTATGCCGGGGGTTTGGCTGGCCATTTTGGGGAAAAGAGGACAATTGGGATATTGAAGGAGCACTTTTGTTGCCCTGAGATGATGAAGGATGTGCATCAAATACTAGAGAGGTGTAAGGTGTGTAAGTATGCAAAAGGGAAGAGAGAGCCCTATGAAGAATATACACCCCTTCCAATTCCCCAGTAGCCGTGAACCGATCTCAGCATAGATTTCATGCTTGGCCTTCCCCACATGCCGAGAAGACACGATTTGATCATGGTAATGGTCAATCGGTTCAGCAAAATGGGCCACTTCATCCCCTATTATAGAACTAATGATGCTTTATTCATCATTAACCTCTTTTTACAGGAAATTATGCGACTGCATGAAGTGCTAAAGAGTAGTGTGTCCGATCGTGATTCCAAATTCACGAACTTCTTTTGGAAGACCTTATGGAGGAAACTTAGCACTAAGCTCCTATTCAGTACCTTTCGCCACACCTAGATAGACGGCTAAATTGAAGTAGTTAATACAACTGTCGGTAATCTTTTGCGTACCACTGTTGGAAAGAACTCTCGTGACTAGGATTTATGCTTACCTATCATTGAATTTGCCTACAATCGATCAATTCATAGCTTTACTGGAACATCACCATTTGAGGTTATTTATGGACTTAACTCGAACCTACCCTTAGAATTAGTCAACAGTCTGACTGCACAAGAGGAGAGTCAATCCGGCTTGTAGCGTATCGAGGAATTTCACAGGTTGCATCAAAGAATTACTGAGCAATTGGCCAAAACTGTGGCGCAATAGAAGGAAATGGGAGGCCGCGGAAGGAAACGAATCATTTATGCCCTTAAGGACCTTATCTAGATCCATCTTAGCAAGGAACGCTTCCTTAGCAAGAGGACGAACAAACTATCTCCTAGAACGGATGGACCTTACAGGAACTTGAGGCGCATTAATGATAATGCTTACAAGATTGAGCTACCCGTAGGTCTTGGCATGTCTACTACATTTAACATCGTTGACTTAACTCGTTATGTGCTTGAAGATGATGAAGACCAAGATTTGAGGGCAAATCTTCAACAACCCTGGGGAACTGATGAATTGCTGACCAACTGTCCCATTACTTGCGTACGGCTCCAATAACTCCAATCCCTCACCTGATGAATTCTCTCTCAGCAACCTACTAATGACAAGAAAGTTTACGCTAAAGGAATGTGGTTGAACTCCTTGAGCTTCCCAAATTGTTATATGTTGATCAGTATACTCGATAGTGATGATGCCGACCATTCCCTTATTGATCACTTTATGCCGAGTAATCTAACCAACCATTGCTAAGAAGTTCTTGTCGAGTGATGAGAGACTCACTTAAATGGCTGAATAGTTTTCTTTCGGCATGCCATCATCTCTCTTGTCCTGGCTCCTTTATTATTGCAACATTATGACCCCTATTGCTTGTTGTATTAAGAGAATATTTGTATGGGACTAATGTTGGATTACCACTTGTCCACCCCGTCAGACATTGTACTACTTTTCCATTTTTGATCTTTTGTCCTTTTTACCCTTTTTCATATGTACTAGGAATCTCTTTTTTGTATATACTTTCTTGTAATTTCTTAATTTATAATGCTACCATAGAGACTTACTATAAATAGTCATTTTCTCTTGTAAGCCGTAAATAAATTACATTTTTAATATTGAATATTTAGTTCTTGTGAGACAACCCTCTCTAAACCTATTTTTCATACACTCTTATCTAATCTTGCTAAGTAGCTCAAGATTAGTGGTGGGTAGACCTTGACATCAACTTATGCGTCATATCAAGTGAGGTGTCAAGTTGTGTTGTGTTCGTTGGTGAATCACATCCTCCGAATAGCTTCACATCAACTACTTTTGTTTGTTTATGGACCATTCCCCTCTAATTTTCTTCAATATTTTGGAGGACCCATTTTAGTCAGATTTTCCATAGTAAGTCCTAGTGATAGCTGAGCTCCTAGGCATACCAAGATTAGTGGCGGGTAGACCTTGACATCAACTTGTGTATCATATCAAGTGAGGTATCAAGCTATGTTGTGTTCGTTGATGAGTCACATCTTCTAAGCAGCTTCACGTCAGCTACTCTTGTTTGTTTGTGGACCATTCCCCTCTGATTTTCTTTAATATTTTGAAGGACCCATTTTAGTCAGATTTGTTATAGTAAGTTTTAGTGATAACTAAGTCGCCAGCTTGGCTCGTTACCAGTGCTTTCTTAATTTGTCATCTCAACTTAGACTGTGTAATACTGACTTTGCTTGGTGTCATTGGGAAAAACGTAATAGATCAACCATCTTTCTCAAAGGTGTAGGTATTTTTGTAGCCATCATGAATAACTCTTTAGTATAAAAAAAACCAAGGGTGACCAAGTTAAATATGAGAAGCACACATGGACAATACATTATATAAGATCTCATCCTTATAACTCCTAGTAGAAATTGGTAACAATACTTGTCTTGTAACATGTAATAATCCCTTTTCATTTAGCTAACGTATTTTGTATAGCTTGGGGTGTGGAGAGGTCGGCCAATTCAACTACTTGACTAATCTCGTAGATGTAACATTGTACAACTATCACTATCAATAATTAAAACACAAAGTTGATCTCTTATCTCTCGTTATTCATCTCATTGATCATATTCCACACTTAGAGTTTGGCGAATAGCCAGTGTTAACATGTCCCCTTCCTCTAAATAAATGTTATCTTTAGTAACTTCTACCTTCACTGCTTTTCCATTTCTTCTGTAGCTTTACTAACTTCTTCGTTAGTATTCTACACTTCAAAGGTTAAGACATCGCCTTTAATTACCATAGTTTGTTGGGTTGGATATTAGGCAGTCATATGTCTAAAACCCTTGTATTTAAAGTACTTTATCTCACTTGTCTTTCTCCTTGAGGTTTGCCCTTTTTCTAGTTCCTTCCTTTTTACCCCATGTTTTAACCTCACTCTTTCTACATACAACATCTATCCTTCGTTCTTGCTCGGAACTATATTGGACTTCTTGCTACTCCCTTAGATAGGTTGAATAGATAGGTCAGGAAGGTGGACCTTGATAAGGTCGACTTCTTCTTTGCCTCTCAACTTATTAGGCAACTTTAATAACTTCCTTAAGGGTATCGAAGAATTGCACCTCGACGGTGTCTCTGAGTTCATGTCTTCACTATTGATGAGTCTAGAAACAGTTTGGGCCTTAGACTCATCTACTTTACATATGTTCATCAACATTTTGAACTCTTGTACATATTCATCAACAAATCGATTCCCTAATTTCAACTCCTATAACTTAGCAAAAGTATCTTGATAATAGGAATCGGGAATGAATTTACCTTATATGACCTTCTTCGTTTCTTCCCATGTCTTCACACTTCATTTGCCATCACTTCTTTGCATCAATTGCAATTTCTTCCATCACATGTAAGCATACCTAGTAACTTCTAGGGTAGCAAGCCTCACTTTGTCCTCTTTGACATACTAGTGATATTTAAACAACTTTTCCATTCGCTCTTCTTAATCTAAGTACTCATCAACATTACCACTCCTTATGTAGCTCAAAAATTGATTTCTAACATTGTCAATACTTTTAGGAGCTTGGACTCCACATCTTTCTTCATAAGAGTCCTCATTAAACTCCTCTTCTATTTCTCCTACTTCATTAAGATCAATTATTTGGCGAGCAAGATGATGTACTCTTCCTTGGAAGTGTTGAATAGGGTATACGACTCTATTAGGTTGGCCTCGGGGCATTTAATCTAGTCACTTATTGAGCCTATAGAACTCTTCATCATCACTCTCTTCTTCTACTACTTCCATCCTTCCCCAACTCTTCGCTTAACTCCTCTAACTTGTACATTACAAGCTAGATAGACTTCTCTTCTACACGGAGCATTAGTATGAACTTGGTTAACCCCATAATCAGTTGGGTTTTCAACTAAGATGTTCTTATACAACTTGGCCAATAACTTGCCTGTCAATTTGACAAGCTCCTCTTATATGAGTGAAGATGTTTCCTTGCATTACAGTCAACACATTCTCTAATAACTTTGTAAGGCAATCAATCTACCCATCATTGGTCCTTGGGGTTTGACACACTCATTGCTTTATTCTAAATGTGTTACTTTCATTGTCCCTAACTATTGTATTAACATTAGGGTATGTCATCTTTTCATCAATATGCAATACAACACTACACTTCAACACCTAACATTCCAATAACCACTGTACTCATTTCAACAATAGGATAACCGTAAACCCTTAAATTTTTTTTATTTGAATCCGAGATTAAACCCAAGTGTGTTAGATAACCCTAAAAGTCAAGAAGGCCATATAAGACGAAAACCCTAATATAACAATCAAAGATCCAATTGCATACAAAACTCTTAAACCCTAAATGTGTATAAACATTAGAGATTGCACCTGAAAGTGAGAAAAACTTTAAAATTATAACTTTAAGCACATAAATGTACTAATTCGTTCTAACCATAATAAAACCCTAATCGAGTATCAATACTTAATGATATGCTAAATCATATAAAATCATTAACTAACGATTAAAGATAACTTCTAATTGCTCATAAATGTATACATACTAAATTAATTTATAAGAAACTATGATATTACATTATAGATAACATTAACCTTATAATCATACAAATAAGCTAGTATTATGTAGGTTCAAGTGTTTAGTTAATGTTTAAACCACATATAGTAATTGTTAGTATTATAAATTATACTTTTCATAATAGTTATATTAATTATGTTACTAAATATTATCTATTTTGTTATAAATGTTTAAGGAAAGTTTTAATAATTTTTTTATTAATTATTTCATTCAGTTCTTTATTTTCCCTTTTTCTTTGACCTTTCTTCTGATTATGTTTATTTCTAAAAATATATATAATAAATACACGTAACTTTGTAAGAGTTGACCAAGTCAACACATCATTATCAAACTAGAATCTTCTCTCCTTTTCTTTTAATTTTTCTTCCTTTTTCCTTTTTCTTTTTCCCTCCCCTTCCTTCTTGGCCACCCACCTAGCCCCTCTAGAATACTTTCACTTTTCTCAAACACATTCAAAACATAATAAAAATCTACTTTACCACCACCGGCCCAACCTACCCCACCACAATCACCCTACACAACCCTATCCCCCCTCTGCGTAAACCCCCCCACCAAACTATAACCCTCTTCTTCCTCTTTACCTTTTTTAGTTTTTCATTTTTTTTTACTTCCTTCTTCCTTAATAATTACCTTATATTTTACTACCTAAATAATACAATTCCTCATCCATATTTAGACGAAGAAAAAGGTACATCATTATATTAATACTAGTATTTCTTATATAGTATGTGTATGTTTCCATTTCATCTAATTTAGTGAATTACTATAATTAGTGTATTAGGGGATATCTAGTTCATGTTTTGGATATGATTCTACAAGTCTTGTATATATGTAGTGGAGTTACATGCATAATCTTAGTTTTTCTAAAACTTATGTATTATGTACATATCTATTAATACCTATAGGAATACCCATATATATATGTGTAAGTGTAGGAATACATGTATATATATAGTATACTTACATATATGGAGTATGTATACATATGAATCCTAGTAGAAAATGTGGTATAAATACCCATATACATATACCGAATGAAACCCTATACATAAGTACCCTTTTATGTATATAATTAAGTATAATAAGAATATTAAGTAAACATACATATAAATATGTTAATTGAACCATGATAGTGTATATACATAAATCATATGAAAATTTCTTGAAATTATTTTTTGAAAATATGTATAAATATACTAATATAATCGTATGTGTATATAAGTATATGTACAAATATGTGTACCGGTATGCTAGAAATATATATAAATATGGACATACATATTAGGGGTATAAATATGTAGGTATAACATGAGTACATACATATTATAACATAAGTTAATATAAAGCAATAAAATAATTATGCATAATATATATATATATATATATACATGGATGGGCTGAAACCTTAAAGGGATAATTCAAGCCCATAATATCTTAATTAAGTTATTCTAATATTATATAAACATGTGTAATAATAAAATAAAATTTAGGGAATATAGAAATTAATAAAATTTTATAAAGTGCCATGTGGACTAATAAAATTATGCTACACTGGCAACTTATTCAAATAATCTACATAAACTACAAATTATACTAATAATGATAATACATAATACTAAAAGTTCAAAATTTTAAGAATATTACAACTTAGAAATTAATTAGATCATAAATTAATAAAGTTAGACACAAAAGTAGTAAATAAGAATATTTAAGTTAAAAAAACTAAATTTACAATAATTTAACCTTATATCGGAAAATGTGGGTCTCAAAATCTAAAAGGAACCCCATTATGAGAACGTACGCTAAAAAACGAAGAAAATCAATTATAAGCTCATAAATATAAGAAATAAAATGAAAAAATCATATACAATTAATAAAATAGTTCAATTTGAGGAAAATTAATAGCAAAACCTAAGTAGATCTAGGTAAGTAATTACCTAGGATAACTAGTTTACTTAATTACTCATTCCTGTTTCTATTTTATAATAATTAGGTGATCTTGACGCGAGTTTGGATCTTTTTGAGGATTATTATGATAGGTGAGAAACGTTATGGCAGAGTGAGTAATCTTTATGATTCCATACTTATGTATGTTTATAGTTAGTGAATTGAAATAATACTATTAGTTGGATGTTGTGTGAAGTCGGGAAATGCATGTAGATGCTGTTGCTTGTTTAACTATGAAATTACTTTAAATGCTAATAACGAATTGCTTATTGCATATTAGATTGAATAGGAATTGTACTGTTTGTGATATTGTATGATCATATAATAATCAAACTTAATTATATTCGTCTTATTAAGTAAATTGGAACATGCATCGCATAAATTAATTTCGATCGTCACATTACACGGAGGTAGGAAGAGGTCATACGGGGGTTGTTAAATTTATGAATATAATGGTTTATCACGGTGTACATGTACAATATGACCTTACCTTAGCCCACGGAAACACTAGGCGTTAGAGGTGCCAATTGCCTAGCTAATGGTCGAGTCTAGAGGTCTCTGTTTAGGGATAAGTGTGGACTATAGGGGCCCACTCATAATTATACCTAGAAATTGGTTTTTGATTAAAATAAATAGATTAATATATTTGAATATGAAACGTGGAGTTTCATAGTAAAGTCAATTTTAGTATAATACCCAAATCTGATTAGTGTTGTGTATATTCTAATCCTGACTTCGAAGGGCATTAAATTTGAGTTGCATACAATACTAGGTTAGCTGTATGTATTTGATTGGCATTCCACTTGTTCATGCATTCATATGCTTGATTTTAATGTATTTATAACTTGCTTGTTAATGTGGTTGAAGGATTTACTCACTAAGCTGTTTAGCTTATACCACTATAGACTTTTGCTGCAGGATTATCTTTTCGTAGATATTGGATGTAGGATGCCAAAGGTTGGTATTAGATTTTAGGTAAGTGTGAGCTAGTGTGGGCATTGAGAGGACATATGTAGGCTTTTATGTGTATCTCTGTTATGACCTTGTTGTAGTTACTCTACTTATGACTTGAAACACCGTATCTTTTGTTTAGTGTAAATGTTATGAACTAAATATCATACGAATATAATTATGTTAAGATATCACTTTATCTAGTTGCTCTTGGGAAGCTAGTATTTGTAGTAGCCTTATATGTTGTATGAAGGATCCATGATTGGAAGGAAGACCAATTTGTGGTCTTTTATGTGATGTATGGTGTCTGCCACGACTAGGCCACCCTCAAGTCCTGACAATAACTTATATATATGATTTCGACAACTATTATGCTCTTCTTAACCACCACTACTTTCTGCACAATAGCCCTTAATTTGTTTTCAAATGGTAAAAACAGGGCACAGCATAGCATTTACACCAACATAGAAAAGCATTGCATAACCATAATATTTGTGACCTAACACTATAATCCTAGCTTCCACATAACCATAATGTTGTTCAACACACTCTTTATCAACAACTCAGCTCATGGCCCTTCTCAAAACCTCGAGCTCTAATATTAAGACGATAGGCGAAGTTGAGCCTTGGACAAGGTCTTACCAAAGCATGGATAGATCCTTTGAGAATTATCAAAGAAAAGGAAATGGGTTATGGTGAATTAAAGATGTAGAGAGGTTAAGCCAACGTGAGCTGCTTAGTGGATATGATACACCACTTGAACACTTACAGTAATGCCTTGTTGGATGTGACTCAACTGTCCAAGACAGAAGGTTGCTTGCTGTATAACCTTGCTTAAGGGTGATATGAGCTAGGGTTTGGTTCTCATGAGGAGAGTCTCATGGAAGAGAAGGAAGAGTCTGTAATATAATAGTAATTCAAATGGAATATTTGATTACAATAGTGTTTATTATACAGTATTTATACTTGTGCTGCTAGGGTTTCATCTTACCATACACAATAATTAAAAAGGGTTAAACTAAGGTTACAAAGTAAATATAAACAAGGGTAAATCTATAAATATCCAAAAAGGGGATATTCATTGTTAAGTAGTGGGGCTATGAGTCTTGGGACACATAGCTTCTAAAAAGCGACTAGGTTTGCAAAGTCGATGTATATTCTTTGTTTTCCATTTGACTTCTTGACTAAAATGCAGCTGTCAACTAGCTCAGATAAGGCTCCTCCCTTATGAATCTTTCCTTCTTCCTTAACAAGCCAAGTGGCTTCGTTTGGATTAGATGCATTTAGGTTGGCTGCCTGAGTAGGCTAAAGGCTTGTGCTTGAGTTATCTCCTTTGTATTTAGGTTAAGCCCATAAGAATTTGTAACTGCTAGAAACTTTTCTTTTCATTTTTTTTTGTGAGAGAGAAAGATAAAATTTTTATTTTATAGACATCAAGAAGTTTAATTACAAATAAAGATAGTGATTTTGTGGTTCTAGTTTACAAGTTCATAGGATTTTTTTACATTTCCTTGAAGAAGAGAGAATAAATGGTTAGATGAGTTTTATTGAAGGACTATTTACAAAGAAGGGAATGCTAAAGAATGATGAACGATGAATGATGAACTAAAGAAAACTTTTATTATTTTGAAAGATCAAGGAACAGAAAACAAAGGAAGTGAACCTAACATTTATTCTTGATTTTTATTTAATGGAACTTGGCATTTATTATAGGCCTCCTAGCTATGAACTGGAAAAACTCTACACTAAGTCTTGTAGATGAGCTTTAAGGTCTTTTAGCATTTCATAGGTTTCCCTAATGACTTATCCAAGAAGGGTTTTTAAGGCCTTGTTGTGAGCTTCTGAACATTCGAACTTTTCCTTTAGATAAACAATTTCAGCCTCTAGCAATTGCTCTCGAATCCTAGAGAGGTACTATATCTTAGTTCTCTGACTATTTACCATTTTATGCCTAAACATTTAATGAAAAAAAAATCAGTTATCAATAAAAGAATATATGTAGAAACATGCATTAGAATTGTTTAGGTTAGTACATTACTCTTTAAGTTGCAACCCTACTGTTTGATTTAACATTTAACTTTTAAAAAATTGATTATATTTCTAAAAACTTTCAAATATTACTAGGATTATAATTCTTAAGAGTAGTATATTAACTTAAGGTTTAAGGGAGGTATATGTAATTAAGGTAGGTTCTAAAGGTTCTTAAACTTTGTGGCCTCACTCATTTTTAGAAAACTCCTTCATTGGTCACATTACATCTTAAGTGGGCTGGCCTAATCAACCTCGAGTAGTGGTTACACCACTATACATGGAGCCTACATAATGGCTCCACTCTTAGGGTCCTAAGATGGCTTGAGTCTAACAGTATCCACCTTACAACTTTGATGCAATAAATGATCCCTCATATCCTAATGTATGTTGTATGCAAAATAAATATAAAATGTAAAACAAAGTATATACATGAAGTGAACAATAAATAAATAAATAACATGAGTATTTTGAAAGGTAAATTTAATTTCTGAGAGTTTTAAGCGGTTAATCCTCTTAACTTCCCTAGTAGAGTTACTAAGCTATTGAGTTTGATTTTTCCCTATTTTTTATTACTTTCCTTAACTTGATCAATATTAAATCCTAATCCGTTTAATATTGATCATCGACTAAGATTTAAAGAAAACTGTTTTTTTTTTTATTTAAAAAAAAATAAAACTTTTTGGAGTTATCACCTGACCGAAGTTAGGAAAGAGAGGGTTAGGTTAAATTGATTGGGTGGACCAATTTAACTTAGCCTCTGATCTACTTAAAAAAACCAATTTTTATAAAAAGGTTTGAAAACCAAAGATTTTTGTTTGAGGGCTAATCTTTTAAACTCTTACTGGTACCATTACTAATTTTCCGAATTTAGATTCACCTTTCAAAATGAACCTTTTTTAAAAAAAAGTTTAATCACTAATGAATGAATTAAATTAGGTTTATTTTACAAAATTAGATAATTTGAGCTATAATTTACATAAAAAGGAAAACTAAATTTTTACAAATTTTACATCACCTTAGAGGTACTTACGTACTCATTAATAGGGATCAAATGTTCTTAGTTCATTTTATGAAAACTTTAATTTGTGGTTTCGTTTTAATATTGAAAGATGGCCGTTTTTACATCTCTTAGTCATTTTGATTTATTTAAGGAAAATTTCTAAAGGTCCTAAATTGTTTTATTATTTTGAAAATTTCTAAAAGGCCTTAATTCTAAAAAGGTCAATTTTATTTTTGTTTTTATTGAAAAATGACTTTCTAAATGATAAAATCCATTTATTTACTTATTTATTTATTTATTTATTTATTTTATTTTATTTTTCACTTATTTTATTTTCTTATTATTAATTTCTTCCTAAAAAATAAAATAGAACTAAACTTTTTCTTTCTTCTTTTTTATTTTTTCATTTTCCTTCTTTTCTTTTCGTTTTTTTTTCCTTTTTCAAATTCTTTCCTTTTTTTGTCCTTCTTCTTTTCTTTTCTTTTTTTTTTTTAACAATTTACAATACACTTGCATAGAAAAGTAAATAAATAAATAAATTAAGAAGACAAAACCGAATCAACAAAAGCAGACGGCTAAACTAAGGACAGCAAAGCGAATTGGATCTTGATTGCAAGGTTAAGTCAGAGGCCAGTTCTTGGGTTGCATTGGGTCGGTTTAATCAACCCAATTTATGTGAGCAGTACATATGCATAGTTGAGAGAGAGTGAGAGAGAACCAATGGACGATGGAGGGTTGTTTCAGGGTGATTCGAAGGCCAAATTGAGTGAGAATGGCTTTTTTGTGATAAGTTTATTAGGTTTGGGGGTTATAGGGATAATGTTGCCTTGTTTGGTGGTGGTTTGGGTAACGGTTGAAAATCAGCAACGGTGGTGGAGTCGAAAGGAAAGAGAAGGATAGGTGTGGGGGATTTTGGGGTTGGTGTTGCTGTGGGTTGAGTTGGTTGCGATAGTAGGTCAAGTGCAAGAGAGGAGGTGTGTAAGTGGCTAAGGAGTGTCTGGTTAGTGTACGTTGGTCATACATTAGTAGTTAAGTATGATGGTGGTTATATTCGGATGTTGTGGAGTGAGGGGTTTACTGCATGGGGTGTTGATTATTGTATGGTAGGCGAATGGTGATGGGGCTATTGTTGGGTGGTTGGGTGAGTTATGTGCTAAAGATTAGTGGCTATTGAGGTTGCAAGCGTTATATAAGTTTGGGTGAGCTGTTTGTATTTGGCTATCGGTGGAGTTGTATTTAGGTACGGTGGAGTGGATTGTATGAGAGAGTGTAGTCAAAGTGGGGGTGTCGTAAGTGTGTATTGCTATGGATTTGGTGTTATATGTGGTTGCATTGTAGTGTTTGATGGTGTTAGTTTTGGTGTAGTCTTGAAATGTTGGGGTGCCACAATGGATGAAGTAGTGGTGACCTAGATTGTTTGTTGTTACTGTACGTGAGTGGATCATGGGGTTAGGTACGCTAATGTGCAACTATGGATTGATGGCAATGTGTATGAAATTGGTGTCTATGTGTGTTGGCTTAGACTTGGTTGAAGATGAGTGGCTAATCAGGGTTGGTGAGTCATTGCTCTTTACTAATGAGTGTTTTGTGATTGTGTTTTTGGTTCACTACTGTGGCTTTTGTGTGAATGTGAGGCTCCTTCCTTTTATTGCTAAGTTGGATTTTTTTTTTTAATTGGAAAATTGAAAATTAGATTAAATGCCAATTCCTAACTTTCTATTTTTTTTTCTGAATTTTCAATGATGATTTGAATGCCTAAACATGTGAATCTAGATGTATTCTTAGGCTTTATTCGAAGAAGGCCATGTGTAGAATGAAGTTATATCATGAAATTGCATGTGTGCATATGGAAATCGCATAAAAAATTACTTCAAAGAGAGGTAGCTGAGCTAATTTTATGCGAGATAATTGGGGAAATGAAGGGAAAAAAGGGGGAAAATCAAATGTTGACGTAGCACCACATTATCCACATGGCCGAACCATTTCATGCTACATGTCAGGCGCCGACATGGGCTTAATGGCCTTTTTCCATGTATGCTTTGTTATGAAAAAGGAAAAAAAAAAAGGCACAAAGTATCTAATAGGAGATTCAAACTTAAGAACTATAGCTCCAATGCCAAGTTTAGTCAAAGTATGGTACCATAAGGCCATTGGCCTATACTTTGTCCATATATGCAATCAAATTGTATATGTAGACTAGGTGGCCTAGGCTAGATTAATTTCTAGCCTAGGCCCAGTATTTCTCTCCTCTTTTATTATTTGAGGCCTTAAAGCTAAATTAAAAATCCTATTTTATCTTTTGTTTAAACTATCTAAAAAATTAATATTTTTTTCTTCTCTTAATTTTCCACTTTTTTTGTAATTATTTTCTATTTTTTGTGAATTTTCCAGATTTTCTATTTTTTTCTATTTTTCTAATTTTTTTTTTGCTTTTTCTAAATTAGGTACCTTTTTCTTATTTTAAAAAATTAAAATAAAATAAAATACATGAAAAAAAAATGGGGTATCTATTGTTAAGTTCATGAAAGAGCTCAAGCAAGTTCGAGCCAACAATAGAGAGTTGCAATAGGGACTTAATGAGAAGGATGTTGACTCTTCTTCTACTACTTCCCTACAGTAGGTTAGGTGGGAGACTAGTTTATTTATACAAGAAAAGGTGTTACAACAACTTTGAGGAAAAAGCCCTTTTAGTGGACAAGACCGATCTACAACAAAGGCAAGAACCATAAGAGGAAGGAGATTGTTAGCAAATGCCTCTACATGGTCAAACAACTTGAATTGCACTACATGTGCAGACATCCATAGATGGAAGAATCGAGCATTTAACTACTCATGTGTGATGAAGAGCAATAATAAACATGAGTTTGTAATAGTTAGAAGTTTACTTTAAGAAATTGACCATAGAGGGGGCTTTTTGGAGGGAAACTGGTGTGAAGGGCAAAAAGGCAAGCCCTTTCATTCAAAGTATAGTGGAAGAGGTCCTTCTATTAAGTGTCTAGCTACCTTAGTTTGACATATATGATGGAAGAAAGGACCCAAATGACCATTTGAATACATTCCAAACTTTGAAGGAACTTTATGGTTCGTTTAATGCAAACGTCTACAAGGTCATCCCTTCCACTTTGAGGAAATCTGCCAACAGCCGGTTCAACTCATTGAAAGCAACCTCAATTTCTTCTTTTAACTAGTTAGTCGATGAGTTTTTCTAATATTTCCTGGTTAGCAAAGCTCTAGCCAAAGATTCTTCACTCCTGACCTCAATTAACCTGAGGAGTCGATTAGACATTATGTCCACATATTTAACCAGTTGATGATCGAAATCACGAATTGTGATAAGAGTGTAGAGTTCCATGCTATCTGTAAAGGAGTTAGGAAAGATTCCAACTTCTTCAAGTCACTTGCTAAGCACCTATGGACCTTTTTGGATGACTTTACTCGTAGGTTAGAAAAACTCATTCGTCAAGAGGACTAAATGCAAGCTAGAAGAGAACTAGAAAGAGACAAGAATAGGAGACGGTTAGAAAAAGATAAGGGAGCTGTAACAGACAGGTTGGAAAAGAAATTTGATATTCATAGTAAGCTCAACGAACCTCTAAGAGATCAAAAGAGGCTAATTCCAACCTTTGCTGAGCATACCCCCCTTAACCGACCTATTTTGGATATTTTGATGGAGGTGCATAATTAGGGTTTCTTGGCTTTGCTGGAGAAAATGAAGAATAATCTTATAAGAAAGAACCCTCAACAAATATTGTAATTTTCATGGAGATCAAGGTCATAATATGGATGAGTACATACATTTGAAAAATGCGCTCAGGGATGCTGTTTAGTGGGGATATTAAGGAAGTTCGTAGTAGACAGAGAGGAGTGCATTGAGTGACCTATGCAAAGGAGGAGGATTGAATAACAACCTCGGAATGTTGAGGCCTAACCTAATAATCAAGATTTAGTGGTGCAAGGTAATGATAAGGAAGACAATTGAGCTCCTTAAGGTATTATTAATGTGATTTTAGGTAGGCCAATAAGAGGGAATGCTTTTTTCATGACAAATTTGTCAAATGTACAAGGAGATCATGTGTTGAATTTGAAGGGAAATAGACATGGAATCGATTATATGATTGTTTTCTTAGTGAAGGATATGCAGGGAATTCAATTCCCTTACAATGATGTATTGATCATTATGTTTAGGGTAGTAGATTTAGAGGATAGAAAAGTGATGGTTGATACAGGGAGTACAACTAACATCATTTTCAAGCATGCATTTGATCAAATGTGACCTAAACTAGAGAATATTAGGATGCGGTCGTATAGATACAATTTGTATAGATTCAATAATTAGTCAGTGAAGGTACAAGGAGTTGTTACCTTAGCCTTATAGATCGGAGATACTGGGAATGTGATGGAGAAGGAAATTGACTTTGTGATAGTAGATTACCCTTCGCCTTACAATGGCATGATGGGCAGACCTTCCATCAATACTTTCAAGATGGTGGTGTCAACTGCTCATCAAAAGGCAAAGTTTTCTACTCCTATAGGGATGAGAACATGTTATGGAGACCAGTAATTAGCCCAACCTTTGTACCTAAAGGCTTTGAAGAGGGATTAGGTTTACAACATTCAGTAAGGTATGTGTAATCGCCGGTAAATAAGAGGAAAACCCGTGGAGGAATCATTGATAATTTAGTTGAGTGACAACCCCAAGCATGTTATAAAGGTTGGAGCTAGCATGGTAGTTGGCCTTTGGGAAAGCGTGATACATTTCCTTTGAGCTAACTGAGATATCTTTGCGTAATCTCCCTTTGACATGTTCGAAATCCCTCAAGAAGTTATCACCCACAAGTTGAACATTAATTCGATGTAAAGGCTGTATAACAGAAGAAGAGACATTTTTCCTTAGAGAGGTAGGCAAATATAGAGGAGGAAGTCTAAAAATTGATGAAGGTGGCTTTTATTAGGGAAGAGCCTTATCTTACATGGTTCGTGAATTGTATTTTGGTTAAGAAAGCAAATGGAAAGTGGAAGATGTGGATTAGCGTCACTAACCTAAATAAGGCATGTTCAAAGGACTATTTCCCCTTACAATGGATGGACTAGATGGTTGATTTGACCTTGAGACATGCTTTGTTGAGTTTCATAGATGCTCTCTTAAGGTACAATTAGATAAAGATGCATCCTTTTGACCAAGTACACACCTCTTTCATTTCAAACTTTGGACTTTATTGTTACAAGTTTATGTTGTTTGAATTAAAGAATGGGGGTGCTACATAGTAGAGGTTGGTTAATGAAGATGTTCAAACCTTAAATGCATAGGAACATTGAGGTTTATGTAGATGATAAGATAGTTTAGAGCAAGACAAATGATGACCACCTCACCTTAAGAGACCCTTCAGTATATTGAATCTGTAGAAATGTATGTTCGGTGCATCTTATGGGAAATTTTTGGGTTTTATGGTGATGTATCGTAGAATTTAAGCCAGCCTTAAGAAGATATAGGCTGTACTGGACATGGAGTTACCAAATCTATCAAAGAGGTCCAAAGGTTAATTGGTTGCATGGTAACATTAAATAGGTTCCTTTCTAAAAGCATTGAAAAATGTATCGAATTTTTTCACATTTTGACAAATTCATTTGAGTTTTGGTGGATTAAAGACTGGGAGAAGGCCTTTAAAGCCTCAATGGAATTCCTAACTAAACCATCGATCTTATCAAAGTCTGTTGAAGGAGAAACTCTTGACTTATATTTATCTGTAAGTGACAGAAGTCTTTCCTCTGTACTGGTAACAATGAACGGATGAATCCATTGGCTAGTTTACTATGTGAGCCATGTTTTACAATCTCTTTCCTTTATGCTGGTATAGGTGGAAGGGTGAATCTATAGGCTAATCTACTATGTGAGCCATGTTTTACAAGGTTTGTATTCAAGGTATAGAAAGTTAGAGAAGTTTGTCTTTACCATTATCATGGCCATTAGGAAGCTATAACCTTATTTTGAAGCTCACCAATTCGTAGTTTTAATTGATCCACTATTGAAGCAAGCTCTACACAAGCCTGATGGATTAAGTTGCTTGGTAAAATATGATTTGGAACTTAGTGCTCTTTGTATGTAGTACCTACCTAGAGAGGCGTACAAAGCTTAGGTATTGGCTGATTTTATACTGACGTTCATGGGAACCGAGAGATCTATCATAGAAAGTGAGCAACCAACTTGGAAGTTGTACATTGATGGCTAGTCAACTAGTGAGCGGAGTAGAGCAGGTTTAATTTTGAAAGGTTTAGTGGGAGCTCGGATCTCAAATGCTTTGAAGTTTAGGTTTCCAATAAGCAACAATGAATTAGAATATAAGGCATTATTGGCAAGGATGAAGCTGGCTAAAGAGGTTGGAGCGAAGCAGTTGTATGTGTTTTTTGACTCCTAGTTTGTAGTTAATCAAGTTACGGGAAGTAGCATAGTCAAAGATGAAAATATGGTC
Source organism: Lumnitzera racemosa (assembly GCA_024138005.1). NCBI lineage: Eukaryota > Viridiplantae > Streptophyta > Magnoliopsida > Myrtales > Combretaceae > Lumnitzera > Lumnitzera racemosa. The sequence continues at coordinate 44,594,455 of JAMXBC010000007.1, forward strand.
AAGTACTTACAGATGGTAAAAGAGATCGGCTTGGGTTTTGAGGCTTGGAAATTGATGCAAATTCTAAGGGTGGGGAATTATATAGTGAACCAACTGTTTACATTAGCCACTATAGGCTTACTAAACTAGGAGGAAAGAATCTTCATCAAACACTTGCTAAAGAAGAGCATGGAGAGACAACCATCGGAATGTTTGGAGGTTTAACGAAAAGATCTAAAATATTATTGGATAGACCTTATCTTGGAGTATTTAAAGGATGGAACTTTGCCTCAAGATACTAAGGAGGATTGGAGACTTGTTTATAGGGTAACTAATTTCATAATCATCAATGGGAATTTATATAAGAGGGGTTTGAGTAAGCCATATCTGAGGTGCTTGCGACCATTGGAAGCAGAGCAAGTCCTTTTTAGCCTGCATTCTAGGGTGTGTAGTAACCACATTAGAGCTGTAACTTCATACATACGGGCACTGAGATTAGGGTATTGGTGGCCTACAGTAAAGATAGATGCGCTTTGCCTAGCTCAAACTTATGATTGATGTTAGAGAAATGCCCCAATAGAGAGAGCTTCGAGCTCATACGTAATGCCTCTTACCTGTCCTTGGCCTTTTATCCAATGGAAATTGGATGTACTTAGTCCATTCCTGAAGACGACTAAGTAAAGGCAGACATCATTGTAACAGTAGATTACTTCATTAAATGGGTTGAAGCTAAGGCTGTAGCAAGGATAATAGAGTAGAGTATAGAGGCTTTCATGGTTAGTAACATCTAAAGTAGATTTGGGATGCCTTACACTATAATAATGGATAATGGGCCATTGTTTGATAATGACAAGTTTAGAGAGTTTTGTGAAGCTTAGTAGATTAAGCTATACTGTACACCTGTTGCCTATCCCCAAAGCTACTATTAAGTAGAGGTAGTGAATAAGGTTATTTTGCAAAGTTTGAAGAAAAGGGTCAATCGAGCAAGAAGCAAGTGGGAAAACGAACTGCCCTATGTTTTGTAGGGGTATAGGACTACACAACGGACCTCAATAGGTCATACCCCTTATCAATTGGCTTTTAGGTAAGAGGTTGCATTGTTAATTGAACTTCAAGTAGAGAGTATGAGAGTCCAATGGTACAGCCTTGAGTACAATTGTCGAGCTTGAATTTTTCCATTTTTATTTTCCTTAACTCGATCTATATTATACCCTATACTCATTTAATATAAACCCTCGACTAAGAATTAAGAAAAATAGGTTTTCTTTAAATTTGAAGAAAAATTGAAGTCGCCACTCGACTGAGGTCGAGAAAAGGTTTAGATTAAAACTAATTGGGTGGATTAATTTTAACTTAGCCATTAGACCTCATGAAAACCAATTTTAGAAATGGTTTTCATTTGAAAATGGTTTTTCTTTGAAAATGTTTTTCTTTAAAAACCAAAGATTTGGATTTAGGGACTAACTTATTAAACCTTAATTAGTACTACTTTTAACCTTTTGAATTTAACTTTATATTTCAAAATACTTTAAAACAACAATTTTGTATTCATAAACATAGAAAATTAAATATATTTACAAAAAAAAAAAATTACAAGAAAATTGAAGATTTCATTATTTACAAAGAGAAAATAAAAACGATAGGGTTTACATTTTTATCAACTTTATTTTTATTTGAGAAAAATTATAAAAGAAAATGGTCCTAATTTTTCAAATGATTATTTTTGGAAAATTCTAAAAGAAATCCTAACTTTGGAAAAGGGACTCATTATTATTATTATTTTTTACTTTCATGAAAGCAAGATTTCCTAAGTGATAAAAAAAGTAACCAAATAAGCAAAAGGAAAAGGAAAGAGATAGATTAGATAAGGAGGAGGTCTACAAGTAAGGGTGTGCAGGTAGATTTGGTAGATAGGTCGAATCTAGGTTATGTGACTTGGCATGTGCACTACATACGATGGTAAATGGAGAAGAGCAACAACAACTGTAGAGGGCCCTTTAGAGGTTGTTTTTGAGCTCTATTCATGGGAGAAACTTCAGTTTCATGAATATTTTAGTGGAAAATGGTGGTATAGGACAACTGTTATGGTGAAAAAGGGTAGTTTAGTGGTGGTTAGATGTGGCTACTAGTAATAGTTGTTGCTTAGCTCGTGCAATTGTGGCTAGGAGTAAAAGAGTGATCCAGTTGGGGGTTTCTAATGATGAGGAGCTCGGCTATGGTCCTATTTATGAGTAGATGTGCTCAGTGGTGGTGTTTTGGCAATGTAAAGGGTCTATTATAATGATGATCGTGTATAGAGTGGGTAGTTGGAGTTGTGATTAGGTTTGGATGTTGAGTTGATTTTGAGTGAGAGTTAGTTAACATTAGGACATGTACCTACTTTAGAATGTTTGGGTTTGAGCATTAATGTTGTTATAGCCAAGTTTGATTCAAGTAGAAGAGGGACGACTGATGGTGTTTGCTGCTATATGACGGTTGTACGGTAACAGCAGAGTAGTGACTAGGTTGATTATGTTTGGGTGTTAGGTTTGGTGTTGTTACCATATGTGAGGATGGGAGTGCTATTGTTGTGTTGGTGGGGATGAATGGTCCACGTAAGGTTTTTGGTTAAAAGAGGATCATTGGATTCGGTCTAAGTGGTTATTGTGTGTATGGGTTTTACTAATCTTTAAGGATGTAGTTGAGAGGGGGTAATTGATGGATGGTGTTGGGTCAAGAAATATAAGGATTGATGGTGTTTTAATTGATGACAGTAGGTTGTTGGTAGGTTTGATTGCGGTTAGGATGTGACTGTATCTGGCCGTGGGTAGATGTCACGCTTAGGGTTGCTGTAGCAAATTGAAGTGGAGCTCAAGAGAGAGGGGGTTTAGTGATCACGATGGGACAATGGTATTGAGTTGAGCGGACTATGGTGGCTTAATTGTCCATTGATAGTAGGATGGTTGCTGTTCATGGAGGATGGTTGAAGATGGTGGTTAGGTCGTATGTTGGTGGTTGGCATTGGTAGATGTATTAGATTAGGTTGGTGTATGTCGTGTTATGTCGGGTTAAGAAAGTCGTGGTGAAGGGGATTGTCCTAGAGTTTTGGGTAGTTATGAATTAGTTGGAGGGCCTACTGTTCGTATGGTGAACTAGAGTTCTGTAAGCGGTTGTTAGTTGAGTAATGACTATAATCGTGTGAGGATTAGATGTAGATGGAGGATTGTAATGAGAGAGGGTAGTGTTTGGTGTGTATCTTACTCACTACATAGTGGGCGAAGATTGTTAGGGTTGAACAGTCGATGGTGTAGTTGATGTATGTTGTCAATTGTGTGTGTTGTCCTCTACTTTCTTAAAGGTCGGACCCCATCCATTTAAAAATTAGCACTCTAAATCTATCTTAAAGATTTTGATTTGTTAAAATCTAGCTAGGATTAAGCCTTGATAGATTTAGGTTTAACAAATCTATGAATCAATAATATCCTGATTAGATTTGCTATCATTTTAAAAAAATTCCTATAATTCATTTCAATCCTCTACCTTTCTAGAAACTTTAGCATTTTCCTACCCTTTCTTCTTGATTTTAGGATGAATTTGGTGATGGGGATGATGTTAACGAGATACTACCATCTATGCTAACATGACACATTGCTCCCAATGGCTATTAGAACAAAGAAAGTACATTTGTGCCTAGTGTGGTTTAAACCCAAGACTTCACACCTCTTACCCTCACAAGACCAAATACTTAACAAATTAGGCTATTGGCCTATGCCTTGACATTTAATATAAATAAATTGTACTTAAGCTACATGACCACCTAAAATAAAGATATTACCTAAATAGAAAATGAACTAATCCTAACTCAAATCTAAAAATCTACTTTCATAAAAACTCTATTTTTTCTATCTTTTGTTTTCTATATATATATCTTTTATTTTTTAGTTATTTTTTTTAATTTTTAATTTTTTTCATTTTCTATGCTTTTAATTTTTTTTTTGTATTTTTGTTTCTATTAGGGCCCTTTTCCATATTCTTAAAAATAAGAGGGGATTGGGTGGTGGGGGGTGGTGCGGAAGAAATGAGGTCTCCATAACTGTCTCTCTTTGTGGTGAAGTTTAAGTAAAATTTTTGCATAAAGACAACAAGAGGCACCATTTTTGCTTGAGAATAAAATTACACTAAGAAGTGCTATATTGTGCTAGTTATCCAAGGCTTGATCCATTAGTGATTTGGTGACAAATGTTTTGAATATGATAGTAAGTTTTTCTAAAGGGCATAGTGCCTTTGGAGTTGGCTAGAATCCTAAAAGATGGTAGTATCCTTATGGACTGGCAAGAATCCTAAATGGATGAAAGAAAGGTAGCGCTCCTATAGGTTAGCAAGAACCCTAAATGGTAAGCTGAAGCTTGGTATTGCTCCTCTGAGTTGACTAACTTAAGCAAGTGTGTCTCTAGGGGACTAGCAACCCTAACTAAAAAATCAATATGAAACCTGGTCGTATTCCTTTAAGCTAATTGACTTAGGTAGGAGCATCTCAAGAGACTAGTAACCCTAAATAAGAAGTTGATTTAAAACCTAGTTGTGCTTCTATGGGCTGACTGATCTAGGCAAGAGCATCTCTAAGAGACTAGCAAACTTAAACAAGATGTTGATTTAAAACCTATTCGTACTTCTATAAGCTGACTAATCTAAGCAGGAGCGTCTCTAAGGGATACGAGTTGACTAATCTAAGCGGAAGTGTCTCTAAGGGATTAGCAACCCTAAATAAGTGATAAGTGTAAATTACTCTACACTTTCAAAGCATATTTAGGCATAAATTGTTCATAATTGTGATTTAATTCTTAAGTTTTGGTACTTAATTGTGTAAATTATTGATTTAAGATGAATCACAAGCAAGGGGATGAAATTTATATAAGAACAATGACTTTTAAGGCAATCATGACCGAGAGGAGAAGAAAGCCTTGAAGTAGAATCAAGATTCACTCCATTAGGGGCATGATTGAGGAAGTATTAATGATCTCCTTATTAATTACGATCTTGATTGTTTAGCAGGAGGGTGATCATGCCCTTAATCACGGGCGTAATGAGATGTAATAAAGTGATAAGGAGTTTACGTCCATTATTACTACCGTGAGTGGTGTAGAATCTTGTTTTCTTAGACTATCACTCTTCGAGTCTTAGTCATGATAGGAGTGGATGTGACCGTTCCTTCATCATTTTTTCACACGAATCAGTACATGGAACATGTCTTAACATCAAGTGATGTCTTAAAGTGATACATTTTCAAGTCCTTTGATGAGTTGAGTATAAATATACCACAACTTTTAGGAGAGAGAATATAAACATTAGAACTAACATCACCAAGAAACACAATAGATAATCAGAATCCATTAGTGTCTTATTTGTGTTCTTAGCATAGTGGAAATGTGATGTGAGTTGTATAAGATTCTTCACTAACTTCGAGAGAATTGTGAAGAATCCATTATTTGTATATTCCTATATCAGAATCCTTCAAGTGAATCAAAAGGGTTTTATTCTTCTCTCTTTGTTTATGTTGTATTTTACTTCTATTTTTGTATTCCTTTGTATTTTTTTTTCTCTATCATTTGTGAGTGATAAAATAAGGTTTATAAAGTCATTTTAACATGATTGTATTTTGAATTGTTATTATTCCTAATAATTACAAATTTTTAGTGATTAGAACTTCATACAAGTTGAGATAGTGTAGTGCACGACACAATCTTACAGAAGATTTCAATGGAATATGTTGAGGAACGATTCCGCTGAATAGATCTTAATCACTAAAACGAACTACTCCTACTAATAGAGATATTTTTAGGAAGTTTGCTGCATGTTGTATGTAATTCAAGGATTCATAAGCTTCTAATGCAATCTTAACTTTTCCATTCTTTGAGAAGAGATTCTAAGGAACGAAATTGAGATTAGAATTGAGTAATTTTGAGAAGAATACTCATGATTAGAGAATTCTTGTAAATGAGTAATTATTATGATGAATAATTCATAAGCCATATTAATATGATGGAGTAGACTTGCTTTGTAATTTGTTGTTTTTAGGTTATATTTCTATTTGTTTTATTTTCTTGGTGTAATATGATAAAGGCATATTTTATTCATGTTTTAATGTGTGAATTAGATAAAATTATTATTGATTTTATAGAAATCATTAAGAATTGGTACTTAAGCATTTTCATTTGGACATTTCAGGTATTAGAGGATTCAAAGTGAAAATATGATCAATTTAGAGGAGTTTTACACAAATAACTGAAGCCTGAATCAAGCTACGGTAAGTTGGAATTAAAGTTAGCTAGCTTACACTTTATACTGGTGGCTTTACATATCTACACTACAGGCCTTTTAAGATACACTGCCCGCCTTCAATGAGAAAGAATCGATTTGACAGGTAACCCCAGTTTTCTCTATAAATAGCCATGTGATTAATATTTTAGAGGGACTTTTTTATCTTCTTTAGAATTAGAGTCTTAGAAGCAGTTAAGTTTTATTTTAGAAGAGTTTTTCTTAGAATTTCTAGGATCGTTGAGAAAACTTTGCTTTTGCTGTGGAAATCATCCTTGGAGTTGCAATTGAAGTTTCTTTATCATAATTACAGAATTGGTGATTTCTATCCTATTTTTATTTATGCAATTTTGTGATTTGTTCTTATTTCTAATCATGAACTTATTTACAAATTTTATTATTATATGTCTTTTGTTTTAATTTCCATAGCTGGCTAAGTTTGAATTGTAGGAATTGATGAAACCCTTCATGTTGTGGGGTTAATAGATATATGGATGATTTATGATTGTAAATTCCATGATTTCGATTATAATTATCTAATTGATTATAATTGTTAGAAACACAATTGATACGAGAGTTGATATAGGGTTTGTTAGAAGTTCTTGATTAAACCGATTAAATAATGAGAGAACAGCGTTAATTAGATAAATTAGAAATTATCTAGGGATTAAGGCAATGTTTCAAGTTAATTATTCGCTAAGACATTATGGATAATTGATTTAGCTAATTAAACGATCAAAACATCATGAGATGTATGATTGTAATTTAGAGTCTATTGTTGATTGGAGATACGAAAGTTAATTGATTAATTTGAGGTTTAAGTCCTTAATTTCAAGGCATAATAATTTCACTTGAATGACCGTATAGCTATTAATTTGTATAACATGATGACAATTTGATTTGCATAACTAGGGTGGATTTTGTTTTTCCCACATTCTCAATTGATTGCATAGTTTTAAATATTTTATTGTAATTTTATTTTCGATAGTTTTAGAGTAATTATTAGATTAGCAAATTCATAATTTAATTTTGATTGCCTAAATGTTGGTAAGAACTACGATAGAATTAGTAATTTCTTAGTTTATGAGAGATCGACAACTTTACTCACTCTTGATTACTTGATTTTGACCTAGTATAGTTACTAGAGTATTTGCGATTTAATTATATATATATAGTTTAAGCAGATCATATTCTTAAAATTAGTACTGTTTAATTGTAGAGATCAGTTGAATTACTTCATTAAATCATTCGATCGCTAGTTAATAGGAAAAATAATTAATACTAGTGTTTAAATTCTTTTCTTAGTGGAGACTACCCTATACTTATCCATACTAACAAACAATAGGTACGCTTACCTATTTAATTGAGTAAAGAATAAATTATAGGAATTTAATTTGTAAGACTCGATAGCTCTAATTAGAAGCGATCAATAAGATGTTGATTTAAAATCTAGTCATGCTTCTACGAGCTAACTAATCTAAGCAGGAGCATCCCTATGAGACTAGCAACCCTAAGCAAGAAATTGATTTAAAACCTAATCATACTTCTACGAGCTAACTGATTTAGGCAGGAGTGTCTCTAAGGAACTAGCAACCCTAAATTGAAATTAATATGAAACCTAGTCATGCTCTTTTGAGTTGATAGACTTAGGTGGGAGCATTTGTAAGAGACTAGCAACCTTGATTGAGAAATCAATATGAAATCTAGTTGTACTCCTCTAAGTTGACTGATTAGGTGGGAATGTCTCTAAGAAATTAGCAACCTTAACTGAAAAATAAATATGAAGCTTAGTTGTGCTCCTCTAAGTTGACTTATCTAGGTGAGAGAGTGTCTAAGGGACTAGTAACTTTAACTAAAAGATCAATATGAGATCTAGTTATTCTCCTTTAAGTTAATTAACCTTGGCAGGAGCGTTTTTAGGGGACTAGCAACCTTAACCAAAAGATCGACATGAGACTTAATTGTGCTCTACAGAGCTAACTAACCTAGGTAGGAGCATTTCTAGGGGATTAGTGACCCTAAATGAAAGATTGATACAAGACTTAATCGTGCTTTTTTAAGCTAATTGGCTTAGGTAGGAGTGTCTCTAGGGTACTAGCAACTCTAACTAAAAGATCAATACGAGACCAAGTTGTACTCTTTTGAATTGATTGACCTAGGTGGGAACATTTCTAGGGGACTAACAACCCTAACTAAAAGATCAAATATGAGACCTAATCGTGCTCCTTTGAGCTAATTAACTTAGGCGGGGGTATCTCTAAGGGACTAGCAACCTTAATTGAAAGATCGATATGAGACCTAATCAAACTCCTTTGAGTTGATTGACCTAGGCAGGAGCATCTGTAAGAGACTAGCAACCCTAAATGTCAATCGATTTAGAACTTGGGCATGCTTCTTTGAGTTGACTAACCTAGGCAGTAGTGTCTCTATGAGACTAACAACCTTAAATGTCAATCAATTTATAACCTGTCATGCTCCTTCGAGTTGACTAAACTATGTGAATGGGTAAAGCGATCCTTGAGCTAGCTAAAACCCTAAATGAGAAAATTGAAACCTGATCATGCTCCTCTAAGCTAACTAACTAAGCAGATGGGTAAAGTGCTCCTTGAGCTGACAGAAACTTGAAATGACAAATAGAAAATTAGTTGTGCTCCTTTGAGTTGACTAACCTAAGCGAATGGCTCAAGCACTTCTTGAGTTAGCTAAAACCTTAAATAAAAATCGAATCAGGTTAGCGTTCTATGAGCTAGCTGGAACCTTAAAGGAGATGTAGATTGGGACAACGCTTTATGAGCTAGTTGGAATCCTAAAGGAGAATGATAGACCAGATAGCACTCCATGAGTTAGTTAGAACCCTAAAGAGAATGATATATGAGATAGTACCCCTTGAGCTGGCTAAAACCCTAAAGAGAATAATAGATTGGGTAGTACTCCTTAAGCTGGCTAGAACCTTAAAGAGAATGATAGACTGGACAATGCTCCTTAAGCTGGCTAGAACCCTAAAAGTGGATGTGAGAAGGGATAGGGCTCTAGGAGCATGCTAGAACCTGTAAGAGATGGACAGAGGGTAAGTGCCCTATAAGTTGGCTAAAGACCTTAAGATGCAAAACTGAGGTATGTAACCTTTTGACTTGTAAAATTTACAAACAGGGAATCTGGTAGAAACCATTTATAATGAAAAAAGAATTAGGGATGAGGTCCCTTGATTTGAAAAAGAATTAGTGGACATCACATGAGGAAATCTACATTAGGGAAGATGACCTAGACTTTTAAGGTCAACTTAAAATGTATGACCACATCTGAAGGAAGCAGACAACATGAATTGAATGCTTGGCCACTCAAGTTGTCATGGATTTGGAAATGGATCGAAAAGAACTTATGATAAGCCCTTACTTTCTCTCTCTTTTTTTATCTTTGTTTTTTCTTTTGAAAGTTTGCTAATGGGTACAAGTTCTTATTTAAGAGGCAAGTGCTATAACCCTCCCCCTTCTTTGGTAATCATGTAGAGCATCTAATATCCTTCTTAGGCTTTAAAAATGTCTCCTAACCTTGATGCTGAACTTCTTGGTGGGGCCTTGTGATTTTAAGCAATCTTTTCCTAAGGAAAACGTAACTCATGATTAGTCTAGTTAAAGAGGACTTTCTTGTAAACTATCGATTTAGATTTTGCTTTTGACTACTATTTTGAAAATTATAGTCCAATTTACAAGTGATACGCTTTGATCAATCCATTAAGTCTTTTTTGGTTCAATATTATGAATTAGGTTTTTGATTGAATGGTTTCAAAAAGGTTTAGTGAGATGGCTTATTTGAAAGAAGCATTCTTGTCTAGCTCGGATCTATCGGTCAAGAACCTTTGGGCAAAAAGTGCTTGCCCAAGTTTCAAAAACAAATTCTGTTTAAAATAAACCGTCATTTAAGATCACAGAACCTTTATTAAGTGCGAGAGGCCTTGTTGGTGAGGAAACCTTGTGTTTGTGATTCGTAGTATAAACTTTGTATTTTTAGGCTGGGAATGTGATTCAAAACCTTATGTTTTTTTGGAGTAGTTTGAGCTTCCAAGACTTCTTTGGTTAAGGCTTTTCTTAAGCTTGATGTTTAGGCCTCTCTGCCTTTTCCTTTTTTTATTTTCTTTTTCTTTTTAACCACTTTGCCCCCATTATTTCTTACTCTTCTCTCCTTAAAAGTGATTATATTTTTTATCGAGTCTTTTGTTATCATGGCCTTAAATCCATAGGTTTTGAGTGTATGGGCTTAGGTAAGTTATATGTGGTCTTGAGGTGTTTGGAAATGTGTTGGCTCTTCTTTAAAGGGAACACTTTATCGAAAACAAAAATTATTATTGAATTGTTATTATTGAGGTAAGTACAAACCGGTTTTATCCTTCTCTCCTAATTAATGACCCTAACCTTTGAATTGCTCCACTATGGGGTGGTTCTTGATAGGGTTTACATTTGAAAGTACTCCAAATTGGTTCAATGAGGTTAACAAAGGATAATGTCTTTATGATTTGAAAATAAATGCCTAACTTCATTTTGATCTACATTTTATGTTCAAAATGGATCTCCTTTAAGGAATGGATCTAAAAATCCTCACCATGATGTCTTTCATCTCTCAAAGTGTTTAAGGGTTAGCGTATAGGATACAGTTCACCTATTTTATTTTAAACTTTTTAAAAGTGAGTTACCAATTCCCTAGGTAGGGATCTATATTGATTTTCCCTAGGGTAGAGATTGACCTTGCTCCCCAATTTCTTGAAACATGCCCTAGTTGTGAAATAATACCTTTTCATTTGATTTGAATTCAAAATTAAATTTCAACTACCAAATGTCCTAAACCTCTTGTGTTCTTAACGACTTAGGCAGATAGTTGCCCTAGACTTATAGGTCATGTACCTTTGGCTTTTATGTGTGATTTCGGGCTTAGTTCTTTAAAGTCGAATAGGCTACCATTGATGTCTTTTGAGGTAGAGGGACTATGAATTGCCCGTTTTGCTTGTACTAAGAGTTAAGCTTAAGATGGTGTTTAATTGCATGACTTCATGTTTTTACTTGGTTCATGGTTGGACTTAATGGCTCAAGGGTTTCAATTTCAGTTGGTTGCCTTGATGGGTTAAGGTCGAGTTGGTTGCTTTAACAGGCCAAGTGGTTGTGTTTGGGTTTGGTTGCCTTAATGGGCTAAGAGTTTATGTTTGTCCAGCGTGTCATAAGAATTTGTAACCGTTAGCAACTTTCTTTTTCTCTCCTTTTTTTTTTGGGAGGGGGAGAAAGATAGAATGATGGGAATCAACCTATAACCTCATCTAAGTTAAGGCCTATCAATGCTTGCCGAAGCTGAATTGCAGCTAAAAGGGTGAAAGGAAGGAAGATGAACACTCAACGTGAAGTTTGTTGTTAGTCGAAGTGCCAAGAGATCACATAGCCAAGTAATTGGAACCAAAGAACTACTTGGCACATCAAAGAGAGACTCTTGTTGATTGATTCTATGACTTGAAAATTGTGGGCTGACCTCTCTGGTGTCTTAGCCAAGACACGTGAGACGTTAGGGACCCCTTCTTGGACTCGGACATCCAACTACCGACCCCATCCAGTTCGGATACTACTCCTCTCAAGACATGCCGAGTGACTATATGTTAAGTCCTGTAAAATGCATAATTTTGTATTCTTGTATATGTTTTCCTTCAGTTTATTTATGGGCCTAATTCTTTAGGGTTTAAAGCCTTTTACATTATTTACAGTTTTGCTACTAGGGTTTAAGACTTGCTATAAATAGCAACATTTGTACAGATACATGGGAGGAGATAGACACATAGATATATATAAAGAGTGAAACTTTCCTCTTTCGAGTATAGCTATACTTGAGTTAGCATTTGCCGAATTATTGAGTATTGATTAGACTCTTTAATCATCCCCGTATTCTTATCAATCTTGTTCTCAGATTATGATGAACCCCTTCATTTGAACCGGTTAGTGAGTTGCATCTAACCTTCATTTGAAACCCCGAGCAACATTTAGTGTTTGTGAGTTGTATCGAACATTATTTCGAGCTTAAACCCCTGATTGTGTTTGTATCTTTATGAGTTATATCCATTTACATTGTCATGACCCAAGGAAGCTAATCGTGGCAATCGCCGTATATCGTACAAAGGATTGTAAATTGAATTCCCTTACAATTGATGACCTTTTATATGATACACAAGGCTATAGCTACAGTTAATAACCAAGAGTTGCGTAAGCATAAGTAATATCATCTCATGATAACAATAATAAGATACAGAAATATAAAACATAATCTATTTATATAATAATTTACAGTTATAAGGTCTTTAGAACTTTTAACTCAAACTAATATCAGTTTATCAAATATTCAGATCTATAATCTAGATGAATTATCATGTGAACACTTTGAACACATACTGCTCCCACATCGACCCCCTTATGAACAACTAACCTCGGGCATGTAACGGCTTGACTCCACGAAAAACTCAGCCTGCGAAAGAAGACTACAAGGGTATAAGCTAACTAGCTTAGTGAGATAACCCCCTCAACCATACAGCAATCAAGTTATACAATAATTAAGTTCAATCAAATGAATGCATATCAAGTAGTATGCCAAATAAATACATGCAGGTGACTAGGTGCTGCATGTAACTCAAATTTAACGCCCTCCGAAGTCAGGGTTGGAGATACATTGGCATAGTCAGATCCGGGTATCATACTAGAACTTATCTCATAACGAAACTCCGTGTTTCGTTTTTAAAATGTAATGGTATATCTATTGTCAATTTTATGAAAAATGAGTTCTACATATGATTGTGAGTAGGTTTACGTAACCCTCACTCACCCCTAAATGGAGGCCTTTGGACTCAACCCTTAGTTAAGTGGTTGGCGCCTCTAATGCCTAGTAATCCTGTGGGTTAGAGTAAGGTCATATTGCATGTGTGCATTGTACAAAATTTATAATAATCAAATAATCAACCTACATATGGCTTCTCGTTACCTCCTTGTAATGTGACGGCCAGAAATAGTTATGCAGTGTATGATTATGTGTGTTTCAAGTTAACTTTTTCTAGTTGAATAAAATTAAGTCTTATTATTTAATGATCAATCAAGGTCACAAAGAATTAGTTCCTAATGAATCTACTATGCAACAATTAATACATTATTGTAATTTAAAGTAAATTCACCATTAACAAATAATTATCATACACAAGCATAACCTAACCCTATACAATATTCAATTATTAATCATAATTTATATTCACTAATTAGAAAAACACAAGCAAGTATTGGATCATTAGGAAGAACTCACTCAGTCATAGGTGACTCAAGGGTCATAATAATCTAGTGGTAGCTCAAGGTTAAGGTCAAGATTACCTGAGAATAAGGAATATAAAAATTTGTAAGTTTGGGAATTAAAAACTAAACTAGTATCGTAATTTGTAAGGTTTACTTCACCTAATTACGCGAAATTGTCGATTCGAGCTTTGTATTGAATCGCGTATAACTTTTTCGTTTTAACTCGGATCGTTATGAACTTGTAGTCCATTTTGATCGTTTTCGAGCATATTTTCTCGCAACAAGATCCATTTTGAATGCTATGACTTGTAGTTTGAACTGTGATATAAAAATATCACAAAATTTATTATTTTAATTTTAAAAGTTATAAAATATTAATTTTAACTTTTTCTTAATATATTTATAATTTAATAATTATTTAAATCATATAATTGATAATTTTATTATTTTAAGCTTATTTCACCTTAGATACTTATTTTTACCTATCTTTTTAGATTTTAGAATTATTAAAATTATTCTTATTAGTACTTTTATTTTTATTATTTATTATTTTCTTATTATTTATTGTATTTTATGATATACACACATATATATACTTTATTATTATATTTAATTAATTTTTATAATTTACTTATTTAGTAATTGTTAATTTATGGTAATATATATATATATATATACCTACTTCTTACATATTTATGAACTTATTTTATTTAGAAAATATTATTGTATCGTATATACTACTTAATGTATGGTATACTTTATATACTATATGCTATACTATATTTACTATTATAATTTTACACATATTTACGCTACATAGATATATACATGCATACATATATGTATATAAAAATATAGCTTACATTTATATATGAATATATAAATACAAAACACATGTATATAATATACGAATACTTATACTTATATGTATATAAATATGAAAATAAAGATTGTATACATATATACATAAATAGTCATTTTCACGTGTACACACACACACACATATATATATATATATCTATATTTAATTTATGAAAATAATAAATACTTACTAGACATATTCTTATGTACATACACATACATATATATATATATATATTCATGTATTCTTATTTATACACATATGTATATTCATATACCATCTATTTTACCTAATAGTATCTATATACATGTCTATATACATATATTTATACATACATAAGAGATACATATATATTTGGTTATCTACTTATGCATACATACATATATATGTAATGAAATATTTAATAAAATACAACAAAAATACTTAGTATGTACATGTACACACTATATAATATACATATATACAACTAAAATAATTATGCTTACCTAAATATATTAAATTTTCTTCTTCTTTTCCTCCTCCTCCTCCTCCTTCTTCTTATTTTTGTTCTTGTTCTTCTTGGTTTTCTTTTTGTTTTGTTTTCTTTCCCTTTTTCTTTTGTGTTCGGTTTGGTTTATATATATATTTTTTCTATTCTAGATTTCTTCCTCTTTGGGATGTGAACCAGCAGAATTCTTTTGGGGCAAATAAAATAAAAAAAGGAAGTTTATCCTAATAATGTAAGCATTTATTAAGATAAGATATTTACTTTATTACTTTGTCCTTCCCCCCTTTAATTTGTGACACTTGGACATTAAATTTGTGCATATGGGCTGCTACAATTTTAGTTGGAATTCACGTATAAAAAGGAAAAAATATAGAAGAGGAAAAAAGGAAAGAAAAAGGAAGGGAAAAGAAAGAAATAGGAATTAATAAAAAAAATATATGTAAATTTTTTAAACATAAAAATCATAAAAATAATAATTATAAATTAATTTTAGAATTTTATGAAATTTTATCAATTTAATTGGTATCCGTTATAATTATAATTTTTATAAGTTCGTTAAAAATTTTATGCGATTATGTGATTTAGTCGATAATTGCAATTGACTACAATTATATCACTATTGAGTGACATTTAATTATTTTATAGGCTTAAAGTAATCGTTTTAGAGTTTTGATTTCAATTAATTGTGTATAAATCAAATTTAAAGTTTTAGTACGCGATTTAGGGTTTTGATCAATTTCTAGGGTTTTTATTATCGGTATTATACTCGATTTATTAAGTTTCATAATCTTTTATCATTACTAGCTTTATCGACTTATTATACAGTTTAGAACATTCGGATTTAAATTTGGGTTCAGACTATCGATTTTCTAGGATTTACATTCATTCACCATAAAAAACCTTCTTGTTCTTCATACCCATCTTCCTTTTGAATACCTAATCCTGTTATTTTGTTTTAGTTCCGCTGCCATTTCTTCCTAGATCGATCATTTGATTCCTTATCTTATTGGTATCAAAGATTCGATCCTGTATCAAGGCTTTATATTACAGAGACTAAGTGATCAAATTACAAATGGGGGATTACTTTCTTAAGATTCTACATATAAGCCTACAAAATTTATTTAAATATAGAGCAATACTTAGATGAGTACTTTTGAAAGTCTATTTACAAAAGAGGAATACTAAAGAATAATATGCTAAAGGGAACTTTCATTATCATGGAAAAAAGGAATAGAGAAAGGGAGCCTAAACATTTATTCTCAATTGTTATTTAATGAAGCTTGACATTTATTCAAAGCTTTTTGACTACATCTAAAATCCTTAATCTAGCTCTCGTAGTTGGGCTGCAATTTTGTCTAGCATATCTAAAGTCCAATCCATGGTCTTTTTACTTTCTTTGACTCAAGTCAACAAAGCTCGGTTAATGGCATCAACGCATTTGACCCTTGGCTTCCAATAGGTAGCTTCAGCTTATAGCAACTATTCACATATTCCTACTAACTTTCTGATTGTTCACTTGTTGGTTAGCTACCATGGTCTGTAGGTAGAATTTATTTCAAACAATTGTTTACAAAAGAAAGAAATACGTTGTTAGTAATAAAAATGATTAATACAATGATCATGAATTTGCAACTTATTAATATTTACAAAGAGTCAAAGAACTGGTGATCATTTCTAAATCTTTTTTGTTTTTTGAAAGCAAGACTATACGAGTTATCAAGAAAAATTAAAAATGATTTACATGTATTGCTTATGAAAATCCCTAACCTGTAGACTAATGGGTCTATTTTATAATAATGTAACAAATATCAAAATGACAACTACCTAAAAGGATTATTTAATAATAAAAATTGGTATGATTCTCTTTTTATTTTTTTGTTTCCTTTGATTAAGAATAAGAATAGTGAGATATTTTACAAGATAGCAAACATGATTATTTATGGACTCAATAAGCATGAACATTTACAAATAAAGAAAATATGTAATATAAAGACATATGGATGCAAGGGATTGATAACTAAATAATAATGTGGTAATATTAAGTGTTTAGCATTGCAGTTGTATTGGAATTCCATTATTACAATAAATTTACAAGGAAAATGTTACGTAGAAATAGAATTTACAAGGAATTTCTAGATTTACAAAGATGTAATTTACAAAGAAAATAAAATATAGGGAAAAATGATAAGTCTTATACAAAGAACTAATATACATGAAAAATTACATGGATAATGCAGGAATTCCATAATAACAACCCTTGGTTAGGATACCCTAGTATTATTTATTCATTAGTCTGAGGGTTGTGTATGTGTTTTGGGGGGGTTTTAAAGGTCTTTAGCTTTGTAATCTCACAAGCTTTTAGGGAAGCGATTCATTGATCACATTGAAGCTTAAGTGGGGTAGCTTGATTGGCTAGGGAAGGTGGTTACCCCACAACATTTGAAGCTTACACAATGGCTCCCTTCCTAGGATCCTACGACAGCCTAGTTTTGACTGTATCTAACATACATTCATGATGATAAACCTTCCTTATTACATGCCCCCGATAAACCTACATGGGTTGGTACAAATATATACAAATAAATAAAATATATTTATAGAAAAGAAATATAATGTAGAAAGGGTATTTTGAAAAACCATTCTAAATTTGGAAGGTTTAAGTGGTTAACCCTCTTTACATCCTTAATAGAATTGACAAGTCGTCGAGCTAAAATTTTTTCATTTTTATTTTCCTTAACTTGATCTATATCAAACTCTATACCTATTTAATACAGACCCTTAATTAAGAATTAATAAAAAGTCGGGAAAAGGGTTAGATTAAAATCAATTAGGTGGATTTATTTTAACCTAATCACTATATTACGTGAAAACCAATTTTGAAAATAATTTTTTTTTAAACTAGAGATTTGGATCAAAGGGTTAACTTATTAAGCACTAACGGGTACCACTTTTAACCTTTTGAATTTAGCTTTATATTTCAAAATACCTTAAAACAACAATTTTATATTCATAAACTGAGAAAATTACATTTATTTACAAAAAAACAAAAAAAAAATTTACAAAGGGAAAATAAAAAATTTCCTTATTTTAAGTCACTTCGTAGGTGTTTAAATACCCTCTAATAGGGATCAGACTTTTCATAGTTCATTCAAGAAAAATTTCATTGTGTTGATTTATTCTAACTTTGGAAAAATGATCGGGTTTATGTTTTTGTCAACTTTGTTTTTATTTGAGAAAAAATTATAAAAGAAAAGGGTCTTAATTTTTCAAATGATCATTTTTGGAAAATTCTAAAAAAAATCCTAATTTTGGAAAAAGGGATTATTATTATTATTTTTTTATTTTTGTCAAAGCATGATTTACTAAGTGATAGAAAAAGAAAGTAACCAAATAAGTAAAAGGAAAAGGAAAGAGATGGACTGGATCAGGAGGAGCTTCACAAGTTAGGGTACATAGGTGGATTTAGTAGACGGGTTAAATCTGGGTTGTCTAACTAGTTACATACGCTGCATGTGATTGTAAATTGAGAGGAACAACTATCGAGCCTAAAATTTTCCTTTTCTCAATTTCCTTAATTTGATTTAAACTAAGCCATATGCCCATTTAGTATAAACCCCCAGCTAAAATTAAGGAAACTTGGTTTCTTAATTATCTTCCTTTAAAAAAAAAAAAATGGAGTCATCACCTGGTAAAACTAAGAAAAGGTAATTAAATTAGAATTAATTAGGCGGATCAATTTTAATTTAGCCACTAGTTTACATTTTGAAAATTTTTGAAAGAAAATCTTTTATGAAACTAGATTTTCTTCGATTTTTGGCTATCCTATTAAACCCAAATAAGTATCATTCTAACCTTTTGAATTTGAATTTAAATTTATTTGTCAAGTCGCCCCTAAAATATATTCATAAATAGCAAAGGAAATTGCATTTATGTTAAAAAAATTATTTTACAAAAGGAGGAAAATATTTTTTCATATTTTAAATCGCCTCGGATGTGCTTATGTACCCACTAGTTGGGATAGACTGCCGTAGTTTATTTTTAAAAATTTTAATAGATTAGTTTATTTTATTTTGAAAAGCATTTCACTTTAAGGATTTACATGTTGATTAGTTTATAAAAATATATTTTCTTTTTTGCCCAAATTTTTAAAATAATGAGAAATCTTTGGTTCTTTTTAAAAGCAGGTCTGTTTAGATTTTTATTTAAGAAAAAGTTTGTTTAAGGTGGCAAAATATTTTTTTTTTCTAAAGAAGCACTTTTTATAAAAATGAAACTATTTAGAGATACATATATTAAATAAGTTACATAAAATACTGAAATAAAAATTCATACAATAACAAATATGGCATGTTTATTATCTATGTACAAAAATTTGTTTATGATGAAATTTCAAATCAAGACATCCATTCTATACTACATAAACATGATTTATTAAAGTAACTAATTTCATAATTACATGTTAGGCATCTATTCAATAATGTATATGTTCAGACATCTATTCTATAATTTATATGTTCAAACATCTATTGCATAATTCACATGTTCAAACATCTATTCTATTATTTACTTGTTTAGACATATATTTTATAATTTACTTGTTTAGATGTCTATTCTATAATTTACTTGTTTGGACATCTATTATGCAATTTACATGTTTGGACATCTATTCTACAATTTAAATATTTGAATATCTATTCTATATTGTGCAAACATGACTTATGGCAAATACTCTATGGTTTATTAATCAAAACGTCTAATTCAATTAAAATAATCAAGAATAATTACATATTCAAACTTGATTCATGATGAATATTCTACAAGTCATTAAATCAAAATACTCAATTTAAATAATCATGAACTATGAACACCACATGGCCATTATATTATAGAAACAACAAATCATATTAACTATAGTACAAAAATTACATCAAACAAGTGTTTTACATTCCTAAAAACAAGATTTCCCAATTATTTAATACACAACATGCATCAAATACACAAAGAAAATAAAAACAAGCAATGATTTTAGGAGCCTGCTTTGCGCAATAACAAACTGGTGGCTGGTTTAGTGAGTTTTTGGGTGGCTTTTGACAAATTGGTGCTATCTTTAGAGAGAGAAAATTCATGCCTTAGAGAAAGCTTGGTTTGAGTGTGCTCGAGTGAGTTTTAAATTGTAATCTATGCATAAAGTAAAGCATGGCATCCTATTTATACTAGTGGAGTTTAGATTTAATCTGTGAAAATATAAAACTGGAAGACCACAGGTATGGTGGCCTAAAATGTTCTTGCCCAATTCAGTTTTGAATTTTGAGGAAAGTATTATTTTGAGTGATGGAATGGGCAAGAATTCATCAACAATCAGTGTCTATGTCTTTGATTCGGAGGAAATTGCTTTAAGAATGGAGTTTTGCAAATTTCATTCAAGTGTATTAATGTATTTTTTTCCTTTTTCAAGTTTAAATTAATCCAATATTTAGGGACATTAGAATGCATTTTTTTCCCAATTTGTAGTATTCTCTATGTAGTTTCCAAAAGTACAAACTTCGGATTAATTTTTGCAAGATATAGATTTGAAACACCGGTTGAAAATGGGGTGGTTTGAATAGAGAAGTTTCCTTTATTATTTTGGAAATTGGTATTCATAACAAGCGAGAAGGAGAAAGAAAGAAAGAAAGAAAGGAAAGAAGAAAAGAAAAAATAAAAAAAGGGGAAGGGTAAGGCTAAGTAAGCATGCATCACATGGAGGACATGTAATTTATGTGCCTATTAGGCACATGTAGCATACACGCCTCATTCAAAAAGAAATGTAGTCGCTTTAGTGCTTGCAAGCTTTGCCTTATGATCAGGGCTTTGACCTTAATCGGCATAGACTAGGTCTTGTACTTGGTCTAGCACAATCTTCTTCTTCTTCTTCTTCTTCATCTTTTTTTTTTTTATAACAGGATAAAAGGACAAACTAAAGTAAAAATAACATCACACCTATGCCTAACTTGAATTGTACGAACATGTACATGCTAAAAATAATTTATTTGAAAATTTGCCTTAAGATAAAAATAAAGTAAAATAATAAAAAGAAGAAGGCTTATTTAAGTATGTTCTAAGGATGCTAAAATTGCGAGCGGCAAAAAATGGGGTATCTATAGTAGTAGCAATCATAGGAGGCCCTCCAGAGGCTATTTTTGAGCTTTGTTCATGCGAGAAACTTTAGATCCATGAATATTTTATTGGAAAATGGTGGCATTAGACAAGTGTTAGGGTGAAAAAGGGTGGTTTAGTGGTCGTTAGATGTGGCTGTTGGCAGTCGTGGTTACTTAGCTCGTACAGTCATAGATGAGAATAAAAGAGCAGTCGAGTTAGGGTTTCTAATGATGAAGAGCTTAGCTGTGGTCTAAGTGGAAGTACTTGGTGGTGGTTTTCAGTAATGTAAAAGCTCTACTGTAGGGTTGGTTTCGATGGAGTGGATGTTGTTGAGCTATTACTATTGCGATGATGATCATATGTAGAGTGGGTAGTTGGAGTTGCAACTAGGTTTAGATGTTGGCTTGATTTTGGGTGAGAGTTGGTTGAGGTTGGGATGTGTACTGACTCTAGCATGTTTGGCTTTATGCATGAATGCTGTTGCAGCTAAGTTTGAGTTGAGTAAGAGATGGATAGCTAATGGTGTTTGCTATTGTATGGCAGTTAGAGGGTGACAATAGAGTAGTGACTGGGGTGGTTGTGTTTGGGTGATTGATTTGGTGTTGCTGCTGTACTCAAGGATAGGAGTACTGTTGTTGTGTTGGTAAGGATGTATGGTCGACATAGGTTTTTGGTTGGGAGAAGGTCGTTGGATGGGGTTTGAGTGGCTGGTGTGCATCTATGTATGTGGGTTCTATTGATCATTAAGGAAGTAGTTGAAAGAAGGTGATTGATGGATGGTATTGGGTTAACAAATTAGGGGATTAATGGTATTTTTGTTGACAATAGTAAGTTGTTTGTGGATTTGATTACGGTTAGGATATGATTGTATCTGGCCGCGTATGGATGTTGCGCTTAAGGTTACTACAGTGGATCAAAGTGGAGCTAGAGAGAGAGGTGGTTTGGCGATTAAGATGGGATGATGGTGTTAGGTTGAATGGACTATAGTGGTTTAATTGTGCATTGACAGTAAGATGGCTGTTGCTCGTGGGGAGTAATAGAATATGGTTGAAGATGGTAGTTGGGTCATGCATTGATAGTCGGGTTAGGTTAGTGTATATGTCATACTATATTGACTTAAGAAAGTCATGTTGAAGGGGGTTACTCTAGAGTTTTGAGCAGTTGTGAATTTGCTAGAGTGCCTGCTGTCGGTATGGTGAACTAAGGTTTTGTAATTGTTTGTTGGTTAAGTAATAACTATGATCATGCAAGGAATGGATGTAGATGGTGGACTATAACAAGAGAGGGTTATGTTTGGTGTGTATCTTGCTTGCTGCACAGTGGGTAAGGATTGTTGAGGTTGAGTGGTCAATAATGGAGTTGATGTGTATTGCCGATTGTGTATGTTGTCCTTTACTTTCTTGAAGACCAAACCCCATCCATTTATAAATTAGCACTCCAAATCTATCTTAAATATTTTGATTTTTTAAAATCTAGCTAGGATTAAGTCTTGATAGATTTGGGTTTAACAAATCTAAGATTTAACAATACCCTCATTATATTTACTCTCATTTTAAAAAATCCCTAAGATTCATTTCAATCCTTTATCTTTGTAGAAACTCTAGCATTTTCCTACACTTTCTGTTCGTTTCTTGAAAGAATTTGGTGAAGGGGATGATGTTGAAGAGATACTGCCATGTGTCCCGACATGATACATAGCTCTTAATGGCTGTTCGAAAGAAGAAAGCAGATATGTGCCTATGTGGTTTGAACCTAAGACTTCACACCTCTTTCCCTTACAAGGCCAAATACTTAACTAGTTAGACTATTGACATGTACCCTAACATTTAATATTGTACCTAAAATAAAGAAACCACCTAAATAGAAAATGAACTAATCTTAGCTTAAATCTAAATATCTACTTTCTTAAAACATCTTTTTTTTTTTAATTTTATATATATTTTTTTATTTTTCAATTTTATTTTTTTTTTCATTTTCTATGTTTTTAATTTTTTTGTGTTAGGACCCTTTTCCTTATTTAAAAAAAAAGGAGGTAAAAATGAGATATTTACAACAATGATATTGGCCTTTGAGCTAATCTAGATACTATTCATAAGACACATACATTAGCCAAGGCTCATCTCATTGCTTATGAATAGCGAGTAGTTTGGTATCATGATAAATAGGTGTAGCATAAGTGTTTCTAACCTGGTGATTTGGTTTGTAGGAAACTCAATGCATTAGGTGAATAGGAATGCTAAGAGAAACTCACCTTTGCTTAGAAGGATCCCCTCAAAGTAAAGGAGGTGGTAGGGAATGGATACACTTATAGACTAAAAAGGCTTTATGGACATCTAATCCCTAAGGCATTGAATGCTAACAACGGTAGACCATACTTTGAGTGATGATCTTTTGGAAGAAGATATGTTCACTTGTTTCTTTATGTGTTTTTCTAGTATAATCTTATAATGTTGGTGTTTGTGTGAATTTTGATGTGTTTATAAGTGGACTTGTGACACAAACTTGTAGGGATGCTTATTTATTTCCAATTAACATGTTTTGTTAGGTCAGGACTGCTATTTTGACCTTATTCCTTTACATTTGTGTGATGTAATTATGTTATGAAAGGTTGAAGCCAATGGACCAACCTAGTTCCTTTCCAATATTTCGTATGATGAAGTATTTGTTTGTTGTTCAACATTGTTCAATTTCTTACTTTACTTTGTCTTGGTATAACACTTGTTGCAAAAGTGTAAATATAGTGATGAAGAAAGATATGAGCTTTATTTGATCTCTCTGATAAAAGAGAGCTTAAAAGGTTTCTAAGCCTTATTCAGGGGCAACGAGTAAATCATAAAGCGCTAAATCCCTAAGTCCTATACTTGATAGACAATGGGAAAAGCATATCTAAAGATCTTTAAGTCTTAAGAAAGCACGATGAGATGTAAAAGCCTTAAGCTCTTTTAAGAGTGACAAGCATAGTAACTATAAATCCTATTAAGATTGACAAGCTATTTATGAGTCCCTAAGTCTTTGACTGACTATGAGAATGATGATCTAACTCTAATGTATGGATGATGAGTTTTCATAAACTTAATTATTCTAAGTCTAACAAATAGACTACAAGCCATTTGAAGGCCCTAAGCTATCACATGGGGACATGCATGAAATTCTAAATCTGCTAATGAGTTGTTTAAAGACCCTAAGGTATAGGTACGGCTATTAAGCCTTGGAAGGCTCCTAAACAACTAAAATGCAGAAACCATTCTCTAAGCTCGGTAATAAGTAAGGGTGACAAGTTAAGAAATAGCTTAGATCATTTGATGATCTCATAGAAAATTTTAAGAAGATATGGAGCGAAGCCATATAACAAATACATATATTATCATCCAGACATACAAGTACCATCCAAAAGGTGAGAATAAGAGATAGAAAGATCTATGAGAAGTCTATAACAAAAATTAAGTAAGGTAGCCATTACATGAAGCAAAGGTTGGCATACTGACTTGCAATTAAATCAACAATAACGACAAAATAAATAGAAAGGGGAATCATTCTTTTTGAGCTTGATCAATAGTAGGGACTTAATCATCTGCACCTTAAGATTATCTCATTCAACACTTTTTATCACATTAAACTTTTGTATTCCTTGCTCTCTTGAATATCTTGGTAAGCTTTATCATAGGCCATTTGATAGGTAAAACTTTGCTCCTTCCCTACCTCAGGCATCTTTATTTTTAGCACCTCATACAAGCTTTACAAGTGGACAACCTCCTCATTGTGCTTGCCTTTGAGGGTTTCAACCTTATTTTGTGCCCCTTAGAGATCAGACACTAGTTGAGAGGATTTTTTCTGTTCCTCCACTAAAGGTGTTTCCTTTTCTTCTCTAGCCTTAGCCTCTCCTTTAGCCTTTTCCTTCCATTTCTTGGGCTCCTCCTCTATCTTCATTTTTTCCTCTTTAAGTTTAGCCTTCTTAGTGCCCCTTTTCTCTTGAAGGCTCTTCTTCTTGGCCTCTATATTGGACACTTGATTCTTGGCCTCCTTAGCAACTTCGAGGAAAAGGGAATTGTTAACTTAAAGGAGTTAGAAGGAGATTGAAAATAGATTGGAATAGAGAACTTACAACCTTCTTTCCTTCATTAAGGGCCTCGACAATCATTAATAGTAGTTAGGAATTTTGGAAAATTAAAGTGAAGTTAGAGCACAAAATCAAACAAGATTACAAAATCTAAACACAAGAGGTTAAGAAAAATTTTGCATCATAAAGGCTAAAAGCAACAGGATGCAGCAAGTTTTTGGATTCGGAATTTTGGTAGAGCTTGACAACATTTGTCAAGGGTTGGATGTCTTGGGGTAGACAAAAACCCCTAATCAACTTAAGAGCAACTCAACCATTCCCCAGAGCATGGTGGGTACGATATTGACTTTCCAACGAAGGAAAAAATTGTAGGACTTTTGAGTTTTGTCTCTTTGAAGGGGTGATGGAGCTTGGAATTTTGAAGGGAGCCTCTCTTCCTTCATTTAGATTTTCAAAATTACCCCCTAGCTTATCATTCTTGAGGGTTTTCCCTTTACTAGGGTCCCTTTTTAATGGTAAATAGTTGTGTGTATTGGCTTGCTTCCTTAGCTTAGTGACGATGACCTTCATTTTAGTACCCAGCTGCCTTCTTCTGTTGGCTCTCCTTGGGAGCCTACTGAGCTTCCTTTGTGGTTTAAGAAGTGGTGGACTTTTCTAGTGGCTTAGTTGGTCGTTTGGCGTGAACTTACTTGGTAGAGGTCTTCTTAAGGTCCTCTTTTCTCTTAAAGCTACCAAAATTTAGCTTGAACAAAAGATCTTTGGAGCTGTAATTCCTAAGTGACATATTTGCAATAAAATACATAATAAATCAAGTTGAAAACATAGCAAAATATAAATTAAAACACTTACAGACATTTCACTAAGCATGAGTAAAGGAGATAACTTAGCTTCTATAGTAGATGTGAATGTCCTTCATCTTATAAGCCCCTCTCAATACATCGAAACTGTAGAAAGTTCATACCTTGGTTGACTATAACACCTTCATTTAGGCCCTTAACATCCTTGTCATGGGTACGACTAGTACCTTCAACTATTCTCACTTTATCCTTAGGGAGGATCAAAGTACCGCAAAAGTATTTGTAGATTATGATATCCACATCCCAAAGGAGCCATCTATGGTTGTAGGCCTTCGTGATCGTGTCATGGGCCTTCTAGTTATTGGGGAATAGGTGTTTGATGTCTAATAATCTTATTAGATGACTCTAGATAGTGGGAAAATCTAGTTGATAAGTTGACATAACTATAACCCATTTTTATTTCCAATCATGAATTGAAGGTTCTAATGCTACAAAGAACTTTATATGAGGTTAAGCACATACATAAAACCACCCATCCTTTCCTTTCAACATGGAAAAATATCGAAATAAGGCAATTGTAGCCCTAACCTCTAAGTCCTCATAGATACACTCAAAGCCCCTTAATAGCCTATATAAGTTTGGAGTAAGCATAGAAGGACACATGCAGTGATAGGTAAAATAAGATCTTTGAAAAATAGAAAAGGGTAACCTTAAACTAACCTCAAAATACTTATTGAAGAGGGTGAGTTCTTGATCCCCAAGTATAGTAATCTACTCATGTGGTTAAGGCCTTTCAATTGTCTAAGCTTAGGGGGTACTGTCGAAGTTGAGCCTTAGAGCGTTAAACTCTAGTTTTATTCTAGAAATATCGTTGGGGCTCATATTGTACTCTATTCCTATATAAAAGGGGAGAGCTTGAGAATTACCCTCATTATCTGGAGGATAGTCATTGAATGGAGGTTTCTTTATCTTCCATAACCTAAGAACTTGAGTTTTAGCTAATCCAATTAATCCAGATATATCCCAAGGATGATCAGTGATGTAAGGATCCACCATGTTGGGGGGCTCTTTGTAAGGAGGAGAATTGCCTACTTGGTACGTGGTGGACAATTGCTGGCTTTATGTTGTGTTTGTGTTGAGTCATTAGATTCATTAGTAGACATGTTTACCTTATTAGTGCAGGGGAAAAGAAAAGTAGGAAAAGGGGAGATGAATAGTATTTAGAGTGCAGAAGAAGGAAAATTAGAAGTGGGAGTCACATAAGTAATGGGAAGTTTACATAAAGAAAGAGGAAGAAGAAGGAAGAGGAAAGTTACGAAGATGAAGGGATAAAAAGACATAAGGAGTTGCAACCCTTTGGGATTTGTACAAGTTATAGTTAACAGTCAATATGATCTATCCAATTAGGTATGCATTACCTAGGTTTGACAGCCCCTATTAAGTAGAATTTCCAACAGGTGTACATGGGCTTTGACATAGCTAAGTGAATCTCGATAATACGATGTAAAATGTTTAGGCTTCCCCAATAAGTTAAGCAAAAAGTAGATTGATATTTTGAGAATACCTTGTGTCTATCATGGTCATGGTTAAAACATGAAGCCTTGATTGGAATCAAGCTAACAGATCTTTAACTTAAGGTCAAGTGTGAGGACTTAAAAGACTAACGAAGTAGATTCTATTGTTTCAGCCAACTCCTACTGTGGCTGAGCTGATCCTTACTGTTGACCATCTCATTATGCCGAGCTAAGTAACTACTTATCTCTCAATAATTGAGTTCTAACCTGACACATGCTCTATCGATAGCCCGATCCCTCATAAGTCTACTTGACCATAATCGAGTTGACCTCTAGTTTAAAAGTATTGACGCCGAGAACCCCAATACTCATCTGCATATACCTCTTCTCAAGAGTACTCCCAAGTTTGCTCGACACCCCTACTCGTCTTGACCGTATAATTTATCGTTTTTGCTAGAAGTGCCTCCAGTAATCTAATGCCGCCACGTATCCATTCCCCACGTGAAAGGATTCATTGTGCCAATCATTAATTTCTTTGCATTTTCATTTATATCCTTTTGTGATTTCTTATACATTACTTCTCTTTGACAATGCCCTTTTTGTCTTTTCAATTTTAGGTGGGTTACCCTAACATTTCAAGTATAAATACTATTGTAAAATGTAGTTGCAAATCATCATACATTAGATATTGATATACTTTTTACCTTTTGTGAACATTGCTCTTTGCTACCTTGTTTACTTCTCTCTTATCCTAACATTTAAGTAAGATTAGGCGGCAAGTACCCTTATCGAACCATCTCATGTGTTATATCAAGTTGTATTGTAAGTCTTCGATAGTTCCATTGGTGCTTCATATCTTGTGGAGTAGATCATAGGTTGCTTGTTTTTACTTTCTTTATTGTTCATGCCCTTTTTCCACCTTCGTCTTTTAAGCTTTCTACAAGCTTAGACCCATCTCTGCTATTGTCACTTTTGTCAACTCTCGGCATGACTTATCATCTTCTTAGTGTTAGAGTGAAGGTCTCGTTTAGGTAAGTTTTGTTTGAACTTTCTCAAGTAGCAGTGTAGTTATGGTAATGTGTTATGAAGAGCTTAGTTATAAGTGTTTGAGTAAATAGAAGGCATATTAGTTTCTTACAGTTGTATACTCTGTTTTTGCCTTGTTTGGAAAATATGAAAATAGAGCAAGCTTCAGTTGGTCTTGCTGTTCTTTGGAAGTGGTTGTTGCGTTCGTAAGAAAGTTAGGTTTTCCGTATGATAGAGTATTTGTGAATGATATTGTTTGGCTTAGAGGAATAGAGTTTGTTGTCTCTTAGATTCTAAGTTTTTTAGTGAGTTTTGTTGAAGAAGAATGACTTACTCAACTGTTAATGCTAGTATTGAAGATGACAATAATGGTGTTGTCTACTATGAGGACAACTCTAGAATACCCTTAGAAGTATAGATGAGTGGATTGATGAGATGGCTAACCTCATAGCTGATTTAACGAGAGCCGTTCATGCATTAGCCTTCCAAATTGCTAAGGATGGGAAGTGGTTGTTGCGTTCGTGGGAAAGTTGGGTTTTTCGTATGATAGAGTATTTTTGTATGATATTTTTTGGCTTAGAGGAATAGAGTTTGTTGTCTCTTAGATTCTAATGACATGTATTACCGGTTTTATTTCTAAAGACGACTTTTAATGGGTAATTTGAGTCTTTAACACAATTATACATATTTAATCAAATATTATCATACTATACGTAATTTATGTTATTAAACCATGTTTTACCTAATTTGTCAATATAACCCATAATATAGGTATTATCTAACTCTAATATCCCTATAACGTATTTTGGTTATTAAAATATTATTAAATATATTAAAAATATGTTCTTTATCCAATCTAACCAATACACACATATATAGTTTTTATTCAACGATTTATCATATTTTAACTTACTATTACTAGAATTGCGTATCGGTTTGTTATCTAAACTATTTTATTACATAAATTCGTAATAAATAACTTGAGTTACCAAATAATTCCCCCTAAAATTTTATAGAATCCTAAAAATATGGGGAATTCAGTCATCACTTAGTTTCGTGTTATTGATTCATTGCCTATATATTCGAAATTATGATTTTACCCTTAAATTACACTTAATTATCCAAATATGATTCTTTTTGCACAAAATTATTTTCAATATATCCTAACATCATTATACTTCATTAGAAATCAATATAGGTGAATTTTACCATTTAATTTCATAAATTCTATTTATTTCACATTTTTAGCCTAATTTCAAGCTATTTTTAGGTCAAAACATACAATAAATATTAAAAATACTCAAATAAAAAATTGAGTTATATAGAAATTATCTATATATCATAAGTATCTTATAAAAAAATTTTGAGCTACAAACTACATAATTTAGTGTATTTTTTTTGAATTTTGAATTTCAAATTATAGATAAATAGTACATTTGGTAAGCAAGTATATTAAATATTCCTAATTTTGTAAAAATAGATTTACTAAATGAAAGTAAATGTAAAATAATCTAGGATTGATTTTTTTATATTTTTTCTAATTAATTTAATATTTTTTTGAAGATTGAGAGAAACAGGGCAAGAACTTGGAACTTGAGTTCATCAGAGCTCCAGCCACCGTTAACCTGAGAGTGGTTGTCGGCTGGCCTAGTTGGTGGTAGTTTTGCTAAGTAGCGGTAGGGCTCCACGTCAGGTCATCGAATGGTCTGGGAACTGTCCTAACTCGATCCTTACTTTGTTTTTATTTTTATTTTTTCTATTTTCCTTTGATTTTTTTCTTTTCTAATTTTTCCTTTCTATAATTTGGGTTCTTAAACATGTATCTATTGTAAGGGAGTAGTAATTAGGGTCAATTGAATTTTTTCTTAATTATTAAGTAATTTATTTTAATATTTTTCTTGAAAAGCAAAAAGTATGACATGACGAATGGTTGAGGATTCACTTTTGTGTCATCATTTCCAGCTGTTGTTGAAGTGCCACATGGATTCCAGCAATTCCCACATCATTTGGATAAGTTTTGGTTTAATTTTAGTGAAATTTGAATAATTTAAGTATACTTAATTATCATATTAATATATGTATATATATACTATATATATAACACCTGTAATGAGTAACTATATGTATATAACCATGTTTCTAGCATGTCTTTTATTTTCAAGATACTTTTTATAGAAACCCAATTTTTTCCCTCTTTTTATTTTATTTTATTTTAATTGGATAAGGGGTCCTAAATCAAGAAAAACACAAAAAAATAGAAAATCAAAGAAAATAAAAAAAAAGAATTTTAGAAAAATGCAAAAATATAAAAATAAGAAAAAAACATAAAAAATAAGAAATTTTAGAAAAATTTCAAAAAATAGGGAAATAGGAAAAAGCAAAAGAAAAAATAAATTTTTAAAAAATACAAAAAATGGAAAAATTTAGAAAAATACAAAAAAATAAAAAAAATCACAAAAGATAGAAAAAATAGGAGATTTAAGGAATTTATAAAATAATAATTTTTAGATAGTTTAAATAGAATAATTTTTTTTTTAAATAAGAAGAAGATTATTGGACCTAAGTTTAGATTTGAATTTTGCCCAAGCTGATCTTAATACACATATGAGTAAGGTATAGGCCAACGGCCTAATGGATAAGCACATGGACTTTACATATGGGTTTGGTTATAAATTAGGGGTTCGAGACTCACTAGAGTCATGAGGAGGGGATTTTTTTTTTTATCCTTTTTTCTTTTTTACACTCCATGTGTTGTTACAAATCAAAGCATCACTGGGCCATGTATCTAATTGTGACACGTGGCGCGTTATGATTTGCTATGACAACAATTTTTCTTTCCCCCATTTTCTTCTCCCCTTTCCTTTTCTTCCCTTTACTTTCTTTTACTTTTTAAAAAACAATACACCTACACAGCCGCGGAGGGGGGAAGGGGGGGGGGGGTTCTTTTTGAATTCACACAAACACACACAAAAACAAACACTCATCCTATATCCCTTTTACTATTAGCTTGAGTCTCTCTCTCTCTCTCTCTCTCTCTCTACTGTTGACCTCTCTCTCTCCTTCGACCTAAACCAAATCCCCTATGACACACTTCTTTACCTTCTTAACCATGCCCTAAAACATAAACGTACCCATGCACACGATTCTAGACTACCCCCCTATGAACACCAGCCACTCACAACACCAACACCTAAAGGAACCCCTACACACACAAAAGTCATAACTGATCCCTCTCTCTCCCCTCCATTGGCACTCTCTCTCTCAAACCAACTCCCTCTTGCGGCCCTCTCTCTTGCGCATAGTTACTCCACTGCACACATTGCCGCACCTACTGAATAGCATGTATGTACACCATTCTCATACATAGACACTAACTTGATAGTCCTTGAACTCTCTCTCTTAACTACGCGTTGTAGCCATATCCTCGTTGAACATGTGCCCCATTACCCAATTTGTAAACCACTACGCTAGGGTGGTTTTCACCCCAAACTACTACTATGGCTAAGCTCAAGTAGTCTAAAACCCTTGTTTATAGCCCCTTTCATTGCCTACAGCCGCTGAACCCAGTACCTAACAACCACTATAGTCGCACAAACAATGATAACCTCGTAAATAATCGTTATTGGCCTCGACATGACTCTTGCCACCATTAATCGTAATAAAATACCTATGAAAGTAGGTTTACCCACTTCAAAGATCGTCGGAAACCATATCTATCCACCTATAATGGTTGCTATTGCTTGTCCTCAACCCAAGATCCAGCTATCCAACCTGACTCGCGTAAAGCTCCTTAGATCGGCCTTCTTATTTTATGTTTTCTATTATTTATTTATGTTATTTTATTTCTTATAACTGCATTGCAATTTTGTAATTAAAAAACTGAAAAAAAAAGAAAAGGAAAAGAGATAAAGGGAAAAAAGAAAAAAAAGAAGAAGAAAAAGAAAGAAAGGATTTAGTTTAGCTCTATTTATTTATTTGTGTTAAGTAAAAATAATAAATATAAAAATGGGAAATAAAAGTAAACATAAAATAAATAAAATATATAAATAAAATAGAATAAATGAGCAAATAAAATGTACTTTATCACTTAGGAAAAAGTGACTTTTCAAAAAAACAAAATGAAAATAAGTGGATCACTCTTAAATTAGGATATTTCTAGAACTTTCCACAAATAAATTCCAACTTAGGACCCATAGAAAATTTTCATTAAATAAATCAAAATGAGTGAATGATGTAAACTCAACTTTTTTGTGCTAAAATCAAATCAACCCACTATGTTTTCAGTGAATGAATTATAGAAGTTTGATCTTGAATAGTAAGTATGTAGGCACCATATGTATAAAGTGACTTAAAATATGGAAAGTTTTATTTTTTCCATCTTTGTAGATATTTGTGTAATTAATTAAATTTAGTCGCATGTAATGTGTTTAGCCATTTAGAAATAGCAAAAGGGTATTATTGAAAAGCAAATTTAAAATTGGAAAGTTAAAAAGTGGTGCCCGTTTAGGGTTTAATAGGATATCCCTTAGATCCAGATCTCTTGTTTTAGAAAACCGTTTTGTAAAATTGGTTTTCTTATTAAGACCAGTAGTTAAGTTATAACTAATTCATTTAATTGGTTATAACTTAACTTTTTTCCTTACTCTAGTTGGGTTATGACTCCAAAGCATTTTCAAAATATAAAAAAAAGGAGGTTTTCTTTAAACCCTAATTAAGGGTTAGTATTAAATGGGTATGGTTTAATACTAATCGGTTTAAAGGAAATTAATTTAAAAAACAAGGCTCGACAGCTTAGCGACTTTATTGAGGAAGTCAAGAAGGCTAGCGACTTAAAAACATTCCAAAATTAAAATTTCTTTTCAAAATACCCATATTATTTAGTTATTTGTTTATTTATTTATTTGTTATTGACTTCATATGTATATTTTTTTTATTATTATCATGTTTTACTTTGCATATAACATACAATATGGCATAGGGGGATTGTTTGTTGCATAAAAGATACAGGGTAGATGCAGTTAGACTTAAGCCATCTTAAGACCCTAGGAGGGAGGCCATTGTATAGGCTCGTATACGAGACTTAATGTATGGTTTTTTCCATTTCACAAAGCTTAGAATGAATATCTAGTTTTAGAATAAATGTTAGGTTCTCTACCTTTCTATTCTATATTTTAATTTTTCAAATTAATAAATTCCTCTTTAGTTCATTGTTCTTCATTCTCTAGTTTTCCCTTCTTTGTGAATAATCCTTCAATAAACACATATCTAACCACTGTTCATTCTCATTTAGGGAAATGTAAATAAAATCCATAGACTTGTAAATAACACCCTAAAAATCATCATCATTTGTAAATAATTTTCTTGTTTGTTGTAAAGTAAGACTTTATCCTTCTCTCTCTCTTAAAAAAAAAAAGAAACAAAAAGAAAAAGAAAAAGAAACAAAAATTGAAAAAAAAAATTAAAATGAAAAGAGAAGTTGCTAATGGTTATAAATCCTTATGGATGGAGCCAACACAAGCTTAGGCCTTTGGCCTACTCAAGTAACCAACCCAAATACTTGGTTTCCAACCTACATGAAGCCCTTCGACTTATTAAAGAAGCTAACACAAACCCCTTAGCTCAGTCAACCTAAACATTAGCCCTTTGGCCCATTCAACCTAAACACCAAACTTGGGCCCATTCAAGTAATCTACCCAAACACAAGTCACTTGGTTAGGCATTTAATCTAGACATCAACTGTAGGCCCATCAAGCCATTCAACCCAAATAAAAAGCCTCTTGGCTTATTCAATCTAAATGCCAACTTGGGGCCCATTAAGGCAAGGCAACCTATCCAAACACAAGCTGCTTGGCCCATTAAGGCAATTGATCTAAACGTAAAACACAACCTAACAAGGCAGCTAACTTAAACACAATCCTCAACCCATAAAGGTAACCAAGCCAAGCCGACACCCCTGTTCTATTTAGAAAGCCAAGCCTAGTCATAAACAAATCCAAAACATGACCCATAGCCTTGAACTTAGACTAAGTCAAATACTAGGACATGATTTGAGAAACTAAAGGGCAAAGTTAATCTCTACTATAGGCAAATAAATATAGATTCTTCCTTAAGAAATTAGTAACTCACCTTTTTTAAAGTTTAAGATGAGAAGAGGCAAACTATATCTTATACATTAACCTAAAACACTTTGAGAGTTGATCGACATAAGAGTGATGATACTTTGGGCTCATTCCTTGAAGAAGGTCCACTTTGAATGTGATACGTAGATTAAAATGAAGTTAGGCATTCATTTCCATATCCCAAACATGACCTTTGTTAACCCCATTGGACCAATTTAGAGAATTTTCAAATCTAGACCTTGTCAAGAACCACCCCACAATAGGGTAATTCAAAGGTTAGGGTCATTGATAAGGTAAGATTAGTTTATGCTTGTTTAAGTAACATTGATTCAAAAATGACTTTTATTTCTGATAAATTCTTTTTCTTTGAAACAAAGAAGAGCAAATTTCCTTTTCAAGTACCTCAAGCCCGTACATAAGAAATCCATGGATTTAGGGCTTTAAAGTGTTTAAAAAGCAAAAACTCGGCAATGGAGATTATCACTCTTGGGGCTAAAAGAGGAGAGAATAGTAAGATATAATAGGGTAAAAGAAATAAAAAAAAGGAAGAAAGAAAAAGAGGCCGAAAAATTGGGCCTAAGTTTAAAACAAAAAGCCCCAAGAAATATTTCACATCTTAGTAAGGGCAGCAAAATTGAATAAAAAAAGTAGGGAATCTAAGCCCAAAAAGCCTCTAGAAACACAAAACCCTGAATCATATTCTAAAGCCTAGAAACTTAAAATCTCTATACCCACTCTGAAGTTTTTCCTACCTATGCTAAATCACATAAGGCCTTCCTCCCAAAATACCACCTTTATACAGTAAAAGCTCTTTCAACATTAAAAGATAATTTATCTTTAATAAAAATTGTTTTTGAAGCTAGGGCAAGCATACTTCTAGTTTTTCCCTAAGGTTCTTGACTTGTACACCTAAGATAAATAAAAGTATTTCTTTCAAAATATGCCTTCTCATTAGTCCTTTTTGAAACCCTTGGACCAAAAGCCTAAATTCATAATGTTAAACCTAAAAAGACTTAACAGATTAATCAAAGCGTATCACTTGCAAAGTGGACTATAATTCTTAGAACTGTAGTTGAGAGCAAAATGTAGACCAAGAGTTAGCAAGAAAGCCCTCTTTAACTAAACTAATCATGGGTTACCATTTCCTTAATAAAAGAATTCCTTGAAATCACAAAAGCTCGATGAGGAAGCCCTAGGGTCAGGGGTATTGAGAAACTCTACATGATTACCAAGGATAGGGGCAGCTATAAGCTTGTGACTTAAATAAGAATTTATACTTGATGGCAAAAATTTCAAAAATAAAAAAAGAAGAATGAAAAAAAAAGAGAAGAGAGAGAAAGTAAAAGCTTGTCATAAGGTTTTTATCCAATCCATATCGACTCGAGCAGCCAAGCTTTGACTCATGTCATTTTGTTTCCTTTTTAAATTGGTCACACCTTTTTTTATATTGACCTCAGTAATCTAGATCATTCTTCCCTAATTGTAGTTTTTAATGTCCATTAACTCTTTTTCAAATCAAGGGACCTATCACCTTTTCCTTTTTCACAAATGGATGTTTTTCAACAATTTCCCTATAAACATTTTTCCAATTCGAGAAGTCTTTTAAAACCAGTTGCTTTCTTTACTTTCCTTACTTTACTTTTTTAACCCTTCATCAACTTCCCTTAGAGTTCAAGCCAACTCTTAGAGCGCTGTCTCCTCTTCTATTCTTTTATGGGTTCAAGCCAACCTTTAGGGTGTTGTCTCCTCTTCTATTCTTTTATGGATTCTAGCTAGCCTATAAGGCATTATCCTATCTTTCATTCTTAGGTTCTAACTAGCTCTTAGAGCATTGACCCACTCTTTTGTTGTAGTCCACCTTTAGGGTGTTGTCTCATCTTTCTTTTTGGGGTTCTAACCAGCTCTTAAAGTGCTGGCCTACTCTTTTAATTCATTTTTCAATGATTCAACTAATCTTTAAGGCATTGTACCATCTTTCATTAGGGTTCTAGTTAGCTCTTAGAGCGTTATTCCTTTTCTCTTTTAATCTTTTCTAAAGAGTTAGTAAAGCTTCTAGAGTGTTGTCCCCTTTTCTTTATAGGGTTTAAGCCAGCTCTTAGAGCGTTATCCCTTCTTCCATTCTTTTCTTAGGGCATTAGCCTACCTTTAGGGCATTACCTCATCTTGATTAAGATTTTAGCCAACTTCCAAAACATTACCCTTTCGTTCATCAATTTCTCTTTGTAAGCCCATGGGTACTTCTCTTCAACCTTAGCAAGCCCAAAGTGTGCTTCTCTTCATCGAATTCTCTCAAGAGAGCCTAAAGGGCGCTTCCTTTCATTTTCAATTTCTCTTAGCAAGCTTGTTGGGTGCTTTCTTTCACCAATTTCTCTCAAGTGAGCCCGTAGGGTGCTTCTCCACATCAAATCTTCTTAGCAAGCCCAAATGGCACTTCCTTTCATCATCAATTTCTTTTAGTGAGCTCATAAGGTGCCTTTCTTCACCCAATTCTTAACAAGCCCATAGGGTGCTTCCATCTCCAACTTTTCTTTAGGACCTAGGTTAATTAGCTCAAAAGAACATTGCCAGGTTTCAGTTAAGGGTCTTAGCCAACACTAGGAACGCTTCACTCATTTCACCTAGGATAGTTAGCTTAGAGGAGCACTATCAAGTTTATCTTGGATTGATTCCAAAAGTTAGGGTTGCTCCCGCCTAGGTTAGTGAGCCAAAGGGAGGCACGACTAGGTTCTTTAGAACGATCCCAGCTTAAGGTTGTTAGTCCCTAAGAGAAGCTACCACCTAGGTTAGTGAGCCTAGAGAGGCACGACTAAGTTCTTTAGATTGATCCCAACTTAAGGTTGCTAGTTCCCAAGAGGTACACGACCAGGTTTTTTAGATTGATCCTAACTTAAGGTTGCTAGTTCCTAAGAGGTACTCTTACCTAAGTTAGTGAGCCTAGAGAGGCATTACTAGGTTCTTTAGATTGATCCTAGCTTAGTGTTGCTAGTCCTTGAAAGATGCTCCCGCCTAGTTTAGTAAGCCTAGAGAGGTACGGTTAGGTTCTATGGATAAATCCTAGCTTAGGGTTGCTAGTCCTCGAGAAACACTTCAGCTTAATTTAGTAAGCCTAGAAAGGTACGACTAAGTTTTTTAGATCAATCCCAACTTAGGGTTGCTAATCCTTAAGAGATGCTCCCACCTAGGTTAGAGAGCCTCGAAAGGTATGACCAAGTTCTTTTGATTGATCCTAACTTAGGGTTATTAGTCCTTAAGAGACACTCTTACCTAAGTTAAAGAGCCAAGAGAGGTACGACTAGGTTTTTTAGATTGATTCCAGCCTAAGGTTGCTAGTCCTTGAGAGATGATTCCACTTAGGTTAGTGAGCCTAGAGAGGTATGACCAGGTTCTTTAGATTGATCCCAACTTAAGGTTACTAGTCCCTGAGAGACGCTCTTGCTTAGGTTAGAGAGCCTAGAAAGGCACGACTAGGTTCTTTAAATCGATCCTAACTTAGGGTTGTTAGTCCTCGAGAGACGCTCTTACCTAGGTTAAAGAGCTTAGAGAGGTACGACTAGGTTTTTCTATTGATCCCTGCTTAGGGTTGCTAGTCCTCAAGAGATGCTTTTGCTTAGGTTAGTGAGCTTAGAGAGATACGACTAGGTTCTTTTGATTGGTCTCAGCTTAAGGTTGCTAATCTTCGAGAGATACTCTCGCCTAGTTTAGTGTGCTTAGAGAGGTACAATCAGGTTCCTTAGAATCATCCTAGCTTAGGGCTGCTAGTTTACAAGAGATGCTTCCGTCTAGTTTAGTGAGCTTAGAGAGGTGTTACTGGGTTCTATAAATCGATCCTAGCTTAGGGTTGCTAGTCCTCAAGAGATGCTCTCGCCTAGTTTAATGAGCCTAGAGAGGGACAATTAAGTTTTTTAGATCGACCTAGCTTAGGGTTACTAGTCCCCAAGAGACGCTCTTTCTTGGGTTAGTCAGCTTAAAAGAGCACTACCAAGTTTCAATTAAGGGTCATAGCCAGCTTTAGGATCGCTTTACTTATCCTGCCTAGGTTAGCCAACTTAGAAGAGCACTATCAAGTTTATCTTGAATGGATTCCAAAAGTTAGGGTTGCTAGTCCTCGAGAGATGCTCCCGTTTAAGTTAATCAGCTTAAAGGAGCACTACCAAGTTTCAATTAAGGGTCTTAGCTAGCTTTAGGTGCACATCACCCATCCCACCTAGGATAGTCAGCTCAAATGAGAATTATTAGGTTTATCTTGAATCAATTCCAAAAGTTAAGGTTACTAGTCCCCGAGAGATGCTCCTACCTAGGTTAGTTAGCTCATAAGAGCACTGCTAGGTTTATCTTGAATCGATTCTAAAAGTTAGGGTTGCTAGTCTTCGTGAGATGCTCCTGCTTAGGATAGTCAGCTCAATGGAGCACTACTAGGTCTTTCTTGAATCGATTCCAAAAGTTATGGTTGCTAGTCTACTAATGATGCTCTCACCTAGGTTAGTCAGCTCAAAAAAGCACTACCAAGTTTCAATTAAAGGTCTTAGCCAGCTCTAGGAGTACTTCACCTATCTTACCTAGGATAGTTAGCTCAGAAGAGCACTACCTGGTTTTTCTTGAATCGATTCCAAATGTTAGGGTTGCTAGTCTACCAAAGATGCTCCCCCCTATGTTAGTCAGCTCAAAGGAGCACTACTAGGTTTCAATTTAAGGTCTTAGCTAGTTTTAGGAGCACTTCACCCATCTCACCTAGGATAGTCAGCTCAAAGGAGTACTACCAGGTTTATCTCGAATAGGTTCCAAAAAGAAGGGTTATTAGTCCCCAAGAGAAGGTCTTTCCTTAGTTAGTGAGCTTAAAGAGGTACGATCGAGTTCTTTAGATTGATCCCAGCTTAGGGTTGCTAGTCCCCCAAGAGATGCTCCCACTTATGTTAGTGAGCCCAAAGAGGCACGACTAGGTTCTCTAGATAGATCTTAGTTTAAGGTTGCTAGTCCTTGAGAGATACTCTCACCTACGTTAGTTAGCTCGAAGGAGCATTAGCAGGTTTCAATTTAGGGTCTTAACTAGCTTTAAGAGTGCTTCACCATCTTACCTAAGTCAGTCGGCTCAGAAGAGCACTACTAGGTTTTTTTCTTGAATCGATTCCAAAAGTTAGGGTTATTAGTCCTCGAGAGATGCTACCACCTAGGTTAGTGAGCCTAGAGAGGCACAATTAGGTTCTTTAGATCGATACTAAGAGTTAAATACTTTGTCTAAAATGAAGAGGATACTTATGAATAGATTCATATCAAATACTTATTTTCAAGATACTTTTGCTCAGCTTTAAGAGCAAAGGCAAGGAGCCTGAATTGTTGATGAATATGTTTAAGAATTTCAAATACTCATGATTTGCTATGAAGTGAAAGAACCATCGGCCCAAATTGTATCTAGATTTCTCACTAGATTGAGAGGCGACATCTGAGATGTCTTAGAGCTTCAATAGCTTATTACATTGGATGAGGCTATAAGAATAGCTAAGCTAGTAGAGAGACAAAGGAGGAATAGGCTGAGTTGACTTATGCAATCAAGCTGACCTACTTAGGGAAGTTTTTGAGCTCAGGATAATACTAAGTCAACTAGAAGGACATATATCTGAGTTGAACAAAAGTCCAACCAACTAGTGGCGAAGTACTACAAGAACTTATGAGAAGGGACAATGACCTAAGAGGAAGACTAGCCAGATTAAGTGCTTTACATGCCAAGGGTTTAGACACATGGCTGCTCAGTGTCTGAACCAACGAACTGTGATTATCAAAGGAGATGTCCCAAAGCTTGAAGTAGATAGTATTGATGAGGAGCTCGAGGAGGAGATTATTTTGGAGAAAGAGACCACATAGGGGGATGAATTGGTTGAGGAAGATGTATTTGCTAAGAACTTGGACAAGCTAACTTTGGTTTTTTGACATGCGATGAGTATAGAACCATCTATCAAGGAAGAGTAGAGAGAGAATTTTGTTCCATATTACTTGTAAGGTAAATGAGTAGGTTTGTGCGCTTATAGTGGATAGTGAGAGTTGCACCAATGTAGCGTCTACAAACTTAATTAAGAAGCCTAAGTTGCTGACTATCTTACATCTAAAGCCATATAAGTTGTGTTAGTTGAATGAGAAGGCAACAATACATGTCAATTAGCAAGTATTGCTACTGATCTTTATTGGAAATTATTTTGATGAAATTCTTTGTGACTTGCTACCTACGTATGTGTCTCATATTCTACTAAGCAGACTTTGGCTTTGAGTTATACATAAAGGGTTTAGGAAAACCTATGTCTTTGAGAAAGATGGATAGAAGATCACTTTGAACCCTATGACATCGAGTGAAGTTAGTAAGCTATGAGCTAAACTTGCTTAAGGATCTAAGAAGACTTTGGTTTTGAATAGGGTAAGCTTCGAGAAGCTATTAAAGCCAACATGGTGAATTTTATGTTGGTTAAGTCACTACTAAAGTAAAAGGAGCAAATTGAGCCACCCGTTGAGGTGAAGGAGTTGCCGGATGAATATGTTGACTTGTTTCCTAAACAATTGCTTAAAGGACTACTCCCTTTCTAAGGCATAGAGCATTGTATTAACTTAATGCTTGATGCTGCCCTGTATAACAAACCAGCTTACAAAATGAATCTCGAGTAAGCTATAGAGTTCTAAAGACAAGTTAACGAGCTATTGGAGAAAGGATATGTAAAAGAGAGCCTTATCCCTTGTGCTATGCTTGTACTGCTTGTGTCGAAGAAGGATGGCACTTAGTGTATGTATGTGGATAACAGAGCTGTCAAAAAAATTACAATCGAGTACATGTACCTCATCCTAAGGTTGGATGTCATGTTAGATGAGCTAAGTGGCGCCAAAGTGTTCAACAAGATTGATTTGAAGTTAAGATACCACCAAAATTGGATGAGGTTGGGAGACAAGTAGAAGATTGCATTCAAAACTCTATATGGACTCTACGAGTAGATGGTAATGCCCTTGGGCCTATTGAATGCCCCAAGCACTTTCAAGAGATTGATGAACCATGTGCT
Source organism: Lumnitzera racemosa (assembly GCA_024138005.1). Taxonomy (NCBI): domain Eukaryota; kingdom Viridiplantae; phylum Streptophyta; class Magnoliopsida; order Myrtales; family Combretaceae; genus Lumnitzera; species Lumnitzera racemosa. The sequence continues at coordinate 44,636,057 of JAMXBC010000007.1, forward strand.
AAGAAACCTGATCGGGAAGTGTGTTGTGGTATAATTTGAAAACATCCTTGTGTATAGTGCTTATTAGTTGAGTCCCTTTGAACATCTCAATGCCATGCTTAATGTACTCTAAGCTAAGGGGTTATTTGGCAATTTAAAGAATTGTTGCTTTTTCCAGGAGGAAGTGGTATTTCTAGGTCATGTAGTTGGTAGAGGTGGTTTGCAAGTCGATGATGAGAAGATCTGCGCTATTGTTTAGTAGCTGACTCCAACGTCTTATGCCGAAGAAAGAAGTTTCTATAGACTGGCATCCTTTTATTGAAGATTCACTAGAAACTTCAATACCATTGTTGCACCCCTTACTAAGCTAACAAAGAAGAATATTGAGTTCAGATGGGGAGAAAGAGATGAGAGAAGTTTTGTTGAAGTAAAGACAAGATTAACTTCTATACCAATATTAGCTCTACCCGACTTCGAGAAGATTTTTTAGCTTGAATGTGACACACCAAGTGTTAGGATCGGCAGTATCTTAATGTAAGAAGGTTGACTAATTAGTTACCATAGTGAAAAGCTAAGAGGACCTTAGTTGAATTACTAGTGTATGATAAAAAAACTCTTAGCCCTTATCTGAGAGCTCCAAGTGTCATAGCACTATCTATTGTCGAAAAAGTTTGTCATTTATACAAATCATGAATATCTGAGGTACCTCAGAAGTCAGACCAAGCTATTGAAGTGGCAAGAGAGGTAGATTGAATTCCTAGAAGGATTCAACTTTGTGACAAAGTACAAACAAGGAAAGAATAACATAGTTGCTGATGCTCTATTGAGAAGACATACAGAATTGCAGACCGATCTATTAGGGTATGCGAACATTAAAGTGCAGTATCATTAGGACCCCCATTTTGGTCCTCTATTTGAATGATGTGCTTATAAAAGAACAATAGATGAGTACCATGAGGCAGATGGATATCTGTTTTGAGGTGGCAAATTATGTGTGTTGACCTATTCAATTAAAGAGCTGTAGGGGAGAAAAGGCTACAATAGAGGACTCCCTAGCCATTTTAGAGAGAAGAGAATGTATGAGTTATTGATTGGACGGTTCATTTGGCCAAAAATGAGACAAGATGTCCACCGAGTTATTCAGAGCTGTGCTCTTTGCAAGAGGGCCAAATGCTAAGCTGAACAAGGAAAAGCAATGCCTTTACCTATCTTAACCTACCCTTGGACTGAGTTAAGCATAGACTTTGTTCTTGAATTACCAAGAAGTATCCCAAGCAAAGATTCTGTAATGGTCATTATGGATAGATTTAGTAAGATAGTACACTTTGTTCCTTGCTCTAAAACTAACAATGCTTTAGCTATTTCTTTTCTATTTTTATAAGAAATTGTTTGGTTACACGGCGTACTAAGAAGTGTAGTCTTAGATAGAGATCTAAAGTTTTTGAGCCATTTCTAGAGGACTCTTTGGTATCATATGGGGACTAAACTACTATTCAGCATTTATTGTCACCCCCTAACCGATGGCCAAACAGAGGTAGTTAATCATACTTTAGGATCACTGCTCTGAGCTGTAGTGGGGAAGAACTTGGCTGATTGGGATGTTTGTTTACTTGTAGTGGAATTTACTTGCAACCGTACTACATATCATATCACCAAGTAGACACCCTTGAAAGTAGTCTATGGCTTCAATCCAGAGTTTCCCCTTGACCACACCACTATGCCCATGTCCGAACAAGAAGACCTTGATGCAAGAGCCCGATCATAGTCTCTACAGTATATTTACTAGAAAGTTACTCGGCAAATTGACCAAGTTGCTCAAAAAATATGAGAAAGGAGTAAAGGAAGGAAGTTAACACAATTTCAACCTAGAGATTTGGTATGGCTACACTTAAGTAAGGAAAGGTTCTAGAAGAAGAGAAAGAATAAGTTATCTACCTAAGCTAAAGGTCCCTTTAGAGGACTCTAAAAGATCAATGACAATGTCTATCGATTGAAATTACCTGATGACTATGAAGTATTTGACATCTTCAACATTACCGACCTTAGCCCTTACCAATCTTAGGAAGAAGTGAGCTAAGACCAGTCGGATTTGACCCCAAATCCAAATCAACTCGAAGGGGATGATAGGAATCAAGCTATCGGACCTTTAATCCAAGCCCGAGCACCAAGACTTGATGGATTAGCGAAGCAGATTCTACTGTTTTAGCCAAATCTTGCCAAGTCGAGCTGATCCTCATTGCTGACCAACTCCTTAGGCCGAGACGAGTAACTACTAATCTCTCAATAGTCAAGTACTGACTTGACGCATGCTTTACTGATAGCTTGATCCCTTACACATTTGCTCGGCCATGATTGAGCCAACCTTCAACTAAGAATTATTGGTGCTGAGAACCCCAATACTCATCTACATACACATTTCTCGGGAGGACCCCTAGGTTTGCTTGACATATTTGTTCGATACCCTTGCTCAGTACCCTTACTTGGCTAGTACTTAACCTAATCGTACAACTTACTGTTTCTATTAGAAGCACCTCCAATGACCTAATGCCACATATCCAATCCCCTACATGAAAGGAATCACTATGCCAATCATTGATTTCTTTACATTTTCATTTATACCCTTTTGTGATTCCTTGTACATTACTTTTTTTAGATAATACCCGTTTTGTATTTTCCATTTTAGGTAAGTTTCTCTAACATTTTGGGTATAAGTACCCTTGTAAAATGTAGCAGTAGATCATCATACATCAAATATTGAATATACTCTTAACTTTTTGTGAACATTGATCTTTGCTAGCTTGTTTAATTTACTCTTATCCTAACCCTTAAGTAAAGTTAGGTGGCAAGTACTCTCGTCAGACCATCTCGTACATCATATCGAGTACTATTATGAGTCCTCAGTAGTTCCATTGATGCATCATATCCTGTAGAGTAGATTGAGATATCGTTGCCCTTGTTAGCTTTGGGGGCTGCATATCAAGCTTAGATCTCAAATTTGAGTGCCAACACATATCTTAGAGCTACTTTTCACATTGAAGGATTATGATTAAAATACCCAATTGAAGAAATATTATTACTCCCCTTGATGCAAGAGTCGGGGGGCCAATGTTGATATTGATTTCTCCCAAAAGCTTAGGACTGACCTAGATTGAGTAATGTCCAACCTATTTATTTGTCTTTTCTCTCCTTTTATTTTGCCCCAACCTCCTTTAAGTCATTCTTAATGTGTTGACTAAATCAGAAAAGTTAATGAGCTAGATGTGTTTCGAAGTTAAACAAAACAACCCAACTAGAATAGATCAGATAAGCTTTGTTCAACTCGAATAACTACCTATAATTCGGCTTTTTACACATTCATACGCTCCATTCCACGAAGCTGAAGCTCCTTAACGACCAACTTTAATATTCAATTTCACAATCTTGGCCGAAACAAAAAATAAGAAAAGCACGTCCTCCGAAGCCCCAATTCCAAGAAGCTGTTGATGACCAGAATCTCGACGCCATTCCAATTGCAAGTCCACAAATTGAAGTTCCACGCCTAAACGGACGTTCAACGTGCCATCCGAAGTCCTGACGAGTGCCATCCGAAGTCCATTCGAAATCCATCCGAAGTCCATCCGCAATCCAACGAAGTCCAGACAAATCATGATGGCAATTCCGAAATCCAAATCGAAAGCCAATCCAAATTCCAACGCACGTCCTGACAAAATCCGAATCCTCGCCTTGCCGATTGCTCCACCAATCCGAAGTTCAGACGAATTCACTAACATCGGCAATTTGCAACTCCCTGTCCGCACGCCTGATTTACTGAACCATCCAAATCAGGTTCGAATACTAGTTTTTATTATTATTATTATTATTATTGATTAGTTATTATTATGTTTTAGTTACTTAGTTATTTAATATTATATATGTATATATATACAGTTAGAAAACTTTTAATACTAGTTTATATATGATTGAGTATGTTACATAGTTTATTTAAATAAGTAGTTGTTAACAATAAAATATAATTGTAAATATATATAATATATATATTAGCTTAAGAGAGTTTTTTTAATATTGTTTTAGAATTCTTTACGTAGGAAAACTTTCTTTTTAATGAAAATTAACAGTGAAAAAAACCTTTTTTTAGGGCTTCTAGAGAATTTTTATAAAATAGAATAAAAGGACTCGGTGAATTAGGACCTTTTTAGAGTTTTGAAAAACTGAATTGATAATAACGTAAACTCGGTCGGTTTTCAAAATCAAAATCAAAATCAATCAACACACTAAAGATTTTTCAAAAGAACTACGATTGTCTGATCCCGGCCAGTGGGTATGTAAGCACCTTTGGGGCGCCGATAAAATATATAGAAACTTAGGTCCCTCTTTTTTTCTCTCTTTTGATTTTATTTATTTATTTATTTTTATTTTAAATATTATAATTAGAAAAATAATCCTAATTTCGGTAAATAGATAGTAGTACCCGTTAAGGGTTTAATAGGTTAACCCCCGAATTCGGAACCTTCTGGTTCTTCATTTAAAATTGAAATAAAAAACCAGTAGCTAAATCTTAATCAATCCACCCAATTGGTTACGATTTCTTTTTCTTTTCCCGACTTCAGTTGGGTGACAACTCCAAAAATTATTTTCAATAAAAAACTAGAATTTCTCAATTTCTTTAGTTGAGGATTAATATTGAATGGGTTAGGGTTTAGTATTAATCAAGAAATGAGAAATCAATTTTAAAAAGAAATCCAAAAATCAGACTCGACAGTTCCGTTATTATTGGATTATAGACAAAAGAAAAAGTATTTTCCATGATATTAGATGCTATTTTTGGGAAGATCCCATTGTTCAAAATATGTGTAGATCAAATAATTCACAAGTGGTTATCTCATTTAGAACCGTGGTAAATTTTAGAGCATTGTTATGCAGGCTTGATTGGAGGATATCTGAGTGTAAATGAAACAACTTATAATGTCCTCAAGTGTGGTTTTTATTGGCCAACATTGTTTAGGGATACCTAGAAGTTTGTTGAGTTGTGTAATAGATGTCAAAGGTAGGAAACATATCTAAAAGAGATCAAATCCCATAAAAGCCGATATCGATTTATGAGGTTTTTGACATTTAGGGCATTGATTTTATGGGTTCATTTTTGAATTCAAATAAAAACAAATACATCCTAGTAGCCATAGACTATGTATCTAAATAGGTAGAAGTGCAAGCTTTACTAAATAATGATGCTATGGTAGTAAAATGGTTTCTAAAAAGTTTATTTTCTAGATTTGATACTCCTATAGCACTCATTAGTGATAGAGGAACTCGCTTCTGTGATGTTCATTTAGAAAAGGCATTGAAGCTATATGGAGTTACACATCAGATTATAGCTCCATACCATCATGAAACTAGTGGATAAGTTAAAGTAGCAATTTGCGACCTCAAGTGAATTTTAGAAAAGACAATCAAGCGCAATCGAAGAGATTGATTTGAGAAGCTTGATGATGTACTTTAGGCTTATAGGACCGCCTATAAGATGTCGATTGGAACTACCTTATATCGGCTAGTGTATGGAAAAGCGTGCCACTTACTTGTAGAGATTGAGCATAAAGCTTACTTGGCCATAAAAGGTACTAACCTTAATTTTGAGCGTGTAGTTGAATATAGGAAAGTTTAACTAAATAAGCTTGAAGAATAGAAAGAAAGGATTGAGCAAAGCAATATCATGACAACCTGATTAAGTAAGGGAAACAATTCCAAGTTAGAGACAAAGTCTTATTGTACCGATTCTGTTGAAGCTCTTTGCAAGTAAGCTTAGATCTAAATGGTTTGAGCCTTATACAATAACACAAGTATTCCCATATGGAGCAGTGGAGATCTTAAGTTCCAAGAAAGGAACTTTTAAGGTGAACAGTCACCAATAAAACTACATCTAAGAGGAAAGTTCAATAAGGAAAATCACTACGAACACGACCTCCATCTGATTAAGGAAAACGGATAACCTCAATCATAACTCATCGAGCAAATGACATTAAACAAAAGTACTCCTTGGGAGGCAATATTAACTATTTGTATCTTTCATTCATTTATATTTTCATTTTTTTTAATTTATGTTTGGTCATTTAACAGTTTAACACAAGTTGTCCTCAAAATTTTCTTAAGTGTTGTAAGCTGAAAATCACTTGATAAGGAGTTAAATTTACTAAGGAAAAGGGGAAAATGATTGTGATCGTGATCACGAACTAAGGCACAGAGCCTAAGGAAGAAAAGAGGTAAAATGGGACTAAGAGAATGATTGTCAATGACTGCACCTGTGATCCCAACCATGTACCTCTTATTGTAAAAAATTTCTTGAAATTGAATTTGAAGAAATTTGGTTCGAAGGAACCATGGGTAAAGACCATGCTCATGATCTTACCAGTGGACCCCTTAACTAAAAATTACACTTGGTTGAATTTTCAAAAATTGATTCAAGAAGGAACTGGAGCCAAAGACTATTGTAGTAATCTTGATCACAAACTTGTAATAATAATTCAACTTAAGTTACACTTAGATTTTTCTTGATGATTCTATTTCAAGCTTTCGAAAATAGATTCCTCTTATTCAATACTCACTTCTTGTTTCTAATAGCTTTCCTTCTTTCAAGATGTAATGAATATTCAAGGTAATCTCTAAACTTAGCTACTACTTAAATTGAATTATGTACTTACCAATTTGGATTAAAAGCAGGTTTCCACACTTTCCTTTTTCTAATAGCTTTCCTTCATTCAAGATGCAATCAATATTCATGGTAATCCCTAAACTTAGCTACTAGTTCGATTGAATTATATACTTATCAATTTGGATTAAAAGTAGTTTTCTATTTTAAAAGACAATATTAATCCGAGTAATTTTTATTTATGTGTACATTTTAATATTGAATACTTCATTGTATGTCATGCCTCGAGCAAGAACAGTTGTAACAGTTTCGTTGTGTGAATAACCTAAGATAGAAACCAACTTCACAGCTACTATTGTAAATATAGTTCACATAAGGTGTACATGACTTAACTAGCTTAAAGGATCCATTTTGACACTTGTCAATAATATGACCTTTGGTATAGCTTTTGAAAATACCTATACAAGACAACTTATTGTCTGATAATACAATAGTACTTATATAAGCATTTCCACATGTATAGTTATAATTTACACTAAGAGTTTACAAAAGCTACAAGTCTTGAAGTCTGTTTACAATTAAATAGGAAACTAGTAGGCTACCTAATGATTCCCAATTAGTTTTCACAAAACAAAACAAAAGTTAAAAGCCTAAATTCAATGGATTCTACTTTCTTTACTTTCCCAACCAACTGCGCATTAACTTAGGGGTGGTGATATTTATACATCTTGAACTTTCACTTATCACTTGTAGAAGAGTTTTTAGAGATGTGAGCACAACTAGATCAGTAAGTAGGATGGAAATAGAAGAGTACCATACAATCATGAACAAGGTTGCTAATTATAATGATATGCAATATAATAAACCACTTGAAACATCATACAATGTTATTTGGTTTATTGTGAGGTTAGAGAAATTTCATTTACTTTAGCCTAAATTAAGGAGTTTACTATGACTCAAATAAGACTAACCCCGGGCTTGTGCAATGAAGAATACCTTTGTAAATACCTCATTTTTGCATGCTCACCCTCCCCCTTGTAGTTTTAGAAATTTTTTAGAATAAGGAAAATGATCCTAACTTAGAAAATACAAAAATAGAAAAAAAAAAGAGAATTAGATAATTTAAAATAGAATATGAAATTTTAATGCTTTTAGTGTTTAGGTCTTAAATAACAAAGAGAATTTTTTGGCTTGTGCTTAGATTTAAATCTAGCTTAGTCCGACCTAGTCCATATATGCAATTTGATTGCATATATAGATAAGGCATAAGCTAATGACCTAATGATAATACACTTAGACTTGCATTGTCATAGACTTAAAGATCTTGGGTACGATTCTTCTACCAAGTGCTAGGCGCTTTTTCTTTTTCTTTTTTTAAGCATTTGGATACGTATCGACCAATGATTGGCTGACCTTCCCTTTCCCAATCTTTCCTTTCCTAGCCCATACATACTATGCTTGGACAGCTCACTTTGGAGCTATTTTTTATATCTTTTTCTTCGTGCTTTCACCAAGTTAAAAGTGAAATTGTGAAGCACACATGAGATACTCTAAATGGAGTTCAAAAACATGTCCAAATACATTCATTTAAGGGGTCAAAATGCGGCTTGAAAATCAAGAAAAGTTTGCAAACTTGTATTTTCTTTCACTTTCCTTTTGTATGATTTCAGCTTGTTTAATGTGATTAAAAGCTTCTAAATGGAATTTTAATTAAAAATGTTTGTCTAGGGAATGCGTTTGATTACTAATTTCAATAAAAATCAAGGAAATTTAGATTGAAATCTAATTAAGTAGTCAAATATACATTAAGTTGAAAATTCGATTTCAATGTGAAATTTGGCTTTCCTAAGCTTGGTTGAGCATTAATCATTATAAAAAGGACTTGAGGGTACTTAAACCATCATGAACAAAAATTTAGATCATCAGTCTCCTCAATTCTCATCCAAACACATTCAATCTAAACTCTTTCTCTCTAAACCCTCAATCGCGATCTCTTTCTTTCTGGAAATAGAAGAGATTCAAACATCTTCAAGGCGATTTGGTCTTACCAAAAGAACCCATACATAAAGAGCTCTCTAAGAAAACCAAGCCCGACCCCTACTGTGCCTCTCATTATTAGAACCAACTACCTAGGGTTTGGTAGCAACGACTACCATTGCAAACCACCACCTACGAATCTCGATGATCGAAACCACCACTACGACTAAGCTCATGGTGGTTAAAAACCCCATAGCCAACCTTCATTCAAACTCCAGCATCTACTACCTAACATGCACATAACTACCCCCCGACAACCAAACACAACACCACCTAAATGACTTCCATTCACCATCGCACCACCATAAACAACCATTGCCTAATACAAAACAAATGAAGCTAGTGTTTCCTCCTTAAAAAACCGCCTAGAACCATCTAAATCAACTAATCGTAGCCACTCTAACCCCTTCCTCCAACCGCATGTGCGTTGCATGTGCTAACCTAACCTATGGCTCAAAATCCGATTTGTCTATACGAAGAAGATCTAACCCTTTTGGAGTACTTGGTGCGACTACTTTCTTATTTTCCCCATTCTTTTGTTATGTTGTTGTTTTTCTTTTTATTTTTGTTATTATTGTAATCTATAAAAGAAAAGAAAAAAAGTCCATAAAAAATAGAAAGAGAAAAGGAAATGCGAAAAGCTTTTTTTTTTCTTACTTCAATAAATAAATAATAAAAATAACAATAAAAAAAATAAAAATAAAAATGAAGAAGAAAAATAAATTAGTAAATAAATGAGTTGTATAACTTAGAAAAATCATTTTCCAAAAAAAAAAAAAATCAATCCTTTTTAAAATTAGGACATTTTAGAACTTTTGAAAAATAAAAATACCAATTTAGGACCCTTTCCTTGAATTTTTCCAAATAAAACAAAATGGTTAAGAGATGTAAACTTGGTTACTTTTCAAAATTAAAATCAGTCAATACATTAAAGTTTTTGAAATGAACTATGAAAATTTGATCTCAAATGGTAGGTACAGGGGTACTTGTATGCAATTATGGGGTAACTTAAACTATGAAAATTTTTTTTTTCCCGTTGTAAATAGTTAATTCTTTTATTCATTTATCCCTTTTAAATAGACATGATTTATTGCTTTCTTTACTTGTAAAATAAAAAATTGTAATTTTAAATTATAAGGGTATATTGAGAAGTAAATTTAAATTCAGAAAGTTAAAAATGATACTCATTAGGGTTTAATATGTTAGCCTCTAGACTCAAATCTGTAGTTTTCAAAAACCATATTTTAAAATCAATTTTTACGCAATCTAGTGTCTAGGTTAAAATTGATTTACCCAATTGGTTTTAACCTAACTCATTTTTTCCCCAACTTTAATCAAATGGAAACTTTAAAACAATTTTCAAAGCAAAAAGAAAAATCAAGTTTTTCTAAACTCTTAGTCAAAGGTCGGTCTTAAACGGATTAAGATTTAATACTAATCGAGTTAAGGAAAAATCAAGCTTGATTGCTTGACGACTTGACCGGTGACATTAAGAGGGCTGGCAACTTAAAAACTTTCTGAAGTTAAATTTTTCTTTAAAATCACCCATGTTATTTATTTATTATTTATTGTTATGATTTCTTCATGTAAATATATTTTGTTTTAAACTTGATATATGCACTTGTTGCATGTATCATACTTGGGGTTTTGGGAGAAATAATTGTATCAAGGATGCAGGGTAGCTATGGTCAAACCTATGCCATTTGAGGACCCTAAGATAAGGCCCATTGTGTAAGCTCATAGTGTAGTGGTATAACCACAGCCTAGGATTGATTAGCCTACCTCACTTAAGCTTTGATGTGGCCAATGATCTGTTTCTTAGAAGCATGCAAGGTTACAGAGCTTAAGGACCTTTACAACTTACCCTTTTTCACACATGAATCCTTGAACCAATAGATAAGTAGTGATGTGGTATGCCGTTAACCAAAAGGTTGTGACTCCAATCGGAATTCCTCTATGTCATAAAATTATTGTAACATATTTTCCTTGTACTATCCATGTAAATTCTTTGTACTTTAGTTATTTTCCTATACTTAGTGATTTCCTTATGCATTTCTTTTTGTAAATATAGCATTTCCCTAAAAATTATTTTTCTGTATAACAATTTAAAATAGTTGTTATAATAGTGGAATTTCGATAAAGCCATAGCCCTAAATTTCTTTTTAAACTTCCATATTACTAGTTTATCACTAAGCTTTTACATTTGCATCCATATGCCATGTTTTCCATTATTTATTAGTCTTACATCTTTTTAGGTTCCCATTATTTTTCCGTGTAAATAAATCCTGTTTCAATATCACTATCAATTTTGTTTAAAAAAAATTTGCTTCCTTTCACTAAAAACTTTGTAAAATAATTAGTTTTTCAAATAAGTGTCCATATTCCTAGGTTTATATAAGAAAGTTGTATTATAGTCTCCCCATAGCTTAATCTTAGATTTGCCTCCTCTTGTTAATTTAGTGACTCATTATAGAATAATTTATAGATCTTAGAATTTCTCTCTTCTCTTAATTTTTAGTCTTCCATAAGTTGTAAATATTTATCATTCCACTTATCAATCATAGAATGTGGAATAGTATCCTTCCTTTTTCATCCTTTTGAGTAGTTACCTGTACCCTCTTAGAAATTTTCACAAGTTTGTAAATAGTTTTTGTCTTCATTTCAAAATAGTCATTAAGAATTCTTATCTTGTAAAATAATCACATCACTAGCCTCTTCAACAATTGATAGTACTTATTGTAGGTAACCTTTTATATACCCATAAATTGAAGTATTTTTCTTCAGTTGTCATACCTAGTCTTCTTTAGGCTCCTTTTCATTTTCGAAATGTTTTTTTTTGCATTGAAGGTCATCTTGTTATCCTTCATGTTAATAATCCTCATCCTTGTATTTCCATTGCTTCATTTTTCAGTAAACTAATTTGTAAATATTGAGTACCTCACCAAAGTTTGTTTTAGTCATAGTCAATCCCATTCATTTCAAATTAAAAGTTTTCCAAGTTTAAAAAAAAAGAAAATTTATTTTTAGAATTGTTGATAGGGATGGATTCTTACCAATAATTCTTAAAAGAAATGGCCAACTAGAGAAACGACAACAAAAATAATGTCAACCTTGAAATCATCAATCCTACTGAGCTAAGGTTTCATTCTTTAGAGCAAAGTATAGGAAAAATCACAAATCAATTAAGTTTCCTTGTTGACAGTATTGCTTTACTTAGAGCCACATTGTCATCAAAATAAGAACACTCTTTGGTTTGTTGTTGAATGAATGTTGAGGCTCTACCCTTGGAAGTAAAAGAGAACTATCAAAAGGTTAACACAACTTTTGAGTCTTTTGAATTAGAAGGAGTCTATTCAAAAGTCAATCCAACTTTTGAGCCTAACACATACTCATTCCCAATCAATACAAAGCCGGTTAACTTTAGGGCCACCCAAGACAATTAGAAAGGAAGTTGCCCAACAAATCATTAAGAAAATGAAGGTGCTCAAAGGCTATGATGGACTTGATCAGGCTGGGATCATTGGCCTTTTTGCATTTGATGTTTAGGCTTACCTAAAAAAATTCAAAATACTAGAGTTTGAGAAATATGATGAGACCATATGCTTAAAGCTATACATTAGATTATATTTTCACAAGTTGGGCATATATGTTCAAATTGATGAACTCATGGTATAAAGTTTTCAAGACTATATGATAAGGCCTGCATTAACCTAATATGCTTCGCTCAATTTTAGCTAAATAAATACTTAGGAGAAATTGGCTCAAACATTCTATGACTAGTACAAATTCAACATCGAGATAGCTCCCTCGATTTGAGACTTATATACATTGAACAAGAAAAATGATGAATCCTTTAAGGAATATGCGCAAAAGTAGAGGGGCATGGTAGCTAAAATCATTCTTCCTTTGTTAGAGAAAGTCTTGACTTGTGCATTCATTAACACACTAGATGAGCCATATTATGGGCATCTTTTAGGGAATATAGCCTCTGACTTTGCAAATGTTGCAGTAGCAAGGGATAGAATTCAATAAGCCTTGCAAGTTGGAAGATTGGAAGTTTCAAAACAGAAGAAAGGGCTTCCAGAATAATCACAAAAGAGCGCCGTTAATGCTTTAAGTCCTAAGGGATATGCCATAAAATCTAAGTTCCATAACCTACGTAATAGCCAAAGGCCTATGTAAGTTCAGAAGGCCTAAGGAAGACATTTCACTTCAATTCCTATCACTCTCTCTTCGACCTTACATCAGTTGAAAGAAGCAAATATCCTAGATTATGAGGCTCCCAAACTAGGATACGGGCCTTAGAATGGAAATTTAGAGGCGCAATGTGATTATCACATGGGGCAAAAGGGTCACTTTACAGACACTTATTAGAGGCTGAAAAACAAGATTCAAGATCTTATCAACACAAGGCTAGTGCAACTAGACTCCAGGTAAATTAAACTGTTGAAGGGCTTTAATGAAGATTCATGAGAATTAGCTTTTCTTTAAAATATGTTAAGATCCTTGAAATTAAGAAGTTCGTATTTGAATAAGCTAATATTTGGGGTTAAGTTTTCAAGTTATTCAAGAGCATGAATAAGTTCTTATCTCATTAATTGAAAGTTTTAGAATGAAAAGAGGTAAGCCTTATTCTAAATACCAACCTTGAAACACTTTAAAAGTTGAGTGATATCATTATAAGGCTAGTGGGCTCATTCCTTAAAGGAGGACTACCTTAAATTTGATACGTGAATAAAAATGAAGATTAGCATTTATTTTCAACATCTTAAACATTATTGTCCTTTGTCAACCTTATTGAGCCTATTTAGGAAATATTTTCAAAATTAAACCCTGTTAAGAACCACCCTACAATGGGGAAAATAGGAGGTTAGGGGGGTTAAGGGAGAAAAGGTTAAAAAATAATTTGTGTTTACTTTAATTGCATCAATTCAAAAGTAATTTTTTACTTATTTCTTTTGAAAAGAAGAAGTGCCCATATCTCAAACACTATACACATATATTTTAAGCCGCAAGCCAAAAGAAGGAATGATAATCTCTATCTTGAGTCAAAAAATAAAAAATAAAAAATAAAAAATGAGGAAAAGGAAGAGAGCCAACATGAGAAATCAATCAGACAAGGTGATCAAGTCCAAAACATAAAAACCTACAACTTGAAAGGGTTAGGAGCATGTAATTCAAAAAGCTTATTCCTAAAATAAGGACCTTAAAACACGATCGAGATGATTAAACCTGAAAAGGCAGGACAAATGCCAAAGTTGTCCTTAAAACTCATGATCCTTAAATTTACAGCTTACACATGGCTTATAGCTAACCTACAACTCCACCCCTCCTTAAAAGCCTTTTTGATTGAAGGAAATAACTTATTCTTAGTAAATGTTACTTTCCAAATTGGGGTAAGCACAATTTTAGTTTTTCCTAAAGAGTTCTTGACTTGTAAACTGGGGTGGGTTGAATATATGAATTCTTTTTAAAAGACCTATACACCATCCATTTGTTTAAATCGATGACCAAACCTTTATAGTCAAAAAAAGACCTAATAGATTGATTATAGTATATCACTTACAAGTTGAACTATAATTTTTGGATTTGTAATTGAGAGTGAAATTTAAGTTGAGAGTGCAAGGAAGTTCTCTTCGAGTAAACCAATCAATTGTGAGATAGTATTTTTCCTAGACATTTTGGAAATCATAAGACCCAATGGCATTATTGCCTTAAATACTTTAAGAGATGTTTTAGAAAAATAAGGATTTATTAGACAATCATACAATTATCCTTAAGGCAAGAAAAGAAAGAGTGGGCTCATCATCCATTTGGCAGCTAAAAGGACCAGTAAGGAATCCATATTTGTTAGCAACTCTTAAAAGAACAAAAAAAAAAAGAAGAAGAAGAAGAAGGATTTTCCAAGTTATCATAGAATAAATGTACATTTTACAAGGTTTTTTTTTTTTTTTAATAAAGGAAGTTTACAAGAATTTGAAATTTTATAAAATATGATAATAGCTATCCTTTGGTAAGATCTTTAAGAGCCTTTGTTTTGGTGATCTTAGGAACTTTGTTATCTTATGTCTTGAAAATATCTGAGTTATCCTTAAGTTTAGGAACTTAGAAATCTTCTATTTTGAAAACCTAAGTTATCCTTAAGTTTAGGAACTTAAGGCCATCACTTATTTCTTTTGAAAAAAAAAATTGAAACTTCGGGAGTCTTAGTTATCCTTAAGCATAGGAACTTAGGCTATCCTCAGTGTTCAAACTAAGTAATCCTTTCATTTAGGAACTTAGCCATTCGATCCTCAATTAGGAACTTTATCGATCCTTGGTTTAGAAATTAAGTAATCCTTCCTTTTATGAACTTAACTAATCAATAGGAACCTTAGTCATTTTTTTTTAAGAAGCTTAGGCTATCCTCAATCTTAAAACCGAGTAATCCTTCCATTTAAGAGCTTAGCTATTCAATAGGAACCTTAGTTATTCTTGTCAAAGAAACTTTGGCTATCAAGGACCTTAAATTAGGAGCTTTGGCCATCTCTAATCATGGAAACCAAACAATCTTTCCATTTAAGAGTCTAGGTTATTTCACAAGAATCTCAATTATTCTCGAATAGAAGCTTTGGCTATTTAGGAACTATATTAATCCTTATATTTGAAACATAGGCTATCCTCATTCTTTAAACCAAATAATCCTTTTGTTTAGGAACATAGGTTTTTTCACAAAACCTTAGTCATTCTTATAAGAAGCTTTAGCTATTTAGAAACCAAGTTATCTTCAATTGTGATACCAAATCATTGAATTATCTTCCCTCAAAATTTAGGAACCTTAGAAGCTTTGGTTATCCTTGATGTTTTAGTTGACTTTTGTTGAAAAATCAAGAACCCTAATTAACCTTCATTAAGTTAAACTTAGGAGCTTCAATTATCCTTTATTGATGAGTTTTAGAATACAAGTCATCCTTAAGTATTAGGAACTTCAGTTGTCCTCTCTTATAGTTTAGGAACCTTAGTCATTCTTGATTGAATTGAACCTAGGAACATTGGTCATCCTTTGAAATACTTGAACTGCACAACAAAATGTCTTCCATTCTCGTCACCTAAATCCCTAGTAGATCATATTTATGATAGCCAGCTAATCTTAACACTATCTAGTTGTCCTTTAGGGCAAAAATGGTGTCTCGTTTTGTCCTTATGGTAAAGTTTTACTCAAAATTTACCGCAAAGAGGGATAATTGTAAATACCTTATTTTTGCCCCCTCTATAGTTTTAGAAATTTTTTAGAATAGAGAAAATGATTGTAATTTGAAAAATACATAAAATAGAAAATTAAAAAAAAAGCACAAACAAATATAAATTTTAGAAAAAAAAGAACAAAAAATAATAAAATAAAAAAAAAGAAAATTAAAGAAAAAAAAGATAAGTATATAATTTAACATAGAATAGGAAATTTTAATAGTTTTAGTATTTAGATCTTAATTAACAAAAATAATTTTTAAACCTAGGTTTATATTTAAATATGGCCTAGGCCGACCTAATTCATATATGTAATTTAATTGCGTATATGGACAAGGCATAAGCCAATAGCCTAATGTTAATACACTTGGACTTACATTGTCATAAACTTAGAGATCTTAGGTTCAATCCTTCTACTAAGTGCTGGGCAATTATTCTTTATTTTTTTTGTAACATTTCAATATGTGTTAGTTAGTGATTGGCTAACATGAAAATTTTCCTTCCCTTTCCAAATATTTCCCTTCCTTTCCCACGCACACCATGCTTAGACAACCTACTTTAGAGCTATTTTTTATCCCTTTTTCCTTACAATTCACCAAGTTAAAGGTGAAATCGTGAAGTATACTCGAAATACTCTAAATGGAGTTTAGAAACATGTCCAAATACATTCATTTAAGGGGTCAAAATGCCAGTTGAAAATTAAGAAAAGTTTGCAAACTTAGATTTTCTTTCACTTCCCTTTTGTATGATTCGAGCTTTTTAAATGTGACTCAAAGCTTCTAAATGGAATTTTAAGCAAAAATGTTTGTCCAAGGATTGCATTTGACCACAAATTTCAGCTAAAATCAAGGAAATTCATATTGAAATCAAATTAAGTAGTCAAATTCCCAATAAATAATTAAAAATAACAAAAAAATAAAATAAAAAAAAAGATGTTGAAAAATAAATTAGTAAAGAAATGAGTTTAATAACTTAGAAAAATGATTTTCAAAAATAAAAATAAATCAATCCTTTTTAAAATTATGACTTTTTAAAACTTTCCAAAAATAAAAATACCGATTTAGGGTCCTTCCCTAGAATTTTTCCTAATAAAACGGCTAAGAGACATAAGCTCAACCACTTTTCAAAATTAAAATAAGTCAATACATTAAAGTTTTCGAAATGAATTGCGAAAATGTAATCTTGAATAATGGATACATAGACACTCGTATACAATTATTAGGCGACTTAATATATGGAAAAATTTATTTTTTTCCCATTGTAAATAATTAATTATTTTATTTCTTTATCTTTTTTAAATAGACATGATTTATTACTTTCTTTACTTGTAAATAAAAATTGTAGTTACAAATTATAAGGGTATATCAAAAAGTAAATTTAAATTTAGAAAATTAAAAATGATACCCGTTAGGGTTTAATAGGTTAGCCCCCAAACTTAAATCTCCAATTTTCAAAAAACAATTTTTTGATTTTCACGTAATCTAATGTCTAGGTTAAAATTGATCCACCCAAGTGGTTTTAACCTAATCCATTTTTTCCCAACTATAGTTAGGTGGCGACTTTGAAACAGTTTTCAAATAAAAAGAAAAACCAAGTTTTTCTTTACTCTTAGTCAAGGGTTCATATTAAATGGTTTAAGGTTTAATACTAATTGGGTTAAGAAAAATTAATAAAAATTGAAAAAAAAAAATAAGACTTGACAACCTTCCTTCTATGACCACCTTCGAACTACAACCTCCACCTTTGCCATGACGTCCTCGCTTGTCATTTATCTTGACTAAGGATGGAGAAAGAATCATTTCAACTATCTTCATAGAAGAAAGTCGGTATTTAGTCTAATATACCTAATTATTCCCTTATCTAGATGTTATGTGCATTGATATGCTGAAAAGGTGTTTAGAAAAACTGAGAGCAATACCAACAAGTATACTGGATCGTATCAAGTAGTATAATGTTGAAAACAAGAGTCTATCCTACGAGGACTTAAGTAGAGTACTAAACCTATGCTAGCTTTACTTAATATTTAGGTAAATCAAGAATGTTTTTTTTTTCTTTTTTTTTGTATACTAAAATTAAAACTAACTTAATTCAATTACAATAGGATCAAAAGATGATTTGAAAAACTTATCAATGAAAAAGTGATGGGAAATCGAGATTCCACCCTAGAGATACTAATCAAGTTGCCATTGAGTTATATAGAATAATATATGTATGGTTATTTCATTGAGATTATAATTCCTTAAATTAAGGATTCGACCTCTAATCTAATTAGTCCGCTTCCGCTTTCTAATCAATAGTGGATTCTAGAGTATTATCATACATCTTCCAATGATAAGATAATCTAATATCTTTAGCCCAATTATCCTAATTCCTTAGTGATTAATTAGTTTAAGATATTGCAGTAATCTCCTAATAATCTCTGATTAAACAATTAGACACTGCTTCTGCATTTATCTGAATTCTTTAATCAAAAACTCCTAATGTGTTTACAAACACTCCCATGCCTATAACCTCTAATAATCATAACTTAGACAAGTCATAATTGAAATAGAAAGAGCTGCAATCTGAAATAAGCCGTATTTATATTACTCCTATAACATAATTACCACAATCATTTTAGCACTCTATGGTTTATCTCATTCCCATCTAATAAATTAGTTAGCCATGGAATTCATAGCATCGATATAATTATCTATGAAGGAATTCATGATTCAATGTAATTACAATTGCAACACAATCCTCTATGATAACAAGAAATGCGAACGATCTCACCGATTCCTTATATAGATGAAAATACTGGTTTGTGTGCACTTTTCTCAAGAAATTCCAATAGCTAAACTCTCAATTGAAATCCAAGCAAACGTTTTTCAATCTTCCATAAATCTCATGGTGTAATCTCTCCAATTATATTAAACCCTCACTTTTCAATATCGAAGCAAAACAACTAAAGGAAAAGTATCAATTATTCGAACCATCCCCCTTCTCTCTCCTCTCTTCGATATATATGTCCCCACGAAAAATACAATAAAAATTCTTTCTTTTCGTGCACACTAGGTGGACCACGACCGTGTGTAAAGCCGTTGTTGTCACCACCACCAACACGGCCGTGGTTCAAGGTCATAAGCTCCACTGATCGTCTCATTTCCATTGCTATTCATCGGCTGTTTTAGCTACGGTCGTGGATCCTCCCTTACTTGCAGAAAGTCTTCATTCCTCTGTGTTTTCATGCTCCAAATGCACTCTTTCTAGATCCTTTTCTCCCATTTTTATTGAATTGAACCTGAGGCAAATATATTAACTAGTTAAGTGTCAATTCTTTCAATTGAGCACATAAATCTTTAGGATATCGTTGAATTGCCACTAATAAAACAGGGCTTAAACTAGCTTTATCAAATATCCCCACCCTTGAGCTTTTGCTTGTCCTCAAGCAAATAGATAAAATCAATTCAATAATACATCATTGAAAGCACAACATTTCCTTCTTACAATAATCCTAACATCTTATCTTTCTCATAATTTAAGACTTGCATTTCTGGTGCCTACTATTCTAACTATACTGTAGACATGTAACTAAATTACTTTAGTTATAATTGACTAATTATTCTAGAAAGAGTAAACTTTTAATCCTATTGTTTAACCTCAGAATTCTTAGTTCAAAAGTAAATGCTTAGTCAAGTGAGGAAGAAAACTTATTTAAACTTCATTAGCGACGAACAAGTATATGATCTCTCAAATTACCTATCTAAACGAGTTACCACAAAGTGAAAGCAGAAGGTATCCACTCTTTCCCTAGATTTTCTCCTTATTTTATTTATTTATTTATATTTATATTTATATTTATCTATTTATATTTTATTTTATTTTTTTATTATTTTATTTTTATTTTTTATTTTTTTTATTCCACCTTTCTCGTTATAGTGAGTTCACTGAGTCGGCACATCCCGGGCTCATCACCTAAGTGATCAGGTTTTAAAGGGACCCCTACAAACTCTCACTCACTCTAACATTTAAGATTGGATACTCTTAACTCACTCACTTGAGTCATTGGAGTAAGGGTTTTACTTTCACTTTTCCATGTTACCTTACATTGAGACTCTTTTTATAAAGGATCACTAAGTAAAAAGTTTCATCTACCTCTTTCACTAAGTGTTAAAATACTCTCAAGGTAACTCAAAGGAAAATACACAAGCTCAATCCACCAAGAAGTAGACCTACTTATTCTGCACTCAAAGACTCGACCTACTCTCAAATTCCAAATTCAAAAGCTAAACAAAAGGTAAATATATGCCTTAAAGATTCTATCACTTAATTATCACTAAGTAAACTAGTCATAATAGTAAGTGAGTAAGGCACCTCTTCAAGTCTTTTTTTTTTTTTTTTAATAAAGGAAACAACGTACAATCTCAGATTATATGAAAGTCTTGCAAAAATGTATCCCAAAAATAGCCATATCGCTTTAAGGACAAGACAAGTTCAGTAATACATGCAACTGTAGCTCAAGAGCATTCTTAATCCTTAAGTTCTTATTCATCTTATCATGTGCACATACAACCTTCCCCACACTTAGTATTAGACAATGTCCCTATTGTCTACTCTGAAAGTATAAGCGAGGAAAGTAAAACATTAAACATGCATTGGAGTAACGAAACTTCCCTGGAAAGGAGTACATCAGAATAGCTGACAATTGATAGCGTACTTTCCAAAGCTAATTGCACCAAAATCTTTGCGGTTCAAAAAGTAGAAACACAATGACTAATCCTCATCATCATCATCACCGTACTCCTCCTCATCACCATAGTCGGCATCCTCCTTGTCTCTAGAATCCTCCTCTTCAAAAGAGGAGCTCTCTTCTACAATTTCTAGTGTAGGTTCTACTGCTCTCTCTGTTTTGATTATGGTAGGCCTTCTGGGTATGATTTCCATCCGATAACCTCCAGTGGATGAGCTAGGAATAATGGCAATAGGAAGATCTTTAGCAGGAGGTTGATCTTCAGTAGGCGGTGGTGGTGGAGGAATAACGTCCTCATCAGAACTACTCCCACAGGGAGGAACGGTGATGCCCAAAGCGTCACCCATCTTCTTGAAGCAAGTATAGACATACTTCTTTAAGCTTTTGATTTCGTTTCTTTGTGCTTGTTATTCCCTTTTAATTTCCTCAATGTCTTCTTGAAATTGATCGAGAGACGTAGAGAATCTCCTCCTTTCTTACTGAGGAACTTCGACCCTGCTAGGACCTGATTCTTCTTTAGGAACTGGACTAAAACCCCACACTCGAAGAATCTGTTCAGGCATTAAGATAGAAGAACCTACTTTATTAGTTAGCTCTTGTTCTGGAAAAACCCCTAAGTTCTTCAGAATTCTTGTAATCTATGCTCCTACATAGATCCCTTTTCTTCCTTTCTCACATTGTCGTCTGATGCACTTGACTGCTATGAGTCCGACATTCGGACGTTGGTTTTGAATCATGGACCACATTTATAAACAGTCAAACACGCTTACAATCCCTTCACTATCTATCTTCCTACTTGTGGAGCGGACAATTATATAGTGAAGTATCCTGTGAGTAGGATTTTTCAACTCAGAACCTCGGGAGGTGGATGCACTGTAAGACCCTTTGCCAATCACATCCCAAAAACTAGCTGCTGACATCTGGTCATACCAATAATCCTTCAGTCTCCCCAAATCATCAGAAAACACATACTCCTCATTCTCATAAATTCCCAGCATCTTTATGAACTCACCAATAGACATTGTGAAGTCCCTACCACCAAACAAAAAGAACACTAAATTTTCCATTCCCATGGTCGAGTTAGTTGTGAGTTCAAATGTGGCCATAAAGTCCACAACAATCTTCCGATAAATGTTTTCTTTGATATCTAACAGATTTCTCCATTAACTGTCTTGGAAGAAGGTCTCGAATTCTTAAGCGAAGCCATATTGCTCTAACACTTCCCAATTTAAAGCCATGTTAGCTTTAATCACCTTCTCTTTCAGCACTAAATTGTAGCGGTCCTGATGCTGTTGCCTCAAGCCAAAAGGATATGGATCCTTTCGCGATTGAATAGTAGGTCTTGCTGTTCCTTTATCCTTGCGTGCTCTCTTTTTAGAAGATGACTGGCCTTGGTCTCTCAGCATCTTTTTGCTTGAGAAAGAAGATGCAGTGTACAAAGATGGAAGCTTTTCGGAGAAAACCTTTGAGGAAAAAGGTTTAGAGAGAGAAAATGTAGAGAGGAAGAAAGTGAAGGAAATATTAGAGGAAAGAGAAAGAAGAAAAAAAAAATCGTTCTACATCAGGTTTAAAATACCCAAATTGGGTACGGGAAGACCCACGGTCGTGCCCCAACCCATGGTTTTTTTTTAAGGGTTCACCGACCTACGGTCATGTCCTAAGTGGTGGGTAATTTCTACGGTCGTAAGGTGAACCCCATAAATCTCACTGTAGATTTTTTGTTGGAGTGGCCACGGCCTATCCCATGGCTGTAGGACAACCTTATAAGCCCCATTTTTTTTTTTAAGTTCTTTAAAGCAAGCAAAAAAAACTTTATTCTTCCTTAAAGCATGGGCTGCCTCCCATGAAGCACTTAGTTTAGAGTCGATAGCCCGACTTTCCTTTGACTTACTTCGGATTTTCAAGATCCACAATTGTGGTCTCTTAATCAATGTAATCTCTCCAATTATATTAAACCCTCACTTTTCAATATCGAAGCAAAACAACTAAAGGAAAAGTATCAATTATCCGAACCATCCCCCTTCTCTCTCCTCTCTTCTATATATATGTCCCCACGAAAAATACAATAAAAATTCTTTCTTTTCGTGCACACCAGGTGGACCACGACTGTGTGTAAAGCCGTCGTTGTTACCACCACCAACACGGTCGTAGTTCAAGGTCATAAGCTCCACTGATCGTCTCATTTCCACTGCTATTCATCGGCTGTTTTAGCCACGGTCGTGGATCCTCCTTTGCTTGCAGAAAATCTTCATTCCTCTGTGTTTTCATGCTCCAAATGCACTCTTTCCAGCTCCTTTTCTCCCATTTTTATTGAATTGAACCTGAGGCAAATATATTAACTAGTTAAGTGTCAATTCTTTCAATTGAGCACATAAATCTTTAGGATATCGTTGAATTGCCACTAATAAAACAGGGGTTAAATTAGCTTTATCATGTATCTAATTAAGTTAGTGGTTTAATTATTATTATTTCCATTTAGGGGTGGTTAAATAAGTTCACAAAGAACATTATTATGGAATCACGTAGAATAGTTTCACAAATAGAATACTAATTACACACATAGCATATGCACTATTAATCCTAATAAGAAATCAAGAGGGGAGAGGTCTTTTTGCAAAAACTAAAATTTATGAGTTTAAAAATCCCTCTAAATATCTTTAATGGTGTAAGTAGTTGGAGATTGAATGTTAACTTAAAGAATAATTAATAATAACAATTAGAAGGAAAAAAAAAAGATAAGGAGTAAGAAGATTAAACAAGCAATTTATAGAGCTTTAACCTTTTGCCTATTATTTTCTTCTAACTCCACTGTTAGGGATTCGGTCCTCCTTATTGGTGTTGTTCTACTAGTCCAAACTTTTTAATAAGCAAAAATCAATGAGAGATTATAAGGATATTTTAGACACCCAATTTTTGCCCCTTTTATTTTTATTTTTATTTTTCATAGGCCCTAAATTAGGAAAAACACAAAAAATAGGAAATTAAAGAAAACTCAAAAAATTAAGAAATTTATAAAAAATAAGAATTTTACAAAAATACAAAAAAATTTCAAAAAATAAGTAATAGCATAAAAAAAAAAGAAAATTAGATAAGAAATAATTAAGAAATTTAGAAAATAAGAAAATTTGTTTAAAAATTTAGAAAATTGAAAAATTATTAAAAAAATTAGAAAAGTTGAAAAAATAAAATATTTTTTAAAATAACATTTCATTAAGATAAATTTTTAATTTTTAAATTAGATTTAGAAATTGAGCCGTTGAACTTAGGCTTAGATTTAGAAATAACATGTCGTGTGATGACACACGACAAGTTAGGGTTGGTCAAGATTGGCTGACGTGGTGCCAGGTCAGTACTTTCCTTTTCTTTCCCTTAATTTTCCTCTATTTTCTCTGGATTTCCTTTTTCTTTCCTTCTCAAGAATAGCCTGATCCTCTCACTTTGGCCTCTAATTTCATGCTTTTCCCTTGGTAGAACGCACCAATTAATGGTGCAAATTTATCCTCCACATAGCCTACTTTGAATCAAATACAATAATATGTCTAAATCCAGTCAATGGCGCATTTAAATCAAGCTTCAAATATTGGAAAAAAGTTGGAATTTCGAACGACCCACATTCACTCCAATTTGAACTTCATTTCTGGGTTGATTTCGAGTATAAATATGGTGTTAGGGGATGTTCACAAAGACAGACAACCATCCACAACCTCGTAAGAACACTCTTAAGCCCCCTCTCTCTCTCTCATGATCTCTTTCTCTCTTTATCTGCAATCGTACTCTCTCTCTCTCTCTCTTTAACCTATAGCCACGCTCAAAGGAATCTAAGCAATTCCAACCATCGCTGTGACTCCCCCATGATGCAGGCTCCTTAACCAGCTCCCCCGATCTACTGTAGTGACTTGAAGCTCCTCCACTATAGAAACCCTAACCATTGCACCCTCGATCACGGCCATGAGCAGTCGAAGACAGCGGCTATCTAACCCCGTATCACGCCTGTAACTAGTTAAAGACAACGGTCATCTACCCCCGCATCACACTGGTGATTAGCTGAAGCCACTATATCACTCTTGTGAACCCTTCCAAGTGACTACCTTAGCTGACCCAATCCAATCCATGATTGACTCATCCGACTTGCTCTAGGTTTGACCCGCTCCAAGTCTGACCCACGCGCTTAACTCATCCGAAGTCTTGTTTCTTTTTTTTTCTCTAATTTTCTTTATTTGATTATTTAGTTGTTGTTGTTGTTTTATTTATTTATTTTTATTTATCATAAATGTAAATGTAATAATAACAAAGAAAAAAGAAAAAGACAAAAAAAAAAAACAAAAAGAAAGAAAACAAAAAAAAAGAAAAATAAGGTAGTTATTTTATTTATTTTTAGTCTAATAGATAAAAATAAAAATAAATAGAATAAATAAAATAAAAAATAATAATAAGTTAGCAAATAAGAATTATTTTTGACAATTAGAAAAATCAAGTTTTCAAAAATAAACAAAAAATAAATTAACCGTTTACAAATTAGGACTACTCTTAGATTTTTCAAAAAATATATATATAAAATTTAAGACCTTTGTTAGAATTTTTCTTAAATAAACCAAATTAAACAAAAAATGTAAATTCGGCATGTTTCCAAATTAAAATCAACTTAATTCACTAAAGTTTTCGTAAAAAGAATTATGTACGTTTGATCACGAATAGTGGGTACGTAAAAAAAAAAAAAACTAATTCCCCTTTTTCTTTAGTTTGGTTATTTTGTTTGTCTAATTAGTATAATCAATAACCAATTTCTGTTTTTCAAAATTAAAAGGTGATTTCTAATTTTAATGCGAATTTTGAAAAAGTTAATGATACCAGTAAGGGTTTAAATCTTTAACCCCCAAACCTAAATCTTTGGTTTTCAAAAAGCTTTTTCAAAAATTGGATTTTTTGTAGACTAATGGCTAAGTTATAATCAATCTACCTAATTGGTTATAACTTAACTATTTTCCCCAACTCCAATCAGGTGGCAACTTCAAAATTGTTTTCAAATTGACAAAATAGTTTTCTTTAAACCTTAGTAAAAGATCGGTATTAAACAGGTAGGGTTTAATACGGATCTGTTTAAAGAAAACTTAATTTTCAAAGAACCAGGAGGTGAAAAACCAAGCTCAATAGATATCTAGCCTTTTTCTTTATCCTATCTCACTAGCTTCTTTTTAAGCTAAACATAGGACTCAGAGAACTTCCTAATCCTCTGACACTCAAGATACAATGTCAAAAATGTTTACAACACAATTGAAACAACACAAACAAATAGCTTTTTACAACTTTCACACTAAATCAATAACAATGAAATAACAAAGTTGTTTTTACTCAGTTTCTAACCAAGTTTCTGACAATCTACTCAAGAGTATTTTTAACCTCAGTTCTAATATTAAGTGTGCGATACTCCTTTGATCAATAGTGACTTCAAATTAAATAAACCCTTATACAACAGCTAAAAACGGCTATTTCTAGATTTTTCTCCATAATATCTTTGTTTAAACAAAATCAGTTTTGATATTATAGAAGTATCCCATGAAAATAGGAACCAAATATTGAAATTGAAAAATTTCGAACCAAACTGTTCTAGATTTGTTCCTTTGCCAAGCTTGTGTAATTTGAAGGTTATTGCATGTAATGATAAGTTCCAATCCTCTATTGTCTTAATGAAAATTCAAATCTTTTAAATGATGAGGATGAGGAGATAAGGATAAATCCAGCATTACTTATCTCAATTTCCTGAATAAATCTTCTTCCTTCTTCAATATCTCTATTTGGATTTCGTCAAAATAAATACCATAAGAAATCAGGTTGGATTATACAAGAATATTCGGGCTTATCTTTAGGTTATATTTAAGTTAGAAAAAAACTTGAATCCAACGAACCTTATCTTCGATAAACTACTAAGAGTCATGCCTCAACATATCCAAAAGGTTCTTGTATAAAGAGTATATCAGAATCCTCTTCCAATTAATGTCCTTACTGTATTTCAAACCTTGAGCAATTCTAACTGTAATTGTTAAAAAAACTTATTGTTTTGATTCTTAATAACTCGATTTTTCAAATTTAATTCTTAAGCATCTTTTAACTTAAATTCCTATGAACTTAACGAACTTTAGTGAAACAAAATTGAATATGTTACCCAAATATACTCAATAGAGTAGAGTTAGGTCTTCTTGCACATTTGTCTGACTTAATTTGTTTAATTAAAATAACTTAGAAATAACAGCTGAACATATTTCCAAACGCATACAGTGATGTTCTGATATTTGCTGATATACACTCTAATATATATTCCGACAAGTTCAAACTTACTTTCTTCTAAATACCCTGTATACTTAAAAATCTTGTTCAGTCCATATAGATGTTTTTGTTATCATCAAAATATATTAAGGGAAAAACTCAACATTTATCATCAAAATATATTAAGAGAAAAACTCAACATTCTCCCCCTTTTTGATGATAACAAAACATCATTTACACAAAAAAATGTGTCAGCAAAACCATAAATAGAGGCTTGAACTTTTTGACTAAATTTCAAACTTTCGAACTTGAAGAAGTTTTTATGCCTAAGAATTCTCCCCCTTTTTATTATCATTTAAAACATACAAATGCTCCCCCTAAACATAAGATAAAGAATATATAAAGAAAAGAAGAGATTCATTGACTGAAGAAGCATAGTACATATGTTCTGATAAGGTAAGAAACCTATGTAGAAAACAAAACTAACTAAACGAAAACAAACAACTTGTTAGAGAGAACAACTGACAAAAACTAAAAAGATTACAACTTCTTTTGAGGCTTGATTTTCTTGTGAGCTATTGTTTTTGTACGAGTGTACTTCTTAGCTGGACTTTCTTGAGCTGAAGAAAATTTCTGAATAGATTCAGTAGGAATGGATGGAGGAACAGATAATGGTACATATGGTACCAAAGCTAAAGAAATTTCTAGAGCAACAACAATTGTTGGCTAAAGTATAGGAGAATGATCTTGAGGGACTGATTTTTCAAAGGGTATTATTTCATGAGTTGGGGGGTTGATGAAGTGAAGCATTTGGTGAAGGGTTGATCTTTTCTTATGTCTTTTGTTCACCAAATTATTCTTCAATGATCTTGGAAATCATCTTTTCTAACTCTAGTTTACTGATGTTTAGAGGATCAAAAGAAGTTTGTCTAAGGTTAAGATCTCCCCCTATCAATGGCATGTACTCTTTCTTCTGTTTCTTTTTAGGTGTCACAGTTTGCTTTCCTTTTCCTTTGGAATCTTCTTTTACACCTTTTGACCTAGTTTTTGAGACATCAAAGTCATCAAATCTAGCTCCTTGAATTTGTGACTCCCCTTCAAGTCCATACTCAATAAAATTGAAATTTCTTATCCTATTATAGGAATGGATATAATGAGCCATATACTAAGTAAACCACAGTTTGTTTTTCACAAAAATTCCCATATGTTTGAAAACAAGTTCTCTAATTCTTTTACTTGGTATGGACATTTTTGAAATCGTAGGAAACTTAAATCCCTTATACTTCAGTAACCTCATAATCATAGATCCATAAGATTTATTATCTAGATTCCTTTGCATGTGTCTGAAAATCTACCCTAGAATATGTAGATCCTTTTTTAGTTTAATGTTTAATAGGACTAAAGCATCTTCGGTAGATACGGTTGTAGTACTACCCCTTCTGCGTAGTATACAACTTACAACCATCTTATGCAAAATTCTTACGATCAACTCAAAGTCAAATATAAAAACATTTCTATCATGAGTTACTTCAACTCCATCATTCAAACAATTGAACAATTCCCTCTTAGATAAGCCTACTAACTCTATATCATCTTTTACATCCTTCATTCTGAAGCAATTGACCAAATCTTTCCTGGTTAGTTCAAGTTTCTTCCCATTAACCTTAGACTTGATCAAGTCCTTTTTGCTAAAATCTATTTTTTTTTATAAAACTTAACCACAAGTTCACCATACACAACTTCATTCAATTCACATAATTTCCTATACTCCAGAAAATCTACCATTTTATCAATGTGTAACCCATTCCTAGAGAACTATGGAAAATCGAACTAATTCTATTCAATAAGTTTACCTTTAATCTTTCTAACAACTTTATGACTCTCTTTTTGACCTTCATCGAAATTCTCAAACTACTTTCTTTTCTAATCTTGTGAAGATTTTTTCTTGACATTCTTGGAGGAAACTTCAAAATCAAATCTTGTTAGTGCTTTTGTTACCGATTTTCTTCTTTGCAAGGCTCTCCATTTCGGGTGTCTTTTCTTTTGAAGCCTCAATTTCTGACTCACTCTTTCTTTCTACATTTTCCATAGAATGATCAAAATCTTGATCTTGACTTAGTTTGGGTATAGGGCTTGGATGAGGGTTAGGGTTAAGGTTTGGTGAAGCCTCAATTGGATTATTGTAAGGAAACTTTGTAGAGTCACAAGGTTCATGGTAATAGTTTTTGGGTTTTCATTTGACTGACGAAATACTGTTTGAGTCTGGTTGAATTTCTAAGATGCATGGTTTGTCAAGGAGAAATGCTAGAATTTAAAGAAGGAGCAGAGATAAAAGGGTATACATAAGAAAAAATTTTCAGGTAGGAAGTTGGGGAAGTTATTTAACTTTTGAACGTGTTTAAATTTGTTAAGCACAAGAAAAAGAACATACTTTAAGAGTTTTTTAAGCATGAAAGAACAACATGCTTTAATGGTTATGAAAAAAATAAGTCATGTTCCTAGTTGCATATAGAGACGAACTTATTATAGGAGGAAAAAAAAAACACTTACTTTATAAAGTAATATTTTACATTTTCGAAGACAGAAAATAAATTTCGTAGCAACAAACAATAATTAACAAAAAGGATTGTAGACCCCTACTTCATTCCTAATAAATTCAAAACGAATTTTTTTAAATGGTTTAGTGAAAATATCTAATAATTGTTATCAGTTGGCACAAACTTTACTGATATATCTCCATTATTTACATGGTCTCTTATGAAATGATGTCTTATCTCTGTGTTTGGATCGTGAATAATGAACATGATTTTTTGTCAAGTTTATAGCACCTGTATCATCGCATTTAATAGGAATGTTCTCATAAGATAACCCATAATCCGACAATTGTTGCTTTAACCATAAAATCTAAGCACAACAATTATAAATAGAAACATACTCAGCTTTTGCTATGGAGAGGGCAACAGAATTTTGTTTCTTAGAAGACTAAGAAACTAATTTGTTCCCTAAAAATTGACAACTCTTCCAATCCACTTTATAGCCTGCATAATCGGCATCTGAATATCTAATCAAATCAAAATTATGAATTTTAGGATACTAAATTCCTAATTTTTGTTGTACTGTGGATATACTTAAAAATTTTCTTTATAGCAGATAGGTGTATTTCTTTTAGATTACTCTAAAATCTTGATTATAAGCACACACTAAAAAAAATGTCAAGATGAGATGCTGTTAAATATAGCAAGGTGCCAATCAAACTACGATATAATTTCTCATTTACTTTCTTACCATTGCCTTCTAAATCTAACTTAGTTGATGTACTCATCAGAATTGATGAACCTTTGGAATTTTCAAAACCAAATTTCTTTAGAATTTGTTTGGTATATTTTTCTTAATGAACAAATATAATAAGGTCAATCAATTTAATTTGTAGTCCTAAGAAGAAATTCAGTTCTCCCATAAGAGACATCTCAAACTCTACCTACATTAGCTTAGAAAATTCTTGACAAAACTTTCATTAGTAGAACCAAACACTATATTGTCTACATATGTCTATACAATTAATATATCATGATTATAGAATTTTAAGAATAAGGTTGTATCAATTTTACCTCTTTGAAAATTATTTTTTAGCAGAAATTCACTTAATCTTTCATACTAAGCATATGGTGCTTGTTTTAAACCATATAAAGCCTTCTTAAGCTTAAAGACATAATTAGGCTTAAATAGATCTTTAAATCCTAAGGGTTGCTTAACATAGACTTCTTCTTTGATATATCCATTTAAGAATGCACTTTTTATGTCCATTTGAAATAATTTAAAGTTTTTAAAACTAGCAAAGGCAAGCAATAGTCTGATAGCTTCTAACCTTGTCACAAGAGCATATGTTTCATCGAAATCTATTCCTTCTTCTTGAGAATATTCCTTAGCTACTATTCTAGCTTTGTTTCTTACAATTTTTCCATTTCCATCTAATTCATTCTTAAATACCTACATAGTACCAATTATAGATTTATCACAAGGTTTAGGTACTAAGCTCCACAATAGATCCCTTTGGAATTGATTAAGTTCATCTTGCAAAACACTAATCAAATTAATATCGCCTAAGGCTTCATTAATAGAATTAGGTTCAATTTTAGAGAGCAATGCAAAATGATTTTCTATACTTTGAAAACTAGATCTAGTTTAAGACCTCTCTGAACATTGCCTATTACTTACTCAGGAAGATGATGCGGTCTAAATCTCAGAGTATAAGGAGGTGTATACAAACCTTCAAGACTTTCTGACTTACTTTCTAACATCCTTTGAGATTGTGGTTCTAATTTAGTAGAATCTGAATTAATCCTTATTAACCCTTTGGAATTCCCTTCTAACTTATCAGGAGTAGAGAATTTTCAAAGTCACTTTTTGACACAGGTTCTGATTTAGGTTCTAATACCCCTTTATCACTTCGTTGAATTAGATTTTTCTTAGTGATCATTGGTGTTTCATCATCAGAATCCTCATGTTCTGTCTCCTCAATGAATCTAACATTAGTAGATTCTTTAACTACTTTGGATGCTTTATTATAGACTTGAAAAGCTTTAGATTTAAGTGAGTATCCTAGAAATATTGCTTCATTTACTTGTTCCTTAAACTTTCCTAAAACTTTAGTTGCACTTTTCACAAAACACTTGTAACCAAACACATGAAAGTATGAAATAATAAGTTTCATACCTTTAAAATTTTCATAGGAAGTCTTGTTTGTCAACGGTCTCATATAGATACGACTAATAATATAGCATGTAGTGGATGTTGCTTTAGCCAAAAAATGCTCAACTATTTTACTCTCATTTAATATAGTCCTTGTCATTTCTAGAATAGTCCTATTTTTACGTTCTACTACCCTGTTCTGTTGTGGTGTGTATGGAGAAGAGAAGTTGTGAGTTATCCCATTATTTTCACAAAAAGTTATGAAATCATTATTCTCCAATTCTTTTCCATGATCTGTCCTCAGACTGATTATGGATGCTCCTTTTTCATTTTGTACTTGTTTAGCAAACACTTCAATTTTTTAAAAGCATCACTTTTATGGCAAAGAAATAGAATTTGAAAATATCTAGAAAAATCATGAACAACAACTAACCCTTACTTATTTCCACCTAAACTTCAAGTTCTTATAGGACCAAACAAATCCATGTGCAATTGGTCTAAAGGTCTTTTAGTAGAGATGACATTCTTACCTTTATGATAAACTAAACTCATCTTACTTGTCATATAAGCAACACAACGAAAATCATTTTGAACCTTTATCTTTGGTAAGCCTTTTACTAAATTCTTGTTTGATAGTTTCTCCATTTGATAGAAGTTCACATGTCCTAATTTCTTATGCCATAGAGAAATATTATCCTTTATAGACAAGAAACAACTTTCTAAATTAATTTCTACAAGCTTAATTAGATAAATGTCTTTCTTCGATGTCCTTCAAAGATCTTAGATTCATTTTTATCAAAACTTATGCATTTGTCATGTTCAAAAGTTATCTTATATCCTTTTTCATACAGTTTGCTTATACTTAACAAATTATGTTTTAGTCCTTTTATTAAAGACACATTTTCGATTGTGTGGGGAGGAAAACCAACCATACCTATTGCAACTATCTTACCTCTACCATTATCTCCAAATTTAATATAACCATCTTCTTTCTAAACTAAGTTCACGAACAATGAAGTATCTCTTGTCATATGCCTTAAATAGCAACTATTGAGATACTACGTTCCCTTCATTTTGGTTTGGTGTTCCTGCATTCATCACAGACAAATCAACTCTATTTACGAACTTAGCAAAGCTTAGGTCCTTTAAAATTCAAGCTCATATTTTGATTTTTTTACTTAGTAATCATTAAGCTTGGAAATTTTATAAAAGCAATGTTTTATACTTGTTGTTCACCATATTTCTTGAGATTGGAGTTTGATATTTTCTAACATACTTTCTAATCGAGTTTTTGAAGTATCCATTTACTTGTGAACACTTTTTGTTCTGATTAGAGGAGGTTCTGCTTGACTTTTTGACCTGCTCAACAGTTTTTTCCTCTTTCTTATTATTAGTCATTTCTTTATTACTTGATTCTCCTTCAAACACTGTCTCCCTTTTTTAATGTGAAAATTTACTATTTTCATAACCTAATCTAGTTTTAGATTGATCAATACGTTAACATGAAATGAGCACCTGAAGTTTCTTATCACTTTCATCAAATTTTTTGAAAGTATTTTGTATTGAATTAGACAAGACATCCACACGATCTTTTAAGCCTTTTATTTCTTCTTTTAGTATCAAGCTCTCATTTACTGTCACTTCTCTGGCAACGTATAATCATTCTACATCATTTTTTAAAATATCATTTTCATTTGCTAGTAGTTTATTTGTTTGAATAAGAGCTACTTTTTCCTCTTTCAATATTCGATTGTCGTTATCAATTATTACGTTCTTGTCATTAGCTTTAGTGAGAGCTTTTAATAACTTATTTATTTTATCACATATATCTTTTGGAATTTCATCGTCAAATTCATTTTCAGATTCGGATATTACCTCTGAAAGAGCCATTAAACACAATTTTGCTTCTTCAGTTTCCTCTTCTATACGTCTACTTCAGTTTCTAACTCATTTAAGTCACTCCATATAGCCATCAACTATTTGTATTTCTTCTTGTATTTATCCATTTTCTTGATCAATATTAGACATTCATATTTGATATGTCTTAGTTTCTTACACTCATAGCACACAATCTCTTTCTTCTCTTTGACTTTCTTTTCTTCTTTCTCTTTGTAAGCTTTTCTTACATCGTTCTTGTTTTTGTTAATGGAAAATCTTTTTGAATTATAAACTTTCTTACCTTTCTTCTTTAGTAGACAGTTCAGATGCCTAGCTAACATCGATACATCTTCTTCCTCATCTTCGTGAGATTCATCACTTTTGGAATCTACTTCAACATCCTTAACTTTGAAGGCCACAGACTTTCTCTTTGGATCTTCTGACATACTTTTTGACTTGTGGAATTTGACTTCATAAGCCACTAGCTTGCTGCGTAATTGACTAAGATTAAGTTTTGTCATATCATATGCTTCCTTAATAGCTGTCTTCTTTACATTCCATGCCTTAGGAAGGATCCTTAGTATTTTCCTAATAAGATCTACATCACTCATCCTTTTTCTAAGAGACGATAATTTGTTAGTGATAGCTGTGAAACGGCTAAATGAATCTTTTATATCTTCACTAGAAAGGATAAAAAATGTCTCATATTGTTTCATTAAGGTATTGATTCTCATCTCCTTAATGGTATTTGTTCCTTTATATGTTTGAACTAGTGTATCCCAAATCTCCTTAGCTATATCACAACAAGAGATTAGATAGAATTTAGAAGGAGCAATAGTAGAAAGGAGCAAATTCTTAGCCTTTGAGTTCAATTCAGCTTTGATGATTTCTTTTGTTGTGAAAGTGTTTTTGTAACTTTAACATCTCCATTTAAAATGATTCCCCAAGCCTAATAATCGATTGCCTTGTTGTAAGTCTCCATCCTTAACTTCCAATAAAGAAAATTAGTACCATTAAAGAATGGAGCCTTACCAGGTTGAACAATCAACAAACCACTACTTTCTACCATTGATCTTGACTCTTTTTGATATTAGAGTAAGGCTTTGATACTAATTGTTGGTCCCAAGAAGATATCGAGAGAGGGGGGGGGTAGTATCTTTTTGTAGGAACTAAAATTTATGAGTTTAAAAATCCCTTTAAATATCTTTAATGGTGTATGTAGTTAGAGATTGATTATTAACTCCAAGAACAATTAATAATAACAATTAGAAGGAAAAGAAGATAAGGAGTAAGAAGATCAGGCAAGCAATTTTATAGCGTTTTGGCTTTTTGCCTACTGTTCTCTTCTAGCTCCATTGTTAGGGATCCAGTCCTCCTTACTAGTGTCGTTCCACTAGTCTAAACTTTTCGATAAGCAAAAATCAATGAGAGATTATAAGGATGTCTAGTCTTTTTCTCTACCCTATCTTACTAGCTTCTTTCTAAGATAAACACGGGACTCAAAGAACTTCTTAATCTTGTCACACTTAAGATACAATGTCAATGATGTTTACAACAAAATTAAAACAATACAAACAAATAGCTTTTTACAACTTTCGCATTAAACCAATAACAATGAAATAACAAAGCTATTTTTGCTTAGTTTCTAACTAAGTTTTTGATAATCTACTTAAGAGTATTTTTAACTTCAGGTCTGATATTGAGTATGCGATACTCCTTTGATCAGCAATGACTTCAAATTAAATAGACCCTCATATAATAGCTAGAAATGGTTACTTCTAGATTTTTCTACATAATATCTTTGTTTAAATAAAATTAGTTTTGATATTATAGAAGTATCCATGAAAATAGAAACCGAATATTGAAATTAAAAAATTTTGAACCAAGCTATTTTGGATTTGTTCCTTTGCCAAGCTTATGTAATTGGAAGGTTGTTGCATGTAATGATAAGTTCCAATCCTTTGTTGTCTTCATAGAAATTCAAATATTTTAAATGATGAGGATGAGGAGATAAGGATAAATCCAACATTACTTATCTTAACTATCATAAATAAATCTTCTTCCTTCTCAAATATCTCTATTTGGATTTCGTCAAAACAAATCCCAAAAGAAATCAGGTTGGATTACACAAGAATATTCAGGCTTATCTACAAGATATATTTAAGTTAAAAAAGACATGAATCCAATAAACCTTATCTTCAATAAACTACTAAGAGCCGTGCCTTAACATGTCCAAAAGGTTTTTGTATAAAGAGTATATCAGAATCTTCTTCCAATTAATCTCCTTACTATATTTCAAACCTTGAGCAATTCTAATTGTCATTGTCAAAAAACTTAGTGTTTTGAATCTTAGTAACTCAATTTTTCAAATCTAATTCTTGAGCATCTTTTAACTTAAATCCCTATGATCTTAACTAACTTTAGTGGAATGAAATTGAATATATTACCTAAATATACACAATAAAGTGGAGCTAGGTCTTCTTGCACATTTATCCAACTTAATTTGTTTAATTAAAATAACTTAGAAATAACAGTTAAACATATTTCCAAACGTACACAGTGATGTTCTAATATTTGCTGATATACACTCTAATATACATTCTGACAAGTTCAAACTTATTTCCTTCTGAATAACCTGCATACTTAAAAATCTTGTTAAGTTCATATATATGTTTTTGTTATCATCAAAATATATTAAGGGAAAAACTCAACATGCACAGATAACTAATTTACAACAACAATTAAAGTACTCTTAAACTTCCAAATACTATGATATAGTATCTTAATAGGCGGTAAAGCCACAATCCTAACTTAGTTGTATTGATGCTTACTATGGTAAGCCTATACTATTGATGTTCTACATATTAGGAGAACCTATATAACCAAAACCTAGATTTAATATTTGTAAGAGTTATGAAAACATTAGGGTTTTATATACTCTTTATATCATCATGAAATTATATACAAATATATATATATATAAAGTATATTATTATTCTCATATAATGGAGTATATTTTATTTAAATACGTATTTATTGTATTTTTATTATTATATAAGTTATATTAAGTTAGTGAGCATTAATAATATACATAGTTATATTATTACTTTAAATATATTTTTTTGATCGTATCAAAATGTGTTTTTAATTAGTTAAGTTACGTTTCAATTGTGATGTGGTTATCATAGTATATAAATTTTTGTAATATTATAGAAATATTTTTTTATTACTTATGATTATTCAGCTTTAGTAAAAGTAGAATCATCGGGTTCATATGAATTTGATGACATGCAATATGTGTTTTATTTCAAGGGATGACTCCTATAGAATATTTTTTATTCTATTACACATATAAGTCCATACAATAAATACTATTCTATTATTTCCATATTATGCAGATAAAATATATTCTATACAATTTCTTATTATAGCTTAGTAGATTATGTAATATCTAACCTTATCATGTGTATATCGAAGTCTAAGTCATATAACATCACAAAATATGAAAGAAACTCATGCAAATCATAATTTTCTAAGAATATTTAATATTCTTACACAATTAAACAAAATAGGGCTGGAAATTGAACTCAACAATTTGGGTGGCTTTGGCCACCGTCGGTGGCCATGGGTGTATCAGCCCATCTGGGCACTGCCACCACCATGTGGTAGTGGTGGCTGTCCACTTCCAACTGCTTGTCTGGTCTAGGTTTTCCTTAGAAGCCCCAACTGTATAGATTTTTTGTGATTTTTTCTATATCCCTAATTTATTCTCAATTTCACTTCTCTCTATTTTTCTCACTCTCCAAACTAACCAAATGAGCTTTTGAAATTTTCTTACTATTTATAAAGCATTAAGGAAATTATTGTGTATTAACTAGATAAGACAATTACCTTATCTCTTCTTTTTTCCACTTTCTATTTGTTACATTTTAAATGGTTGATTTTGTTTCTTCAATTCCAGATTACTATGCCTTAATTTTGGATTTTTCCTCATTTTTCTTGATTTTTCCTTAATTAATTATGAATTTTATTTAATTTTTTATTATTATTTTAGCACATTTCGCGTATTTTAAGTAATAACGCGTATTTCTACCTACAAATAAATTCATATATAGTACAAATAAATATTCGTAAATATTATTTAGGTCATTTTATGATTTTTAGTATACATATAATTTATCTTTAACGATTTATTAATTATCGAAATGCATTTTAGACATTTTCGATAAATAACGAGTTATATATCTAAAATTTGGAAATTTTATATTCTTTTATTTTATTGCTTATTTTCTTAAATTTGAACTTACGGGGTCATTTTTACTAATATTTCTAGCTTTACTTACAATTTAGGCCCGATTGGATTTTTCAACCGATCGGAACCTTGAGTGACTGCTTGTGGGGTTTACACACTTTAAGAGTTGAGTGACATCATAAGTAGGATACTTTAGACTCATTTCTTAAAAGAGGTTAATTTTGAATTTGATACACAGACTAAAATGAAGATAAGCATCATTTTCAAATCCTAAAACACAATTATCTTTTGTTAACCCCATTAGACCAACTTAGACTATGTTCAAAAGTTAAACCCTATCAAGAACCACTACATACTAAGGCAATTCAAAGGTTAACGTCATTGATTATGAGAGAAGGATGAAATTGGTTTGTACTTGCTTAAGTGACATTAATTCAAAAACAACTTTTATTTCTAATAAGTCATTTTTCTTTAAAATGAAGAGGACCCAACCCCTTTTCAAATAACTTGAGCGAACCTTACCTAAGCCCATACGCTTGTAATCTATGGATTTAGGGCTTTGAATCTCTAAAAGGCAAAAACTTGACGATGGAGATAATCACCCTATAGGCCAAAGAAAAAGAGAAGAGTAAGAAATAATAAGGCAACAATAAAAAAAAAAGAAAGAGAAAAAGATAATGATAAAAAAAAGGAAAAAGGAAAAATCTTGAAAATCGAGCTTATATGTAAGAGAAAAGCCCCTAACTAAAGAAAGCCCAAAAGATGTAAGGCCCATAATTAAAGCCCAAATAGTCCCAAGAAACACAAAGCCCTTATGCCCCTTTTGAACTATATGCCCAGCCTAAAAACAAACCATATACACTCATCCCAAAATCACAACCCCTTTTGCCCATCATAAACATAAGGCCTATCTACCCACAATACCTCCTACACTCAATAAAAGCTCTTCCAATCTTAAAGAATAATTTGTCTTTAATAAAAATTGTTTTTAAAATTGGGGCAAGCATACTTCTAATTTTTCCTAAAAGTTCTTGATTTGTACACCTAGGTTGAATAAGTATTTCTTTTAAAATAGGCTTTCTCATGAGTCCTTTATGAAACCTTTTGACCAAAAGCCTAAATTCATGATGTTTAAATGAAAAGGACCTAACGGATTGATTAAGGTGTATTAATTACAAAATGAACTATAATTTTTTAGTTTGTAGTCAAGAGTGTAATCTGGACTGAGAGTTCGTAAGGAAGCTCTCTTCGACTAGACTAATCTTGAGTTATCTCTTTTTTCAAAAAGGAACATTTAAAATCACAATGCCTCACGAGGAAACCTAGCATCAGGGTTAGAAATATTTTCAAGAAGAATATGAGATACCCCACTTGGTTACCAAGAAAGGGGATAATTATAACATTTGCTCCTTAAATAAGAATTTATACCCATTAGCAAAATTTTAAAGAGAAAATTTAGAAAAAAAAAAAGGAAAGAAGAGAGAAAGTAAAGGCTTGTCATAAGTATTTTTTCCATTTTCAAATCCATGCCTGCTAGAGTAGCTAAACATTCAATTCAAGTTATTTGTTTCCTTTTCAATGTAGTCATACATTTTAAGCTAATCACATTAATCTAAGTCATTAAGAGGTTTAATCCCTAATGCCTCTTTTGTCATTAAATGATTTTCACCAAATTCTTTGTCAATAAATGTTTTCAAGTCAAGAAGATTTTTTCAAACAGGTTACGTTTCTCGCTTTAGTTCATTCTTAGGGTTCTAGCTAGCACTTCAAGTGTTGTCTTACCTTTCATTATTTTTAAGGTTCTAGCTAGCTCCTATGATACTATCCCATGTTCATTCTTCTTTAGGGTCTTAGCTAACTCAAGGAGCGTTTCACCCATCCGCTTAGGTCATTTAACACATAGGGGTATGACTAAGCTTTCAAATTCTTTAGGGTCTTAGCCAACTCAAGGAGTGCTTTACCCATTCGCCTAGGTTAATTAGCGTAAAGGAGTACGACTAGGTTTCAATTTAGTCTTAGCCAGCTTAAGGAGTACTTTACCAATTCGCTTAGGTTAGTCGACTCATAGGGGCATGACTAAGCTTTCAAATTCTTTAAGGTCTTAGCCAACTCAAGAAGTACTTCGCCCATTCACTTAGTTTAGTTAGCTTAAAGGAGCATAACCAGGTTTCAATTTAGGGTCTTAGCTAGCTTAAGGAGTGCTTCGTTCATTCGCTTAGGTAAGTCAGCTCATAAGGGCATGACCAAGCTTTCAAATTCTTTAAGGTCTTAGCCAGCTCAAGGAGTACTTCACCATTTTACCTAGGTTAGTCAACATAGAGGAGTACTTTCATGTTTTTCGCAAATTGATTCCAATTTAAATGCTCCCACCTAGGTTAGTTAACTCATAGCAGCACATCGGGTTCTCATATAGGGTCTTAGCTAACTCAAAAAGCGCTTCACCTATTCACCTAGGATAGTCAGCTTAGAAGAGCACTTCCAGGTTTCTCTTGAATCGATTTAAGGTTACCAGTCCTTTAAAGATTCTCTTACCTAGGTTAGTCAGCTTAGAGGAGATGATACGAATCTGGGGAGGCTAAGGGCAGATAAGGCCGGCCGTAGGGGTAGTAGGTCTGATCCTATCGAAGGAACGAAAGATAAATGGGATTTAATAGTTTAGCATATCCTGTGCACTAACTCTACGAATATGGTACACTGTAGAACCATACACAGACCTAAGGCTTGCTAGATGTGATGCACCGGTTCGAACGATAGGATTGCTTGCTGTAATCCTTACTAAAGGAATTGATAAGAGCTGGTAAGGGGGAGAGAGCTTTCCAAGAGAAAAGGACTCAAAAGGGGTTTTTCATTAATTCTGTTATATCTATGTATTGTGACAAATGTTGCGATTTATAGTATGTCTTAAACCCTAGTGATAAAACTATAAATACTATACAAGGCCTTAAACACTAAAGAAATGAGCCCATAAATAAAATAAAGACAAACATGTACAAAAATATAAAACTGTACCTTTTACAGGGAGAAGTTAGCATGTGATCATTTGGCATGCCTTAG
This sequence comes from Lumnitzera racemosa, assembly GCA_024138005.1. NCBI lineage: Eukaryota > Viridiplantae > Streptophyta > Magnoliopsida > Myrtales > Combretaceae > Lumnitzera > Lumnitzera racemosa. Next base: position 44,676,800 of record JAMXBC010000007.1, read on the forward strand.
AAGTAGATACATGATGCCTGGTCGAATAACCAAAGGTTGGCCCATAATTGTTGAGTTCTAAAGTCAGTCGGCAATAGTTCTCCAAGGTATACCAAGTGGGTCAAACACTCAAGGTGATCTCTCGGTCGATAAGTCAACGACAGGCTTTAGCTTAGTGAATGCAACTATTGGAAACATGATACCTTGGCCTATTGGCAAGTATGATGCCTAGTAAGTGATTGCTCAGGCATAAGTGAAGATCGGTTGTTGTCTCGACCTTATGCTTCTCAATACTCTATTTGTAAGAAATAGTATTATTCAGTTCGGCAAACAGACTGAGTTGGCAAGTAGAAGACCTCGGCTTTGGCAATCGGCTTGGGTCGGTATCCCAAAGCCTATCATTTCCTCTCCCTTGGAGAAGTTTCAACTTGAAACTTGATAATTGGCCCCTCTTGATCCCTTTGGGGTCAAACACTAATCGACAAAGTTCAAATTTAAACATTGTATACTGTAGTTCTTGCGACAAAGGCATCACTAGCAGATGCTCCCTCCACTTGTCATGGGCTCTATCAATCACATGTTTTGTCTTGGATCTTTCCCTCTGCTTACATGGATTCGATCAACTATACCTTGGCAATCCCAGCTACTATCAAGTACGAAAAGTGATACGATCTTTGGGGCATACAAAAGATCATAGGTGAGTGGGTTCGATCTCGATAGGAAGTAAGATGGCTCATCAGTCATAAATACTTCCAACTCTTCAAGCTTAGCTAGCTCGGATCTCATACCCTCCTCATTTGTTGAAACTAGTATTCCCTCAACTTCCTCGCAAATCGATTCTTCTTCCTCCTTCCACCTAGGGTGATGCTCATTAGTTTAGATGGTCGATAATGGGGGTATGTCGGGAATATGAGGGTTTAACTCTAACTCGACTTAGTCTTCTTCCTCGCTTCTCTAATAACCTCCGCCTCCATAACTCCTTCTTCAATACTCTCTAATTTGACATTCCTCCATTGTCTTATTTCATCATAGAATGCTTCAAGTCATCTTTCAATCTCCTTTAGCTGATTCTACACTTTCGAGAGGTTAGCTTCATAGGTGGGTTTTCTCTCATACATTCTATTGTGGTGATATCGGGGTACAAATTTTCTTCGCATCAAAAGTTTTATTGCGTCTTATGTAATGATCTCAATGTTTCCCCTATCAATTTCTTGATTTATCATGCTCTTCCACTAAGTAGCTGTAAAGTCAATCATCGAATTCTTTATAGCATAGGCTCTCTTATACCTAAGGTAAGAATAATCTTCAAAAACCTGATTGACTTGAACTTCCTAACTCAAATATTCATCAAAAGTACCATATCCATCAAACTTTAGAATTTGTGATATCACATCTTCATAATAATATTCATATCTGTATCTAGCTTCATATGCCATGTTGAGGATATTCAATTCAATAGCACAGTACTTAAGCTTATATGCGAGAGAATTGCTCAGTAGCACTCAAGAAACATGGCATAGGCAATCACTTGTGTAATTCTTTTCCTTTCAAAGTTTAGCAAGTTATTTATCAGCTCGGATAAATTCCACAATCGCAATTTGATAGCCTTCAAATAGCATTGTAGTAACACTTCACAATAATTGTTACAGCAACAAGCTTCGACACATACAACAGTACTTTCTCGGCTACTATCGCAATGCTAAAATAGGATAACACATTAAACACTTAAAGAAGTCATATCTCGGCAACAATCTAGAGTGGAATTCCCAATCTTTTCTTTAATATATATATACTCAATATGGGAGTTACGATGTAAAGAAATTGCAACCTAAATTTTCACAAACCCACTCGAAGGAAGTTCAATTGAAACCAAACTTATATCTAGCAACCAAATCCTCGATATCCCAAACAAACCTAATAAGTGAACAATTCCTCAAACACAAAATAGAATAGATATAATGACTAAAACTCTCAACCCTATCTAGAACCTCGAGCTTTGATACTAAGTTGATACAAATCCAGGGAGGCCAAGGGTAGATAAGGTCGGCCATAGGGGTGGTGGGTCTGATCCTGTTGAAGGAATGAAAGATAAATGGGATTCGATGGTTTAGCAAATCCCGTGCACTAACTTTATAGATATGATGCACCATAGAACCATACACGGACTTAGGACTCTCCGGATGTGATGTATTGGTCTGAGTAATAAGGTTACCCGTTACAATCCTTGCTAAAGGGATTGATAAGAGTTAGTAAGGGGGAGAGAGCTTTCCAAGAGAAAAGGACTTAAAAGGGATTTTTCATTAATTCTGTTCTATCTATGTATTGTGACAAATGTTGCTATTTATAGTACATCCTAAACCCTAGTGACAAAACTGTAAATACTGTATAAGGCCTTAAACCCTATATAAATGGGCCTATAAATAAAATAAAGACAAACATGTACAAAAATATAAAGCCGTACGTTTTATAAGGAGAAGAAGGCATGTGATCAATTAGCATGCCTTAGAAGTATTCTCACGGTACCTAGCCGAGTAACTAAAGAGGTTGGCCCATAATTGTTGAGTTTTGAAGTCAGTTGACAATAGTTCTCCGGGCTATGCCGAATGGGTCCAATACTCAAGGTGATCTCTCAGCTAATAAGTTGATGACAGGCTTTAGTCGAGTGAATGTAACTATTGGAAACATGATACCTCGTCCTATTAGCAAGCATGATGCTGAGTAAGTGATTACTCAGGTAGAAGTGAAGATCGGTTGTTGTCTCAGCCTTATGCTTCTTGACACTCTCTCTGCAAGAAATAGTGTTATTCGGCTTGGCAAACAGACTGAGTCGGCAAGTAGAAGACCTCATCTTTAACAATCAGCTTAGGTTGGTATCTCGAAACCTATCAGGAGCACTACTAAGTTCTCATGTAGGATCTTAGCCAGCTCAAGGAACACTTTGCCCATTTACTTACGTTAGTCAACTTAGAAGAGCATAACCAGGTTCTCATTTAAGGACTTAGCCAGCTTAAAGAGTTCTTTGAGCATCCACTTATGTTAGTCTGCTCATAAGGGCACGATTAGACTTTAATCTCTCATTTAATGTCTTAGCTAACTCAAAGAGCACTTTGCTCATTCACTTAGGTTAGTAGGGCACTACCAAGTTTCAATTTCTTAGTAAGGGTCTTAGCTAGCTTAAGGAGTGATTTGTTCATTTACCTAAGTTAATCAGCTTAAAGGAGTATGACCAGGTTTTCAAATTATTTTTAAGATTCTTGCTAGCTCATAGGGTCATACCATCTTTCAATATCTTTTGTGTCTCTGCCAGCTCTTAGAGTGCCTTTTCTCTCTTTCACCTTTCTCCATTCACCAAATCCCCAATGGATCAAATCTAGGATAGTTAAGTAGTTGTAGTGCTTCTTAGGTAATTTCATCCATAAGGTAAAAATGGTGTCTCTTTTTGTCTCTATGGTACAATTTTAGTCAAACTTCACTACAAAAAGAAGTAATTATAGACACCTTCTTTTTGCCCCCCATTTTTATATTATTTATTTTAATTTTTTTTTTAGAATAGGGTAAATGGTCCTAAGTTAAGAAAAATACAAAAAAAAAAAGAAAATAGAAAAAAAGGAGAGCAAATGAAATATATATATATCTAGAAAATTTAAAGAAAGTACAAGAAATTAGAAAATACTAAAAATTAATTGTAAAAAAAGTGAGGGGAAGAAAAAAAAAACAATAGAAACATAAAATTCTTTTTTTTTAAAAAATAGTTTTTAGGAAAATAGTTTTTCAATAAAAATAGTAATCTAGAATTGTGTTGGGGTCATTTTCTATTCCAATAGTTTTTATTTTATAGGAAAATTAGGATGGTTTAAGGTTTCAATGCAATTTATTCACAAAAGAAAACAGGGCATGAGCTGAATGGCTCAATGATTAAGTGTTTAGTCTTGCATTTGGAATTGGAAAGGAGGTCCTAGGTTTGAGCCTTGTGTAAGGTGCTTCGTACCTTTTATTTTTTCGGTCGGGGAAGGGATATAAGTCAGCTTATGATTAGCTAATCGTATCTAGTTTTCTTACTTTTTCCTTTTGATTTCTTATGTGAAACATCCCAACCAACCCACTTTTCGTTGATATTTAATCCCTTTTTCCTTGTGATTTCAATGGTGGAATCATGAAGATTGCATGGAGCACTACCAATTAAACCTAGTAACTAGGCCAAATTCATCCATTTTTTAGACTTAATTGGTTGAGGAAATTAGGAAAAAAAAAAGCTGAAAACCTGGTAGTGAATTGACCATTGATGGCATTTTTCAAGACTTAAGAATGGGGGGGATGAACTTTGACTCTCCAACCACAACAACAACAAACAATCCAAGCCACCACTATTGCGTCTACTATAGCACCCCAACACTTGAGACTACGCTAAAACTAACCCATCAACCATTGTAACGCAATAATACTACACTTACCCGAACATGACACCAACCATAGCTTCAATCCTCTTTACCGAACACATAAACCTGACACTATTAGTTCCTCTCCCAATAGATCAAACACACAAAATCACACGCCCTAGTCTCTCTTTCTAATCGCTCAAATATCTCTCTCTTTCTCTAAAATTTCTTTGACCACAATAATGGTAGAAGAAATCTAATCCCATAATCAAGATCCCCACTCTACAACAACCTATTCCACCCATTCTCTCCCTCAATTATGTCCCCTAGCCTGAAGAATCGATACCCTGGGTTACACTACCATCAACTACGACAAAAGCCACTACTTTAAGTGGTTTTAGCATCAAACCAACCACATCATTATTCTCCCCACACTCAAAACACCCTAGCTGCATCATCTTTGTATCCCTAGTAGCCACCAGTTATGTTGCCTAAGTTCACTGCTATTGTTTGCTTATCAACCATTACTAAACCACTTCCATTCATCATGGCATTGCTCCTAACCACCCATACCCCCCAAGTCCAATAAATCATACACAAATCTATCCTTTCTCATGAAAAATTCAGCTAGAAACACCCTGAACAGTATCTTATGGGAGCCTCCTCTTTCCTCCTTATGAAGAACACATGTAAGGCATGTAATGGGTCGAATCGACCCGATTTTTGACCCATGAATCATGTTTGCTCTAGACCTGATCCCCCTTACTCGTGTCTTAGCTCCTTTGGTTTGATTTTATTTTGTTTTGACTTTATAAAAATTATTTATTTATTTATTTACTTTTGTGAGTGTATTGTAAATTGTGACAAAAAAAAGAGAAAAAAAAAAGAAGAATAAGAAAAAAGAAAAAAGGAAAAATTTTAGTTTTATTTTTTTAGATAGAAATTAATAATAAGAAAATAAAATAAGTAGGAAAATACAAATGAATGGATTTCATCAGTTAGAAATAAATAATAGAATCAACTCTTTTTAAAATTAGGACACTTTCAGACTTCTCCAAAAAATAAAATAATTGAGATTAAGGCCCTTTAGGATTTTTCCAAAATAAAATTGAATTGATAAAAAAATGTAAACTCGATTATTTTCTAAAATTAAAATTAACTAACATGTCTAAAGTTTTATAAATGAAGTACAAATGTCTAGTTCCAATTAATGGGTATGTAGATACTTTTAGGACGATGTAAAATTTGTAAAAATTTAATTTTCTATTTTCTGTAAATTATAGCTTGAATTATCTAATTTCATGAAATAAAACTAATTTAATTTGTTTATTAGTGATTGAATTTCATTTTAAAAAGGGTAATTTATGAAGGTGAATCTAAATTCAAAAAATTAGTAATAGTACCCATAAGGGTTTAAAAGATTAGCCTATGAGCCCAAAATCTTTAGTTTTCAAACCTTTTTCTAAAAATTTGTTTTTCAAACAGACTTGTGGCTAGGTTAAATTGGTTAACTCAACCGATTTAACCTATCAAATCAATTTAACCTAATCCTCTTTTTTCTCAACTTCGATCAAGTAACCACACTAAAACGTTTTGTGGAAAAAAAAAAATTTCTTTGACTCTCAGTTGAAGATCAATATTCAATGACTTGGGGTTTAATATTGATAGAATTAAGGAAAATACCTAAAAACCGGGAATAAATCAAGCTTAACATTATATATTTCACAAAAATACATGATATTCAAATAGTATATGATATTATATTATTTTTTTTATAGCTTAAATAACTTATCTCTAAGTCCTTATAGCATTTCAAGCTTGGTTTTAATAGTTCGAATGAGTTTTTCATTATATCATATGACTATACTTTTAAGATTGAAATTAGGGTTTTAAGTCATTATTTTTACAATCTAACTTCATCGAGTCATTTCAACTAACTTTTCTAAGCTAGTCATAAAGTTTATGATTAATTTAATAAGTTTTTTCCAAAGGTTCTAAATTTGGGTATAGTTGCCTTAAATATGATTTTATGGGCTCACATTGTAATCCTAAAATTCTCACTCACTGAACTAAAGTATAAGGAAAAGAGAACCTCTAAACATAGTCCACAAACTTGAAAACCACCTATCACACCACCCGCAGAAACGCTTCTCAACCCATATTGGAAGAGAAACCACTAATCAGGCTACCATCTCACCTAAAACACATGTTAGAATTCAAAAACCCCAATCGGAAAGCTAGATATGAGACCCTTACCAAGAAGACCTTTTCCTGTTCTAGCTTCATAGATTGGGAAATATTCAAACTAGCCAACATGGAACTCGAGATATGCGCCATGATAGAGAAGGGAGGTTGGGAAAAATTATTCAACATTTAAGAACTTGTTTACAAGGAACTTACATTAGAGTTCCTTATAATAATACTAATGGAGCACAATCTAATTCGTTGTGGAGCCCATAACACCATCTCCTTTCAGCTTAGGAGCATCAACTTTAGCCTATCAATAGCAGAATTTGTTGTCCTTATGGAGCTTTATGATAAGAAGTATGTCTATTGTCTTGAATTCGATATCTTGCCATGTGAGTTGCCTTGCGGTGTTACTCCAGTGAGCTATTAGTTAAAACTAAGTGGTGAGAAGATCTATAACCCGATATTTACGAGAGTGTCCCATTTGAAAAACCTAACATGTCAAGTTCTCCATTGGTTACTCACTCATACCACTAGCAAAAGAGGGAAAAGTATCGGAGTTGTAGCCATGTAAGAAGTATTCAACCTCTATTGCCTTATTGAAAGGTATTCCATTAGCTTAGCCATCACCTTAGCTTTTTACATGAGATACCAGGTGACCGACACCGAAGTGAACCAAATAGGTGGTGGACCATATGTGACAGTCTTGGCTAAACAAGTCAAATTCCTTGTCAATAACCCGCAATCGACCATCATTTCAAATGCTACTCTTATGTCTCTATCTACCTTTCGCTAGATGGGACTTCTCTCAAATAACAATGAAAAAACACCCTCCAAATGGAAAGGAGCCAAAAACTCGAATAACTAAGAAATTTCGGTACATGAAGTTAAGAAGTTGAAGGTGGAAGTTCAAAAATTAGTCACTTCCCATGAGATTTTTGAACAATCTCTAAAAAGATTGTTTAAGTACTAGACAAAGATGGTAGGGTTTTGTAGCAACCTTGCTACCCAACCGATGAGGAATTAATAAATGTGCTAAGGAGGATGAACTTAGGGGATGAGGAGGAAGCAACATCCAAGGAACAAGAGGGGACATCTAAGGGTGATGAGGCAAATGATCTAATCAACATTGACTCCAAGGATGGGAACAATGAAGGGGATTTAGATTTTTTTTTTTTTCTAGATGCTTAGTGTTGAATTGTTTAGTTGTTATTTTTCAAATTTTCATGTTTTGATTTTTTAGTTTGAATAAGTGTTAATGAAAGGCAATATCAAATTTTCATGTTTTTTATTTTTCAGTTTATATTCAAGTTCTATTCCATTTATGAAATAATAAAAATTCCTTTTGTTACATATTCTCTTTTATTCTTAGTTTATTAGTTTAGATTTCTCACGAGCCAACAAATTGACATCATTTAAGATAAATTCTCATGGACATTTGTGCAAATCAAATTCGCTCAGGGTGTTTACTAATGATTATACTAACTAAGGAAGTTGAATAATTACTAACCCAATCTTCTAGGTGTTTACCTAAGTGAACCTTAAGTAAGATACTAGAATTTCACTAAAGAGAGTTCGAAAACCAAAATCAAATCACTAGGTTGAATAAAACTGAAAGATTGATTATGTTGAATGATTTACTTGGATGGTTATTGCATCATGGTATGTCATGACTTAAAAAGATACCTATGGGTCATAATTTTTAGAATGAGGCTTTTAAGTGATCATAGAAAAAGCATGGTTTTATGAACTCAGTTTTTTGAAGCATATATATTCGAATTTCCCGAATATCTTGACTATTTTGATAGTCTAATTTGGTGAACTATAGTATATAGTCTAAAGTTTGTAAAACAAAGTCAGAGATCTTACTCTTAAGCAGCTATTTGTTACCCTTTTTGATATTGGTAAAATACTATAGTGTATAGTCTAATTTAGTAAGGGTCCTACTCTTAGACGGCTCTTTGTTACCCTAGATTCTTGGACATTATATTCAAATGCCCAGCTATGTCTAGTAATCAAATGTAGATGTTAGAAGGGTATAGGATATCTGTACCGATGTGTGCTATATGCATGAGCATAGCATATTGCATTGCTAGTGATAAAAGCCTAGTTGGGCTAATGTATGTATAAATTGGAACCTATTAGTTATGAGTAAGATGTTTTAGTTGTGATATTGCCTATATTGAATTGCTTGTTTTCCGCTCTCACTCAGCTTCAATACTTCAAGGGATAAAATGTTTTATCCTTAGGTAGTAACATCGTGAAGGGCCTAATACTAGGGGATAATGTATACTGAGAACATATGTCGGAGTTAATAACTTTTGTATGCAACTTGTACTAAGTTGGGAATCCTACTATTGTAAAGATGACAAAAGATAAAGCCGGTTTACGTTTTGATATAAATATTATGTTGTGTACCTAAGTTGTAATAGAAAATCCAGCTAAACTTCGATGTAGCAACTCTTTTATCATGTTAACAAAGTTGTCTTTTGATAAATGAATAGGTAGAGTTAAGTTTTCTACAGGTGTATTTGTATGATGGTGCATTCCATACTAAGCCAGAATGTAACATTCTTTAGGTGGTATCAGAGCATTAATTAGGGACCATAACCTTTAGGCACATGTGAGATGTTTGGGGTAGTTTGGTAATAAAGAGTCATTATTTAGTAAAACAACTGTAGTAATTATTAATAGAATTTTGTGTGATGTTTATTTAGAAAGGTCATTCAGAAGGAACACAGAAGATCATTAATGAACTGAGTATCTGAGGACAAAAAGAGGAATTATGTTAATAGCCTCGATCTAACCTTGAGGAACCATGGCATATGGAGGAATTGGCACAACAATTTATGATTGCATTGGCAATAGTTGGAGGAGATGGAAATAAGTTATCTTAGGTATAACGATTAGTGAAACCATTTGATAGAAAGAACAATGATCCTTTGGTGGTAGAAGAATGGATTGACTTGTTGGAGAAAGCCTTTGAAATTCATGAGGTTGAGGAAAATAAGAAAGTTGGGATAGCTACTATTCTGTTAGATGAAGGTGCAAGTAATTAGTGGGAGGCAAAGAGATGGAATTTACCAAAACCAATTGGTTAAGCTAAATTTAGAGATGCATTTCTAGAATGCTATTTTCCTAAGTTTATAAGAGAACAAATGTGTGAAGAATATTATAAGCTAAGACAGCGGGGCAGGACAATTGCAGAATATGAGAGGGATTTTAATAGGTTATTGAAGTTTGCCCCTGAAGTTGTATGGAATAATGAGGTTTCTAAAGTTAAGTGATTCAAGGTCAAGCTCGATCTTTATTACTAGGAAGAGTTGAAGATGAGTAAGGTGGAAAGATATATTGATGTTTTTAATGAGACTCATTTGATCGAACAAGTTCGTAATCTTCGACATGATACAAATGAGATTGAGAATAAGAAAAGGAAGTTAGATGTTGGCTAAACAGTAAAAGTAATGTAGCAAAAGGAAGGAAGTCCATTCGATTTGTAAAAGGAAATAGAAGGCCTTTATAAAAAATACAACCTTGTTAGAAGTATAATGGTAAGCATCGAGTTATGGAATGTTAAGAATTGAGAGGCAAGTGTTATAGGTGTGGAGAAACTAAACATCTAGCCAAATGGTGTGAAAACCTTGTTCGAAGAGGTATATATTGTTACTGATGCCATTAGCAAGGGCATATTGTTCAACATTGTGTAGGATAGCAACAAGAGAGACCGGTTCAGCAGCAAAACCAAACTAATGGACCAAGACCAAGTAATAGGAACAAATGACTTAGAAGGAAAGAACCCAGGCCTAGGGAGGAAGGTATGATGTACACTTATGTCATTTAGCTAGACAAAGGTAGAGATGACTGGGGTATAGTAAGTATGACCTGTAAACTTGATAACTTTAAGTAAATGTGTACATAGTAGCTGATAGTAGATCAATGAAGACTGCTTGAAAGTAGTAATATAGTTATCATAAATTGTTTTAGGACTAGTATGTGTAAAAGTAGTTATGTCTATACATATACTCTATTTGATATAAGGTAATTCACTTGTGTCTTTCAAAAGAATATGTTGATAGAAATAAACTTTTTATATAAACTTTAGAATGAATAGTTATAACCCTTATTGAAGGAGAACAATTGATGCAACATAAATTGAAGATGGGGAATATGAATCTAGATGCTCATGAGATGATTGTAGAGTTGGTTGTCTAGGATATAAAAGGATTAGATGTAATATCGGATGTAATCATAGAGCAAATGTTAATTGTAAGGAAAGAATAGTAGCATTTAAGTGGTCTAATGAGAAGAGAATAACAAAAGATTTATAGAAACATAAGTATTGAGAGAAGTGTCAAAAGAAAAAGAACTTGTAGGGAAGGAGTAATGCAGATCTTGAAGGGGGGGGGGGGGTATGCATGTTGCAGTAAGACAAGAAAAGGTTGTTATTAGAATTAATGGAATGGAACAGTAAGAAATGTCAAAGGTAGATGATTAAGAACAAGTTTCGAGAATAAATCAAAATTTTTATTGGAAGTATAATTATGGACTAATTTAGAGATTGATCTTGTATATACTGAGATTGTGATTCATAAGGTAATAGATAACTATAAGATTAAGGAGTCAGATGACAATAAAGTATGTGATATATAATTGCAATACTATGAGATGTATGCCTGTCATATAACCTTAGCACATAACCTTAGCACATTTGATAAGCAAGAACAATATGACAAAACTATGACTTTTATGACTCTTTTGTCAAGACTTATGTCTATTACGACTCTTGTGTCTTTCATGAAAAAATTTCCTATCTTTATGAATCCTATCATGTTGGTTGTTAGTTAAAAAAGTGTCCAATTTCTTTGTGAGTTTTCTTCATCAAGAGTCCTATCAATTTATGTTGAAGCTAATCAAGTCCACTTGTTTTGAGTCATTCTTTATCTCCTTGATGTACAAGTTGGTGGAAATTTCAGATTTGCTAAACTCATACTTGTTGATATATGTGTTAATAATAAGTGCCTAAGGTCTTAATTATTACCATTAAGTGATCATGGCAGTATAAAGCCTATAGGCGTTAAGAAATTGAATTCATTATATTCATCCTAAATGAAAATTAGGACTTAGATAATGCATAGGTGATATAGATGATGTGGAAGGACATGTTGGCTAGCTATGGGATGGATAAGGAAATAATGGAAGGGATGACTATGAATTCTACAAGACTACTAATACAAGGGATGAAATGAGAATTGAGTGGAGTTACTACTTTAGATAATGATAAAGGAATGGTACATGAATATGCTAGTTCGAAATGAACAATTGTGAGGGGTAAAATCATAGATAATAATATGATGATTGTGGTATCTAAGATAAGAACCTAACGAAGTTACAGTAATGGATTAGATAATATGGAAAAATGACTTAAACAAAAAAGGGGGAGTGAAAGAAGACTCACTATATTAAGCTTACATAGCAAAAGTTAGAAACACAAGATGAAGGAAGTAATGAGACAAGTAAGTCAAAACAGAAAGTTTACAAGTCGATAAATTTAAGGTCAAGATACAGGAGTCAGTATTGAAGGATTTTACCTTAAACAATAGTTGATGATTGTAATGTGATGTGGAAATCAAAATTGTGTAGTAGAAGCGCAGTATTAGGTTACACGCATGAATGTATTAGATTGTAGAAGTTTTAAGCACGAAACTTTTTGTAAAGAGGGTAGGATGTAATATTCTAAGGTTTTCTAGCCAATGCGATAACTCAAGGATTAGAGCCTCTAAATTTAGGGCTTTGGACTATGCCATCCATTTTATTTCAAATTTTATAATAAAGTTAGAAAAGTTAGACAAAGTAATTCTAGTAAAGTCAATTTCTAAAAGTAAGATATATAAAAGGATTAATTTAAGAAAAACATCAATTTATCGATAAAGCTGATAATTATCGAAAATGTAAAATTCAAGTTTTTAGATATAACAAGATATTAGAGATAAGTTATTTAACTTATAAAAATAATAAATGAAGTGAATTATATATAATTTGGATGTATTTACATATGATATGCATTATAGCTATTAAATATATACATATAATAATGATAAATTATCAAAATAAGGAAATTTAATATAAAATAATGGAAAACTAATAAAAAAAAATGAATGGATGAGTTATCAAATGATGTGGCAGCCTAGGATTAATTAGAAAATATGAGTCATTACAAAAATAATGACGTGATGATACATGGTGCTTAGGGAAATGGAAAAATTGATACGTTATATACATATGTCCAATTTTTATTAAATCAAACAAAATTGAAAACCTATAAATAGAACCCAAACTCTCTTTTACAATATTTTAGCACTCTAAAAATACAACATAATTTTAAAAAATTATAAAAATAAAATAAAATAAAAATAGAACAAGAGATAAGGTTAGAATTGGTATAGAGCGATTCAATAGGTTATCCATAACTTGACTTAAAGTGGCTTAGTGGTCTAATAGAGAGCGGCTGGAGGAGTTTTTCTGACATGGTGCAGTGGTTCAATGTAAATTAATGTCGTAATTTTATTTTAGTTAAATAATGATTGAAAATATAAGGTCCTTAAGAAAATACCCTGTTTTGGATGAAAATTAAACTAATTTTTATAAATATTAAATGATGTTGTTTCAAGCTCAATTTTTGTATATCATATACCTAGTATATATATATATATTTAATTAAGGTAACTAGAACTTTTGAAAATAAGCATATTTACTATTTATTGTAATTATTTTTTATAAAACTAGCAATTTTTCTATTTTGTTGAATCAATTAGTTTTTAACAAAATCAAAGTATCCTATGTATTTTAATTTCTAGAAGTTTATAATGATGTTTGGAACACTTAATTTTTATTTTGTGATTAAATTTATTTATTTGCTTAATTTTCACTAATTTCGAACTAAAACTACTATTTTCGTAAAAATAGATAATAGCTAGTTTAGTGTAATTCATGGTTAATAGTTGAACTATGTATTTTTGTGATTCTATAGGATTTTTCGTGAAATCAATCTGGCTCGTATACTATTTATCGTATATTTTCTTAATAAAAACCTATATACTAGCTTAATATGTAATATAGTAATTAGTACTAGTAAAATATTTGTTAGTTTCATGTAAAATGAACACTTTTAGGTATAGTAAGGGTTGCTGATCAAGTTTAGAAAATGGGATTTTTAGGACTTTTAATTTAAAATCAAAGCCTATTCAAGTTAATTATGAAGTTATAATAACATACGATCGAGAAAAAAAGTATTTTTGGACTTTGAAAATATCGACAAACTTGTTTCTTAAGATATATTAGTAGTACTCAAAACGACGATTATGACAATATAAAATTTACTGAAATCGGATATTAAATTAATAAGATAAGGTTAAATGAAGTTTAAAATAAGAAACACGATAATGAAAGTTTATAAAAGTTTGGGTTTGACCCATACTTGACTTGAAGATTATATTTATATTTTCATAGGTGTAACAAGGAAAGGATTATGTTACGAAGTTTAAGATTCTACACTATTACTAAGCTGGGTAAGTGGATCTAATCCATACTTGGAGTCAATATATTGCTACTCATAACACTACATGTTTAATGTTGTGTTGATTGGATATGGCTATATCTTAGGTGAATTGATATATTACTTTAGTAGATATTGATGTAGTGATTTTGAATGATAGTAACTATATCTTGGTTAAACTATGATGCTACTAAGTTGGGTGTTGATGTGGTGTTTACTAATGATTGTACTAACCAGGAAAGTTAAGTGATTACTAACCAGGAAAGTTAAGTGATTACTAACCTAATCTTTTTGGTATTCACCTAAATGAACTCTAAGTAAGATACTGGAATTTCACTAAAGAGGGTTTGAAAACTAGAGTTAGATCACTAGGTTGAATAAAACTGAAAGATTGATTGTGTTGAATGATTTTCTTGGGTGGTTATTACATATCATGGCATGACAAGGCATAAAAAGGGACATATAGGTCAGAATTTTTAGAATGAAGCTTCCAAGTGATCATGGAAAAAGCATGGCTTTATGAACTTAATTTTTAATTCACATTGCTCGAACATCTTGACTATTTTTATAGTTTGATTTGGTGAAATATAGTATGTAGTCTAAAGTTTGTAAAATAAAGTTAGAGGTCTTACTCCTAAGTAGCTCCTTATTGCCCTTTTTAATATTGGTAGACTATTATAGCGTGTAGTCTAATTTGGTAAGAGTCTTACTCTTAGGGAACTCCTTGTTGCCTTAGGTTCCTAAATGTTGTATTTAGATGCCTAGCTATGTTAGAAGGGCATAGGATATTGATATCGATATCAATGCATACTATGTACATGAGCATAGCATGCTACATTGCTAACAATAAATACTTGGTTAGGCTAATGTATGTGTGAAGTGGAACCTACTGGTTATGATTGTAATGTTTCAGTTGTGATATTACCTATATTGTATTGTTTGTTATCCACTCTCACTCAAGTTCAGTAGTTGAAGGAATAAAATGTTTATCCAAAGGTTAAGATCATAAAAGGCCCAACACTACGGGATAATGTATACTAAGAACGTATATCGGAGTTAACGACTTTTGTATGGAACCTATACTAAGTTAGGAATCCTACTATTGTGAAGGAGACAAAAGAAAAAGTTAGTTTACATTTTGATGTAAATATTATGCTGTATACATAAGTTAAATAGAATATCCGGCTGAAATTCGATGCAGCAACCTCTTTATCATGTGTACAAAGTTATCTTTTGATGAATGAATGTGTTGAGTTAAGTTTTCAATAGGTATTCTTGTATGATATGCATTTTGTGCTAAGCCAAGATATGACGGACTCGCTTGTATGAAATTAAGAATGTTATCATTTTTCTTTGCCAATTCTTGATTTTCCTTTGCTAAGTTAGCATAAAGTTGCTCCAACTTTACAAGCCAATCATCACCTGAATGATGCTTCCCATTCCCCCTCGAATGGTAATGGAAAGTGGTAGCATCACCAACACTTTTAGTTAAATGATTATAGGCTACCATGATTGGATTCAAGCTTAGATGGTGCCAAAGTGTTGTTGTTGAAATTTGGGTTTGTTTTGTGATTTGCAAAAGAATAAACGTAAGGCTTTGAAGAGTGACAGGGCAAATCTCGCGTAATCACTTCAATGCTTAGGTTAGAAAATGTTTAAGTGTTTAGGAAGAATATAAAGTGAAGTAGACAAAGTGCATAGAGAGTTCTTATAAAGGGTATATTCCCTTACATATAAAGCCTTTGTTTAATAATTTTAATG
The DNA here is from genome assembly GCA_024138005.1 of Lumnitzera racemosa. Classification (NCBI taxonomy): domain Eukaryota; kingdom Viridiplantae; phylum Streptophyta; class Magnoliopsida; order Myrtales; family Combretaceae; genus Lumnitzera; species Lumnitzera racemosa. The sequence goes on from JAMXBC010000007.1 coordinate 44,692,655, forward strand.
GTGGATAGTTAAACTTGCAGTGACTTGTAGCGTCTCTTGAATTTAGCCATGTGCAAATCATATGAAGAAGTAGGCGGTTGGATAGTTATTGTTTGAGTAACTACTAAACTATTTGTGCTTACATTTGAATATTTGAACTTTCTTAGATTGGGCCTTAGCAATTGGTCTTCTAGTGATATTGGTTAGAAGAATGATATTGAGCTATAGAAGCTTTAACAAGAGGTTGAAAGTTGAATTGCTGATCAAGTGGAAGTGACAAAATGGTCAACTACAATAGGCCTAACTAAAGGCATGATCCTAAGTTGACTCTTGACTCATTTAAAATTAGTCGACATAATGTCAAGCATAAGATGAAAATCTATTATCAACAAGTTTACTTACACTTACATAATTTATCCCACTTTTATTTTGTGAACTTTAATATGTAGTAAGAGCATTGTATTACAAATCTCTCATTTACACTAGTAGCTTTTGAAGCTCTACCACCACTTAAATAATCAAGTTAATATTGATTTCTCATCTTAACCAATTTTAATTTGGGGTAAGCATAAGGATTTGAACCTTAATTTTTTAGCATTACCTATCCACATCGGGAATCCTAGGTTCTATTTAGGGTTTTCAAATCCTATTATGGTATCTAGACCCCATTAGGATAAATTGAGGAATGGTGAAGGGAATGTGTAGGAACAACTACCTAGCTCGACATTGACCCAATACTTGAGTTATACCTAATTTTTCCATAGAACTAAGTTAAAGTTCCAAGTTTATACTATTACAATACAAAAACATTAATAGCCATAACTATTTCATCATGTTAACATACTACTTGTTGATTAAGGCCTTAGTCCTACAGCCTGGAAGACCACTAAACAACCTAAGAAAGTTGTTACCTAACCGTATGGGCTAAAGATCCCTTCTCTACCAATTGCTAGTGAAACAACCCTAAAAATCCTATGGTTTTGATGATTGGAAAGCTCGAAATAAAGTAACACGTAGGAAAGTAGGTTGAGACAATTTTAGATAAGTCAAGAAGAAAGGCTGGGAGCTTAGTGTGACTTTATTTGGCATCTAGAAGTTCAAATTCAAACACAGCTGAAAAAAATTGCCCTACATAGGTAACTGGCCACTACCTTGGCAACAAAGTGACAACGCTAGCATTGCCCTAGTACCCCCCAAAGCCTAACTCTTCTTTCCTTTTGTAGGGCAATTTTTTGTCTATCTTACAAGCCATTAACTCATCAAGTTTGATTGTAAATAGTTTGTCACCCTTTGTTACTACCTTAATATGGCAACTAGAACTAAGAATATGGATGATACCACTATAAGGACAAGTGTTGCCCCTTACGTGGCTTAAGATGAGCAACTAATGTAGTAACCAACACTAAAAGTGCTTTTAGTAGAGTTGAATGACCCCTCAATGTAGCCACAAAGCCAATAGGTTTAATATATGCACATTTCCCAACTAAAGGCCATATGTGCACAATTTGCTAAAGAATTGAAAGAGGTGAAAATGTGCAACCTAAAGTTGAGAAAAAAACTCTAGGAATGCGATGTTGCGTCTTCCTCAACACTACCTTTAGAAGTTGTAGGTGAAGAAGTTACCCTAATTACTAAGGAAGCTTATCACCATCGTATACTAGGAAAAGCCCTAGCGATTGATGATAATGATCAATAAGCATGGTCTGATGCTCTTGCTAAGAGAAGTTTTTAGCAGACACAATCATAAGCTCAGGCTTCTAGTCATGTCTCTACTTAATAGGAAGGAAAGATTAAGTATGTAACTGCTCACTTGCCGCAAAAGGTTGTTGCTAACATGAGTTTGCAGGATATAGAGAGGTACATCAAGAAATTGGTAGGTAAAGGAAGGTAAAAAAAAAAAAAAAGTTCAACCAAAAGGGAGAAAGCTGAGCCCTTTTGTATGTGAAATTATGGAAGAGGCGCTTCCTTTAAGTGTCAAATTGCCTAAATTTGACACTTATGATGGGAAGAAGGATCTAAATGATCACCTTAACACATTTCAAACGTTGAAGGAGTTGTATGGGCTCTCGAATGTAATAACTTGCAAAGTATTTCCTTTTACATTAAGGAAATCAATGAGTAACTATTTTAATTCCTTGAAAGTAGTCTCCATATCCTCTTTTGATAAGCTCATCGACGAGTTTCGATAGTACTTTTTTGCTAGAAAGCCACTTGTGAAGGATTCTTCACTATTGACCTCCATTTGATAGACGCCTAGTGAGAGCATAAGACTATGTGCATCATTTTAATTAGTTGATGATTGGAATTACAAACTTTGATAAGAGTGTTGCTATTCATGCTATCCATGGTGGAGTTAGGGAATATTCAAATTTTTTCAAATCCTTAGTGAAGCATCTATCAACCTTATTAGACGAATTTATCATTGGGTTAGAAAATTTCAAGCGATAGGAAGATCGGTCGCAAGCTTGTAGGGAGCTTAAAAAGAAAAATATGAAAAGTAATTGGAGAAAGAGAAAGGGTCTGTAAAAGATCGCTTAGGAAGAAGGTTTGACATGCGAGATTGACTAGGGAGACCTCAGGGAGATAAAAAACTCCCAATTCTAACCTATCCTACTCATACACTGTTAAACATACCTATGTTGAATATCTTAATGGAGGTTTGAAATCAAGGCTTTCTTGCTTGGTTAGGAAGGATGAGAGGTAAAACCTGTAGAAATAACTCAAACAAGTATTGTGATTTTTATGGTGACCGTATACACAACATGGACAAATGTACTCGAAGATGTTGTCTAGAGGGGGTATCTAAGGAAGTTTGCTAATAAGGAGGAGAGGATAGAACACCTTATCCAGAGAAGGAGGTTAGATCAGCAACCTCATGATAGTGAAGGGATGACTGATAAGCATGAGTTGGTAGTTTCAAACAATAACAAAATAAATAACTAAGCTCCAAGTGGAGTAGTAAATGTGATTTTTGGGTGACCACAAGGAAGGAACTCTTTAGTCACCTCGAGTTTGGTAAGTGCTACAGGAGATTAAGTTCTTAATGTCTGAGGTAAGAAGCATAGATTTCCTTTACCCATGATAAATTAGCTGGTCCATTCTACTTCAAGTCATGCATTATTTAGTTTCATGGATGCCTTCTCTAGATATAATAAAATCAAGATGCATCCATCTGACCAGGTACACGCTTCGTTCATTACTAATTTTGGAACTTATTGTCAAAAGGGCATGGTTTAAAGAATGTAGGAGCCATGTACTAGAGATTGATAATGAAGATGTTTAAACCCTAGATACATAAGAACACTAAGGTACACGTGGTGATATGATTGTGAAAGCCAAATTTTGTGATGATCATCTCTCCAACTTGGAGGAAACTTTTGATACTTTGAGGCATCACAACACGAAGTCAAACCCTCAGAAGTTTATTTTTTAGAGCTTCACTAAGGAAAATTTAGGCTTTATGGTGATGTAGAGAGGAACATAATCTAACCCTAAAAAGATTCGAGATGTTTTTGACATTGAGTCACCAAAGACGATTAAGGAGGTGAAAAGGTTGAAAGGCTGGATTGCAATCCTAAACTAGTTTGTGTCTAAGAGTGTAGAGAAATCTGTTGAATGACCCCTTAGTACAACCATAGACCTAGTAAGATGATTTTATGTGCATTTCCCAACTAGAGGCCTTATGTGCACAATTTGATACAGAATTGAAAGAGGTCAAAAATGTGTAACCTAGGGCTAAGGAAAAAACTCTAGGAATGTAATGTTGCATCTTCCCCAATACTACTGCCTTTGGAAGCTATGGGTGAAGAAGTTACCTTAATTACTGAAAAAGATTATGTAATGTCCTGCCTCCCATAGCATCGGCTTTTACTTTTTCCTCTTAGTAATCTCTTGGTTCTATGGAGATGGTTTGCTACATGCCATCCTCTAGTTAAGGATATAAGGGATTCAACTTGTTTTGACTATAAAAAATCTCAATACATAAATAAAATCATAGTACTTCTCTTTATTGGTAATAGTTATCACTTGTAAACACTTTACAACATGGGCCCTTCATGGAGTATCACATGTCAACCATTCTAGAAAGATGATATAATCTAATTCATGACTACATCATATACTCAAGTCAATTCATCAAAACATATAAGGTAGCATGGAGGTCTTTTTAAGTATTCACATCTTTGTATCAACATATAATCTTCTAGCTAAATTCTCTATTTGCCTTGTCCCAATTTCTAAGTCTTGTCATTCTTTGTCTTTGGTACCTTATCACTTAGAGATGCGTAAAAAACATGCCCTCAGCTCTCAATGAGCTAAATTAGAGTGTGTAAACATAAACTAGGTGCAATAAGTCCAGTAATAATAATTGATCAAATACTTAGATATTTCAAACATGTAACAATGATCAACTAGCCAAGTTAACTTATCATAAGCATCTTGAACAAATAATAATATGTTAGCAAATAGATATTTTAGCCATATTACATCAATACTTACCTTAGAATTTGTTAGATATCTCTCATAGATTTTGATGATAACAAAAGATAAAAGAACACTAATGAATTAATAAGTGTACATATATTCAGAAAGTTTAAAATTGCAAATTGAGGTGCATTCAGAAACTTATTCAAAAGGTTTGAATTGATTGATTATAGATTAGTTTGAAAATATTTCAAAAAGTATTTCAGAAGCTTTTATAAGAAAAATTGATACAGCACTTCAAAAGCTTATTCAGAAACTTCAGAAATAAAAAGTTGATATTCTTTAGAAAATTGTTTAGAAAGTAAGTCTGGAAGTATGATGTTGAAAATAGCTTTAAATCATATTCGAATTATTCAAGACCTAACTCTACTAGATTGAGTGTATTAGGGAAATATATTTAATTTCGTTTCACTCAAGATGGAATCGTAATCCTTAGGGATTATTTTTAAGCAAAAATATATTTGGATAAATTAAGATATGCATAAGAATGGGTAAGGATAAGGTTGATTTAGATTTTGTGGAGTTTCAATTTTTTTTAACATGAGGCGTATTCTGAAGTTGCTAACAAAAGCATATCTTTTCAAATTCAAATTAAAAGCTTATTTGGTAGTTGCGGATTAAAGAATATTTGATCTAAAAAGATAAAGAGAGTTGTTTTTGAAATTCAAATTACCAAGATCTTCTTAAAATATCCAAGGAATTATTTTTAATAACTAACAGTTAGATACTTACGAAAGTGAGAGATAATCTTCAGTTTTTAGCCATTGGAAGATTTCTACATAAAACAGAAAGGACTTAAAACGTTGGAGAATAACTCTGGAAAAATCTTATGAAAAACAAAATATTGAGATGAGAATATATTTTCTGAAAAGTCACAGAAAGAACTTCAGATACTACTCTAGAAACTTCCATCGAAGCAAATCATTCAATATTACTCATTTCTCTCTTGAGTGAAATTATTTAAGATTTATACTTTTGTTCTCATGTATAATCTATAATTCTTATTTGTTATTTAAGTGTTAAAACAGGTATGTCTGGACTTAGTAGATTTGTGTTAGCCTAAATTATAGAGAGACTAGATAAGCAAAGCAGAGTATTGTAAAGTCATTGTGACGAATACTTGTAATCTATTTATGAGTTGATTTAATGGATTAAGTGAAACAGTACTGGTGAAGTAAATCAGGTCCCCAGCAGTAGAGCTGGAAAAGAGCAGTAGGCAGAAAGCAGGAGGTTGAAACTCTATAAAATCTCTTCCTGATATTCTTTTTCCTTACTCTTTTAATTTGTGTTATTTAATTGCGTATTAGATGATTAAATTATCACTATTCACCGTTATAAGTTGTTCAGAGAGGTAATTTTATTATATAAAAAAGTTTTCAAAAGTTTAAAGAAATCAATTTACCCCTTCTTGATATCTTATATAGGACCAACAAAAGTTAATGCAAAGAATGTAAGCAATGCTTATGTACGTATGTAAATACATCAATATTGATATCTTAGCTAGCTTTAAGGCGACTAGAGGTTGCCAAGGGATCTTTAAATAAATTTAGCCTAAGGCTATAATAAGTAGTCAAAAGTTTTGCATTGCTAATCACATTGGTGGCCAGAGGATATTTATGCAGCCTAAAGCTACAAGTAGCCAAAATCCTAACCTAGCTGAATATATGGTCGTTAGTTCTGTTGATGTAGTTCTATGCACTTAAAAGAAACCTAACCTAACCTAGCCTAGCATTATCTTATTTCCAGAAAACTTATCTCGTCAATCATTTTTTTACCATACCGTGTCGTGCTATGCCATAAATGTATCAATAACACAGCAACACAATACCAAGCATAGCTTTTAAGTGCACATTAGAATTCAACATTTTATAATACCTAGTTAGCCTAATCTTTCTCTTATATGTCAACACAATATCCAAGCTTTACATCAAGTACCATTTAATTATCTTAGTCTTACTTTAGTGTCTTGTCATAAACTAAAATCTTCGACTTTGGTTAGGTAAACACCTTAAAGGTTGAACCATTTCTGAGTGTTTTCCTATATTAGATAATATCTTAGTAAACATCTTCATACTCATCAAGCAACACATTCGAGTTTCACAACTAGCAAAGTACATGAACGCCATATATTCAATAAATATCATACTCAAGATTCAAAATCAAACCCATACAACTAAGCATATTACAATGCAACTACACCACTTTCAACCTAGTGAGTAGACATAAGTCTATTCCCAACGCATAATATCTACTTACTTGAGAGTGGTATCCTTCGCTTTAAATAGCATCTTTAAATTCCTCATTATTTAGGTAACCTAGAATTGAGAGTTGTATTTTAATGTCTGTCTAAGTTATGTAAATGTTTCATTAAAGCTTAAGTATTTAGGTAAGAGTACTTTAGTAGTACTTAGGACCCTTTACACAATCCCTTTTGTTTAGGTCTTTATTGTTTAACCTTCTATACAAACTTTTATTAGAAGGAAGGATTTTTATGAACTTCATTACTTATACATGCTACTCAACCTTCTACTTAAGATTGGTCCTTAGATTCATCGTCCAAAAAGCTTCTACTCATATTTATTTTTAGTTTTCAATTTATGTTTCACTAAGGAATCTTCTACTCAAACTTCTACTTAGACCCACTTCAATTTTCTCATTTAAAATTTTCCCAATGAACTTCTACAAAAATTTTTATTGATTATCTCACTAAGTTCCTCGTTATATTATATTTCATTTCAAGTTTTTTCTTTACCTAGTTATAAGCAACCTTCGACAAAAGCTTTTACAAGGTCAATTAACACCTAAACTTATCAAAACTCCATATAGCCATTAAGATTCACTAAGCTTTGGACACAACCAGCAATAAAACCATCTAAAGATCAAATTCTAGATTCAAATAATTTTTCAAAACCTCGTGCATGCTTGTTTTTCAACATATGTCTATTTTGATTTTGCAAAAATGATACTTTTAGCTTATAAAAATTGTGATAAATCACCTTTTGACCACTTTTGGCCGAAAATTACATGCAATTTCATGAAACATCATTTTAATATTAGATTGGTTCAAAGATACTTCAAAATCAAATATTATTTTGAAATTTCCAAATTTGATAGTTTTTGGTAAATCAAAATTAATAAAAATCTACCAAGCAAATTTGAGAAAACTTTTAGCATAGCTTGTAAATAAACATTATAGGGAGTCTACTAAAAAAATTTGAGCTTTAAATAACGTTATTTACCCTTTCAAAAATTCACTTGAAAAACCTATTTCTTAAGAGCAATATCAAACATGCAAATTTTGAAAAACTAATATTTTGTCATGGCAATATACTAAAAAAAAAACCTAGAAATACAATTTTTCATAAATAAAATAACTTAGGAATACAATTTTTTTAACCATAAGCTTCTATAGGGTACTTTTTAAGCTTCTATATCACTCTATTCCCAATCATATTCCTTCTTTATTTATATGTTTTCAATATATAAAATATTTTTTGCTAAGCATATAGCACCTTTAAATAATATTTCAAAGGTAGTCATGAGATTACTTTTGGTTTCGATCAACTCAAAACTTTATTTTACTATTTTCATGTGCACATTATTTTAATGGTTTCGATTTCATGGAATAACTCCTAGTTTTGTAGCCCAGCCATGAAGTTTTGCTTCAATTCATTGAAGTTGCCTAATGCACTAAATTTAGTGGCTTCGAAAAACCTAAGGTATTACATAAGGCTTACTAGATTATAAATTTAAAATTGTACTATAATTAAGCTGATACACTTGCTAGTGTCCCCTATGAATGTTGGATTTAGCAATTTGAGCTAAGATTTTTATTTAATACTTGCAATAATACATGCTTTACATTAAGTAGATCACTCTCATACTTAGCAACAATCGTAATATTGGGTCAGCCAGAAGACGATCTTATACTTAGTAGTCGCAGTAATGATAAGACTGTAAGAAATTATATGAGTTTAGTAATTCTTGCAAGAGGATGGATCCATCACTTGACTAGGGTAACTAGCAATTTATATTGGGCTTAGCATTATTAATTATTGATTGATTTGTTCTACTACTCGGCAGTAAAATAAGAAGGAGACCGAGCACTACTAGGTAGAAAAATCAATCTCAAAGAAGGTCACTTTAATAATAGACAACGTCAATGGATTTATTATGCTATATTAAAAGGATTGCTCCATTGGTTGATGGTAAAAAGCAATAAGGGGATTCCTAATAGTACTCTATGAGCTTATCATGATGCGCTAAGGAGATAACTCGATTACCAAGTAGCGTAATTATTTTAAGATACTGAGTTTGCTAGGCGTGGTGGTGTTATTATGCTACTTGACTTTGATTGAGGAAAATTGCATAAGGGTTCTCTATGTTGGGCACGAGGAGTCAAAGTTACCTAGAAGATACCTAAAAGTTCCTGAAGGGAAAATCATAAGTAAAAATCTAAATGGCAAAACGGTTGATGCTCATGTTTAGATCATGTTTTTTTATCGATCAATGAAATTAATTGAACTTATAGAATTCATCAAAATAATTGGCTTAAGAAAAGAATTATGATTCGGACAAGCATAAGAGAGCTTTGTGAAAAACTGTACAGATTAATTATAATAAACTCTATCACGAGCCAGTAATAAATAATATGTGCGCAGAATATTTATTGTAAGATTGTAACGAGTTTTTTTTTTTTTTTTAATTTATACTCTTTTTCTTTTCTTTTTTTTTTTTTAAAGATGATGTTTGCCATGTCATTCATGATTTTATTTTTTTTAATTAATTTCGCTTCAACAAAATTTTCCAATGCAGAACCCATTAGTCTGTAAAATTTACCAAGTTAAACCTAATCGTCTAGATCTTGTCTCCGTTTCAAATAATTAACCTTTACTGACCTCTCAGTATATTTCGCAAGTTTTGCCCAATTGCATACAAAACGACTTAAATTGTCATTTGTCTCTTTCGCTTTATCATCAATTCACTCGCAAAAAAATTATTACGGATTTTCGTAAATCTAAGGAAATCAATCTCTTCCTCTGGATGTAATTCTAGAATTTTAATTTTATATCTCTCAATGAATTATTACATCACTGATGCAATATCTGTAATATCTACGTCGGACATAGTCATATTTTCTGTGCATCTTCGTTGTTGCACATGCCAGCTGGCCCATGAGTGTACAATTGTTATTTGTTAATAAATTGTGTTGTTTAGAGAATGAGAGAGAGAGAGAGAGAACTATATTTACTGATGGGCCAACGAACTTTCAAATATTCTCACGGGAAGTACGAGGATATTTCAGTTGGGAGCTTCTAAGTTAACGAACTTTCCAGTACAGTGGAGCTGAATTTTAAGTGCTGAAAGAATTAAATACAGCTGAGCAGAGAAGGGTAGCCTTCGTAGCCGCTACCGGCCAGGCCGTGGGGTGGGGAGTTAAAAGGGATAGAAGGGCAGCAGATTGTTAACGTGATATAATTAATCATTGATCAGATGCCTGGTCTCAGCTTCATTTCACACCATTTTATCATTTGTATATTATTTATATATTGTAATGTTTGAAATACTATAATCTAGAACCCGTTTGATCCATTTAGTTCTTTTTTTTTTTTTTTTTACTTTAAATAATATTTGGATAAATGGTCTGATTGTTATCTATGAGTTTAACTAAATTAAACAAAGTAAAAATAGGAAAATAATTATATATACTAAAGATGGCAATAGAGGAATAAGGAGATTGAAAGTTGGTTATACCACTGGACAGTTATTTCTTTTATAAGAAATTGAAAAGTTGAGGATATAAAGAATTTATTTATTTATATTTTTTCTCTCTAAATTAGTGTCAGGAGATATTTAGATGTGGAACAATAAAGGAAGTGGACCCATGGTGATTAAAGAAGGGTTTTAAGGAAGCATAAAAATAACAAATATTCCACCATGCAAAGCAACGGCTTAGGAGAGCAAGTTACTCTCGATTACACTCCAATTGAATATACGGACAAGGCAATTGAATAAAAATAGGTAAACTGTAAGCACGTTGGGCAATTGCAACTCCTCATTATTTAAAAAGGTGGATCACCCAAAAAAAAAATAAATAAAAAAAACAAAAGAAAAGAAAATGGGATTTTTTTCTGTAAGCAAAAACCTAGAGGCGAGACTGGAAAGCCGCCTATTAAATTTCATCATTTTCACAGAACACACACACTCGTAGTGGTGAGTGTCACCTATCTCTCTTCTTTCTCTCTCTCTCTCCAGTCTACACTTGAAAGAAGGAATTTGCTATTTAAGTCGAGAGAAGGAGTAGTGTTGGTGAGAGAGAGAGAGGTACGTAGGTAAATAAGCAAAATGGGAAGAAGTCCTCGGTGCAGTAAAGATGGATTGAAAAAAGGAGCATGGACGGCTACTGAAGACAAGATCCTAGTTGATTACATCAAAGCTCATGGTGAAGGAAGATGGAGTAGAGTTTCTAGAGAAACAGGTTCCTTTTAAAATGTCCCTTTTTATTCTTTACTATTTTTAAGTGGAAGTGGTTCAATTTTTGCAACACATTCACATCAACCTATTACCACAATAGTACAAGACAAAGGTCCTTCATAACATACTGCATAATGTCTTTCAACTGGTCTATGTATATCATGGATCAGTGAGCCAGCCTAATCTCTCTGCATGCTTAACCATGTCGGAGGTGGAACTGGTCCAATTGCTCGACATTAATCATCACTGTTTCCTTATTCGCATACGTACCACATGAAACCCTGTATCTGATGTTTTTTCTTATGCAAATGTCTTCTACGTCGTAATCAAAGAACTCGTTTAAAGTGGTTAGGTACTGAGAGCATCAAAACTGGATTATTTGCTATACTTGTGGCGTTTTGAGTAAAATTTTCCGATCCCTCGAGGTTCTCATATTTTTGCTGAGTATGTCGATCCTCTCGTTAAGAAGAAAAAGCAGGGTCACCAGTGTATAATCATCCCACTCGATCAATTCCTGCCAGCTAGCTGTCGATGTATCTACTATTATTCATATAATACAATACCTATCATATCATACGTCTCCGTTGTTGAGACTTCCTAGCAGATCAAAAGCAGAATTACCTGATCATCTGCACGACCGCTTGATTCGTTTGTGCACGACAAAGTTCAAATTAAAACTAGTTTTGAATGGCTCATTAATGGTGGAATATAATCGTTTTACAGGTCTTAAAAGATGCGGGAAAAGCTGCAGGCTTAGGTGGATGAACTATCTGAGACCAGACATTAAGAGAGGAAATATTTCACCTGATGAGGAGGAATTAATCGGCAGGCTTCACAAACTCCTTGGCAACAGGTCAGAACAAATTAATTTCCATACAATCGAAATTTGGTCGATTAAATCAATTCCACCAATTGACCAATAATATTATTGACACAAACGGAACTGGCATGTTTTCCATGTTTAGATGGTCACTCATCGCAGGACGACTTCCTGGACGCACGGACAATGAGATCAAGAATTACTGGAATACCAATTTAGCTAAGAAGGCAGATGAAGAAAAGTCGGTCCAATCCATAAATTTGAAAGACTCCATGACTACACCTCAACCTGTGGTTCAAATCCAACCACCAGCACTGCAATCCCCAAATGGAGGTGTATCTTCAAGGCCACACGTGGATGTGGCCTTGGGACCACACCCCATTGATGATGATGATGATGATAATAATAATACCAACAACAATGCCCATATGATGAAACAAATGGTGTACGGCTCCGACTTCAGTGATGGGTCCTTGTCCCTCAACTCTGGTGAAGAGAACTCGTCGGATCTCATGATGGACTTTAATTTGGACGACTTGTGCCTGATTCTAGACTCCGATATGGATGTCCACGCTACCGGCGTCAATGTCCTGAACCAACAGCCTCAACAGGACCATAAAGCATATGGTTGTAAAAACAGATTATCCGAGGAAATGGAGAAGAACACGCTCCAGGATGACATGGATTCTTCCGACTTCCAGTCGCTGGTTTCTTTGATGTTTGAACCGGATGAGAAGTGACGTGTAGATGATGCTTAATTAGTTGATGTTCACGTACGATTTAATTCAATCTATGCTTAATTAGTTGGTGACGTAAACTGTGGAACTATGTACCTAGCCGCAGATGCAAGCAGATCGGCAACAGTAACTAATAGGATTAATTTAGCATTCGATCATTAGATGAAATCTCAGCATTGCACGCGAAGGAGTATGTGTAAAATCAAATAAGTCCAGCCATATGGCATATCCAATGTTACTTGCAGTGGCCGTTATGAAGGTGATATTACTCCACCATCCAAAAATGCATGGATCTTTAATCACAGTTTGAACCTAAATAAATTAGCCTACGATAATACGAAAACTAACGTACGAGGATTTATTGTTTTCCCGTTATGCAAAACCAAAATCATTGCGCGCCAAGGGATTTCCCCTGCTTAAGATTCAGTTTATCTGTTAAGGTAGCGTCAACCGTTTCATCATGTCATCGGTTTCATTAGTCATTATATACATTCAACTTGATTCTATTGCATCATCCGTTGAACGATACCTGTCACCCTAAGGCCTAAGGGAAGGTACATTAATAGCACTAGTGCAAGTCGGACAACGATTACTGGCCAGCATAATGGGGAAGCTCCAAAATATCAGGGGGCCTAAGCTTATTCTCTTTCCTAGAAATATTTAGGGAATTTTGTTGCGGCATAAAACACATGAGAAAATCTAAGAAAATATATTGCAATTACCGAGTTGCTTGCTGTTATACTCACCGTAAAAATAGAAAGGACATTATGGAAATTTTAGCTAAAAATAAAAAGGATGGTTTTTCGGGAAAATCATTCAATACAAGATGTTAACATATTAAAATGCTGGGCGAAGTACTATGTGGGTTTAACTTATTAGGTTTCTAATAAGGTCTAGAGAGTTAGATTTGTAATTAGGATGACTTAGAAAAATTTGGTATGATGAGATTAGGGTTAGAGGAGGGATCGTTTAGGATCAGTTTATTCACTCTCAACTTTTTTCAAGTAGACTTGCACACTCGATAGGATAGGTTAATAGCCTTGAATTCATAACAAGCTCATGAGAATAACTATCAAATGAGTAAACTTAATCTTATCAATCAATCACTAAGATGATCAGATGATATTATTAAACCCAAAAGATTTTAAGTACTCATTCATGCCTTCTCATTAGACATACTTAAAAAATCCTAGAGATTAGAGATAAGTATTATCCTATAAAATCCCTACTCTCAAAGATCAAAACAATGCTCAAATAAAGAACATGTCAACATTTCATTAAGAATAGCAAGGTCGATACTTCATAGTACTTTCATCTATCAAAAGTACATTTGAGTCTTGGAGACTACCTATACTTTTTCCTTACCATTTTCCTCTAAGCCACCCCTCAAGCATCATTCATGTGCCATTCTTTTGAGTTTACATGCATCTTGAGATTCATGAAGCACTCATGTGGTAGCATCAATTAGAATCTCACCTCTACACAAGAAAATCATATATTAGCTAACCGATTATGGAGAAATACATCTACGAGTATATTTTTTTATCAAAAAAAACTTATAAAGATCTAGTGAAATGAAATTACACCAGAAAAATTATGAATTATAGATAAGAAAGTTTTACTAATAGGAATGATACGTATTCATAAAACAACTAAAACTTTTATAGCTCTTTCTTCTTTTATCTTAAATGTCTATAAATATTGTCAAACTATAGTTTTTGCAATTTTCATATGACATTGCAATTACTTAGAATTTTGTATCGTTGCCTTTTCTTTAAAAATATTTAGGTTAATTATTTCACAATTGTCTAGAGAGTTTTTTGATTATCCCATACTTCACAATCTACGTTTTATTTATACGACACTGTAAGGATGCAAAGAAACCTTGGTTGTGATAGATTATTTAATTGGAACCTCTGAGGCACCTGCAAACAACTCATAAAGCTAGATCCCACGATCCGTAGTAATACTACGTTTATAATAGAGTTGCACCTATGTACTTAGACTATACCTTAGTTTAAACAAAGAATATATACAAACGATTTTTGTCACATATGAGATTCTGTTTTGTGTCTACTCAATAAATAAGATATCAATATTTTAAAAAATTTAAATAAATGACTAAAGTTTCATAAAAAATGGTTCAAATAAGAAATTAATATTTCAAAAAATTCAAATAAAAGATCATTGTTTCATAAAATAGTTTAAATAATTTTATAAAATGACTATTAAATTATAGTTTTATAATAATTAGATCTCTTGTTTGAACTACTTCTAAAATATTAATCCCTTATTTTAACTTTTTGAAATGTTAATCTTTTATTTGAATTTATTCCTAAACATTGATCTCATTTGTTATAATTCTCCCCTAAGGACATGAAGTACTGAACAGTACAAATACAAGTAGTATAGAACAGTATAGTATTATTATATAATGTTTGGTTTAAATAATACTAGATACAATTTTTTATGATGTCCTTTATTTAGTATATATAAGTATTAGACTCAATATTGTATTTTAACATTTATATATTCAATATTATCTAATATTTATTTAGTTATATTTTTATATTATTTCAAAAGTACAAATTTCAAATATTATCTAATATTTATTTAATTACATTTATATTCCCAATACTTGCGTTCTTGTTTTAAATTAACTTTTATAGTATATTTTAGATGGGATAAATTATGAACATTTATCTTTTTTTTCAGTACCCAAACTTAAATTGTGAATCAAATATTAGATAAAAAGTTTTCTATAATCTAATCCTATAAATTATATATTACCAAACAATACCTTAGACTCTCACTTAAAACAATATCTAATCTGACCAGCATAATTGAAGAGATATGGAATTTCATCCACCAACAGCAGGAGTCTAACAGTCTAAGAAACCAAACCCTTCCTAAGTCTTGCGTAGGAAATTTGAATAAAATTAAGTTCGTATAAACTAAGTGGGATTTGTTGCATTCTTTTTCCCCTAACACATATATGATACATAACACCTTTTTCTTATGCAGACCCAACAAGCAGAGAATGAATAGGAGAAATATTGAAAAACCGAAGCAATCGAAGTTAACAATGTTTTCTATGATTCTTTCCTCTCTTTGGCTACTGTACAATCTGGAAAAACCACTTCAAACCCATTGATCAAATAGATTTGACTCTTTAAATTAGGGTAATAGAATCCGAGAAGTTAAACCCATAACTTATCTGAATAATCATGAGAAATTTAGTGTAGTGAGTTTAAAATATAGCTCATTGGATTAGTCTATTTTATCCAATCTTTCTCAAACTTGACTCAAACAAGAGAATTAGACTTTATTGGGCTTACGCCTGTAAAGGAAGTCTACTTAAGGTCCATCAAGAAAAAAAAATGAATTCTGACCATTGATCATTATCACAATCGGATAAATGAGATCAATGATCATATTTTATAAATATCTCTCTCCCACCTTCATATGGACTAAAGAGATCTTAATATGAATGTTGTTATTCTATTGGATTTTTACCCTAAGGGATCAAACACTTAGATATTTCAAGAACACTATCCCGTTCTTTATTTACCGTGGAGTTTGATACTTCTTGGCTTTTCTACCTAGTACCATAAGTGTTAAAGCTTTATTGAGTTTACCTACCATCCTCATCACACTTGTCTCGTAGTCATATTGTATAAGTCATTCAAATTATTTTTTTAGTTATGTATAGCATAATTAGATATGCGACACGCACGTAACCTTTATACTCAAAGCCTCATACTCACAAAAGCAAATCAACCGAATCGATTTATAAAGATAATTAAAAAGGTAAGTCCCATTTTTACTTTGTAATTTTGGTAAAAAATTAATTGGTGTCAGCGTATGCTATTACTTATGCAAACATGTCAAATAGCTTAATTCATAATTAGAAAAATCCATAATATTGATATTAATTATTTTTTCCGTCAATTAAAAAGTGATCCGTTGGTAGTAATTACTGTTGGTCAGGTTCGGTAGGAAAAGAAAATACATGATTATTAAGATATTTGAACGCTGAAAGTCTAACATAAATGCAAACTATGGATAGTATAGCTGTATAGGCACGCATAGTTGATGAATAATCTAGCAGGCCATGTTGTGATTCACGCTTGAATGTAACTCGTTATATTATAGAAATAGTGTATTTTTTGCACTACAGGGCTAAGATACAAGCGAGGTTAAAGTGGCCTTTTCTGAAATAAAAATTTCAACCCATATTTTATTTCATCATGTTCCTATAAGATCAATGGTGAAGGTATGATTAATTTTGGATAAGTATATAAGAAATAGAGAACTTATAGTCTATGAAAATGTTATGTTAGGATGGTTTTTCGAAACTTGAATGTGACTTTATGAATGAAATTTTCATTTCAATGCAAACTTAATAGTTTATCTTATGTAATTCTTGGTCAAATCTATAAAATGTTACGTAAGATATAATCCTGCAATATAACCTATAGTATTTATATACATATATATAAATATATATACATACACAAGATAGGTATATAGTATAAATAAAATCTTCTTGTGCCAGCATCCTATGGAACGGTGACATAAGTTTTTATATGACGAATACATATATATACCTTATATTAATGCTAATATGTTAGAGTTATCAGGTTATGCAGGTTGTGAATAGCTGGCAGCTGAAGTGTCACACATCATCAGTACACGTGGATCAAATTATACAGCTGGACCTATGCTGGATTAGTTAGCTATCAGTTAGTTTGGTAGTTTGTTAGAATGTTTTGTATATATAATTAGTTTGTTCAAGTCCTGTAATTTAATTAACAGACATTTTCATTCAGTTGAGCATCGCTATTCTATTCATGAGTCTTTTTCTGCTTTTCTTGTGGAGCATCACGACTGTAATCAAACTCTACTCTAACTTCAGCAAATCCTTCATGGCATCAGAGCAAACGCTGGGTATTATGGCAATCAATTAGACGCTTGAATTTCTTTCTGTTTAGTTATAGTTTGTTTAGATTGAATAAGGAAGATGAACAATCAATAGGAACTTACAATTAGCAATCCATATTACTTGTTTGGATCTGATAATCCAGGCATGACAACTGGAAATCTGTTGTTTAATGGATCCAATTATATTTCATGGAGCAAATTTATTAGGTTAGGTCTTGGTGCAAAAATGGAATTAGGATTCATAGATGGCTTGATTGTATGACTAGCTAATAATTCTCCAAATTTAGTGAAATGGATTAGGTTAGATTACATGGCTAGGTGTTGGCTATTTAATTTAATGAGTAGTGATTTAGCACAAAATTTTCTATACACTAAGTTTGCTACAAAATTGTGGTCAGAGGTGAAAGAACTACTTTGATAATCCAAATCCAACACAAGATCATGAATCTGAAACAAAACAACTAGCCAATTAGTATATATTTTAATAAATTGAAATGTTATTAGGATGAGCTACATGAGATTCATTCTACTCCAAGATGTGACTACAAAAGGCTGGATTATTATACGTATGGGTATAAGGAGAAAATGATTGAATTTGAGTCTAATAATAAGCTAGTACAGTTCTTAATGGGTTTAAATAAAGGGAATGAAAGTGTAAGAAACCAAATATTGTCAATGGAGCCTTTACCATCAATCAATTGTGCTTTCTGCCTTGTAGAATAGGTAAAAAAGCAGAGGTAAGTAACATGAATGTTGAGTTCTGATCTGGAAGTTGCAACCTTTAGTTTTGCTAAGACCAATTTTGTTAGTAATGTGAATAACACAAGCTCTTTCCAAAATAAGAAATTAAAAAATGAGCTTTTGTGTAAATATGGCAAAGCTGATGGACACTCGATTGATAGTTGCTTTTAGTTGTTTAGCTACATTGATTAGTTTAAAGGGAAAAAGAACAATGGTAAAGGCAAACAACCAGTTTAGGCTAATAATGCACAAACTGTACTTAATACTCCATTTGATGACTATTCATGTGAAAGCATTGATGTAGGGAAAAAGGTTTGTTAAATAGTTTATCTAAGATTTATGCAATGAGATGTGTTAGATTATGAAGGATAATGGTGAGAATTCTGGTTATGTAGTAGCTAATACGATGCATGTAGATATGTCCAATAATCCTAATCCTTTGTGTTTGAATGCAATTAGTAAGTCATTAGCTCTTTGGATAGTTGATATAGGAGCATCCAATCACATAGCTCATTTCCAAGAGTTATCTCATTATATTAAACTTAACTCATCTAACCTTTGTAAAATTACCAAATAAAACTACAATAACTGTTATTTTTATTGGCAAAGCTAGAATAACTCCTTCATTGGTCATTTTGAATGTCTTATTAGTTCCACAATTTGCTTATAGTTTACTTTTAGTTCACAAACTTGTCAGTAACCATTTACTACAAGCTATTTTTTATCATAACTCTTGTAAATTTTAGGTATGGAGCTCTAAAAATGTTGTGGCAACAATAAGGGTAGCTAGTTCTTTCAATTCATACATTTACGAACATGTTTCTACTAGTTCACTGCAGCACCTAGACATTTGTAAAAACTTGAACCTTAAAACCTTCCATTGTCAAGCTTGTTTGGAAGCTAAATTCCATCAAATTTCATTTCCTATTAGTAGTAGTTCTTTCAAATTTGCATTTAAGCAATTATATTTTGATTTATAAGGTCCTTACCATGTTCCATCTATTTATGGCACTAAATTCTTCATTACTATAGTTGATGATTTTAGTAAAGCCACTTGAACTTTCTTAATACAACAAAAGTCACAAGTGTACTCTATACTTGATAGATTTTTTTGATATGTGCATAATCGATTTCAAATAGTTCCTAAAGTGGTTAGAATTGATAATGGAGGAGAATTTTTATTAAGAGAGTACAAAGAGCTATTTTCTAACCTAAGGATTGTACATGAAAGAACTATACCTTATACATACAACCCAACAAAATGGTAAGCTAGGATGAAAAAAATGGGAATTTGTTAGAAATTACAAGAGCTTTGAGATTACATGCTAACTTGCCCAAATATTTTTGGGGAGAATGTGTACTCACAACCACATCTTTTGTTAATCTTAAGCCATTAAGAATCATATGATGGAAAACACCATTTGAATTGTTATATCACAAGACACCATCTTATGATAAGCTTTAAGTGATGGGTTGTCTATCCTATGTAGCTTGCTTAGTTGCCAAATCTAATAAAATGTCACCAAGAAGTCCTCTATGTGTATTCATAAGCCATGTTGGTGACAAAAAAGGTCATAAAATTTACAATCTTGCTACTAAGCATATTCTTGTATCTAGGGATGTAGTATTTTTTTGAAGGAATGTCTCCTTTTAAGGATAGCTCTGTTGAATTCAAATTTGAGCCAGTTTCTGGTCATGATCATCAATCTCGTTCCATTATTTTCATAGCAATCATGATGAATCAATTCTTATTAGCCTGTTCTTCAGAGGTCATTTAGGAATAGACATGCTCTACTTTAGCTTAAGGATTATGTACATTTAATGCATGCTTATGATGGTGCTTTTGTTGAATCACTACATGTTTCACCTATTCCTCACCCTACTACTTATCCTTTATTTATTGTTGACACAATTAACCAATATCCTACTAAATTCTCTATTTCTCTAACTAATGTATTAGTTGTCAAAGAGCCAAAAACTTACTCTTAAGTAGTTAAAACTAAGGAATGGGTTAATGCCATAAATAAAGAGTTACATGCTTTAGAAGCTAATGAAACTTAGGAACTTTGTGACTTAGCAAATGACAAAAAAGCCATTGGGTACAAATGGATTTTTAAGGTCAAATATCATCCTGATGGAAGTATGAAGCTTTATAAAGATAGATTAGTTAATAAGGGCTTTATACAAGTAGAAGGGGAAGACTTCAACGATATATTCTCACCAATTGCAAAGCTAAATACTGTAAGAATTATAATTGCTATAGCTATTGCAAAATCTTGGCCTATTCATCATGTCATGACTCTAAAGGGGGCCTAGTAAGATTACTTAAAATTTTAATATCATGTGTACACCCATGATTTGAAAATCATGTTGTAAGTCAGAAATTGCAAGATTTTAAATAATTAGTCACTATAATTTTTATTTATTTATTTAATTAACTTACAATCACATATATGTGACTATGGATAACTGATAAGCCACAGTCCAATAGAACCACGGAGAATCGGTATTCCTTACCAAACAATAAGATTAAGTAGTAAAGTTCTAAAACTCAAACTTACTAAAGTCACAAAATTTAATTGTATAATAACTATACATATAATAATTCAAATGAACCATACAGTCCATCCTCATATTCCAACTTCTATGCATCTTGATGTTGACACTCAACTCTCAATTCTTAACCCATGCTCGATCATCTAGTAACCTGTAAGAGAAAACTATTGGGAAGTAAGTTACAAGAGCTTAGTGAGTTAACTTTCGTACTATACCAGTAAACAAGTAATCAAACAGTTTATTACTAAATATGTGAATGTATGAACAAGTAGTATGCCAAACAGTACATATGCAGTTGGCCGGTACTGCATATAATATCGGATTTAACGCCCTTCGAAGTAAAAGTTGGAGATACATCAGCACCAATTACAACCGAGCTCTAACACCTGGGTTTTTACCCTTATATCATTATATATATATATATATATATATATCAATTCCCTGTTTCACTAAACAGGTTTCTACTTCCATCAGTCAATAGTATACAAATATCTAAGTCTAGCGGTGAGCTAGCTTCCGCAGTCCACGCTTACACCCTAC
This sequence comes from Lumnitzera racemosa, assembly GCA_024138005.1. Taxonomy (NCBI): domain Eukaryota; kingdom Viridiplantae; phylum Streptophyta; class Magnoliopsida; order Myrtales; family Combretaceae; genus Lumnitzera; species Lumnitzera racemosa. The sequence continues at coordinate 44,713,928 of JAMXBC010000007.1, forward strand.
AGCAGTGGTCTGTAAACGCGACCCCCAGCCACCCACGGTTAGCGTCTCCGGTGCCAATAGAACCTGCGAGTCAAGGGTAGGGTCTTGTTGTACCAATGCTCTTGTACTATATTAATCAAATCATGTGGGAATCCATCTCTCCAAAGCCCTTCATTACCAACTGCATGAGGTGACGGCCGGAACATTATATGCAATGTTTGTGCTTTATGCATGAACCGTTTAATTTTAGTTGAGTTGAATATGGTTAAGTCAATTTATGAGGTGGTCAAATATTATCAACAAATCAATCAAATAATGCAACAATAAATTATATCACATTTAACAGTATTTTGCACAGTAATCAATCAATATTAGTTACATGTGTAACCTGAAACCCTATGCATCGAGTTATTAATATTTAATTCATGTGTACTAAGTACAAGCACAAAACAAGTATAGAGTCATCGGGAGTACTCACTTGGTCATAAATGATGTCAGGGATTGTAATACTCCAAAGGTAAGTTGATCGCGATCTCAAGATCACCTAACATTAAGGGAATATAGAAAGTAATAAGTTTAGGAATTAAATAACTAAACTAGCATGCTAAATTGTACTGTTTACTTAAATCGATTATCGATTTATGTGAAATTATCGATTCGAGCTTTGTATCGAATTATGTATAATTTTTTTTTGTTTTAGCTCAAATCGCCATTAACTTATAGTCCATTTTGATCGTTTTCGAGTGTATTTTTTATAGCAAGATCCGTTTTGGACGTTGTGACTTGCAGTTTGAATCGTGATATAAAAATATCACAAAATTTATTATTTTAGTTTAAAAATTATAAAATACTAATTTTAGCTTTTTCTTAATATATTTATATTTAATAATTATTTAAACCATATATTTGATATTTTTATTATTTTGAGCATACTTTTCCTATTTTTGAGATTTTAGATTTATTATGTAATATCAATTTTTATTCTAATATCTTCTATTTATTATATTTCTAATAATTGTGTATTATGTACTATTACTTATTATGTACATAATACACATCTAATATTTTTATCATTTTAATTATCATCTCCCAACATCAATTATCGTTTCAAAATGTCTAAATTCATCCTAAATCAGATTTTACACCTAATTGCCCTAATTTACAAAATTAACTTAAAATTTATTATTTTTTCTATTTATTATTTACTACATAAGTAACCTAATAATTACATCTAATACCCTAAATGCTACAAGTATCATACTTCATCAGATTTCAACATCTTAAAACATATAATTATTCACTAAATCAGTAATTAACTATTTAATTACTTAATTAACCCTAAATTACCCATTTTATGCCTCATTTTAAGGCCTAAAAATTATCTAAAAATTTAAAAAATTAATTTTTGAAAACAGGTTTCATAACATTGTTCTATATCATCATTAGTCTACATAAAAATTTTTGGGATAAAAATTACACTCCTAAAATCATTTATTTCTAAATTGAAACATATTCGGTTTTGCATAATTTCTTAAAGACTATATATTATGGGACATATTTTCATCAAAATAATATTTTTCCTAAAACTACATACAAAAATATTCTAGAATAACAAAATTCAGAATTTTCTAAGAATATTTACTATTTTTACAAAATTACACAAAATCAGGTTGGAAATTGAATTCAACGATTTTGGTGGCTTTGGCCGCTATCGATGGCAATGGGTGTGTTGGCCTACCTAGGTGCTACCTCCACCGTGTGGTAGTGGTAGCCGTCCACTCCCAGCTACTTGTTGGGTCTAGGTTCTCCTTACAAGCCTTAAGTATACAAATTTTTACTAAATTTTTGTAAAATCCAAATTTTCTCTCAATTTTGCCTCTTTCTATTTTTCTAAACTTTCTGACATCCAAAATGAGCTTCTAAAAAATTTAGAGTATTTATAGAGCTTTAAGGAAATTATTGTGCATTAATTTGATTAGACAATTGCCTTATATTCTTCTAATTTGATTTTTGTGTTGTTCTAATTTAATTGGCTGATTTTTTCTTATTTTCCCCAGTTGCCATGACCCAATTCTGGATCATTCCTTTTTTTTCTGATTTTTCTTTATTTTTCCTTAATTATTTAGTATTATTTTAGTACGTTTCGCGTATTTTAAGTAATTACACGTATTTCTACCTATATATAAATTCATATATAGTACAAATAAATATTCCTAAATGTTATTTAGGTCATTCTATGATTTTTAGTATATATATAATTAATCTCTAACAATTAGTTAATTATCAGAATGCATTTTACGCATTTTCGATGAGTTAAATACTTAAAATTTGAAATTTTTATATTCTTTCATTTTATTGCTTGTTTTCTTAAATTCAAACTTACGAGATCATTTTTACTAATATTTTTTTTGTTTTATTTATAATTTAAGTTTGATCAGATCTTTCAGCTGATCGAAACCTTGAGTGACTAGTTGTAGGACTTACATTTCTACCCCCTTTAAATAGCTAAATTTGCGGGGATTACACATCAAGTAGATATAAATGATGCATTCTTACATGACTTTCTTGATGAAGAGATTTACATAGTTCCTCTTGAAGGATATTCCACTCCACATCCTAATCAAGTATGTCATTTAAAAGGTTTCTTTATGGTTTGCATCAACCATCAAGACAGTAGAATATTGAGATAATTAAATTCCTGGTTTCTCTCAAATATGTTCAATCATCACATGATATATCCTTGTTCACATTTACTGATCCTACTGACTTTATGGCTTATCTTATCTTTGTTGTTGACATTTTGATCACAAGGTCTAGTACTTACTTGATTCACAATCAAAGATTTAGGATTGGCTAGATATTTTTTGGGTATTGAACTGTACAAGATTGATGAAGGTTGTTTTATCAACTAAAAGAAGTTTATTGTTGACATATTAGACGAGGTTGGCTTGACTACAACTAAACCAATGTGCACTCTTTATCAAGTAATTTTAAGGTCGATGAATTTAGTACTTTGCTAACAAATGCTTCCCCTTTTCGAAGGCTTATTGGAAAAGTATCTAATATCAACATTACTTGCCTTAATATTAGTTTCATAGTTCATGCTCTAGTAGATTTTTATCTAAGCCATGAGACATTCATATGTAAGCTGCTTTGCATGTATTACAATATCTCAAGGGCTATCTTTCTTTTGGTTTATTTTATTCATCTCATAATGATATTTCCTTACACACATTTTCTTACTCTAATTGGGCGACTAATTGCTTGGAGTAAAAATCCATTAGTAGTTACTCTATTATGTTAGGTTTTGCATTGCTTTCTTAGAAAACCAAGAAGCAAAACACCATATTAACTTCTTCCACCAAGGCTAAATATAGGAGTCTAGCTACAACTACTTGAGAAGTGATGTGGACTTCGTATATTTTGAGGGATTTACAAGTTTTTGTGGAGCTTCCAATTCCATTGAAGTGTGATAACAAGTCTACTCTCCTCATTGCTAATAACTCATGTCTCTATGCTTGGAAGAAGCATATAGACATTGATGTCCATTTGATGTGACATCATATTTCTTTATGGCTCCTCTACACATAGTTTGTACCATCAAAGCAGCAATTGGTAGATCTTTGTACAAAGTCTCTATCTAAAGCTTAGCTCTTGTTGTTAAGATGAAAGCTAGGGCTTTAAGAAACTCTAACTTAAAAGGAAGGAGAAGGGGTAGGGGGGAGGGAAGGGAATGGTTAGAGTTATCATGTTATGTAAGTTGTGTGCAACTAGTAGTTGAAGTTTTACATGTCATTAGTACACATAGATCAAATTGTATAGTTAGAGCTATGCTGGATTAGTTAACTATCAATTAGTTTGTTAGAACGTTTAGTATATATATTTAGTTTGTTTAAGTTTTTTAAATTTAACAGACATTTTCATGTAGTCAAGTATCACTATTCTATTCGGGAGTCTTTCTCTGCTTTTCTTGCGAAGATTCAAGACTATAATCAAACTTTACTCTAACTTCAACAAATCCTTCAAAACAAGCAAATATATATGAAGGTAACCCTTATATACATATATGTTTTATGTTAAAAGTAACTATAGATACGTATTCACACAAATGTCTGTAAACTATTCATATATGCATATAAACTTCTCTATATATTTACCCACATATATATGTCACTACTATAGGTTTATTTAAAGCTAAACATCAAAACCTTGTAATATTATATGGTAGATATATTAATGAAAACTTAATATATATATATATATGTTTATGTTCATACCTATTAATAAATATTTTGATTAGCATTGAGATAACTTTGTAAGATTTTGTTGATAGGCCACCCTAGTGTTCTAAAGGCCTAAACTTAAGTATCTTTACTTAGTCAGGTACCCCCAAGTGCTACCTTAAGCTTAAGACCTCATTTCCCTTCAGTAGTCGGATTGCTCCACTCCCCCTCATGGGCCACTCTAGCCTAAGTCAAGCATCCTACTTAGGTCGCTCGAGATGCCCCCTCAAACTCTACTTAGTGAACCGTTTTATCTAGTCTACCTAATGCTAGCATAGCCTACTTAAGCCTATCCTACCTTTCCACCCCGACTTCCTCCAGTTCTAAGAGACTCTAGCCAATGTCCCTTATGTATCCTACTCTTGAAGGCTTGAGGACTCTACCATCTTTGGGCCATGCAAATCCGAGCTTGTCGTACAATGCCATCCCTGACCTCCTAAACACATATTAGGTGCTTGAGCATAGCTCAGGGCCTTTTGGCACCTCTATCACTCATACTCTTTCTCTCCTCATTAAATGTCCCTTGACATTCTTGGTACGACCTCTATAGTTAGCCACCATAAATGCAATATCCACCTGCATATAAGTGTAACAACTAACTTTCCTAAGTTTTACCAATTGGAAGGTAAGTTGCATTTAGTTGTACGATTTGACTAACTATTCCTAGCTTATGCTACATACACATGACCTATACTACCTATGTACCAGCCAATCCTAGCTAACTATGTATCTTTAGCAAGTAAATTCCATGTCTTACAAGTAGGTCATAGAGCCAAAGATAGAAAGGATCCAACTCTTAGAACTCTCACTTAACTCTCTTCAAATGCACATTCTCCTTCCTTTTCTAACTTAAGCATTGGAGGGCCCTACTAACTTAGCCATGTAAGGCTTTCTGTAAACTCGTAAAAACTATGGTATAAGCTAAGTTAATCATTCGAAAATATGTAGAGATATGCTTAAGATAAGGTAAAATTATTGAGAGAGAATTGACAAATATTGATAGGAATCAGCCTCCAACTATATCCAAGCCGAGGTCAACTAATCCCATGCCTAGATTGATTAAGTTTTGCCAAAGCCAATCTAATAACAAAAAACCAAGGGAAAGAAAATGAGACACTTGGCACCAAGTCTATTGTCTGTCGAGAAGTCGAGAGACTACATGACCAAAGATTTGAAGCCAAAGTCCACTTGGCACAGCGCCAAGAGACTAGTGTCGACTAATTCTATCACTTGGCAATTATGGGCCGACTTTTCTAGTATCTTAGTTAAGTATTATGAGACTTCAGAAGCTCCTCCTCAGAACTAGATATCCAACTATCGACCCCGCCCAGTTTGGATCTTACTCCTTCTAAGACAGGCCAAGTGACTACATGCCGACTTTTATTAAGCACACACTTTTGTATTCTTGTACATGTTTTTCTTTATTTTATTTATTAGCCTAATTCTTTAGGGTTTAAGGCCTTATACATTATTTATAAGTTTTCCACTAAGGTTTAGAACTTACTATAAATTGCAACATTTATAATCATAAACAAAATAGATAGTACAAAGACATAGTGAAGAATATTCCCATATAGAGTGAAACTTTCCTCTTTTGAGCAAGGCTACATTAAGCTAGCACTTGCCAGATTATTGAGTGTTGATTAAACTCTCCCATATTCTTATCAATCTTGACCCTATGATTGTGTTGAACCCTCATTTGAGCTGATTAGTGAGTTGCACCTAACTCTCATTTGAATCCCAAGCAACGTTTAGTGTTCATGAGTTATATCAAACTCTATTTCGAGCTCAAACTCCTTATTGTATTTATGTCTTAGTGCATGATACCCATCTATGTTCACATTCAAAACTCCCCTGTTCTCATTCTCACTTAAACCCATATTACATCATCTTCCTTCTAAGATCTGCCATTGTGTTTCATCTACATCATCTTGATATCAGATCTTTGGAGAGACACGCTTGCTAATGTTTTTCAAAGTTGATTCTTGGTTTAAACATTTCTAATAATCATTGTTCCATGGTTAGTGTATTGTTTGTGTTTTTAGTAGTCGTGGTATTGTGCTGTAGTTGAGTCTAGTAATATCAATTTCAGTAGTTGATTCTAGTTGTTGTGGAAGTGTTTGTTAGTAGTGATAACTGCAGAAGTTGAGTAATGATTGTTTCTAGGTTACTATAATTGTGTTTTGTTGTTTGTTCAATTTTCTAGAAAATTACTGTACAGATAAGAATGTCGGCGGATAGTGTCAACCATAGTTATCAAAATCACGATTTTATCGATGCAATTCTATAAGTTTATGATTTTAGGTAGCTCTTCCGAGTTAACTTGGGTATAGAATCTTTTTTTTTTTTATAAAAACTTATGTTTTTAATTGAGTTTATATATAAACTTAGTAGAAAATTATGTTTTTGGCCGAGTTTATTGATTCTACATATTTAAGTTGAATGAACTAAAAAATTAATAGGAAAAAAATAAAACTAACATTTTACAAGCCATCGACTATTAAGACATTATAATGTCTATCTTATCATATTCTAATTTTTTACCTCTTTCTTTCTCTTTCTCTCTCTCAATCTTTTATTTTATATTCATAGTTTTTATCCAAGTTTCAACTCCAATAACAAAGTTTAGAAAGAAAATTATATATTTTATTTTATATTGTCAATAACTTAAAATGAGTTGAAATGTTTGGTTCTTTTTTATTTTCATTTTTTTAAGAAAAAAATGGACAAAAGTTTAGTTTCAACTCTATTTATCATTTTTCCGCACATGTTAGATTATATACTAAGAGTTTTTATGGAAATAAAAACTTAATTTTTTCATTCTTTTTATTTCCATCACATATTTCAAGTTTTGAATAACTACTATAAGTATATTAATAATTTTTTAAAACTATTTTACATAAGTTGTAAAAACCTACGTTTCGATTTTACAGACCCTCTAATGATTTTAGGTAGAATCGTGAGTTTAATAACCTTGGTGTCAATAACAATAGTGATAATCCTCGCAAAAGTTTGAGACAACGTATTGATAACTTAGAATATCAAATTCAGAATCTTACTGACTTTATCCAAGAACTCATTGGATTAGTTAAAGGCTACAGATGTAATGGCCGTGAAGAAAGAAGGGAGCGAACACCCTCCAGTAGAAATTGTTCCAATGAACTTGTTAACAATGAGCGATAGTTTAGAAGAGCTATCGAGCTAAGAAGGAGAGAAAACTAACCTGTGCTGAAGAAAAGAAATGAAAGGAGTGTTGACTTCAAAGCAAATAAAGAAGCCTGGAGAAGAGAGCCAAAGTTAAGAAGAGATATGGTCGAGTAGATCTCCAACAAAAGTGGCTAATTTGAGGTGAACCAACCAACTCAGAATGCAAGGGATGTACCTTGAGCACCTAGCCAAGGACTTGATAATATAAAGCTTAAGTTGCCAACCTTCAATGGAAGTAGCCAACTGAAGAGTTCCTTAACTAGGCTCCCCAAGTTAAGAAGTTTTTCGAGTGCTACTAGTGTAATGATCAAACAAAGGTTAAGCTAGCTTCATTATCCCTTGTTGAATATGCGAGTCTTTGGTTAGATATGTTAGTTGACAAGTAAGATGTTGAAGGAAAGGAGCCGATCAGAACTTGGAGGCTTATGAAGCGATTGATGAATTGGTGCTTTGTACCAACCTACTTCAAGCAAGATACACTCCATATGTTCCAACACCTGAGATAAGGTCAAAATACTATTAGAGAGTATTTGTAAAAGTTTGAGACCTTAATGACAAGATTTGAGATTGCCAAGCTACAGGACCACACTATTGCTAGGTTCCTGAGTGGACTCTTAGATGATATTGTTGACATAGTTGAATTGCAACCGTTCAACTCTTTAGATAAGCTAATTAATTTGGCATTAAGAGCAGAGAGACAGAGGAGGAGGAGGCATCAGAGGCCAAGTAGCCAACTTCAATAAGCCATCCTCGAGCTTAAGAGGTATGCCAAAAGAAAAAGGCTAGAGAGGAGGATGGAAAAAGGAGAGCTTAGCTTACTTGTCCATGTTGAGAAGAAGATTGCCATAAAAGAAAAGGTACCTAGAAACAAGGCCCGAGATGTGAAATATTTCAAATGCTTAAGCTATGGACACATTGCGTCCCAATGCCCGAATAAGAGGGTTATGTTCTTGAAGGGTGAAGGGCCTGATGCTCAAATCAAGAGTTAGAGTGACAAGAGTTCGGAAGACCTATTGATACAAGAAGATGTATATGCCAAGGATTTAGATAAACTCTTAGCTATGGCGATACAAGCCAACTTGATGGCAGATCCCTGACAAAGGGAAAATTTATTTCATATGCGGTGTCTAGGAAATAGGAAGACCTATTCCTTAGTTGTTGATGGGGAAAGATAGACCAACATTGTCTCTATTGGGTTAGTGGAAAAGATGAAGTTGTTGACCTACCCATATGGATTGAAGTGATTTGATGACAAGGGTATAGTTCATGTACATAAGAGAGCTCGGATAACATTCAAGGTAGGACAGTATGAGGATGAGATTGAATTTGACATAGTGCTTATGAATGCTACAAATTTGCTTCTTGGCTGACCATATGAATATGATTGGAAAGTGATCCATGATAGTTTCCTCAACACTTATGCTATTCGAAAGGATGAGAAGAGCTATTTCTTGACCTCCATGAGCATTGAGGAAATCCAGAGACACTTGGTACCCATGGTGAAGCAAAAGGGGAAGAGGAGTTTGTTTGGCATCCTAACTCATGCTCAATGTTTAATGTCAAGGACAACTTTGTTTCTGACCCGCAGTAATGATGGAAATCAGCCTTTGACCATATCCAAGTTGAGGCCAACCAATCCCATGAATAGATCGATCAAGTTTTGCCAAAGCCAATCCAATAAGAGAAGACTGAAGGAAGGAAAAGGAAATACTCAACACCAAGTCTATCATCTACGGAGAAGCTGAAAGTTATACGACCGAAGATTCAATGCTAAAGATCCACTCTGTACAATACCAAGAGACTAGTGCCGATTAATTTTATCATTTGGCAATTATGGGCTAACCTTTCTGGTGTCTTAGCTAAGTACTACAAGACTTCAAAAGCTCATCCTCAAACTTAGACATCCAACTGCTAACCCCGCCTAGTTTGAATCCTACTGCTTTTAGGATAGGCCAAGTAATTGCATGTCGACTTCTATTGAATGTATAGTTTTGTAGTCTTGTACATGTTTTTCTTTATTTTATTTATTGGCTAAATTCTTTAGGGTTTAAGGCCTTATACATTATTTATAGTTTTGCCACTAAAGGTTAAGACTTGCTATAAATAGCAACATTTATAATCATAAACATAATAGACAGTATGGAGATATAGTGAAGAATATTCCCATACAGAGTAAAACATCCTCTTTTGAGCAAGGCTATGCTTGAGCTAGCATTTGTCGGATTATTGAGTATTGATTAAACTCTCCGCGATCTTATCAATCTTGATCCTATGATTGTGGTGAGTTGGTTAGTGAGTTGCATCTAACCCTCATTTAAATCCCGAGTAACCTTTAGTGTTTGTGAGTTGTATCGAACAATATTTCGAGCTTAAACCCTCGATTTTGTTAATGTCTTGGGGCGTGATATCCATCTACATCCACACTCAAAAACCCCCTATTCTCATGCTCACACAAACCTAGATTACATTATCTTCCTTTTGAAATCCACTACTGTATTTCATCTGCATCAGATATGATCAAGATATGATAAGACATCTATAAATAGTGATAGAAGCAACCTAAACTCTTTAGAATTATCTAGTCAAAGGTAGGAATAGTTGGTCAAATAAAGTCAACACAAGAATGTTAGTTAAATCAAAAGACCTAAGGGAAAACTAATAAACTAACTAAATGGATTTCTATAACCAACACATGAAACAAACCAACTAAGACCTAACAAAACTACTTGTGGCGCTAACCTGAATTTGTGCATCAACACATGGAAAAAGGACTAAAGAGTTGATAAGGATAAAGAAGCAAAGTTGAATAAGTAACTTAAGATGATGTAAGCCATGAACTCATTCATGCATTCCAATAAGAAACATATGAAAAATCATTTCCCTTAGTTTGAAGAACAATCGGTTAAACTTAAGAAGGGGGTGTGGGATGTGAATTGAGTTTTAAGGACAAATTGCAATTCTTTTTTAAATTAAGCACTAAAAGTAACAATGAGCATAATCAAATAATGATAAAACAATAATAAGTACGGAAATTAAAAGAGATAAGGATAGAGAAGATCAAACTTAGATTGAACGTGGAGTTTCGACCCGCCCCCTACTCTCCACGAACATATAATGCCTCCAATTAAGGACTTCACATAACTTTATTGATTTCTCAATCCAAGCTCTAAGAGCTACACAACCACAAGCTTGATTACACAAGTTTCTCACTCACAATTCTCAATACAAATCATAATCTTAACTCACAACACAAAAATCAATCTCAAGGATTATTAATGTAGTGCTTTTAACTCTCAATACTTTGCAACCAATGGCTCACAAGCACTACACTTCAAATCTTTCTAAATATTAGCAATTTATGGTACAAGAGACAATGAAATTATAAACAACAAGAATACAAGAGAATGTTGGAATATTATAGTAAAGGATCGATTCTCTCTTGTCCTTAGTTGGGTTATTGAGCATTTATATTATCTCATTCAATTCTTCCCGTTACCGTACATTAAATGCTCCAACTACTAGTTGAAATAAGCTTACTGGCATGCTGGTACCTTATCCTTACTAATAAGCCGGTAACAAATTACACTACCGGCATGAACACCAGCAAGTAAACCGGCATGCCAGTTCCTTGATCAGAAGCAATTCGATCTCCTTATCTAAGCCATTTTACCATCAAGTTGGTTGTACTCTGGAGCCATCAACCTAGTAAGCCAATTATCACTTAAAAATACTTTTAACACATAATAAACAAATACACTTTGCAATCTAACTTCAAGATCATTTGATCACCACTCAAAAGATTAAATTTCTTGTGGAGATAATTGATATATTCAATCATTAAGCAAATTAACTGATCTTATTTAATTACCTCAATATAATCAAATAATACTTAGTTTAATAATCCGCTTGTTTTGTTCTCATCAAAATCAAATAATGAACCGTGGGTTCTCATCAAAGTCCATCAATCCAGTACTCCTCATGAATTGAGCATTCAATTTCAATATATTTAGCAATTAAAAAGATTAATGGAATGCTTGCAAAAAGGGAGTATTGGTGTGCTTAGGAACCAAGTTTCACTTCTTAATAACTTTACATAAAGAATATATCAATCTTTTAAAGAATCAAGATATGCTAAAGTTATATGATCGATATTATCTTTTAAGTAGCTATTATCAATTTAATTTAATACACTTTTTGACACTCTAACAGCTTAAATATTTCTTTACCTTTGGCCTTATCAAAAAGAGAAGGATCTAGGTGATGAAGAGGGAAGAGGATTCAAGTCAAAATGTTGCCATAATCCCAGCTTAAGCCTTAGGATATACCCTCTACAAAAGTGAAATCAAAGAAGCGAAAAACCACGCTAAATAAGACCTCCATAATGAATTCATCAAAATCATCCCATACCACATGAAAAGTTCAAAAACATTAGCCAACTATGAGAAATGTAATAACTCTATGTGACACATAAACTATAAGTAGTAAATAGCATAGACAAGCAACATAAGCAATAAAAGCTAAGATAATGGTTAAGGCGAGACAATAGAAAGTAACAATAGTAGTGGCCAATGGCTAAATTCATAACATAAGATTAACATAATAAAGAGCATACACAAAATAGATTGGAAGTTGGCAATTCATGCAACCAATAGATCATCATCTTGAGTTAGAGGAGGAAAGGGGCAAGATGGGAAAAGATAGCTCATCTAAAAGTGATTATGATCATCAAGGTAGAGTCGTAATGGTGGATGGGGTTTGGGTAGAGAGAAAAAGTCACGTGAGGTAGAAGAGGAGAGTGTGATTTGAAGAAGTGAAGGGATTGATGAGAGATTTGTGGGTTTTGAGATGATTGATGAGGGAAAATTATGATTTTAGATGATGGATCGAAGAGAGAGAAGGATTTTAAGGTTTAAGGGAAGAGAGAGAAGGATTGGTAAGAAGATGGGAAGAGAGAGAAAGCATCAATACTATTTGCACCTACAAACAGAGGTTCCAACAAGCCAATAGTATAGGGAGTCGACATGCTAGTTATGGGAACAGAAGTATTGCAATTTTGTCATAAAAAAGTATACTAGCATGTCGGTGGTTAGCAGTATCAGCATGCCAATTCTTGGAACAAAATTGAAAGAATCTTCTTATCTAGCAGGGTATACCGGCATGCCGGTAGTTCTGGATACCGTCATGCTAGTATTCTGCAATTCTGCAAAATCTTGGTTAAATTCACTTCATTTGTTTAAGTTGTTAACTCAAGTTTATTTTTATTGATTTAATGAGTGTTCCAACACTTTAAAAAAGTTTGTTTGAGTCCATTAAGGCCTACAAAACTTAAATTTGAACTAAATGCCTAAGATTTAACCAAATCAAATCTTAAAAGCTATGTAGTTCATAACTGAGTCGAAGTATGCATATATGAGTAAATTATGTGTATGGGCATTGAGTTTTTACACACCAATACTTTAAGCAAAGTTCAAATACATGTTTGAGCATGGTTGGAACACAATATCACTTTAAGGCTCTATAAATTGTAAAATCACTACTTAAATTCCTTAAGATCAATTGTTAAGCATAAATATAGCTAAAGAGTAAGTATGAATTCTTTCCTAAATTCAAGACAAGTTTATGCTTCAAACATTTTTTAAGAATACTAACAAGGATAAAAGATGTATGATCAAACTAAGCAACATTTATATTGGCATAAATAGTCATGAAATGCTCTACAATGTACTTAGAACCTAAAAAGGGTTTAGAAAGGTCAAATATGCACAAAATTTAAATCAAGCTAGTTTGACAACTCAAATATGATTTAGGGATAAAAATAAACATGTGAGACCCAATTTTTGGCGTAGAAACTAATGCATAATAAATTTGTACATATATGAACTTAGATACTTATCAATGATTTCAAGTGTACCTAAAGCATGCTAAATGTCATATTTTATGCACGAAATCTATATGAGCCTGATCCTTATGTCTAATTGAGTTTGAAAGGTTTGTATCTAAATAAGATTAGCTACATTTAACAAAATTAAGTCATTAGTTGCTAGAAAGTTCATTATTAAGCCATGTAAATGCATGAATGACCAATTTTGAGCAATGAGGCTTAGTTGTGATAAATCAATACTTCAAGCAAATTTCAACATCATATTTAAGCATGTTGGAAGGAAAATATCACAAAAAGGATTTGGAAGTCCTCAAATCATTAAAATCAACTACTAAATACAAATTGAGCTTAATGTCACACATATACATTAAATCAAGTTCATGATAATTTGGCATTCTAAACAAATTTCAGTAATGCCTATAGATATAAGGGTGGCGTAATCAAGACATAGCAACAAATGGACAAAATGATCATATGACTTCCTAAACAACAACAAGAGCCTTAATTAGGTCTAAGGTAGTCAAATTTAGATAAAAATAAAAATATGCTAAATCAATCATTCAACCACAATTTATGAACAAAATTAATATGCAAGAATCGGATTTGAACACGAAAATTGAGTAAAATTGGATGTATAAGATCCTAAATGTACATGATTGACTTTAAATGTGCACAAAATGCATTATATTTGCAATTTAAGCTTCCAAACTAATTGTAAATGCATATTATGACATTATGAGAGTTTAAGCATGGCTTACAAAGCTAACATTTATAAAAACACTAGGTAAGTCCCTAAATGGTTACATGAGCTCAAATGGGGTTAATGATAAAGTCAACTATGCATAGTTTCATAATCAAATCAAGCCAATCATTCAAGCATAAAAAATTAGCATATTTAAACATGAGAGAGCTAATATTTGACATTGAAATCAAAAGAAAGCAAATATGTGCACAAGGAAACTTAAGCAAATATAGAGAACTTTAAGTGCATACAAAATATGTAAGTTATTGTATAACAATTACTTGAATGAGTTTCTTGAATAAAATACTATGTTGGAGACATTTCGAATTTTCTTTGAGCATTCTCCATTCGAGTTTCTTAAGTTGCTTCCACTTAAAGTTCCTATAAAAATATGTAATTGCTTCTTTAGTACCCATGTGAGTTTGAGTCCTTTATGGTTAGTTGTAATGATATATCCTTGTCCTTTTGGAACCTATACCATTTAACCTTTATGATTCAAATTGGTATTGCTAAGTATTGCACATGTCTAAGCAATATGAGCATATCTACCATAATAGTTACAAGTTTTAGTTATTGCTTTAACAAAGTAATTTTGTAAGACTTGTAAATATATTCTCTACTATAGCTAATTCCAGCCTTATCCAATCCTTGCCTTTGAGAGCCAAGAAGCTTATCCAAATTCTTTTCTCCATTTACAAAATTAGCTATTCTTTGTTTTGAATCATCTAGGCTAGACTTCAAGGTAGCATTTTCCATTTGAAGCTTTCTTAGCTTATCAACCAAGTTATCTTCATTTTTCATGCTTTCCGCTTTTATTTCAAAAGAATTACACTTTTCTTTAAATCAATCATTTTCCTTACCTAACTCCTCATTCCTAAGATTCAACGCTTCATTGTTTCTATTTAATTTATCAACTTCTAATCTTAAGTACTCATTATCCTCCTCTAGACTTTCTTTGACATCATTCACTTTATTATATTCATTTCTAAATAGATTAAATCCACTTCCTATTTTAATCATCATTTGTTTCATCATCTTGTTTTTCTTTTGAACCATAATAAATTCTTTAAGTAACTCATCATACATATTTTTTAGCTCATGAAATGAGGAATCATTAGAAGTAAAGAATACCTCATTGTCCATGGCCATGAAGCACATTCCCCTATCCGAATCACTTGAATCGCCATTTCTCTAAGTTGTCATCATAGATTTTTTCTTTGCTCCTTTCTCAGATTTCTTAATATCTGAGCAATATTGTTGAATGTAACCCAGTTTTTTGAAATTATAGCACTTGATTGTTCTCCTTTCTTGACTGAAATATGTTTTCATTTTTATCTTTCACTAATTTCTTGTTGAACTTCATGAACTTTTTGAAATTTCTTATGATCGTAGCCACATTATCATCATCCTTACTTTCATCACTACTTCAGCTCTCAACGATTGTCTTCAAAGCAATTGTTTTTTTCTTGGATTCTTCCCCTTGCCTCTTAACCATCTCGTGAGTTTTAGGAGTTCCAAGAAGTTGCTCTTTTGGCATTGTGTTAAGATCATGAGCTTCCTTAATTGTAGTTCTCTTGGCTTCCCAATCTCTTGGCGAAGACCTAAGGATTTTGAAATTTATTTTAAGGTTAGTAAATGTCTTTCCAAGAACACTCAAAGGATTAATGATGTTGATAAACCTATTATGCATCTCACCAATTGCTTCATTCAAATCCATCCTAAAATTTTCAAATTATCTACATAAGAAGCTTATTTTTGTATCCCTTACTCTATAGTTCCTTTATATATACTTTATAGTTCATCCCATATTCCTTTAGCAGTTTTACATGTACATATCCTATTGAAGTCATTTTCATTTAAAACACAATGCAAAATATTCATAGCAACTTCATTTAGATCAAGTAATTTCCAATCACCTTCTAAGTAATCTCTTTCTTCTTTTCCTTCTACCTTAAATGGTCCTTGGTTAACTACATGCCATAATAGTCTATTTTGTGCTTTCAAGAATATAAACATCCTACATTTCTAATCTAGTTAGTTGCTACCGGTTAAAAAAGGAGGCCTATTAATTGCTTATCCTTCTAGAAAGCCTAATCCATTAGATGCCATGATCTTTACTCTAATATGCGATTAAGCAAATGATTAGAGACTAGGTCTAATACTAATCGAAGAACACTAGGTTGAACTTAGGGGGGGGGGGGGAGGGGGAGGGGGTTGGTGAATGGAGTTTTAAGGATAAATTTCAATTCTTTTTTAAATTAAGCACTAAAAGTAAAAATGAGCATAGTCAAATAATGATAAAACAATAATAAGTACGGAAATTAAAAGAGATAGGGATAAAAAGATCAAGCCTAGATTTAACTTAGAGTTTGGATCGCCCCTTACTCTCTAGGGACACACAATGCCTCCAATCAAAGACTTCACACCACTTTATTGATTTCTCAATCCAAGCTCTAGGAGCTACATAACCTTAAGCTTGATTACACAAGTTTCTCACTCACAATTCTCAACATAAATCACAATCTCAACTCATAACACAAAACTCAATCTTAAGGATTATAAGTGTAGTTCTTTTAACTCTTAATACTTCGCAACTAATAGCTCACAAGAACTACCCTAAAAATCTTGCTAAAGATTAGCAATTTATGGTACAAGAGACAATGAGAATTATAAACAATAAGAATACAAAAGAATATTGAAATATTGTAGTAAAATATTAGCTCTCTCTTGTCCTTGGTTAGATTGTTGAGCATTTATATCATCCCATTCAATTCTTCTAGTTACAATGCATTAAATGCTCCAATTGCTAGTTGAAACAAGCTTACCGGTATGCTGATACCTTACCTTTACAGGTAAGTCAGTCGACATGTCGATTCATTGATTAAAAGCAATTCTATCTCCTTATCTAAGCTACTTCAGTATCAAGCTAGTAGTGCTTTGGAGTCATCAACCTAATAGGCCAAATATCACTTAAAAATACTTTTAACGTACAACAAACAAATACATTTTGCAATCTAACTTCAAGATCATTTGATGACTACTCAAAAGATTAAATTTCTTGTAGAGATAATTGATATATTTAATCATTAAGTAAAATTATTGATCTTATTTAATTACCTCAATATAATTAAATAATACTTAGTTTAATCATCCACTTATTTTGTTCTTTTCAAAAACAACATGTCTAGATATATACTTTTTGTTTTGTTCTCATCAAAATCAAATAATGAACAGGTTTAGCAATGTCCACTATACATTAGTGCCACTTCTAAAAGGTTAAAGACTTCTAGCCAACATAAAACTCTTACAAGAAAAGAATCCAAATTATAGACACTATAATGTCATGGATGAGGTTGTTAACTTGCAAAATAAAAACATGTAGAACTTAGGATGCTTTCACATTGCAAGTGGTGGCATTCATTTGGGATACATGCATCCAAAATTCCAACATTCCAACAAGAAGCCTAATGAAAGTTTAAGTTTATAAAAACAAAGCTTATGAGACAAGCTAATTTAAAGCTTTCTATAAACAGCCCCATCATTAGACCACTTATGTTTCCCTCCAACCAACATTCTCCCTATCTTTCATTTTCATGACCAACTTACATCTTCATCCACCTATCATTCTTAAGACAACCACTAAACCCCCACCACCATTTCTTTAACAATATCCAAACATTCATATCCTAAAGGTTAGTTTCAATATTTTTATCAACTACTAAGATCAAATCTCAAAAGGAAAAGGATTATTTATAAACTTCTTTTCTAGTAAACTTCTTTTAGAAAGCAAGAAAATTTTTCCAAATTCAAGGAGTTTGAAATGAAACTCTTATGTTCTATCAAAAGACAAGATCATTTGCTAAACTTAAGCTTAAGTTTTGTTTTGATATCAATTCTTTTCAAGCCAACAAGTTCTTTTCAAAAGCAATTTCTACTAAAAAAATTTTTAGATAAAGAGATAATTCAATTTTATGATTGTTCTATATCATGGTTTCTAAGAATATTTAAAGAATAAAGAGTTTTTCCCTAACTCCTTATTTATATTCCATGAATTTTTCATATTTTAAAGAAGCTTCCCAAACATCTCACTCAAATGAAGTTCAAGAAAGAAACCAAAAGAGTTCCTTAAAACAAAAGACTAAAATAATGAAAACTAAAATAAGTGGACAAAGTCATGCCTTAAAAATAACTTACCTATCATGTCCAATTAAATTCCCCTTGACTTAGACCTTATTGACACATGGACATATTATCTCAATACCATAATGATTTGGACCCTATGGAATGATAAGAAAACTATGGAATAAGAACTAAGGACATTCATAGACATACGAACTACTTAGACTTTGAATAAGGACCATTCAAACATGATATGGAAAATAATTATTAAACATAGCAAACCTTAGAAATAAAAGACTTATAAAGAAAAAGTTCAAAACTAAAAAGTTTAGTAATCAAGTATATTTCTATACTATCTTTATTTTTGTAGGTAATTTTAATTTGGAACTCCTAGAAGACTATTTCGATGGATAAGAAGATGGCTAGGTGAGTATCTATGATGATTATCACTTGTGTATGCTTGTAGAATAGCTAGACCTTTAATTTTATAATTAACTTGTTCTATATGAGGTATTTGGGAAACATATGTATTTGATTTATTTGTTAAGACATTTAAGAATTATTTCCATAAGTAAAGTTAATGATTTTGATGTGATGTGATCCTTGTGATTGTATGATGTTTTGGGTGTTCACTAAAATAAATAGAAGTTAAGCATGTCAAAACCTAAATATTAAAGCAGTCATGCATAACATATTGCATAAATCTCTTTTTATAGCCACCACTATCATACATAGAATGGAAAGCCTAAAACCTTTCTTGTTTATTGCAAACTAAGTGATCAAGGATGGTCATACATTAGATGAGACCACATGCGTTCTTATGTTTTAGGCTTGTATACATCTAGAGGCCAATTGAGGATTTGATCACTCCTTAATCATTTGGGTGGTTAGAGAAGGCATTATTTCTTATTTTCATTTGGGCTTTCTTAGGACCGATCAAGAGATCCTTCTCTTGTAACTTATTTACAGGGCCTTTGTAAACATTTCTTTTAGTTCTCTTAGCTATCCAAAAGGTCCATCTTCTTGGGGATGAAAGTGTATTCTAGGATGAACATTTGTTGGTTCTGTCAGATAATTGAGAGATTATTTCTCTCATGAGGTAAGGGAGAACGTGCCCATTTGTTTTTCCTGGGACTAATCAGAGGACATCATCGCTTGATCACTATATAATTTAGGTATTGGTTTAGCTAAGAATTGAGGTTCCGTAGCTATTTTATTATAGTTTCCAAGAATGTTGTGCTAAGTGACTTTTACACAAAATTAAATGCTTAGACACCAGTAAAGTTATAAATCCTCAACCTAAGGTCATGGTAAGGGGAATAAACTATAGAGTGCAAATAAGATACCAAAAGACCGCGTATATTATTGCATATATTTGATTATTACACAGTATTTTCTTGTTTAGCCAACTTGCTTAAAAGGTGGCATGAGTGGATATCTCACTAAATTGGCTATAGCTTACACCTTAATAACTTTGATTTCATGTAAGAGCCTTACTGGACCTACTCTTGAAGATTCAAATCGTTGGTGAGAGTTAAAAGCTTAGAAGCGAAGTTAGGGAGAGCAAGCAAGGGAATTAAATTAAGAATTTAGAAAAACAGAAATTTGTTAAGTTAGTTGTAACGTGCTTTACTCGAAAGACTTCAAAATTATCTTTATTAAGTTTGTAATTTCATATTTAATTAATAATATTTAGACTGTTTTATACCATTAAATCTATGATACTCTATGAATATTCTAATATTGACACTTTATGTGCTTATTAGAAGTAACTGGCAGGTAATTCAAGGGTATAAATAGTTACTTCTAATTAATATACTACAGTCTATCACTACTAGACCATCTTTAAGGTTGTGACACTTTCTTGTAAGTCTACTGCTATATATGGCTACTGGACATCCAGTCACCACCCTCTTACTGATCAAATCTTTATCATTTTGTGTCCACGTCTATTGCATATCCGCCAAACAACAAAGAGGAAACACATTAACTCACAAGCATCCCACGAAGATGACAATGGTTAATTACTACCACCGCCACCGCCACCACCACCACCATCGGTAGCTTTGGCCTTTGAGTTCGAGTAGCTAAAGGTAATGTGCTACCAAATGATGCGGGATAACCATAAAACCTAAGAAGCAAATGACACTCTATAAAGGGAGGTTGTCACCTTGCAAAAAGCTAAAGGTACAATCTGCCCATGAAGACCCCTCCATTAGCTTCTCCAACATATAAAGCAAACGCTTTACACCACCTTTACCGAACCTATTGTACTCATGCGAGCATATTCAACTTGATTGTCACCAACTCTAGGACTCGAGGACCTTCGTTATTGGTTGAACATAAACTAAGTAAGTACCCATGCTAGGTAAGTAGCTGAGCACTAATAGGGTGCCCAAGTAACTTTCCTTAGCTGTTCTAAAAAATTGTTTAAGGATATGAATGTCAAAGAGTTGGATAAGTACATTCATTGCACCTCCAACATATGTGAGCAAAAGAGTCAAATCCTTAGCTCCATTAGTGAGAATAAGCACAACCCAAAGCCTATTCATACCCATCATCTTGGAGGAAACTCTCCCACAGGGTGTTTAGCTCTTGCACCTCAATAGCTATGATGGTACGGGTGATAAGAGAAATGATAAATTGATAAGCATACATCAATATGATAATTCGTTAGCTAGAATAGGAAACCCAATGACCTGTAGGTTAAGGACATTAAACGTAAGAGATAATTTAAGAGAAAGTCCTTATTCAAATTATTCAAAATATATTAGATACCATGAAAAGAGTAAAAGAACCTAAATATAATTGATGTATCATGAGAAAATATAATAAGCATAACAGAACAACTTGAATATATTTCTCATACAAGTTTAATAAATGAACAGCTAGTAGTATAAGGACAAAGTTGATTAATAAATAAAGATAACTACAAATTATACTACTTCATAGGAGTAGATCATGAAAGGATAAAAATAATGGTGGTTTTGAAAAATAGTAAATGGATACCTATCTATACAACTATACTTTAATAAAATGAGTAAAACTTGTGATGAAGAAGAAATCAATTTGGTATTGAATCCTAATGCTAAGATAGTAAAATTGAAACCAATCTTGAACATCAAAATTTGGTATAATCTAGATAACTAATTAAATTTAGATAATACTCATGGTAAATAAAAATTCTACGTATAATGATCCTTATGTGACAAAACTATTTAGAAATAGAATCAGAAAATTCTCCTTATGGGAAATGTAGGATTCTTTAGACTTGGAAGTTGACACAAAAACTTATTCAAAATGTAATCTTCCATAAGATCCATTCAACCAACTCTTGAACCTTAAATATTAAGTGTAGAAAACTTAATTAATCTAAAGAATTTGACCCAATCGACCTAACTACCTTCAAACTTGTAAAATTAAGAAAACACCATAAGAAATGAATAACTTGTTAATACAAAATAATCAATTCAGGGAAGTATAGAGTAAGGGAAAGAAAAATGTAAGAAGAGATATAAGAAATAATGATAAATTATAGTAATGACCTTAATGCAATATTAATGGCGAATAAAAGAGTTGATGGAATAGAAAATGTATGAATCTACAAACGAACAACAAAGGAGTAAGTAGTAAGAGTTGATTCCAGAGCTTAAGTAAAAGTTAACTTAGAAGGTAAAGATGGAAATGAATTATAGTATCAAGGATGATGTTGAGGATAAGATATCTACAACTAATCCAAATACTGTAATAGTAACTCAAGATGTCGCAATTTCAAGGATGAAACTTTTCTAAGGAGGGTGAAAATGTAAACCATATACTCACGTGACTAGGTCTTGGTAGTTGATTTAAGGCATTCAAGAAGGTAACCAATTAAGCTAGAAACTTATGAGGAACTTAGTAATATTAGTCGAGGAGGTTCCATAGGCTTAGGATTTAAAAATATAGTAAAATAATAAAAATATAGCTAAAAAAAGTGGAAATTTACTATATTACTACATCATTATTGATAACACGCGAATTAGGCTCAATAATTAACGATCGCTTAGATATAAATTATAGGGGTAATATAATTAATAATGTATATAAAATCACATGAAAAAGATATATATATATATATATATACACAATCACAGACACATCAAGTATAGTTGATATGTAATTATATGTACCCATAATTATTGAAAATACATGAAAATGGGTAAAATTTACTACATAAACAAATAAAATAGGGGAAAATTATAGAAAATGTGAGAGACAACCAAGAAACATTCCTCATGCATGGCAAAGGTTGTGAACTAAAGAAATTGGGAAGGAACCACTTTTTCGACACTTAAGTAGCTTACTAGTACATGTAAGAGATGTAAAAATAAAATAAAATCAAAATACTCCTTAAGCTTCTTATAAAATACAATTTGCACCTATGAATGAAAGTTTTGTTTATTTTGAGCTTTAGAAAATTCTAGGAAAGAGAATTAGGGAGAGAAAGTGATGAAATGAAATTAGGAAAATTAAAGTGCAAAATAAGGGGGTTAGAGAATTCCCATGCAAGGCCAAGCTTAAAGGAGTGGCTAGTAGTGGACTTGGCTAACACACCTTCCCCCTTCACGATAGCTAGAGCTTTGGATTCTAGTAAGTTGCCATTTTCCCTGTTTTTAACTAAAAATTGGAAAAAAAAATATCAAACAACCTCCAAAAATTTTAAGAGTTAGTTTTCTTAAGTATTTTATATGAGGAATTTAAATTTCAAATTAGATTTTCGAAATTTTGATTACTAATATAGGGTCCTTAAGAAAAATTTTGATCTTATGTAATCGGATTTCTAAATCGAGTCATCGAATTTTTTAGAAAATTTCATTTTTGCGTAATTAGTGCACTGAAGGTATTGTTTTACCAAGGAGCTCGATCAATTCTTTATAAAATTATGTACATTTTATATTTACCTACATGTTGTAGCTAAAAATACTTATTTATATGGTTAGGGGTGATGATTTTTAAGTGAAAATGGGTATTTGGTGGTTTAAGGTCTATTCTCCATGTTTTTAATGCAATTACGATTAGTGGAGGGTATAACAGAAGGAAGAGTAAATAATTGAGGTACTTAGTTGATAACTATTGTTTATGCAAGGTATTGAAGTCTTGGAATTCAAGGCAAGTTAGCGTATATGTGAAATAATAAGACGTAGTAGCAATAGTAAGGTTAAAAATTATGTAAGAAAAATATGTTAGAGTGTAATTTGGTGTTAAATACTTTGAATACACTAAAATTGGATCTAAGTCAAAATGGTTTATATTTGGACTATACATTCTCATCAAAGTCAAAACATAAGTCCAAAGCCTCTTAGATAATAACCTATCTTGGAATGTTGGGTTAGAACGTAAGTTAGAAACTCTATTAGAAAGTAGTTTAATGAAAGAAACTAAATGTATGAGCAACTAGAAGTTTGAAGATGGTGAACTAAATATTAGATCACTTGGAGCTAAAGAGTAGGTTAGAAAGTCACCTGCTTATAACCTCCAAGAATTTATTAGAGGTAGAAGTAACAATCTATACTAAAATAATTGGTCAAAACCTTATTCAGAACTTACACTACTTAACTAATATGTAATAAAAACCTTGAAAAACCTTACCTAACTCTATTAAAGAACATACTTAAATGTCAAAATGAACTTATATGTTAAATATTGAATGGAAACTAATAGGGTGACATTAAATTTTAAAGGTAATAAAGGATGGTGAAAGCAACGGATGAAGAAAGAAAGCATCAATATTCAGGTAGGTGTGATCAATGCTTTGCAATATTTTGGAGTATTTTCAAGTAACTAGAGGCTTTGGTATACTTTTGGCTTATGATTGTAATGTAGTTGTTTGTGCGTGTGCTACATATGTGCTTATGTATTGCTTTGCTATTGTTGTGAGAGCAGAGCTTGTTTTGTATATTTTGCTTTGTTTAGATTATTTGAATTGGTTGATCACCCCAAAATCGATTTAACTCAAATTTAGCCTAACTTCTAACTTGACATGTCTCATAACTCACAAGGGTCACGACTAGGATTCTTAAGCCAAACATGAATCCCTTTAATAAGGATAGCTAAAATAGTCTTTTCCTCATCCTTAGTCGAACTAAGTGACAAGAGAGGAGGTCGCGGCAAGGTTAGGGGTCGTGGTTCAAAGGGAGTCTTAAGTGTAAGGTGTGCTCTACTGCATAAGTTATGATTTGGTTCTGATTCAAGAGTACATGGTATCAAACTCCTCAACCTAGATTAGAATGGGTGTAATTTCTTTAACTCTTGATGGATTGGATAACATCGTATGATGACATTTGTTTGTACATGCATTGCATCTAACTAACTTGGTTAGAAACCCTGCTTATGATATGCTAAATGCATACTTCTATCTCTGTCTCACTTATTGAGTAAATTGCCATTCATTCCCTTATAATTATCTTACAGGTTCAATGCAAACTTACAGCATGCTACCTAAATCTAAAACATTGAACATAGGGCAAGAGATGATGATTATGAAGAATTGGCTAAAATATGTCATGAGCATCAGTATTACTAACTTTTAGAGAAACCACTAGGGACTCCTTGTGAGGCCCTCTAGTTTTCTAATACTAACATGTTTATTAAAATTCGTAAACCTATGGACTTTTATAACCTTCTTCTTAGACTTGTTATTGTTTCCCTTACAAATAGAATTATGTAAATACTTATCGGTTTTGAATATTTTACTGAGTATTACTTTCTAAACTCAAATCTTTTAAAGAAATTTGATTACAAAATCAAGTTTTTATAATTATCTTCCAAGATTACACTGTAAGTTTATAATAGATAGGTACAGAATTGAACATTTCAAAGTGGTTAAGTTAAGTTCGCCTAGTATAAATTAAGTCTATAATAACAACTGTGAGGTCAACCTCTATCTTAGGACAGTTCATTAAGCAAGACTATTATGACTTCACCTCTTTAAGGTGTAACAACCTATATACAGCTTGAGGTACTTGAAAACTTCAATCTAGAACTCCGTGAAGGGTAGTTAAGCTCAAGCTCAAATGGCTTCACATGCCAACAAAATGGACTCTTACCCCCGAGGTCAAACACCTTCTCTTCTTTCCTAGGCCTCTTAAGATTTAATTATTGGCCTTATACCATACAGCCACATACGCTGTATTGAATGCCTCGACCTCATGCTTGTATGACACATAGTCTATCACATTTGCATTCTCACTCTTCGGCTCAACAGTTTTACCTACTCTGTGTTTACCCCATCATCGGTATACCCTTCCCAAGGCCCCTCCGCTGTTGACCCCTTCCTCATCTCTGAAGACCAAATACTGCCTCTGTCGCTCACCAACTTTGCTTTTTTTTTTTTTTAAGGGAGGGGAAACGAGAGTAAGAATACCTATAGGCATCCTCGATCATGGTAGAGACCTCACTAGAAGTTAAAAGGTTACCTTGGAGCCCCAAGTCACTTTAGTCAACCATTGTAAGCTCTTTTGTGGGAAAGTTGAGAGAATTCTAAGTATGTTTAGTTTAGAAAGGAATTTAGGAATCAAAAGATCTTTAGAGAAATTTGGGTAGAGTCCTAGCAAAAAAGAAAGTAAAGGTAAAGAAATGAGCACCTTACCCCAAATTCTACTAAGGCCTCTATATAGGCAAAGAAGAGGCACACAAATCATCCTTTCTAGCTTAAATAGGAATTTCAATCTCAATTGTCTACATGTCTTCACTTAATATCCAATGGCCTAGATTCGCACGGTGCTTAGATTGCCTATGTAGTCCCTACGCACATTCCCAAAGCAGTACACAATATCCCAAAAATCATCATTAAGCTTCAAGCGACCTAAGGGTCGCCTCGGTCAAATCAACCATCACATCAACTCAAAGGTCACATCTATCAAATTAACCATCCAATTACATACATGGGTACTCAATAGCACCTATCCCTTAACTAAAGAGCCTAAGTTCATCACTTATCTCTTCGAAATCACCTACTCGTAGCTTGGGCCCTAGACTCTAGAGCTCGAGATGGTATACTCTCCTCGACATCTCAATACTATTGAGAGTGGGGAAGTAGGGGCGAGAGTAGAGAGGTAGGGGTAAGTATTGATAGGATATATTAAGCCTATGCTCCAAAGGCCCAATTTAAGTGTCTCTACTTGCTTGGGCATCATCAAGCATTGCCTTAAGCCTTAAAGCTCATCTCCCTTTGGTAGTGGGACTAGCTTAGATCTCCCTTACAAGACAACTCCAGCCTAAGTTAAGCATCTTGCTTAAGTCCCTTGACCCCTTCGGACCTTACCTGATGGAGAGTCCTATCTAGTCTACCCAGTACTAGCATAACCTATTAAGGCCTTGGCATAACCTATTTAGGCCTTTCTCGAGCACCTTTCCACCCCGGCCTCGCCGAGTCCTTAGAGACTCTAACTAACATCTTTTATGTACCCAACTCCTTAGGCTTCAATATGTAATGCCATCTTTAGCGTCCCTAACATATGCTAGTTGCTCGAGCATAGCTTGAAGGCTTTGGTACCTTTATCACTCATGCTCTCTCTCTCCTTATTAAATGCCCCTTGATATCCATGGTATGACCTTTGTACTTAGTTGCCTAAATGTAACATTCGTCCGCATTGTATACATGACAACCACCTTCCCTAAGGTTTACCAACTAATAAGGTAGTTCCATCCTCTCTCATATCGTGTACGTATGACCTGTACTAACTACATATGGGCCAATCCTAGTTAGCCACGTATCCCTAGCAAGTATGCTTTATGTCCTATAAATAGGTCATGGAGCCAAAGGTACAAAGGATCCAACTCTTAGAACTCTCACTTGACTCTCTTCATATGCATATTCTCCTTTCTTTGCTAATTAAGCAATGGAGGGCCTTCATTAGCTTAGCCATAGGAGGATTTCTTGCAAGTCTACCACTATACACAACTATCAGACATCCAGTCACCACCCTCTTCATGATCAATTCATCACCAAATTTATAACTATACAAAGTGAATGGATTTCAAAGTTTTTGTAATTTTATGAAAAGTAAATGCATGTTTTATTTATGTTATTATAGGATTTTTATTTTTTTTCCAACATC
Organism: Lumnitzera racemosa; assembly: GCA_024138005.1. NCBI lineage: Eukaryota > Viridiplantae > Streptophyta > Magnoliopsida > Myrtales > Combretaceae > Lumnitzera > Lumnitzera racemosa. The sequence continues at coordinate 44,741,237 of JAMXBC010000007.1, forward strand.
AAGGACACTAATGTAATTGTTTGCTTCAAGTGAACACTATCTAAAGTAAGTGGGTTTATAGTTCATCGCATTTATGGGTATGTTTCGAGTACTAGGAGATTGTAAGTTGTTATACTTGGTTATACTTATAACTAGTTTTGATTATGTATATGTCATGCTTGTGCTTAGAAACTGCTATGTTGTTGTGTTTTACTGTATTGGTGTATTTTATTGTTTAATGTACTTTACTATGTTTTTGATTGTCTACAAAATTCTATGATTACCAACTTTGATGGATTAACCCATTAAGGGATTGCATTTAGGATCACAACACCAAATACCAACCTTTCGAGGAGGAAAAGAAAGTGCTTTCCCTATACCTCAACGAACTAACTACCAAGGAAGGAGGTCGTAATGAAGGTTAGGTGTTAGCTCAATTGGGTTTTGGGATGGGCCAAATTGTCTCCATTATACATTCCAAGATTTGGTGTTAGTGGGGATTTTAGCTAGCAAAACTATTCAGCTTAGATTAGAATGAGTGTAATTTCTTTAGTTTCACGATGGACTAAATAATGTTGTCTAGATGGCATTTGTTTTACTACATTACACTTAATAGTTGCTTGAAAGCTTAGCTTATTGTTTCGTATATGATATGATCTCTTACCCTTTACTAAGCTATTGTTTGCTTACCCTTTTAAAATTGTCTTTTTTACAGGAAACTACCATTATGATCTTGACGACAAGAAGATAATGATAGGCAAGCTTGAAGTGAGGAAAACCGAATAAGGACAACAGTGAACATAGGATTTGTTTTGTCTACTTCATGAAATAATTATTATTTTCTCTAAGAAAATCTATTTATACTTCTATTAAAGGCCAAGAACACTTATCATTTTAGTAATATAGTTTAAAGAAAGGGCGTTATCTTATAGAGACTATGATTACTAATACTAACTAGTTTCTATTATCTAACCAATGAAATTGAATTAAAAAAACTTAGAGAATTTAATCAATTTTTAGCAATTAATAAATCTGACAACCAATTAAGAATTAATTAAAAAAACTAAACAAGAAAGTAATCAAATTGTAATTTAACTCAAGATTTGATATCATACCTAGATTTTGCTTCTCCTAGAATTATACATGCAACTTTCACAAAAGATAATCTAATTCAACCTTTATTTTTCTTGATCGGGAGAATTTTCTGTTAAAACTAATAACTTTTTCAAGTCTATTAAACCTAATCTTTATATCACCCATAGTTATCGAAATCGCAATTCTACCTATACGATTCTATGAGTTTACGATTTCAAAAGGTTCTTCTGAGTTGAATCATGTGTAAAATCTTTTTTCTCATAGAAACTTACATTTTTAACCAATTATACATGTTAAACTTAGTAAAAACTTACGTTTTTAACCGAGTTTACCGATTCTATATATATAAGTTTTATTGACCAAAAATAAAAAAAAAATATAACTATGCTTCTATAATCCCGTTAACTATTAAGGTAATAAATCATCTTCTCTGTTATCTTTCAAATTTTTTCCTTTTTCTCTCTCTCCTAGTCCCTCTTTAATATTCATAACCTTTAAATGGGTTCCAACTCCAATAAAAAGTCTATAAAAAAAAATATATATGTTTAAGTTTATAACATTAATAATCCAAGATGAGTTTTGGTTTTCTTTAATTTATTACTTTTTTTAAGATAAAATAATGGGAAAAAAAATTAGTTTCAACCCTAATTATCCTTTTGTAAATATTATATTATAGATTAAGAAATTTTTTTTTATGGAAAAGAACCTAATTTCTCTATTTTTTTTATTTCCATTATGTATTTTAAATTTTTTATAACCATTATAAGCATATCTATAGTTTTTTAAAAACCATGCTACATAGGTTATAGAAATTTACGTTTCTACCTTTTGATTTTACATTCCGATTCTATAAACCTTCTAATGATTATAGATAGAATCACAAGTTTGACAACCTTAAAATCACATATTAGAATCTCTTATCAATAACATAATAAAAAATCACATTAAGGAACAATAAATTCTCTAATTAATTTAATTAGGATCTAGAAAGAACTTGCAATTTATTTGTAAACTTAGAAAAATCTTCATCAACTATGTCTAAATCTAATTAAACAAGAAATTTATCAATTCTCTTGTACAATATCAAATCTTAAACTAGCATCCATAGAAATACTAATCTAAAGTACTTAAGCACATATAATTGAACTAAGAAAACTAAAGATATTCGTCAAATCTAATGAAGAACCAATGTCATATGATAAATCTAGGTTCCACAAGACTTAGATGCAACAGATTCACATGCTATTCATGATAAAGCATGAATCTGTGGCAAGATTTAAAGAAGAAACAAAAAAATAAGCCATGAAAATCAATAAAAAGTCTTGAATCTTGGCTCTTGAAGTGCCTTACTCTCGTGGGTGTTTAGCTCTTGAAGTCTCTCAAAAGTTGTCTCATAGAATTCTAACAAAAATCCCTCAGTAGCCTTTATATAGGAGATTAGAATTTTTAGACGTTACCAAAAACGATTGGACATAGTGACACAACCATGTCACTAACTATGAAGTGCACTTGTTTGCTCAAAATCCTCATTGGACTCAACATAGTTATGTTGTTTGGTCACGTCACTTCAAAACCTCTTCATTTTTACTTCGACTTGAGTTAAACTTATTTTTATCTTTTCATTTTCTTTTGAAGATCGTTACAAAACCTAAAAAATGAGATTTTACTCAATGAAGTATCATTATCTTGAAGTAAACCCAAATTTCAATGAAAAATCACTAAAATTCACTATATAAAATATAAGTAATCAAGAGCTTATCAATACTCTCTAGGAGAGATACTTAATGTGTTAGCTACAACACTGCATAGGTCGATACACATAGCCTTATTATTCCATCGTTTATGGTTAGGACTACTAGGGTATCTAATTCAATTCATTCTCCTAGCTTTTATCATTGACAAATTTTTTATGGTCTCATACTACAACTAAAAAGAGGATTCACTCTACTCTTTAAAGAACTAAAATTTTGTTCAATCAATATTCAATCGGTCAATATTCAAAGCCCTAGAAAGAAAACTATTTATATAAAGACAGATAAATTTGGACTTTACAATATAAACCTGATTTAATGGCTATTAATGACCCACCTAAAAATAATAATAAAGGAAGCAATATTCTAAAAGATAATATAATATATTTAGCCTGAAAATATTTTTTTTCAATAAAAAATTAAATATAAAAAATCTTGCCGTGTTGGTCGATGACTGTCGCGAGCCTTATCGCATATACTGACTGTCCCCGTCACTCAGTTTCATGTCGAATGATCTCAACAATTGACTTTAATCATTTTGGAAATGTTCATACATCGTTTTGTATGGAAGAACCTAGATGATTTTCACACTCCTAATCTTGTTCGTTTCCCACTATTAATGTTTTAAGGGATCTGATATAAGCTGTCGATGGTTTCATATGAGCTACACTTGTTCTATTTTGACATTGAAAGGTATTTTAGTTAGTAAAGAATTCAACACATAGAAAGATCATATTTTGGCGTTGCTCCCTGTATATTAAAGATGGAGTTGATATGTTTGTTGTAGCATGGAAAACCAGATGATTTTTCGTACTCCCAGTCTTGTTAGTTTTCCACCATTAATGCTCAAAATGATTTCAATGTAAGCTGTGAATAATTTCACGTGAACTCCCACTAGTCTACTTTGACATTGAGAGGTCCTTTGATAGGTACATGATTTAACTAATAGTTCATTCTTCCATAATATTGTTCCGGATAGCAATGTTGTGTTTGTGTTGGGATAGGACCATATGGCGTTGGTAAAGTGAGACACGTTGAGGCCAGATCGGACTTTGTTCTTTGGGATTTTGGTGGTTAAAAGGCATACAATCCTTTCAATCCGCACGAGGAACGGGAATCAATGTTCAGCTTTAGCTGTAACAGAACGGTTGAGGACCACCCACAACGTAGTCTACTTCATAATTACCCATTCAATTTAGCAAGACAAAACTTTCTTATATTTTCCCGTTTCTATCCACATGAAAAGAAAGAATAGCACTTTACAGAAAATGCCAACATACATAAAGTATTGATGAAGCAATTGTCTATTCACCTATGCTCGACATTTATCTTGCCATAAAGGATAAACCATGTGAAGAAGCAATGACTATGGGAAATATATATATATATATATATATATTTCTGCCCGGCTTAGATAAAATAGCATTTGGTGCTTTGTCAAAGTGCCCTATTTGCTATTGACATGCGTCCCACTACACTATATCCTAAGACACATATTCTTCTTGTCATCTGGTTTTTGCCATTAACATGCATCCTTGCTTTCTAATTTAGCTCTTGTTTATTTTACCTTTTTGTAATTTTCCTTTTTCTTGTAAATTCTAAGTTGTCGGGTAGAAATAGCTACTCTTTGTACATCCAAACATTAGCTTGCATCTTGAATATAAAGAAGTTCTTATTAAGAAATTTTCTCTTAAACTTCACTTTTATCTACTAGGAGTAGTAATGAGCACCTCAAGCAAGTGCTCATATGTAATATCTAGTTGTTAGGCCATCGTAGACTCATTGGTGCATAACATCTAGCAAATAGCTCGAGGTTTCACTAACCTTTTAGTTTGGGTTTTCCTTTGTTGTCTTACCTCTCGATACCATCAATGTATCTTTAATCCATAGAGCACATTAATAACTAGATTATATGAAGTGGAGCATGAAGAATGTTTTGCATCATATTTCACCTTTGATGTAATTTTCTAGTAAGGATGTATGTAATAAGGTGATTGTAATCCTCTAAGAAAGGTATTAATGTCCTTTAACTCTTCTAGATAAGTTTAGCGTAGTGGAACTTAAGTTATCAATCATCCTATAAAGTTAGAAGGAAAGTTAGAAGATCTTATATAAAGGGAAGAATGTTAAACTGAATGTTACAGGTAAGTTAAAAGGTGTGGAAACAAGGGCAAAAGTTAAATTATCAATTCTAGGTAAGTTAGAAGTTCTACATGGATAGGAAAAATGTTGAACCTATTCACTCACAAAAGTTAGTAGCTAACTTAAAAGGTTATTATCTTAGGCTAGCAAGGTTAAAACCTATATGTAAAAGTTTAAAATTTGAACTTAGAAGGTAAAATTAAACACGTAGAAGGTTGAGTTTCAAAGTGAGAGGACTCCATTAGTTGTAAGGTAACTAGAGTGTACATGAATTATAAGTTTTAATTGTGGGCTTTAAGTTTATTAAAGCCTTAAGAATTAAATTTAGAAGGCTAGAAATCAAACCTAGAGGGTAAAATTATATAATTTGATAAATATGATTTAAAGTAAGTTTTCTATCCGGCGAGAAAAAAGAAGAAGTAAGTTTCCCATCTATGGTGTTGAATGTGAAATGTTTTGAAAATACTTGAACTGTACATTTTAAAATACAAGTTTAAGTTATTCTTAGCCTTGTCCTCATTTAATGGATGGTATAATGACACTCCCTTTGATACCAAAGTTTTGTAGAGTACAAGGTATTCAAATTCCTAAAATGTAGGTTGTTATAGAGAAGGTGGGTTTGGTAGTGGCATTGGGCTTGTAGGTTAAATGGCTTACTAATTTTGATTGCTTCTTATTATTTAAACTTACTAGTTGAGGTGAAATGTTGTTCTTGAATACTTTTAGGATTTTAGACTTTAGGTTTAGAAATATATTTTAGGTTCCAAAGTATTATTCCATGGTATGTAATTCTACTTTAAGGCTAAAAAGGGACAAAAAAAATTAACTTCAATTTAAAGAGTTTTATCAAGTCAAAAATTATGTTTCGAATCTTGCTAAGTGATTACACTCTCTTTTTGAGAAATTCTTGGGGAGTTACACTTTTAGCTACAAAATTCACCCTAGAATTATTATAAGTCTTTTCCTTATTTCAATTAATGATTTGCATCTCTTTCTTTCTATCAGGAAAATGTTCTCATGATCAATTATTCAAATAATAACATAGTTTAATTATATTGATTAATTCTTATTTGGTATTCTATTCTTTAGTTGTGGTTTAATCCTAAAAAGTTTGTGTTTTGATTGTAAACAACTAATTATGAATTTACATGGTTTTTAGTTATATTTATTATTAAAAATTTCTTATCTTTATGTTTATAGTCCAATAATTCCACATTTTACTTTTTGTGTCCAACAAATAAAAAGGATTTAGGATTAAGGAATTTATGGTGAGACATGCCTTTAATCTCTTCTCCCCTCTCTCTCATTGCAACAAGTTTTTCTTATTAGAGTGAAAATGTGAGGAGAACCTATGATTTTACTTATGGAAATTGGGTTGGAATTATATTCCTTTTTTCTCTAGAAAAGGAAAGTTTCATACACCTGATTAAAGGGTTGTAGCTTGACGTAACTTTTATTCTAATAGACACTTGTCCACATTGCTTATAATTTAAATTAGATCTTCTGATAATTAAGATATAAGAAATCATTTTCAATGTTTATGTAACGTCTCAGAACCCGAGTTATTAAACAAACCACAACATATTAATAGTAAGGAAATCTCTAAGTCACGATATAGGTAGCCTTATAAGTCTTACCTTATAACATCAACAAGCACACTATAAGCTACAAAGTTTGTCATGCTCCTACAATCCAAATGATTTAATAAACATTAATGGAGCTCACTTGTTTCCAATACAACATACTATAGATACTTAACTATAATAACATGAGGAGTCTATATCTCCAATATAAACATAATATAATATCACATACATAACTAACGAAGCCTCCTACTACTCATAGTAAGTATAATCATCATTCTTTATGCCATATAGCAAGTAGTACCTTAAGTCATCATAGTAGACCTGGTCTCCTACATTACTCGCATCTAAAAATAAGGTCTTCAAAGGGTGAGCAAAATTGCCTACTACAAGAGTTACACAATTACACATGCATGAGCAAACATGGTCCATTTCACAAATCAATGCAAGATACATTATCCATAACCATTAATTATCTTTAATAAAGTTCAACACATAACACAGCTTTGGCATCCCCAAGCTTAGGGTAACTCACAACCCTAAATCACATAAGTATCATATCCATTACACATATTTGGTGTTGCATACTCCCCAACACCTTGGAGTCATTAAAAACGTAAAATCTAACCAAATCAACTCAATAAGTAACTCCACTTAGGACAACACCACTTACCAATTCTCGAGTGCTACCTTAAGTACTCTCGGTTCCTTAGGCCCAAACAAGCATACCCAACACATTAAGCATTTAAGGCCGAATATAATCATAGTCATTTAATAACTAAACTAGCAAACACATAGAACAAGCATGTAATCTCATACTTAGAATGGGTAACTCAGTAGAATCTAATCTAACTTCACCTCTTAATCTTAGCATTAAATAAGATACCAAGTTTTAGGCTTAAGTCCCAAGAGCAAGTTTGATCCTTTATCTAAAATATGGTTATAAGTTGTTTATGGTTTGTGTATTGGCTAAGAATAGTGCTAGAATTAAGTAGCACTGGTTTTGGTGAAAGAAATTACAAAGCACGAGAGTTCTCAACATTTTGTGCATGTTCTATGGCCTATCGATAGATCAATGAAAGTGCTACCGATCGATTGTTAGAAATTAGAACAAGTCAAAAGGTTCTATGCTTGAGAAGCACCCTACCAATTGATCGGTAGCTTTAAATTCTGCAAAACTACAAAATTCGTCCTCTCGACCAAATATGGAACTTACGATCTTTCATCGTCTCTTTCAAAATTGAAACTCTAAAATTCTTAATCCATCATTTTCTCATCCTAACAATGACATTTTCAACTTTTAATTCTTTAATTAATCAAATTTAACATGAAATTGTCATCCAACATAAAAGTATTGATAGTTACTTGTTCTCCTTTAGTCTCTTAGTTCAACTCCTCACCAAATCTCCATTTACTCTCCAAATTCCTTTAACGATCCATCATTTAGACTTGGTTTTATACTCTACAACATTAGAAGTCATTGCTCAATACACTTACCACAAGATCAATCTTCTAAACCATCAAACTCACTGTACTCTTATACTCTTTGGTCTCTTACTATTGCATGGAGAATTTCTTCATCAATTTTCATTTTTTATTCGCAAAACTTCAAGAATTTGGAGAGGTTTCCAACTTACTACATTGGTCTTGCATCTGGTGGAGAAGAGGGGATGGAACTACTGTGTTTGTTGAAAGTAACATTATGGCAGAAGAGAGGGAAAGGGAAATAAAAACAACATACTGGTTTGTTTCTTAAGAGGCATGTACTAAGCATATGCCTCTTCATGCTTGGTTAACCAATTGCCCCTAACCTTTTTACTCATTTCCGAAATATGTCATTGTCTTTTATTTATTTATTTTATTATAAAATTTAAGTTATTACAGTCTATTACACATTTCATAAAGGAAAACATATAGAATTGTGAAAAGATTACCACTTTTGGCATATTGATTAGAACGTTTCATCTCTTGATGCAATGGACCATATGTTATGTACCTATAGATTTGCTAAATCGACATAAGAAAAATAGTCTGTTCTCATATGATCAAAGTTCAAAACACTCGATACATTATGGAGCTGATGTTGATTAGATTTATTTATTAAAAAGTATATTAGGAACTAGCTACTATTTCTCTATAACAATTATAACACTCCTATATGCAAATGTTATATGCATACGGAAAAACTAAAGAACGGAAAAACTAAAGAGCTAGAGAAGACTGAGAGCATAGGTTGAAAACTTCCATACAACAGATGCTATGTTATGGGAAGAGTTGATGAGTGCAAAGAAGTTAGGGAAGTGAAGGGATAATGTATTTTTAAATCTTAAGAAATCTTTAAAGTTTGGTTGAAAAAAAAAATAAAAATATTTTTTAAAAAATAAATAAGTAGAAAATAAATATATATATATATAGAAAAATGAAAAATAAAAGGAAAAATAGATAAAATGATTTTAGCTACCATAATGTAGGGTATTACCAGCGACTACCTTTTTTCTCTTTTTTTTTTTCTTGGGAAAGGGAAGGGGGAGTTGGCTCAGTGGTAGATAAACAATTTTTTTTCTTTTTTTTTTTGAATTTTATATATTTTCCTTTTTTTATTTGATACAACTTCTAATTTTTACTTTAGAAAAAAGTTCATAATTTTACTATAAAAGCTATAACTTTGTTGCTTAAAATACGATAAAATTAGCAAAAAATATATATTTATCCTTAATATTTCACAATCTTCCTATTTCAATACTAAATCTTTTATTGCATTTAAGTTTGCAACGTTTGCAAACATTGGAAAAACAAGTCTTTTATTGGCAGTGTTAATTTTTCCATTGGTTTGATTGATTGAAATGATAATATATATTATTCAAATTATTTTAAAAAATATAAAAAGTTGAGGAAAATGAAAAATAAAATAATCTACAAAATGAAATAAAAATTAAGATTGTAATATATTGTCACATCCTAGCTTGGCATAGTATGTACCATTACATAGGAATACCTATCAAAAACTTAATTTAACCCACTCATTCATCAAAAGACAACTTTATTTATGTGATAATGAGGATGCGACAACAAAGTTCAACTAGATCTTTGGTTACAACTTATTTGTATAGTTTACTATTTACATCAAAACACAAACAATATTTTTTTTTTCCTTTCACCTTCAAAATAGTAGGACTTATGACTTAGTACAAGTTCCATTAAAAAGTCATTGACTCTTACTAACGCTCTCAAAATACATCCCCCTCTAGTGTTAGGCCCTTTAAGATCTTGTTAACTTGAAGATAAAACATTTTATCCCCTTAGTTATTAAAGCTAAGTGAGAGTAAATAACAAACAATACAAAATAAACAATATCACAACTAAAACAATTCATTCATGAACAGCAAATCCAACTTCAAACATACATTAGCCAGGCCAGGTATTTATTGCTAGTAATATATAATGTTATGCTTATGTATATGGCATGCATCGGTATCCTATGCATTTCTAACTCATTCATCTAATTAGTCAACATACTCAAGCATCTAGATATAACGTCCAGGAACCTAGAGGCAATAAGAAGCTGCCTAGAAGTAAGACCCCTAAAACCCAGCAAAATATAAACCACTTGTCGGGATCTGAAAATCCAATATATAATTGCTCCAACAGTTATGATGTAACTTCTATATACTAGAAAATTTAGCTTTTATAAATCAAATAGTGTACTTGATAACACCCATCTTTTAATCTAAAAACCGATCTAGTAAAATCTCGATTTTTAGAAAAAACTTGACCCGTAGGTCCTTTTCATGCTATGCTATGCTATGCTATGAATGCATCAAATCATGCACCAAGCAAACCCAACAATTCTAAGCAAGTTTGCTCATTACGTATTAGCTCAGCCTTTACTTAATATCTTTTTCAGTTCTAAGACCTCAATATTGATTGCACTTAAGTAAACACCTTAAGAGATAGGATTGGTCCTTAGATTCCTTCTTAGGTTAGCGTAAACCCAAACAAATGTCACATCAATAACATGCAACATAATCATAGCCACCCAATTCAATATTAGATCACCATTCAATCAATAACTGTTGTAACAAGGAAACTCCATATAATACATCAAGCAACATAGTTCATAACCAAGTTCAGCTAAGCCAAAACATCATCAATTATGCAAAGTTAAGAGTAGATATAAGTAAACTCAAGTACACACAAATTTCTACTTAAAAGGCTTGATAGTAGTGCAAAATCATAAGCTTCACAACACAGTCCCTCCTCACCTATCACACCAAGAAAATACATAGTCTTTAAGTCAACTATAAGTCAAAACCAACTCCTATAAGCTTTTACTATCGTGTTTTTGAACTTCATTGGACAATGTCTTACTCATTTCTTATCCAATTTTAGTAAACTTTATATCGTAACAATCATTATTTCAAGTAGTATTATGATATCTTAAGAAATAAAACTAATCGATATAGTTATAAGTCCAAAAATACCTTTTCTCACTACCAACTCAATCATACGTTATAGTAACTTCATAATTGACCCAATTAAACTTTATTTTCTAACCATGTCCAGCACCTACAATATGTCAGAAATATTAACCTTATAATATCTTAACAAATATCTATTAACACCGTTCTCATCCGATCTAAGGCTTAATGGGTGAAGGCCATCACAAAGGACACCGAATGGCACCTAAATAAACAACGAGCTCACATGTTGCACCGTAATCCACTTTCTAAGCCATTAGCCCACATCGATGAAGATGTGAACCAATGGTGAGCTTGTTATCCACATCGTGACTTGCCTAGCAAGCTAAATAACAACTATCCAAGCAAGTCATCCCCCTCCCCCCTCCCCTTCCGCCCCCTCCAAACCATCAAGCTAGCATTTATTGATTATCTGACGTAAGCTTAGGGCTCAACTTACCCCTATTTAACATCAACCAACTCCCTTCTTAGTAACTCAACTTGACTTTTCACTTTACTACTTACAACCTATTGTAACTCAGTAATAAGCATCTAATGTCCTGTCATCTCTACCCCTACCAAATCACTAAGTTACAGATCTAGTGGCTTAGTCAACCATGACATGTTGCTCGTAATAAAGCTGAACCTTTACCACAAAGTGCAAGGCCTATTGACAACTAATATGAGTGAATCGCTGAAAACCATGTATCTAAGTAATCCGCATAAAAGGCGTCGGACGTTAGTAAGTAAGGAGGAACCTCCTTCTCTCTCTCACTCCCTAAGACTTCTTCTTTTCCTCTCTTAAGAGTGTAGAAGTTTAACCCCCATCACATACGCACACTAAGCAAGCGTGGTCTACTAAGTCCTTAATGCTCATCCCCTTTTCCTTAGTCCTTCTTGCTAACTTAAGCATCAGAAGGCCCTTATGGCCTCATCTAAAGAAGGCTTTTTGTAGGTATCATAGAGTAAGAGGCAAAGCCTAAGCCCATCCTAATTGAATCCAATCTAAGTCAACATATCTTAGTTGGTCTATATACGATCAACATTTTGGCGCCTAACAAGACCACAATGGCTAAAAGCAAAAACAATAACCCGTAAGCTTCCCATATGGATGATAGCAATACTCCCAATAAGGCGGAGGCGATCAAACACTTCCACCATAGAATGAAAGTACTGAAGTCCAGCAACTTAGGTTACTTGTCTAGTAGAAGCTAAAAGAAAACAAAACGTACCATGAATCTATTGTAGCTTTGCACAAAGATGTCACATTACTAAAAAAATGTATCTAAAAAATGTCCAAACAAGGAAGCAACTATCGACTCCTCCTTATAGCCAACCAAAAATGATAACCAGTGCAACACATGCCCTACACGTTCATATAATCAAATTCAGCACAATCACCAACCATACAAAGACCTATATAAATAGTTGAATCACAACCGTAGCAGAACACATACGGAAGGTGAGCACACCACAACAAGAAAACTAGTCGATAGCTTATCACTGAAGCCATCACCAAAAGACTATGAAGACATGAACATGGATGAGCCCAACGAACAAATCCGTTGCACCTCCAACATACACAATCAGAAGAAAGTTGCATCCACGTGGGCGTTGTTCTCCATGATGACAAAGAGCTCGTTCATCCCTTCAATCCTTAAGGAAAAGCTATCCATGGGCATAAGGCTACTACATCTCAACACTTGCAATGGTATTACCGATCTAGATGACCACCTTATCCACTTTTGAACAATGATGAGCCTCCACAACTTCTCATGTGCCATCATGTATAAGGCCTTCCCTAGTAGACTAATGAAAGCCGCTTTGCTTTACTTTAACAACTTCCCCAAGGTGTCCAGCTCTTCATTCAATAACCTAAGAAGCAAATTCTAGCAACACTTCCTCAACTCTTGAGTCCCACGACAAGATTCCTCCATCCCCTATGATGTTAGGCGATGCCCCAATGAAACCTCGCAAGCATATCTCGAACGCTTTAACCAAACGAAGCTACTAGTTTCCAAGCTAGAGACAAGGATAGCTCTGCAAGTTTACAAGCTTGTTGATTCAACATCCAATGATATACTTCTTAATTTCATGGATGCCTACTCTAGATACAACCAAATCCGAATGACTCCCTAAGATAAAGTCAATACATCTTTTGTCACAAACTTCAAGACTTATTGCTACAAAGTAATGCCCTTCAGCTTAAAGAGCACCAAAGTTACCTATCAAAGCTTGGAGACCTACATCTTCAAGCCATAAATAGGTAGGAACATCAAAGTCTATGTCGACGATATGATCAGCAAGAGCAAAAACAAAAAAGACAACATCAACGACCTCCAAGAGATCTTCCAAACCCTCCATTGATTCCAAATGAAACTTAAAAACTAAAAGTGTTTCTTTAGGTTTGGTTTAGGTAAGTTTCTTGGTTTCATGGTTATAAAGCGAAGGATAACCCTGATAAGATCAAAGCAGTCCAAGACATACAAGCCTCGAACAAGGTCAAAGAAGTCTAATGATTGATAGGAAGGATAGTTGTCCTCAACCGTTTTGTATCTCGAAGTGTTGACAAGTGTAGTAAATTTTTCAATCTACACAAAGACTTCACTGAGTTTTAATAGACACCAGCATGGTAACAAGCCTTTTAGGAGCCAAAGAACTTCTTAGCAACCCCATCTATACTCTCCAAACCAATACTTAGAGAGAAAATTGTACTTATACCTTGCAGTCAACAATAAAGCAATATCCCCAATACTTAACCGAGCTAACGATTATGAACACCGACCAATCTACTACATCAACCACTTCCTCCAAGGGCCTGAGCTTAGACATATGAAGTAAGAAAAGTATACCCTTACAGTTGTCATCGTAGCTCATAAGCTCAAGCTCGACTTCCAATCACATCCAATTATCATACTAATAGTTGTACCACTCAAAACTGCTCTACAAAGGCTCGATACTTTAGGTCGAACGATGAAGTACTCCCTTAAGCTCAGTACCCCCAAGATACGAAATTAATGGACAAGTCCTTGCAAACTTCATGACAAAATGTACTAAAGTGGATGAGCCTCATCTTGAGCTCACCATACTTGTCTAGACACTCTATGTTGATGGCTCGTCTACTAAGGCGAAGAGTAAGGCTAATATCACATTACAAGGCCTATACCGGTATCACATTACAAAGCCCATGCAAAATGAAGATTCTCTATGCCCTGAAGTTTAGTTTCCCAACGAGCAACAACATAGTCAAATATGAGGCACTTATTGCCAGCTTAAAAGTCACCAAGGATATCAAAGTAAAAGAACTTAACATCCACTCAAACTCCATGCTAGTTGTACAGCAAGTTAAGGGAAAATACGAGACCACGGTGAAACAATGGCCAAATACTTAGATTTAGTGTATAGCCATCTCGCAGAATTCACTTCCTAGGAAGGCAACAAAATCCCCCGAGCAAAAAATGCAGAGGAAAATAGTCTATTTGAGATAGCTTCATCTGCCATCCCTACATCATACAATCATAATAAGCTACTATTCATACAGTATCTCCCTAAATGAAGTATAGATGTGCACTAACAAGAGGTCACCGAAATAATAGAAGTAGCTCTCAAGCCTTCCTGGATAGACTCCCTTGTGCAATACCTCAAGAGTAAGGCATTACCTAAAGAACAAGTTAAGGTAAAGAAGCTAAACTATGCTGTAGCCAACTATACATTGATCAATGATGTACTCAATAGATGAAGACAAATGCCTCTAAACAAAAAAAAGGTGATCAAGTGCTTAAAGAACTCCATGCAAGAATTTTCAACAATCATATCCAGTCACAAGTACTATACCTTCGAGCACTCGAGCTAGGTTATTACTAACCTACGATGAAGAAGGACACCAAAGCTATGGTTTAGATGTGCTACTCCTGCCAAAAGCATGTGCCAGTCACTCACACCCCTAGTTTGGAGTTACACTCCTTGACTAGCTCATAGCCTTTCGGCACAATAGGGGTTAGATATCCTTAACTCCTTCCCAAAAGCCTCAGTGGGCCAATAATTCATCCTAGTGGCAGTGGATTACTTCATTAAGTAGGTAGAGGCATTGGTTGTCACGACTATCGTAGCCTGAGCCACTAAAGGGTTCATGCTCATCCACATACCATCTCGCTTTGAAGTATCATATAAATTAATCACTGATAATGGGAGGCAATTCAACAATACTTGTTTAAGGACTTCTACAATAAGCATAACATCAAGTTATACTACACCTCAGTAGCCTATCCTCAAACTAACGGCTAGGTTGAGGCTATCAACAAGGTAATTCTCAATAGCTTGAAGAAGAGGGAGAAATGAATAGGAAGCAGATGGGTTGACGAGCTACCTATTATACTTTAGGGTTACCGCACAATGCATAGGACCTCAACTAAGAAGATCTCATTCTACTTCGCATTTGGAGTAGAAGTTGTCCTCTTTATTTAGTTAGAATTACCTACCAATAGGATACAACACTTCGACATAAACACTAATTACATAGCCCTATAGGCAAGCCTCGATACAGTCAATGAAGTTCATGATGCTAACTGAGCACATATAGTAGCTTACTAACAATAAACCATGCGATACTACAACCGCAACTTCCAACATAGGGTTTTCCACCTTAGAGAATTAGTGTACAGAAAGTTAAAGGCTACCAGCTTAGAAGAAGAGCAACATAAGCTCGCTCCCAATTGGGAAGACCCTGTATGAGTGGTTGATGATGTGAGAAATGGTGCTTACAAGCTCAAGACATTAGGAAGACGACCTATCCCCTAGGCCTGGAATGCTTAAAATCTAAGGCCTTACTTTCCTTAAGTACAACGAGTAGAATCAAAAGCATTGATAATCATGGCTGAATGTAATGAATTAATGAAGTTTCTAGCATTTGCCTCTCTTCTTCTATTAAGCCCCTAATCTTGGGTCAATTCTCATCCCCAAGCTTAACTCAAGTCATTCCTTACACTAAAGATACTAACACCTTCCTTGGGCATCAATTTACATTGAGCCCCTATCCTTAGCTTGATTCTTATCCCTAAGCTTAGCCTAAGTTAGTCCCTACATTGACAGCCCGAGTACCTCTCTCGAGAATTGGTTTACATCGAGCCCTTAACCTTAGGTTGATTCTCATCCCCAAGCTTAGCTCAAGTCAATCCTTACACTAATGACACGAATACCTGTTGCAGCTATAGATTTACATCAAGCCCCTAACCTATGGTTGATTTTCATCCCCAATTTTAACCCAAGTCAATCCTTACAATGATGATACGGGCGCCTCTCTTAGGCATCAATATACATCAAGCACTTAAACTTAGGTTGATTCTCATCCTTAAGCTTAGCTTAAGCCAGCCCTTGCACTAACGATGTAGGCACCTCTCTTAGGCATCAATTTACATCGAGCCCATAACCTTGAGTTGATTCTCATCCTTAAGCTTAGCCTAAGTCAATCTTTACATTGACAACATGGGCACCTCTCACAGGCATCGATTTACATTAAGCCTCTAACCATGGGTTGATTTTCATCCCAAAGCTTTCTCTAAGTCAATTCTTACACTGACAATGCAGGCACCACTCTTAGGTCTTGATTTACATCGAGCCCCAAACCTTGGGTCGATTTTCATCCCCTAAGCTTTGCCCATGTTAGTTCCTACACTAGTGATGTGAACACCCTACTCAAGCATTGATTCACTTCGTACCATCAACCACGAGTTGATTATTCATCCTCAAACATCAAAGACATTGTTATAGCAATTATTATATACAACTTGAAGTCAAATTGGACAATGAGAGCAAAAGGAAAGCAAACCAGCTAATGAGAAGCGCTGATAAAAAGAAAGAAGTTTTATTTTACTAATTAAATGAAGTACAAGGTTTGTTTACATACGAAACCCAATTACATCAAGCCAGAAAATCAAACGATACAAAAGCATATGACTACCTACTACACTATGGCTATTCGTTTTGCTTGAACAACTGTTCTCAACTCCGACTTGACTCCTTGCTTCAGAAACTCTTCCCTAAGAGGAACTCCTCTCAATTTGACCCAGCCAACTCTCACATTGTTACTACATCCCTGGAGTCTGGCATGGTCAAGCATTGAACAGTAAAGCACCTAGTGATGCTCAACCTCCAAGTGAAGGTCCCTCCTCCACCTTCCAAAGCCTCTCTTTCATAAAAGCAACAATGAGGGATAGTCGATCCAACTATTCCACCCAGAGTGTCGAGCTATCTAGGCCTTACTGGCAATAAAGGAAAGTAGATCCTTAACCTAAAGTAAACTAGAGGACTCATAAAGTGGAAGATTCCCATGAGCAGCTCGGTCCATACGTTAGGGTAGAGAAAAGACCCCCTCTATTGCCATAGTCACCATAGCCACCCCTATCTACTAAGGTCATTTGGGATAGTATGCATAAAATATTGTCCAGAACACCATGCAAATGGGTACCTCTATGATGAAGCCACATCAAACAAGCCCTGGGCCACAGTCAACCCCCCCCCCCCCCCCCCCCCAAAAAAAATTATTAGGACACATAAGGGGAAGGACCTAGAGATCATGAATGCCTCCCGGTCACAACTCAAGATCCAACTATCATTGCCAAGTAGCTCTCTAAGCCTCAAGATCACAACCTGAATGAAGAGATTAAAGGTAACTCCCTATCGAGCTTCAGCAACCCATCCCTCAACATGATCGCCTTAGATACACTCATGCCAACTCTTAAAGTATGCCTTACTAAAGTTGTTTGGGTAATTGGTGTAACAAGGCAAGGACCTACTTACTCTTTATATAGGAGCCATGAGACGTCCCCAATCATATACGTGTTGATCACCATAGGACCCTAACACATTGGGAACCCAAGCAACACTTAAGGAATTAATGATGAGCCATACATGCATTTAATACGTTTTGGAAGGCACCTTACCTAAGGTGTTTTACCTGCCAAAAGCGCACGATACCTAAAATAAGCCCTTACAACATTCTGCCAAAGAGATCCTATGACATCATCACAAGATACACTCTTATAAGCTCATTGCTGTACAACATTAAGCCCTTACAAGAACTTCAAGAATCACAATCTGCTTAAGAAATAAGGTGCATCATCCTACAAGCAAATATCATCGCAAGATAAGAACACTTAGACCAAAATCAAAGATAAGTGTAAGGCAATACCACATGAGCAAACAAGTAGGTCTACAAAGAGATATTAATAGAACATCATTCATTTGAAGCTCGAGTAATTACACAAAGGGAGGTTAGCACCCCAACCCCCAACTGAAAGAAATATATATAAATTCAGAAATGGGCATACATAGCCCTCAATAACTACATTAAAATAAGAAAAATTCAAGAGATGCTCCTAAGCATGCTCAACTTGCTATTGTTATTGCTATTCTTATTCTATTCCTACTGTTGCTTTGGCTTCTGCTCGACCTAATCGTAACCATGTCACTACTTAAGGCCTACTTTTGTGTTATCACTAAAAGATCCTGATGAGTCACTAGTCAACTTGCTACCCATCCCACTTCTAACAATAACCTCGAGTTCATCAAGCCAATGTAGGAAGGATAAGTTTGCATTAGGTATGTTCTGTTGAACCTGTTTCCTCACCTCTTTCGCCATTGTGTACCCAACCTTTGTAATATCCTTCCTAATCAAAGGGTCCTCTAAGGTCTTTATGAAGATATTGCGTTTGATCGCGGCCATCAACCCTTCGCCTCTTAAGAGCTCAGCCTCCCTCCTACCAAATTCAACTTGCACCTTATCAAGTTCCTCCCCTTTAGCCCTCAGCTCTGCAGCCAATCTACCTTGTATGACTTTGCTAGATTACTCAGTCTTCTTTAGCTCATCCTCAAGCCGGTCCACCTGATTAAGGAGCTCCTTATGCTAGCAATCTAGGTTGTTGAATGTAGCAGCTACGCCACCAAGTACTTTCTTTTCCTCCTCCAGCGCCTTCTAGAGCCACTCCATCTTAGCCCTTATCTAATTCCCCTATAGTAGAATAACTAAGAGACTGTAGGCAAGACAAAATCTACCAAATCGTACAGTTGTAAGCATAGTATGCCAATAATCGAACTAAAACTAAGCAATTCAACAAAAGCATATGAGCAGCTCACCTCATTACACCTCCTTAGCATCTCTGTTGAGGCCTCCAATTTGTTTCTACCCAGAACTAGCTACCCAAACTGCACTTGTAGTTGCTCAAACCTCTAAACAAGCTAATCCGTAAGCTGCATAAGAGCTACTTACCTATTCTAATGAACTAAAGGTTTAACATACTTGTTGTCCAAAATCTTAATGGCAACCACATAGGCATCTTTAAAGGTTCGCTTCGAACTTACCTACTCTGCCTCTACTCAAGCACCTATTGCCTTAAGGCCCTACTTATTGATTACAGCCCTAGCTAAAACCACTGGAGCCATGCCTCTACCAAATGCCCTAAGGCCTACCATCGAAGCCCCCTGTAACACTTCTATCGACACATCCCCACCCCTTTACTAAACAATTTTGGGAAGGGTCTATTGCCTTCCACTCTTCTTCTTAGACTGTTTTAAGGGCTAATGAAAACTCTCCTACTCCCCTTCTAGCTCGAGTTGCCTTCTCTTTATAGGCCTCAAAGTACTTTTGAGCAACTTATTCTATACAACCAGCAGCTTCGCCCTAGTTTCTCCATCACTAACTTAGAAGCTACAAAAGAACAAGTGAACCCCTTAAAAAAAATACTAAAAGAAAGATGAAGTACTTACTATACCAAGGATAAGTAGATTGATGTCCCCCACTCTAACAACAAGGTGACACGGTGTGGTAGACATCAACCACCCCTCCTCAACTGAGCACAACAAATACCTATCTCCATTGCAAATAATGACACTCCATCCTTATATTTCTCACATATCCACAATGGCTTAAGCTTTCTCCAACCCGCCAATTTTAATAGCTCAATGCTCGCAATCGCATCCTCATCCCCTAAACCTTTTAACTTCTTACCCCAAATGGGCCATCTCCACTCAGTCGAAAAATCAAGTAACTCAGGAGTACGAATGCAATAAAAGAATTATTTCCACCCTTCTGCCTTATTTGGGGCTTATCAATAATACTCAACTTCATGCCTCGGGTAGCCATATAACCTTATGCATCAGCCATCCTCCTTACAAAGAAGAAGCATCTAAAAAGTTGCACAGTCAACCACTACAACTCCCAAATGCATAGTGCCTTGAAAGTGAGTGCTGAATTCACACGTTTACATTTAGACTACCTAACGCAACTTTGTAATACTAGAAGAACTTAACCAAGAACTCTGGAAAAGGAAGCCAAAGACCAAGCTTAAATGACTTTACGTAAATGCCAAATGATTGGGCATCCCCTATGTCATATGCCTACTGCCCATCCTAGGGCTCCTCTACTCATCTCTCGAGTATTGCTCCTATCGCTTGACCTAATTAACCTCAACTTTTCTTCACTCAGTACATTAGGAACAAGGGCATATGTATGCTATTTTGTACACATTGTCTACAACAGTCGCCCAATTTTGCAACCCCCCCCCCTACCCCCTCCCCTGGCCATCCTGTGGGTATGTGTTACGAAGATGTCACTACATACATGCTATCCTATCCTCCCAAGAGATTATTACCCTATCTTCTTCTCTTCCTACCGCTATTATTTTAGGGGGAGTATGGTTACCACCCCCAATTCGGGACAAGCTCTCACAACCCTCATCTGCCTCCCTTGAAATAGAAGGATAAGAGGATTCACTCTAATTATTGGTTATGCTTTGATCAACTATTGTAAGTGTCCAACAGAGATTGGAAGCATGCAAGAAAAAGTAGTTAGCTCGTGAATCAAAATTTCAGTAGAGTTTCCCCTAAGCGAACAAAGTAAAGTGAAGAATAACCATCCAAGCCCTTTTTATATAGACAAATAAGGGGAGAAAGCAAATGGTTTCTCCATTCTTGGAACATGATCCTACAATAGGATGTGTACTAAATCTTAACTGTCTACATGCCCTACTCCTTTAGCTAAGGGCCCCAATCGATCCTTGCATAGTAGATCATTCCACGTACACAACCATTCTTTACAGAGCATCAATGCATGCTATACTTCCTAATGATGGCCATCATGACACATTGAGTAGTATAACAATCACGTCAATGAAGCAATGATCGGATGTGGGGGAAAATGATCCTCTATTTTCCAAGTAGCAAAACTAGTCCCCTATTTAGAGGCCTAGCCATGGTTTACTCACATTGCACATATTACCTCCTTACAACTCAAGCGCTAATGAGAGTGGGGGAATAAGTGTTGACCCCCGATTCTTGCCCAAACCAAGGCCCAATGGATAAAGCCCACCACAAAGGATACCGAATGGCACCTGAACAAATAGCAAGCTTAGATGTCGCACCATGATTCCCTTGTGAAGCCATTAGCCTACATCAATGAAGATGAGAACTAATGGTGAGCTTGTCCTCCACATTGCGACCTACCTATGAGCTAAATAACAATTATCCGAGTAAGTCAACCCCTTCAACCATCGAGCTAGCATTCATTAACTATATGACATAAGCTTAGGGCTTAACTCGCCCTTATCAAACAACAACCAACTCCCTTCTCAATACCTTAACCCAAATTTTATCTTTAGTACCTACAACCTAACACAACTCATTAATAAGCATGTGGCATCCATAGTACGACCCACATACCTAACTTCTCTATTCCTACCAGATCACTAAGCTATAGATCTAGTGGCTTGGTCAGCCACAACATACCGCTTGCAATATAGCTCAGCCTCTACTACAAAGCACATGACCTACCGAATACAACCAAATCGCCAATCACCATATGTCCAGATAACCTACATAAAAGGCATTAGGTGCCAACAAGTAAGGAAGACCGTCTCCCTTTCTCTCTCTCACTCCCTAAGACCTCTTCTTTTCCTCTCTCAAGAGAGCAAAAGTTCAACCCCCATCACACACAAAAACACTAGGCAAGCATGGTCCACTAGGTCCTTAGTGCTCATCTCCCCTTTCCTTGGTCTTCCATGCTGATTTGAGCATCGGAGGGCCTCTATAGCCTTTCCCATAAAGGCTTTTTGCAAGTATCATGGATTAAGAGGTAAAGCTTAAGCCCATTCAAATTGAACCAATTCCAAGTCAACACATTCTAATTGGTTTATACACGATCAACAATATCTTTATAGTATTATTTACTATTGTACATATTAAGCTAATATATAAGCTTATATTAGGAAAATACACAATAAATAGTATACGAGTCTAATTAATTCTATGAAAAATCCTATAGACTCGCAAAAATATATAGTTTAATATTGACAATTGATTACACTAAACTAGCTTATCTATTTTTAAAAAAATAGTGGTTTTACCTCAAAATTATAAAAAAAAAAATAGGAAAGTGTATAAATTTATATGTAAGATAAAAACCAAGTGTTCCAAATATCATTAGAAACTTCTAGAAATCAAAATGTGTAGGGCTCATTCATTCACTTCATGAAAAATTAATTATTTCAATAAATCAGCAAAGCTACAAGTTTTATTCAAAATAAATATAATAATTAGTTAACATGCTTATTTTCAAAAATTCTTGTTACCATAATTAAATATATTTATTAAGTGTATTATATACAAAAATCTAGGTGAAACAACAATATTTAATATTTATAAAAATTAATTCATTTATTTAATATTAGTTTCACTCAAATGTTTGACATAATACAATGTTAATAATTTTACCTACGTTCATTCAAAACACATAAAGAGAGTGACTTTACCAAAATTTTTGTGACATACTATTTGTTACGAGAATTTCAGTAATATTGCGAATAGAGTTGTTCAACTCATAATATACTTTACAAAATCACTTATTATTCGTAATTTTACTTAAAGTTCATAAAATACTTAAAAGCTTATATCCTTATAAAAGTTTGTAATTTTACTCTAATTTGTAAAATCACCTCTATTTTATAAAATTACTCAAATGTTCGTAATTTCACTTCTTCTTTTTTTTTTAACAACCCAACTGAACTTGCTCCCACAAAATTTTGAAGGCTTCCTAATAATTATGAAAAGGAAAAGCATATGATCATTTTCTGTAAGCATGCCAAAACATTCTTTTTCAAAGTTGGGATGAAATGGAAGGTAATGAGGAATAAGGTACCTAAAACTGATAATTTAGACCATAAAAATGGAATTAGAAAATTAAAGAGTCGAAAAAATTAAAAAAATCTACAACTCCATTAGCTTGTTTTTCCACTCATTTGTAATAGTGAAGAATATATATTTATATTTATATTTATATATATGTATGTATATTTCTCTTCCCTTCCTCCCTTTTATTTTCCACTGTTTTCCTTTATGTCATTTTTCCTGCTACCTTGGCAAGCAACGTACTGAATCTATAGAATTCGTTTCTAAACTCGAAACGGACCTTTTATACCGGGATAAGGTAGAAAATTCCAGGGCAAAGTTTGTTGCCCAATGATAGATTGGACAAGACATGTTGCTAAAAAGGTATTTTTCTTTTTCTTTTTTTTTTTTCTCCCCTATTCTCCTACGTAGGTGGAGGACCATAAAAACCCATGTGATGCCATGTGGGAGTCGCAACGCACTGTATCCTCCTTTCGAATGATAATTACTATTCAATGTCCATGTATCGTGGAAGGGTGAAGGTACTCTTGAAAAACATACTACATCTATGCCATTGATTTCTGAATTGACTTTGATATTATGAACTTCCCATCAGATTCTAGTGGTTTATGTGGGAAGGTTCCATGTAACTGATAACAAAACCAATCATTTCTCGCATTTATTTTCGGATTTTAATTTCTTGTCCAATAATTTAGTATAATATTACATGCAACGACTATTTATCCAACATGACTAATTATCATGCTTATCCAAAGGATATGATTGAGTAATCCCATATACTTGAGATTCTCCCTTTTCCTCTCTGGCTTTCAAAATTATGATTCGATCGATTCTTTCTATTAATAATATACCTGCCAAAATAATAATAATAATAATAATAATAATAATAATAATAATAATAATAATAATATATTCTGTTTTGGTCCTTATTAACTGTTAGTTTACGAGCTTATTAAGCATGTAATACAACAGATATTCGCCTACGCTACCAGATTGATGAGTTGATTAGCAAATATATAAAAGACATTCACAAACCGAAGAAATTCCAACGTTACGATAACTCCAAACGGCGATATGCCTCAGTGACAATTAATTTTCTTCGTCTTGTTTGGGCTGATAACGTCTGTATTTTAGTCAATCTTACACTGAATTGGGACCGGAAATTTATATGGTGTCAATTGATAAAAAAGAGTTATGTAGTAGATCATTTGAATTACTTTAGGATGAGGTCCACCAGAGTTTTAGAATCAAAATAAGTATATGCGATTTGAACGTATTAAGAATTTTAGACAAGAATGGGCATTTATTAAAATTAATTTTCTAGCCTAGCTTCAACTAGCTCATATACATTTTTAGAGATCATGACCCCAAATCATGCTTCATTCAAATTTAAAATGAATATTTTATGGCCATTTATTTATAGTTTTTGAATAAAAGCCAAAGTAGGCAGAAGCCAAGTTCTTAACCTAGTCGAATTAGATGTACTTTTAAAAATATTTTAAACATGTATTTATTAGACTCTATACCAAGTTGAAGAGAGAATATAAATTTCTTAGAAGTTGGATAGTTAGTTAGGTCTCATTCTAGGAATTTAAAAAAAAATTAACAATTAAAGGGAGTGAAAAGAATCTAGGTGTAGAAGAGGAAAAAAGAAAAAGAAAAAATAATAATAATAATTAAAAATATATAATAATAAGAAGCCATGCATGTCATATAATGGATGGTGACATATATCACCACGACATAGTACAACATGGCACCCACGTAGTACCACATGGCACCCACGTAGCACTAGTTTGAGGCACCATGGCATGACTTTAAGGCACCACGTAGTGCTGATGTGGTGCCATATATTGCATGACACGTAGCGAGTGGGGATCAAACCTTCAACCCCTTTTTTTCCTCCCCTTCCTTCCCTTCATTACAAAAGCTTAAGCTTTGTTTTCTCTAAAAATGGTGAGAATATCTAAGTATCTTTTGCCCGATTTCACCCCTTTTTTTCCACTAAAAATTATTTAAAAAATAATGGATAGAAAGGGTATAAAAAAAATACTATTTGGACATGTTAAATTTTTCAATTTTTATTAAAAGAAATTTTCAAAATATAAATCAATATCAAGTAACTAATAAATAAGTATGTCTTGCATCTAAGTTAAATTTAACAGAATTGAGGAATATTATTACATTATGCCATTAGATATTGACTTAAAACAAGTAAGGATATCTTCCATGAGTTGTGTATATCTTTGAATTCCATTATTTTGTGTAAAAACACATCTAATTTTAGCTAAAAAAGGAGAAAAGTGGGATACACATTAGAAACTTGCCCGATCCACTAAGATTTGATCTTTCTCCTATATGGATGTTTCTTGGACGGTACCCATGACCTTGCATTATAAATAAAGATCCCCTCTATACATCTAAAACACTCCTAAGCATTGCAAATCTCTCTATTGCATACAATACTCACTTTCTCACTCTAAGAGCTAAAAGCACTAAAATTTTTCTATTTATGTGATTTGTTTCTCTATGGAGTAAATGAAAAAGTAAGCAAAATTACTAAGAGATTTCTTGACTTTTGTAAATCAAAACCCAATAGTTGATTTATTTAATGAGGAAACTAAATTTAGATTTTGTATTCTGGCCTGGCTGTAATGCTTATTTGCCTTTTTTAAAATTTAGAAATATTAGAAAAAATTATAATAAAAAAGTAGAAAATAGAAAATAAAATATAAAATGACATGTGTTGGTATATGTGCTGACAGATTCTAGATCATTCCCTGTTTTGCCTTGGGGAGGTTATTATATATACTATACTGTTCATTTACAAATAATTAAGGAAAATTACCAAATAGAATTTCCCCAATTATGTTGTGTTCTACGTTTTCTATTTTTGGAAATTCCCATTGTTTGTTTATTGAATTCGACATCCATTGCTTTGCATTCAAAGCTTTACATTCACTATTCATTCATCCTTTTACTCTAATTTTAGAGTCTCACCAACGTATCATTTCCATCACCAAATACACAATCAATTCTACTTTAAAACTATTTCAGTCCATTAATTAATTATAGAAAAATTACATAAATACTATTACATCTTTGTCATTTATTCTCACTACGCTTTAATTGATATTAAAGCTATTGTATGGTGGCTATGGCGCTTAAAAAGGTGAAGAAACTTAAAGAATCATTGGTATCCAAGTTAGAAGCAAGCTTAAGACCCATTAGTGATGCTTTGAGGAGTTTGCTTGAATGCATGGATAAGTAAAGCCTAGAGATTATTAAGCTTAAGTCACAGTAGTTAGACATAATTCTTCCTTCAAGCTTAATCACTCTTAAATCTAGTAAGTTACCTGCCATAAATGATATTTATATATAAGAAAAGATGGTGGAAACAACACCTGAAAATTCCTTACCAATGAGAGCACCATGACTTGAATTTCCAATATTTGATGGTAAGGGTTTTAAAGAGTGAGTCCATAATGTAAAGCAATATTTTACAATGGATATGATACTGGAAGAGTGGAAAGTGAGGTTTGCAATGATGTATTTGGAAGGAAAGGTAATAACATGGTATTATCACTACACTTAAACCCAAATGATACATACTCCATTAGTTGGAGTGAATTGATAAAAGCCATGCAAATGCAATTTAGTGAAAAGGCAAAAAACCCAAGACAAAAAACCCACAAACCAATACCTTAAACCATTACCCATAATCTTGAACACCATATCCAACACCACCACCAAGAATTGCATCATTATTACAACCCATACTAAGCCCAAAAAATACACTAAGATAGATTGAAAAACCTCTATAGACCCAAACTCAAACACCAACAGCCACAAAACCATGTCACCGCTAAGTAATGAGCATCATATAGACATGAAACTTAATATAGTAAACTTAAACATTCACCTCCCATCACTACATAAACCTTACAAACCAAACACCACACATACTATCAACCACAAACTCATAACACCGTTGAATATACCCACTTCCATATTCCTTCACTTCACTCTTCTACTAATGCCAACCTATTCCATCTTCCCGATGTTTTTTACTCGAACCTAAAGGAAATCTATAGTAGCAACATTAAACACAACAGAATTAGTAACCTCCACAAACCCAAAAATATATAAGCACAGGACAAGATTCAAAGGATTGTATTTATACGAAGCTTTATGCTAAGCACCATATACAACTCTATGATTGTGAAGATAATGGGGCAGTAACTAAAACTCTTGCATGATGAAATATATATACCTATTTAAAGGGATAAGCGAAAAAGGAACTATTTGGGGTATTGTTAATAGCTTATGATAAAAAACAAGGAGAGGCTACTGAAGTTTTCTATTACTAAAGGTTTGGTGTATACAATTGAAGCTGAGACTAAGATTGTAGCTGAAGAAATTGATGGCATGATTTACATGAGTTGGAAAGATGTCAAAATTTATGTTAATTACCTTAGTGTCTATCATTGTACTCCTAATTCAATGGTATCAAGTAGTAATAGAACATCAGCTTTGCATACTCTATGGAACAACACCATACTATAGAACAAGAAATCTAGGGAAAATGCTTTGAAAGGATTTATAAATAAGGTTAAGGTCACATATTATGAAAATTTGAAGGCTAAGGAAGAGCATGCACTTTCAAATACCTTTTTCACTTCGAAATGGTCAAGTCGTCAAATGGAGAATAACAATATAAACACCCAAAGCTAGATCATTGGTGCTATTAACAATGGCCTAAATACTGTTGTAGTGAAGGAGGGAAGAAAACTAGCAATGTAGAGAAAAATCTGTAATATGAACAATAAGGAAATTCCTATACAATTGATAATCACAAGAATTACTTACCTTAAGTTTTCATCTTCTTATTGGATCATTTTCTCAAACATTTCATAGAGATCACACATTTACTTGGAGTTCCTCAACCACCACCAACCAATTGGTGCAATTCCATTGCTTCCCACACATCTCTCTACCACTCCAACCTCAATGACTTAACTATGCTATTCATCACATTTACCAACATTGCCACCGAAATTAGAGACAAGAAGTATACATACTTAATGCCAAAAGATGATGCAGTTACTTTTCTTAAACACATATGAATTCCTAAGCTATAGTTCAAGATTTCATAGGGAGGAAAAGAAGAAGATAAGGATGGGAGTTGCTTGATAGGCTCCTATAAACGTGTAACAATATAGAAGAAAAGGGTTTCTTTGGTTGGGAATTTAATGTCATTTGAGTAAAAGGAACAAAACCTTAATTCTCGTCCATGGCTACCATAAAGTAAAGGTAAACTGAAGAGTAGATAGTGTATTTTGGTGGATTTACATAGGGTTTCAATTAGAGATGGCTTTGCAAAGAACTAAAGGGTGCAATATTTGCGAAAAGAAAAAAGATAGAATTGTTTTAGCACAGTGAGGAGTTAAGGAAGCAATGGCTTAGACAATAGGTGTGTCTTTCGTAGTGAAGCATGAAATGAAAAAGGAAAAGGAAGGAGATATATATGTAAGAGATGAAGAAGGAGTGAAATGGCGTTATGTAAGATCATTCTAGGTTCCTATGGCAATGAAGAATTGCGTTTGTTTGACAAAGAACAAGAACCTGTTGAGGCTTTGGATGAACAACAAAGAGATTAAAGAAATTCTAATTTCCTTGATCAAGAACTAAGAAGTAAATAGTAGTGAGGGTTGGAAAGAAATATATGACAAAAGAAAGGATAAGCTAGTTGAGATTTCTATAACATTTGGAAGAGGGTAATAGGACAAGATGTAAGGTTTCTAGGTAACTACGCATACATTCAATGCATGATAAGACCCTGCACTTAATATGAGCATGAACTAGAGAAGTCACATACATTATGTTACGTGTTACAATTACACCTAATATTTTCATTGGGAATGAAAGCCATGAAAGGATTGGCCATTCAATTTTATTTTCACTTTTTAGATGGCTTGGGACTATTCGATTTAAGGAGAATTATATGGATTTTTCTTTCACGGAAATAAAGGATGTCATGAATTCAAATTTACCCTTAAGGACAAGGGTTTTTGAAGGGAAAGGGAATGTAACCGGGAAACTAAATTTAGAGTTTTATATTTTGGTGTGGTTGTAATTGTTGAGACTAAATTTTATATTTTTATTTCCCTTAATCTAATTATTTTAACTTTACCTGTTTAATATTAACCTTCAAATAAGAATTAAGGATAACATGTTTTTCTTTTTAATTCTAAAAAGCTTAGAATCACCACTCGACTTGGGAAGGGAAAAAGGGTTAAGCCATAATTGGGTGAATTACATATAACCTAGCCATTGGCTATGGGAAAACGAATTTTGAAAACCAGAGGTTTTAGATTTAGGGCCAACCTATTAAACTCTAAACAGATTCCACCTAAACCTTCCAAATTTATATTTATCTTTCAATGTCCTCTTTCATAAGAAAATAAATCTATTTTTATTTTTTTATTATTATTTTTATTGATTTAGTTTTTTTTTTTTTTTTTTTTTTACAATAGAAGAGTAATATTTTGTTTTTTATGGAAAGGAAAATTTGAAAAGTAAAATTAATTTATTTATATAAAAAGGGGAAAATAAAAACTTTACATATTTTAAGTCACCTTGTAATTCCTTACAGATGTCTACCTACCTACTATTTAGGATCAAATTTCCATAATTCATTTTTTTTTAATAAAATTTTAGTTTTGTTAGTTGTTTTAATATTAAAAATAGTCGGATTTACATTTTTCAACCATGTAACTTAATTGAAGAAAAATTATAAAAAGCGTCCTAATTTTGATATTTTTGTTTTTGAAAATTCTAAGATAAGTCCAAATTTTGAAAAGGAGTTTAATAATAGTGTAGTTGGTTTCACATAAAGAGTAGTGTAGCTAGGATTTCATGGTAGATGGCCAACAAACCTAACCATAGGTGGTTCGTCGAAGCACTTGCAAGTACAGGTGGAGGCAAGATAGATGGCGTTTAGAAGCTTAATGTCCAAGGGGTTCAATTGTGGTACTGGCTGTCTTTGAAAACCACCATAAATGAACTACAAATTTAAAGGGAGAAAGGGTATCTTTTGTCAAGAGGGAGAGCTTTGAAGTGTGTTTAAAGGAAGAAGGGATGAGAACTAATGCTAAAATGAAGATGAGGAGGCTTTATTTTTACTTTTTGGAGCTCAAATATGTCTAGAAATGGTTATTAATGGCTAATTCAACCATGAATGCCAATCTTAGATTTTGTGTTTTTTTTTTCCTAATTTTCTTGGCCAATTTGATCATTAAAATGAATGAATGTGGTCTCGTTTATGGGTTTGATGTAAGGAGGGCCATGGGAGTATATGATTCCATCATTAATTTGAAGGAATCTATGTAAAACATAAGAAAGATTAAGGCAAAGCATGGAGATCAAGAGGGAAAAGAAGAGAGACACCTGGGTTTAGGCTAAAATGGGCACCACATCATCCGTGTAGACAAATGGTCATCTACCACATATCACAGCACAAAGCATGAACTAATGGGAACATGACACATGGCAAACGAAGGATATGCAAAATAAAATGCGCTTTTTCACATGGGTGGATTTAAACCCTTGATCTCCGCAATCCATATCCAAATGCATGACCATACAAGTTATTAGCCCATTCCCTATCCATTTATGCAAACAACATGCATATGTGGACTAGATTAACCTAAGCTAAATTTGAATTTTAGATTTGGCTTAGGTCCAAATCAGTCCTAAATGATAAAATGCTTAACCCTTATTATTTTAATGTCTAATCCTATTATCTGAAAAAAATTATTTATTTATTTGTTTATTTTTATTTTTTACTTATATTTTCTCTTAATTTTCAAATTTTTAGATTTTTTTCAATTTTTCAAAATTTTTTTGTTTTTCTAGATTTTCTAATTTTTCATGTTTTTCAAATTTTTCTTATATTTTTCAATTAGGACCCTTTTAATTACCTAAAAAGAATTTTAAAACTATGAAGGGTAAAAAATGGGTGTCTACTGTTATCTCTATTTATATTGAAGTTTAAGTAAAAATTTACTAGAAAAATGGGAAGAGATATATCATTTGTTAAGATTATTAGGGATCTAGTAAAGTAAGTGTACAATTCTATCAAAAGAAAAAAGCGCCCCCCCCCCGGAAGGTTAAGTGAAATTTAGAGGGAATTTTCAAGCGAGCCAACCACCCTAAAGTGAGTAGGGCTCTCTTTGTAAGAATGGTGTTGTTAGTTCATCTAAAGGGGGTAGAAAGCAGTCCTTAACAAGATACTTCTCCTTAAGAAGGGGTTAGTCACCTTTAGACGAGCTCTCAATCCTAAAAGTATGGATAATACTAAAAACCATCATAAAGATTGGAGAGAGCTGCTTAATGAGCTAATTTGCCCTAAAGGGGGTTAAGCTCTTTTAGACGAACTTACAATCCTAAAGGGGTAGATAGTATTAAAGACTATCCTAAAGGTCAAAGAAGGCTTCTTAATGAGCTAATTTACCCAAAGAAGGGGTTAGACTCTTTTAAACAAGCTCACAATTCTAAAAGGGTGGATAGTAATAAAGATTAAAGTGTTAAAGAGGGCTCCTTAATGAGCTAATTCTCCCTAAGAAAGGGTCAAGTTCCTTTAGACGAGCACATAATCCTAAAGACTATCTTAGCTCCCTAGGTTAAACTTAATAGGATGTAATTTTATTGGAATTTTTATTAAAGGAAAACCTAAAGATATTTACTAGAGGACGATCTTAAGAAAGGAAAGCACCATCCTGGATGGACGGCAAAAACCATTTCCTTAATCTCTTTAGATTTTAACAACACCATCATAGATTGATGGTCTTCAAAAATCTAATCACCATCTTAGATTGATGGGTCCTTTATCTCACCATCTTGAATTGATCATTCTTTTGTTTCACCATCTTTGATTGATGGGTCATTTGCTTCACCATCTTAGATTGATGGGTCTTTGGTTTCACCATCTTGGATTAATGGATCTTTTGTTCTTTGATTAGACTTTTAATTCTTTTGGGACCTAGGAGATGTCTTCAACAAAAATTCAATGATTAGACAAATGAGTAGGAGTTCTAGAATAAGTTGACATTGAGGATTGATTTCAACTTTCAAAGGGATTGAGCCTCTTCCACTGGCTTTAATAGAAGAATTAAGAGATAAATTAAGCTTGAAAGTAGAATGAATGGAGATAGTTGACATGACCTGGGCAATTAGGGTAAATTTGAAGAATTGAGCTACAAAGGCTACTTGCACTAAACTTTATGGACTAAGTCTCTTGAGTTGTTAAAGGAAATCCTAAGATTATGTTATTTTGACCAAACAATTAGAATACTAGGTCCAAAATGTTTTGATACATTAGAAATTTTGGAAAGTCTTTTTTTTTTTTCGTCATCTACCTCTTATTGCCCTAAGGAAAATGAAATCTTGATCCCGTTCCAATAATTGTTCATTTGCCCCAAGAACAAGATGCCACAATTTTAGACCAAGAGTTCACATGACTTTTAGGAAAGGCTTTCTCAAAACATTTTTTTGGCATGAAGAGTGTTACCTTAGTGAGAAGAACTTGTAAATTTAATGATTTGGATAAAGCTTTATATCTCGTAGGATTAAATATTCATGCTGCTTGTAGGAATAATGATACATTTCTTTAGAACACTTTTAGCCAATAGATGTTGAAAGGTATGAACTTGTTTGATCAAAAGGGATCTCAAGTGCAGGAAGGCAAGAAATCAAGGACATAGATTTAGATTTTCAAGTAGTTGCATTAGGATTGGTCAAAATTTCCAAATGGGGAAACTAACCTTTCTTTTGAGAGATAAGATAAGCCCCTAGAGTTATTCGGACCAATTGAAAATTACCATTGGAAATGTGAAAATTTAGAGGGCATGATAGAATTTTTACCTATGACAACTCAACTTTAAATATTCTTAATCTTGGCAACCTAGATCGAGAAGGAAATGCAAAAAAACTTTTATATTTTTTCTCTCTTCTTCCTCCCTCTTTTTTTTTTTTTAAACAACCAGCAAGAATCCCATACAAGTTCATTAAGCTGGTGATAAGCATTTGGCTTTCTACTTAGCTTCTAATCTTGAGGGTAAAGGACCCTTTTTAGTGTTAGAAAGGGCAATTTCCCTTAGAAACAATTTGAAATCCATCGTGGATCTCAATTTACCTATTTTAGTTCGGTAGAAATCAACACGAGGTACATTGCCACAACATTCTACTCTCTTTTGGAAAATCTAGGGCACTAGTGTCTCTAGTGTTAGCTTAAATACGTTTCGGCTATGCAAAAAGTATCTCATTATTGATTGGTTTAGTCTAAAAGGACTTCCTTACATACTCTTAATTCAAATCAAATCTCTCTCTTTGATTACAGTTCCACAAATTACGATCTACCTTATAAGTAATACACTTCAAACAATTTTTTAGGTCTTCTTTAGACTATAATGTGATACCGAATTCTAGTCATAGGTTCAAACAAAAGGATAATGATGCATATGACATTTTTGAAAGAATTCATTTATTCAACCAAGCTTTACAAGTTAAGAAACCCTAGGAAAGACCAAAAGTGAACTTACCCCTAGTTTAATTAATAGAGATCATTCGATCCCTATAATGGGAAGAACCTTAATGTTGTGGGATGGCCATAGAGGGATCATTCTTTAGTATCTCTTTTTTATTCTTGAGCTTCTAAAAGATGCCCCAAGATGTTGGTCTTTTGGTATTTATTTCATGCCAATTTCTTCTTTCTTCATAGTAGCTTGTTTTTTTTTTTTTTTTATCCCTCTTGATGGAAACAGTTCAAAGCATTTTAAGCTTCTAGGGTTAAGACTATCCTTCCTTACAAAGGGAATGGATTATCATTACCTATGAATTAATGCAACTAAGGTAAGCACAGGCCAATCTATCCTTTTCTCCTAATTAAACAATCCTAACCTCCTAATTTTTTTCCTATTCTAAAGGTGGTCCTTAATAAGGCTTCATTTTGAAAACACTATGAATTAGCCTAATGAGATCGACAAAGGTTAACTTATGTTAAGATAATGACAATGAATGCCTAGCATCATTTTGATTGACATATCAAATTCATGGTAAACTGCCTTCAAGGAGTAGTTTGGTAACCTCGCATTTGATGACACTCAACTCTTATGTGCTTAGTAGGTAAGTGTTTAGGACTTTTTTTGTCTCTTTTCACCTGCTAATTTCATTCATCTTAGGTAAAAAAGCAAATACTTTTGAAAGTCCCCTTTGATTCATTGTGTTCATGTTAGCTTCTTCATATTCATCTTTCCTCTTTGAATGTTTCAAAATGAGGTAGGCTGTTATGCCTCGAGAAAAAGATTGACCCAAATTTGACCCTTTAAAGTATCCTACTAGTGGAGGACTTAAAACATGCCCCTTATTGAAAAAGTGACCTAGCCTTGGTTTTCCATGTAGCCCATCTTTCTCTTTTTTTTATTTTTTATTTTTTAGGGGGAGGGAGGTAGGCGCAGAGGCGAAGTAGGGGGTAGGATAGTTGATTGGTCCCCAAGCATTAGAGACAAACTCAATATCTAGTAAATTAGAATGAGAAGGAAAGCCTTGTGTTTAGGTTTATAATGTATAGACTACCCTTATGTTTGTGTGTTTAGGCTTAGAAGTGAACGAGCAAGTCTTGTCTCCAGGATCTTGGGGAATAGGGTGGAGTAGATAAGAAGACTTTGTATTTGATGGATATAAGGCCTTATATTTGCGCCTAGGATGAATACTTAAGCTTGGAATGAGTAAGGGATTAGGCTTTTTGTGTTTTGAGGGCTAGAATGAGCCAAATGTTTAAGAGTAGATTTTAGGGTCTCATAAGAATCGTTGCCTATTAGCAAACTTTTTCTCTTTTTCTTTTTTTTTTCCTTCTCTCTTTTCCACATTTTCAAAATTGAAAGACATGTATTAATTGAAAAAGTTGAAAAATAATTATTTCAAATAAAAGAAAGGAGAACAAAGGGACTCAAAAGTTAAGGTACAAATTAACTTACAAATGTAGTCAAATTGAATAACAATGAGGTAACTTTCTGAGAGGAGGAAAATTATTTACAAAAGGGATGGGTTAGGACCATTTTTTTCCCTAGAAATAGGGACTAGAAAAACAAATGAAGATTATCAATAAGAGGGTTCCAAAAGGAAAGTATCTTGATAACAAATAACTTTGAGTAGCAACTTAAAGAAGAGTGAGCAAAATTCTACAAGGAGTTGAAAACTTAGATGTTAAATGATTACTCTATAGAGGATGAAAGAGGAAGTTAAAAAGGGAAACATAGAATAGAAAGAATAAGGTTAATCTAGGCTAGGAATATTATGAATAACATAACAGATGTTAATCTAAATAAAGGAACCTATTTATAAGGTAGTGAATGGTAGCAAAAGGAAAAACTACAATCTATTAACATGATTAGAGAATATGAAACCTAAAGTAAAGACGATCACATCAAGAATCTACTCTAAAGTAAGACTCGGTGAAAAAAGTGATAAAGAAGACAAATATTTACAACCAAAAGCGAAAAGATTCACAACCTATAGAAAAGACAACAAAAGAACCTTGTAGCAATGAAAATTAATTATTCTACAAAGCAATAGCCAACGAAAATTAGACCCTAACTATATTAGCTTTGATAAGAAGAATAATAGTGACTTTGTACAAAGAGAAATGGCAATTATCTACAATAGGTAGTACTAAAAATGGAGAACTATTTGACAAGTGATTATTCTACTCAAAATAAGGTAATGATAAAAAGGAAGTGTTGATATTACATGACTCAAGATGAGGAGAATGCATGTAAAAAAATTTTCTAATGTGACAAGAAAAACGTCCTTAAATTGAACTATATAAGATAACATAAGGCAACCTAAGTAATCTGAGAAAAAAAATTTAATCGATAAGGACCATTGCTAATAAAAACTGTTACAAATAGAAAAAATTTAAGATCTATGGTTTAAGGATTGCTTAAGCTTCCTAAGGAGCAAAGAAAACTAACAACAACAAAGGATCTATGTACAGGTGAGCTTATTATTTATTACTATCACTATTTTTGTAATTCACTAAAATAATGATCTGAGAGGCCATGTTAATGCAAGATTAAAGGAATAATATATTTACAAAATTTGGGAAAATAGGTAAAGATAAAGGACAAAAATTACATTACAATTAATTTATTTGCTATAAGCAACAATTCTAAGAATTACAAGACATAAGAGAAAGGGTTCAAACTGATTTAAGAAAACCTATAGTCTTGAGAAGTTAATTCACAAACAAGGTCATCATGTAGAATTTATATGAAAGCCTAAGGAAATGAAAATGGATTCCTACCTTAAATGATGGCCTAAGAAAAATAAGTACTTACAACTAAAGGAGGATAATCTAAGGAGAAAAAGTACAATCTAGGAAGAAATTCTCCTTTTTCTCTCTATTTTTTTTTTTTACTAACTTAATAAGATGATATTCTTTTTATGTTTATGGAAAAGGATACCTTACAAGGTACTCATTTATAACTTCTATTGAAAGTGATTGATGGAGAAGTTATTATAGCAAATCTAAAGCACAAAAATAGTGAAAAGTTCCTATTATTTACAATAGATGGGTAGAAAATATTTTATAAAGAAAGAAATTTTACAATCAATATTTTCAAGGCTATGTATAGCCTTAAATGGCTTGAAATGCAATATGAAAGCACAAAGATGTAAACGTAAAGAATCGGTAATTAAATAGTAAGGAGGCAATTTCAAGGACTTATGGTTATTATTTTACCAAAAATGAAATTGTTACCTTCATACTACAAAGGGTATGTTACGAAGAAATTTATAGGGAAAGATTTATTACAACACTTTCATGGTACAATAGAATTTAGTTATGGTAACAACCTTTTATTTGGAATATGCACCACTACTATTTATTCACCATTCTAATGGTTCGTGAATGCAAAATGGTGAGTTCTATAGGTTCATAAGCTTTGTAACCTTATACATTTTCAGAAAAATGGTTAATTCAAAATTTAAATAAGATGGCCTAATCAACCCCAAGTAGTGGTTATACCATAGCACCCAAAGTCTACACAATGATCCCCCATCTTAGGGTCTTAAGACTACTAAGGTTTGACCATATGTAGTACACTTTTTATGATGTGATATAAATAAAACTTACACAACACATTCCCCTTAATGTACCTGTAGCAAGGTCAGTACCAAGATACAAATAAACACAATTATTTACAAAATGGTTTTCAAAAAAAAAAAAAAACATAGCAGGGTTCACACAAATATATATACAAAAATATAACATGGGAAGGGTATCTTCAATAGTCAATTCTAATTTTAGAAGGTTTAGGTGGCTAGCACACTTGACGCTCCCTAGTGGAGTCACCATCCTAACAACCCTATATTTTCGATTTTTATTTTTCTTAATCCAATTAATATTAAACCCTACCCTTTTATTATTAATCCTCAGATAAGAATTAAGGAAAATCCAAGTTTCTTTTAATTTTCAAAAGTTTAGAGTCACCACCTAACTAAGGTTAGGAAAAAGGGTTAAGTCATAACTATGGGTGAATAGTTAAACTTAGCCATTAGTTTACAAGAAAACTAATTTTGAAAATCAAAAGTTTTGGATTTAAGGGCTAACCTATTAAAACTTGAGCAATGTCACATCTTGGCTTAACACATAATGTACCATCACATAAGAATACCTATTAAAAGACTAAACTTAACCTACTTATTTAAAAATAGATAACTTTATTTATATGACAATTGAGATGCTAAAACAAAGTTCAGTTAAACTTTTGGTTGACACCTTCTATGTACATGTTGCTATTTACATAAAAAATATGAACTTTTTTTTTTCACCTTCAAAATAGTTAAACTTCTAACTTAGTGCAAGTTCCTTCCAAAAGATATTGACTTCGACTAACACTCTTAAAATGCATTCCCCCTAGTATTGGGACCTTCATGTTCTTGCTAACCTGAGGATAAAATACTTTGTCCCCTCAACTTCTGAAGCTAAGTGAGATTAGATAACAAATAATACAATCCAGATGATATCACAATTTATATGGTTCATACATAAATAACATATTCAATCTTTATTCTTACAGTAACCAAGTCAAGTATTTGTTTACTAGTAATACACTTAGCTATGCTCATGCATGTGGCAAACGTCGGTGTCAATATCCTAAGCTTACCATGCTCACACTTTTGGTTAATCAACTTACTCGAGTATCTAAATACAATGTTCAAGAACCTTATAGCAACAATGAGCTGCTTGGGAGTAGGATCCTCAACCTTAGTTCTACTAAATCAGACTATAAAAAGTATTCCAGTTGCTCAAGCAATGAGAAACTATATGTTTTAAAAACAAAGTTAATAAAACCTATGTTTTCTTAACTATTGAAAACTTCATATTTTGAAAAATCCCGACTCATAGGTCTCTTTTTGTGTTATGCCATGCCATGCCATGCTATCAATAACAACCAAGTATATTATTCAACACAACCAATTTTAAGTCTTAGTTAGCCTAGATACCAAGTCTAGTTTTCAATATCTCCTTAGTAAAAATCTATTATCTTACATAGAGTTCACTTAGGTGAACACCTAGAAGATAGTGTTAATTCCCACTCTCCTCTCCAAATTGGTATAGCACTTAAAGAACATCATATCAACAACAAACATTGTAACACAACAGCCGAACCAACGTTTAGTCACATCTAACCAATATAATGTCAAACAACACACAGTGTTATGAGTGGAAATAAATCTACTCTAAGCATGGTTTAGATCCACTTATCTAGTGTGAGCAATGATCTTAAATCTATGCATCGAGACTGTGTTCCTCCTCAACCATATTACCTAAAAGATATACACATAGTACTATAGTCAAGTATAGAATAGATAGGAGCTTATTACAGTTAAGGTTTACAATTTAAAGTGTGTATTTAAAATAGTGTTGGTCTAAAGTAGCCTCTAATCTAATCTCTAAATTGCCCTTTGATTTATCTTTTAAATTGAGCTAATTCTAAAACTCTTAAACAAATGCTATTCACATATATCATTGATCCCTGTTAGTCTAGAGACTCAGCCACACCTTCTAATTTAGTATTAAACCCTATTTACATAAGTAGTACCAACTATAGTCTCCAATTTTACCTCGAATTTAATCTCTAATTTTACAGAACCATTGGATTAAGTTAAATTAAGGCCAGTAAGAGAGTTTATATTAAAATAAGGCTATCCAATGTTACCTCTACTATAGTATCCTCTCTACGTATTACCAAATATAAGTAAATATGAGGAAATTAGCTAATAATTTGTATATATAGTCAATTGATCTCACAAAAAATACCTTAGACTTAAAAAATTATATACTTTAACTTCTAATCATAGAAAACATCAAATTATCTTATTATGTAGTTTTTCCAAAAATATTGTTTTTGGCCTAATTTCATCGAAAATTATATTTAACCATAGGATCTGAATATTTCATTTATACCAACATCATGATTAACCAAAAATCACCACATGTTGGTTTTATTCAAAATTTTGTTTTAAAACCCTTAATTTTCTTTAATTAGTAAAATTGCCAAATTAATCCAATTAAATAATAATAAATAATAAACATAAGGATTATTAGAAATTCTTAATACCAAACTTTAATACTTAATATAAGAGTGTTAGATAAAAATTTTCAACCCAAAATTCCATTATTTAATATTTTGAAAAATTAATAAAAATTTTGTAATAATAAGGTAATTTCTTAAGCAAGTACAATAAATCATTAATATTCCAAAAAAATAAAATTAACTCATTAAAGTACATATAGAACACTCCATGAAACAATGTTTCATAATTTTTTGGTTTGTTTTGATGTTTTTAAGAAATTATTGAAAATCAAATGCTAAAAGTAGACTCACTGGCAAACAACTTTCCGACCACCTTCTATTTTTGCCCCACCTTCTCTCTCCACCAAAAGCTTAATTCTCAAGTGGCTCCTCGTTATGTTTCATGTAGCCTTAGGAACCGTATTTCAACCTAATTTTACTATTATTTCGTTATTTTTGGTAGAAACATTAAACTATAAGCTTTGAGAGGATTTTCCTAAGTTTGATCTACTAAAATGTCTTAAGTTTAATACCACAACTCATTTTATAAGAATCGAAGCGGTGGTGAAGTGGAAAGAATTTTCCAAGTATCCATTAATTAGATTATTAGGTGTATTCTTAATAAATTAAATATATATTATGTTGACAACTCATCTAACATATTTTTCCACATGTCCAAGTATGTGCTACACCAATTCCATATCATTATAGATGGTTTTGAATTTTTTTTTAAATTTTTCATTAATTTATTATAATTTTCAGGTATTATTTAGTATATTATATTAATATATTTATATATCGAGTACATATAACATATATATCATCATAATATAATTTCATGCTATTTGACTCCCAATATTATTTTTATAAGTTAAATAATTTATTTCTAAGGTCTCATGGTCTTTTGGAATTCAAATTTTGAGTTTCCAATAATTATTAAGTATAACTGGTAAAAATGTATTTTGTTGAAATTAAATTTTATTTATTCTTTGTTTTTGGAAA
This sequence comes from Lumnitzera racemosa, assembly GCA_024138005.1. Lineage (NCBI taxonomy): Eukaryota > Viridiplantae > Streptophyta > Magnoliopsida > Myrtales > Combretaceae > Lumnitzera > Lumnitzera racemosa. The sequence goes on from JAMXBC010000007.1 coordinate 44,782,060, forward strand.
TTTCTAGGACGTTTCTTCTAATTTTTGTGACCTCATATTAAAATTTAACTCAATTCAAACTTTTCTTGAAAGTCCTAAATCGTATCGAATGCCTTAACCTTTATCAATACTGAATACTTAGGGTTCGACATTCTACCCACCTTACAAAAAGTTTCATCCTCAAAACTTGCTTATCCAATAAAGGGTTTATACGTCTTTAAGACACATTCTATAAGTAATTACTTAATAAATAGAATATTAGCATTGAGCAAACAATTTAGGGTATTGTATTCTCATACGATCTACAAACTCCTAAGTTGCTTCATCTCTAAAATGCCTACTCCACAACACCTTAACATACCCGATATCCTTGTTTCTTAGTCTCTATGTCCTTGTATCCAAAATCCATACTGGATGCTTCACATATGTACAATTCTCCTTTAACTCCATTGGTGGAACATCTAATATTGTTGCCAGATCCCCCATAAACTTCCTTAAAATTGAGACATGGAAAATATTATGAATCCCCACCATTTCATTTGGTAACTCTAGTTCATAAGCTACCTTCTCAATCCTTCTCTTTATCTAAGAGGGTCCCATATATCAAGGACTTAACTTTCCTTTGATTCCAAAACATCATACACCTTTCATTGGAGACAACTTCAAAAATACATAGCCAGTTACTTGAAACTATAATGGTTTCCTCCTCATATCAGTGTAGTTCTTCTACCATTTTTGGGTTGTATGCATCCGTTCACTTATTACTTACACTTTCTCTTTAAGATCCCATAGCATGGTTGGTCCAATTATTTGTTTATTCCTTACTTCATCCAAATAGATCGAAGATCTACACTTACACCCATTTAATGCTTATATGGAGCCATCTAAATAGTGTTATGATAGATATTGTTGTAGATGAATTATACCAATTGTAAGTAGTCATCCTAATTTCCTCTAAATTCCAATACACATGCTCTAAGCATATCCTCTAAAGTTTGTGTAGTGTATTCCAATTTCCTGTCACTTTGTGGATGATAAGCAGTGTTGAAGCTCAACTTGGTTTCCATTTTTGCTTGTAAAGATTGCCAAAAACAAGACATGAATCAAGAATCGCAATTAGAAAAAATTGACACTAGAACTCCATGCAAATGAATTATTTCCATGGCATATACTTCTGCTAATTGAGGTACAATTGTGGTTTACTTCAATGCTAGGAAATGTATTGATTTGGTAAGTCTATCAAGCACAACCAATATCATATCATGTTGTTTCCTAGTTAAAAAACCACTTATGAAGTCCATTGTCACATGCTCTCATTTCCATTCAAGTATAAGAAGAGATTATAGTAAGCTACCTAGCTTTTGATGTTTTGCTTTCTCTTTCTAACATGTTATGCATTATGATATGTACTATGCTATATCCCCTTTCATTCGTTCCACCGAAACTTTTGTTTCAAATCTTTGTACATTTTATTATCTCCAGGATATGGGAATATCTTACATCATGAGCCTCTTCTAAAATCAACTTCTTAACTTTTGCATCCTTTGGTACACATACCTTCCTTTGATCCTTAATATACCTTTATCATCAATTCCAAAGTCCGGGTGTTTTTTTATATTATTCTGGATCTTTTGTAGTTCCATATCTCCTTGCTAAGCCTCCTTTATGCTTTCAAGGATTGTAGGTGTCATTTCTAAACTTTCCAACATAGGTCCACTTCCATCAGTCAACACCTCCAAATTTAACTTTTCCATTTCTTCAATCAATGATTAACATTGCAGTACAACTAAACTTTTTCTGAATTAAGGCATCTATAACTACATTCACCTTCCCTGGATAGTAGTAAATTGAAAGAACATAGTCCTTCAACAATTCTAACCATCTTCTTTGTCTTAAGTCTAATTCCTTTCAGGTAAAGATGTACTTAAGGCTTTTCTAATCAGTATATACCTAATACCTTTCACCATGCAAGTACTGCCTCTAGATCTTTAAAGAAAATACCATTGTAACTAACTCCAAATCATAAGTCCAATAATTTCGTTCATGTGGTCTAAGCTATCTTGATGCATAAGCGATTATCATATCATTCTACATCAATACACATCCCAAACCATTTCTTGAAGCATAACAATAAATTACGTAATCCCCAATTCCATTAGGTATTCTCAATATAGGGGTTGTCACTAGCCACTTCTTAAGTACCTAGAAACCTTCTTGACACTTATCATTCCACTTAAATTTAACTCATTTATGTATCAATTGTGTCAATGGCATAGCAATCTTAGAAAACCCTGTATGAATCTCTTACAATAGCCTACCATTCCCTAGAAACTTCTAACTTCTATCACCATAGTTAGTCTTACCTAATTTGTTAGTGCTTTTACTTTTGTAAGGTCAACTACTATTCTAGAACCTAATACAATATGTCCAAAGAATCTTATTTGCTCTAACCAAAACTTATCTTTCTTAAACTTTGCATTAGAGTTTAGAGTACCTTCCACAGATGCTTAGCATGCTTCTCCTTATCCTTTGACTATATCAAGATATTGTCTATAAGTACAACTATAAATTCATCTAATATTTCCTAAACACCAGTTCATCATATCCATAAAAGTAGTTAGTGCATTAGTCAGCTCAAATGGCATCACCAGAAACTCATGATGCCCATATCTCATTCTGAAAGCTGTTTTAGGCACATCCTCTTCCTTAATTTACAACTAATGATATCTCGAATTTAAGTCTATCTTTGAGAGCATAGTAGTTTCTTACAAGTGTCAACATATCCATTATTCAAGAATAGAATTTTGTAATGCATTTTTTTCTTAATAAAATTTTAGTGTATTGGTTTTTTTAATATGAAAATAATTTGATTTATATTTTTTAACCATTTTATTTTAGTTAAGAAAAATTCTAAAAAGGGGTCCTAATTTTGAAAAGGGTTTTATCAATAGATTTTCTTTTTTTAAAAAAACATTCTAAGTTGTAAAATATTTTATTTATATATCTTAGTTGAAAATAAAAGTTTTTCAAAAACACTTTACAAAAGAAAATATCTTAGTAAAAATTAAAAAATTTTATTTATTTATTTTATGTAAATTATTTGTTTTTTTTTTCTTTCCTTTCATTTTTTTTATTCGAATAATTTCATTTTTTTTCCCTTTTCTTCAATAAATAAGAACAAACAAAAAAAGGAAGGAAGAGGACTTAGCTTAAGATGTGGGCCCAAGTGTCACATCCTAGCTTAACATAGAATGCACCATTACATAAAAATACATATTAAAAACTTAACTCAACCTACTTATTCATCAAAAAACAACTTTATTTATGTGATAATAAGGTTATTACACCGGAGTTCAACTAGATATTTAGTTACAATTTATATGTACAGCCTAATATTTACATCAAAACATGAACCATTCTTTTTTTTTTTTTTGTCATCTTCAAAATAGTAGGATTCCTAACTTAGTTTAGGTTCCATCCAAAAGTTACTAACTCTAACTTATGCTCTCAATATACATCCCCTTACTATTAAGCCCTTCACAATGCTGTTAACTTAAGGATAAAACATTTTATCCCCTCAGCTACTGAAGCTAAGTGAGAGTAGATAACAAATAATACAATATAGGCAATATCACAATTGAAACATTTCAATCATAATCAACAGGTTCAACTCTACACATACATTAGCCCAACTAAGCATTTATTGCTAATAATGGAACATGCTATGCTCATACACATGACATGCATTAGTACCGATATCTTATATCCAGTTAGTTGACATAATAAAAAAGCTCCTTCTTCCTTTTTAATTTGGTAAACTACAATGTGTAGTCCAATTTGGTTAGGGGTCCTACTCATAAGTAGCCCCTTCTTGTTCCAGGTTCCTAGACATTGTATCTAACTAGGAGTAGGACTCATAACTTTGTTTTACAAAATTAGACTATTTACTGTAGTTTACTAAATCAGACTATAAAAATAGTCAAGATATTTAGGCAATGTAAATCTATATGCTTAAAAAAACTGAGTTCATAAAGCTATGATTTTTCTTGATCACTTGGAAGCCTCATTTTGAAAATTTTGACCTGCAATCCCTTTTATGCAATGCTATGCAATAACAATTCAATTGTATCATTCAACACAATCAGTCTTCAAGTTTATTTAACCTAGTTTTCTGCTTCTAGTTTTCAAACTCTCCCTAATAGAATTCTAGCATCTCATTTAGGGTTCACTTAATTGAACACCTAAAAGATTGGGTTAACAATCACTCAACTTCCCTAATCAATACAATCATTCGTAAACACCACATCAATACCCAACATAGTAGCATAACAGTTTAACCAAGATATAGCTACCATCATTCACAATCACCACATCAAGATCTACTATAATAGCATATTAGTTCACCTAAAATATAGCCATATCTAATCAACACAGTATCAAACAACATGCAATGTTATGAGTAGCAATATATGTACTCTATGCATGAGTTAGATTCACTTACCTAGGCTTAATAATAACGCAAAATCATAAACTCCGTGACATGATCTTTTATTACTTATCACACCAATAAAAATATAAATACAGTCTTCAAGTGATATATGGGTAGAACCTAAATTCGTATAAGCTTTCATTATTGCATTTTTAAGTTTTATTTAACCACATCTTACTCATTCTTTATCCAATTTCATTAAACTTTATATTTTCATGATCGTTATTTCGAGTACTTATTAATATATCTTAAGAATCAAAATTAATCAATATTGTCAAAAGCCCAAAAATATCCTTTCTCACTACTGACTCTATCGTATGTTATCATGACTTTGTAATCGACTCAAGTATGCTTTAATTCTAAATTAGAAGTCCCAAAAATTATATTTTCCAACCATGCTCAATATCAATTACTTGTCATAGTTATCAATCTTACATTATCTAACAAACACTTTAATAGTATTATTCACTATTTCGCATATTAGGCTAATATATAGGTTTGTACTAGGCAAAATACATAATAAATAGTATATGAGATAGATTAATTTCATGAAAAATCCTATAGACTCACAAAAATATGTATTCTAATTATTAACTATGAATTATACTAAACTAACTATTATCTATTTTTATGAAAATAGCAATTTTAGCTTGAAATTATAGAAAATTAGGAAAAATAAACAAATTTATGAGTGAGATAAAAATTAAGTGTTTCAACTATCTTTATAAACCTTCAGAAGTCAAAACATGTAGGGCTTATTCATTAATTTAGTCAAAAACTAATTATTTCAACAATTTAGTAAAACTAAGAGTTTTATCCAAAATAATTATGAAAAATAGTGCACATACTTATTTTCCAAAATTATTGTTACTAAAATTAAATATATCTATTAAGTGTATTATATTCAAAAATTGAGCCTAAAACAACATCATCTAATGTTTGTAAAAATTAATTCAATTTTCACTAAACAAGGCATTTTCTTAAGGACCCTATATTTACAATAATTATTTAACTAAAATAAAATTATGAAATTAATCTATACTAAAATAAGTCTAGAAAACCAAGTTTCATAATTAATTAACAACATTTAGTATTTTTAGAAAATTAAATAAGATATATGTGGAATTTTGGTTCATTTGAACTAGCCTCCTCCAGCTACCACCGAGCTGCCACACCTTATTGAAATACCTCCTTTGGTAGTCCTTTCTTTGTCCCTAAAGTGGCTCAATGTCAGGTTGTTGTTTGGTATATGAATCGCCTAGACGTGATTCGCCCTTAATTTTTGTTCTATTTTTATTTTTATTTTTCTAAATTATGTTCTTGTATTTTCAAAGTCCTAATATATTGTAATTGAGGGTTTGGCTCCTATCTATAGGTTTTCAAGTTAGTTTAATTTAATAAAAATTGGATATGTTTGCCGTATGTCATTTTTTCCATTTTCCTAGGTATGACTAAGCACCATATGTCATCCCCTCATTATTGTGGTGATGACTTATGTTTTCTATTTATTCCCACTTTGCTACATCATTTGGTGACTCATCTATTCATTTTTAATTAATTTTTCATTATTTTATATCATTTTACCTTATTTTGATTATTATTATATATGTATTTAATACATATAACATATATCACATGTAAATACATGTATATTATATATAATTCACTTCGTTTATTATTTTTATATGTTAAATAACTTATTTCTAATATCTCACTATATCTTAAAGCTCAAATTTCACATTTTCTATATTTTTCGGCTTTATCGATAAATTAACATTTTTATCAAATTAATCATTTTATATAGCTTATTTCAAGAAATTGACTTTACTATGATAATTTGTCTAACTTTTCTAACCTTACTATGAAGTTTGAGCTAAAACGAATAATATTGTGATGCCCTAAATTTAGGGGCTCAGATCTTAAGGTTATCGTATTAGCTTAAAACCTCGGGCTATTATATAGAGCATGGGTCAAAGGTTGGGTAAAGGTCAAACATTAGGTCAGGTCCATGTTAGTACGTAACTCACTTATGTGCTAATGAGGGAGGTGACAAAGTTGACGAAGAAAGCTCCTTAGGGCAATTTTAACAACCAAAAGGAGTGGGAAGAGTTAGATTCATGTGAATATAATTAGGAAATGAAGGTTTAATAAGGGTACCTCAACGAAAGGTGGTGGTTAAAGTTGGTCGGTTGTGGTGGTTATTAGGTGACATGGTTAGGAGCTGCTAGCGATGAAGGGATGGTTAGGTTAGCTATTTTAGAGCATAGCGAGTTCAATAAATTAGTTGTTTTCATGTGAGGAGTAGTAAAGTTAGGGTTTCGTGGTAGGTAGCCATTAGATCGGACCTTAAGTGGTTCGTCGAAGCTCTTGGAGTTACTGTAGGGGGTTTGACTAGTGGCATTTGAAAGATTGGAGTCTGTAGAGTTCAATTGTGGTAGTAGGTTTATATGAAAACCACTACAACCAAAATAAAAATTTAGAGAGAGAAAGGGTAGCATCAGTAGAGAGGGAGAGAGAAAGAGCTTGTAATTGTGTTTGTAGGAAGAGGGGATGAAAACTGATGTTAGAATGAGGACGGGGAGGCCCTATTTATACTTATTAGAGGTTAAGTATGTATAGAAATGACCATTATTATCCTATTCAACCATGAATGCCAACCTTAGATTTTTCCTTTTTATCCTAATTTTCTCGACTAATTTGATCACTAAAATGAGTGAACATAGCCTTATTTCTATGCTCAATGCAAAGAGTGCCATTCGGAGTATACAATTTCATCATTAATTTGATCAAAACGTATGAAAAATGCTAGAAAGATTAAGACTAAGAATGCGAATCAAGAGGGGAAAGAGGAGAGAAATTTGGGTTTAGGGTAAAAAAGGTGACACATCATCTACATGGAGGAATAGTTGTATTCTAAGTGTCACAACACGAAGTGCAGAGGAACATGACACATGGTAGACAAGGAATATGCAAAATAAACTGCGCTTTTACACATTAGTGGATTCGAACCTTTGACCTTTGTAATGCATGTCGAAGTGCTTAACCATATAGGATGTTAGCCCATACCTCGTCCATTGAGGTAAACAACAAGCATATATGGACTGAACTAGACTTACTTGGACTAAATTTAAATTTTGGATTTAAGCCGGCCTAAACTAACCCTAAATGAATTCTAATTTCTAATTCTACTATCTTAGAAAAAATTTCTCATTCATTTATTTTTATTTTTCTCTTTATTATTTTTTCCTTCTTTTTCTTTTTTTTTTTATTTTTCAACTTTCATT